>OY282558.1:5237106-6567106 GCA_958295665.1 Tipula vernalis
GTCGAGGATTTTTAAGCTCACATCAAAGGAAAAAAACAAAGGATGTCCAAAGGAATCCAGCAGTTGTCCGTTTTGCAGTCCATATTGAGAACGGATAACGAGTGTATTTTACAAATGAAACAACACGAATTGTGACAAAATGACCCGTTTGCGAGTTCACTTTTCTTTATACAGAAGTTCTCAGTTACCAAGAGAGGATCAAGTGTGAGAACGTTTTGCAATAATTGTAACATCATGTAATCGCTCAAACTCTAATAGACTATGGATGAAATATTGTGTCAACATGACTGTTAACATGAGTTTAATTCAACTTGGAATACCACCTCCCATTAGAAGTGAATTAGACGTGAATTATAACTCGGTTATAAGATAGAAGAATTGCATCACTACATCAGTGAAAATGAACCAAAATTCAGTGATATAACGAGATCTCCGACATGTGGTCAGCTTTTAATGCAATGTAAAATCATTCTATGGTGCTAGATAAAACATTACAGGATATTCGAAAGAACACAAGACTAATGGGAGGACTTTGATTGCTAATGTTTTTTGATCGCGTTTAATTATCTTTAACAAAAAATATAAATAAAAGAAGAAACAACCGCTACTCCATCAGCTAGTTAATTTAAATTTTCGTTCTTTCAGTTATTTAACCCACAACAAACCAACAGAGAATAAAAAATGGAGGTGTGACCAACACATGACTTTCTTTTACGAACATAGAGAATTTTGAGAAATTTTATTTTTTGTTTTCTTAATTTTTAATTTTTTATTTTCATTTTTTTAAAATTTTTGGAAACATTTTGTATTAAGTAGTTTTTTGTACACCTTATACTTTTTAAGATATTTGCAAAACAAATTTTCTGGACCAAAGGAATGGCAACTTCCGGTGAGCCGATTTGGAGTAAAATTCACTGGAACCTCCCAATTTATCAAAAAAGCTTAAATCTGAAGTTTCAGTTCGATTGGTTAAACCATCTGGGCTGTAGAGAGGGACTGACAGACTGATAAACTGACAGACTGACAAACTGATAGACTGACAGACTGACAGACTAACAGACTGACAGACTGACAGACTGACAGACTGACAAACTGACAGACTGACAGACTGACAGACTGACAGACTGACAGATTGACAGACTGACAGACTGACAGACTGACAGACTGACAGACTGACAGACTGTCAGACTGACAGACTGACAGACTGACAGACTGACAGACTGACAGACTGACAGACTGACAGACTGACAGACTGACAGACTGACAGACTGACAGACTAACAGACTGACAGACTGACAGACTGACAGACTGACAGACTGACAGACTGACAGACTGACAGACTGACAGACTGACAGACTGACAGATTGACAGACTGACAGACTGACAGACTGACATACTGACAGACTGACAGACTGACAGACTGACAGACTGACAGACTGACAGACTGACAGACTGACAGACTGACAGACTGACAGACTGACAGACTGACAGACTGACAGACTGACAGACTGACAGACTGACAGACTGACAGACTGACAGACTGACAGACTGACAGACTGACAGACAGACACCATTTCGAAACCCACATTTTTGGACTCAGGGGATCTCAAAACAGATAAATCTCTAAAAATCTCAAGGTCCAAAATTTTCATGAGTAAAAGAAAGTAAAATCAGTAACGTGTTGTTCACATGACAGTCAACGTGTTAAGGTTTTTGTATATAAAGCGCACAAGTACAAGTTTAGAAATTTAAAGGCTATCAACATGTTCATGGACACTGTTAAGAAATTTAAAGGCTATATCAAATAAAGTTATCAAACAATGTTTGATTTCCATTTGCAGCACTAGTCAAAACTTGTAAGACTTGAAATTTGTAAACGGAAAGTTACTCTAGTTTTTCTGCTACACTGTAGAAAAATATATTCTAGAAGAAAATTGCTAAGTGCGGGCACAAAAATATGTTGGGATAAAAGTGGTTTGCTTAACCTGAGTTATATAGATGGGTAAAGTTAAGTGCGGTTCACCCGGTATTCAGATTTGCCTTATCTAATATAAATTTGTCTGGGATTGCCACGAGTGACAATGTGATACTAATATAAATTATTTCAAGATTATAACTCGTAAAGATTTAAGTCTAATATTTTTAGCAGAATCTTTGGAAAACGTGCTCTTTATATGCATCATGCGAAATTTGAATGACGTCCGCCTTACAAATCTCCGATTATCATTTTATTCTTATTAGCATAAACTTAATGATTTAATGAACGACACATTTCGCATATTTAACAACTCATCTAAATAATATAATCTTTATGTGAAATGTTGAATTTATTATTATAGATTTCTTTTGTGCAAGACCCTACATAAGAAAATACAAGAAACCTCAAGGTAAGTAAATCCATTCGGTCAACGACATTAAATAAAAAATGTAAGTGAAGAAATTACTTGGTGCATTGATAAATAAAGCAATAAAAATGTAAATACTTTTGTATGCAGATTATTGTAGACTAGAAATAACTAGCCTCAAACAAGTTTGTTTAAGAGTCGAGAACCTGTTAAATTCTCAGTCGCATGATGACGTACCTAAACTAAATTAAATTATATGTTAATTTATAGAGCTGCTTTAAGCCGGAAAATATTTCTCATATGAGTGCGATTAAGCAACAAGTGAAACTGGTTGCAAATGTCTTTAAGCTGAATAAGTTTCTTACATTAATTTTGTCAGTGAACTATTTCTTTGACATGGTTCTTGTTGTTTTTTGTCTGCATACAAAATTTTAAAATTTATTTTCAACATTTCAATGATTTCAAGAAACTAGTTGGTTAACGTGTCTTGTACTTTGGTATGGGACTAAGATTATGAAATTTTTAAATAATTTTTGTTTTTTTTTGTGTGTAAATCACTAATGAATAAAACTTGGCGTTTATGAAATAACCTTTTCACCTTGTTATGCATACCTTTATTTTTCAATTGTACTTACTCATATATGTATATGGTAAAATATCACGACCATTAACAATCATAAAAATGGTAATAACAAGTATATGGTAGTATTGTATACTGAAAGTATGCGCAAACATGTTTATGAATAACTTGCTCAATTCTTGAATCATTTCAAGTTCAATATATCTTATATACGATATATGGTCATTACAGTAGTGGTATACCAGTTGCAAATAATTATGTTTAATCGTTACATAAAATGTGAGTAGCAATTCTTTTCCGGCTACTAAAAACTGTGTGGTAGAGGGAAATTTTTCAAGGGCAGACCGTATATTAAACCAATAATTTTCACATTCAGTCAATTAATAATTTTATATTTACATATTTGCATAACATGCCTTAAGCGACAAACCAAATGAGAAAGTGGTTATATCAGTGGAAATTGGGTAAAGTTCGGTGATGGCGATCAAGACATTTATGATCCACCTTTCTTGCTATGTTTCCAATGTTGCTACTTGCATAATTGTATTTACTTGTAGGTAAGGTAAGTTAGATTGTAAACAACATTTATTGTTTTTGTTGTATTTGTAATTATTAGGATTATGTAAGTTATTTCTTACGATTGTTAATTGTTGTGTATCGTTCCATGTTACAAATAAAATAAAAATATTTATTTATATTTTGGAAAAATTGCTTTTAAATTTCGCGCCTGGCTTATGACACATCTTTATTTGTAGGAACTGTTTAGTAGGAACTTTGTTTAGTGAATCCTCCACACGGTCCTTCGAAACCAAAAAACAACCGGCAATTAATCAACTGCACCTACTGTGGATAGCTAAACAACAACCAGCAGAGAAAAATCCAGCGGATTTCATCCATATCCTGAAAGCCACTAGATTCTGTCCAAACAAGAACAAATTGGAGGAAAAATCGTCACCCTACAACTAAACTACAACAAAGATGGGAAGAGTCGAAAAACCAAAAAAATATTTGGAAACTAGAATCAAACAGCTAAAAGCGCTTTACGTTGAATACGTAAGAGCAGATGAGGAAATTTAAAACAGTGATTCACCACTTGATAAATGTCATGCATATAACATCGCAATAACAATGAAATCAAATACTTACAAATAATTTGTCAATGATATACGACATCGGCTTTAGAACGGTCCACCATCTACGCCAAAACTGCAATCTAGTCTTGAGTTGACCTTTCTACTAAAGGAAAAAATCGGTATTCATCAGACAACCGAAGTTTTAGATACACCATCAAAGATCAACAAGGGAAACAAGCAATGCAATTCTCGCGCAATGGAACAGATCTTTGACAAACACAAGGACATATATTTCGACGGATTAAAGTATTTTACAACGGAGTATAAGAAACCTTAAGAAGAGAGTACACCAGGATAGCAATAAGGATGATTACTGAAAGACCGCAATCAGCGGCAAGAGTGGTTTTTGACGATTGACGATATAATGTATACTGGTCCAACAGCAACAATACAAC
Organism: Tipula vernalis; assembly: GCA_958295665.1. Classification (NCBI taxonomy): domain Eukaryota; kingdom Metazoa; phylum Arthropoda; class Insecta; order Diptera; family Tipulidae; genus Tipula; species Tipula vernalis. The sequence continues at coordinate 5,241,560 of OY282558.1, forward strand.
AAGAGCTATAAGAAATCGTACTGAGATGCAGCAAACTCAAATTCGTGTTTAAAGCCGGTATCGAGAAGATGTTTAGACAGGTGAAAGTCCGCTCCAGAGATCAACTCAACTTTTGGCCACTAAAGTTCTTGATCAGTCACAACAAGATGACGGTGAACAATATCCAGTAGGAAAAATATGGATGAGGTACTGTCAGATGCGAACGCGATAGTACAGGCAGTATTAATACAACAACAATTAACAATGCTATTAAAGCAAGACGGTTTTAATCTATGGAAATGGGGTAGCAACAACCTTAATTGTGCGCCACTGTGCTGTTAGCAAAACTGCTAAGAAAAACAAAAAAAAAGCGTTACAACTGCCTTATATCAAAACATTTGCATCAGAGGACAATCCGGCAGATTTCATATCAAGGGGCCTAAATGCTTCAAGCTCGCTTAAACACCCACAGGATGCTTCGCTAGAACCACGGATTGAAGACGCCACACAAGAGAGGATTGAAATGCGCACACTAATTGCCACGATCAATGAAGAAAACGGTATATTGGGTTCGGGTGGTTTAGAGCACTGTTCATCACTCACTAAAGCGTTAAGGATTATCGCTTATGTCCTTTGATTTGCAAGAAGTAAAACCGAATCTTTACGAAGGTACCTGACAACTAAGGAACTCCATGATAGAAAAATGTTAGCATTGAAAATAACACAACAGTTAGTATTTAAAATAATAAAGAACCAACTAGAACCTCATAGTGAATCTCATCTTCGGTCACTTGATCCAAAAATAGCTTTTATTCGGCAAAGGTTCTGGATAATTAAAGGAGATCTTCCAATAGCTATAGTAAGTACCACACGGCCTTTTACGCATAACAACTACGATGGCTCCAACTATGTTCTACACCAGATTGAGATCGCAATAGCTATAAAGGTTACCTAACAGTATTCATATGCTTTGCGGTAAAAGCTATTCACTTAGAAGTAATAAGCGACTTGTCATCAGGAGGTTTCATAGCAGCATTCAAATGCTTCACATCAAGCCGAGGACTTTGCTCGAACCAAAGATTGCTTTAAATGCCAATCACCAAAATCAGCCGTCTCACATCACATTGAGCAGAGCTAGACTATCTCGAAACTATCTCTCCTTTGCTAGACGGATTATACGCTAATACAACACAAATACCGGCGGTATACTCGGCCACATTCAAATATTTCGCGCAGTAACTGTTTCACAAATAAAAACATTCTACGCTGAGTTAAGAGATCAACATGAAATACTAAACCCAGTAAGTGGAAACAAGGTCACACGCCAAAGAAGATCACCTTTTGACCTTGTTGGGACTGAACTTTTTGGGATGTTTCATCCCTGTAATGATAACTGTAGATGCAATTACTGCTATAATGTCTATGTTACGAAAACCAACAATGAAACTCACGTAATAAATTATTCAATTGAAGCCAGTCAGTGGACTTAAAATGCCAGAGCCGCCGTTTTGGAGGTATACTTGCTTGACGCACACACGATATAGGGAACTCAGCTCGAATTCCCCAATAAATGACCCGTGTCGTCGACCAGTCCAGGTATTCTCGTGCGGTATGAAGTATGGGCTGTGTTAGCTGATTGAATGCTGCAAACATTTCCGCCGCCTTACTAGCTGGAGGAGGGGTGGTTTGGCGTCTATTGGATGGGGGGGGGGCCAAAGTTGAGTAGATGAATCTACCAGCTCCTTAACCTTCCAGTAGGGTGCGCATCACGTCAGCTGTTCTGGTGTCTTGTCACTAGGCAGCTGCGTGATGGGTACAATTGTGTAAGGGGTAACCTGTTCATAATTCGCAAGTGTACGTACTGCCTCCTCGTGGCAACCACTGGTAACTAAGGCCATTTGGCACATTTCTGGCCATTTGGCACAGGCTAAAGTATGGCGCTAAAGGAAAAAACCTTGACAAAAAAACCCTAATCTAAGGTGGAACAGCATATGCCGATGGATGAATGGCTGATAGGTTAATCAGTTCAAAATATGCGGACTCTGGATACCAGGCACCCTCCAGTTTTATTTAGCCTTCCTGTAATAAAGCTGGGTGACCTACAGGCGATTTGCAATTCCCAGCAACTCGTAAGAGTAAAATCAAACGGAATACAGGGCAGGAGTAGGAATATACGGGAGTGGGACAACCCTCTCGAAGTCCTAGGGCTCCAATGCTACCGTCTTTCTAGCGGAACTACATGCTCTAGTAAACGTCTAGGAGGGAGAGCAATAAGCCCAGATAGTATGTATCACGTACCGGGAGGCAGTATTGTCAGGTTCATTAATAACCTGAATATTGACTGGACGGATAATTTAGTAGGGTCCAGCACAATAGATCTTTTAGGTCGCAGTGCGAGTTGGCTGATCGCCTGCATAGCCCTCCAATAATAATAATAATAATACTAGCTGGAGTCCGGAAAAAAGAATGTGGAAGCCATTTGTCATTGTGTACATTGGAATCACCCGCTACAATAATTTCCTCGTTTGATACTTTCTGAAGAACTAGCTCGATTATTTGGGCGTTGGTAGAGTTCACAAGAAACATTATTGATGAACCAACTTTCAAAAATAGTAGCGTCATTCCAGATAGCTCCAAAGAATTAAGAAGCTATGATTGTATAATTGAAAGCACTGTACCAATAGATTTGCATTTCTTGTGGATTGAGGGGGAAATGTCATTCCATTTGATCCATTTATTTTATTGACGTCGTCATTCTTGGGAGCTAAGATTATGCGTTCCCAAAGTTAATTATGATTCTAGAAGTTGAAACCCAATGGTGGAATGATTGATAAAGTTTGACGAAAATCACCTGCCAGCAGTTCAAGAACTTCTCCCATTGGTCGGTTATTTCTCCTCAAATCTCGCAGAATACTCGATCAAGTGCTTCAAGTGGCAACTCCCGAATTTCTATCGAAGTCGCAAGAATATTTATGTGCTTGATGCAAATTTAAGGTTGATACAATGCCAGATTTTTTCAACAAAACCGCATTCGCAGTGTATTTAAAGTGTAGTATTTTGGAATTTCAAAATAAAGCAACCTTTTTGTAAAATTTTTTGTAATCCACTCTTCCATAAAATAGACTCGTTGACCATTTTCCTAAGATGTATAACCGCTGAATGACGTCCGTGAATGTTAAAATCTAAAATTCGTCAGACACCTTCATTATGGCTGTTGTAACGTCCCATTTGAAATTGCATGAGTTCATCTATTGGTATATTTTCTCTGTTATCTCGGGGGTATTCGTCGCCACCAGTTGATATTTTCTAACTCATCTTTCATGCAAGATGAGTTTGGATTCAATGCTCCACATGGTCCGTGAATCGTATTTTTACTAATAACTTCAAAAAGTAGAAAATTTTCTTACGGATTGGGTGGCTTAACTGATATAACAAATTTAGATAAGAGGGTGCGGTAGTAGACCCCTTTTTTGCTAGATCCATGAGTTTTATGAGTTTCCGTTTGAAATCTCGGGCTGTAAGGTCATGCAGATGGCACGATGATTACCGAATTAGAAGTCAAACTATAATTTCAGCCACATATTGGATTACATGTGAAAGTTATTCCAAAGATATGGACGTCCAAATCTTCGAGCATACGTCAATGGCATCCTGAGCATATTCGATTGGGTTTCGAAACGTTGCTGAAACGAATAAAAAGGAATCGTTTACTTTTGATTTTAGCGTACATATCAACAATGAATTCACGATTGGCAGAACAGCATTTGTTCACAGATTGTAGACTTACATTTCGTCTTTGGATAATAATATTAAGTCGATCGAAATCCTTTCCGACCACAATAATTGTAACTTAATTTAGACTTTCATATTCCGCATATGCTATTTTGTCTGCTCGGACGACTATTACTCTGAGATCCATCCGATGGCATTTGGTTCAAGGAAATTTTGAGAAAAATGTTCGTGGTATAAATTCTGTAAATTTGAAATAATTTCTAGTTTTGGTCCGGAACTATAATACCACAAAGTGGATTGGTCTCCGTCCTCTCATTGACCAAGACGTAAATTTGTAAAAACTTGGAGATGTTGTCAAGCAGATCGAATAGTGAACCGGCTTTAGAGTTGTACTTTCGAAAGTTTTGTAATTTGTAGAAAGTGTTTGGATAACTCAATAGTTCCAGAGACGTAAGATAGAAGAGGTTTAGGTGGATTCTCCAGAAGCGGCAAATTAATTATTCAAAGCATTACAATGCAAACAAATAAATGCTTTCAACATTAAATCGGCTCCGGATCATTCTCTTCAGGTTGCTCAGTTGTTTCAGCCGCTCTTGGCTTTCAACTTTTTCGATTTTGCCACATAAACATACAGATTAACACATTTATAACCTGAAAACATAAATCTAATAAGAATGTACATTATACTCACTTCAAGCAATATTTCACCTCAAAAATATTCAAATCGTTAGTAACGGGTATTCGGATACAGTACAATTGAGTATTTACAAAAAACAATTCAAAAACATGTGCACTTCGAAACGTTTCACTGCGAACTGTGTTTGAAAATGACATTACGAAAACAAAATAAATTTTAAAACTAAGCCGGTTTTACGCGTACAATATTTTGTATCAAAGGCTATTTCTTGTAGAAGATCTCCCATTAAATAATATGACGATGTGAGCAAAAAATATGTCGAAAATTGCTTCTAAGATTTGTTGATAATAATTTTACGACCATTAATGAAACGCTTTTATATACATTGCATCTATGTATATAGATTTACAATCACGAGATTTACACAATTGCAATCACGTGTTTTCACTCAAAACATGAGAATCATTTAGAAAGAAGCAGGTTACAATTGAAATATTATTCAATTATTATTAATTCACTATGATTAAAATTTTTTTTTCTTAAAAACGCCTTGACTACGAATCTACTGGGGTTAGATAAATTAACGTTGGCAACAATTATCTTGAAAGTACATGTAATTATAATTTAATATGTTTGCTTGTTTTATTTTTATTCATACAAATATTAAGTTCAAGAATTTTTATTTCTTATGTATTAGGAAAATTATGATGGTATACATAAAATCAGTAAACGTGACATAATACACGGAAGGACAACTAAACTATTTTGCTAAAGGCGTACGAAAACCACAGTTTTTTGTTACAATATGGGAAACCTGTTTATTATTCATAATATCTTATTACAATTGTTTAAATAAACCAGTTTCCATTAATCATCATTAAAACATGTGTATTCATGTTTCTTTGCCGGGAGGACAATGTACTATGACATTGCATATTATATCTCAGTCCAAATTATTTTCCACGTTCATATACGCAAAAAACACTTCGCGAAAACAATTTTGTTCCAGACTGTTCAATTTTTTAACGCATTAGGTTACAAGTCCTTCATGCTTTCTAGTGGTTTGCACATTTTTATTTTTGTTTTTCCCCCATCGCAATAAATTTCGCAATAAATCATTTGGCATTGACCAACGCTATTATTCGAACGAGTTGAAACAATTAGATGCTGAACTAAGCGTGTGCCTCTTGGTTTACCACGTCGTAAAATAAAATAGTTTTCTTAAGCCTATCAAACTAACCTCTTATGATATGTATGTGAAGTTCATCCTAAATTTCTCCTAAATAAACAAAATGGCGCTATGTATAATTTTGGGGAAAACTTCACACTGTATTAGTAAATTGCAAACATTTAGGCGATTTTAATACACGATTAATTTTACGAATAATTAAATCAATTATTCTATTAGCCGCAAAATTTTATAGTTTTATAGTAACTACACACAGTTCTACAGCTTAAAATTTGGCCTGGATTGCACCAACCCCAAATTTTATTAATCACTCAACTTTCGAGTAATACTAAAAAAATCGGGGTGGGCTGTGTCGTCTACACGACCGTAGGTGTTTCGCATTATAATATTTATAAGTGATGATAGTAATGCTAAGCGTTATGGGTTCGTTAAAATAAATTTGTTTATTGATGAAATGAAAGTATTGTTTTGTAGTTTTTAATTTTAATTAAAATTTATAATGTGGAGATTACTTATTTTAATTTAATATAAATTATCTGTCACAGTTTCTTTGTGCATAAATTGACACCAGAATTGCTCCGATTGGATAGGCCATTCTCTTGCTAAAGTGGTTCAATCATTTAAATCGCTCGAAATCAAAGGCTTCATGCCTACGAAACAACCTAAGCAATCATACATATAAATTAAAGGTAATGCTTACAGTTGATGAGTAATTGCCGAAGGGAAAAATTTCGTGTCACTTTTCTGAACATCCGGTGTAAGACGTTATAGGCGACCTCCAGATGTAAAATCCTTTCCTGTGTGTACGAATCTTGGTACAGGTAAATCTTGTTTTCTTATGTAAGGAGCGAGTGTGTGGTGGCCGCTTCTTGTAAAACTCACATACAACTAAGGAATAAAATGAAGGAGAATATACACAGAAATGGCGGTATAGCAATTAGCGGGGGCGCTGATAACGATACATTCTGGCGCAATAAGGTAATTAACTACCTTAAACGTGGAACCAGAGATTTGTAGTATAACTCAACCTCTACATTAAATTATGTATCATAACTCAACCCAACTCATAAATTGTCATTAAGCTCTTGCATTAATTAATAATATAATTTTTATGTTGGTATTGCTACTACGGTAATTATAAAGTGACAGCGGTGGGATGGTAGTGGTAAAAATATCATCCTCTACCATCTTGTAAACGTACTCGCGTTGCGGGTTTACTTAAACATTGATAAAATATCATGCTAATTAAATTATAAAGTTCGTATAATTAATACAAAACAATGATACAATTAATAATAAAATTAAGTTATAGTGTGTCATAAACTGGTGTGCTTAAATTAATTTTCAAACGTTGTAACGGATGTAACAGTTAAAATTCAGATTTTTGTTCTTAGAAGAACGCCAATAACCAGCATATTTTATGCGTCCTTGAGCATCTCGTGTTGTTACAGTGGCAATAAACAGACAATTATACCAGTTTTCATCGTAAATACGTTTTAATAAAATAATTATTTACGATTATAGATGAGTAGGCTTAGGATTTTTAGGTTCTAAAAAACCAAAAATATGTTCCTAAAATATGTAACTAATATTGCAAAATATGTGATTAAAATGAAAAATATGTGGTTAAATTTTGAAAAGAAAACCAAAACTAGACCTTATTTTAAGAGGATTTCAATTACCTTATTAATAAAAAAGAATCCAAGCTTTTACACCCTGATTCTACAAAAAAAAAGGATAATGTGTAAATGGGTAAACTTGTGAAAAGCAAAGCTTACTTTTATGAGTTTGGAATTTTTCGATATTATTTTAGTAGTAAGTCAAACCGAGAAATTGCAAACTCATAAAAGTAAGCTTTGATTTTCACAAGTTTACCCGTTTAGACATTATCTTATTTTTTAGAGAATCAGGGTGCAGGGCTACAAAGTGCTGGAAAAGTAGTCCAAAAATGGTTCCACATCCATACACTTAAAAATTTGGACTGGTAAGCGATACTTACTTCAAAAGAACACCATAACGATTCAGACTAAACGATTCACGCTATTAAAGCAAGTTTTAAACTAAGAAAAACTAAGTTACGCTCATATTTCTGCTCAAATCAAACTGTAATTCAAAGTCAATTTTTAATTTAAGTTGTCATCAAGATTATATTCAATTACAGTTTAGAAATCATATTCTTTTATACATCTTACAAATACTAAATAATTTTATTGTTTTATTGCAATCATGTTTCGTATTGCTAATTTTTACTAATTGCGAATATCAAACTTACATTTATCGAATCATTTTAAAATGAAAGCAGAAATTGAACTATAAATTTTGTATTTTAAATTTCACTCAAAATTGTAACTTTGTCAAATCGAGTTTGGAATTTAGCCTACTAGTGTTAAAAATATCACAAAATTTCCATATAATCGCAACCAAAATTTTGGAATTCAAAAACAACTTTTTCTCAGAATTTTGTCCTCACTAAACATAAAGTTTTGCTCAAATCTATTTTATCATTGTAACTTAATCTTTAATTTTTCTCTTGCCAGTCCAATTCGAAATACAAATTTAACTTTTAAACTAAAACTAAATTACAGTTATGTTTTTGCTCAAGTCTAAATTACTATTCAAATTCAATTTCTACTCAACATTTTTTTCAATTACGGCTTAAAAATCAAATACTTCGGAACTTAATCAGATTTTTGCTCAAAATTCTGATACAAATTTAAACCAACATTTTGATCCAAACTAGAGTTTCAAATTCGACTTTAATCAGCATTTCTAATAACACTCAGACAAATTCTCAATAAATTTCTTAAATAAACTTGCAACTAAAGCTGAAGTTGTGTCCTAAACTTTTAATCAACCACATTTAGACCAATCTAGGTTGAAGTTTTTTACTTAATTTGTAAATAAAATATAAAAAATTTCTAGCTTAATTGCAACCATAGTTTTGCGTTAATTAAATTTGGAATTCAAGCACATTTTTTAATTAAATTGCATCCAAATTTTTGCTCAAACTCTCGATTGGATTGAAATTGAATTTTTAGTGCAAACTTTAAATAAAATAAAAATTTTGCTCTATTTTAAAACCAAATTCATAACTTTTGCTCGATTCCTGATTTTCTAGTTGAATTAAAAAATTTGTTGAAGTCGTGTTTAGAATTTAAGCTCAGTCACATATAGTGCATTAAATATTTTGCTAAAATTTTTAATTAAAATTAAACTCAAATTCATTATATCTAGTTTAGAATCCAAGCTAATTTTTTCTCTTCGTTCTCTTAACCCATTTAATCTCTGTCGAATGCAGTTGGCCAATTTAGGTTAGATTTATGTTTAAAATTCCATTTATCATTTTGTTCAACTTCGAAAACTGTTTGGAACTAAATTTTTGACTAAAAATCTTATTTTTTTTCGAACCCATTTTGATTTTAAGTTACTTGAGTGAATACCATTCATATATTAAAAGGATAATCAATTACCAGAATACCTAAATATTTGCTAAAACTTTAAGTTTCACTTAAGTTTTCATTTCAATTTAATTCAATGAGCGTGATCAAAATTACAATTAACATGCAAGTACAGTTTGGAAGTTTAACTCAATTTCAAATTAAAATGTCACTCAAAGTTGATTCAAATCTAGATAAAAAAAAAATTCTAAGGAAATTTTATTGATTCTTTGAGATCAAATCTCGTATTGCAACTCTTAAAATTATGTTTAAATCTTGTTTAGAACCCCAAATTTACACTCAAATTTTTTCACATAGCCAAGTAGAATCTCCTAATCAATTTCTAATCTAAATTTCCAAGTCAATTTTTAACCCCAGAAACTCTATGTGTACAACAATTTGTGCTGTTTAAATTCTATGCAAAATGTAGTTTAATCCAGAAACCTTTTCTTAATTTCTATTTTAAATTTCACTCAAAATGTTGGAAGGTGTCGTGGTTCGAATTGTAACTCAATTAAAATTGTATCTGTTTAATTCCAAACTGAAAATTTATGGATTTAAAGCCGTAAGTTTTTTATATATATTTTATAACCAGGGCTTTCCTGGTTGTAATTTTTATTCAAATATTTCTATTTGTAGCTAAATTTCTGCTGAAAACTACGATTAGCTTTTGATTCATATTAAACACAAAATGTTCTTCAAATCTAATTTGTAATTCTTATTTAATTTTTAAATTTTTAAATCCAATTTAAGTTCCTACTCAAGAATTTATTCAGTTATATTAAGGAATTCAAATTCTTATTCAGAATTTTGCTCGAAATTCTGATTTTATATTAATGTTGAAATTCACAAACGTATGTTGACAAACCAATTGTTGACTTTTCTCACGTAAATGGCACTCAATATTTTACTAAAATTTATGTTCGAATTCTGGCACATACGTTAACGAATAAAAACAACAATCAGAAAACCGATTTTTCTGGAAGAACTCCGGATCGTCAAATAATGTGCAGTAAACTATTGAGATACGCAGTTTAATTTGACGTTTATTTTGTCCTTAATTTATTGATCTAATTTAGTGGAGTTTAGGCCAAAATAAAACGTTTCTAACTTCTAAAAAAAATATTTGTTGCCCTAAATTTAACACTTGGCTTATGAAATATTTTGCTTTATCAAATTTTAAGCTATGAAAGTCGAATTACGTTATTATTGAAGAGAAATTAAAAATATTTCAAGTAAACCATAAAATATATGGTAAAACGTAAAATAAGTGGAAATATGTTAAAATATGTGATTATGCCAAAATATTTAAAAATATGTGGTAACAAGTAGGGCTCATTCGCTTTTATTTGTTCTAAAAAGAATAACTATCTAACAAATTTTTGGTTTGGATTTCCCAAAAAAATATTTTTTTATCTAAGAATCCTAAGCCTATAGATGAGTTATCAAATATGTCGACAATCAGAGACGTATAATATTGGTACTATTCAAATGATAGTGCATACCAATTAAAGTCAATATCATCATTCATACCAGCTAGCGTAAAGTGCATGCTTGTATCATCAATGCACCTGACCCGTAATCAAAAGTTAGATCAGCTGATCATCAGCGACCTTGATGGAAAATCTTACAGATACTAAGTAGGTACAACTAAATTAAATCAATTTCAATTCAAAATATTTTAAAAATTGCGGTACATATTGGATCCTCATTTTTTCATCGATTTCAAAACCAGCATTTGAATATTACAATATACAACCATCATCACAGTAAATCCAAATTTCAATCAACCTGAAATCAATAAACAATGGGTAAGTCAAAATTTTTCATTTTATTTTTTTTAAGCGGTACCTTAATAAAGCAGATATACTGTTTTTTGTAATATATACATAAATAATATTCTATTATATATGATCCTTAAGTTGTACTAAATTTTCAATAATATCTAATATTGCTATGGAAAATTACTTCCCAATATCCTAGAGCCTCATGCTATAGCTCTAAAAATCACAAAAAAAATCCAGGCGGACCCATTCTTCTTTGATTTTGAAATTATGACCTCCAACAAGGTCAAAGGTCATAAAAACAGTTTTTAGTGATTTTCTTATATTTCCAATTTACATCTCCATATTTTATGCCTCAGTAGCGTAAGTGATATATGTAGGTGTTGACGATTTGAAAATGACATAGTATAACAACAAACTTCGTTTTCTTATTGAAAACGTTTCGGGTTCGCGATGCTCATCAAAGTCCGTATTAATTTTAATAATATTTTTTTTCATAACGGCATTTTATTGCTTTAATACGAATTGAAAAACATAAAATTTTGTATTGTAAAACAATAAGTATGTAATAAATTATGTAAAACTGGTAATCAACATTTAGGCTGATACAGTCGAGGTGGCTCGAAAAAGAAGACGTGATGCATCTGCACGAGATTCACAGGCCCAAAGTAGCCTTCCTGATGAACAAATTTCTAACAATTCTACAAGCAGGCAGAAAGTTAAAGACAGGCAGCAATGAGAGCTAATGAAAGCTCTGAGGCAAGAACTCGCCACCTTATGAGAGTGTCTCAATATAAATAAAACAGAATGAGACGTGGTGCATTGACTGCCCAAGAAATTTCCACCAATTTTTTTTGATGATGAGTTATTAGTCCCTGAGCATTATTGTGTGCCCATGGATGCTGTTTGTGAGTTTTGTAACCCCTAGCATTTTCATGGAGTACGCCCAACAGATACAAAGTTTAACTGTTGCGCTAAAGGCAAAGTAGTACTGCCACCTCTGAGAGAGTACCCTGTACGCTTTCAGGAGCTTTTAACTGGAACTACAGAAAATTCTGATGAATCTAAAAACTTTATGGCAAATCTACGCCCTTTCAACAGTGTGCTTGGATTTGTGTCAATGGGAGCTTCAGTTTCTCCTCCCCCTGGACATGGCCCTTTCTGCTTTCGCATACATGTGCAAATTTACCATAAAGCCCGAACGTTGCACCCTGCTGTAGGTGAACAACGACAGTATGCTCAGTTCTATGTTTTAGATGCTCAGGAAGCTACCAGGACTAGGATGGAAAATCTTGGAAACACTAATTGTTCAAAAGATTTAATGTTGGAACTTGGTGCTTGGTTGAAAGACAACAACCAGTATGCAATAGTCCACAACCTTGGGGTTGGGGGTTTTCCCAACATAATGATGGCTATTCGTCAAGATCGAACATCAGATCAGCGACGATATAATAACCCAGTAGCTGCAAGCGAAGTTGCTGTGGTTTTTAGAAATAATGATGGCGACCCTCCAATGGAGAGGGATCTGTTGATCTATTTAAGACCAGATGCCAACATTCCAAATGCAAGAAGATCTTCAATTCTTGCATTTGATCATGTTGGCCTTGTTTCAATGACCTATCCATTGCTCTTTCCGTATGGTGGGGTAGGATGACATCCAAACATTCCGCTTGGTGGTGGTGGTCCCATTTTCGGGTATCCCAGATGCAGTACTTCTCCTACCGACTGCAGGTTCGAGATGACACATTCATTCCACTATTAATGGCTGGGAAATTAACCCAACAGTATATAGTGGACTAGACGTAAGCGCGTGCTACGCACGTGAGATATCAGTCGATAAGCGCTTATCTACTTCCTCACAGGTCAGTAATATCGGATGATTAACATGCTAGCCCTCAGTAAAACTCTTTTTAGTATGTTTACCGAGTGCTAGCATGTTAGTCATCCGATATTACTGACCTGTGAGGTAGTAGATAAGCGCTTATCAACTGATATCTCACGTGCGTAGCACGCGCTTACGTCTAGTAATGAATATAACCTTTGAACGACGAAAGTGACGTTGAAGATTATTATGAATTAAGAACGCTATATAAACGTGTAAGGAAAGTAGAACGCCATAATCAATTTGACAAGAATCGTAAACAAATAATAAAAATTAATCTAAGCTACGAAACCAACCATTAAAATTAATCCCTGAATTTGACGGAGAACCTGATAAATTACATAAATTTATTTTCGCTTGTGATGCAGTGTACGATTCTTTAAAAAATACGGAATACGAGAAATTTTTAACGGTTGCGAAAACTAAATTAAGTGGTGTAGCATATGATGTTGTGAAACATAATAAATTTGAAACCTGGGATGAATTAAAACAGGAACTTAAACTTCAATATAGTTTTGCCAGAACAGTACCAGAAATTCAAGCAGAATTATTTAAAATCAGACAGTCGAATTGTGAAAATGTTAGGCAATTTGCAGCTATAGAGTTAATAAATTGTTGTCCGAATTAAATGATGCTAGCTCGCAGTCAGTTGGTATAGCTAATTCAAAAGTGTATGTAAAGAAGAGCTTTCGGTGCAAGTACCATCCTCTACCCAATTTAATAGACCCAATTCAGAGAGGCGTAATTATAATAATAAAACTATTAAATGTCATAATTGCCACAAGTTACTCTTTTCAATCACGATATAATACAACCACAAGTGTCAGTAATAATAATCGAAATTTTCCAAGTCAAGGTAACAAAATGATATGTGCATATTGTAAATTATCGGGCCCATACACTTTGAAATTGTTATCGAAAGCAACAATCCGATTTAAGATGGCTAAATCGAAATAAAAATAATAGTTTAGAGTCTCAACAAACTGAAACCCAGAATAAATCGGAAAACTATTCACGGCTTGGATAGACACCACAGGATACTCTTGTTCGAGCCAAGGAATTGAAACAATAAAATTGTATCCTAATGAATTGCAAAAAATTCATTCCCTTTATCCTATTTCTAGAAATTCTATAATAATCCTATCGAAATTCCAAAATCAATTGACCTTACCGGTAATATCCAAGATGTTCAACAAGTATTAATTTCCAAGGTATTGCATTTTAGTAAATTTATTGAATTTTACGTCGATGTAGCTGAACACAACCAATTATCATTCCTGGTAAATACGGGAGCTGATATTATCATAATCAAAATTGATTGTATTGCTGATGATACACCGTGTAATGTAAACAACAAATGTAATATCAAAGGAATATCTGCAATTCATTTGGAAACTCTAGGAACATTTACAGCCAAATTAAAGCTAAGTAGTCAATTGGAAATACCACAAACATTTCATGCCGTCAAGTCCAATTTTCCCATTCAATGTCATGGTATATAAGGAAAAACTTTTTTAACCGCAAACCGTTATAAAATTGATTTTTCGAACTTATATGTCAATCAGGTGAAATATTGCCATCTTTATATGCAGCAAGTTCGATAATCAAATGTGAAAATGGTTTAGCTTCACTAAAAGTCGTAAATGTTAGTGATAATCCAATTACATTTTCAAATTTAACCATAAACATTGATCCAATTGATGAATTTCACATTTATCAATTAAACAGTTGGGCAAACCCTGAGCATAATCGTTTAAAGAAGCTTGAAGAAAATATTATTGAACCAATTCAATCTCCATGGAATTTTCCGTTACTTGTAGTCCCAAAGAAATCCAAAGATGGGTCGAAAAAATTTCGAATTGTCGTTGATTATCGAAAATTAAATCAAGCCACCAACCGAAATTCTTGAGAAATTAGGTCGTAGTCAATATTTTACCACACTCGATCTAGCAAACGGCTATCATCAAGTCTTAATGAAACCATCTGCTAAAGAAAAATCAGCATTCAGTACTAGTGTCGGACATTACCAATTTATAAGAAGGCCATTTGGCCTTAAGAATGCCCCTTCTACATTCCAAAGGCTTATGAACACTATTATGTCTGGATTACAAGAAATTCATTGTTTGATTTATTTGGATGACGTAGTTGTGTATGCTGCAACCGTAGAGGAGCTTAATCAAAAGTAAAAAGATGTTTTCTCAAAATTTCATGAGTGTGAAGTTTATGCTAAAAAAAATAACAAAAATTACACTGTTAAATAAGCTATTTTCCAATTGGAATTTAAATTATATGAAAATTTAAATTTTTTGTAATTTTGGATTTTTTTTACCACCAAACAGATTCTTTTCATCCTTTTCAGATAGCTGGACCATCTGTTTATATCGTTAACCAAAAGCATCCAATTGTGTTGAACATTACTATATTTCAGATAATTTAAAAGTTGACTGAATTTTGATGGTTTAAATAATTATTTAGCGCCGATCCTGGAAATGCCCCGAAAGCCCCGCACATTTCTTAGAATAGCTAAGCCATATAGTGGTCAATGTCACCAAGCCGATCCAATTATGATGAACTACTCGTATAATATATTTCACAGTTTTTGGAATTTTTAATAATTTTCCATTATTTTAAAAGTTTTATATCGCCGACCGTAGAGATGTCCACAAGGTCTTGCCCATAGTTTCGGATAACTTGTCCATTTGCCAGTCTACGTGGTCAACCTTATCCAATTGTGATGAACTATACTATACTTCACAGAATTTAGAATTTTTAATAATTTGATTGGTTTTAAAAATTGTTGTATCTCCGATCACAGAGATGTCCACAAGGTCTGGCCTATATTTTTGGATAACTTGATCATATTCCAGTCTACGTGGTTAATCTTATCCAATTATGATGAACTACTCGTATAATATATTTCACAGTTTTTGGAATTTTTAATAATTTTCCATTATTTTAAAAGTTTTATATCGCCGACCGCAGAGATGTTCACAAGGTCTGGCCCATAGTTTCGGATAACTTGTCAATTTGCCAGTTTACGTGGTCAATCTTATCTAATTGTGATGAACTATACCATACTTTTACTATACAGAATTTCGAATTTTTAATATTTTTATTGGTTTTAAAAATTGTTGTATCTCCGATCGCAGAGATTTGGCCATATGTTAGTCTACGTGGTCAATCTTATCCAATTGTGATGAACTATACTATACTTCACAGAATTTAGAATTTTTAATAATTTTATTGGTTTTAAAAATTGTTGTATCTCCGATCGCAGAGATGTCCACAAGGTCTTGCCTATATTTTTGGATAACTTGACCATATGCCAGCCTGCGTGGTCAATCTTATCCAATTGTGATGAATTATACTTTACTTCACAGAATTTCGAATTTTTAATAATTTTATTGGTTAAAATTATTTGGTCTCGAGATATTTTCTTTTCTCTGCATTAAGCAAATCAAAATTGTGGACATCTCTGTGATCGGAGATACAATTTTTAAAACAAATAAAATTATTAAAAATTCCAAAAACTGTGAAATATATTATAGTTCATCATAATTGGATCGGCTTTGTGACATTGACCGCTATATGGCTTAGCTATTCTAAGAAATGTGCGGGCCTTCGGGACATTTCCAGGATCGGCGCTAAATAATTATTTAAACCATCAAAATTAAGTCAACTTTTAAATTATCTGATATATAGTAATGTTCAACACAATTGGATGCTTTTGGTTAACGATATAAACAGATGGTCCAGCTATCTGAAAAGGATGAAAAGAATCTGTTTGGTGGTACGAAAAATCCAAAATTACAAATAATTTAAATTTTCATATAATTTAAATTCCAATTGGAATATAGCTAATTTAACAGTGTAATTTTTTGTTATTTTTTTTTAGCATAAACTTCACACTCGTAAAATTTCGAGTTGCCAATTTAAAATTAAATCCGAAGAAATTTGTTTTTCTCCAAAAAGAGATAGCTTACCTTGGACACGTGATCAACCATGATGGTATTCATCCAGATCCAGCAAAAATTCAAACAATTGTCGATTACCCAGTTCCGCAAGATCAAAAATCCTTAAAATCATTTATTGGATTGGTAGGGTATTATCGAAAATGTATCGCTAACTTTGCTAAAACTGCAAAGCCTTTGACAGAGTTGCTGAAGAAAAATTTTACTTATAAATGGAGTCCGTCTACAGATGAAGCACTCCACAGTTTGAGACAATCAACTATGGAAGAGAAATTTTAACTACTGATGCCAGCAAAAAAGCTGTTGGAGCGGTACTGTCCCAGATGAACAGCAATATCGATCTACCAATCGCCTATGCAAGCCGTATGTTGAATAAAGGAGAGCAAAATTATTCAACTCATCATCAAGAATTATTAGCTGCCGTTTGGGCTGTGCAACATTTTCGACCTTATCTTTATGGGCGTAAATTTAAACTTTATACTGATCAAAGGGCATTGATCTGGATGATGAATGTGAAGGATCCCCTATCACACTTAGTTCGCTGGAAAATCAAATTATCTGAATACGGCTTCGAAGTGATCCACAAGCCGGGTAAATTCAATACCAATGCTGATGCACTAAGTCGTATCAAGTAGTAGTACGCATCAAGTCTTACTATTACTTCCCTCGTATGTTTTCCATAATTGAACGTTTTATAATGAATTGTACACGTTTTCAAATAAATAAACATGGTCCAATGAATAAAATACCTTTGCAAATTACCACAACGTCGTCAGTCGCTTTCGAAAAATTATTCATCGATATTGTTGGTCCTTTAATTCCTAGTCACTCTGGACATAAATATATCCTTACCCTACAGGACGACCTAACCAAGTTCTTATTTGCTATACCAATTGAAAATCAAGAAGCGTACACCGTCGCCCGAGCATTTGCTGAAAAATTCATTTGTATTTTTGGTGCACCTCATTCAATCTTATCCAACCAAGGGTCTAATTTCATGTCTGCAGTTTTTGTAAATTTGTGTAAATTATTCCATATCAAAAAGTTCAACTCAACAGCATATCATCGACAAACGAACGGAACGTTGAAGCGAACACATAAGTCAATTGGAGAATATACCTACGAAATTTTACGCAAGATGAACCAACCAAATGGAAAGATTGGCTTCGACTCATACAAACCGATGAAAAAATGTTGAACTGTGTTTAGGTTTATTCCTATATAATAGGCATTTTAAGAAAATTATACCTGATTATTATTTACAATAGTGTTTTTGAAGTAGGTTTTCGTTTATCTATTTACTCTTCAGAAAACTGCCTAACTGCCTAACTGCCTTATGATTAAATATATATTATACCATTAGTTCTGTTAGCTTGAAATCCGTAGTTCTCCTATTATTTAAATGAAATTTGAAAAGATTTCCACAAGGTGTCATACTCAAAATTACTTGAGAACCTCTACTTATCTGAAGACATTTTGGAACTTAATATGAAATTATCCATATGGCCTTAAGAAAAGATGCCAAATCTAACTAATTAACAACAGGGTGCTGATAACACTTTATTTTCGTTGTGGATAATTAAAATAAAATGGTGACACATTATCTACCTACTATCTATTTATTTCCGATGTTATCAATTAAATTTTTGAGCATTTTAATCCTATTTATCCTCCGCATTGTAAAATTTAATGACCCGAACGCCATATATCTAGTTAGATCATTTCTGTTTAAAATAAAATAACCAAATTTACACTTACTTGAGATTCATATATGTAGATTGCACTTTATTTAACATAAAACAAAAAAAAAATAAATCCACTAATCCACAAACTGGCAAATTATTCCGTTGGCCATGCAAATTCAATCACAATCAATTGTATACGTACAAATGATTCGCGACAGTGAAAAATTAACAAAACCGGAAATTTATCGAATTCGGAAACGTGAATTATTAAATCGGCGATCCGCACTCAATGATATAATACTTTTTCACACAATAAATCCTCGTCACTACGAATATCCAACAGCAATTAAGGTGAGCTATGGCTAATTTTCGTGTAACCGCATATAATTATTGAATAAACGTTTTTGTATTTAAGGCCTGTCGCTATACATGCATGTTTGTTGTGATTGCGGTAGCCCTAATATTAATTTTACTGATCATTAAATCAGAAGCAGACCATTACAAATTTATATTGCAAGTGAGAAATAATATTACGGCATTATTCGCTCCAAATTCGTCCGATTGTTGTTACTAATTGTAAATAATTATGAATGTCAACGAACGCCGCCGCGATACCTTTATGGTGGTAGCACCAATTTGGAAAATGTTGGTCAAAGCCGGTAATATTGTAAGCGTTTTATATTTTACAAATTTTTAATGGTTGGTTTGCTGTATCACTGCGTGTGAAATATTTATATACTGAATCCGAATAAATGTTTATTTCTGTATTTTGAATTTGAATTCAATTAATTTTGTTGTTGTTGTTGCTGTTGTGATAACATACGCTAATCTTTTATCGCACTATAAAATGTCACAAGAAAATTTTTTTTTTTTACTCGTAATTTATGCGCGCTCTTGCGATAACGCATGTGTTTATTAATTTTATTTGCAATGGCATGGGCGACCATAGTTGAACTTTTTCAAGTGTAATTGATTGCTGCGCATATAGTTAACAAGCTTTCATACACATACAGTAAGCTAATTACTAGAGATTAGATTATAATTTATTAAACACAGTCAGACCTTCCTTTAATAAAATCATCATTTCAGACATTTGGCATAATGGCTACCCTTATCGGAATATCCTTTTTTTTGGTGGCAGCTGTTATCATAATTTCAACACTTCAACTTGTTCATGACCTTATAAAGCAATTGAAGGATCATGTACCAATAGATAACGAAACAAAAGCACTAACTTTTTATAATTATATTTATTGAAAAATTATGGTTTTCTTTTTGTATAATTTTTGATGTCATGAAAATAAAAAAAAATGTACAAAAAATATGTTTTACATATACTCTTCTGAGTTGCCGGTTCTCTTGTAGAATGCTCGAGAAAAGTCGCCTGGGCCTCGGCTTCCCAAAAATGCCAAATATCCGTTACGGTATAGAAACATGAATACCGATGTGATTGCAATGCCCACAAGTAATCCAACAAGCATACCAACTAACACGACACCATCACGCCCTGGATGACGACCGTACATATCAAGGCAACGGAGATGAGAACCTTTTTCTGTAAGCTCTTTAACATGTACACCTTTCATTTCGGTGGGAGTATCGCAAATCACATTGTTAATTAATAATGAATTATTCTCGGCTATAACAATCGGCATTAATGTGTCCACCAACCATTGATTATCACAATCACACTGCCATCTGTTCATACTAAAATCGACCAGCTCCAAATTATCCCATCGTGCCAATAAATGCGAATCTAATGTTGACAAATTGTTATGGTTTAATAAAAGTGTTCTTATTGGTGGCCATTCCTCACGAATTTTATCGTCAGTGACATCACTGGATAGGGCACGATCACTGATATGCATCAACGCAATATTATTTGTAATTTTTAGTGTGGTCAAATTTGTAAGTCCACTCAAACCGCCATGTCCAATCATTTTAAGAGTTCTAGTATACGAAATACTGATCGACTGTAGGCTTGGCATATTTGGAAAAACACTGAAATAAATTAAAAAAATTATCCAGATTAGAATACTGCGCGCACACAGAGTTATATTATAGACAATTTGAACTTACTTGTCACCATCAATATCAACAAGGGGATTTTCATCAAACGACAATTCTTTTAGATTAATTGCATACCGAAGTGCACCAGGAATTTTCTCAAATAAATTTCCGCTTAAACTTAACACCTCCAAGCCACGCGGTGCATGTAGTAATTCCAATGGTATATCACTTATTTCCATATTACTCATACCAAGTACGCGCAACGATGGTAACTGGCTGATCGCAATTTGTGATGGATGATCAATTATTTTAAATGGATTTGAGTCCAAATACAATTCATTCAAATTGGGAAAATGTTCGAATAAATCAATATTTAATGTATGCAAACGATTATTACTCAGACGTAGAATGCGTAAATTTTTTAATGGTTCATACGATTCGGGCGAATATTTTCCAATAAAAACATCCGGTGTTAAAACTTCCGATGTCAATTTGTTGTCGGACAAATTTAACGAGACAATATTCTCAAGCAATTGAAATGTTTCTTTTTCAATATTTTCAATATTATTGTTACTCAAGTCAAGATTGAGTATATTAATTGCCGGAAATTTCGTCAAATTCACCAATTTGTTGTGCTGAAAATCAACATATTCGAATTCAAATCCGGTGTCATTCAAAGCGGCCCAATCATCGTTCGTAAATAATTCAAACAAATTTAGATTATTGCATAATAATGTTTTACGATTCTTTAAACAGTGGCATGATGTACATATT
Source organism: Tipula vernalis (assembly GCA_958295665.1). Lineage (NCBI taxonomy): Eukaryota > Metazoa > Arthropoda > Insecta > Diptera > Tipulidae > Tipula > Tipula vernalis. Next base: position 5,262,640 of record OY282558.1, read on the forward strand.
GTGTCTCCGCGATTTTTCGGTGTGGCCTGAAATAATAAAATGTCGTCTAAATTAATATAAAAAAAAAAATGTGTAATTTAGCAAATATTCAAACCATCTAAAATACACTAACAAAATATTACACACAACAAAAAAAAAGCAAAATAATTACCGGTTGTGTGCTATTGTCATCTGCCGTACAATAGGCAAAACTACAAATTAGCAGTGTATAATAAAATAAAAATAATTTCATGATGCCCGATATTCTGGAAAATTTCAAATAAAGTAAAATTAATAATATAAATTAATTAAAAAAGAAACAAAAACAAAAAATTGCGATTAGGTGTGGTCGATTAAATTTTGTTGTTGGATTTTCAGAACTACACCTAGTACATCACTTACACTATTACACTTAAATTAAAAGCTTAACGAATTACGAAAAAAAAAAAAATTCACAACTTAAACAACTAATTGATTACTTATTTGTATTTAATTTATATTAATTAAACTTATTCATTTATTTTAAGCTCTTTAGCTAATTAGCTTCGTACAAAAATATCTCGTTTTGATTTATGTATCTCAATCAGCACACAATATAATATGAGAGGTATGAAATTAAAGTTTTTAGTCAACTTGCAATTATACATTTTTTTCGTGTTATCTTATCTAAAATTTTAGTGTGATAAGAAAATTAAAGTAAGTACAGGTTGATTTTTGTTTTTGTGTTTAGGACGGTATTTGTAATTTTAGCGAGTTAGTACAGGTGAATTTATAAACAAATGTTTGTAAAAAAATTAAAGCTCGTCGTTTGTGTGTGCGTGCGATTTTATTTGGAATATCGAACTTCCACAGCATGGTTTTAATTTTTGTATAGACATATTGATAAGATAACGATTTTATATCATATTAGAACAAGTGACTGTTTATTTTGCTTGGAATTATAATTAGGGTTATAATCGAATATCATATCATTTTGCATTGAGGTAGATTGTTGGGCTCAGAAATGATGCGCATATTAAGAAATTGAGAGGACTTTGTTGATCGTGCATCTGTTTCGCTTTCAGTCAATATTACATGCGTTCATGCAAATTTTGTAAAACTGGCAGAATACAAAATTTTGCGTGTGACGAGAGGAAAATGTTTTACAAGTTTGAAGATTCAGTTTGTTTATTTGATAAGTCACAGTTTATTTCAATGAAGGATTTAACAGACAATTTATTAGTAGGTAACTATATGAATATTGTCGAGAATTAATTCTCTAGGCCTATGTTTAGTTTGTTTGGCCATTCAATAAAGTGTCTCTTCCTCACTTGCAATTGTATAATAAAAATAAAAATGGTAGATAATAATCGACAATTGACTATGTCTAATTCTTTCTTATAGTAAGGCGTTTCTTAAATTAAAGAGTAATATTTCTAAATTGATAACCAATTCCCAGAATTTAACCTTACGAATTTTTTTTTTAATTGATTAGAAACATTTTAGTACATATTTACAAAATTTATATTGGCTTTTCATAATCAAAATATAACAACTGTTTGTACACTACTTTAGTAAAAACATTATTAAAGTTTTTTAAAAATAATAAAATTTATTCTCAAAATGAGTTGGTTTGCATTATATTGCGATAAGAGTGAAGATAAGAACCGATATTCGATAGTGCTGATTACCGCATTCATAGTATGTACAACAAAATTAGCTGCGACGTTGCATTTTAATGTCGAAGGCTTACAAACTGGTTGCAATGCTTAGATGAGATATTAACTTTACATCAACACGAAAGTTTTAAAATACCAAAAACTAAACAGATAGCAAGTAACTAACCAATGGTCGCTGCATCAGCCAGTCATACCATGAATGAAATTTTAGATTTTTATTTTGATGGAGCATTTCTATTTTATTTACACAGAGAAGAGATTGCTACGTGTATTCCTTTTAGGTATTCGATGATATTTATCACTCAGGGTCGAGTCTCAACCAATTTTTAAATCTTATCCCGTTGACAGACTAAGGATTAGCTCAGCTCATTTTGCTAACCTACCACTAATCTAATTGCATTTATTTATTTATTTTATTTATTTATTGTTGACTTAATAATTTATATTTATTTAGCTTTTGGTACACTCTCTATTGAGCAAGAGCTCATTCATAAGAGAGCATCCCAAAAGACATGGATAACTAAAAAAATAAAAAAGACATGATTCTAGCCAGGGTCAACGTCAGTCCCGCAACTTCGCCTGGATCTTTGCTAAAAGCATGCAGCAACAGTTTCAATATCTCGACCCTGCCCAATAAACTTGACTGCATCCGCTTAATGTTCTAAATTGAAATTTATCATTTTCATGTTTGGACATCCAATTAAATTGTGATCGTTGCTGGGAATCTAATTTCCGCATAATAACTGGGCTGGATCTGGTCCGGATAATTTAAATAATTTGATCGTAAATAATCATTTTGAAAAAAACATTGTTAGAGAAATAAATTTTAAAGGAAAAAATTTCCAACCGATGCGACGTAAATTGACAGACTAAGGTTTAGGCGCCACGAATTTGTGGTATCGGTATTAAAACAAATATCATCACTGATTTTGTTCGACATTTAAATCAAAATAAAAACAACATAAACATTAAAAAAAATTAATTATAATACTTTAATTATTAATTAACATTTTCAATTTTTTTTGTTGTACTATACCACAATCCATCTATATTAAAACAGCGCAACTAGTATTTACAATTTTATTTTTACATTTACATATAATGGCGCCACTTGCACTTCCACTAAGCTCATTAAAAGAGTAAAACTTCAAAATATTGAGAGATCAGTTCCTTCCCATTCGACCACCGCAAGTAGGTACTTATCAGAGGCCTGCACGGGCCAATAAAATTTTTACCCAGCCCGACAAGCCCCGAAACTGAAATGGCCCGACCCGAGCCGAAGCCGACTCTTCATAATATATTATAGTCCGAACACCCGACCCGACCCGAAAAAAAGAAATTCAAGCTAAAATATTGTAAATATCCTAAAGCAAACACAATTACGAATTTAATTTTAATACTACATACATTTATGTATCTTTAGTCTTTACTTTTCATAAACACGTAGGTTTTTATTTCATGTTGCTATGTAAAAATATTATAGCATCGACGCTTTCCGGTTTTAAATTTGTACGGCGTTCTTGCAGTACTTGTCCAGCTACGCTAAAGTTTCTTTCGGAACTAGCACTGCTAGCCGGAATACATAAAACGTGCCTAGCGAAATTCGTTAAATATTTATATTTTTTCTCGTATTCTTGCCACCAATTCAATATATTATTGGATTCAATGTGGGTGGTTACATCGCAGTTAACATACATGTTTACTTCGTCGTCGTCTATTATAGTTTCATTTACGTTGTCTTCAAATTCGCTGAAATCTAATAATTTAGCTTTTTTGATTATTTGTTCAACATTTTGCTTTTGGCTATCTGAATCGGAAAGTGATGTATTATACTCTTCCTCTATGTTGTATTTATAAGCATTAATCATGCTCCGAACATTTTGTATTGTTTCCGTTCTCTCGTAATCGGATAACATTTTCAGTTAACGGAAATTTGGCCATAACATAGCAGCTATTTTATGAATTTTATGTATCACAAATTTGCTGTTAATAAAGGTTTTCGCCATGCTTTTCAATTTAACAATATCATTTGAGTCGGTCATTAAAATTTTCACATGTCTTAATAAACTGAATTTAATTGGTAAAACAAGTTGTAAAGTTGGGGTCGTATCACCTTCAACTTGCAATAAGGCTTCCTTAAATGGCAGCAAAAAATCTATTAAAATATATATTCTATCTTTATTTGCCATTATCTTTTCTTCTTGGCATTCCATGAGGATATTAGCGATTTGTGTAAAATTAGTTTCAAAAGATTCATACATATCAATGCGACTATACCACCGCGTTTCACACTCTTGCCGAAGAGCTGATTTTAATTGGCGTACAAGCCCAGACATTTTAAAATATTTAACCACATTCTGTTAATAATTTAATCGAAGGTAAGTTTTCTGTTAGAAAAATGGGTTTAAATACATTTCTAAGGATTGTATTAATTAAATGGCACGTGAAATTCAAACGAGTTGAATGTTCCAATGCAGCCACTTTATTGCTACCTTGATCGATTAAAAAGTTAATTTGACGGGGGCATCTGACTTAATTCCAAATTTTATAAGTCTACGGTTTAATTCATTTTTAATATTGTTTCCAGTTTTTTTTCATCAGGAAATGCACATGTAAAAAGTACTTTTGACAGTAATTTCCAATTTTTGTCAATACATTAATGGCGTATTTGAAAGATTCTTATATTCATCGGTCCACATGTCGGTTGAGGCACTACATGGCCTAGAATCAATCAACGGTTGAGTTATTTCAATTAGTGTTGTCCGTGATTGATCTGCTTCTTTGTGGGTATTACGAGAAACAGTCGTAGCGTGTGGCAATATATCTCTAACATTCAAATTGCCATTTTGAGCTCCAATTCGAATCAATTCCTGTGAATAATTTATAAAACCGCTACCACTTACGATGTCAAATGGACGAACATCTCTACTACACAATTCAACAATCGATTTTGTAATTCGGTCTTTGACCTTTGACAATGTTGTAGGTTGTGGGTGAAAGAATTTGCCGATATCAGTGCTGGTTTTGGATGATGTTGAGCTGCTTGTAATTGCCTGTTTGTTACAAGAATGCCGCTTTAAATGTGATTTTCCTGTCTTTTCGGCACAATAACTAAAACTTATTTCACACTTAATACATTGTACATAACCAATATTTTTATTATTCGATTTATCAACGATCTCTTTGAAATTTCTCCAGAGATCACTCTTCGCGTTCTGCTTGTCAGTTAAAACATATTGTTCTGTTTTCAATTTTTTATTAATTTCATCAACGTTCATGACGAGAGCTTCGCTAAATATAACAATAATTATGTATTAATTACCAAAACACTAAATCAAAACTAAATTTAAATTACTTACAGTTAACAAAATAATTGTATTATTTTGTTTTTAAATATCTTTCGTAGATTATTTGTATATTAGCCAATATTATTTATTATCTATATAACGCAAAGAGTATGTGGCGGCGCTCTCATTTTCATTCGTCTTTCGAACTCACTGCCACACAAACTGTTCCCACGCGAGCATATTAACAAACAAACGAAAACACCCAATACAAAAAGGCAACTGAACTACTGTCTCTTCCAGATCCAGACAGTACGACATGACAATGACAAGACAAAAAATAATAAATAAAAAATCAGTCTCCTCTCTCCTGTCTCCTCTCGGATTTCATGCTAAGCGCACGCGTGCTCGGCTGATACATAAACAAACAAAACACAGAAATGGTGGTGCCAAACTGCCAAACAAAACAAAATAATTTAATAAATAAACTATAACAATAAATAAATTATAACAATGAATAAATTATAACAATAAATAAATTATAATAATAAATAAATTTTATTATAACGTTTTGAATAAAACAAAACATTTTGATAAACTCAATGAACTCGATAAGTACGTATACTTAATGCTTATATTATTTAAATACCTCAGAAATGTGTTAACGTTAATAATATATCGTTTAAATCGCTTATAGACAACTATAAGTGGATCTGGCGGCAAAAAAAATAAACTTGTACCGGACATAAAAACTTGACATTTGCGATTTGTTAAGACAGCCCGGTATAGTTTTCAATAAAAGTTACAGGTAACTAACTCATAATTATTAATTAAAATATATAATAACGAAATAATATTGAAGTGTATTTAATGAACAAACTTGTGACCTCTTCCAAAATACTAAAATACACAAGTTGTGCTACCATTATACTTCATAAAACACAAACCAAAATCTAAGATTTTGCCAGTGTAACAAAGAGGTTATGTGTTTGTTATTAAATTTTTTATAAAAATAATTATAAATATTAATAACAAAACAGTTTACAAAATTATTATTGCGAATTTTAAATTTTTTATGTTATGGCGCATTCGAAGAAACATTGTGGAGTGCCTCAATGCAATAACTATAAAAGTGACACAATATCATTGCATGAAATACCAAAACCAATATTAGATTCGCCATCTAATTTAGCAAAATGGTCAGCAATTTTGAGAATGGGGGGGGGGGGAAATGGGAAAATAGGAATGGGAAAATAGTTAACACAGTATCTCATTTTTTAAAAATAAAAGGCAATACGAATTTAAAATAAATATTTGTTAATATTTCAATGTAAGATTTAATAAATTCGACATTCTTTGGAACCTTAATAATTTCGTAACTATTATCTAAGGTACTAAATATAATAAAATCACAGAAGTTTAAATTAGTTAACCCTAAACCTAACTGAACCTGCCCATAATAAGAGTGGTGCTCCCGCAGCTTGTATATCCCGTCTTCTAATTGTATGTAAGGGAGGGTTGTAATAACACTTCGTGCAGTCATATCCTTACCCGCCACCGGTGATTTTATTTCAACCAGAATCCATTCCAGACCATTGAAAGATATTCCATCTGGACTTACTGCCAGAAATGGAAGGTCTGGTGAAATTATTAGACCGCATTCCATTAACAGGTAACGATTACCATATATTCTTTTAGCTATATTTTCGGCGTAGAGTCCATACTTTGTAGAATCATTTCCTTTGAATGAACTGTTATAAATTGTCGACAACTTTTTGGGCCAATTTGGATTTTTATTAAAATGGTAGGTATATAAATTGTAAGCAATGCTACCGGTTATTCTCAATTTTCTTTCCAGGAGCCATTGAGCACTGGTTTGCAAAATTGTTTTGTTGCAAATTTGTATGGATTCGTTTATAGTTTTTTGTACCTTTTGGAAATTAACCATTACAGATGGATTTAAGTATTTTTCCATAATTGTAATATACTGCTTCATTCCATCATGATTAATGATTAATTCAAAAAACTCGAATTTTGCCAAATCGGTTGTATCGTTATTACTAGACGACAAGCTCGATGTTCGTTCGGTTTTATGAATTTTCACAAATTCGGAATTTGGTTGTGCTAAAAAAATTATAGAAATATTATTATACAGATAACTATTTATCTTTACATAGCATGATATCTAAGTACCTTCTTCGAAGAGAGTTAAAATTTTCTTATATTGTTCTTCGTCAACGGAATCAGTTATTTTGATTTTTTTTCGGACGTGGCACATTTGGTCGGTTTCTATTCCACAGTACCTTTTAGACATCGATGATCCAATTCTACCCCACTTCTGCTTGACTTCAGTACAGCTGATTCCCTTTAGATCGGGATTTCTACAATATATAAGTTAGATTTAAGCTAAATTTATTTAATAATTTTATTTATATATACCATACCGATTAATGTATAGTAGGCAAGCAGCGATGTGCTTGCATTTTCCACCCTCGCCAGCTTTACAAGAACACCAACATTTCCACATTTTTCCCGTGTTGCACAAATTTTGCAGCTTAATTTCATGTGGTTTGGCCGATAAGTTGGTAGTTTGTACTACCAAACCAACAATAACTAAATTTTTGGAATTTTGGTCAATTCCCAAATTCTGAACCCATCCAGCGTTTAGTATTTGTTCGCCCTCTTTAATTGGACGCTTTGAATTCCCGAAATAATTTATTATATGCAATAGTTGCAATTCTACATTTAGTGTAATGTCCCGCTTTGGCAATGCCATTGAAGCAAAGATTTAAAATCAAAAGTAAATAATATTTACTAAACGTAATCACCATAAACATAACCAACAATTTCACTAAAATAAAATTCTTTTGGATTGTGTTTTATAAAACATTAAGTTTGTCCACCTATTATTATCACTTACGCTAATACTCGTATTATTATATATTTCACTTACATACTATAATCTAATACTCGTATTAGATTTTTATTTAAAAATAATAAATAATATTACCTGTTTTATTGTTGTGAGTAATTTGTTCATATAAAGTGCAAAATGACAGATGTTTATGTCCGGTATCCATTTGATTTTTTTACAGATAGATGTCACTACCCCGGACATTTATAGTTGTCTATAACAACAATTCTTTCTGTCAAAAACTGAGAGTAATGTATTATAAAGACCGTATTAGACGAAACCACATTTATCAAGAATTTTGTATAGATTTTCAAGTCTATGGTATCGAAATGCCGTCATTTCGGCTAATTAAAATTAAATTTATGTAAGCAAGGAAATTTACCCACGTAAATTTTATTTTAATTCATTCATCAATGTGGCAAATAAAATTATTATTAAAAATTCATATAGAAAAAACCTTTGATTAATTTTTAAAATTAAGAACCCGAACCCGAATGAAATAACAAAATATCGGCCCGGCCCGGTCCTCGGGCCGGGCCTAGCTCGAGCCCGTGCAGGTCTCTGGTACTTATAACCACTTATGGTTCACGTCTTTGCTAGATTAACCAAGTAAAATATAGCAGAGCTATGAACCATAATTGCTTATAAGTATTTGCGATGGTCGATTGGGAAGCCACTGTTAGTTCACTAATCGCGCTTAGTCACTAATCTCGAAAGCGATTAACTAATCTTGAACTTGACACACTAGAGCTAATCTCGAAAAATTCACTAATCGCGCTTAGCTAATCCCTGGTCTGTCAGTGGTACTAGTTTACTTCGCTAGTTCAACTCCTGCAAATTTTCGCGTAAATCGCCATATCGGACTATTATTTGATATTATTCCTATTGCTTTTAAAACTGTCTACAGATGAAACTTTCAGAAAAAACAAAAATAGAAAATGTTCGGAGCCACACATAGTTGCACGAACTGGAACATAAGGACTACAAACCCACTAAGTTTGTTAAACAAATGGAGGACCAAATGTTATTTTTAGAAAAATTTGTGACTAAACGCATTACATCGTCTAATATTACTTAAATCTCGGAGGGTACAATTGTAATTGGAGGAAACGCCTCAGTTAGCGTGCTCTATAGATAGTCTGTAATTGAATATTCTACAATTTCTGTTTTTTTTTGCTTTGACAACTCTTCATCTGAAGAATCCGACTCAGATATCAAATTGATTAATCAATGTATCTATAGTCAATATAGCTAAAAATTGCAAGGTGAAGACAACTCGAGCTATGTAAGCTTTCATAATTCAAAACAGCAAAACATAGCTCGCTGAGTTTAGCTCAACTGTGCAACGTTTCATTAAAACCCTTTATTAATAAACAAGAGTTACGAACATAGCTCACATCGCTTTGCTTAGCTTAGCTTAAATGTACAACGGGCTTTAATCTAGGGAAAAACAAAAATGTAGTTGTTGTGATTAAGTCAATCATAATAATTAAGGGGGAATCACTTAATCGCTAAATGACAAAAAACAGTCAAAGTGACTGTTGTTATAAATGCCAAAAAAACAGTCAAAGTAATAATAAATTTCACAAAGCCAAAAGTTAAGGCTACTCAGCCTAAAAAACGAGATTTGAAAACTGGTGTGGAACACAACAACCAAAATGGAATCAAAACTAATTATAAAAAACAAAATGAGCCAGCTTCCGAGCCAGTGGATATAGATGCATCCATGAGAGCGACAAATTCGTTTATTAGAAAATTAAAGAAAATTAGTTAACAACCATGAATGATGTTCCTTTCTACAAGAAAAAGGTTCTGAAGTCGAAATTTCGAGCATAGAAAACCTACACGAGAGTGACGATCAGGAAGTAGAACATTTTTAAGCGGACTCAGAATCAGTACGGATGATTAAATTTCCTGCCCTATATGAAGTGCCGAAATAAACAGATAAACCAAAATATTACCTTATAATAGATACGGGCACAAATAAAAATATCATTAAGCCCAATACCCCGATGACACTGCAGTGAAGATTATTCTCTGAACCCAAAAATTGACAAACAAAGGTAATTTTATTTTCTTAAGCAGAAATTTACTTTCATAAATCTTTTGTGAATTAAATTTTCATAATTTCTTTGATGGTACACTAAGATCTGAGTCGATACATATCAAATACTATTATTTTACTACGGAAACACTCGTGTATATAAGAACATATCGATACCCACATCATTTCAAAAAAGATGTGAAAGAACAAGTTCAGGAAATGCTAAGCAATGTCATTATCCGACACTCCGAAGTAGTCTCTATTCTTCCCCAATTTGAGTAGTCCCAAAAAAATTCGTAAGCTTAATTCGTAAGCGATATAAATTCTCAATTCCACACATAGAAGTAATTTTGGGCAACCTGGAAATGTCTATTTAAAAGTCTATTTTCTGACATTGGATTTAAAATCAGAACGAATGCCCTTTCGCTGATTATTGGAAGAGAACACAAAAAGTTATTTTTGGGCATCAAAATAGACATTTTGAGCGACAAAAATAATAAATTGGCAACAAATTTATAAATAAATAAATTAAAAATTAAAAAAAATTAGCAGGAACAGATGTTTTTCTGTTCCAAAATATTATGTTTGTTGCCAATTTATTATTTTTTGATGCTAATGTTTATTGCCACAAAATTTTTCTTGTATACCTATTTAAATTGTTTCCTAATAATACGGTGGTACATTCAGCAACTGCTTTCACGCTGAAAGAAATATTTAATTAATCATTAAAACTAGGAGTATTTCCAAAGAAACGAAAGGTAACCAGAGTAACACAAATTCTCAAAACAGGAGCAAGAAATGATGTTTCTTGTTACAGACCAAGTTAACCTGAAGCTATTCCCACTATATCTTACTGGATGGAAATCTAATAAAACGACCAAATCCTAAAATCAGGACGCCTGGTGGCCGGTTTCATAAGCATTCTAAATTATTTTGAAATGCCCCAACCGTAATGCTAATATCATTGTGTTTTCTCGCAATTGACGATTGGAAATAGAGAGAAAGCACTACCTATCGGAATAAAATAAAGCTGTAATACCATACAAAAATTAACATCAGCGCTCGCAGAACGACTGAAATATGGTATAGTGGAAATTTTTTGAAGTTGTAATGCCGACAAATATTTTGTCTAAAATCACGGTTCCAATCGTCAATTGCGTCTTTGTTAATTAAGAGTTCATCGTACACAATAACTTTGTATAACATTGCTGTGAAATTGAAGTACAGTAGGCTGAATTTCTATCGAGAAAGCAATGATCTGAATGTGTTGCATATTATCTAATCAAATAATTTGGGTATTTAGTTTTGGCATCTGATTAAATAGAAGACACAATAAATTGTCAACAATGTGAAGTCTTTTAATATTAAAGCTGGAATTCCATTAGGATATTGATCATTATGCCTTATAATGATCTTAAAGGTAGTGAATATTGCTAATTTGTTTGCTTCTTTTTTTCAGAATATTTATAGACTAGACGATGAGGCACAAAGTATTTTTAATATAGCATGTTGCAAAAAAAAAATCCACCAAAGTTCCGGTAACGAGTTCAAACGGCCAATTTATTCTCATTTATACTGACATTAGTAAGGCATTCGACTCAAAGAATAGTTTTATAGTTATTGAAAAATTAAAATCTGTTGGCTTTGACGTTAAATTAATTGAGTGGATGCAATCATAACTTACTGGGCGCACGCAGATTGTAATGTATACTTCGGAATAATAAAAGGCTTACACATTACACAGCTAATTTTAACTTCGGAACAAAAAGATTAAAGTTATTAAATTCTTGTCAAAAATAACTAAAAGTTTTTTGGGTTCAAAACTCTTTTTTCTCAACATTTCAATGTTTGAGAGTCTCTGGAGTCCGAAAAAGCACTGTCTGGACATCTGGATGTTTGGATATCTGTCTGTACCCATGATATCTCGAGAACGGCTTGTCCTATTTGGATTATTTTTTTGCCAATCTGTGGTCAAAGATGTACGGCAAGAGGATCCAGACCGCCAAGCGAATGGCCTCAAAATCACATGGTGGTATTACCACTTTGACCATTTTTTATACATATGTATATGCTGGTTTGAGGATTGAGTTGAGCGTTGAGTTTACGGTTGAGCTTGGTTCTATTTGAGGGTTGAATTCGGGTTGAATTGGCGTGGATTAGGGTTTAATGGGCAGTTTAGCTGGGGATTTATTTGTGTGTTCAATTGACGTTTGAATTAGAGTTAGCTTGAGTCGATGTTGATTTGAAAGTTGGAGTTGGGCATGTGGGTGAGTTGGGGTTGAGTTATGGTTGAGTTTAGGGTCGAGTTGAGGATTGAGTTGAGGTTGAGTTAGGGTTGAATAGGGTTTGAGTTGAAGGTGTGTTGGCTTTGAGTGAGGGGTTTTGTTCAGTATTAATTTATGGTCGAGTTGAGTTGAGGGTTTAGTGGGAGGTTAGATTGAGTTTAGTTGTAAATTGAGTTAGAGGCTGAGCTGAAGATTGAGTTAAAAGTTTCAGTACAGGTTTGATTTGGGAGTTGAGCTAATTTTCAGGACCGATAATCTGATCATCTCATGAGGTTTCAGCCCTTTATATTTTTTCATTTTATGTTTAAATGACATTATAAAAAGTATTAGTTTTCGCTTGGTCTAATTATGCTAATGATCTAAATATTTTTGCTTCTATTCATGGCGTGAATATTCATGGGGTAAATCCTCATACCGATTGATGTATACCATAAGAAATTAAGCCACTTGTGATTCGTCGTCAGCGTAATTGATCCCTTTTAAAAACCGTCTTTCATAGGAATAATTTTGGAGATAAGGAGCCTTTGAATTTGATATCTAAATCAGACTCAAAAGGGATTATTTTAAATTTGCTTTAACTAATAATTTCTTATTTCATTTATTTGTATAATGTAAATTTAATATAAATTCTAAAAATTGTGACCTTTTAATCGGATTTAGCTGATAATAAAAATAAACAAAAATAATATTGTGAAACTCAATGAATTCTATTTGGAAGTGAAAAACAAACCAAACTGGGCAAGGTTAACTGAGAAACGGGACCTAGATAGCAACTCTGTGTTTAATCGGCACTTTGGTTTGACAATGTTCAACTTATTGAAGTAGTTGAAGCTTCTCAAACTCAGCCTCAGGTTGATCTCTATAATGGATGAAATAATTGCTTTCTGCCAAAGAGGGTTTCGTCCGAACCAAAATATGTTTCATTTCGATAGACACATTTGGACAAGTGACAATATTCATATTCTTGGGATCTCTTGTCACTTATGATAATTATTTACAAGGCAGTCTTTGAAATAAAGGCATTAAATGGTTATTACCTCTCTCTCGCACACAGTTATACAGTCGCCTATATATACATAAAAGCATACATAAGTATATATTTTTATCGACGGTCATAAATTCCGAAATATCCGAAAGTAATAATAAATTACGAAATTAATTAAAATTCATGCCAAAAAAAAAAAAAAAAATTCACTTGTCATCTTTACATCCGATCGTATCATCATCATCATCATCATCATCAACATCGAGTTCGCGAGCATCACTTACATTTTCCAGTTCCCCCTGTATATGTACACTTCCGTTTTCGGTATTTCTCGGCAACTCAAATAATGATGATATCATAATATGTAAGTATGTATGTAGAAATCTTTCATCAGAAACAACAACAACAATCGCGAGCTAACATTTATTTTTATAAATAAAACACTCGATGAATAATGCTGCTTCTAACAAAAATTTTTATATCAAACAATAAATCGTACAAATATCAATAACAACATTTTTTTTTTTATTTGATATTTTAATAAAAAAAAGAAAAAAAAAATCGCGAATTTTTCTCGCGGCGACGTGATAAGTGATAAGGCGCGCTACGTATACCTTCGGTCGTTTTTGCGGGTGGCCTATAAACGTCGTTTTTTTTTTGTATACGAATTGATATTTTATGGCTTTTCATGGAAATTAATGATTGGTAATTAATTATAAACATTTAATTTAGTTTTTCATCCATTGTGTATATGTGTAGTAGATAATAGCATATGTATAATTTTACAGAGTGTATGCCCTCGCCTATTTAAAATTGTAAACATGTTAGAAGGCAGTTTTTTCTTGTTACCCAAAACATTTGGTATCATCTACACTTGTGTTCAAGTACGATATACTATTTAGGCGTGTATACATTTTGTTGTGTAAACAGAAGTGTAAATATGTACATATATCGTTATCTATAAATAATGACAAAGGTCTTAACTGTGTAATATGTATTATATTTACAGGTTGGTCACAAATTGTCCACTTTGTACTCGTGCTTACAGAAGAAGTGCGACTATATTCAATGAATCGCACATTTTTTGCGGAATGTTTGACATTAAGTATCATAATTCCATCATCTGTGTATGAAAATTATTTTAAACCAACAATAATAATTAATTTGAGGAAATATAAATTTTCGGCTTATTTTATAAATTTTTATTTCATTTTTATTTATTTTACTACATAAAATAAAATACAATTTAAACATTGTTGTTGGTATGATTTTATTTTTAATATTATTTTAATTTACTACACCTGCATGCAAGTTTTTTTTTTTCGCGCACTAATGAAAATTCTTCGGAAAACTTAAAGTGACAAAACGCATGTACAAATTAAAGTAGTAAAATATGTCTGTACTTAATTTATACATTTTTGTTAATTTGTTTGACAAAATTAATTTGTTTGTTTTGGCATTGTTTTCGTGAGAGAATGTACTGTCTAGAGATTGACTTGTCTTGTTGTGGAAAATTATGTGTTTTGCTTTTTTCACTCGTCACTAGTCAGTTGTACCTGTGGCTCGAGGAATACTATTCAAAAATATTTCGGTTAGAAGGTGTTGGCGACCAACATGTGACACGACCAACATGAGATTTGGTGGCAAACACACCGAACCAACAAATTACCAATCGTCAGCAATACCAAAATCATAAAGCGTCAAACAAGATGACGTGTAATTTCTTCTCTTCTCTCATCGACCGACAACCAAGCAACATCGAATTAGTACAACATCAAAATAAACAAGTGTATTATATAGTGGCCATCTGATTAACATAATAATAACAGAATTAATAAACGAATAAGTAATAAATTAGAGTACAAAGCATTGAAGTGTTTTTAATTCGAATGTAAGGTACCGGTGCCATTTGTAGTGAACAGAATTGCAAATTAATCGCAACATCCGCCAGGCGATCGTTGCTAACAGAAGGTTAAGGAGTAACGAGAGAATCAGTAAGAAGAATTCCTTACAGAATAATTGACAAATCGGCCACCGAATCCACAACAACTGACAAATACACCCTGCCAACAAAAAAATGTACACACCAACTATGAAACAAAATTGTTACCTTTCCAAACACATTTTTAGCGATTTGCAGCGCCATTTCATGAGAGCGGCATTCTTAGGTAAAAAACCAAATCAACCATATTGTATATTGTTCTATGTTCATAGATTTCCTAATTAGTGTAATTTTGTCCATACGAATATTATTTTAAGTGAGTGAAATTAATAAAAACGTGATTTTTGTTTAATTAATGTGATAATCTTTTACTGTGTGAAAATCTATTTTAAGAAGAATATATTTTTATCTAGAACAGTGCGCCAAAAAATTGACGCTCTTCTAAAAAAATCAAACGGTTCCTCCTATAATATGGTTCCAGAAATCAATCCCACTTTACTGACAATTATAATGTACTTGGAGGAAGTAGTGACATGGATATGACAGAATTAGAAAATGAGCTTTAAGATACGAATATAAGTTACTCGGCTACAGATACTGATTCCGACAGTGAAGACGACCGAGACTCGATAATTGGTGATATTATATGTCAATAAATATGCGAATGGACTGTATAACACAACTCATCTCATATACCATCCGACTTTGCCAAACGACGTAAGAACATTATAAAAAAATACCTAATAAGATTACAAGTGTCATATCAATGGGCCATGGTGGTCAATATTTACACATCGGTCTCGAGAAACAACTGAAAAATATTCTAGATAATATAAAATTTTACGATACCTCAATAATTATCAACATTGGTGTAGATGGAGTACCATTGACAAACAGCTCGACGAATTGTAGCATATCAAGAAGTATTTCCTATTGGAATATATCATGGCTACAAGAAACCATATTGTGCAGACGAGTTCCTCAATGAATTTGCTGAAGAAACCAAAAATTTTGATAAAAATTCGAGCGTTCATTTGTGATGCGCCTGCAAGATCCTTTTACTAGGTCATTTAATATGTTTTCTATATTTTTCTACTGATTTTATAAACTTTTTTAAATTTAACTCTAATTTCAGGTGTGAAATCACATGCTGGTTACTCCAGTTGCAAGAAATGCAATATAAAAGGGACATATTTCAAGCATAAAGTTTGTTTTCCAGAGAGCGTTTGTCAACTTAGGACATATGAAGGCTTTCAAAATAAAACTGACTCAAGTCATCACATTAAACATAAGCATTACCCAATTTCCAATCGACTATATGCATTGCGTATTATTAGGTGTCGTGAGGCAAAAGCTTTTTCAAATCCGAATTTCAAAGAAAACAGAGATCACTTAATGAACTAGAGCACTATAAAGCTTCTGAGTTTCGTCTCTTTTTATGTTATACTGGTATGGTAGCATTTAAAGATATAATTAATGAAAAGTATTACACACTTTTCTTGTATTTGTTGTGTGCAATAAGGATACTTGCACATCCAGCATCCTGAAGACTGTCTTCATAACAACAAATTTGCTGCAAATATGCTTATTTGCTTATATTTTGTGAAAAATTTAATGTTTTATTTGGAAAAGAAAATATGTCATATAATGTGCATAGCTTGCTACATCTAGCAGAAGACGTAAAACTGTATGGTCACGTTGATAACTCTACAGTCCATTTAGTTTTGAAAATTACATCCATGCAACAGGTGAAGAAGTTAGTAAAAAAAGCATCGCAGCCTCTGCATCAAATTAGTAACAGACTAAAAGAGAAAGAAAACCTTCATAGAGCGTCCCAACGTTCTGTACGGCCAGTGTTTTCTCTAGGCTCTGGCGCTCTAAATAATTATTGTTTAATTAATGATCGAATTTTTAAGATACTGGAACATCACACAGATCGAGTAAAAGGAAGATTTCTATCGAATTTTCGACAAAGATCGAACGCTTAATTTAAAAATTTCTGCGGATTCGATTGATGCTTTCAAAAAACTTGAAAGTGCAAACCTATTTGGTTCGTTTTAATTACCTACGTGTTTTATAAGACACTACTAATCGATTATTTTTTTTTAGATTAAACATTTCAAAAGCATGAACGATAAGTGCATGGAGAAAAACATCAGGGGTTGCTTGCAAAGCATTATTACTGACAAGGCTGCCTCTAAATTTTCTTGGCACGGGGAACATGCAAATATTGCAGTTAAATCCTACAGAATTATTGCTTTATTGAAAAGTATAATAATTAAACCAAACTCATATTTATTAGTTTACAGGTAAATTTGGTTTGTTATTTCTTTTCAGATGAAGCGATGAAAAAATTTGGGAGCAGCTCAATCTGCTGGGTTTTCGATATTGAAACCACCATAAAGAAATGGTTTCAATATCGAAAGACCGCCATATACTATATGTGACATACCCATATTATGAATTAATGATAATATATCAGAACATATTCGTTTAATGACCTGATATAAATCACAAATTTTGGTAAAATTAAAGTTAAGACTCTTAATACTAAATTGAAATTATTAAATTTAATATTCAATAAAACTTGAATTTATTTATTTTATAGAAACCAAACTGACTTTTATTTCCAAATCTACATATTAACAAAAACTTGTGCTTCAATCAAACGGTTCAATTATATTACACCTATGCGTTTCGAAAAAGTGACACTAAAACTGTTCGATAGTATATTACCTAAACGATTCACAAGTGCAACATTGAAAACCGTTCAGTTGTATTCCATATTAGCGAAGATATATTAATACGCAAATCTGTTACATTTTTCTTGTTGCAAACTGTTCGTTTTTGCAACTTTTTGGTTACATAAACACGTTACGTTTACGAAGACCTTAGTAGCGGCAAGTCTTCGTATAAACTGAACATTTCTGTTACGCAATGTTTGGAGGGCAGTATTAAAATTGTAATGTGAATAGCACAATTTATTGTTTCGAGAAAAGTGTGCTATGCAAATTTTCATATATTTTCATATATGGTATCCTTCAGTTTGCGCATTAATTTTCGCATTATTAAGTGACAGCTAAACTGAACGAAACGTTCTTAAAGATTCGCTGGTCAGTAACATGCACTTTCTGTATATTGATGAATGGACTGTTATGATTTCAGTCTCCATATGCTTTATATGGAGAGAAATTTCAATTAATGCAGAGCGTAAGGTTTGCATTATTTCCGATAGGTATCGTATTTTGCAGTTTTTCAATCGTCAATTGCGTTTTTACTTAAAGTTGTTACTGGCGCACTAGTTCGCCCATAACTCAGTCAAAATAGTTTTAGAAAGAAAGGCTTTCTATATGTACTCATAGTTCAATTCAAAAACTAAAAATTATTTTTAGATTTTTGACTGAAATATCATTTGAAAATGAGATTCAGTCAAACAATAAAAAAGAAATTATAGGCAAAATTGTTCTCCGGGAATACAGTTAAAAATATTTCAGTCCAAAAAGACGAGGAGTTTCAGTCATAAAAATTTCCATCCAAAAATTATGACGAAAACAAGATTTTCCGTTCAGACAAGACAACAACAACATTCTTGAAAAATTATTTCTGCCACAAATTTTTCGACTGTAGTTTTGGTTTGTTGGTATTTTTTTTTTTTTAACTGAAATGCCTTGGTACACCTGTATTTTATTTGTTCAAGGCTCATGTGAACTAAGGCACCTCGCGATTATGTCACTTTTAAAAGGATGTAATGTCCTGAAAAAATGGGAGTTAAATCACAGAAAAACCCAGAAAATTTGGAATTTGGAAGCCTGCAAAGTCTTACTATGTGACCGTGTTGCCATTATTCTTGTGGTGAAGAATTCTTTCTAGCTCCAATTATTAATAATAATAGTGTAGGGCCTCCAGCTGAAATAGCTGAAATTCTGACTAAGCAGCAAAACGACATAATGGTATTAGAAACCCCAGTTATTTGTAAGGATACAGATATTATCAGTTATCATTTATGCTCTTCTCAACAAGCAATCAAAATCAATATGCATTGTAAACCCCAGACGGTGGATTTTTGAATGAAGAAGGTTTTGCTGCTTTTATAAGACCGTTCAATAGATGCTCACCCATACTCTACTAAATTTAAAAATGTGTTTTCCGCTTCTTATGCACCAAAGAAAATCGAAGGGTGCTAATATGATATCAATAAAGAAATAAATCATGCTGAAGCTCAGACTGGGGAGGAAATTGATTTATTGCAACCTGAGAATAAATCATTTCTGAAATCTTTAAAATCCAAATTACTGGTAAAAGCAAAGGTTGCAAAACTGTTTACAAAGTCTACGAAATTGTGGGTAAACCAATTATTCGTATTTCTCAACAAGGTAAAACAAACTGTAAAGATTTAATTTATGTCTTAGCCTCTTTGCAGACATACTTATTTGCAGAAACGGAAAAGTAAATCAGTTATCCTTACTCTTGGTAGTAATTGATTTGTAGACAAGTTGAAGTTGGCCTTGGATTATGTTACAAACTGCGCTTGCCTCAATATCAATTGGGTTTCATATATACTGTTGAATATAACAACGCGCTATGAAATGGCTTTATCGTCTCTATGATAAATGGTAAGCCATCCAAATTTCTGAAGTCTACCATTATAAATGGATTTCCTCATTATTTTATGCTAATATATCTTCTGATTCCTAATGCAAGAACTCATTGTTGGAAATAATGTTTTTCACGAAACACTCTGATAATATAATAAAGAGCCACCTACAAAACTAATGCAATTAACTTTTGCGAGTCTACAAATACTTTTCTGACATCACAAAGATACGTTCTCTGCTCAGCGGGCACTGAAGTTATACTGGATCTTCAAACGTAAAACCATTAAAATACAGTTATTTCTGTTCAAGGTGTTCCAGGCTGTGGAAAATCTACGTGGATCATAAATTAGGCATTCAAAATTACCGCTCGTTGCATTAAGGAGAAGACTGCCTTTGACTTCAACATAATCGAATTATAAACTATAAGACGATTGTTTCCTGTCTAATTAACCGAACCCGAAATTATGGTACGGTATTTATTATGATTATATTGGACTTGTCGCCTTGCTCAGTAAATGTTCTAAAATATTTCTTCTTGGTGATAAAAATCAAATTCCATATTTTGACAGTTTACATCATTAATATGTAATTTTATAATGGTAATAAATTTATAACGAATTCGGAGCAATTAAATGTTACATACAGATGTCCTATGTCGATGAATTCGCAAGATGAAAAAGCTAAGTCCACAATACGTCCAAACTCGTTAAAAATAGTATTGAATTGCGCGTTCCAAAATTCGCAAAACTTTCTAACATATAGCTAGAAGTGATATCAACGGATGATCCCATAAACTCGTCATCGATTCAGCACCAAGAGACTTTTGGCAGATTAAAGTCGCCCACAATCAACACCTGATCAGTTTCATTAAATAGTGGTTGAACATAATTGGCAATAAAATCAATAAATCCTTGATAAACAAATGGTATATAGACTCCCACTATAAAGAGCCAAAAAGAAAAATATTTGACCTTAGCAATAATTGACTAACCATAGCCGCAATTAAGGCTGATTTGACCAAATTCAAGGTCGTTATTAACGACGACGATCACACCACCACCACCCTCTCTAATATTTGAAATCAGCGCTCAACTAGGTCTCCGTAAAAATAACGATGTCGTAATTATATCACAAAAGGGATGAGTAAATTGAATGAGATGTGGTACGCATCCCACAATTTTGATGAAATAGTGAGCATAAAATTATGGAGTTTTGGTTGATAGAAAACGTTACTATTAACATTGGTGGAAACATTACTATTAACAAGGACTTTGCTGAAATGGACTGGATCAACGTCGATTTTGAACGAAAGAAAGAAGTTGAGACGATTAGCGTCACGACCAGCTGACAAAAGCACCATACACTAAATCATGCCTCGCGACATCTCAACTCACACTGTACATTTTATTATAAATCAGATATTGCTCAAAATAGAATGTGTAAGCATGAGGTGGATATTGTTTAAAAAAATTTAAAAGGTTTTTATGCTTAATAGAAACAACTTCATGCTTCATAAAAGCTGCTGGTGTCATTGATGGTATAAATAAATATCTTTATACTAATTCACAATTTATAATACAAAGGGGGGAACAAAAGCAATTTCATACGTGTCACAGCAAAGTTCGGCCAGTTGTCGAACGAAGCTTTGGAATGCTTAAAAAACGATGGCGAACTCTATTTAAACGTCCTTTAGAAAAGAATTTAAAAACTTTCGTGAAAATAATTGTTGTGCTGCATAATATTTGTATTGACAATGGCGATATTATGAGGGTTGAGGTTTCAACTGAGTTGGAGGCTTATTTATCGAACTTATCTCCGCTTCAACTGAATAGGTACAAGATTTTTTTTGTGTACATTTAACTCAAGGTTGCTAACCATTTGTTCATGATGTCAGGTAAAAGAAATGGAGAAACAATTCCAAATACTACATTTTCTCCCACTCTCTTCTAGAGATATGCATATCAAAAAATAAAGTGTTTTTTTGCTTTAACTGAACAGGTACAACTGCTCTAATTAGAAAAAAATCGTTAAACAAAAATATTATTTTTGGATTCAATAATGAGTACAGCCATTCCTGTATTCATAATAATTTCCCAAATTCTGTTTGGCATGGAATCATAAAGTGCTTTTAAATAATTGAGTGAAATTTTATTCCAGCTTGTTTTATTGCTGCAATAAGAGTTTCTCGGTCTTCAAATTGTTGACCGGACTCATAAACTTTCCGGGCTAACCAACCCTAAACGTTTTCTAATAGGTTTAGGTCGGGTAAGTACGCATTCCATTGAAAAGCAACCCCACATTTTGCTCTTATATCCAATTTTTAACTATTCGCGCTATATGGATGGTTAGTCGTACGTTACTCTAAGATGTTGCAGTCATTTTTGTTGTTTAAAACTATAAGTTCAATAGTTCCATATTACGAAACTGCACCGCCAAACCATAACACCTCCTTCTCGACTATGGTATCGGTCTAAATAACGTACATCTTTCCTTAAATCGTGGAAGTAGTAATTATACCCATCAGGCCCATCGAAGTTGAACTTCTTTTCATCCGAAAATACGACGTTTCGCCACTCATCACGCCATGCCATATGATACCTAGCGAATTCTAGCCGCATACACTTTCTTAGTTGTATTATAACGGTGGTTTCTTTTTAATTTTTAACCTTTTCAAATGCTTGGTGCTATTGATCACTGTTCTAAATGTTGAGACCTTACCATTTACACCTGATTTTTGTTTAATTTTGGCCGCTGAGTCACACGAATTGGAAGTAAGTCGAACTATTGCTCTTCTATCAGTGTTTGTTGTGGCCGTTTTCTGACCTCCTTTCATCTTTTTACCGTACATTTCTTTATTTCTTAGGTAAAAATAAACTAAATTAAAGCTCCTGCTACACATTTCGAATGTGATTTTCCTTTTAAAACCTAGTACGCTGTTCAAGTGAAATGAAATTTTCACTGCTCTCCAAAAATCGGAAGATAAATTTGACGTGAAAAATTTGTTTGTCGATTCTCGCAAAATTTTGTGTTAGATAACTTCAATTTGGAATTTAAAAACAAAATTAGAATTGAATGCAGTATGCGGTTGAAAAAAAAGAAACTCAAATGATGAAACGTCAAAATTTAACTTCACATTTAAGGCCGGGTACGCTGCTAAAGTGAAATGTAATTTCTCGTATAAAAATAATACAAGCGAAATGAAAATTTCACCGCTGAATTTCACTTGGCGGTCTCACTTTGTTGTCTCTTTGTTGTTATCTCTACACATTTTATCTACCCGGACGATAAATATGAAGATACATTTTGACGTTTCATCATTTGAGTTTCTTGTTTTTCAACCGCATATTGCATTCAATTCTAATTTTGTTTTTAAATTCCAAATTGAAGTTATCTAACATAAAATTTTACGAGAATCGACAAACAAATTTTTCACGTCAAATTTATCTTCCTACTTTTGGAGACCAGTGATAATTTCATTTCACTTAAACAGCGTACTAGGTTTTATCGTCCAGAAGCCCCATTCTCGAATTCCACAACCATTTTCCACATGTGCACATCTGTCAAAATTCATAAAAACGTTCGGAAATTTAAATCCCTGTGTTCTTGAATTCGCTATGGAATCTTCTCGGTACTAAGGGAATATTTCCGAATGGGTATAAGCAGGTGAAAAATTCCTCATATACGAAAACGTCAATAATCACAAAGATTTTGACAGATGTCCACATGTGGAAGATCGTTGTGGAATTCGAGAATAGGGCCCCTCTAAGATAAACATGAAGTGAAAAATATATAGAGGTAACATAGACACATCTGTATTCTAATACGAAAACCCACATTTCACTAGCTAAACTGAGTACTGCAAGTTAAAATACTATAAATATGTAAATAAATAAAATTGAGATCGCAAGATCTACTATTATCTGGACTGTCGAATATACTTATCCAACGCTTTTTGGGTTTTAATAAGTGAACATTTTTGTCAATAAATTTATCGTGAATAGATTTATGAGGAGTGTTTAATTCGTAAACATTTCAAATCAGATAAGTGGGCAGATAACTTCATTTTCAATAGATTAATAGTTATTTACAGTACTAGTGAGCAAAACGAGATATTATCCATGAGGTGCCGATATTAAGTGAAGGTTGGAAAGAAGTGGCTACTTCATTTGAGAGTATTTCCGGTTTCCCTCATTGCATAGGCGCTCTGGATGGCAAACATATTCATATAAAAAAGCCAGCACTTTTTGGTTCTTTTTATTTCAATTATAAAAATTCTTTCAGTGTTGTGCTACTTGCAGTATTGAACGCCTATTGTGAATTTCTGTATGCAGACGTTGGCACTAATGGCAAAATTTCTGACGGAGGAGTGCTACTACAATAAACATTTTATAATAAATTAAATAAAGAAAACTAAACCTACCTCGACCAGAGACTGTATACCCTGGCGGAAAAAGTTTGCCATATGTGTTTGTTGGAGACGATGCGTTTGGTTTTGTGAGGTGGTTTATTAAAACCATATGCCCACGCAAATTTATCGACAAATGAATTACATTTTAACCAACGTCTGGGTTCAGCACGAGTCAAAGTCGAAAACACATTTGGAATTATGGCATCAGCTTTGCCCCGAAAAAGCAGCAACAGTATAAACCTAGCGTGTTGCTACTTGCACAATTTCTTGAGAAAACGCCGTGGGACTCTATACACAAATTTAAAAAATGCACCAAGCCAGTCTCTCATGCCACTTGAAGCTACTATGTTACGAAATGCTTCCAACCAAGCAAAGAAAATCCGAAAAGATTTTTGTGAAGCCATTTCTCAAATTTGGGAATAATTATTTAAAATAAAAATAAATAATTTTAGTTATTATAAATGTCTGCGATATTGGAATATTCGATTTCATCTGTTGAAGACGTTAGTGGTGGCACTGGCACAGCAAACTTACCATTTGGCAATTGAAAAATATGCGAAATTTTTTGTCCTGAGGTTGTAGCCGGTGTTGATGGTCTTGTAAAAGATGCTCCGGAAATGGGTGTAGAGCTGCGTAACTGAATGGTGCTTCTTGAATTGGAAGATTGGGGCGAAGATGAAACACAATTTAGTGTCAATTTTTCCAATTGTCCGAAAATTAATATTTCATCAATGGCCTTTTTCGCGTAAATTTTTTGTACATTAGATAATTTTCGGAACGGATACGTCCAAGACTTGGCATATATCTCCGCATCGTCAGGTTCTTTCTGAGAATTTGTGAATTCTAAGTACTCCACTACTTTTTGTAAAAATTCGGATCGTTTTTTGAAGACATTGTTTTTTTTTAACGCGAATATTATCGTTTTGAGGTTTCCTGCAATTTGAAGGTATGAAATTTAAATTTAGAATAATAATAAAGTTCAATATATCCAAAGTGCAAACTACAACCTGCAGGAGATTTACCGAAGTATCCAAGTCGTCTTCATCATATGCATCGACATCTAAACTTGTTATAGCTATTGAAGGCGTCATTTCATCCTTTAAAAAATGCAACACTTTGTAAAACCAAATCGACGGTTCATATATATCGTCGAGGGCACATCCTAACTTTAGACTTTCGTCCACTGACTTCAATTCGCGACGATATGGTGTTTTAATATTATTAATTTTATTTTTCAAATTTTCTAATGTTGCATCAGGTACAATTTCGTCGTACTGGGCCAATAATTCACTCCACGCCTTCCGCTTTAGGTATTTGTTTTTGTAATTTTCATTAGTTGATTGCCACAAAATCGGTATACTTTTGTACAATTCAAAAAAATTTCGCCATTCTTTATTGTCCAAAACGTTAACAACTCCACTATTTTTTCCATACTCGAAAAAAGTTTTCGGAAAATTAATTTTATTGTAAATTAGATCTCCTTATTCTATATATTCTATTATTATATATACAATAAATTTATTTTAATATAGGAAAAAGTATTTAATTTCCTATTATTTATTGTAGCGCACGTAACACTAATGAAAATTTATAAAACTATAAGCTTACTATATTTCTTTCGAAAACAATATTAACAAAAGTCTGTCAAACATCTCCACACAGACAGCGACTAGTTTGTGTGATTATTGACATCGTCTCTAAAAATCAAATTTTTTTGATTTTTTGCAACTGCGAATTCAGACTGTCAAATAAGTCTGCAGGCTGCTCCACACACGGTACGATTTTATTACTACTCAACTCAGTTGTATAACTACTCGTAGACAAGAAGACAGAAGTCAAAATGGCCGACCAACATTACGAAGTCGAGTATTTAGAGGATTATTTGGACGACGATAATGCTGTGTATAGTGTGGATATAATAACCCAAAGCATTGAAAGCAAATCTGCAAAAACATTAACAAAGAAAAACCAAAAGTCGAAAAAAAGTGAGTTCAATTCAGTGGAAAAAAGGAAGTTATGTGCGCTAGTGAAAAGCTATCCATGTATTTGTAAATTAGAAGACAAACTTCATAAAAATTGCCATGCTGTTGCCGGTGCTTGTTCCCAAATAGCCAAAGAAATGGAAAAACAACGTAAAATAATAATTTAACTTATTGTAATAATTATACATATGCATGCTAAACATTTATGTATTTTATTAAAATTTAGTTGAAGAGTGCAAATCAGTCTGGAAATCTCTAAAGGATAGCCGACGCTACCATAAGTTAAAGGCGAGAAAACCATCAAAGTCCGGAAATTCAGCTCCTGATCGTGACATGGATATGGATGAAGAAGACTTGTTTTTCAATGTGGATGGAATGAATGATTGGGAATTCGAAGGGGACATTTCATTCATATCATCTGCATCTTCAGGTAGCAGGAGACTATAAGATTTACCCTTAATGTCCATGACAACATTTTTTCTAAAAACTTGTACATCATCTATTCAGAACGTTTTCTACCAGTACAAGGGATGAGGACTCACAACGACATGAGAGTGGCATTGAAGACAGTAATGCTTTAAATTATTCCTATGTAAGTTCGTATGTATTTCCAAATTTTTTTTTTTTAATTCGCAAATTATTTATTCAAAATAGATGGGGAAAAGAAATTCAAAAGCTGCGGTTGCATTGAGCAGTGCGGAAAGCTTAACAAACTCCCTCAATGAGTTTATAAACATGAAAAAAAAAATGCCATCGACTTCTCGAGATTCTGTGCGTTACAAACAAAAACACGAGGTCATTTTAAATAATTTAGACAGGATGCTGCAGAAGTTACCTGACGATGTAGTTGAGGAATTAAATTTCAAATTCCAGGAACAGACGCTGGAGCAAATTCGAAAATTAAATGGACATTTGAAATAAGAATTTAAAATATATTTTTGTTTAATTACATAGCTATTTCATTAGAAAACTGAATTAAAAAATAAATATTATTCCAAAAACACGGACCTGCGTTGCCACTCCAATGCGCCGACTTCCGAATTCACGTAATCTTTTACGGCGTTTCGTACAGCTTTGCCAATATTTTCTGCCTACCGGCATTAACTGAAATTCTGCTCGAGAATAGAGAACTTTGGTTGATTTTGTTTCGCCAAACTCCTTGTACCAGCTTTCCATTCTCATAATAATCGGCGTAATTGGCTGGTACATAACTAATTTCATTTGATTTTATCAAATAATTATGCAGATAGCAACAAGCTGTTACTATTTTTTGTGCCCTGTCAGGTCCGCAAAACATTGTTCTCTTCAGGCAAAGCCACTTTGCACATACAATGCCAAAAGCATTTTCCACAACGCGCCTTGCTCTACTGAGTCTGTAATTAAATACGCGTTCTTCGTCAGTCAAGCGCTGTGGCCTGCGAGGTACGTATGGCTTCATAATCCGTTTATGCAAGGGGAATGCATCGTCGCCGACAAAATAAAACGGAAGTTGTATATTCCCAATGGAACAGTCTTCCGGAAAAGGCATTTCATCCGCTAGAACCGCTTGCCCAAATTTGGTTGCACTAAATACACCAGCATCACCTTCGCTGCCATGTGCTCCAATATCTAAATATTGAAACCTGTAATTTCCATTAGCAACACCCATCAAAATAATACTATGGAACTCCTAAAAAAAAGAAACACGTTTAAATTAAATTTTCGCAATTTATTAAATGACTATCTTTACTTTATGGTTATAAAAAAGGCTCCCGGAATTAACTGGACATTTTAACGCAATGTGCTTACCATCAATTGCACCGAGGCAGTTTGGAAAGTTCCAACTGGCATTAAATTGATTGGCTATGTCCAGAAAAGAACCCTTACTTAATTTCGGTATTTTAGCTTTTAAAGCAATGGAAATTGCATCGCTCACTTCATCTAATATTTTACCAAAATGGTGCTTGCTGAAACGGTACATCGCTGACATATGCCTTTGTATTGTACCGGATGCAAAATATCTGTAAATAACAGGCATATTATCAATTTTTTGTATGCAGAAATCAATACATAAAGCTGCATTGCCAATATATAAGACTAAAAGTGTACTTGAACAAAGAAAGATGTATGTAGCTATTTATTTTAAAATACAATAAGCTGAAATTTCATACTCCAAAACGATAGCGAGCTTCTCTTTCGGACTGATTCCATCATTTGGTCGGGATTGGATTTTGGGCATCAATAATGGCTGCAACATTTGGTACAAGTTGTCAAAATCTAACACATTCATATGGAAGTTTTCGTAAAAAATTCTCGAGTTGGCTCTCATATCATTAAACTAGATAAATTAAGATAAGAGCAAACATCAAAACAATTAATGAAATAAACAAAACAATCTACCAAATTAATGCATACTGCATACATCTTTAAAGCGTCCCATGTTTCGCCTGTCTTGTAAATAAGGATTTACTCTATAAGCAGGTCTTCTTCGTTTTACACCGTATTTTATTAATTGAATAGCAACGGCTGCAACACCAATAAAAATTATATCCTCTTCGACACTGGAATCCATTATTTTGTATACTTTTTATAAACCGTTAAGCAATTTTCAACAATTTTTTAGAAGTGTCAAACAAAATCAACAAAATTTATCTCTAGACGAATTTTTTGCTTGACGATTTATCTGTCTTAGCGCGAGCTGCATACTGAGCTTTATTTTACATTTTCTTTATTTGAAATCAGCATAGTTATCGGGCTATTATATATCAAAAGTGGATAAAACTATTAAAATAAACATTCGTCTTAAAAGTAAGCTTGTTTAGAAAATTACTTTGTAATTTCGTACGTCCAAGAAAAGCCAAATCGTCACGTAAAGATACATACATTATTTTAAACTAATTTAATATCGATTAATCAATTTAACAAAAAAATATCTAAAATAAGACCACACTGCAGGATTAAATCACTGTACTGATTGATTTCCATCAACTATACAAATCTTATACGTATAAAAAAAATTTACACAAATAATTGTGCTATGCTTGAAACTATCCTAAAAATAATAAAAACCCATTTTCCATTTCCATTCACAAGAAAAACAAATTCACATACTCGTATCTTATATATGTATATGTAGATGGAATTAGAAGAAGAAGAAAATTGTATTGATCTTCACCACATGAGAAATGGCGGTGCGGCAGCAACCTAACATAATTATATACATTATAAAAGCGCGTTGTTTAATGGAAATTTCATCTGAAAAATAAACGAAAAATCAATCAAGTCTCATGATTTTCATTATTTTTCTTTCAATTAAAAATCTTTTTTCTTAACAATTTTCTTTTTTTTTTTTAAATTTTCAATTAAGAAAAACTAATAACAAATACGTTTACAGATTTTATAAAATTGATTAAAATGGCTGACACGAAACCTCGATTGTAGATCGAAACTACAGCCAATATAAATACGATCTTGATACCCAGTCTTTTACATAGAATTTTTGTTGTCTAACAAGGCAGCAACAACACTGTGTTCAATAATTTATCTAAATTACCCCGGAGATGGTCGGTCGTATAGTAGAGCAAAAAAAAAAAAAACTTTAATGATTTTTAAAACAAACACGTGTTGTTTTTATCCGCAAAAGATCATCATACATCTTATTTTTTTGTATTGTTTCACAATCATTCATCCATTTTGTGTTAGTATCTTGAAATAATTGTTTTTTTTATTTTTTGTTTTGTGTGTGAAAATTACTCGTATATAGTTTTTCCGATTTCATGGAAACAAGAATACGCGCTTATACATATTTAATATTTCGCACCACAATCCAACAAAAACTTCGGTGTTTGATCTTTTCTTTTGTAAAATATAAAATAACATAAAAATCTGGCTCTGTATTCAACTTTTTTTTTTGTTTTTTCAAAAATCACAATAATAATTTTTTTTTTTTTTTATTATCAATGTAAATTTCCCTTCATTTTAAAAGACTATACGGATCTTCTTCATTTATGTACAATTTTTTAGGTTTTTAAAATGGTATTTTGTCAAATAACACCACCACCAACAACAATGACTATTATATGCGGAGTAAAAATTCCAAACATATGTCAACGTTTTTTTTTTTTCTTTTCTCATTATTTTTTCTCAGGAAATTCACGCATATAAAAATCTTGAAGATCCATAAAAAAATAACAACAAAATACTTATCGTATCGTTTTCCTTAAAGTAAAATACAAGAGAGAAAAAAAACGCAGATGCAAAAAAACTCGATCTTCTGTGCGCGATCATTAAAAATCAAGAAATGTATTTGTAACGACAAAGTTTTTTTTTTCGTTTCGTATATTATACGTACGATCGATGTTTTTGGTTTATTAATTAATAAATTTTAAAGATATACATATTGATGGATCTGTTTGACGATCGATACGGAAGTCATGTGGAAAATACAAAATTTTCCTTATATTTTAAAATTATGTTTATTTTGGATTGTGACCGCATGTGCGCATGAAATGTACTAACACATATTGACTTTGATTTATGATTATTGATTAGTTTTATGTTTTGATAGATAATAATTTAAAATAGGTCTTTGCAATTATTGATAGTACAATAATTTGATTGAAGTTAAACCGTAATTTAAATTTGCAATATATACATCTACATGCTTTGACAACTTGCGGAGATTGTATTCAGTTTTGTGCTTTAACAATTTGCTCTTGAAGCGATTCTTTCACTCACCTCTAATGAGGCTGTTAGCTGACCCGCCATTGATTGGGCCCCTTTTAGTCAGTCATCTATGGGCTCACCAATAAGTCCGATAATAGCAAATTTATTAATGGAAAACTTGGAAAATTCGGTTTTAAATTCTTTAGATTTTCAACCAGTGTTTTACTTTAGATATGTGGACGATATAATTACGGCAGTAAAATTTACCTTAGAAAAAGAAGTAGATAACAAAATTTCATTTTTGGACATTTTGCTGATTCATGAACCAAATGGCAAAATTACGTGTGATTGGTACCATAAAAATACTTGGTCTGGTAGATATTTAAATTTTCATTCTTGGCTAAAAGATACATTATGTCGCAACCAGTATCCGGAAAAATTGGTAAACCACTAAATTTGGAAACAAAAAATTGCCCATACAAATTTTAATTCTCGATCGACAAATGAAACCACTAATTATAAATCAACAATCTTTTCAAAAATAGTAACTTTAAAATTTTAGGACATGCAGCTACAAGTTTAAACAACAACTTGTTTTCTAAAATTAAAGATAAAACACCTTTAAAGAAACAATCAAACGTTGTTTATCAGATATTATTGGATCACAATTTATCAATATCCGGATGTATTGGTGTTAGTTGGAGTTCATATCATTTTCTGCATCAAGTCGATTTCTGTACATATTTGGTTTTCGTAGCAACGTAGTTAAATGTTTCAAAATATTATTTTTGACATTCTGGTCGAACGCGATATGGTCGGTTGTCAAGAAATTTAGTAAAACAAAACGTTCTGTATTATTTTTGGTGATCCATTCCTCCCAAAGCTTGTGCTTCTATTTTATTGAGTTAACTTTACTTCTGACCTTAAAAATTGTAGTATTTGGCCCCTGAAGTGAAAGATTGACTACGTTTAAGTACAAAATATATCGGCAAGGTAGGCTAGATTTTGAAGCCAACTAACGTTATTAAGTTTTGTAGGCAATACATATTCATGTTCTGATAAGAAGATTCGAATTTCATCTTGTAATTCGCAGATTCTGGTCAGAACCTTTCCCCTGGATACCCATCTCACTTCTGTATGAAGAAGCAATTTTTTATGTAAGCTTCCCAGATCATCGCACAATAGGGCAAATATCCTGGTATTTAGCGGTCTGGATTTGATGAAATTTACAATCTTAACGGCTTGATTGAGAACTTGTTGGAGTGCTTGTGCTATCCGTTTAACAGCAAGAGCATGACGATGAATGATGAAGATTACGGCTTTTGTGACACCAACCATGGCCTTGGCTCAATATATTTCTTGACCTGTTGTTCGAGTTGGCAGAGCCTTACAAAAAAGCATATCTTTTGTAACATTGGATTCGTCTATGTATCTCACGAACACTATCAAAACTGGTAATCTAGCAACATCTGTTGATTCGTCCAGTTGCAAAGTGAATCCATGTTTTTTCACGGAACCCCTGAAACATCTAGCGGAACCCTAGGGTTACGTAAAACCCAGTTTGAAGAACGCGTTTTTTACATGAAAGCGCATTAGCATGGCTGGGCGATTCCATGAAAAGTCGGTTTTAATAAAAATTTGTGATTGCTTTATTTTTTGATTTATGTTTAAAGAAGGAATTTTTGATATATTTTTCATTATGCTTTTGAAAATGAACCAGAATAGGGTTCGAAAGCTAAAGCTTTAATTAGTTAAAAAGAAATAAAAAGAGCCCTAAACCAAATAAAAATTGTTTAATTTATTTTATATGTATTACTTTTTAACTATAGCTATAATATTGACCAATTGAAATAAAATTTAAGTGTTTTTTATTCAGTTTTAGTGTGCCTATACCTAACACACAACTGGTGTTAATCGGTTGGACTAATTGAAAAATTTGCCCTATACTAAAATGAAATTCGAAACTACATAATCTGCGCTACCAAACAATTTCCGAATCGGATATAATTTTCATATATATATATATATATATATATATATATATATATATATATATATATATATATATATATATATATATATATATATATATATATATATATATATATATATATATATATATATATATATACTACTAGGGGACCCCTGTGCATTTGCACAAAATAATTTTTCAATCGTATATTTCTTTATAAACTATGTTGTCTGTTATTGTAACATCATTTTCTATTCCCTGACGTGGTGTTTCGAAAACTTGAATTTTTAAAGAATCTGATGTAACAGTTCTAGAAAATGCGGTATAAAGTTGACCATGTGTATAAAACATGGTTCAGGAAGATACAATCCAACTCTTTCGAACGTTTGACCTTGCGATTTATTTATTGTGATTGTATAAGAGAGACGAACTGAAAACTGATGTCGAACGAAGTTGAAAGGCAAAGATGGATCATTAGCTGTGTCTAATGTAATTCTACATGTGATCCGGTAATTATTTCTACTTTTAAGTAGTTGATGCTTAAATCAAGAACCACTGACCGTGTTCCATTGCATAATCCATTTTTTATTGCAAGATTTCGCAGCAATATAATTATACAACCCTTTTTTAATTTAAGGCAATATGGCGGTAATCCTGATGGATTTATTGAGTTAAGATATTCCTCTGGAATATTAACTTGCTTGTTTTCATCATCAGAGCCGTCATCGGCCTTAACTGAATCGATTGCACAATAACATATTTCATTTCAAATAAGTTTTTGAAGAACATTATCATTTATTAATCGAACATGTTCATTTTTCGGACACAAAATTGTACGTTTTGATATACATGCAAAATCATTCGTAGTAAATGATGAACCAAAAATATCTGTAATAAGATCATCGGAAATATAACCTGAAGGTATTGGAATAGAGTTTTGTGATTTTTTAGTGTGTGAGATATCAAAATTCTTCCCATCAATGCATTCTTCCCAACGCTCAAAAGCCAACTGCTAAAATCTGGATCACTTATTGCTCTCATGTTTGTACTTAAGCTTAATACTTTAAAGTGATGCCACAAATGGGACATTTTAACAGTCGCATTTATAATTGACGCACGATTTCCTCTTCTAACAACAGGTAACACTTGCCGAAAATCTCCTCCTAAGACATTATCTTTCCACCAAACGGTAAATCATTTTTCATTAAATCGCGAAATATTAAGTCCACAATTTCAAGTGCTATGCCTGAAGCCATTGGAGCATCATCCCAAATTACGCAATCAACAGATACTAAAAAGTCACGTTTTTTGCGAGTAAGTTGTGGAAATTTCACGGCATCCAAATTGAGAGGCAATGAAAACGCAGAGTGACATGTCATTCCTTTGGGTAAAAGAGTTGCTGCTATTCCTGTCCATGCAACACATAATACATTTTTATTTTCTGCATCGATTGTTTGAATTAACGCTCGGTACAAAAATGTTTTTCCACTTCCACCAGTGGTCCTATTCTGGCGATTCCCGGGGAATAGAAATTTTAGCTTTTGTAGCAGTTTTATTCCCTATTCCCCGAAGTGTATTCTGGTGTTTGGGAAAAATTGTTTGTTTAGAAAATATTATTCCCAATTGTTGCAGTTTTGATGTTTATTTTTCCATACCTAATTTAAGAAAGAATCGTTGGAGAGTTGTTAATTAACACGGTTGTGTGATTTTTGTCAATGGTAAAATTCAGTTTAACGGCAACAACAAAAATAGACATTGCAAATAAACTTAAATAAATAAAATTTACATTTCATAATTTATTATATAGACATAAAATATTATGTTAAATATGGCTACATCTACATCGCGAGTAAGTTTAGAAATTTGCACTTTAAAAAATTTCTTTGAATTTTATTTGTATTTTTATCGTTTAGGGAAAAAATGTCACTAAAGACCAAAAATTATTAATGGTTACTTTGATGGAGGAAAATTTAAATCTGGCAAATAATCGGTTCTCAAATTTATGTGCTATCATTTTCAGTACTTCTTAATAATTATATTTTTGTTCTTAATATAAATTTGCAGGTTCGATGATATTAATGGCAAGGAGGCCAATAAATTAAAATGGGATGAAATTTCAGCCCAACTAAATTCCCTTGCTGGAGCAACGAAAGATGGTGACAAATGGCGACGGACCTGGATCGATATGAAGTACAGATTTAGCACAATTAATAACTTTTATGTGTATTTATAAATAGTTGAAATTTTTGTAGAAAATATGTGCGGGGACAATGGGCATTATTGAAGGAGTATGATAACAGAACCGGGTTAGGAATGGAGGGCCGTCAAGAAGACCAAAAATATTAAATTCGTTAGATGAGCGGATTTTAAATGCAATAACCAAAGAAGCATGCGAAGGGACGGAAAATTTAGAAGGTGGGATTGAATTACCATCACAACAGGTAAAACTGAAAACGTTTAGGACAGTTTGTAAATAAAAACTAATAAACTGTATTTATTTGTTGGTGAATCTAAGTAATTTGACAGCCGGGCCAAGCAATATTAACACTACACCAAGTAACGTTAAACCAAGAGTTACCAACGGACGTGAAACCAGCAGACCTCTTAGAACTAAAAGAATAAGAGGTTCGTAATTTAAAAAATTCATTTTATTTGTAGAAATGCGTAACACCAAAATTTCTTTATTATTGAATTTGAGACAAACTATTGGAGGAATCCAACAGAATAGAGAATGAGAGGGTTGCTGCCTTAAACCTCATTGCTGCAGCAATGACGGAAAAAAATTTAATTTTAAGGGACGTTTTTAACAATAAGAAGTGGGTAAATTTTTTACTATTTTTTTTTCTTGAATTTATTGATTATTAAAATATATTTGACCAATCGAAGCTCTTATTTCTCGAGACACTCTTAGTAGCCGTTCCGACGCTACATCTGTCTCGTTAACATCATCCTCATACGCCTCTGGATCATTTTCATTGACTTGTGGTTCCACTAAATTATGTCGATCAGTGTAATTGTGCATTTTTAAAAAATTGTGCAATGTAGCACATGTATTAATAATTTGCCCCACCATGAAAGGAGACTATTTAATGCACCTATCTTTGGCCAAACATCTAAATCTTGATTTCAAGACTCCATTGCATCTCTCTATGCAATTACGGGCTGACCTGTGTGAGATGTTGTCTCGCTCTTCCGATTCATCAGTTGGATTGTCAATTGGTGTCATCAACCAAGGCTGTAGCGGATAACCACTGTCACCCAAATAAAATAAAAATAAAACTATTATTTGTTTTCTGTTGCAGAATGCCAGTCTCTAATACATCACCAGAGTATTTGGAAATGGTTTATTTAGAAGATGACTAATTTTAAGCTTAATTGAAATCATTTCAATATTAATTTAATTTTGAATTTTTACTCTGTATTATAATATATTGATCAAAGACTGAATTTAAAATCCTATTTTATTGTGGCTGTGAATTTTAATTTTAATAATAAAATGAATTAAACGTATTTGGTTATACCAACCTAACAACCATGTGTTTGATAACTCCCTTGTAGTGTACTTGTTGTGAAGAAACGCTTTTAACAATGATTTCCGCCAAATGGTAGCATCATGATTAGAGCTCCCGTACGATGCATTTATATTTAAAATTTTTAAATTATAATCACAAACCTGTAAATATGAAAATTATATATCAAGCGTATTTAATACAGCAAAGTTGTGTTTATTGCTTACCAACTGAACATTTTTGAGTGGTAATGGTGCCGATTTAAATAAATATGTTCAGTGCGCTTAGCCGTACATTGACACGTGCGTGCAATCGATGCAACCTATTATCCCAGGCCAATGACATTTCTCATAAAATCTGTAATTAATTACAATTATTAACGTCGCACAAAGTAAAAATTGAAACTGACTGTAATTTAATCTGATTCATCTCGGGCAATGTTTGTGGAAATTTAATGAAATTATTCATAAGGTGGTCGTTGATGATGGTACAAAATTATTTAATACATCGACTTACCGTCGATTGTGACATGCAGGCCAAATAGCTGACATTAATTTTCTTTTGAAATGTTCCTATAAATTTGTTTTACTTGTTATTTAAAAAAATATATAATTCAAATAATAATGGCTAAATAAATACCTTCCGCTAAAAAGCCAAGCGCCGCTAGTATTCTCAATGGTTTTGGAATATGTGTGACTTCCATGTGGGGGGCAACCAAATTTAGCGGAATAAATGAGAGTTCTTGAGGCATTCGATAAATTTGAATGAATTCCTTTCGCTGTATACGTAAATTATAACGCCTTTCTTCATTATCGTCATCAAAATAAGGCAAAATTCTTCGCGACAACAATTAAAATGATTCAAAATCGAGACACAAAAAAACTCTATATTGACAACTTTGACAACTATAAATTGACGTTTCTATTTCCGCAATTGACAGAATGCACTTTTGGGAAATGGGGAATAAAAAATTATGAAAAAATATCTCGGGAATAACTGCTATAAAAAAAATTATTCCCCGTTCCCCGGGAATCACCTGAATAGAGCCACAGGTCCATCTAAATAAAAACACTTTTGAGATATTCGATTATGTGAGTGTTTGATTATTGTTGAGTAATACCCACAGATTAGGTTCAGTTGTTGTTATAATAGGAGCAAAATTTATGTTTTGATTTAAGATTTCTGTTGCATTAGGAAGTGGTAAAAGTAACTGTGCTCACACTGCTCTTTTAATTGAAATACGCAATGAGCCAAAGCTTCATTTTCAGTCATACCTTGATTAATAAAGTCTTCCAGAAGATTGTTCTTAAAATCATTAAAAAGTTGAATAGGATCTGATGGATTGCAATAACACAGTATAGTAACGAATAATGCTCGGAACGATTTTGGCAACATATGAGTGTTGGCTTCTGATAAGCAATTATGCCACTCAACGCTATCATTAATTAGGCCTTGTGCCTTAGCTGCTTCTTTAAACGTTGGGAATACACAATTATTAAAAGTTTTTTAAGTATCGAAAGATGTAGCCTCAGAGCCTTTCAGTTTAAGAAGTAGTAGCCGTAAATGATACAACTCAACATTTTTTGGAGAAACTGAAATGATTCTACCGATAGCTTTCTCCCCAAATCTAAATTTGGTTCATTCTGATTTGGAATTTCAGCGCAAATTATGTTGTCAATGTCATCGGATGTTCTAAATTTATCCTCATTTTTAAGCGTGAATAGACAATGTGCATGTGGTAATCCACGTTTTTGATGTTCAATTGTATAAACGTACGAATCAACAGTTCCAAATATCTGCTTTTTAACAATATCATCTAAAAATACTTTTAGCTTCAAATTAAAAACTCGTGTAACTATATCCGGGCGGTCTGGATGATTTTGAAAAGTTTTAAGTTCTTCTTTTATTTCTGTCCAAGATGGATTACACGTGAATGTAGTAAATAAATCAGGACGACCAAATTTGCGAAATAGAACTAGACCTAAATTTGTTGGATCCACCAGTAAAGGTTGTAGAGAGCTGGAAAAGAGTATGTATGTATAAATTATAATAGAAAAATTCAATTTCAATATTAATTATTGCCTTTCTTTCATATACTAAAAAAAATTACGCGGGAATAGGCAAAGTATATCACGCACGGGAGGTGGAACTATTAAATTTATCTCGTTGATTCCAAAAGGCGAAAAGTTAGTCGAAATTTTAAATATGGAACTAAGCTTTTCAGGCGTACATCTTGCTAAATCTTTCACACCTTAAATATAAGAATTTCGGGCGAACCATCAAATTAGACATTGCAGACTATTGATAATGATTTATGTATATGTATACTGATATTCAATATTTAACTGAACACAATATTTAAAAAATGCCATTTTCATTAATGTACCAACCACTATATCGCCACCTGGTAATGCTAAGCCAAGAAGCCGGACAAATAAAAAAATCCTTAGAGAAACAAAATAAGACTTATTAGAAAATCAAACAACGCAACAAAAGGACTTCTACATTTCAGTTAATGACAAATCAGGCAGTATTACGAGGAGTTTAAAAGATCTTCACAAAGCAGAATTAAAAAAAATTGAGCTTCGAAAGGAATCAAATACAATTTAAAAAGGTTACCTTATAATTATAAAGGAGAAATTAAAAGTTAAAAAAACGTGCCATTGAAGAAATTAAAATTAGATTAGCATAACAGGTTAAATTTAAACAAATTTTTACATTTTTTATGGGCCTTTCATTCAAACGAATTTTCCCGAGCTAAATACCCACATAAAACTTGACCTGGGCCCTATTGCACAAACTACTTGTCACTTATTACTTATCAACATATCATAAGTTAGTTATTTTGATAATGATAAGTATTTCACCAAAAATAACAAAATCTCACTCACTTATCAATTTGAAAACTTATCAAATTTTGATAATGATAAGTGATAAGCGTTGCACATCAGATTGTCTATAACTTATCAATTGACGAATTATGAAATTTTTATGATAAGTTGTAATGATCTATACAAAAATACTATATACCGGATTTCTTCGCATTGGTGGGATAAGCCAATTTGTAAGTGAAAGCACTATCACCCAAAATCACAGCACCGAGGAACGGGCGAAAACAAGACTCGAAATTACTAAATAGCCTTGTATATGGCAATACTCTGGATTCATGGACACTACCTGGCCAATTTGAATTTACTGTTTTCCATGTCAA
Source organism: Tipula vernalis (assembly GCA_958295665.1). NCBI lineage: Eukaryota > Metazoa > Arthropoda > Insecta > Diptera > Tipulidae > Tipula > Tipula vernalis. The sequence goes on from OY282558.1 coordinate 5,302,052, forward strand.
TTCGCAAAGATTGACCATTGACCGTAGGTGCATCTATATTAATCATTATTCCATCGAAGCAACCAGCTACCTGGGGGTAACCACCCAACTCAAGAAACTTCTATCCTGGATATTCCTAATCAATGTAGTGTTGTTAGTAGCTGCTATAGAGGACTCAATGCGCAGTTTCGGTTGGTTCCATGGTTCAAATTTGCTCCGATTTTTAATAACACGTGCTCAATTTGTTCATGTGACAAACGAAAATATTTTATTACTCGCGAGTCCAGAGAATATTTGGTTCTCGCTTTCACTACACGATTTCTTCTTTCGTTTTCATCCTCGAAGGTTATAAAAGTAGTTATACAAATTATTTTTTCGTTTAATAAATTTCAGTTTTTGTTCACTAATGTTGATATAATACCTATATTTGACAGTTTTATATTAATTTTAAAATATTGAAAAACAACTGTCTTACCTCTATGATAAATTAAACAGAATGAAATTGTTCTTACTTTGACTTAATATTATAACTTATTAGAATACAATAAAATAGCTGTATAAATTTTGAAATTAAAGTTATTAAAACTATTATGTATTGTCATTATCATTTGTACTCTTTTAAAATTGAACAATAGTTCTCATCTTACCAATAACAGCAAAAAAAACGTTTTTAACAGACTTCCGTCATACCACAACAATTTATAACTCTTATCAATTTTTTTGAGTAGTGAAATTTTTCTTATTGATATTTTGGATAAGTTATCATTAAAATAGTCGATTATTGATAAGTTAAAACTTTTGGTGCAACAGAACTACGAAAAAATTATCAAAAACCTCAAACTTATCGCTTATCAAAATATTACTTATCATTTATCATTTCGCAAATTGGTGCAACTTAATTTTGATAAGTGAGTGCTTATGACTTATTATAACTCAATTAAATACTTATCAAATTTCAATTTGGTACAACAGAAAATTATCAAAAATTATGATAAGTTGATAAGTAATAAGTGATAAGTAGTTGGTGCAATAGGGCCCTGGTACCTTTTCTAGGGGTAAAAGTTGGCTAGGCCCACTAATTCAGACTCTTTTCAGACATGAGACGTAAAGGGTTGAATTTATAGAAATTTTTACATTTTTTTTGGTCTTTAATTCAAACGAATTTTCTCGGGCTCCCCCACATAAAACTTGGCCTTCCCTTCCATTTAAACGATTTTTTCCAAGCTCCCCACATGAAATTTGATTTGATAATTGTTTAGGGATAACTACTGGCTAGGCACACTAATTGAACCTTTTTTCAGATATGACATTTTAAAGGTTTAATTTATACACATTTTTAAATTTTATGTTATGCTCCTCTTTTGAAACTTAACGTGTAATTCCTATGCTAAGCAGTGATAATCCAAAACGAGCTTATATCACTATCTGTATTACCGACATTTTTTTTTACTTTCGGCTAACTTTGACAAGTTTTATTTACGAGTAACAACTTCACTTTTTGGGACGCCCTTAAATGATTGAGTGGTTCGGAGAAAGTGGCTGAAAGAGACACTTGTGACAATGAGGTGGAGAGTATCGGTCACAATAAATAATTGACATTAATTCTGATTTTGTATTGCGTATATTTTATTTGTTCGTATGCTCGAATGGTCCACAATAATACTCCAATCATTATATCAGCCAATTCTCACGTTGCTCAAATAATATTGTAATCTGAACAAACGGTATAAATCTTCAGAAAAGAAATTTTGGACATTGTGGATGCTCTCTGAACGGAATAAATTAAATTAAAAATTTAAGAAAAGCCGTGACATCTTTTAAGGACTGTCTCTGCTCAAAATAACAGATTTTTTTTGTAAAATGTAAATGGTTTGTTGTGGTGCCGTTTAGCGGACATGCTTTGTGAGAAAAGTGTCATTCGAGGAGTCGGATAGACCTAAGTTTTCCTTTTATAAACATTATTTCAATATCTTGCATTTTTTGTTATAAAAAGGTCATATTACAATGTATCCTATTTTTAAGGTCAATGTTTCCATTTTATGGATTTGACCATTTTCTGTATATAGTATTTTAGCGCAAAAGTTAGAAGATTCTCACATCTGTTATCTTTTTTGGCAAAGAAACAATGGTATTTGTGTAATAAGAATTTCAATTTTTAAAAATCAACAAAGCCCAACACAATTGGGCGTTTTCAGGTCCGCCAACTGTCGGCAACATGTGAACTGAAAGAATTTATAATTAAATTTAAACCCTAGAGATTTTAGTATAATAGTAGTCTATCTACCGTTAATGAACCACCGATCCCGAAGTAAAAACAAAACGTAAATTAAATAAACAAAAAAAAAATTCCGTTAATTAAACACATGTTAAAACAAAAGTTTACGTGGGAAAATATTATTAACGTTTTGGGGGTTCATCATGATGCGCGATGGTGATGATGATGATGATGATGATGCGGAGAGGGACTCATATTTTTTTTTGTAAACATTTTTATGATTTATCTATACGAAAAAAATATTTTCACTTCTTCTTGTAATGATATAAAGGGGAAAATGAATTTCCATATTCAGTGTTTTTTTTTGTACTTTGGTTGAATAAGAAAAATGATCGGTTTCTTAATTTTTTGTTTTAAATAATAATGAAATAATGTGTCTAAAATTAGATGCAACAATTTTTTGTGTTGTATTAAAGACAATTTTTTTTTTGTTTCAGAAATTCATTAAAAAATATATTTAAAAAAAAAATAAAATCAACAACAAAATAAGAATCTTAAAAAGGCGTTTTCTATTTATAACTTATGACTTTGTCTTATTTTTGCTGTTGTTGTTTTTCCGAAATTGTTCTGGTCCCTAAACCCCCCCCCCCGTATTATATATTTGGTTGGGGATTGTGCGTTTATCGTTTGGTTTGGATAGTATAGGAAGTTATATTAGATTTCACAGGTGTCTATTGAATTTTTGTCGTTCCCAGTAATTTATTTATAGTAATTATGTCACATAATGCATAAATCTGCGTGTGGTATACAAGCTACAACTATTAATCCTTCTTCTTATTCTTACTTATAAAGTCATGTATACTTACATATGAATTCTTAAGCCCAAATTTTATGTTGAAATGACAATAAAAAATACTGTCTTACATACAGTACATACAATAAAGATTCACAGTTTTGAAGAAGACACATTTATACATACATATATACATATTGTAATTTAATACGATCTGTTTTAAATTAGTTACGCCATGTTTATAACAAACTGTTTTCTTTTATATAAATAATTTTTAACTGTCTTTTCGACATTTTTATTTACTTACAAACAAAAATTTACTAAATGTATGTATATAACTGAATCGACTGTATATGATATATAAATGTAATTTATGTTTATTATAAATTTTTTTTTATTTTTTCAAAAGACCTCATTAAATTTGGCGGGAATATTTCAAATAAAAAACACTACAACTGGTGAATGACACGATTTGAACAAAATGGCGCGCGCAACAAAATGGTGTACACACAATACATTATGATTTGTTAATTATATTTATAATTATTGTTATTATTTTATTAATCAAAAGAAGCGGTGATTATTTAGTTGCCCATTAATCACCCTGTGATTTATTGAATCTTTTTTTTTGTTTTCAAAGAAAAACTTTATAGTAGTAGGATAAGAATAAAACAAAGATGCAAAGAAGATGAAAAGGCAAATAAAAAATTTTTGTGTTTTCAGAAAATTTTATTTGTGCGTAAAGGCTGGAGCGTGCGTTCGTCGTGACTTTAGCATACTAATTGTGTTACATAATAAATTAGAATATTGAACGAATTTATATTCCAGGCTGTACAGAAAAAAAAAATTCTGTGTGGGACAATTTTTCTTATACATATTCCTCGCGAGACATTAAAATATATTCTATATACATAAAAATTTTTTTTTTTTTTTTTTTTGAAAACATGACAGGCGAGACCTGTTTGTGTACATTTTGATTAAATAAACACCGCACGAACAAACAAAAAAAAAAAAAATCTGAAATTGTTCGGAGGTTTTTTGTTATTTTTTCTTAGGAATGAAATAATGTATAAGAAACGATTTTGTGTTCAGAAGATCTAAATATTTGGTTTTTCATTTTACTTGATTTCAATTTCCCAAAAACTCGAAGTCAAGACAAAATAAATAAACGATTTATTACTATACTCAATTATTTTTTTGGTCTAGGATTTATTACTGTACACACATTAAAATATACTCACTCGATGGAACAACAACACAAAGCAAGGAAGCATTTATTTATAAATACGAGAGTGTGCTATAAACAAAGGAAGTTATTGCACTGTAACGCGAGTCAGATTAGAAATGAATCAGCCAATATTAATGTGAATCCATCCATATACGGGCAACCCAACCAAACCGACTTACCTCAATTAACATATCATTAATAAGATGAACACAAATTTTTTTTTGCTTTTAAATTTTATTCCAAATACAACATATAAAAAATATAATTGATAATCTCGTTTTAGAAATTATTTTTAAATAACATATTTTGTGTTTAAAAACTAATTAGAATGACAATATTTAATATAAAGGTTTCTGTGTGCCATCATCAAAATTACGACAACTGGAATTCCGCGTATACATTTCGAGCGACGAATCCAGATTTGTATAAATAAAACTTTATAAAATCCAGACCCAACTACATCTATACAGAGAGAGAGAGAGAGAGAGAGCGAGATGGGGTAACTAAGAATTCATATTGCTGCCATTACTCCATTCACCTTCCATACGCCAAACACTAAACAGATAACTTAATTTCTCGTGACCTATTAGACTGGCCGCTGTACTACATCCCGTACTATTTAAACCGAGTGTTGGATTATTTTGATTTGCTCGCTCTTCTAGGTTCAGCAATGATAGTTCCTTATTCGAAAGTATTTTATATAAAAAGTCGATGTACCTGTAACGAATAAAAACAAAAATATTCTTTAATATTATTTTGACATTAAAAATTAACATAAAATCTGTTAAGCTGTCAAAGGTTTTGACCTACATTAACATTTATCATTTATAATTTAAACTGGAGATACAAATGAGTGGAACAGTAATAAATTTCTATAAATACTTATTGTATGTAAGAAACGAATTTTGAGATGGAAACACGTATGGACCCACGTAAGAAATACATTAACAATTTTCTTTTATTTTTTGTTTGATTTCATTTGTGTGTTAATGTTATGATTTTTTTATGGAACCTAACTACGAGTAACTTTAAAGTGGTTTTTATTATTTATGACGACAGCCAAATACATTTTATGTTAATAGAATGAAACGGTTATCGATTGTGTTTGACTACTATGTACATTGAAAGCGACTTGCGATCGAATAATTTAGATGAATGGAAATTTATTCGTTGGTAATGAAAAAAAAGTGGTTTTGATGGGAATAAGTACGCGTGAGAGATAAGCACTGTTATTTTAAGTAAGTGGTTTCTCTTGGAGGTGTTACCTACAAATAAGTGTAGATTTATTTTTGAAAGGCCGAATTTCGAAAGGCCGAATGGATCGGAAGGCCGAATGAGTCGAAAGGCCGAATGGCGAAAGGCGGAATAGGTCGAATGGCCGAACGTGTGAAAAGGCAAATTGGGTTGAAAGGCCGAATTTTCATTGAATTTTTTTCTTAATGTAAAATGATTTAAATAAATTGAAAATACGTGCTAATAACGTCTGTGTTTGTAGCATATTAATGTGATTTTTGTCGAATTTTTTTTTTTATTTATTTTACTTTTTTTAATAATTAACTAATTTTGAATTATATGACAAAAAAAAACGTAAGAAGATTTTAATATTTAAGGCGATTTACTATTAAACATTTTTATACAAAAATTTTGATAAAAATATAAATTTTGATTTTCATAAAAATATAAATTTTCATTCATAAAAAGATGAAAAATTAAAACAAATTTCCACATAAATGGTCTTTCGACATTCGACCTTTCGAAACAATCGGCCTTTCGACATTCGGCCTTTCCAACCTATTCGGCCTTTCGACATTCGGCCTTTCGACGCAATCAGTCTTTCGACATTCAGCCTTTCCACCTGTAGTGAATGCATAAACGCACATCGTGTGTATGCATGAACTTAGCCAATGAAGAGAAGAAGTTGAATATGGTAACACAACATACATGAAGGGGGTGGATGGTTGACCACGAAAGAGTAAAAACGTAAGACTTGTAAAATAAAACAATAAGATATCAGTAAATGTAAATGTATAGATAAATGTGTTTGATGAAGAGATACGAAAGGGAGATATTTACACCACCTATTCGGGCCGTCGATATTCGGCTTTTCGATATTCGGGCTTTCGACATTCGGCTTTTCGACATTCGGTCTTCCGACTTATTCATTATCACCCCTATTCCCTTAGTCGCGTAACTTAACACTTGTACCGACAGTCAAATTTTGATATTCTCTTATGGCTGGTCTCCACTTGTATATTTTTCTCTTGACAAAAAATAAATGACAAACGGCTCGTGACATTTTTTTTACCACTACTAACATAAAGAATATAGCTAATTTTTCTCTTTGAGAATAAGAAAAAAATTTGAATTTGGTTCGTTTTTCGAATAATACAATTTTTTCCCATATTACTTTTGTATTCCACGATTTATTATTTATGTCTTATTTTAATAACACAAATTTTATTATATTTTGACCTAAAATTCATTAAAAGGACAAAATTTTGTGAAAAAAGAATGAAAATTTCATTTTATTTGTCAAAATATTCAACATGAAATGACATTAAATTGAGCATAAAATACAATTTATGCTCAAATGGCACGTCACGACAAAAATATTGAATATTCTGATCTTTTCCTCTCTTGATAAAATTTCAATGCGCATGCTCAAATCAATTTTTGTGTATGTATTTTGGAAAATGTACTAAAAATTGTCACGAGGACAAAAATGGACTAGATTTTTTTTTGTCAAGAGAAAAATACGAAAGTGGAGACCAGCCATTAGTCGATCGATGCGACAATCGTCGTTTGAAGTGACAAACATCCTTTTACGTCGCATTCTCTTATATTATCACTTCGATCGACTAAGAGAATACTAATTTAAAATTGAAGTGACACGACAATTGTCACGTCGAATGAAATAACAGGACCAAGGGAATAGGGGTGTATATTTCCAGTTTCCAAACCTCCTTCTTGCTATAAATCTTGCTAAATTAAGCCATAATTTCCGAGAGTAACTCGATTAAATTTGGTTGTACTTAAATATTTTTATTAGTCTTCAAAGGCGTCGTCAAAGGCTTAAACATAAAAAACAAAGGTCATGATAATTTATATAAGAATTTAAAACATTGAATTTTACGGAAGGGGGGAGATACGTTTACCCAAAACTTGTGTCCTCAAACTCAAGTACCCAAATGTCGAATATGCAAAAATATAATAGGGGTGTGCATAAAATATGTTCAGTAGAAAATGTAGAATATCTGAAAAAGGAAGGTTTAATTTTAAAATATTCTCAAAAACGAAACGTTTCCATTTTAATTTTAAAATTAAATCTTTCATTTCTAGACTTTTTGGAACGAGTGTACGACACTTTCTTTAGGATTCACGTCCCAAAATAGTATTAAATGTAAAATAAAATGAACTTGATTCTAAAAAAATCAGGCCCAATTTCATTTTATTAAATGTAAGTTCGTAAAATTTTACAACAACGTTTTTATAGGGCTGACCGTAATATGTTTTTTATATTCGTGATTTATTGTTTTAAACGCATTAAAAGTTATCATTAGTTATAAAAATGACACCGACAAGGGAAGATGTACGCCAAAAAATTTTAGTACAATTCGTTGTGATTCCACATTGACCACAAAAAAACTTGCAAAGATTTGTAACACAAGTATAAGAACAGTCCAAAGAAGCTTGAAAAGACTTCGTGAAGAAGGCACCGTTAATCAAAAACCAAGATCTGGTCGTCCAAGTAGTGTGATGAACAAAATGGCTGTCAATAAAGTTGTTCTTCTTTATACGAATAATCCATCACTATCGGCCAATGAATATTGGTATTTGTAAAAATTCGGTTAAGAAAATAAAACAAATCGAAATTTAGAAACCAGAAAGAAGAAAAAGTACCGCTTCGTGATGAGAAGCAACAAAAAACAGCAAAAATAAGGGCCAGAAAGTTATATAATGAGTATCTAACAACTTTCAAGGATGCATATTAATGGATGACGAAAACTATATGAAGCTTGATACAAAACAAATTCCTGGCCGAGCATTGATGAAAAAAATGTACAATTGGCGTCAAAAAATTCTCAAAGAAAGTCAAAGTTTGCAAGGAATTTGTACTTGTGGAAAAAAAGGACCCGGCCATATTTCGCACATGGTACAATGAACAGGGATTCCTACACTGAAAATTGCATGAAAGCAAGAGTTCTTCCTTTCATTCGAAAGCACGAGTGCTGTTTTGGCCAGACTTGGCTACAATACACTATTTGGGTAAGGCGATGGACTTTTTTGAAAATAACAATATTCGGGCCAAAATAAAAGGATTTTTACGGAAGAAAGGTAGCATGACTAGAACAATAGAAGAATTCTCAAAAATGTGGATGTCGACTTTAAAGGAGTGAGTTTCGAAAAAAGTGCGGGAGTTTTACCGGAGTTCACATTAGAATTATAAAATTTATTTTTTTTAAATTGAATCTGCATGCAAAAACTGAATTAAATTTGTTTTTTTTAAGTCATAATTAACTGTTTTATTTATTTTCGAATAGGTGTCAGTATTTTCGCGACCATGTGATAATTTTGCACTGATTTCATTCTGTTTTTAAAAATTAAATTTCGCGGATTTAAATCATATTGTAAAGTAATTAAATTACCGGACCATAAATTCAAATGTATTAGAAAAATTAGTTCATTTTGTACATGAATTTAACTCCGCTGTCTTCGAAAGTACATACAGTGAGTCAAAGTCAAACTCATACACTACAAAAAATTAGTACATTTTTAAAGAATATTCGCCCTTTTCAGCCTTGTGCATATTAAATGATACAAGATTTTTTTATTCTCTTTTCATACATTTTAGAATGTACACTCTCCCTATATATTTTTAAGTGCGAATACTAAGCCGTTAGATTTTAAATTTGTCATCAATAATCCAAGATTTACAAAAAGTTAAATTCTGTTGTCATTTTATTTAACGGTATTTATTTAGTAATTTTGCATTCAATAGTCAAAGGCGTAGGCGATACAATTTCATAAATGGATTTTCAGGAAAAGCCCGATAAAGTAGGCATTCTGTAAAAATAAACTTACTTTTTAAGTGTATGAGTTTGACTTTGACTCACTGTAGGTCTCTCTACACGACGGCAGAAAATCAAATTTTACTGTTGTTTTCTACATTAGCTAGATGCCTCGTTTGAGTTTTAGCGTTAGTCAAATATTTTTTGCTAAAATGTTTGGATTACAAAAGATTGAATTGAACTCAACGCCTTGAAATGAACTTATTGGATTCAACAAAACCAATATTGAAAGTTTTTCTTTTATTAAAAAAAAACTCTGCTTTTGTTTTAAATTAAACAAATAACACGAAATAATTTCATAATTAAAAATTAATTAATTTAGTAGCGAAAATGTCGCAAAATTAAGTAATTTTTGTCGGCGCAATTAATTCCTGCCGACTTAATTCATGGAGTCATTTTTTAGAATGTGCCTTAAAGGCTAACTCGAGATTCGGAGTTTTTGGCAGATTTACTAACACAAACACAAATAGAACTGTCATTTTGAATGACATTTTTCATTCGATTTAAGTTTATTGAAAGCATCATGTGTGTTTTGTGTTTATTTTTTATATAAATATTTTATTATTGGGTGTACAAATAAATTTCCGACCTTTTTAGATAGGTGTCGTTAGTATCACTGCTTGCATATTATTCAATCGGGCAATACATGTTTTTTGGAGGTTGGAAGTCAAGCTTGAATAATTACTAGTGACATTTGTTCAAAGCGTAAACAACAATTATTTTCATGTAATTGAAAATGTCGAATTTTGTGCCAAAAAAAAACATTTGCGGGAAGTTTTACTTCATTATTTTTTGCTGAAGAAAAGTGCAGCGGAAACAAATCGTTTGCTTGTGGAAGCTTACGGTGAACATGCTCCATCGAAAACAACATGCAAAGAGTGGTTTCAACGATTCAAAGTTGGTGATTTTGACGTAAGAGACAAAGAACGTGAAGGCAGACCAAGAAAATTTGAAGATACAGAATTGGAAGAATTGCTTGATGTGGACCTTTGTCAGACTGAAAAACTGAGTTGAAAATTACTCAACAATGTGTTGCGCAACGTATACATGTAATGGGATTGGTTCAGAAGCTGGGAAATTGGGTGCCATACAAATTGAAAGAAATAGACATGGAACGTCGGAAAACCATGTCCGAATTGTTGCTTCAACGACAACAAAGGAAGGAGTTTTTGCATCGGATCATCACTGGAGATGAAAAATGGATCTATTATGAAAATCCAAAGCGCAAACCAGCGTGAGTCAAGTCAGATGAACCAGGGCCGTCGACGCTAAAAGCAAATATCCATGGTTCGAAGGTGATGCTTTGTATTTGGTGGGATATGAAGGGTGTCGTCTATTATGAGCTGCTGAAAGAGGGTGAAACCATTACAGGACAAGTTTATCGACGACAACTGATGGCTTTAAAGCAAGCTCTAGCTGCAAAACGACCGGAATGGGACAAAAGGCACAATACGATTATTTTGCAACATGACAACGCAAGGCGACAAGGCGAAATGTTGCTATACCTGTCAAAAATTACTTGGACAGGCAGAACTGGGAAATTCTACCTCACCCGCCGTTTTCACCAGACATTGCTCCCTCTGATTATCACTTGTTCCGGTCGATGCAATCAGCCCTGGCACAGCAGCACTTCACTTCATATGAAAACGTCAAAAAATGGGTCGATGACTGGATCGCCTCGAAACCACCAGATTTCTTCCTTCGGGGAATCCGTTTATTGCCTGAACGATGGGCGAAGGTTATAGCTTCCGAAGGAGCATACTTTGAATAAAACATTCTTTCATTTTCTACACAAACTAATGTCTTTTATTTCAGTAAAAAAGGTCGGAAATTTATTTGTACACCCAATAATTGATACGCTTATTTTTTATGTTGTTTGTTTTGTTATTAGTCTCGACTAAATCTTTTGTAAAATTTATAGGTTATGTTTATATTAAAACGTCAAAAACACACATATGTGTATGTATATACGGATCAATAATACGGAGCAATTCGATGTTATTATTCGATTTACACAGCGGTAGAGAGTGATCTTTCAAAAATTTGATAGAAGCCGAATCGAAATCGTCATAAGTTCATTTCGATGTAAGTTTTTTTAAAATTACCAAAAATACCGGACAAAAGTTGTGGCGCGTGTAATTTTAAAAATATATCCAAAAAGGTCCTAAACTATTTCCAGCAAAATGTCTAATCCACCGTTTGGGGATTTTCTTGAGAAATTTTTGGGTAAAGTATTTGTGGAAATAATTTTTGGGCAAACAATATGTTGTGAAAAGATATTTCGGAAAGCACCATTTAAAAAAGGAAGTGTCTATTCGGACAGATAGTACGTGTAAGAGAACGTCGAGTACGTGTAAGAGTACGTTGAGTATGTGTAGTGATGGTGGTCGATGATCGTAATCTCGTCCGTATATGAGTGGCGTGCTCGTTGTAATGGCGGCCGACGCACCTTCCACAATATAATTCAATAAAAAAACCGAAGCGTTTGTTTTACACTTACAAAAGTTTTATTTAGTTTAATTAATATTTAATAGAAAACGTTACAAAATTATTACGCTTAATCGGTTAGCGATTTCGTTTTAACTCGAAAACTGATTTTACTCGGATCAAAAATGATTTTATTTTTATTCATAAGACGCTACTTTTCGCAGTCGTTTTTGGATATACATATAATGGCTGCTCTCTTTCTTTCTGTCAAAAACAGAAAAGCGACAAGATTCAACCCTGACGGCCGATATCTGGACTGCAAACAGATTGTGATATTAGCGGACCCTTTGAACCGCGAAAACCGAAAGCGATTCTGTTTTACCAGCGGATACTCTGTACCGCCACAAGAACGTCTAAGGGTACGTCGAGTATATCTAAGATTACGTCGAGTATGTCTAAGAGTACGGATAGTATCACGTAAAAAATTACTGAATAGTTTTTATAGAAACTGTAATTGAATAGTTTTTATACAATGTCGGGGGGAGGGGGAGGAGGATTACGTTTAAAAATTCTTATAGCATTTTTAAGAGAAGGAAGTGTATTTCCATTTCGGCTAAAGTTTACTTTACGTATACATCGGGAAAATCAGGTAAGGAGTATATATTTTGGAAATTTTTGAATGTAGGATTGTGAATCTATAGTTTTTAGGAGGGTGAAGCCAAATTTCACTGGAAAATTACCTCCTTTTTCGGGAAAATGTTCACTTTTTAGTTGAAAAAATTGTGTTTATTTTATTAAAAATACGTAAAAATGTGCAATTTTTATAAAAATATTGATATTAGGATTGTAATTTAACAATTCTTCGACAGTGCAAGTAATTTTTCCGGGAAAGTTTTGCAATTTTTTCCAGGAAAATTCTGAATTTTTTGGTTTTTTTTTTTGTTTCTATCTCTGCAATCTTTTCTTGGGCTCAAGGCACTCCCAACTCTTTCGCATTTCGCTTTTTACATCCTACCTTATGCAGTAGTCAAATCGAGGACGTACGGCTATAGATCCGTTTTCGTTTAAACCACCTGCACATTGCATTGCTTCATGCCAACCTATAGTGCTGACATTGAAAGTGGAATGAATTCTGAAATTTTTTCACTTTTTTTTTACTTAGTTTCAAATTATAAATAAAATTTGAAACAGGAAGAATAAGCGGGGTGCGGGGGTTTGGGGCGGCAGCCCCTATCCTCTAAGGTATACAATGAATTAAAAGGCGCCCCTATCCTCTAAGCAAGGTATACAATGAATTAAAGTGGCTTTCTTTAACATTTGTGGTACTTTCAGAAGAAGCGATAAGGGCGAAAAAAACTGTTTGATCTGTGTCTGCAAGGTTGACGAAGCAGTTATAATTAACAAAAATAAAAAATTATTTTGTTAAATTATATTTGTTAATTATAACATCTTACCTTATTGTGGAAAAACAAATAAAAAGTGGAAATTTTCCCGGAAAATGAGGTAGTTTTCCGGGGAAATTTGGCACATTCAAAAAATTTTGAAAATCTTAGAAATGCTATAAGAATTTTTAAACATAATCCCCCTATCCCCCCCCCCCCCTTCCGACATTGTATAAAAACTATTCAATTATAGTTTCTATAAAACCCTTAGACGTACTCGACGTACTCTTACACGTACTATCTATCCGGATAGCCACGTCCTTTAAAAAAAAGATTTTTTGAGCAGCGCAGTTTTGAGCAAGTGTTTTTGGGTGAAGAAGCGTATCCAAACCGGATTTGGAGACTGAAGATTAAAATTCGGATATTCTTCGAAAAATTAACCGTCGAATGTGGAAATAAAAATTCTACTGTAAGTACTTTAGAGCTTTTTCTATTCAAAATTGTGTCAAATTTTAAGACATGTTGAAAGAGTTTAAAGAAATTTTAAAATTAATAAATTTTGAAATTTAATCAAATTCTTCGTTCATAAAGTCAAAATATCTGCAATCTTTAATTTTTCAAATTTAGTGAACTTGTTTATCCAAATTCTAAATTTCTTGAATTTAATAAATACTAGCGGTCTGTGGCTGAAACGAATGGGTCTTGAATCCTGCCAAAAAAATTTAAAAAAATGGGTTCGAGCTCAGGTTCATGTAAAAATAAATAAAATAAAATAATTATTAAAAATTTCCTTTTACTCGTAAGCGATCAAATAAAATATGTATATTCATTATGTCATTAAAATTAATTTTGGTGCAGAATAATTTTTCTTTGATTTTTTTTCTTTTACTCTTTAATGTCTCACGTATAGCGTTTAATTAAACTTTTTGTTTAATTTTTTTGTAGCTGGAAAAATATGCTAAAACAATGTTGTAATTGATACTACAAAATTAGAAAATGCCATTTGGAAAAAATGCTAAAGTTGTGTTGTATTTTTGAAGACCATCTGAATCGGAATTTTGAGCTTCTGAATCGGCATCCGCAATAATTTTACGGCTGATGAGAAATAGAATCAGACTTTTTGTCAAACGTCTATACTTTACGATATTCCATAGAACTCCATAGAACTCCAGGAAACATTTAAAAACAATTTGCGAATTTACAAAAAGTATGTTGATAATCTTTTATAAACCGTTCATAGACGTAACATTAAAGGTGGAGATATACCAGAGCCTTCTAGAGTATAGAGCAATAATCTTAATGACGTATTTTTTAGAAGCTTTTTTAGTGGTATAACTTTTCACTGATTTCCATAGAAATCCATAGTAAAAATGGCATTTTTTAGCTTCAAGTTTTTCAATGAAAAAAGCAAATATATTATAAAACATTTATATAAATGTTTTCTATGTATCTTGAACAACAACATTCAAGAAGACTGTATTGTTATTGAATAAATATTAATTGCAGAAATATTAAAATTAAACTTTGCCTAAAATATATTTTTCGAACTTCCATTTTGAAAAATACATCAAAGTTGGCTCTGACAAAATAAAAAAATACATGATAAATTTATCTTTAGTTTTACTAGTGTACGTAAGATGTCTAAAATGGTTACCGAAAAATACGAAAAAAAATTATTTAATCGCAAAATTATCACACGTTCCTACATATATTTTGTGAATTTGTTTTGCTTTTCCTACAATTTTTGAACTTGAAATTTCCCCAGGCGGTAATTTTTGGTACGATTTTACCAAATTTTTACGGCCGTTACTGCCATCTATGTAATATATATTGACTTAATGACCAAACGAATCATATGTAGTGTTTTTTATTCGCTCCGGATAGCTGCTATCGAGAGCCGTCATATAAAAAATGGCTCCGGATAGCGCTCCGTATAAATAGGTAGAGCTTGGTATTATGGTTCTCGCCGTGAGTAAGAATAATGTCAAAATTACGTATTTTAAAATATTTTTATTGTACATGTTAACAACAAAATGCGTATGTAAGTTGTCAAACATTTTTGTTTCCTCCAGTTTCATTCGCCACAGAAAAATAAATCCAAATTGTATTTTGCTATTTGCACAATTTATTAACAATTTTAACCGATAAAATATCTAATTAAATCTCATAAAATTACAAAATTAATCACAATAAATGTAAATGTGTACAAAAAACTGCTAAACTATACGTCAAAAAATATAAAACTACTGTGCTAGCAAACTTCAAAATGAATGGAAATGGTCATAATTAATAAAACCAATAAGATCAACCGCGCACAACTCTCGCCAAAATAAATGTGAGACGGGGCATTGTCATGCATCAATATGAAATGTCCTATATGTCCTGCGCAGGGCACTACATGATCCAAGAGAATGTCTTAGATATATCATTCACCGGTCAGACTCCATTAAGCGATATGCCAGCCCACACCATGCAAGAACCGGCGCCGTACGAGACTGTTTCAGTAAAACAGCACTGCGAACATCGCTCTCCTGGACACCGGTAGACCCGGTCTCCCCTACCTCTACCATGGAGACATATTCTGCACTAGTCAGTGAATAGAACGGACCTCCATTGCTCGATGCTCGATTGCGCCGTCATGGAGTGAGATTGGCTTCCTTCAAGCGTCTTCTTACCGTCCATGGTCTAACAATTACATCGCGAACTTGTCTTAGCTCCTGCTGCATGAAGTTAGGACGATAAATCGATCGTCCCTCTCAGATGTACATCGATACCGGCTGGTATGTGATCTCCGATTGAAGGTACCAGTTTCCTGAAAGCCTCTGGGTACTCTTGAGACAGCAGATTGCCCCATGTTTGACGAGCGGCCTCTCGTTGATTGCGTCCTTCTTGCAATAAAGCAACAGCTTGTGCGGCTTTTTCTGCAGTAGTATTCATGATTTTGAGAAAACAGCGAATGAAACTGCTAGAGATTTGTTCAGGTCAACGTCTGAAAAGTGACTGATGGCAAAAATCGCTCAACGTTCAATCACTTCAATTGTTTTCACCGAAACATCGTATTTTTCTACGATTGCTTTAATTTGAAAAGTACTGTATAGATTTTAATGGTAAAGGTATCCTTATAAAGATAAAATACTAAGCTGTCAAAAAAATGTTGTTTTACGAAAACTGGTTAAGCCATTTTAAAAAAATATATCTTTGTACGCGCGGAGGTTTGAGTCGATTTAGTTGGTCGGGAATGTATTTATTCCTATAGAAAAGAAACTAATTATCCGAAAAATAAAAAATTGGGCTCATTTTAAAGATAAATGAAGGGAAATGGTACCATCTTTAATTTCTTATTTTTCAAAATGGCCGTCGAAATAATATTTTTCAATTTTTTATCTTTTTCCTGATTTAGTATTAAACATACTAATAGAACTAGAAGCTATTTGATTCACCAAGAAAAGCAATCCGGCTCGATGAAAGATGATCTTTCTGCTGTCAAACAAATCTGCCAAAAAATCGAGATTCGTAAACCAACAACAATTGTGGTCGACGGATTGACTTTTCTTGACAAATCGAAAAGTTCGACAGCAGGAGCCGGATTGCTTTTTCTTGGTGAATCGAAAACGTCATAACAAATCAGCGCAACTTCTCGTTTCGTTTTCTTGCAAGATACATACGTTTAAGTATGACAATGTACACATTTTTTATACTTAAACGTACATATTTTGCAAGAAAACGAAACAAGATGTTGCTCAAGATTTTTATTAAATTCTCAATGAATTCATTATAAAAATCCGAATCTCAGGAGTGTTTAGAGCTGCTATGGTTGGAAGTGCCTTATTGAGCTTCACTCTACTTCTTTCGACCATCAATGGTATTGTTTCGTACGGTTGATCATTTTGATAATTTTTTTTAAATTTAACGGCAAATAAATTTTCTTTTCCAAAAACTAATTCGGTTGACTCTGTAAATTTAACAGAGGTAAAATTAAGGTATTAGATGTTCATAGTCCATAGTCCTTAAATGTCTCAAAAGGGGGATTGACCTGGTACAGAAAATCGTTGAACTATTGTATGAACCAGGTTGTTTTCGCAAAATTTTAGCAACGTCAGTGATGTTATGCGGTTTCGATTTTGTGGGGCAGTCAGAGCATAAAATAATTTTTCTCACTTGTGGAATGTCATTTATCGCATCATGTCATTTCCTGTTCGTCCGCTTTGGCTTTCATACCATATTTAACAGTATGTTATGCCGTTTGCATGACAATACCCGGTTAAGTTGTACAAGTTCAATTTCCTTTTATAAAAGAAGTTGGATGTGCTTCCCTTTGGTAAATTAAAAACATTTTGAAGGTCAAAAGTAATAATTGCCACCGCACGATCAAGTTGTGTTAAGAGAGAACCAGCCAACATTTAAGAAATTTAACGTAACAGTGCGGTATATGGAGTGTACATGTTACTGTCAAGCGAACCTTTAAGAAAGGTTCGTTCAGTTTCGTTAAATTGTAGCGTCAACTTAACAGAGCGAAAATTATCGCGCAAAACTGAAGGAAATGTCAAAAATCATGTAGGTAAATTGAAAACCGAATTATTAAAGACTTTATAAATTGTAACATCAAATTATTTATTTTCAAATTTATTTATTTTCGTTTTTTTATTACGCCACAAGATCGTCTCTTTTATTATTTATGTTTATATCCTTAAAGAATTTAAGGCTTTTTAATAATTGAAATAATATTCGAAGTTCCTCCAATTCCATCGCCAGTTCAAAATTCTACACAAAATTTTTAAAATATTAATACGAGCTACCGTCGCTATCAAAGCAATTGGCAAGTTGTGTTACAGTTTCGCTAGCCAACTTGTCAAATTTTCCGTAAGAAAAAACTTTCGTTAACTTCTGTTAAATTTCTTAAATGTTCGCTGGTTGGCTCTTTAATTGTTTATCGACCTTTTTGCGTTCTTTGGCACTTTGATTTAGTTCCTTTTGTTTTAAATGTTCTGCGGTTTTTTTTTCACTTGGATCTGAAATACGTTGATATATGCAGCAGGAGTCGCATTTATTGTTTTTAGGCACGAAAAATGAAAGGTTATACTCGATCTGATTCATTTTTCAAACTCGAACAATGGATACATTTTTTGAATAGAAAGCCCAGGCTCAACATATTGCCTCTGTGTGTCAGCTCTTAAATAATGAGAATCGATACATGGAAACGATTTTATATGACTTCGAATTTTCTGAACACGGTTTTCTTTTTATGTTTCCCTTTACTCGATGGTTTTGGTACACCAGTGAGCGGATTAAAATTATTTTTAAAAAAATAGTAAATTGTTCGCTAAGATATGGACAATGTAGCTAAAAAAACGATCGACATACTCTTAGCTGTTCTTTGCCATGTTTTAGAAAATAAAGGGAAGAGTTTTGTTTTCTCGACGTTTCACAGGGCGTCCTCTTTCGTTTAGCAGGAGATTCACATACTTAGTGTAAAATATTCGTTTTTCTAAATCAGATAAAACCCAAAAATCACTGAGTATTTCCTTTCGAATTGATTACAAAAAGTACAATGTACAGTTACATGGGCTTGCTTTGTCACATTTCGGCGGCTTCACACATTTAGCAGGAACCGTTTTTCCTTTTGAATTATTGTAATCTTTTCCTATCTGACGTTTTCTTGATATGATTTGAGTTTTCCAAATAGTTTTGTTAATTTTGCGCTTACGAGTTCCAGTGTCCATAACGTTTCTAGGTTGAAGCGACACGTTTTGATTTTGGTTAGTATTGGCAATAGTTTCATTTATTTGGAGCTCTAAATCTACATTATCATCATTATCTGGAAATATACATGGTTCTGACCTCACCGACGAGTCGCCGTGACTCGAAAAGTCATGTGAGTTCAATTTTGGTATTATGGGCCCGTCTCACACAGCTCACATCACTGAGCATTTATGGAACGAACTAAGAAATCCGGTACCATCTAACATCAGTGTCCTCAAGATTGCTTTGGGTAATGAGTGGGGTGTGATTCCCCAACTCTTTGTCAAAACCTTAATAAGGTCAATGGGGAACCGCATGTGAACCGTTGTAGACGTAAGGGGAAGCAATGCTTAGTATTAACCAATAAAATTATTTTTGTTTTGCTGGAATTTTTTTTGTAATTTAAATTTAAATATCCCCAATATATTTTTTCATAATCATCAATTTTGGTTGCGTTTTCGTTCAAAATTCAATGGTATATTTCAAAACAGCATATGGTACACCACGGCACAAAGTACACTATGACATATTTCAGAACGACATATTTTAGATGTTACCATATGCCGTTTTGAAATACGCAGTTTTGAAATATTCCGTAGTGTACCGTATACCGTATTGAACTAAACCATTACGAAATATGCGGTTTTGTCATATGTCGTAAAGAAATATGTCATATCGACCGATACCCCTAATAAATAAGCGGAAATTCTATATGGAATATTTCTTGTATCTTCACCATTCCATTCTGATTAATTTTAAGTTCATTCTTTTTTTATTTGTACTTTGGCACCAAATAATATTCAAATAATTTAAATGTGATTGTACCAATTCAATATTTCATTTAAAATTAGTCCAAGGTATTTTAGTGGTTAAAATTCGTTTTAGAGGGTTTCCTTCCTAATTTAGTCGTGTACCAGTTTGACTGTGGTCCTAAACTAAATAACATAAAAACGGCTTTTTCCTACGTTGAGGGCTAAAAAGTTTTTCTTAAGCCACACATTTAACCGGTTTTAATTGAAATTGGCCAGTATTATGAACCTCATTTACCATAAGATTTCGATAAAATTTAAATTAGGATTTAAAATATTCATTCGGTGGGTATCGCTTGACAAGCTTATAAAATTTGTCCCGTTTTTTATAGTAAATTTCTTAGTCAAATTTGTTATCTTTAAAAAACTGCGAACTGAGATTCATTTTAAATTTTTTGAATAAAAATGGCGTCCTCTTTTATGGATATATTATGTATCCAAGAATAGTTATATTACGAAATTATTTGTCGAAATTATATGAAATATGTTAATATAAAAAGTTAATGATTTTAAACATAAAAGTCAAAACATTATATTCTGTGGCCCGGAGGCTTACTTGCTTCAGACAAAAATGAGTTTAAAATATTAAACTTTTTCCAATTTTGCCTTGTGACCACAGAATTATTTTTAGAATGTTTTGGGCAACCATGTATGCTCATTTAATATATCGAAAGCATGTATATATATTGATGTTCTGAACTTTCTCGAGAAAATCCTAGACCAAATTAATCTACAAAGTTATCATGAGGCCTCAACTATTTGAAAAACATTTCACTTTTCCCAAAATTAGAGGTTCTGAGCGGTTTAGGAGAAAATTCTAAGAGCACCACTAAAACGACTTGGAGAAGAGATCTTATCAAACAAGGTTGTCCTAAACACTATAACGAGACTTTTGTATCGATTCCTATTAGGTACTTGTTTTCCGAAATGTCCAATCCTAAGTACAAAATTTCCCCAATAATATCTTGGAAACGTCAGATAATCATCAAAATAGCCAGACAAAAAAAAATCCTCTGAGTAAATAAACTGAAATATGAGTTTCCCGATTTCAATATGAAAGGCTTTACTAGCACTATAAAAAGCTTATGGCAACTTAACAACGTAGGCCAAATTTCAAGTTATAAACGTGGGCATAATATGAAAGTTTTTTATGTTTTATGCCCGATTTAGATGAAGAAAAATGTTTGCCTTGCAAAAAATGTTGGCCATGCATAGAGCTGCACGCAATAAAAAAATATCCATTAGTTAAAATGAGAAAGGACTATATAAACCAAAATGGCGATGCTATAATTTTTTGGCGGCTTATACGTAATTGGATGTTATATTTTTTAACATTTATCAGTAGTGTGACAAAAATAAAATTTAATAAATAAAATTGGGAAAACTGCTTTTGATTTGATTTTTTCTGCTATAACATTTGATTTCTGGGGGCCTATTCTCGAATTCCATATCCATTTGCCACATGTGGACATCTGTCAAAGTTCACACAAATCCTTTCGAACATTGTAATTCGTATATAAAACACTTGTGGCATGGACACTTTCCTATATGGGGAATTTTTTCCACATGCTTATACCCATTCGGAAATATTCCCTTAGTACCGAAAAAATTCAATTTTTATGAATTTTGACAGATGTCCACATGTGGAAAATGGATGTGGAATTCGAGAATAGGCCCCCTGGTCATCGAATAGGTTTTCATAATACACTTTTATTGTATTTGGGTTTGTTTGTTACTATAAAATATCAAAAAATATAGTCGGGTCGAGTATATTTTATAGTATCATATTTATTTTTTATGTTTTTATAGTAACAATTGGTAAAAAAAACAAAAAAAAAACGCTAACATAATTTTGCATGTTTATGTTTTGTTCTTGTCATTCAAACGAAAATTCTAATATACTAATATCTTCTTTTTTTGCAAGGCAAACATTTTTCTTCATCTAAATCGGGCATTAGGATTACAAACAGGGATTTTGACAGTGGATTCGATGAAATTTATTTATCGTATCTTCGCAGGCATCTCGTATTATTTTTACATTTGATCTTGACATATTGAACATTTTTATTAAGTGTTTTCCAGATTTTAAAAAACCTTAAAAAATCAAGCTCAGAATATTGTTTTTTATGTTATATTTATTCTACAGTCAAAAATATCAGGCTCTTACAGCCATGGATCTCATATAATCTTGCCAGTCGAATTAAACAAGAGGAACCAACTTCGCAAAAAATTGAAAAACATCCTTATCGTATCATCTAAGCGTAATATAGTATTTCCAGACAAATTATTGTGGATGTTAAGAGGGAGAAAGAAATGTATTATATGAATCGTTTCTCAATTAATGGAGGTTACGTTAAAAAAATTGGAGCCTTGTTACTGAAATTTAAAAAAAGGCTAAAACATCTTCGATTAGAAATAGTCTATCCGATAGCGGTACTCTGCTTACAAATGAAATATACATTTTTGTTTTACTAATAACCTTACCAATAAATCACGATCGCCTGTTTCTAATATGTAGTGAAATTTTAGCTATTATTGAATCGTTGGAGCCGAAACGGTCTTTAGATAATGAAAGGATTAATAATAATATTTTGAAAGCTATTTATGAATTTATCAGCCCTGTTCTTGCTCATATATTCAATGTTTCTTTTGAACAGGAAGTAGCACCTAAGAGGCGCTTAAATATGCTACTTTTATTCCTATTTTTAATAGTGGTAACCCTAGTAATAAAGGTAAATATAAAACCGATTGTGCTCCAACCAGTTATTCTTAAAGTTCTGGAAAAACCAGATAAAAAGAGAATTACTGAGGTAAAAGTACTGAATCGGCTGTTGGACACTTTTGGATATTATTCGTAATGTGCTGGCTTGTTTATTAATGCTTGTGATCTCAAACTTCTATTATCTATTCTGTTTGATGCTGGATTTAGGTGTTTCTAACAAGTGGTTTGCTTCCTACCTAGATGATACAGTAGTGAGGGTAAGAGTCAATGACAGTTTTAGTGATTTCAGAGCTGTGAGTAGGGGGTGCCGCAAGAATCAGTGCTAGGTCCGTTGCTGTTTCTAATTTATACGAATTCTATTTTAAACTAAATTTAAATGGTCGTAGTACTGGATTTGCTGATTGATTTAGCTTTAGCTTATTCTGCGGAATCTGCCAACAACGTGATTTCTATGGCTAATTCTGACCTAGAGGTCTTACGCAAATGATTTGATAAGCATTTTCTGATACTAAGTGGAAATATTAAGTTTAAGTGATTTACAATTTTTGCCATTACACCCGATTATAATCTTACCGAAGTAACATATCCTCTGTTAGTTGCCATACGGATTGTTTGAATATCGAGCTAGTTAGCTCTTTGAAGTATCTTGGAATCCATTTGGACAATAACCTTATTTGGAAAACTCATGTATCAAAGTTAAAAAGTTATATGACATCTGCCTCACGTATTTTTTACCTCCTCCTTTACCTCAAATTGGAATTCGGTTTGTCTTGCTGGGGTGTCTATTATCCAACTACTTTAAGACCATTGTTCGTACAATAGAAAATGATTTTGCCAACTATTTTGAGAAAAAATAGATTGGAATCATCTTGGCCTTATATTCTAATTTTACAACATTTGCATGTTTATAAGGTCTCAAGAGTATTTTTGAAGCATAGTGGTCAGCATGAAGTGATGCTCGATATAACTTTCGCGCTAATCATCGTCTTCCTTATCTTGTTCCCAAATTCTGCCGCTATATTATTGTTACCGCTCTGACGTTTTTTAATGCACTGTCTGAGTAAACTGGCTATTTGTAACATCAGACGTTTCGCATTTATTTTGTCTAGTAAGTAAGTTTGCATAAAAACATTTAGTGGCGCATACCCGGGTTACATCAATAAAGTTAAGGAAGGGGATTTATTAAGATGTTCTCAAATTCAGAAACAAGTTTTAGTCATAAATTCATATTCAAAACCATGCGGCCAAAACTCAAAAATGTTTCAGCCAAATTATAATATTTCAAAACTCAATTCAATCAAAACCTTTTCCCCGGAAGATTTTTGATCATCTGCGTCTCATCATATGTAAGTATATGTGAGGGAGTTTTTCTAAGCTAAATTTCTATTTTCTTGAAAAATTTTTTTTAGCTCTACTGAATTTAAGACCAAATTATAGATAGCCCAATCTGTCAACTTCTTGAATTATCTAGAAAGTTGCAAAGGAGGATTCAACAGGTTGAATAAAAATTATAAACGAAGGTTCAACAGATTAAAGAGAAATTTAAACGTTTCGAGAAGAAGCTAATTGATGTGAAGACAAGTACAATAACGACATTGGAATAATGAACAACGTGTCGCAACGTTAATAGTAGCCTTAAAGGCGAAGCAGCAGAGGCTTTACCAACCATTCCGGAACGATAGCGCAGCAGTTTTCTCGAAATTATGAAGGCGCCATTGTGACCACAAGCGGGAAATATATCACATGGAATTGAAAAGCCGTTACCAAAAGGGAGGAGAATCGCTACAAGAATTTTCATCTGTAATCGAGCGACTGGTGCATCTAGCACTTATAAGCACGTCGGCCGATTACAAGGAAAGGCTTAAAATTGCCGAATTCATTGACAGCATTTGAGATCCAGAAACACACAGGGCGGTGATGTTGTCACCTAAAGCAAATTTACGAAATTACAAAAGCCATTACTGAATCGAGTGAAAATTACCAAGCGGGAGCAGCAAAATCAGTTGTTAGACACGTGATAAAATCAAAGACAAGAAGGAAACAGGGAAGATCATCGTCTGCTATGCAACGATGACCAATCGAAGAGCATGCAGTGGCCAAGCAGGAGGTCCAAATGACGACGAAGCCGTTAAACTGAAAAGAGTCAGCGTCAAGGGGCAGAAGCTGACTGAACTGCCATACTTCCCTGCATACGGGAGCAAATAACGAGTTGAAGAAACAAACGGAAACAGACACATGAACAGACAGTGCATTGATGAAAGGAAAAATGATCGGTATCGGGGAGTATTAACTTACGATAACATCGAGTGCCCATTTCAAGCTAGCAGTACAGGAGCGAATTATTGTTGATTATCGGAGGAAGAGACGATCGTGGAGACGATCTTGTGAGGAAGATTGGAGGAAGGTTGTAGGTTACCCTTCCAAAGGAATTATAATCGGGAAAGCCCTAGTTAAACCAGACAACGACATTAGAGTACCAATTAGAACTCTAAATCTAAGAAGTCATCGTAAAATGTGGTGAGGTTTTAACGACAGTAAAATTTGAACAAACAAATCCGCAATTTACATTAATTATGGGTTCTGCACTTATTACAGAAGATTCGTGTCGGGATTCGCCAACGTCGCAAAGAGTTTACACGAGTTGACCAGAAAGAACAAATCATTCGAATGAAAAAAGCAGGTAAAAGTCATGGAACCATGAAACCATATAACGTATAACCATTTCACACAACCGGAATGACACCAGCTAAAACCATATTTGGAGATAATCTCCAATCAGATCATCGCTCAGGCTTAGGTGAGGCATAGTGTTAAGGTAACACCTAGGGTCGAATAGAATAAGTTAATTAATAGTGAAAAGTTTACTTTACTAAAATCGAAATTTTGCATGATTAAACTGTTCTACATGTTGCTAGACTCTTCTTACTGGGAAAAGCATGAAATTTCTAGAAGTTTGGTTTGAGTATATAATAAAACGAATGAGATCGAATTTGATTATTCGTATTTGGAAAACGACAGTTTTACGGGCAATTGTCATTCGCCGTGATCAAATATACTCAATCCTTAGTAGCTACAACCTTGAAGATGTTATCTTCACCAAAAATCTAATGAAAATGTCCGGGTGCAGTTAAAATTACATTTACGTTTATTTTCGAATCTATTTCAAAGGTTCCCACCTTTCGGTCAGCAACGTCCGTCAGTCTGAACTTTTACTAACAGCTATTAGGGACCAATGGCCAATAACAACCACGGTCTGCGGTCAAAGTAGAGCATACAAAGCTTAGGGTAGCCATATTATCCTAAGCCAAAACACTGTTTTCAGACCGTTCGCCATATTGAGTGGCAATAAGCAAATCACAGCTTTGGGCTATAACACCCTATTTCAAATCGTACACCGACGATCATCTCCTCTACCTGATTCACGTAAGTTTTTCACCAATAATTTTCCCGTTTTTCCCAACAAATAAATGATGGTGGGGAAATGTTCCAAAAAAATTATTACACTTTTCGGACAGGATAATGAAAAATTGTGAATGTAGAGGAACATTTCAGAAAATTATAACAAAATTTAAAACTAAAATTCGTAATCAGCTCTTTAAATTTGGATAAAAAGAAATTGCGAAGTGCCATTTTCACTTACGATTCTATCTATCTATTTTGCAAATAGCATTAAATGAAATTTGTAAATTAAATTGGACAGTCACACCTGTTTTGTGGCATTATAGGATCACTTGAACGTCGATTTGAATAATAGCAACCAACTTTTCTAACAACATGTTATATATCCTTAATCTGAGGCTTCAAATTATGTGACTTAATAACGTTTCCCAAATTAAAAATTTGACTCGATGTGAGGAATTTTCGACGAATTAGGTCATTATCGCAATTAATGATTATTTTGCAGAGTTTGGAATATAAAACCTACTTTTCTATGATAAAATTTTAAAATCGCAAAAATAGTGTTGTAATTACAGTTTAGAAGTATGTATGTTGAATTTTATTTAAAAATTTCGTCCAATTCTATTTGCAAAACACAGTGAAATTGTTATGGAGGGGTTAACACGTAAATAGTTATAAAATAAGAACAACACAAGAAATTTTCAGTTACGGGAATTGCTTACGAAGTAGCTGACATCTGGTGAATAAAATATTAACCCAATTTAAAGAAACAACAAAGGAAAGGGAATCTAAATTCTAGAGCCAAGAACCGACTATTTTCAAATTGTTTTGTTTCAGCTTGGAATGGCTCCCTGTATCACGATTATTTTATCATTTCCAGGTACCTTTTTATGTAAATTAAATAATTTCCGTCCTCACTATCAATATGCAAATCAAATCTAAAGAATGCCATAATATGCTAAATAGGCGCTTACCAAGATAACAAAATAAAACCCGAAATAGATTTGGTAACTGATTAAAATGTTAAAACCATAATCCTATTTTAAATGTCAAGGAAATCCCAACAAAAATCTTACAACGCGTATATATGGTCAACATATGTTCATGTCGCTATGATAAAATTTATCCTTGAGGAGCGCTACAACAAAACACATTTTTGCAATATGTTCAATGAAAGAAGTGTGAAGGCGCCTCCTCGATGATCCGTGTTCGGATTTTCCCCGGAATCATAAACCAATCGTATTTTTATAAAAATAGAAATTATTTCTTTATTGTATCCTTAAGGATATTCCAACATTTTATGATATTCTTTTTTAAACATTTTATGAGTGGTATTGTGGGAAGTTTTTTTTTTTTTTTGTCTTTTAACAAATGTGCAAGGGAGCGAAAACGTTTTATTTTTGGAAATTTCATTAGTTACGGGTTTCCCCAACAAAAATAAAACCAAAAAAGGTGTTACACTTAAAACCAATTTCCGTTAAATTACTGTACGATTACTGCTGTGATTTTATCGATATAGCGCCACTCGGAACCAAATTCTGGTGTGCACTCTGTGTGAAAAATCCCACGAACGTTAAGATTATCAGAACATCTGCATCCAAAGAAAATATATTCTGTAAGTACATCGTTTTAATAATAACAAGACGCACACACAAGAGTAAATAAAATCGAAAATCTTTCTCAAAAAAAAATTCTTAATTGTATTTTATTGTTGTTGTAAGAAGAATCTTAAAATATCATTAAGATTATAAAATTTTTTTTTCTTTTTATTGTAGTTTTTGAATTTCAATCGACGCGCGGAAAAACGACGAAAAGGAGGGGGGAAATATTATGCGCGCGCGAGATGAATATAATTTCAGTTAATCACTTGATCATCATTATATTGATTCAGTTTAATGAGATTTTTATGAGATTATAATGTACAAATGGATGAACGCTATTGGATGTTGTTTTGTTTCGTATTTTATAAAGAAACTTCGGAAGTTATGTAATACGTTCAAGTGGTGTGGGTGGATTAAACTAAGAATTCTTGTTTTGTGAGATCATATAGCTTTGAAAATAATATCGTTAGATTTCGAATTACCAAAATGTTCGTATAAAAAAAAAACAAAACAGATCGATAGGGTGTACCGACCTTTTTTGCGAATTACACTAATTACAGGTAAACAATATCGTACACCCTTATACTACTGCCGTGCAGTAATAAAATTTAGTTTTTGGGATTTTCCCCGATTACTAGTAAACTTACCTTGATGCTAATTTTAACGTTTGTATTTTACTTAATTTATCACTAGGTAATGTTGGAATGATTTTTCGCAATGATGCAAATGCCTCATTTAAACTCTGTGTCCGTTGTCGCTCGCGTACATTGGCCATAACACGCTGTGATTGTAAATCATCAAAACTAATTTCTTTGGAAGTTTTTCGCCGTACTTTGGCCGCCTTTTTAGTACTTGTACTACTATCACTACTGTTACTAGTTGTACTGTTTGCTTTTTTCGATTTTTTTGCCGTTTTCGTTTTTTTGCCTTTGTACACGGCACTTGTGACCGCCACATTTGTATCCAATTTATCCAAAATGGTGGTTGGTGTAATGGTCGTGGGTAATTCATCGTTCGACAATACTAGCTCATCTTCAAGCGTCACTATCGATTGTGGTGAATATGTTTGATTTATATTTGGCTGATCATAATAATGTGGTGAGTATATTTGTTGGGCGGTCGGTTGCATTGGCATATGTTGGTTCATTTGTTGAACATGTGGATGTGACATATTATTCCAATCGTTTTCATTGTAATAATCCATTTCGTTAGCGGGCCGTATCCTTGACGTGTACACACACGAATCATTGTAAAATTTAAATAATTTCGATGTATGATATCCATCTGTGTATTGGTGATCTCCAGTATCATACATTTCACTATATTCACGTTTTCTTGTAAGCGAATTTAATTCACTAGAATTTGGCAAAATTGAAACACCATTAATTTGTAGTATATCACTTCGCGGTATATTCAAATTACTACCGTCATAAAATGGTTGGTCAATACTATTATTATCATCACTATTATCACTAACATTATGGTTGTTGTTGTTATTATTATTATTATTGTTACACATTTCTAATTTTGTTGTAATTTGTAATTTTTCAAGTTTTATAAAATTTGGAATGTTATCACAACTACTACTATTTAAATGCTCTTTTTTCGTACTTATATCTAAAATTAATTTTGGCGATTTACGATCGGACATTTTGTTGTTTTATATCACTTTGGCAAATTTCTACAAAACAAAACAAAAAAAACAAACAAAACACAATATCTCTAAACAAGCATAAAGCTTGTTAAAATTAATTAACTAAACTGTTTGTCTTAAATAAATTTCACGATCACTTATATCCTTACGATGTTACGTCTTAATTAAAACTAAACTCTGAAAAACTTTTTTACATGATCTTGTTTATTGTTTTTTTTTTTTTTTTTTGGATGGTTTTTCGTGAAAAATGATCTTCGGGATGTTATTTTTGTTTGTTAAAAAAAAATTGAGAGAAAATATCGTTTTCTTAAAAACAAAATGAAATAGAAAAAAACTTCAATTATAATGAACGACAGATTTATTATTCAATATGATCTTTCAACGTTTCTTTTTAATTTTCATCTCGTTTAGGGGTCTCTCAAAATAAATACAAAAAAAAAAGGTGATAAAGAAGATGAAGAATATTTTGTTAAGATAACGTTAAGAAAATGAAATTTTAACTCCGCCTCATTTTTTTAGTTGTGTTTGGAGGAAGATAATGTACCAGTATTTTGTTTGTTTGATTTGATTGTTTATTAAAACAGAATTAATAATTTAAATTCAATTTATTTATTATTCAAACTTGAATCCAACTCAATAATATTTGTTGGGTGGAGCTTATTTAAAACCCTAAATGATTGCAATTTCATAATAATATTTTTTCTATTACTAGGAAGATGGCACTACTGGTCGAATTAAATTTTATTGTATAATTGGTTGCTTTCCGTGCTACATACAGTGGAATCAAAAAGTATCAAACTTTTTGTGTCGTGAAATTAAGTAATCTAGCCTCATCTTATTTAATTTTTATGTGATGTAATTTTTATTAAGTACTGCATTGGAGTAAAATCATTTTAAATTTTTGGTTTTCTGCTTACAGAACGTGACTTTATTTAATGCGATTAAATGCCACAGGTATGGTAAAAAATACAGTAAAACTTTAACTACTAAACGACAGATGTCAATAATGTTCTTATTTTTTGTATAGAATTATTGTCGAATTTCTGTATAATTCGTTTTGAAATCCATTTGCTAGTCCGTCAAAAGACGGTTACGGAATTCTATACATTGAAGAAGCCAGTTTTTAAAGTTCCTACCAACGAATAGTTTCTGCCAACAATCTAAATCCATTATTTGTTTGAAAAAAAACGCGATCAACCATTGCAAACGGAGCACGATTGCAGATTTTATAGTTTAGGCCCAGACTCCAAACGTTCGAAAGAAATGCAAAGATGCTACAATTGTGAGGTACAAGAACATATGAAATCGGAATCCGGTAAACCGATTAGAGAAAGAGGTACAGGTTACATGTGGTAGTAAAGATCACCTGTTTACGGGATGTCTCAACAACTCTGATTTTCTTTTATAAATATTCTCTCATTATTTAAACATTTTTAATTCAATTAGAGCTTTCTTATGTTAGATTCAGGAGACTTGACTTCTTAAAAGTCTAATACCAGATTATCCATGAGTGGAAGTTAAAGCTAAAAACAATTTTAGAATAGCTAGGCCATACCTATAGAGCTGTCTATGTCACCAACTTGATCCAATTGTGATGAGCATTACTATATTTCACAGAATTTGGAATTTCCACATTTTTGGTTAGCTTGGTATCAGCCTTTTTGGCCAACGTGATCCAATTCGGATGGACTTTACCATATTTCACTGAATATAGAATTTTCAAAAAATCGAGGTCAAAGAAATTGGTCTGCTTGACTGGTACAACTGGTATCCGAAATTTCACATTTGAAGCTCCTGACCGAAAATTTCAGTTGTGAAAGTGTCTAATAAATATACCAGTTGGCTACGGAGATCAACGTTAATTCCTAATTTAAAACAGACGTATTCCAAATCATCCAAATATCTATTGTTTTCGGTTTGCAAGGAAATGTGGGCTTTTGGGTGGTATTGGTTTCCATCTTTTAGAAACATGTCGTATAATTCTCGGAGGTCAGACCTTGCACCAACAAAGTTCGTGGCGTTAACGCAGAATATAGTTTTACATAAGTCGCGTCGTCTAGTTTAGGTTAGGTTGGAGTGACTGCTTAGGCACACTTAGACCGGTGACGGTCCTTACGGTGTAAGACGTCCCGCACTTTAATGTTTTCGAGATCCGAGAGGCAATCCATCCTAAACTTACCCAAGTGTTTGTGCCTTCTGAGTGCCAATGCTGGACACGAGCAAAGGAAGTGGACCAACGTCTCTTCCTCCTCTTCGTCCAAGCAGCTTCTGCAGAAATCATTTGCCTCCAGACCCAGCCTTCTTGCATGTTCTCCAAAAAGGCAGTGTCCCGTGAGAATTCCTACGACCGTTCTTAATTCACATCTGCATAGGGATATTAATGCCCTAGTGCGCCCCAAGTCCAGCTTTGTCCAAACTTGTCTTGCAACTCTACAGGTGAGGGTGTTAGACCACCTTTCCCCCGCTGAGGATAGCGCCTGCTTCCCAAGTGCTTGTCTCAGCGCTGTGATAGGCCTCCTCAGACTTGCCCTTTCCAGTTGCAGCTGGAGAGTCGTACCATGCCTAGCAAGTTCATCCGCCCTGCAGTTCCCCATGACGCCCGAGTGACCTGGGACCCAGATTACCTGGATATTGAAATGCTCACCCATCTCATTTAGAGATGAGTGACAACTCAACGCCACCCGTGACGCCAAAGAGACCGATTCTAACGACCGGATCGCCGCTTGACTGTCCACATAGATTGCGATATCATCTGAGAATACCACATTATGCTTCAACCACGTCATGACCTCCTCAATCGCTACGACTTCAGCTTGGTACACGCTGCAGTAATCAGGGAGACGAATAGAAATGTTTACATTTAATTTGTCACAGAATACTCCAGCTCCCACTTTGCCGTCTAGCTTGGAGCCATCTGTAAAGAATTGTAACGCTTCGATTTCCGATAACGGTCTATCCCTCCAGGATTCCCTTGAAGGGAAGGAGGTCCGAAATCGCTTCTCGAAGCGTAGAGTAGGTTTAATGTAGTCAAGATTCGCTAGCTCATCCTTCAACGATCTAACGATAGTAGTGTCCTGTACTAAGACACCTTCACTGAGAGACGGCTGCAAGTCGTTCAGCCGTATTTACCGCCATCTGTTTGCCCAAAATGTCGACCGGAAGAAGGTGCAACATAACCTCTAAGGCACTTGTCGGTGTCGACCTCAATGCCCCGCTAACAAGCATACAGGCCGTTCTTTGCACCCTCTCAATCTTACTTTTATAAGTTACCTTGTCCAGAGTTGGCCACCAAACACCCACCCCGTACATGAGTACAGGTCTCACTACAGCGGTGTAGAGCCAGTGTACCAGCTCCGGCTTCAGACCCCAACTATGACCAATGGCGTTCCTACAGGAGTACAAAGCTATAGTAGCTTTGTTTATTCTCTCCAACATGCTGGGCCTCCAACTAAGCTTACTGTCTAAGATAATGCCCAGATATCTAGCTCTATCAGTAAAAGCAAGTCTCGTGCCATTTAAGGTAGGAGGTACAACTACCGGGATTTTGTATTTCTTAGTGAAGAGTACCAGCTCTGTCTTGGACGGGTTAATACCAAGTCCACATTTGCCAGCCCATTTCGTTACGATGGTAAGCGCATTCTGCATTACGTCTACAATCGTGCCCAGGAATTTCCCGGTAACAGCTGAAGCTACATCATCTGCGTAAGCGATAACTTCACTACCCTCTCTCTCCAATTCTAGTAGTAACCCGTTTACCACTATGTTCCAGAGAAGAGGGAACAGAACCCTTCCCTCCTACGGGGTTCCCCTAGTTACTCGCCTCTTGATGGTGGAGTCCCCCAACTTCGAGCTAACAATCCTGCTTCAAAGCATATAATTGATTAACCCTAACAGAGGAACGTCCACAACCAAAAATAACAATCCCTCCTTGATTGCCTCCGCTTTCACATTATTAAAGGCGCCCTCTATATCCAGGAAGGCCACCAAACAGAATTCGTTCGAATTAATCGATTTCTCAATCGTACACACTAAGGCGTGCAGACTAGTGTCCACAGATCAACCCTTTGTGTACGCATGCTGAGACGGTGCCCACTTCCTGGCACCTATTTTATCTCTAATGTATACATCCAGCAGCTTTTCCAAGGTTTTCAAAAGAAAGGATGATGGAGTTATTGGTCTTAGGTCCTTAGGATAGACATGTGAGCTTTTTCACGCTTTCGGCATAAACACCACATTGACCTCCGTCCAGTACCTAGGAATATAGCCCAGCTTCAAACACCCTTTGAATATAGCTTCCAGGTAGGGAAGAATAATTACTGAGTTATTTTGCAGTTCCGCTGGTATAATTTGATCCGGACCAGCCGATTTAAATGGTTTAAAACCCCTTAGAGCCCATAGGATCCGTTTCCTGGTTACGATATCCTCTGAGAACACTGACAGTGATTCCTGATGAATACTACGCACCAACAGGTCTTCAAAGCTCCCTGGGACGTGTGTCTTGAAGAGAAGCTACAGAGATTCTCCACTAGAAGCTGTCCAAGTTAGAAATATTCGAGCAATCCAAATGCAAGTTGGCAAAATAAATACAGATCCTGAAGTCTATGGATAGAGCTATTGACCAACGTAATCGGAGCAATTTATATTTTTGCCGTTCAAAATCTGTGGGCTATAGCACAGTTGATTTTCAATAAAATCGAATTTTCTATGAAATGGTTAGAAATATTCGAGCAATCCAAATGCAAGTTGGCAAAATAAATACAGATCCTGAAGCCTATTGATAGAGCTATTGACCAACGTAATCGGAGCAATTTATATTTTTGCCGTTCAAAATCTGTGGGCCATAGCACAGTTGATTTTCAATAAAATCGAATTTTCTACGAAATGGTTAGAAATATTCGAGCAATCCAAATGCAAGTTGGCAAAATAAATACAGATCCTGAAGTCTATGGATAGAGCTATTGACCAACGTAATCGGAACAATTTATATTTTTGCCGTTCAAAATCTGTGGGCTATAGCACAGTTGATTTTCAATAAAATCGAATTTTCTACGAAATGGTTAGAAATATTCGAGCAATCCAAATGCAAGTTGGCAAAATAAATACAGATCCTGAAGTCTATGGATAGAGCTATTGACCAACGTAATCGGAACAATTTATATTTTTGCCGTTCAAAATCTGTGGGCTATAGCACAATTGATTTTCAATAAAATCGAATTTTCTACGAAATGGTTAGAAATATTCGAGCAATCCAAATGCAAGTTGGCAAAATAAATACAGATCCTGAAGCCTATTGATAGAGCTATTGACCAACGTAATCGGAGCAATTTATATTTTTGCCGTTCAAAATCTGTGGGCTATAGCACAGTTGATTTTCAACAAAATCGAATTTTCTACGAAATGATTAGAAATATTCGAGCAATCCAAATGCAAGTTGGCAAAATAAATACAGATCCTGAAGTCTATGGATAGAGCTATTGACCAACGTAATCGGAGCAATTTATATTTTTGCCGTTCAAAATCTGTGGGCAGCACAGTTGATTTTCAATAAAATCGAATTTTCTACGAAATGGTTAGAAATATTCGAGCAATCCAAATGCAAGTTGGCAAAATAAATACAGATCCTGAAGTCTATGGATAGAGCTATTGACCAACGTAATCGGATCAATTTATATTTTTGCCGTTCAAAATCTGTGGGCTATAGCACAGTTGATTTTCAATAAAATCGAATTTTCTATGAAATGGTTAGAAATATTCGAGCAATCCAAATGCAAGTTGGCAAAATAAATACAGATCCTGAAGCCTATTGATAGAGCTATTGACCAACGTAATCGGAGCATTTTATATTTTTGCCGTTCAAAATCTGTGGGCTATAGCACAGTTGATTTTCAACAAAATCGAATTTTCTACGAAATGGTTAGAAATATTCGAGCAATCCAAATGCAAGTTGGCAAAATAAATACAGATCCTGAAGTCTATGGATAGAGCTATTGACCAACGTAATCGGAGCAATTTATATTTTTGCCGTTCAAAATCTGTGGGCAGCACAGTTGATTTTCAATAAAATCGAATTTTCTACGAAATGGTTAGAAATATTCGAGCAATCCAAATGCAAATTGGCAAAATAAATACAGATCCTGAAGTCTATGGATAGAGCTATTGACCAACGTAATCGGATCAATTTATATTTTTGCCGTTCAAAATCTGTGGGCTATAGCACAGTTGATTTTCAATAAAATCGAATTTTCTATGAAATGGTTAGAAATATTCGAGCAATCCAAATGCAAGTTGGCAAAATAAATACAGATCCTGAAGCCTATTGATAGAGCTATTGACCAACGTAATCGGAGCATTTTATATTTTTGCCGTTCAAAATCTGTGGGCTATAGCACAGTTGATTTTCAACAAAATCGAATTTTCTACGAAATGGTTAGAAATATTCGAGCAATCCAAATGCAAGTTGGCAAAATAAATACAGATCCTGAAGTCTATGGATAGAGCTATTGACCAACGTAATCGGAGCAATTTATATTTTTGCCGTTCAAAATCTGTGGGCAGCACAGTTGATTTTCAATAAAATCGAATTTTCTACGAAATGGTTAGAAATATTCGAGCAATCCAAATGCAAATTGGCAAAATAAATACAGATCCTGAAGTCTATGGATAGAGCTATTGACCAACGTAATCGGATCAATTTATATTTTTGCCGTTCAAAATCTGTGGGCTATACCACAATTGATTTTCAATAAAATCGAATTTTCTACGAAATGGTTAGAAATATTCGAGCAATCCAAATGCAAGTTGGCAAAATAAATACAGATCCTGAAGTCTATGGATAGAGCTATTGACCAACGTAATCGGAGCAATTTATATTTTTGCCGTTCAAAATCTGTGGGCTATAGCACAGTTGATTTTCAATAAAATCGAATTTTCTACGAAATGGTTAGAAATATTCGAGCAATCCAAATGCAAGTTGGCAAAATAAATACAGATCCTGAAGTCTATGGATAGAGCTATTGACCAACGTAATCGGAACAATTTATATTTTTGCCGTTCAAAATCTGTGGGCTATAGCACAATTGATTTTCAACAAAATCGAATTTTCTACGAAATGGTTAGAAATATTCGAGCAATCCAAATGCAAGTTGGCAAAATAAATACAGATCCTGAAGTCTATGGATAGAGCTATTGACCAACGTAATCGGAGCAATTTATATTTTTGCCGTTCAAAATCTGTGGGCTATAGCACAGTTGATTTTCAATAAAATCGAATTTTCTATGAAATGGTTAGAAATATTCGAGCAATCCAAATGCAAGTTGGCAAAATAAATACAGATCCTGAAGCCTATTGATAGAGCTATTGACCAACGTAATCTGAGCAATTTATATTTTTGCCGTTCAAAATCTGTGGGCTATAGCACAGTTGATTTTCAACAAAATCGAATTTTCTACGAAATGGTTAGAAATATTCGAGCAATCCAAATGCAAGTTGGCAAAATAAATACAGATCCTGAAGTCTATGGATAGAGCTATTGACCAACGTAATCGGAGCAATTTATATTTTTGCCGTTCAAAATCTGTGGGCTATAGCACAGTTGATTTTCAATAAAATCGAATTTTCTACGAAATGGTTAGAAATATTCGAGCAATCCAAATGCAAGTTGGCAAAATAAATACAGATCCTGAAGTCTATGGATAGAGCTATTGACCAACGTAATCGGAACAATTTATATTTTTGCCGTTCAAAATCTGTGGGCTATAGCACAATTGATTTTCAATAAAATCGAATTTTCTACGAAATGGTTAGAAATATTCGAGCAATCCAAATGCAAGTTGGCAAAATAAATACAGATCCTGAAGCCTATTGATAGAGCTATTGACCAACGTAATCGGAGCAATTTATATTTTTGCCGTTCAAAATCTGTGGGCTATAGCACAGTTGATTTTCAACAAAATCGAATTTTCTACGAAATGATTAGAAATATTCGAGCAATCCAAATGCAAGTTGGCAAAATAAATACAGATCCTGAAGTCTATGGATAGAGCTATTGACCAACGTAATCGGAACAATTTATATTTTTGCCGTTCAAAATCTGTGGGCTATAGCACAATTGATTTTCAACAAAATCGAATTTTCTACGAAATGGTTAGAAATATTCGAGCAATCCAAATGCAAGTTGGCAAAATAAATACAGATCCTGAAGTCTATGGATAGAGCTGTTGACCAACGTAATCGGAGCAATTTATATTTTTGCCGTTCAAAATCTGTGGGCTATAGCACAGTTGATTTTCAATAAAATCGAATTTTCTACGAAATGGTTAGAAATATTCGAGCAATCCAAATGCAAGTTGGCAAAATAAATACAGATCCTGAAGTCTATGGATAGAGCTATTGACCAACGTAATCGGAACAATTTATATTTTGGCCGTTCAAAATCTGTGGGCTATAGCACAGTTGATTTTCAACAAAATCGAATTTTCTACGAAATGATTAGAAATATTCGAGCAATCCAAATGCAAGTTGGCAAAATAAATACAGATCCTGAAGTCTATGGATAGAGCTATTGACCAACGTAATCGGAGCAATTTATATTTTTGCCGTTCAAAATCTGTGGGCTATAGCACAGTTGATTTTCAATAAAATCGAATTTTCTACGAAATGGTTAGAAATATTCGAGCAATCCAAATGCAAGTTGGCAAAATAAATACAGATCCTGAAGCCTATTGATAGAGCTATTGACCAACGTAATCGGAGCAATTTATATTTTTGCCGTTCAAAATCTGTGGGCAGCACAGTTGATTTTCAATAAAATCGAATTTTCTACGAAATGGTTAGAAATATTCGAGCAATCCAAATGCAAGTTGGCAAAATAAATACAGATCCTGAAGTCTATGGATAGAGCTATTGACCAACGTAATCGGAACAATTTATATTTTTGCCGTTCAAAATCTGTGGGCTATAGCACAGTTGATTTTCAACAAAATCGAATTTTCTACGAAATGGTTAGAAATATTCGAGCAATCCAAATGCAAGTTGGCAAAATAAATACAGATCCTGAAGTCTATGGATAGAGCTATTGACCAACGTAATCGGAACAATTTATATTTTTGCCGTTCAAAATCTGTGGGCTATAGCACAGTTGATTTTCAATAAAATCGAATTTTCTACGAAATGGTTAGAAATATTCGAGCAATCCAAATGCAAGTTGGCAAAATAAATACAGATCCTGAAGCCTATTGATAGAGCTATTGACCAACGTAATCTGAGCATTTTATATTTTTGCCGTTCAAAATCTGTGGGCTAGCACAGTTGATTTTCAATAAAATCGAATTTTCTACGAAATGGTTAGAAATATTCGAGCAATCCAAATGCAAGTTGGCAAAATAAATACAGATCCTGAAGTCTATGGATAGAGCTATTGACCAACGTAATCGGAGCAATTTATATTTTTGCCGTTCAAAATCTGTGGGCTATAGCACAGTTGATTTTCAATAAAATCGAATTTTCTATGAAATGGTTAGAAATATTCGAGCAATCCAAATGCAAGTTGGCAAAATAAATACAGATCCTGAAGTCTATTGATAGAGCTATTGACCAACGTAATCGGAACAATTTATATTTTTGCCGTTCAAAATCTGTGGGCTATAGCACAGTTGATTTTCAACAAAATCGAATTTTCTACGAAATGGTTAGAAATATTCGAGCAATCCAAATGCAAGTTGGCAAAATAAATACAGATCCTGAAGTCTATGGATAGAGCTATTGACCAACGTAATCGGAACAATTTATATTTTTGCCGTTCAAAATCTGTGGGCAGCACAGTTGATTTTCAATAAAATCGAATTTTCTACGAAATGGTTAGAAATATTCGAGCAATCCAAATGCAAGTTGGCAAAATAAATACAGATCCTGAAGTCTATGGATAGAGCTATTGACCAACGTAATCGGATCAATTTATATTTTTGCCGTTCAAAATCTGTGGGCTATAGCACAGTTGATTTTCAATAAAATCGAATTTTCTATGAAATGGTTAGAAATATTCGAGCAATCCAAATGCAAGTTGGCAAAATAAATACAGATCCTGAAGCCTATTGATAGAGCTATTGACCAACGTAATCGGAGCATTTTATATTTTTGCCGTTCAAAATCTGTGGGCTATAGCACAGTTGATTTTCAACAAAATCGAATTTTCTACGAAATGGTTAGAAATATTCGAGCAATCCAAATGCAAGTTGGCAAAATAAATACAGATCCTGAAGTCTATGGATAGAGCTATTGACCAACGTAATCGGAGCAATTTATATTTTTGCCGTTCAAAATCTGTGGGCAGCACAGTTGATTTTCAATAAAATCGAATTTTCTACGAAATGGTTAGAAATATTCGAGCAATCCAAATGCAAGTTGGCAAAATAAATACAGATCCTGAAGTCTATGGATAGAGCTATTGACCAACGTAATCGGATCAATTTATATTTTTGCCGTTCAAAATCTGTGGGCTATAGCACAATTGATTTTCAATAAAATCGAATTTTCTACGAAATGGTTAGAAATATTCGAGCAATCCAAATGCAAGTTGGCAAAATAAATACAGATCCTGAAGCCTATTGATAGAGCTATTGACCAACGTAATCTGAGCAATTTATATTTTTGCCGTTCAAAATCTGTGGGCTAT
Source organism: Tipula vernalis (assembly GCA_958295665.1). NCBI lineage: Eukaryota > Metazoa > Arthropoda > Insecta > Diptera > Tipulidae > Tipula > Tipula vernalis. Next base: position 5,341,739 of record OY282558.1, read on the forward strand.
AGCACAGTTGATTTTCAACAAAATCGAATTTTCTACGAAATGGTTAGAAATATTCGAGCAATCCAAATGCAAGTTGGCAAAATAAATACAGATCCTGAAGTCTATGGATAGAGCTATTGACCAACGTAATCGGAGCAATTTATATTTTTGCCGTTCAAAATCTGTGGGCTATAGCACAGTTGATTTTCAATAAAATCGAATTTTCTACGAAATGGTTAGAAATATTCGAGCAATCCAAATGCAAGTTGGCAAAATAAATACAGATCCTGAAGTCTATGGATAGAGCTATTGACCAACGTAATCGGAACAATTTATATTTTTGCCGTTCAAAATCTGTGGGCTATAGCACAATTGATTTTAAATAAAATCGAATTTTCTACGAAATGGTTAGAAATATTCGAGCAATCCAAATGCAAGTTGGCAAAATAAATACAGATCCTGAAGCCTGTTGATAGAGCTATTGACCAACGTAATCGGAGCAATTTATATTTTTGCCGTTCAAAATCTGTGGGCTATAGCACAGTTGATTTTCAATAAAATCGAATTTTCTATGAAATGGTTAGAAATATTCGAGCAATCCAAATGCAAGTTGGCAAAATAAATACAGATCCTGAAGCCTATTGATAGAGCTATTGACCAACGTAATCTGAGCAATTTATATTTTTGCCGTTCAAAATCTGTGGGCTATAGCACAGTTGATTTTCAACAAAATCGAATTTTCTACGAAATGGTTAGAAATATTCGAGCAATCCAAATGCAAGTTGGCAAAATAAATACAGATCCTGAAGTCTATGGATAGAGCTATTGACCAACGTAATCGGAGCAATTTATATTTTTGCCGTTCAAAATCTGTGGGCTATAGCACAGTTGATTTTCAATAAAATCGAATTTTCTACGAAATGGTTAGAAATATTCGAGCAATCCAAATGCAAGTTGGCAAAATAAATACAGATCCTGAAGTCTATGGATAGAGCTATTGACCAACGTAATCGGAACAATTTATATTTTTGCCGTTCAAAATCTGTGGGCTATAGCACAATTGATTTTCAATAAAATCGAATTTTCTACGAAATGGTTAGAAATATTCGAGCAATCCAAATGCAAGTTGGCAAAATAAATACAGATCCTGAAGCCTATTGATAGAGCTATTGACCAACGTAATCGGAGCAATTTATATTTTTGCCGTTCAAAATCTGTGGGCTATAGCACAATTGATTTTCAACAAAATCGAATTTTCTACGAAATGATTAGAAATATTCGAGCAATCCAAATGCAAGTTGGCAAAATAAATACAGATCCTGAAGTCTATGGATAGAGCTATTGACCAACGTAATCGGAACAATTTATATTTTTGCCGTTCAAAATCTGTGGGCTATAGCACAATTGATTTTCAACAAAATCGAATTTTCTACGAAATGGTTAGAAATATTCGAGCAATCCAAATGCAAGTTGGCAAAATAAATACAGATCCTGAAGTCTATGGATAGAGCTGTTGACCAACGTAATCGGAGCAATTTATATTTTTGCCGTTCAAAATCTGTGGGCTATAGCACAGTTGATTTTCAATAAAATCGAATTTTCTACGAAATGGTTAGAAATATTCGAGCAATCCAAATGCAAGTTGGCAAAATAAATACAGATCCTGAAGTCTATGGATAGAGCTATTGACCAACGTAATCGGAACAATTTATATTTTGGCCGTTCAAAATCTGTGGGCTATAGCACAATTGATTTTCAATAAAATCGAATTTTCTACGAAATGGTTAGAAATATTCGAGCAATCCAAATGCAAGTTGGCAAAATAAATACAGATCCTGAAGCCTATTGATAGAGCTATTGACCAACGTAATCGGAACAATTTATATTTTTGCCGTTCAAAATCTGTGGGCTATAGCACAGTTGATTTTCAATAAAATCGAATTTTCTACGAAATGGTTAGAAATATTCGAGCAATCCAAATGCAAGTTGGCAAAATAAATACAGATCCTGAAGCCTATTGATAGAGCTATTGACCAACGTAATCGGAGCATTTTATATTTTTGCCGTTCAAAATCTGTGGGCTATAGCACAGTTGATTTTCAATAAAATCGAATTTTCTACGAAATGGTTAGAAATATTCGAGCAATCCAAATGCAAGTTGGCAAAATAAATACAGATCCTGAAGTCTATGGATAGAGCTATTGACCAACGTAATCGGAGCAATTTATATTTTTGCCGTTCAAAATCTGTGGGCTATAGCACAGTTGATTTTCAATAAAATCGAATTTTCTATGAAATGGTTAGAAATATTCGAGCAATCCAAATGCAAGTTGGCAAAATAAATACAGATCCTGAAGTCTATGGATAGAGCTATTGACCAACGTAATCGGAACAATTTATATTTTTGCCGTTCAAAATCTGTGGGCTATAGCACAGTTGATTTTCAACAAAATCGAATTTTCTACGAAATGGTTAGAAATATTCGAGCAATCCAAATGCAAGTTGGCAAAATAAATACAGATCCTGAAGTCTATGGATAGAGCTATTGACCAACGTAATCGGAACAATTTATATTTTTGCCGTTCAAAATCTGTGGGCTATAGCACAGTTGATTTTCAATAAAATCGAATTTTCTACGAAATGGTTAGAAATATTCGAGCAATCCAAATGCAAGTTGGCAAAATAAATACAGATCCTGAAGCCTATTGATAGAGCTATTGACCAACGTAATCTGAGCATTTTATATTTTTGCCGTTCAAAATCTGTGGGCTATAGCACAGTTGATTTTCAATAAAATCGAATTTTCTACGAAATGGTTAGAAATATTCGAGCAATCCAAATGCAAGTTGGCAAAATAAATACAGATCCTGAAGTCTATGGATAGAGCTATTGACCAACGTAATCGGAGCAATTTATATTTTTGCCGTTCAAAATCTGTGGGCTATAGCACAGTTGATTTTCAATAAAATCGAATTTTCTACGAAATGGTTAGAAATATTCGAGCAATCCAAATGCAAGTTGGCAAAATAAATACAGATCCTGAAGTCTATGGATAGAGCTATTGACCAACGTAATCGGAACAATTTATATTTTTGCCGTTCAAAATCTGTGGGCTATAGCACAATTGATTTTCAATAAAATCGAATTTTCTACGAAATGGTTAGAAATATTCGAGCAATCCAAATGCAAGTTGGCAAAATAAATACAGATCCTGAAGCCTATTGATAGAGCTATTGACCAACGTAATCGGAGCAATTTATATTTTTGCCGTTCAAAATCTGTGGGCTATAGCACAGTTGATTTTCAACAAAATCGAATTTTCTACGAAATGATTAGAAATATTCGAGCAATCCAAATGCAAGTTGGCAAAATAAATACAGATCCTGAAGTCTATGGATAGAGCTATTGACCAACGTAATCGGAGCAATTTACATTTTTGCCGTTCAAAATCTGTGGGCTATAGCACAGTTGATTTTCAATAAAATCGAATTTTCTACGAAATGGTTAGAAATATTCGAGCAATCCAAATGCAAGTTGGCAAAATAAATACAGATCCTGAAGTCTATGGATAGAGCTATTGACCAACGTAATCGGAGCAATTTATATTTTTGCCGTTCAAAATCTGTGGGCTATAGCACAGTTGATTTTCAATAAAATCGAATTTTCTACGAAATGGTTAGAAATATTCGAGCAATCCAAATGCAAGTTGGCAAAATAAATACAGATCCTGAAGTCTATGGATAGAGCTATTGACCAACGTAATCGGAACAATTTATATTTTTGCCGTTCAAAATCTGTGGGCTATAGCACAATTGATTTTCAACAAAATCGAATTTTCTACGAAATGGTTAGAAATATTCGAGCAATCCAAATGCAAGTTGGCAAAATAAATACAGATCCTGAAGTCTATGGATAGAGCTATTGACCAACGTAATCGGAGCAATTTATATTTTTGCCGTTCAAAATCTGTGGGCTATAGCACAGTTGATTTTCAATAAAATCGAATTTTCTATGAAATGGTTAGAAATATTCGAGCAATCCAAATGCAAGTTGGCAAAATAAATACAGATCCTGAAGCCTATTGATAGAGCTATTGACCAACGTAATCTGAGCAATTTATATTTTTGCCGTTCAAAATCTGTGGGCTATAGCACAGTTGATTTTCAACAAAATCGAATTTTCTACGAAATGGTTAGAAATATTCGAGCAATCCAAATGCAAGTTGGCAAAATAAATACAGATCCTGAAGTCTATGGATAGAGCTATTGACCAACGTAATCGGAGCAATTTATATTTTTGCCGTTCAAAATCTGTGGGCTATAGCACAGTTGATTTTCAATAAAATCGAATTTTCTACGAAATGGTTAGAAATATTCGAGCAATCCAAATGCAAGTTGGCAAAATAAATACAGATCCTGAAGTCTATGGATAGAGCTATTGACCAACGTAATCGGAACAATTTATATTTTTGCCGTTCAAAATCTGTGGGCTATAGCACAATTGATTTTCAATAAAATCGAATTTTCTACGAAATGGTTAGAAATATTCGAGCAATCCAAATGCAAGTTGGCAAAATAAATACAGATCCTGAAGCCTATTGATAGAGCTATTGACCAACGTAATCGGAGCAATTTATATTTTTGCCGTTCAAAATCTGTGGGCTATAGCACAGTTGATTTTCAACAAAATCGAATTTTCTACGAAATGATTAGAAATATTCGAGCAATCCAAATGCAAGTTGGCAAAATAAATACAGATCCTGAAGTCTATGGATAGAGCTATTGACCAACGTAATCGGAACAATTTATATTTTTGCCGTTCAAAATCTGTGGGCTATAGCACAATTGATTTTCAACAAAATCGAATTTTCTACGAAATGGTTAGAAATATTCGAGCAATCCAAATGCAAGTTGGCAAAATAAATACAGATCCTGAAGTCTATGGATAGAGCTGTTGACCAACGTAATCGGAGCAATTTATATTTTTGCCGTTCAAAATCTGTGGGCTATAGCACAGTTGATTTTCAATAAAATCGAATTTTCTACGAAATGGTTAGAAATATTCGAGCAATCCAAATGCAAGTTGGCAAAATAAATACAGATCCTGAAGTCTATGGATAGAGCTATTGACCAACGTAATCGGAACAATTTATATTTTGGCCGTTCAAAATCTGTGGGCTATAGCACAGTTGATTTTCAACAAAATCGAATTTTCTACGAAATGATTAGAAATATTCGAGCAATCCAAATGCAAGTTGGCAAAATAAATACAGATCCTGAAGTCTATGGATAGAGCTATTGACCAACGTAATCGGAGCAATTTATATTTTTGCCGTTCAAAATCTGTGGGCTATAGCACAGTTGATTTTCAATAAAATCGAATTTTCTACGAAATGGTTAGAAATATTCGAGCAATCCAAATGCAAGTTGGCAAAATAAATACAGATCCTGAAGCCTATTGATAGAGCTATTGACCAACGTAATCGGAGCAATTTATATTTTTGCCGTTCAAAATCTGTGGGCAGCACAGTTGATTTTCAATAAAATCGAATTTTCTACGAAATGGTTAGAAATATTCGAGCAATCCAAATGCAAGTTGGCAAAATAAATACAGATCCTGAAGTCTATGGATAGAGCTATTGACCAACGTAATCGGAACAATTTATATTTTTGCCGTTCAAAATCTGTGGGCTATAGCACAGTTGATTTTCAACAAAATCGAATTTTCTACGAAATGGTTAGAAATATTCGAGCAATCCAAATGCAAGTTGGCAAAATAAATACAGATCCTGAAGTCTATGGATAGAGCTATTGACCAACGTAATCGGAACAATTTATATTTTTGCCGTTCAAAATCTGTGGGCTATAGCACAGTTGATTTTCAATAAAATCGAATTTTCTACGAAATGGTTAGAAATATTCGAGCAATCCAAATGCAAGTTGGCAAAATAAATACAGATCCTGAAGCCTATTGATAGAGCTATTGACCAACGTAATCTGAGCATTTTATATTTTTGCCGTTCAAAATCTGTGGGCTAGCACAGTTGATTTTCAATAAAATCGAATTTTCTACGAAATGGTTAGAAATATTCGAGCAATCCAAATGCAAGTTGGCAAAATAAATACAGATCCTGAAGTCTATGGATAGAGCTATTGACCAACGTAATCGGAGCAATTTATATTTTTGCCGTTCAAAATCTGTGGGCTATAGCACAGTTGATTTTCAATAAAATCGAATTTTCTATGAAATGGTTAGAAATATTCGAGCAATCCAAATGCAAGTTGGCAAAATAAATACAGATCCTGAAGTCTATTGATAGAGCTATTGACCAACGTAATCGGAACAATTTATATTTTTGCCGTTCAAAATCTGTGGGCTATAGCACAGTTGATTTTCAACAAAATCGAATTTTCTACGAAATGGTTAGAAATATTCGAGCAATCCAAATGCAAGTTGGCAAAATAAATACAGATCCTGAAGTCTATGGATAGAGCTATTGACCAACGTAATCGGAACAATTTATATTTTTGCCGTTCAAAATCTGTGGGCAGCACAGTTGATTTTCAATAAAATCGAATTTTCTACGAAATGGTTAGAAATATTCGAGCAATCCAAATGCAAGTTGGCAAAATAAATACAGATCCTGAAGTCTATGGATAGAGCTATTGACCAACGTAATCGGATCAATTTATATTTTTGCCGTTCAAAATCTGTGGGCTATAGCACAGTTGATTTTCAATAAAATCGAATTTTCTATGAAATGGTTAGAAATATTCGAGCAATCCAAATGCAAGTTGGCAAAATAAATACAGATCCTGAAGCCTATTGATAGAGCTATTGACCAACGTAATCGGAGCATTTTATATTTTTGCCGTTCAAAATCTGTGGGCTATAGCACAGTTGATTTTCAACAAAATCGAATTTTCTACGAAATGGTTAGAAATATTCGAGCAATCCAAATGCAAGTTGGCAAAATAAATACAGATCCTGAAGTCTATGGATAGAGCTATTGACCAACGTAATCGGAGCAATTTATATTTTTGCCGTTCAAAATCTGTGGGCAGCACAGTTGATTTTCAATAAAATCGAATTTTCTACGAAATGGTTAGAAATATTCGAGCAATCCAAATGGAAGTTGGCAAAATAAATACAGATCCTGAAGTCTATGGATAGAGCTATTGACCAACGTAATCGGATCAATTTATATTTTTGCCGTTCAAAATCTGTGGGCTATAGCACAATTGATTTTCAATAAAATCGAATTTTCTACGAAATGGTTAGAAATATTCGAGCAATCCAAATGCAAGTTGGCAAAATAAATACAGATCCTGAAGCCTATTGATAGAGCTATTGACCAACGTAATCTGAGCAATTTATATTTTTGCCGTTCAAAATCTGTGGGCTATAGCACAGTTGATTTTCAACAAAATCGAATTTTCTACGAAATGGTTAGAAATATTCGAGCAATCCAAATGCAAGTTGGCAAAATAAATACAGATCCTGAAGTCTATGGATAGAGCTATTGACCAACGTAATCGGAGCAATTTATATTTTTGCCGTTCAAAATCTGTGGGCTATAGCACAGTTGATTTTCAATAAAATCGAATTTTCTACGAAATGGTTAGAAATATTCGAGCAATCCAAATGCAAGTTGGCAAAATAAATACAGATCCTGAAGTCTATGGATAGAGCTATTGACCAACGTAATCGGAACAATTTATATTTTTGCCGTTCAAAATCTGTGGGCTATAGCACAATTGATTTTAAATAAAATCGAATTTTCTACGAAATGGTTAGAAATATTCGAGCAATCCAAATGCAAGTTGGCAAAATAAATACAGATCCTGAAGCCTGTTGATAGAGCTATTGACCAACGTAATCGGAGCAATTTATATTTTTGCCGTTCAAAATCTGTGGGCTATAGCACAGTTGATTTTCAATAAAATCGAATTTTCTATGAAATGGTTAGAAATATTCGAGCAATCCAAATGCAAGTTGGCAAAATAAATACAGATCCTGAAGCCTATTGATAGAGCTATTGACCAACGTAATCTGAGCAATTTATATTTTTGCCGTTCAAAATCTGTGGGCTATAGCACAGTTGATTTTCAACAAAATCGAATTTTCTACGAAATGGTTAGAAATATTCGAGCAATCCAAATGCAAGTTGGCAAAATAAATACAGATCCTGAAGTCTATGGATAGAGCTATTGACCAACGTAATCGGAGCAATTTATATTTTTGCCGTTCAAAATCTGTGGGCTATAGCACAGTTGATTTTCAATAAAATCGAATTTTCTACGAAATGGTTAGAAATATTCGAGCAATCCAAATGCAAGTTGGCAAAATAAATACAGATCCTGAAGTCTATGGATAGAGCTATTGACCAACGTAATCGGAACAATTTATATTTTTGCCGTTCAAAATCTGTGGGCTATAGCACAATTGATTTTCAATAAAATCGAATTTTCTACGAAATGGTTAGAAATATTCGAGCAATCCAAATGCAAGTTGGCAAAATAAATACAGATCCTGAAGCCTATTGATAGAGCTATTGACCAACGTAATCGGAGCAATTTATATTTTTGCCGTTCAAAATCTGTGGGCTATAGCACAGTTGATTTTCAACAAAATCGAATTTTCTACGAAATGATTAGAAATATTCGAGCAATCCAAATGCAAGTTGGCAAAATAAATACAGATCCTGAAGTCTATGGATAGAGCTATTGACCAACGTAATCGGAACAATTTATATTTTTGCCGTTCAAAATCTGTGGGCTATAGCACAATTGATTTTCAACAAAATCGAATTTTCTACGAAATGGTTAGAAATATTCGAGCAATCCAAATGCAAGTTGGCAAAATAAATACAGATCCTGAAGTCTATGGATAGAGCTGTTGACCAACGTAATCGGAGCAATTTATATTTTTGCCGTTCAAAATCTGTGGGCTATAGCACAGTTGATTTTCAATAAAATCGAATTTTCTACGAAATGGTTAGAAATATTCGAGCAATCCAAATGCAAGTTGGCAAAATAAATACAGATCCTGAAGTCTATGGATAGAGCTATTGACCAACGTAATCGGAACAATTTATATTTTGGCCGTTCAAAATCTGTGGGCTATAGCACAATTGATTTTCAATAAAATCGAATTTTCTACGAAATGGTTAGAAATATTCGAGCAATCCAAATGCAAGTTGGCAAAATAAATACAGATCCTGAAGCCTATTGATAGAGCTATTGACCAACGTAATCGGAGCAATTTATATTTTTGCCGTTCAAAATCTGTGGGCAGCACAGTTGATTTTCAATAAAATCGAATTTTCTACGAAATGGTTAGAAATATTCGAGCAATCCAAATGCAAGTTGGCAAAATAAATACAGATCCTGAAGTCTATGGATAGAGCTATTGACCAACGTAATCGGAACAATTTATATTTTTGCCGTTCAAAATCTGTGGGCTATAGCACAGTTGATTTTCAACAAAATCGAATTTTCTACGAAATGGTTAGAAATATTCGAGCAATCCAAATGCAAGTTGGCAAAATAAATACAGATCCTGAAGTCTATGGATAGAGCTATTGACCAACGTAATCGGAACAATTTATATTTTTGCCGTTCAAAATCTGTGGGCTATAGCACAGTTGATTTTCAATAAAATCGAATTTTCTACGAAATGGTTAGAAATATTCGAGCAATCCAAATGCAAGTTGGCAAAATAAATACAGATCCTGAAGCCTATTGATAGAGCTATTGACCAACGTAATCGGAGCATTTTATATTTTTGCCGTTCAAAATCTGTGGGCTATAGCACAGTTGATTTTCAATAAAATCGAATTTTCTACGAAATGGTTAGAAATATTCGAGCAATCCAAATGCAAGTTGGCAAAATAAATACAGATCCTGAAGTCTATGGATAGAGCTATTGACCAACGTAATCGGAGCAATTTATATTTTTGCCGTTCAAAATCTGTGGGCTATAGCACAGTTGATTTTCAATAAAATCGAATTTTCTATGAAATGGTTAGAAATATTCGAGCAATCCAAATGCAAGTTGGCAAAATAAATACAGATCCTGAAGTCTATGGATAGAGCTATTGACCAACGTAATCGGAACAATTTATATTTTTGCCGTTCAAAATCTGTGGGCTATAGCACAGTTGATTTTCAACAAAATCGAATTTTCTACGAAATGGTTAGAAATATTCGAGCAATCCAAATGCAAGTTGGCAAAATAAATACAGATCCTGAAGTCTATGGATAGAGCTATTGACCAACGTAATCGGAACAATTTATATTTTTGCCGTTCAAAATCTGTGGGCTATAGCACAGTTGATTTTCAATAAAATCGAATTTTCTACGAAATGGTTAGAAATATTCGAGCAATCCAAATGCAAGTTGGCAAAATAAATACAGATCCTGAAGCCTATTGATAGAGCTATTGACCAACGTAATCTGAGCATTTTATATTTTTGCCGTTCAAAATCTGTGGGCTATAGCACAGTTGATTTTCAATAAAATCGAATTTTCTACGAAATGGTTAGAAATATTCGAGCAATCCAAATGCAAGTTGGCAAAATAAATACAGATCCTGAAGTCTATGGATAGAGCTATTGACCAACGTAATCGGAGCAATTTATATTTTTGCCGTTCAAAATCTGTGGGCTATAGCACAGTTGATTTTCAATAAAATCGAATTTTCTACGAAATGGTTAGAAATATTCGAGCAATCCAAATGCAAGTTGGCAAAATAAATACAGATCCTGAAGTCTATGGATAGAGCTATTGACCAACGTAATCGGAACAATTTATATTTTTGCCGTTCAAAATCTGTGGGCTATAGCACAATTGATTTTCAATAAAATCGAATTTTCTACGAAATGGTTAGAAATATTCGAGCAATCCAAATGCAAGTTGGCAAAATAAATACAGATCCTGAAGCCTATTGATAGAGCTATTGACCAACGTAATCGGAGCAATTTATATTTTTGCCGTTCAAAATCTGTGGGCTATAGCACAGTTGATTTTCAACAAAATCGAATTTTCTACGAAATGATTAGAAATATTCGAGCAATCCAAATGCAAGTTGGCAAAATAAATACAGATCCTGAAGTCTATGGATAGAGCTATTGACCAACGTAATCGGAGCAATTTACATTTTTGCCGTTCAAAATCTGTGGGCTATAGCACAGTTGATTTTCAATAAAATCGAATTTTCTACGAAATGGTTAGAAATATTCGAGCAATCCAAATGCAAGTTGGCAAAATAAATACAGATCCTGAAGCCTATTGATAGAGCTATTGACCAACGTAATCGGAGCATTTTATATTTTTGCCGTTCAAAATCTGTGGGCTATAGCACAGTTGATTTTCAACAAAATCGAATTTTCTACGAAATGGTTAGAAATATTCGAGCAATCCAAATGCAAGTTGGCAAAATAAATACAGATCCTGAAGTCTATGGATAGAGCTATTGACCAACGTAATCGGAGCAATTTATATTTTTGCCGTTCAAAATCTGTGGGCAGCACAGTTGATTTTCAATAAAATCGAATTTTCTACGAAATGGTTAGAAATATTCGAGCAATCCAAATGCAAGTTGGCAAAATAAATACAGATCCTGAAGTCTATGGATAGAGCTATTGACCAACGTAATCGGATCAATTTATATTTTTGCCGTTCAAAATCTGTGGGCTATAGCACAATTGATTTTCAATAAAATCGAATTTTCTACGAAATGGTTAGAAATATTCGAGCAATCCAAATGCAAGTTGGCAAAATAAATACAGATCCTGAAGCCTATTGATAGAGCTATTGACCAACGTAATCTGAGCAATTTATATTTTTGCCGTTCAAAATCTGTGGGCTATAGCACAGTTGATTTTCAACAAAATCGAATTTTCTACGAAATGGTTAGAAATATTCGAGCAATCCAAATGCAAGTTGGCAAAATAAATACAGATCCTGAAGTCTATGGATAGAGCTATTGACCAACGTAATCGGAGCAATTTATATTTTTGCCGTTCAAAATCTGTGGGCTATAGCACAGTTGATTTTCAATAAAATCGAATTTTCTACGAAATGGTTAGAAATATTCGAGCAATCCAAATGCAAGTTGGCAAAATAAATACAGATCCTGAAGTCTATGGATAGAGCTATTGACCAACGTAATCGGAACAATTTATATTTTTGCCGTTCAAAATCTGTGGGCTATAGCACAATTGATTTTAAATAAAATCGAATTTTCTACGAAATGGTTAGAAATATTCGAGCAATCCAAATGCAAGTTGGCAAAATAAATACAGATCCTGAAGCCTGTTGATAGAGCTATTGACCAACGTAATCGGAGCAATTTATATTTTTGCCGTTCAAAATCTGTGGGCTATAGCACAGTTGATTTTCAATAAAATCGAATTTTCTATGAAATGGTTAGAAATATTCGAGCAATCCAAATGCAAGTTGGCAAAATAAATACAGATCCTGAAGCCTATTGATAGAGCTATTGACCAACGTAATCTGAGCAATTTATATTTTTGCCGTTCAAAATCTGTGGGCTATAGCACAGTTGATTTTCAACAAAATCGAATTTTCTACGAAATGGTTAGAAATATTCGAGCAATCCAAATGCAAGTTGGCAAAATAAATACAGATCCTGAAGTCTATGGATAGAGCTATTGACCAACGTAATCGGAGCAATTTATATTTTTGCCGTTCAAAATCTGTGGGCTATAGCACAGTTGATTTTCAATAAAATCGAATTTTCTACGAAATGGTTAGAAATATTCGAGCAATCCAAATGCAAGTTGGCAAAATAAATACAGATCCTGAAGTCTATGGATAGAGCTATTGACCAACGTAATCGGAACAATTTATATTTTTGCCGTTCAAAATCTGTGGGCTATAGCACAATTGATTTTCAATAAAATCGAATTTTCTACGAAATGGTTAGAAATATTCGAGCAATCCAAATGCAAGTTGGCAAAATAAATACAGATCCTGAAGCCTATTGATAGAGCTATTGACCAACGTAATCGGAGCAATTTATATTTTTGCCGTTCAAAATCTGTGGGCTATAGCACAGTTGATTTTCAACAAAATCGAATTTTCTACGAAATGATTAGAAATATTCGAGCAATCCAAATGCAAGTTGGCAAAATAAATACAGATCCTGAAGTCTATGGATAGAGCTATTGACCAACGTAATCGGAACAATTTATATTTTTGCCGTTCAAAATCTGTGGGCTATAGCACAATTGATTTTCAACAAAATCGAATTTTCTACGAAATGGTTAGAAATATTCGAGCAATCCAAATGCAAGTTGGCAAAATAAATACAGATCCTGAAGTCTATGGATAGAGCTGTTGACCAACGTAATCGGAGCAATTTATATTTTTGCCGTTCAAAATCTGTGGGCTATAGCACAGTTGATTTTCAATAAAATCGAATTTTCTACGAAATGGTTAGAAATATTCGAGCAATCCAAATGCAAGTTGGCAAAATAAATACAGATCCTGAAGTCTATGGATAGAGCTATTGACCAACGTAATCGGAACAATTTATATTTTGGCCGTTCAAAATCTGTGGGCTATAGCACAATTGATTTTCAACAAAATCGAATTTTCTACGAAATGGTTAGAAATATTCGAGCAATCCAAATGCAAGTTGGCAAAATAAATACAGATCCTGAAGTCTATGGATAGAGCTGTTGACCAACGTAATCGGAGCAATTTATATTTTTGCCGTTCAAAATCTGTGGGCTATAGCACAGTTGATTTTCAATAAAATCGAATTTTCTACGAAATGGTTAGAAATATTCGAGCAATCCAAATGCAAGTTGGCAAAATAAATACAGATCCTGAAGCCTATTGATAGAGCTATTGACCAACGTAATAGGAGCAATTTATATTTTTGCCGTTCAAAATCTGTGGGCTATAGCACAATTGATTTTCAACAAAATCGAATTTTCTACGAAATGGTTAGAAATATTCGAGCAATCCAAATGCAAGTTGGCAAAATAAATACAGATCCTGAAGTCTATGGATAGAGCTGTTGACCAACGTAATCGGAGCAATTTATATTTTTGCCGTTCAAAATCTGTGGGCTATAGCACAGTTGATTTTCAATAAAATCGAATTTTCTACGAAATGGTTAGAAATATTCGAGCAATCCAAATGCAAGTTGGCAAAATAAATACAGATCCTGAAGCCTATTGATAGAGCTATTGACCAACGTAATAGGAGCAATTTATATTTTTGCCGTTCAAAATCTGTGGGCTATAGCACAGTTGATTTTCAACAAAATCGAATTTTCTACGAAATGATTAGAAATATTCGAGCAATCCAAATGCAAGTTGGCAAAATAAATACAGATCCTGAAGTCTATGGATAGAGCTATTGACCAACGTAATCGGAGCAATTTATATTTTTGCCGTTCAAAATCTGTGGGCTATAGCACAGTTGATTTTCAATAAAATCGAATTTTCTACGAAATGGTTAGAAATATTCGAGCAATCCAAATGCAAGTTGGCAAAATAAATACAGATCCTGAAGTCTATGGATAGAGCTGTTGACCAACGTAATCGGAGCAATTTATATTTTTGCCGTTCAAAATCTGTGGGCTATAGCACAGTTGATTTTCAATAAAATCGAATTTTCTACGAAATGGTTAGAAATATTCGAGCAATCCAAATGCAAGTTGGCAAAATAAATACAGATCCTGAAGCCTATTGATAGAGCTATTGACCAACGTAATAGGAGCAATTTATATTTTTGCCGTTCAAAATCTGTGGGCTATAGCACAATTGATTTTCAACAAAATCGAATTTTCTACGAAATGGTTAGAAATATTCGAGCAATCCAAATGCAAGTTGGCAAAATAAATACAGATCCTGAAGTCTATGGATAGAGCTGTTGACCAACGTAATCGGAGCAATTTATATTTTTGCCGTTCAAAATCTGTGGGCTATAGCACAGTTGATTTTCAATAAAATCGAATTTTCTACGAAATGGTTAGAAATATTCGAGCAATCCAAATGCAAGTTGGCAAAATAAATACAGATCCTGAAGCCTATTGATAGAGCTATTGACCAACGTAATAGGAGCAATTTATATTTTTGCCGTTCAAAATCTGTGGGCTATAGCACAGTTGATTTTCAACAAAATCGAATTTTCTACGAAATGATTAGAAATATTCGAGCAATCCAAATGCAAGTTGGCAAAATAAATACAGATCCTGAAGTCTATGGATAGAGCTATTGACCAACGTAATCGGAGCAATTTATATTTTTGCCGTTCAAAATCTGTGGGCTATAGCACAGTTGATTTTCAACAAAATCGAATTTTCTACGAAATGATTAGAAATATTCGAGCAATCCAAATGCAAGTTGGCAAAATAAATACAGATCCTGAAGTCTATGGATAGAGCTATTGACCAACGTAATCGGAACAATTTATATTTTTGCCGTTCAAAATCTGTGGGCTATAGCACAATTGATTTTCAACAAAATCGAATTTTCTACGAAATGGTTAGAAATATTCGAGCAATCCAAATGCAAGTTGGCAAAATAAATACAGATCCTGAAGTCTATGGATAGAGCTGTTGACCAACGTAATCGGAGCAATTTATATTTTTGCCGTTCAAAATCTGTGGGCTATAGCACAGTTGATTTTCAATAAAATCGAATTTTCTACGAAATGGTTAGAAATATTCGAGCAATCCAAATGCAAGTTGGCAAAATAAATACAGATCCTGAAGCCTATTGATAGAGCTATTGACCAACGTAATAGGAGCAATTTATATTTTTGCCGTTCAAAATCTGTGGGCTATAGCACAGTTGATTTTCAACAAAATCGAATTTTCTACGAAATGATTAGAAATATTCGAGCAATCCAAATGCAAGTTGGCAAAATAAATACAGATCCTGAAGTCTATGGATAGAGCTATTGACCAACGTAATCGGAGCAATTTATATTTTTGCCGTTCAAAATCTGTGGGCTATAGCACAGTTGATTTTCAATAAAATCGAATTTTCTACGAAATGGTTAGAAATATTCGAGCAATCCAAATGCAAGTTGGCAAAATAAATACAGATCCTGAAGCCTATTGATAGAGCTATTGACCAACGTAATCGGAGCAATTTATATTTTTGCCGTTCAAAATCTGTGGGCAGCACAGTTGATTTTCAATAAAATCGAATTTTCTACGAAATGGTTAGAAATATTCGAGCAATCCAAATGCAAGTTGGCAAAATAAATACAGATCCTGAAGTCTATGGATAGAGCTATTGACCAACGTAATCGGAACAATTTATATTTTTGCCGTTCAAAATCTGTGGGCTATAGCACAGTTGATTTTCAACAAAATCGAATTTTCTACGAAATGGTTAGAAATATTCGAGCAATCCAAATGCAAGTTGGCAAAATAAATACAGATCCTGAAGTCTATGGATAGAGCTATTGACCAACGTAATCGGAACAATTTATATTTTTGCCGTTCAAAATCTGTGGGCTATAGCACAGTTGATTTTCAATAAAATCGAATTTTCTACGAAATGATTAGAAATATTCGAGCAATCCAAATGCAAGTTGGCAAAATAAATACAGATCCTGAAGCCTATTGATAGAGCTATTGACCAACGTAATCTGAGCATTTTATATTTTTGCCGTTCAAAATCTGTGGGCTATAGCACAGTTGATTTTCAATAAAATCGAATTTTCTACGAAATGGTTAGAAATATTCGAGCAATCCAAATGCAAGTTGGCAAAATAAATACAGATCCTGAAGTCTATGGATAGAGCTATTGACCAACGTAATCGGAGCAATTTATATTTTTGCCGTTCAAAATCTGTGGGCTATAGCACAGTTGATTTTCAATAAAATCGAATTTTCTATGAAATGGTTAGAAATATTCGAGCAATCCAAATGCAAGTTGGCAAAATAAATACAGATCCTGAAGTCTATGGATAGAGCTATTGACCAACGTAATCGGAACAATTTATATTTTTGCCGTTCAAAATCTGTGGGCTATAGCACAGTTGATTTTCAACAAAATCGAATTTTCTACGAAATGGTTAGAAATATTCGAGCAATCCAAATGCAAGTTGGCAAAATAAATACAGATCCTGAAGTCTATGGATAGAGCTATTGACCAACGTAATCGGAACAATTTATATTTTTGCCGTTCAAAATCTGTGGGCTATAGCACAGTTGATTTTCAATAAAATCGAATTTTCTACGAAATGGTTAGAAATATTCGAGCAATCCAAATGCAAGTTGGCAAAATAAATACAGATCCTGAAGCCTATTGATAGAGCTATTGACCAACGTAATCTGAGCATTTTATATTTTTGCCGTTCAAAATCTGTGGGCTATAGCACAGTTGATTTTCAATAAAATCGAATTTTCTACGAAATGGTTAGAAATATTCGAGCAATCCAAATGCAAGTTGGCAAAATAAATACAGATCCTGAAGCCTATTGATAGAGCTATTGACCAACGTAATCGGAGCAATTTATATTTTTGCCGTTCAAAATCTGTGGGCTATAGCACAGTTGATTTTCAATAAAATCGAATTTTCTACGAAATGGTTAGAAATATTCGAGCAATCCAAATGCAAGTTGGCAAAATAAATACAGATCCTGAAGTCTATGGATAGAGCTATTGACCAACGTAATCGGATCAATTTATATTTTTGCCGTTCAAAATCTGTGGGCTATAGCACAGTTGATTTTCAATAAAATCGAATTTTCTACGAAATGGTTAGAAATATTCGAGCAATCCAAATGCAAGTTGGCAAAATAAATACAGATCCTGAAGCCTATTGATAGAGCTATTGACCAACGTAATCGGAGCAATTTATATTTTTGCCGTTCAAAATCTGTGGGCTATAGCACAGTTGATTTTCAACAAAATCGAATTTTCTACGAAATGGTTAGAAATATTCGAGCAATCCAAATGCAAGTTGGCAAAATGAATACAGATCCTGAAGTCTATGGATAGAGCTATTGACCAACGTAATCGGAGCAATTTATATTTTTGCCGTTCAAAATCTGTGGGCTATAGCACAGTTGATTTTCAATAAAATCGAATTTTCTACGAAATGGTTAGAAATATTCGAGCAATCCAAATGCAAGTTGGCAAAATAAATACAGATCCTGAAGTCTATGGATAGAGCTATTGACCAACGTAATCGGAACAATTTATATTTTTGCCGTTCAAAATCTGTGGGCTATAGCACAGTTGATTTTCAATAAAATCGAATTTTCTACGAAATGGTTAGAAATATTCGAGCAATCCAAATGCAAGTTGGCAAAATAAATACAGATCCTGAAGTCTATGGATAGAGCTATTGACCAACGTAATCGGAACAATTTATATTTTTGCCGTTCAAAATCTGTGGGCTATAGCACAATTGATTTTCAACAAAATCGAATTTTCTACGAAATGGTTAGAAATATTCGAGCAATCCAAATGCAAGTTGGCAAAATAAATACAGATCCTGAAGTCTATGGATAGAGCTATTGACCAACGTAATCGGAGCAATTTATATTTTTGCCGTTCAAAATCTGTGGGCTATAGCACAGTTGATTTTCAATAAAATCGAATTTTCTACGAAATGGTTAGAAATATTCGAGCAATCCAAATGCAAGTTGGCAAAATAAATACAGATCCTGGAGTCTATGGATAGAGCTATTGACCAACGTAATCGGAACAATTTATATTTTTGCCGTTCAAAATCTGTGGGCTATAGCACAATTGATTTTCAATAAAATCGAATTTTCTACGAAATGGTTAGAAATATTCGAGCAATCCAAATGCAAGTTGGCAAAATAAATACAGATCCTGAAGCCTATTGATAGAGCTATTGACCAACGTAATCGGAGCAATTTATATTTTTGCCGTTCAAAATCTGTGGGCTATAGCACAGTTGATTTTCAACAAAATCGAATTTTCTACGAAATGATTAGAAATATTCGAGCAATCCAAATGCAAGTTGGCAAAATAAATACAGATCCTGAAGTCTATGGATAGAGCTATTGACCAACGTAATCGGAGCAATTTATATTTTTGCCGTTCAAAATCTGTGGACTATAGCACAGTTGATTTTCAATAAAATCGAATTTTCTACGAAATGGTTAGAAATATTCGAGCAATCCAAATGCAAGTTGGCAAAATAAATACAGATCCTGAAGCCTATTGATAGAGCTATTGACCAACGTAATCGGAGCAATTTATATTTTTGCCGTTCAAAATCTGTGGGCAGCACAGTTGATTTTCAATAAAATCGAATTTTCTACGAAATGGTTAGAAATATTCGAGCAATCCAAATGCAAGTTGGCAAAATAAATACAGATCCTGAAGTCTATGGATAGAGCTATTGACCAACGTAATCGGATCAATTTATATTTTTGCCGTTCAAAATCTGTGGGCTATAGCACAGTTGATTTTCAATAAAATCGAATTTTCTATGAAATGGTTAGAAATATTCGAGCAATCCAAATGCAAGTTGGCAAAATAAATACAGATCCTGAAGCCTATTTATAGAGCTATTGACCAACGTAATCGGAGCATTTTATATTTTTGCCGTTCAAAATCTGTGGGCTATAGCACAGTTGATTTTCAACAAAATCGAATTTTCTACGAAATGGTTAGAAATATTCGAGCAATCCAAATGCAAGTTGGCAAAATAAATACAGATCCTGAAGTCTATGGATAGAGCTATTGACCAACGTAATCGGAGCAATTTATATTTTTGCCGTTCAAAATCTGTGGGCAGCACAGTTGATTTTCAATAAAATCGAATTTTCTACGAAATGGTTAGAAATATTCGAGCAATCCAAATGCAAGTTGGCAAAATAAATACAGATCCTGAAGTCTATGGATAGAGCTATTGACCAACGTAATCGGATCAATTTATATTTTTGCCGTTCAAAATCTGTGGGCTATAGCACAATTGATTTTCAATAAAATCGAATTTTCTACGAAATGGTTAGAAATATTCGAGCAATCCAAATGCAAGTTGGCAAAATAAATACAGATCCTGAAGCCTATTGATAGAGCTATTGACCAACGTAATCTGAGCAATTTATATTTTTGCCGTTCAAAATCTGTGGGCTATATGACCAACGTAATCGGAACAATTTATATTTTTGCCGTTCAAAATCTGTGGGCTATAGCACAA
Organism: Tipula vernalis; assembly: GCA_958295665.1. Taxonomy (NCBI): domain Eukaryota; kingdom Metazoa; phylum Arthropoda; class Insecta; order Diptera; family Tipulidae; genus Tipula; species Tipula vernalis. The sequence goes on from OY282558.1 coordinate 5,361,900, forward strand.
TTGATTTTCAATAAAATCGAATTTTCTACGAAATGGTTAGAAATATTCGAGCAATCCAAATGCAAGTTGGCAAAATAAATACAGATCCTGAAGCCTATTGATAGAGCTATTGACCAACGTAATCTGAGCAATTTATATTTTTGCCGTTCAAAATCTGTGGGCTATAGCACAGTTGATTTTCAACAAAATCGAATTTTCTACGAAATGATTAGAAATATTCGAGCAATCCAAATGCAAGTTGGCAAAATAAATACAGATCCTGAAGTCTATGGATAGAGCTATTGACCAACGTAATCGGAGCAATTTATATTTTTGCCGTTCAAAATCTGTGGGCTATAGCACAGTTGATTTTCAATAAAATCGAATTTTCTACGAAATGGTTAGAAATATTCGAGCAATCCAAATGCAAGTTGGCAAAATAAATACAGATCCTGAAGCCTATTGATAGAGCTATTGACCAACGTAATCGGAGCAATTTATATTTTTGCCGTTCAAAATCTGTGGGCAGCACAGTTGATTTTCAATAAAATCGAATTTTCTACGAAATGGTTAGAAATATTCGAGCAATCCAAATGCAAGTTGGCAAAATAAATACAGATCCTGAAGTCTATGGATAGAGCTATTGACCAACGTAATCGGATCAATTTATATTTTTGCCGTTCAAAATCTGTGGGCTATAGCACAGTTGATTTTCAATAAAATCGAATTTTCTATGAAATGGTTAGAAATATTCGAGCAATCCAAATGCAAGTTGGCAAAATAAATTCTGTGGGCTATAGCACAGTTGATTTTCAATAAAATCGAATTTTCTACGAAATGGTTAGAAATATTCGAGCAATCCAAATGCAAGTTGGCAAAATAAATACAGATCCTGAAGTCTATGGATAGAGCTATTGACCAACGTAATCGGAACAATTTATATTTTTGCCGTTCAAAATCTGTGGGCTATAGCACAATTGATTTTAAATAAAATCGAATTTTCTACGAAATGGTTAGAAATATTCGAGCAATCCAAATGCAAGTTGGCAAAATAAATACAGATCCTGAAGCCTGTTGATAGAGCTATTGACCAACGTAATCGGAGCAATTTATATTTTTGCCGTTCAAAATCTGTGGGCTATAGCACAGTTGATTTTCAATAAAATCGAATTTTCTATGAAATGGTTAGAAATATTCGAGCAATCCAAATGCAAGTTGGCAAAATAAATACAGATCCTGAAGCCTATTGATAGAGCTATTGACCAACGTAATCTGAGCAATTTATATTTTTGCCGTTCAAAATCTGTGGGCTATAGCACAGTTGATTTTCAACAAAATCGAATTTTCTACGAAATGGTTAGAAATATTCGAGCAATCCAAATGCAAGTTGGCAAAATAAATACAGATCCTGAAGTCTATGGATAGAGCTATTGACCAACGTAATCGGAGCAATTTATATTTTTGCCGTTCAAAATCTGTGGGCTATAGCACAGTTGATTTTCAATAAAATCGAATTTTCTACGAAATGGTTAGAAATATTCGAGCAATCCAAATGCAAGTTGGCAAAATAAATACAGATCCTGAAGTCTATGGATAGAGCTATTGACCAACGTAATCGGAACAATTTATATTTTTGCCGTTCAAAATCTGTGGGCTATAGCACAATTGATTTTCAATAAAATCGAATTTTCTACGAAATGGTTAGAAATATTCGAGCAATCCAAATGCAAGTTGGCAAAATAAATACAGATCCTGAAGCCTATTGATAGAGCTATTGACCAACGTAATCGGAGCAATTTATATTTTTGCCGTTCAAAATCTGTGGGCTATAGCACAGTTGATTTTCAACAAAATCGAATTTTCTACGAAATGATTAGAAATATTCGAGCAATCCAAATGCAAGTTGGCAAAATAAATACAGATCCTGAAGTCTATGGATAGAGCTATTGACCAACGTAATCGGAACAATTTATATTTTTGCCGTTCAAAATCTGTGGGCTATAGCACAATTGATTTTCAACAAAATCGAATTTTCTACGAAATGGTTAGAAATATTCGAGCAATCCAAATGCAAGTTGGCAAAATAAATACAGATCCTGAAGTCTATGGATAGAGCTGTTGACCAACGTAATCGGAGCAATTTATATTTTTGCCGTTCAAAATCTGTGGGCTATAGCACAGTTGATTTTCAATAAAATCGAATTTTCTACGAAATGGTTAGAAATATTCGAGCAATCCAAATGCAAGTTGGCAAACTAAATACAGATCCTGAAGTCTATGGATAGAGCTATTGACCAACGTAATCGGAACAATTTATATTTTTGCCGTTCAAAATCTGTGGGCTATAGCACAATTGATTTTCAATAAAATCGAATTTTCTACGAAATGGTTAGAAATATTCGAGCAATCCAAATGCAAGTTGGCAAAATAAATACAGATCCTGAAGCCTATTGATAGAGCTATTGACCAACGTAATCGGAGCAATTTATATTTTTGCCGTTCAAAATCTGTGGGCTATAGCACAGTTGATTTTCAACAAAATCGAATTTTCTACGAAATGATTAGAAATATTCGAGCAATCCAAATGCAAGTTGGCAAAATAAATACAGATCCTGAAGTCTATGGATAGAGCTATTGACCAACGTAATCGGAGCAATTTATATTTTTGCCGTTCAAAATCTGTGGGCTATAGCACAGTTGATTTTCAATAAAATCGAATTTTCTACGAAATGGTTAGAAATATTCGAGCAATCCAAATGCAAGTTGGCAAAATAAATACAGATCCTGAAGCCTATTGATAGAGCTATTGACCAACGTAATCGGAGCAATTTATATTTTTGCCGTTCAAAATCTGTGGGCAGCACAGTTGATTTTCAATAAAATCGAATTTTCTACGAAATGGTTAGAAATATTCGAGCAATCCAAATGCAAGTTGGCAAAATAAATACAGATCCTGAAGTCTATGGATAGAGCTATTGACCAACGTAATCGGAACAATTTATATTTTTGCCGTTCAAAATCTGTGGGCTATAGCACAGTTGATTTTCAACAAAATCGAATTTTCTACGAAATGGTTAGAAATATTCGAGCAATCCAAATGCAAGTTGGCAAAATAAATACAGATCCTGAAGTCTATGGATAGAGCTATTGACCAACGTAATCGGAACAATTTATATTTTTGCCGTTCAAAATCTGTGGGCTATAGCACAATTGATTTTAAATAAAATCGAATTTTCTACGAAATGGTTAGAAATATTCGAGCAATCCAAATGCAAGTTGGCAAAATAAATACAGATCCTGAAGCCTGTTGATAGAGCTATTGACCAACGTAATCGGAGCAATTTATATTTTTGCCGTTCAAAATCTGTGGGCTATAGCACAGTTGATTTTCAATAAAATCGAATTTTCTATGAAATGGTTAGAAATATTCGAGCAATCCAAATGCAAGTTGGCAAAATAAATACAGATCCTGAAGCCTATTGATAGAGCTATTGACCAACGTAATCTGAGCAATTTATATTTTTGCCGTTCAAAATCTGTGGGCTATAGCACAGTTGATTTTCAACAAAATCGAATTTTCTACGAAATGGTTAGAAATATTCGAGCAATCCAAATGCAAGTTGGCAAAATAAATACAGATCCTGAAGTCTATGGATAGAGCTATTGACCAACGTAATCGGAGCAATTTATATTTTTGCCGTTCAAAATCTGTGGGCTATAGCACAGTTGATTTTCAATAAAATCGAATTTTCTACGAAATGGTTAGAAATATTCGAGCAATCCAAATGCAAGTTGGCAAAATAAATACAGATCCTGAAGTCTATGGATAGAGCTATTGACCAACGTAATCGGAACAATTTATATTTTTGCCGTTCAAAATCTGTGGGCTATAGCACAATTGATTTTCAATAAAATCGAATTTTCTACGAAATGGTTAGAAATATTCGAGCAATCCAAATGCAAGTTGGCAAAATAAATACAGATCCTGAAGCCTATTGATAGAGCTATTGACCAACGTAATCGGAGCAATTTATATTTTTGCCGTTCAAAATCTGTGGGCTATAGCACAGTTGATTTTCAACAAAATCGAATTTTCTACGAAATGATTAGAAATATTCGAGCAATCCAAATGCAAGTTGGCAAAATAAATACAGATCCTGAAGTCTATGGATAGAGCTATTGACCAACGTAATCGGAGCAATTTATATTTTTGCCGTTCAAAATCTGTGGGCTATAGCACAGTTGATTTTCAATAAAATCGAATTTTCTACGAAATGGTTAGAAATATTCGAGCAATCCAAATGCAAGTTGGCAAAATAAATACAGATCCTGAAGCCTATTGATAGAGCTATTGACCAACGTAATCGGAGCAATTTATATTTTTGCCGTTCAAAATCTGTGGGCAGCACAGTTGATTTTCAATAAAATCGAATTTTCTACGAAATGGTTAGAAATATTCGAGCAATCCAAATGCAAGTTGGCAAAATAAATACAGATCCTGAAGTCTATGGATAGAGCTATTGACCAACGTAATCGGAACAATTTATATTTTTGCCGTTCAAAATCTGTGGGCTATAGCACAGTTGATTTTCAACAAAATCGAATTTTCTACGAAATGATTAGAAATATTCGAGCAATCCAAATGCAAGTTGGCAAAATAAATACAGATCCTGAAGTCTATGGATAGAGCTATTGACCAACGTAATCGGAGCAATTTATATTTTTGCCGTTCAAAATCTGTGGGCTATAGCACAGTTGATTTTCAATAAAATCGAATTTTCTACGAAATGGTTAGAAATATTCGAGCAATCCAAATGCAAGTTGGCAAAATAAATACAGATCCTGAAGCCTATTGATAGAGCTATTGACCAACGTAATCGGAGCAATTTATATTTTTGCCGTTCAAAATCTGTGGGCAGCACAGTTGATTTTCAATAAAATCGAATTTTCTACGAAATGGTTAGAAATATTCGAGCAATCCAAATGCAAGTTGGCAAAATAAATACAGATCCTGAAGTCTATGGATAGAGCTATTGACCAACGTAATCGGATCAATTTATATTTTTGCCGTTCAAAATCTGTGGGCTATAGCACAGTTGATTTTCAATAAAATCGAATTTTCTATGAAATGGTTAGAAATATTCGAGCAATCCAAATGCAAGTTGGCAAAATAAATACAGATCCTGAAGCCTATTGATAGAGCTATTGACCAACGTAATCGGATCAATTTATATTTTTGCCGTTCAAAATCTGTGGGCTATAGCACAGTTGATTTTCAACAAAATCGAATTTTCTACGAAATGGTTAGAAATATTCGAGCAATCCAAATGCAAGTTGGCAAAATAAATACAGATCCTGAAGTCTATGGATAGAGCTATTGACCAACGTAATCGGAGCAATTTATATTTTTGCCGTTCAAAATCTTTGGGCAGCACAGTTGATTTTCAATAAAATCGAATTTTCTACGAAATGGTTAGAAATATTCGAGCAATCCAAATGCAAGTTGGCAAAATAAATACAGATCCTGAAGTCTATGGATAGAGCTATTGACCAACGTAATCGGATCAATTTATATTTTTGCCGTTCAAAATCTGTGGGCTATAGCACAATTGATTTTCAATAAAATCGAATTTTCTACGAAATGGTTAGAAATATTCGAGCAATCCAAATGCAAGTTGGCAAAATAAATACAGATCCTGAAGCCTATTGATAGAGCTATTGACCAACGTAATCTGAGCAATTTATATTTTTGCCGTTCAAAATCTGTGGGCTATAGCACAGTTGATTTTCAACAAAATCGAATTTTCTACGAAATGGTTAGAAATATTCGAGCAATCCAAATGCAAGTTGGCAAAATAAATACAGATCCTGAAGTCTATGGATAGAGCTATTGACCAACGTAATCGGAGCAATTTATATTTTTGCCGTTCAAAATCTGTGGGCTATAGCACAGTTGATTTTCAATAAAATCGAATTTTCTACGAAATGGTTAGAAATATTCGAGCAATCCAAATGCAAGTTGGCAAAATAAATACAGATCCTGAAGTCTATGGATAGAGCTATTGACCAACGTAATCGGAACAATTTATATTTTTGCCGTTCAAAATCTGTGGGCTATAGCACAATTGATTTTAAATAAAATCGAATTTTCTACGAAATGGTTAGAAATATTCGAGCAATCCAAATGCAAGTTGGCAAAATAAATACAGATCCTGAAGCCTGTTGATAGAGCTATTGACCAACGTAATCGGAGCAATTTATATTTTTGCCGTTCAAAATCTGTGGGCTATAGCACAGTTGATTTTCAATAAAATCGAATTTTCTATGAAATGGTTAGAAATATTCGAGCAATCCAAATGCAAGTTGGCAAAATAAATACAGATCCTGAAGCCTATTGATAGAGCTATTGACCAACGTAATCTGAGCAATTTATATTTTTGCCGTTCAAAATCTGTGGGCTATAGCACAGTTGATTTTCAACAAAATCGAATTTTCTACGAAATGGTTAGAAATATTCGAGCAATCCAAATGCAAGTTGGCAAAATAAATACAGATCCTGAAGTCTATGGATAGAGCTATTGACCAACGTAATCGGAGCAATTTATATTTTTGCCGTTCAAAATCTGTGGGCTATAGCACAGTTGATTTTCAATAAAATCGAATTTTCTACGAAATGGTTAGAAATATTCGAGCAATCCAAATGCAAGTTGGCAAAATAAATACAGATCCTGAAGTCTATGGATAGAGCTATTGACCAACGTAATCGGAACAATTTATATTTTTGCCGTTCAAAATCTGTGGGCTATAGCACAATTGATTTTCAATAAAATCGAATTTTCTACGAAATGGTTAGAAATATTCGAGCAATCCAAATGCAAGTTGGCAAAATAAATACAGATCCTGAAGCCTATTGATAGAGCTATTGACCAACGTAATCGGAGCAATTTATATTTTTGCCGTTCAAAATCTGTGGGCTATAGCACAGTTGATTTTCAACAAAATCGAATTTTCTACGAAATGATTAGAAATATTCGAGCAATCCAAATGCAAGTTGGCAAAATAAATACAGATCCTGAAGTCTATGGATAGAGCTATTGACCAACGTAATCGGAACAATTTATATTTTTGCCGTTCAAAATCTGTGGGCTATAGCACAATTGATTTTCAACAAAATCGAATTTTCTACGAAATGGTTAGAAATATTCGAGCAATCCAAATGCAAGTTGGCAAAATAAATACAGATCCTGAAGTCTATGGATAGAGCTGTTGACCAACGTAATCGGAGCAATTTATATTTTTGCCGTTCAAAATCTGTGGGCTATAGCACAGTTGATTTTCAATAAAATCGAATTTTCTACGAAATGGTTAGAAATATTCGAGCAATCCAAATGCAAGTTGGCAAAATAAATACAGATCCTGAAGTCTATGGATAGAGCTATTGACCAACGTAATCGGAGCAATTTATATTTTGGCCGTTCAAAATCTGTGGGCTATAGCACAATTGATTTTCAATAAAATCGAATTTTCTAAGAAATGGTTAGAAATATTCGAGCAATCCAAATGCAAGTTGGCAAAATAAATACAGATCCTGAAGCCTATTGATAGAGCTATTGACCAACGTAATCGGAGCAATTTATATTTTTGCCGTTCAAAATCTGTGGGCTATAGCACAGTTGATTTTCAACAAAATCGAATTTTCTACGAAATGATAATAAATATTCGAGCAATCAAAATGCAAGTTGGCAAAATAAATACAGATCCTGAAGTCTATGGATAGAGCTATTGACCAACGTAATCGGAGCAATTTATATTTTTGCCGTTCAAAATCTGTGCGCTATAGCACAGTTGATTTTCAATAAAATCGAATTTTCTACGAAATGGTTAGAAATATTCGAGCAATCCAAATGCAAGTTGGCAAAATAAATACAGATCCTGAAGCCTATTGATAGAGCTATTGACCAACGTAATCGGAGCAATTTATATTTTTGCCGTTCAAAATCTGTGGGCAGCACAGTTGATTTTCAATAAAATCGAATTTTCTACGAAATGGTTAGAAATATTCGAGCAATCCAAATGCAAGTTGGCAAAATAAATACAGATCCTGAAGTCTATGGATAGAGCTATTGACCAACGTAATCGGAACAATTTATATTTTTGCCGTTCAAAATCTGTGGGCTATAGCACAGTTGATTTTCAACAAAATCGAATTTTCTACGAAATGGTTAGAAATATTCGAGCAATCCAAATGCAAGTTGGCAAAATAAATACAGATCCTGAAGTCTATGGATAGAGCTATTGACCAACGTAATCGGAACAATTTATATTTTTGCCGTTCAAAATCTGTGGGCTATAGCACAGTTGATTTTCAATAAAATCGAATTTTCTACGAAATGGTTAGAAATATTCGAGCAATCCAAATGCAAGTTGGCAAAATAAATACAGATCCTGAAGCCTATTGATAGAGCTATTGACCAACGTAATCTGAGCATTTTATATTTTTGCCGTTCAAAATCTGTGGGGAATAGCACAGTTGATTTTCAATAAAATCGAATTTTCTACGAAATGGTTAGAAATATTCGAGCAATCCAAATGCAAGTTGGCAAAATAAATACAGATCCTGAAGTCTATGGATAGAGCTATTGACCAACGTAATCGGAGCAATTTATATTTTTGCCGTTCAAAATCTGTGGGCTATAGCACAGTTGATTTTCAATAAAATCGAATTTTCTATGAAATGGTTAGAAATATTCGAGCAATCCAAATGCAAGTTGGCAAAATAAATACAGATCCTGAAGTCTATGGATAGAGCTATTGACCAACGTAATCGGAACAATTTATATTTTTGCCGTTCAAAATCTGTGGGCTATAGCACAGTTGATTTTCAACAAAATCGAATTTTCTACGAAATGGTTAGAAATATTCGAGCAATCCAAATGCAAGTTGGCAAAATAAATACAGATCCTGAAGTCTATGGATAGAGCTATTGACCAACGTAATCGGAACAATTTATATTTTTGCCGTTCAAAATCTGTGGGCTATAGCACAGTTGATTTTCAATAAAATCGAATTTTCTACGAAATGGTTAGAAATATTCGAGCAATCCAAATGCAAGTTGGCAAAATAAATACAGATCCTGAAGCCTATTGATAGAGCTATTGACCAACGTAATCTGAGCATTTTATATTTTTGCCGTTCAAAATCTGTGGGCTATAGCACAGTTGATTTTCAATAAAATCGAATTTTCTACGAAATGGTTAGAAATATTCGAGCAATCCAAATGCAAGTTGGCAAAATAAATACAGATCCTGAAGCCTATTGATAGAGCTATTGACCAACGTAATCTGAGCATTTTATATTTTTGCCGTTCAAAATCTGTGGGCTATAGCACAGTTGATTTTCAATAAAATCGAATTTTCTATGAAATGGTTAGAAATATTCGAGCAATCCAAATGCAAGTTGGCAAAATAAATACAGATCCTGAAGTCTATGGATAGAGCTATTGACCAACGTAATCGGAACAATTTATATTTTTGCCGTTCAAAATCTGTGGGCTATAGCACAGTTGATTTTCAATAAAATCGAATTTTCTACGAAATGGTTAGAAATATTCGAGCAATCCAAATGCAAGTTGGCAAAATAAATACAGATCCTGAAGTCTATGGATAGAGCTATTGACCAACGTAATCGGAACAATTTATATTTTTGCCGTTCAAAATCTGTGGGCTATAGCACAGTTGATTTTCAATAAAATCGAATTTTCTACGAAATGGTTAGAAATATTCGAGCAATCCAAATGCAAGTTGGCAAAATAAATACAGATCCTGAAGCCTATTGATAGAGCTATTGACCAACGTAATCTGAGCATTTTATATTTTTGCCGTTCAAAATCTGTGGGCTATAGCACAGTTGATTTTCAATAAAATCGAATTTTCTACGAAATGGTTAGAAATATTCGAGCAATCCAAATGCAAGTTGGCAAAATAAATACAGATCCTGAAGCCTATTGATAGAGCTATTGACCAACGTAATCTGAGCATTTTATATTTTTGCCGTTCAAAATCTGTGGGCTATAGCACAGTTGATTTTCAATAAAATCGAATTTTCTACGAAATGGTTAGAAATATTCGAGCAATCCAAATGCAAGTTGGCAAAATAAATACAGATCCTGAAGTCTATGGATAGAGCTATTGACCAACGTAATCGGAACAATTTATATTTTTGCCGTTCAAAATCTGTGGGCTATAGCACAGTTGATTTTCAATAAAATCGAATTTTCTACGAAATGGTTAGAAATATTCGAGCAATCCAAATGCAAGTTGGCAAAATAAATACAGATCCTGAAGCCTATTGATAGAGCTATTGACCAACGTAATCGGAGCAATTTATATTTTTGCCGTTCAAAATCTGTGGGCAGCACAGTTGATTTTCAATAAAATCGAATTTTCTACGAAATGGTTAGAAATATTCGAGCAATCCAAATGCAAGTTGGCAAAATAAATACAGATCCTGAAGTCTATGGATAGAGCTATTGACCAACGTAATCGGAACAATTTATATTTTTGCCGTTCAAAATCTGTGGGCTATAGCACAGTTGATTTTCAACAAAATCGAATTTTCTACGAAATGGTTAGAAATATTCGAGCAATCCAAATGCAAGTTGGCAAAATAAATACAGATCCTGAAGTCTATGGATAGAGCTATTGACCAACGTAATCGGAACAATTTATATTTTTGCCGTTCAAAATCTGTGGGCTATAGCACAGTTGATTTTCAATAAAATCGAATTTTCTACGAAATGGTTAGAAATATTCGAGCAATCCAAATGCAAGTTGGCAAAATAAATACAGATCCTGAAGCCTATTGATAGAGCTATTGACCAACGTAATCTGAGCATTTTATATTTTTGCCGTTCAAAATCTGTGGGCTATAGCACAGTTGATTTTCAATAAAATCGAATTTTCTACGAAATGGTTAGAAATATTCGAGCAATCCAAATGCAAGTTGGCAAAATAAATACAGATCCTGAAGTCTATGGATAGAGCTATTGACCAACGTAATCGGAGCAATTTATATTTTTGCCGTTCAAAATCTGTGGGCTATAGCACAGTTGATTTTCAATAAAATCGAATTTTCTATGAAATGGTTAGAAATATTCGAGCAATCCAAATGCAAGTTGGCAAAATAAATACAGATCCTGAAGTCTATGGATAGAGCTATTGACCAACGTAATCGGAACAATTTATATTTTTGCCGTTCAAAATCTGTGGGCTATAGCACAGTTGATTTTCAACAAAATCGAATTTTCTACGAAATGGTTAGAAATATTCGAGCAATCCAAATGCAAGTTGGCAAAATAAATACAGATCCTGAAGTCTATGGATAGAGCTATTGACCAACGTAATCGGAACAATTTATATTTTTGCCGTTCAAAATCTGTGGGCTATAGCACAGTTGATTTTCAATAAAATCGAATTTTCTACGAAATGGTTAGAAATATTCGAGCAATCCAAATGCAAGTTGGCAAAATAAATACAGATCCTGAAGCCTATTGATAGAGCTATTGACCAACGTAATCTGAGCATTTTATATTTTTGCCGTTCAAAATCTGTGGGCTATAGCACAGTTGATTTTCAATAAAATCGAATTTTCTACGAAATGGTTAGAAATATTCGAGCAATCCAAATGCAAGTTGGCAAAATAAATACAGATCCTGAAGTCTATGGATAGAGCTATTGACCAACGTAATCGGAGCAATTTATATTTTTGCCGTTCAAAATCTGTGGGCTATAGCACAGTTGATTTTCAATAAAATCGAATTTTCTATGAAATGGTTAGAAATAATGGAGCAATCCAAATGCAAGTTGGCAAAATAAATACAGATCCTGAAGTCTATGGATAGAGCTATTGACCAACGTAATCGGAACAATTTATATTTTTGCCGTTCAAAATCTGTGGGCTATAGCACAGTTGATTTTCAACAAAATCGAATTTTCTACGAAATGGTTAGAAATATTCGAGCAATCCAAATGCAAGTTGGCAAAATAAATACAGATCCTGAAGTCTATGGATAGAGCTATTGACCAACGTAATCGGAACAATTTATATTTTTGCCGTTCAAAATCTGTGGGCTATAGCACAGTTGATTTTCAATAAAATCGAATTTTCTACGAAATGGTTAGAAATATTCGAGCAATCCAAATGCAAGTTGGCAAAATAAATACAGATCCTGAAGCCTATTGATAGAGCTATTGACCAACGTAATCTGAGCATTTTATATTTTTGCCGTTCAAAATCTGTGGGCTATAGCACAGTTGATTTTCAATAAAATCGAATTTTCTACGAAATGGTTAGAAATATTCGAGCAATCCAAATGCAAGTTGGCAAAATAAATACAGATCCTGAAGCCTATTGATAGAGCTATTGACCAACGTAATCGGAGCAATTTATATTTTTGCCGTTCAAAATCTGTGGGCAGCACAGTTGATTTTCAATAAAATCGAATTTTCTACGAAATGGTTAGAAATATTCGAGCAATCCAAATGCAAGTTGGCAAAATAAATACAGATCCTGAAGTCTATGGATAGAGCTATTGACCAACGTAATCGGAACAATTTATATTTTTGCCGTTCAAAATCTGTGGGCTATAGCACAGTTGATTTTCAATAAAATCGAATTTTCTACGAAATGGTTAGAAATATTCGAGCAATCCAAACGCAAGTTGGCAAAATAAATACAGATCCTGAAGCCTATTGATAGAGCTATTGACCAACGTAATCGGAGCAATTTATATTTTTGCCGTTCAAAATCTGTGGGCAGCACAGTTGATTTTCAATAAAATCGAATTTTCTACGAAATGGTTAGAAATATTCGAGCAATCCAAATGCAAGTTGGCAAAATAAATACAGATCCTGAAGTCTATGGATAGAGCTATTGACCAACGTAATCGGAACAATTTATATTTTTGCCGTTCAAAATCTGTGGGCTATAGCACAGTTGATTTTCAACAAAATCGAATTTTCTACGAAATGGTTAGAAATATTCGAGCAATCCAAATGCAAGTTGGCAAAATAAATACAGATCCTGAAGTCTATGGATAGAGCTATTGACCAACGTAATCGGAACAATTTATATTTTTGCCGTTCAAAATCTGTGGGCTATAGCACAGTTGATTTTCAATAAAATCGAATTTTCTACGAAATGGTTAGAAATATTCGAGCAATCCAAATGCAAGTTGGCAAAATAAATACAGATCCTGAAGCCTATTGATAGAGCTATTGACCAACGTAATCTGAGCATTTTATATTTTTGCCGTTCAAAATCTGTGGGCTATAGCACAGTTGATTTTCAATAAAATCGAATTTTCTACGAAATGGTTAGAAATATTCGAGCAATCCAAATGCAAGTTGGCAAAATAAATACAGATCCTGAAGTCTATGGATAGAGCTATTGACCAACGTAATCGGAGCAATTTATATTTTTGCCGTTCAAAATCTGTGGGCTATAGCACAGTTGATTTTCAATAAAATCGAATTTTCTATGAAATGGTTAGAAATATTCGAGCAATCCAAATGCAAGTTGGCAAAATAAATACAGATCCTGAAGTCTATGGATAGAGCTATTGACCAAAGTAATCGGAACAATTTATATTTTTGCCGTTCAAAATCTGTGGGCTATAGCACAGTTGATTTTCAACAAAATCGAATTTTCTACGAAATGGTTAGAAATATTCGAGCAATCCAAATGCAAGTTGGCAAAATAAATACAGATCCTGAAGTCTATGGATAGAGCTATTGACCAACGTAATCGGAACAATTTATATTTTTGCCGTTCAAAATCTGTGGGCTATAGCACAGTTGATTTTCAATAAAATCGAATTTTCTACGAAATGGTTAGAAATATTCGAGCAATCCAAATGCAAGTTGGCAAAATAAATACAGATCCTGAAGCCTATTGATAGAGCTATTGACCAACGTAATCTGAGCATTTTATATTTTTGCCGTTCAAAATCTGTGGGCTATAGCACAGTTGATTTTCAATAAAATCGAATTTTCTACGAAATGGTTAGAAATATTCGAGCAATCCAAATGCAAGTTGGCAAAATAAATACAGATCCTGAAGTCTATGGATAGAGCTATTGACCAACGTAATCGGAGCAATTTATATTTTTGCCGTTCAAAATCTGTGGGCTATAGCACAGTTGATTTTCAATAAAATCGAATTTTCTATGAAATGGTTAGAAATATTCGAGCAATCCAAATGCAAGTTGGCAAAATAAATACAGATCCTGAAGTCTATGGATAGAGCTATTGACCAATGTAATCGGAGCAATTTATATTTTTGCCGTTCAAAATCTGTGGGCTATAGCACAGTTGATTTTCAATAAAATCGAATTTTCTACGAAATGGTTAGAAATATTCGAGCAATCCAAATGCAAGTTGGCAAAATAAATACAGATCCTGAAGCCTATTGATAGAGCTATTGACCAACGTAATCTGAGCATTTTATATTTTTGCCGTTCAAAATCTGTGGGCTATAGCACAGTTGATTTTCAATAAAATCGAATTTTCTACGAAATGGTTAGAAATATTCGAGCAATCCAAATGCAAGTTGGCAAAATAAATACAGATCCTGAAGTCTATGGATAGAGCTATTGACCAACGTAATCGGAGCAATTTATATTTTTGCCGTTCAAAATCTGTGGGCTATAGCACAGTTGATTTTCAACAAAATCGAATTTTCTACGAAATGGTTAGAAATATTCGAGCAATCCAAATGCAAGTTGGCAAAATAAATACAGATCCTGAAGTCTATGGATAGAGCTATTGACCAACGTAATCGGAGCAATTTATATTTTTGCCGTTCAAAATCTGTGGGCAGCACAGTTGATTTTCAATAAAATCGAATTTTCTACGAAATGGTTAGAAATATTCGAGCAATCCAAATGCAAGTTGGCAAAATAAATACAGATCCTGAAGTCTATGGATAGAGCTATTGACCAACGTAATCGGAACAATTTATATTTTTGCCGTTCAAAATCTGTGGGCTATAGCACAGTTGATTTTCAATAAAATCGAATTTTCTACGAAATGGTTAGAAATATTCGAGCAATCCAAATGCAAGTTGGCAAAATAAATACAGATCCTGAAGTCTATTGATAGAGCTATTGACCAACGTAATCGGAGCAATTTATATTTTTGCCGTTCAAAATCTGTGGGCTATAGCACAGTTGATTTTCAATAAAATCGAATTTTCTATGAAATGGTTAGAAATATTCGAGCAATCCAAATGCAAGTTGGCAAAATAAATACAGATCCTGAAGCCTATTGATAGAGCTATTGACCAACGTAATCTGAGCAATTTATATTTTTGCCGTTCAAAATCTGTGGGCTATAGCACAGTTGATTTTCAACAAAATCGAATTTTCTACGAAATGGTTAGAAATATTCGAGCAATCCAAATGCAAGTTGGCAAAATAAATACAGATCCTGAAGTCTATGGATAGAGCTATTGACCAACGTAATCGGAGCAATTTATATTTTTGCCGTTCAAAATCTGTGGGCTATAGCACAGTTGATTTTCAATAAAATCGAATTTTCTACGAAATGGTTAGAAATATTCGAGCAATCCAAATGCAAGTTGGCAAAATAAATACAGATCCTGAAGTCTATGGATAGAGCTATTGACCAACGTAATCGGAACAATTTATATTTTTGCCGTTCAAAATCTGTGGGCTATAGCACAATTGATTTTAAATAAAATCGAATTTTCTACGAAATGGTTAGAAATATTCGAGCAATCCAAATGCAAGTTGGCAAAATAAATACAGATCCTGAAGCCTATTGATAGAGCTATTGACCAACGTAATCGGAGCAATTTATATTTTTGCCGTTCAAAATCTGTGGGCTATAGCACAGTTGATTTTCAACAAAATCGAATTTTCTACGAAATGATTAGAAATATTCGAGCAATCCAAATGCAAGTTGGCAAAATAAATACAGATCCTGAAGCCTATTGATAGAGCTATTGACCAACGTAATCGGAGCAATTTATATTTTTGCCGTTCAAAATCTGTGGGCTATAGCACAGTTGATTTTCAATAAAATCGAATTTTCTACGAAATGGTTAGAAATATTCGAGCAATCCAAATGCAAGTTGGCAAAATAAATACAGATCCTGAAGCCTATTGATAGAGCTATTGACCAACGTAATCGGAGCAATTTATATTTTTGCCGTTCAAAATCTGTGGGCAGCACAGTTGATTTTCAATAAAATCGAATTTTCTACGAAATGGTTAGAAATATTCGAGCAATCCAAATGCAAGTTGGCAAAATAAATACAGATCCTGAAGTCTATGGATAGAGCTATTGACCAACGTAATCGGATCAATTTATATTTTTGCCGTTCAAAATCTGTGGGCTATAAGCACAGTTGATTTTCAATAAAATCGAATTTTCTACGAAATGGTTAGAAATATTCGAGCAATCCAAATGCAAGTTGGCAAAATAAATACAGATCCTGAAGTCTATGGATAGAGCTATTGACCAACGTAATCGGAGCAATTTATATTTTTGCCGTTCAAAATCTGTGGGCTATAGCACAGTTGATTTTCAATAAAATCGAATTTTCTACGAAATGGTTAGAAATATTCGAGCAATCCAAATGCAAGTTGGCAAAATAAATACAGATCCTGAAGCCTATTGATAGAGCTATTGACCAACGTAATCGGAGCAATTTATATTTTTGCCGTTCAAAATCTGTGGGCAGCACAGTTGATTTTCAATAAAATCGAATTTTCTACGAAATGGTTAGAAATATTCGAGCAATCCAAATGCAAGTTGGCAAAATAAATACAGATCCTGAAGTCTATGGATAGAGCTATTGACCAACGTAATCGGATCAATTTATATTTTTGCCGTTCAAAATCTGTGGGCTATAAGCACAGTTGATTTTCAATAAAATCGAATTTTCTACGAAATGGTTAGAAATATTCGAGCAATCCAAATGCAAGTTGGCAAAATAAATACAGATCCTGAAGTCTATGGATAGAGCTATTGACCAACGTAATCGGAACAATTTATATTTTTGCCGTTCAAAATCTGTGGGCTATAGCACAATTGATTTTAAATAAAATCGAATTTTCTACGAAATGGTTAGAAATATTCGAGCAATCCAAATGCAAGTTGGCAAAATAAATACAGATCCTGAAGCCTATTGATAGAGCTATTGACCAACGTAATCGGAGCAATTTATATTTTTGCCGTTCAAAATCTGTGGGCTATAGCACAGTTGATTTTCAATAAAATCGAATTTTCTACGAAATGATTAGAAATATTCGAGCAATCCAAATGCAAGTTGGCAAAATAAATACAGATCCTGAAGTCTATGGATAGAGCTATTGACCAACGTAATCGGAGCAATTTATATTTTTGCCGTTCAAAATCTGTGGGCTATAGCACAGTTGATTTTCAACAAAATCGAATTTTCTACGAAATGGTTAGAAATATTCGAGCAATCCAAATGCAAGTTGGCAAAATAAATACAGATCCTGAAGTCTATGGATAGAGCTATTGACCAACGTAATCGGAGCAATTTATATTTTTGCCGTTCAAAATCTGTGGGCAGCACAGTTGATTTTCAATAAAATCGAATTTTCTACGAAATGGTTAGAAATATTCGAGCAATCCAAATGCAAGTTGGCAAAATAAATACAGATCCTGAAGTCTATGGATAGAGCTATTGACCAACGTAATCGGATCAATTTATATTTTTGCCGTTCAAAATCTGTGGGCTATAGCACAGTTGATTTTCAATAAAATCGAATTTTCTACGAAATGGTTAGAAATATTCGAGCAATCCAAATGCAAGTTGGCAAAATAAATACAGATCCTGAAGCCTATTGATAGAGCTATTGACCAACGTAATCTGAGCATTTTATATTTTTGCCGTTCAAAATCTGTGGGCTATAGCACAGTTGATTTTCAATAAAATCGAATTTTCTACGAAATGGTTAGAAATATTCGAGCAATCCAAATGCAAGTTGGCAAAATAAATACAGATCCTGAAGTCTATGGATAGAGCTATTGACCAACGTAATCGGAGCAATTTATATTTTTGCCGTTCAAAATCTGTGGGCTATAGCACAGTTGATTTTCAATAAAATCGAATTTTCTATGAAATGGTTAGAAATATTCGAGCAATCCAAATGCAAGTTGGCAAAATAAATACAGATCCTGAAGCCTATTGATAGAGCTATTGACCAACGTAATCTGAGCAATTTATATTTTTGCCGTTCAAAATCTGTGGGCTATAGCACAGTTGATTTTCAACAAAATCGAATTTTCTACGAAATGGTTAGAAATATTCGAGCAATCCAAATGCAAGTTGGCAAAATAAATACAGATCCTGAAGTCTATGGATAGAGCTATTGACCAACGTAATCGGAGCAATTTATATTTTTGCCGTTCAAAATCTGTGGGCTATAGCACAGTTGATTTTCAATAAAATCGAATTTTCTACGAAATGGTTAGAAATATTCGAGCAATCCAAATGCAAGTTGGCAAAATAAATACAGATCCTGAAGCCTATTGATAGAGCTATTGACCAACGTAATCTGAGCATTTTATATTTTTGCCGTTCAAAATCTGTGGGCTATAGCACAGTTGATTTTCAATAAAATCGAATTTTCTACGAAATGGTTAGAAATATTCGAGCAATCCAAATGCAAGTTGGCAAAATAAATACAGATCCTTAAGTCTATGGATAGAGCTATTGACCAACGTAATCGGAACAATTTATATTTTTGCCGTTCAAAATCTGTGGGCTATAGCACAGTTGATTTTCAATAAAATCGAATTTTCTACGAAATGGTTAGAAATATTCGAGCAATCCAAATGCAAGTTGGCAAAATAAATACAGATCCTGAAGCCTATTGATAGAGCTATTGACCAACGTAATCTGAGCATTTTATATTTTTGCCGTTCAAAATCTGTGGGCACAGTTGATTTTCAATAAAATCGAATTTTCTACGAAATGGTTAGAAATATTCGAGCAATCCAAATGCAAGTTGGCAAAATAAATACAGATCCTGAAGTCTATGGATAGAGCTATTGACCAACGTAATCGGAGCAATTTATATTTTTGCCGTTCAAAATCTGTGGGCTATAGCACAGTTGATTTTCAATAAAATCGAATTTTCTAGCACAGTTGATTTTCAACAAAATCGAATTTTCTACGAAATGGTTAGAAATATTCGAGCAATCCAAATGCAAGTTGGCAAAATAAATACAGATCCTGAAGTCTATGGATAGAGCTATTGACCAACGTAATCGGAGCAATTTATATTTTTGCCGTTCAAAATCTGTGGGCTATAGCACAGTTGATTTTCAATAAAATCGAATTTTCTACGAAATGGTTAGAAATATTCGAGCAATCCAAATGCAAGTTGGCAAAATAAATACAGATCCTGAAGCCTATTGATAGAGCTATTGACCAACGTAATCGGAACAATTTATATTTTTGCCGTTCAAAATCTGTGGGCTATAGCACAATTGATTTTCAATAAAATCGAATTTTCTACGAAATGGTTAGAAATATTCGAGCAATCCAAATGCAAGTTGGCAAAATAAATACAGATCCTGAAGCCTATTGATAGAGCTATTGACCAACGTAATCGGAGCAATTTATATTTTTGCCGTTCAAAATCTGTGGGTTGATTTTCAATAAAATCGAATTTTCTACGAAATGGTTAGAAATATTCGAGCAATCCAAATGCAAGTTGGCAAAATAAATACAGATCCTGAAGCCTATTGATAGAGCTATTGACCAACGTAATCGGAGCAATTTATATTTTTGCCGTTCAAAATCTGTGGGCAGCACAGTTGATTTTCAATAAAATCGAATTTTCTACGAAATGGTTAGAAATATTCGAGCAATCCAAATGCAAGTTGGCAAAATAAATACAGATCCTGAAGTCTATGGATAGAGCTATTGACCAACGTAATCGGAGCATTTTATATTTTTGCCGTTCAAAATCTGTGGGCTATAGCACAGTTGATTTTCAACAAAATCGAATTTTCTACGAAATGGTTAGAAATATTCGAGCAATCCAAATGCAAGTTGGCAAAATAAATACAGATCCTGAAGTCTATGGATAGAGCTATTGACCAACGTAATCGGAGCAATTTATATTTTTGCCGTTCAAAATCTGTGGGCAGCACAGTTGATTTTCAATAAAATCGAATTTTCTACGAAATGGTTAGAAATATTCGAGCAATCCAAATGCAAGTTGGCAAAATAAATACAGATCCTGAAGTCTATGGATAGAGCTATTGACCAACGTAATCGGATCAATTTATATTTTTGCCGTTCAAAATCTGTGGGCTATAGCACAGTTGATTTTCAATAAAATCGAATTTTCTACGAAATGGTTAGAAATATTCGAGCAATCCAAATGCAAGTTGGCAAAATAAATACAGATCCTGAAGTCTATGGATAGAGCTATTGACCAACGTAATCGGAGCAATTTATATTTTTGCCGTTCAAAATCTGTGGGCTATAGCACAGTTGATTTTCAATAAAATCGAATTTTCTACGAAATGGTTAGAAATATTCGAGCAATCCAAATGCAAGTTGGCAAAATAAATACAGATCCTGAAGCCTATTAATAGAGCTATTGACCAACGTAATCGGAGCATTTTATATTTTTGCCGTTCAAAATCTGTGGGCTATAGCACAGTTGATTTTCAATAAAATCGAATTTTCTACGAAATGGTTAGAAATATTCGAGCAATCCAAATGCAAGTTGGCAAAATAAATACAGATCCTGAAGTCTATGGATAGAGCTATTGACCAACGTAATCGGAGCAATTTATATTTTTGCCGTTCAAAATCTGTGGGCTATAGCACAATTGATTTTCAATAAAATCGAATTTTCTACGAAATGGTTAGAAATATTCGAGCAATCCAAATGCAAGTTGGCAAAATAAATACAGATCCTGAAGCCTATTGATAGAGCAATTGACCAACGTAATCGGAGCAATTTATATTTTTGCCGTTCAAAATCTGTGGGCTATAGCACAGTTGATTTTCAACAAAATCGAATTTTCTACGAAATGATTAGAAATATTCGAGCAATCCAAATGCAAGTTGGCAAAATAAATACAGATCCTGAAGTCTATGGATAGAGCTATTGACCAACGTAATCGGAGCAATTTATATTTTTGCCGTTCAAAATCTGTGGGCTATATAGCACAGTTGATTTTCAATAAAATCGAATTTTCTACGAAATGGTTAGAAATATTCGAGCAATCCAAATGCAAGTTGGCAAAATAAATACAGATCCTGAAGTCTATGGATAGAGCTATTGACCAACGTAATCGGAACAATTTATATTTTTGCCGTTCAAAATCTGTGGGCTATAGCACAATTGATTTTCAATAAAATCGAATTTTCTACGAAATGGTTAGAAATATTCGAGCAATCCAAATGCAAGTTGGCAAAATAAATACAGATCCTGAAGCCTATTGATAGAGCTATTGACCAACGTAATCGGAGCAATTTATATTTTTGCCGTTCAAAATCTGTGGGCTATAGCACAGTTGATTTTCAACAAAATCGAATTTTCTACGAAATGGTTAGAAATATTCGAGCAATCCAAATGCAAGTTGGCAAAATAAATACAGATCCTGAAGTCTATGGATAGAGCTATTGACCAACGTAATCGGAGCATTTTATATTTTGGCCGTTCAAAATCTGTGGGCTATAGCACAATTGATTTTCAATAAAATCGAATTTTCTACGAAATGGTTAGAAATATTCGAGCAATCCAAATGCAAGTTGGCAAAATAAATACAGATCCTGAAGCCTATTGATAGAGCTATTGACCAACGTAATCGGAACAATTTATATTTTTGCCGTTCAAAATCTGTGGGCTATAGCACAGTTGATTTTCAATAAAATCGAATTTTCTACGAAATGGTTAGAAATATTCGAGCAATCCAAATGCAAGTTGGCAAAATAAATACAGATCCTGAAGTCTATGGATAGAGCTATTGACCAACGTAATCGGAACAATTTATATTTTTGCCGTTCAAAATCTGTGGGCTATAGCACAGTTGATTTTCAATAAAATCGAATTTTCTACGAAATGGTTAGAAATATTCGAGCAATCCAAATGCAAGTTGGCAAAATAAATACAGATCCTGAAGCCTATTGATAGAGCTATTGACCAACGTAATCGGAGCAATTTATATTTTAGCCGTTCAAAATCTGTGGGCTATAGCACAGTTGATTTTCAACAAAATCGAATTTTCTACGAAATGGTTAGAAATATTCGAGCAATCCAAATGCAAGTTGGCAAAATGAATACAGATCCTGAAGTCTATGGATAGAGCTATTGACCAACGTAATCGGAGCAATTTATATTTTTGCCGTTCAAAATCTGTGGGCTATAGCACAGTTGATTTTCAATAAAATCGAATTTTCTACGAAATGGTTAGAAATATTCGAGCAATCCAAATGCAAGTTGGCAAAATAAATACAGATCCTGAAGTCTATGGATAGAGCTATTGACCAACGTAATCGGAACAATTTATATTTTTGCCGTTCAAAATCTGTGGGCTATAGCACAATTGATTTTCAACAAAATCGAATTTTCTACGAAATGGTTAGAAATATTCGAGCAATCCAAATGCAAGTTGGCAAAATAAATACAGATCCTGAAGTCTATGGATAGAGCTATTGACCAACGTAATCGGAGCAATTTATATTTTTGCCGTTCAAAATCTGTGGGCTATAGCACAGTTGATTTTCAATAAAATCGAATTTTCTACGAAATGGTTAGAAATATTCGAGCAATCCAAATGCAAGTTGGCAAAATAAATACAGATCCTGAAGTCTATGGATAGAGCTATTGACCAACGTAATCGGAACAATTTATATTTTTGCCGTTCAAAATCTGTGGGCTATAGCACAATTGATTTTCAATAAAATCGAATTTTCTACGAAATGGTTAGAAATATTCGAGCAATCCAAATGCAAGTTGGCAAAATAAATACAGATCCTGAAGCCTATTGATAGAGCTATTGACCAACGTAATCGGAGCAATTTATATTTTTGCCGTTCAAAATCTGTGGGCTATAGCACAGTTGATTTTCAACAAAATCGAATTTTCTACGAAATGGTTAGAAATATTCGAGCAATCCAAATGCAAGTTGGCAAAATAAATACAGATCCTGAAGTCTATGGATAGAGCTATTGACCAACGTAATCGGAGCAATTTATATTTTTGCCGTTCAAAATCTGTGGGCTATAGCACAGTTGATTTTCAATAAAATCGAATTTTCTACGAAATGGTTAGAAATATTCGAGCAATCCAAATGCAAGTTGGCAAAATAAATACAGATCCTGAAGTCTATGGATAGAGCTATTGACCAACGTAATCGGAGCAATTTATATTTTTGCCGTTCAAAATCTGTGGGCTATAGCACAGTTGATTTTCAATAAAATCGAATTTTCTATGAAATGGTTAGAAATATTCGAGCAATCCAAATGCAAGTTGGCAAAATAAATACAGATCCTGAAGCCTATTGATAGAGCTATTGACCAACGTAATCTGAGCAATTTATATTTTTGCCGTTCAAAATCTGTGGGCTATAGCACAATTGATTTTCAATAAAATCGAATTTTCTACGAAATGGTTAGAAATATTCGAGCAATCCAAATGCAAGTTGGCAAAATAAATACAGATCCTGAAGCCTATTGATAGAGCTATTGACCAACGTAATCGGAGCAATTTATATTTTTGCCGTTCAAAATCTGTGGGCTATAGCACAGTTGATTTTCAACAAAATCGAATTTTCTACGAAATGGTTAGAAATATTCGAGCAATCCAAATGCAAGTTGGCAAAATAAATACAGATCCTGAAGTCTATGGATAGAGCTATTGACCAACGTAATCGGAGCAATTTATATTTTTGCCGTTCAAAATCTGTGGGCTATAGCACAGTTGATTTTCAATAAAATCGAATTTTCTACGAAATGGTTAGAAATATTCGAGCAATCCAAATGCAAGTTGGCAAAATAAATACAGATCCTGAAGCCTATTGATAGAGCTATTGACCAACGTAATCGGAGCAATTTATATTTTTGCCGTTCAAAATCTGTGGGCTATAGCACAGTTGATTTTCAACAAAATCGAATTTTCTACGAAATGGTTAGAAATATTCGAGCAATCCAAATGCAAGTTGGCAAAATGAATACAGATCCTGAAGTCTATGGATAGAGCTATTGACCAACGTAATCGGAGCAATTTATATTTTTGCCGTTCAAAATCTGTGGGCTATAGCACAGTTGATTTTCAATAAAATCGAATTTTCTACGAAATGGTTAGAAATATTCGAGCAATCCAAATGCAAGTTGGCAAAATAAATACAGATCCTGAAGTCTATGGATAGAGCTATTGACCAACGTAATCGGAGCAATTTATATTTTTGCCGTTCAAAATCTGTGGGCTATAGCACAGTTGATTTTCAATAAAATCGAATTTTCTATGAAATGGTTAGAAATATTCGAGCAATCCAAATGCAAGTTGGCAAAATAAATACAGATCCTGAAGCCTATTGATAGAGCTATTGACCAACGTAATCTGAGCAATTTATATTTTTGCCGTTCAAAATCTGTGGGCTATAGCACAATTGATTTTCAATAAAATCGAATTTTCTACGAAATGGTTAGAAATATTCGAGCAATCCAAATGCAAGTTGGCAAAATAAATACAGATCCTGAAGCCTATTGATAGAGCTATTGACCAACGTAATCGGAGCAATTTATATTTTTGCCGTTCAAAATCTGTGGGCTATAGCACAGTTGATTTTCAACAAAATCGAATTTTCTACGAAATGGTTAGAAATATTCGAGCAATCCAAATGCAAGTTGGCAAAATAAATACAGATCCTGAAGTCTATGGATAGAGCTATTGACCAACGTAATCGGAGCAATTTATATTTTTGCCGTTCAAAATCTGTGGGCTATAGCACAGTTGATTTTCAATAAAATCGAATTTTCTACGAAATGGTTAGAAATATTCGAGCAATCCAAATGCAAGTTGGCAAAATAAATACAGATCCTGAAGTCTATGGATAGAGCTATTGACCAACGTAATCGGAACAATTTATATTTTTGCCGTTCAAAATCTGTGGGCTATAGCACAATTGATTTTCAATAAAATCGAATTTTCTACGAAATGGTTAGAAATATTCGAGCAATCCAAATGCAAGTTTGCAAAATAAATACAGATCCTGAAGTCTATGGATAGAGCTATTGACCAACGTAATCGGAGCATTTTATATTTTTGCCGTTCAAAATCTGTGGGCTATAGCACAGTTGATTTTCAACAAAATCGAATTTTCTACGAAATGGTTAGAAATATTCGAGCAATCCAAATGCAAGTTGGCAAAATAAATACAGATCCTGAAGTCTATGGATAGAGCTATTGACCAACGTAATCGGAACAATTTATATTTTTGCCGTTCAAAATCTGTGGGCTATAGCACAATTGATTTTCAATAAAATCGAATTTTCTACGAAATGGTTAGAAATATTCGAGCAATCCAAATGCAAGTTGGCAAAATAAATACAGATCCTGAAGCCTATTGATAGAGCTATTGACCAACGTAATCGGAGCAATTTATATTTTTGCCGTTCAAAATCTGTGGGCTATAAGCACAGTTGATTTTCAACAAAATCGAATTTTCTACGAAATGGTTAGAAATATTCGAGCAATCCAAATGCAAGTTGGCAAAATAAATACAGATCCTGAAGTCTATGGATAGAGCTATTGACCAACGTAATCGGAGCAATTTATATTTTTGCCGTTCAAAAGCACAGTTGATTTTCAATAAAATCGAATTTTCTACGAAATGGTTAGAAATATTCGAGCAATCCAAATGCAAGTTGGCAAAATAAATACAGATCCTGAAGTCTATGGATAGAGCTATTGACCAACGTAATCGGAGCAATTTATATTTTTGCCGTTCAAAATCTGTGGGCTATAGCACAGTTGATTTTCAATAAAATCGAATTTTCTATGAAATGGTTAGAAATATTCGAGCAATCCAAATGCAAGTTGGCAAAATAAATACAGATCCTGAAGCCTATTGATAGAGCTATTGACCAACGTAATCTGAGCAATTTATATTTTTGCCGTTCAAAATCTGTGGGCTATAGCACAATTGATTTTCAATAAAATCGAATTTTCTACGAAATGGTTAGAAATATTCGAGCAATCCAAATGCAAGTTGGCAAAATAAATACAGATCCTGAAGCCTATTGATAGAGCTATTGACCAACGTAATCGGAGCAATTTATATTTTTGCCGTTCAAAATCTGTGGGCTATAGCACAGTTGATTTTCAATAAAATTGAATTTTCTACGAAATGGTTAGAAATATTCGAGCAATCCAAATGCAAGTTGGCAAAATAAATACAGATCCTGAAGTCTATGGATAGAGCTATTGACCAACGTAATCGGAACAATTTATATTTTTGCCGTTCAAAATCTGTGGGCTATAGCACAGTTGATTTTCAATAAAATCGAATTTTCTACGAAATGGTTAGAAATATTCGAGCAATCCAAATGCAAGTTGGCAAAATAAATACAGATCCTGAAGTCTATGGATAGAGCTATTGACCAACGTAATCGGAGCATTTCATATATTTTTGCCGTTCAAAATCTGTGGGCTATAGCACAGTTGATTTTCAACAAAATCGAATTTTCTACGAAATGGTTAGAAATATTCGAGCAATCCAAATGCAAGTTGGCAAAATAAATACAGATCCTGAAGTCTATGGATAGAGCTATTGACCAACGTAATCGGAGCAATTTATATTTTTGCCGTTCAAAATCTGTGGGCTTATAGCACAGTTGATTTTCAATAAAATCGAATTTTTTACGAAATGGTTAGAAATATTCGAGCAATCCAAATGCAAGTTGGCAAAATAAATACAGATCCTGAAGTCTATGGATAGAGCTATTGACCAACGTAATCGGAGCAATTTATATTTTTGCCGTTCAAAATCTGTGGGCTATAGCACAGTTGATTTTCAATAAAATCGAATTTTCTATGAAATGGTTAGAAATATTCGAGCAATCCAAATGCAAGTTGGCAAAATAAATACAGATCCTGAAGTCTATGGATAGAGCTATTGACCAACGTAATCGGATCAATTTATATTTTTGCCGTTCAAAATCTGATTTTCAATAAAATCGAATTTTCTACGAAATGGTTAGAAATATTCGAGCAATCCAAATGCAAGTTGGCAAAATAAATACAGATCCTGAAGCCTATTGATAGAGCTATTGACCAACGTAATCTGAGCAATTTATATTTTTGCCGTTCAAAATCTGTGGGCTATAGCACAATTGATTTTCAATAAAATCGAATTTTCTACGAAATGGTTAGAAATATTCGAGCAATCCAAATGCAAGTTGGCAAAATAAATACAGATCCTGAAGTCTATGGATAGAGCTATTGACCAACGTAATCGGAGCATTTTATATTTTTGCCGTTCAAAATCTGTGGGCTATAGCACAGTTGATTTTCAACAAAATCGAATTTTCTACGAAATGGTTAGAAATATTCGAGCAATCCAAATGCAAGTTGGCAAAATAAATACAGATCCTGAAGTCTATGGATAGAGCTATTGACCAACGTAATCGGAGCAATTTATATTTTTGCCGTTCAAAATCTGTGGGCTATAGCACAGTTGATTTTCAATAAAATCGAATTTTCTACGAAATGGTTAGAAATATTCGAGCAATCCAAATGCAAGTTGGCAAAATAAATACAGATCCTGAAGCCTATTGATAGAGCTATTGACCAACGTAATCTGAGCAATTTATATTTTTGCCGTTCAAAATCTGTGGGCTATAGCACAATTGATTTTCAATAAAATCGAATTTTCTACGAAATGGTTAGAAATATTCGAGCAATCCAAATGCAAGTTGGCAAAATAAATACAGATCCTGAAGTCTATGGATAGAGCTATTGACCAACGTAATCGGAGCATTTTATATTTTTGCCGTTCAAAATCTGTGGGCTATAGCACAGTTGATTTTCAACAAAATCGAATTTTCTACGAAATGGTTAGAAATATTCGAGCAATCCAAATGCAAGTTGGCAAAATAAATACAGATCCTGAAGTCTATGGATAGAGCTATTGACCAACGTAATCGGAGCAATTTATATTTTTGCCGTTCAAAATCTGTGGGCTATAGCACAATTGATTTTCAATAAAATCGAATTTTCTACGAAATGGTTAGAAATATTCGAGCAATCCAAATGCAAGTTGGCAAAATAAATACAGATCCTGAAGCCTATTGATAGAGCTATTGACCAACGTAATCGGAGCAATTTATATTTTTGCCGTTCAAAATCTG
Organism: Tipula vernalis; assembly: GCA_958295665.1. NCBI lineage: Eukaryota > Metazoa > Arthropoda > Insecta > Diptera > Tipulidae > Tipula > Tipula vernalis. Next base: position 5,390,313 of record OY282558.1, read on the forward strand.
TGGGCTATAGCACAGTTGATTTTCAACAAAATCGAATTTTCTACGAAATGGTTAGAAATATTCGAGCAATCCAAATGCAAGTTGGCAAAATAAATACAGATCCTGAAGTCTATGGATAGAGCTATTGACCAACGTAATCGGAGCATTTCATATATTTTTGCCGTTCAAAATCTGTGGGCTATAAGCACAGTTGATTTTCAACAAAATCGAATTTTCTACGAAATGGTTAGAAATATTCGAGCAATCCAAATGCAAGTTGGCAAAATAAATACAGATCCTGAAGTCTATGGATAGAGCTATTGACCAACGTAATCGGAGCAATTTATATTTTTGCCGTTCAAAATCTGTGGGCTTATAGCACAGTTGATTTTCAATAAAATCGAATTTTTTACGAAATGGTTAGAAATATTCGAGCAATCCAAATGCAAGTTGGCAAAATAAATACAGATCCTGAAGTCTATGGATAGAGCTATTGACCAACGTAATCGGAGCAATTTATATTTTTGCCGTTCAAAATCTGTGGGCCATGCACAGTTGATTTTCAATAAAATCGAATTTTCTATGAAATGGTTAGAAATATTCGAGCAATCCAAATGCAAGTTGGCAAAATAAATACAGATCCTGAAGTCTATGGATAGAGCTATTGACCAACGTAATCGGATCAATTTATATTTTTGCCGTTCAAAATCTGTGGGCTATAGCACAGTTGATTTTCAACAAAATCGAATTTTCTACGAAATGGTTAGAAATATTCGAGCAATCCAAATGCAAGTTGGCAAAATAAATACAGATCCTGAAGTCTATGGATAGAGCTATTGACCAACGTAATCGGAACAATTTATATTTTTGCCGTTCAAAATCTGTGGGCTATAGCACAATTGATTTTCAATAAAATCGAATTTTCTACGAAATGGTTAGAAATATTCGAGCAATCCAAATGCAAGTTGGCAAAATAAATACAGATCCTGAAGTCTATGGATAGAGCTATTGACCAACGTAATCGGAGCATTTTATATTTTTGCCGTTCAAAATCTGTGGGCTATAGCACAGTTGATTTTCAACAAAATCGAATTTTCTACGAAATGGTTAGAAATATTCGAGCAATCCAAATGCAAGTTGGCAAAATAAATACAGATCCTGAAGTCTATGGATAGAGCTATTGACCAACGTAATCGGAACAATTTATATTTTTGCCGTTCAAAATCTGTGGGCTATAGCACAATTGATTTTCAATAAAATCGAATTTTCTACGAAATGGTTAGAAATATTCGAGCAATCCAAATGCAAGTTGGCAAAATAAATACAGATCCTGAAGCCTATTGATAGAGCTATTGACCAACGTAATCGGAGCAATTTATATTTTTGCCGTTCAAAATCTGTGGGCTATAAGCACAGTTGATTTTCAACAAAATCGAATTTTCTACGAAATGGTTAGAAATATTCGAGCAATCCAAATGCAAGTTGGCAAAATAAATACAGATCCTGAAGTCTATGGATAGAGCTATTGACCAACGTAATCGGAGCAATTTATATTTTTGCCGTTCAAAAGCACAGTTGATTTTCAATAAAATCGAATTTTCTACGAAATGGTTAGAAATATTCGAGCAATCCAAATGCAAGTTGGCAAAATAAATACAGATCCTGAAGTCTATGGATAGAGCTATTGACCAACGTAATCGGAGCAATTTATATTTTTGCCGTTCAAAATCTGTGGGCTATAGCACAATTGATTTTCAATAAAATCGAATTTTCTACGAAATGGTTAGAAATATTCGAGCAATCCAAATGCAAGTTGGCAAAATAAATACAGATCCTGAAGCCTATTGATAGAGCTATTGACCAACGTAATCGGAGCAATTTATATTTTTGCCGTTCAAAATCTGTGGGCTATAGCACAGTTGATTTTCAACAAAATCGAATTTTCTACGAAATGGTTAGAAATATTCGAGCAATCCAAATGCAAGTTGGCAAAATAAATACAGATCCTGAAGTCTATGGATAGAGCTATTGACCAACGTAATCGGAGCATTTTATATTTTTGCCGTTCAAAATCTGTGGGCTATAGCACAGTTGATTTTCAATAAAATCGAATTTTCTATGAAATGGTTAGAAATATTCGAGCAATCCAAATGCAAGTTAGCAAAATAAATACAGATCCTGAAGCCTATTGATAGAGCTATTGACCAACGTAATCTGAGCAATTTATATTTTTGCCGTTCAAAATCTGTGGGCTATAGCACAATTGATTTTCAATAAAATCGAATTTTCTACGAAATGGTTAGAAATATTCGAGCAATCCAAATGCAAGTTGGCAAAATAAATACAGATCCTGAAGCCTATTGATAGAGCTATTGACCAACGTAATCGGAGCAATTTATATTTTTGCCGTTCAAAATCTGTGGGCTATAGCACAGTTGATTTTCAACAAAATCGAATTTTCTACGAAATGGTTAGAAATATTCGAGCAATCCAAATGCAAGTTGGCAAAATAAATACAGATCCTGAAGTCTATGGATAGAGCTATTGACCAACGTAATCGGAGTAATTTATATTTTTGCCGTTCAAAATCTGTGGGCTATAGCACAGTTGATTTTCAATAAAATTGAATTTTCTACGAAATGGTTAGAAATATTCGAGCAATCCAAATGCAAGTTGGCAAAATAAATACAGATCCTGAAGTCTATGGATAGAGCTATTGACCAACGTAATCGGAACAATTTATATTTTTGCCGTTCAAAATCTGTGGGCTATAGCACAATTGATTTTCAATAAAATCGAATTTTCTACGAAATGGTTAGAAATATTCGAGCAATCCAAATGCAAGTTGGCAAAATAAATACAGATCCTGAAGTCTATGGATAGAGCTATTGACCAACGTAATCGGAGCATTTCATATATTTTTGCCGTTCAAAATCTGTGGGCTATAGCACAATTGATTTTCAATAAAATCGAATTTTCTACGAAATGGTTAGAAATATTCGAGCAATCCAAATGCAAGTTGGCAAAATAAATACAGATCCTGAAGTCTATGGATAGAGCTATTGACCAACGTAATCGGAGCATTTCATATATTTTTGCCGTTCAAAATCTGTGGGCTATAGCACAGTTGATTTTCAACAAAATCGAATTTTCTACGAAATGGTTAGAAATATTCGAGCAATCCAAATGCAAGTTGGCAAAATAAATACAGATCCTGAAGTCTATGGATAGAGCTATTGACCAACGTAATCGGAGCAATTTATATTTTTGCCGTTCAAAATCTGTGGGCTATAGCACAGTTGATTTTCAATAAAATCGAATTTTCTACGAAATGGTTAGAAATATTCGAGCAATCCAAATGCAAGTTGGCAAAATAAATACAGATCCTGAAACCTATTGATAGAGATATTGACCAACGTAATCTGAGCAATTTATATTTTTGCCGTTCAAAATCTGTGGGCTATAGCACAATTGATTTTCAATAAAATCGAATTTTCTACGAAATGGTTAGAAATATTCGAGCAATCCAAATGCAAGTTGGCAAAATAAATACAGATCCTGAAGTCTATGGATAGAGCTATTGACCAACGTAATCGGATCAATTTATATTTTTGCCGTTCAAAATCTGTGGGCTTATTGCACAGTTGATTTTCAATAAAATCGAATTTTCTACGAAATGGTTAGAAATATTCGAGCAATCCAAATGCAAGTTGGCAAAATAAATACAGATCCTGAAGCCTATTGATAGAGCTATTGACCAACGTAATCTGAGCAATTTATATTTTTGCCGTTCAAAATCTGTGGGCTATAGCACAATTGATTTTCAATAAAATCGAATTTTCTACGAAATGGTTAGAAATATTCGAGCAATCCAAATGCAAGTTGGCAAAATAAATAAAGATCCTGAAGCCTATTGATAGAGCTATTGACCAACGTAATCGGAGCAATTTATATTTTTGCCGTTCAAAATCTGTGGGCTATAGCACAGTTGATTTTCAATAAAATCGAATTTTCTACGAAATGGTTAGAAATATTCGAGCAATCCAAATGCAAGTTGGCAAAATAAATACAGATCCTGAAGTCTATGGATAGAGCTATTGACCAACGTAATCGGAGCAATTTATATTTTTGCCGTTCAAAATCTGTGGCCTATAGCACAGTTGATTTTCAATAAAATCGAATTTTCTACGAAATGGTTAGAAATATTCGAGCAATCCAAATGCAAGTTGGCAAAATAAATACAGATCCTGAAGTCTATGGATAGAGCTATTGACCAACGTAATCGGAGCATTTTATATTTTTGCCGTTCAAAATCTGTGGGCTATAGCACAGTTGATTTTCAACAAAATCGAATTTTCTACGAAATGGTTAGAAATATTCGAGCAATCCAAATGCAAGTTGGCAAAATAAATACAGATCCTGAAGTCTATGGATAGAGCTATTGACCAACGTAATCGGAGCAATTTATATTTTTGCCGTTCAAAATCTGTGGGCTATAGCACAGTTGATTTTCAATAAAATCGAATTTTTTACGAAATGGTTAGAAATATTCGAGCAATCCAAATGCAAGTTGGCAAAATAAATACAGATCCTGAAGTCTATGGATAGAGCTATTGACCAGCGTAATCGGAGCATTTTATATTTTGGCCGTTCAAAATCTGTGGGCTATAGCACAGTTGATTTTCAACAAAATCGAATTTTCTACGAAATGGTTAGAAATATTCGAGCAATCCAAATGCAAGTTGGCAAAATAAATACAGATCCTGAAGTCTATGGATAGAGCTATTGACCAACGTAATCGGAGCAATTTATATTTTTGCCGTTCAAAATCTGTGGGCTATAGCACAGTTGATTTTCAATAAAATCGAATTTTCTATGAAATGGTTAGAAATATTCGAGCAATCCAAATGCAAGTTGGCAAAATAAATACAGATCCTGAAGTCTATGGATAGAGCTATTGACCAACGTAATCGGATCAATTTATATTTTTGCCGTTCAAAATCTGATTTTCAATAAAATCGAATTTTCTACGAAATGGTTAGAAATATTCGAGCAATCCAAATGCAAGTTGGCAAAATAAATACAGATCCTGAAGCCTATTGATAGAGCTATTGACCAACGTAATCTGAGCAATTTATATTTTTGCCGTTCAAAATCTGTGGGCTATAGCACAATTGATTTTCAATAAAATCGAATTTTCTACGAAATGGTTAGAAATATTCGAGCAATCCAAATGCAAGTTGGCAAAATAAATACAGATCCTGAAGTCTATGGATAGAGCTATTGACCAACGTAATCGGAGCATTTTATATTTTTGCCGTTCAAAATCTGTGGGCTATAGCACAGTTGATTTTCAACAAAATCGAATTTTCTACGAAATGGTTATAAATATTCGAGCAATCCAAATGCAAGTTGGCAAAATAAATACAGATCCTGAAGTCTATGGATAGAGCTATTGACCAACGTAATCGGAGCAATTTATATTTTTGCCGTTCAAAATCTGTGGGCTATAGCACAGTTGATTTTCAATAAAATCGAATTTTCTACGAAATGGTTAGAAATATTCGAGCAATCCAAATGCAAGTTGGCAAAATAAATACAGATCCTGAAACCTATTGATAGAGATATTGACCAACGTAATCTGAGCAATTTATATTTTTGCCGTTCAAAATCTGTGGGCTATAGCACAATTGATTTTCAATAAAATCGAATTTTCTACGAAATGGTTAGAAATATTCGAGCAATCCAAATGCAAGTTGGCAAAATAAATACAGATCCTGAAGTCTATGGATAGAGCTATTGACCAACGTAATCGGATCAATTTATATTTTTGCCGTTCAAAATCTGTGGGCTTATAGCACAGTTGATTTTCAATAAAATCGAATTTTCTACGAAATGGTTAGAAATATTCGAGCAATCCAAATGCAAGTTGGCAAAATAAATACAGATCCTGAAGCCTATTGATAGAGCTATTGACCAACGTAATCTGAGCAATTTATATTTTTGCCGTTCAAAATCTGTGGGCTATAGCACAATTGATTTTCAATAAAATCGAATTTTCTACGAAATGGTTAGAAATATTCGAGCAATCCAAATGCAAGTTGGCAAAATAAATACAGATCCTGAAGTCTATGGATAGAGCTATTGACCAACGTAATCGGAACAATTTATATTTTTGCCGTTCAAAATCTGTGGGCTATAGCACAATTGATTTTCAATAAAATCGAATTTTCTACGAAATGGTTAGAAATATTCGAGCAATCCAAATGCAAGTTGGCAAAATAAATACAGATCCTGAAGTCTATGGATAGAGCTATTGACCAACGTAATCGGAGCATTTCATATATTTTTGCCGTTCAAAATCTGTGGGCTATAGCACAGTTGATTTTCAACAAAATCGAATTTTCTACGAAATGGTTAGAAATATTCGAGCAATCCAAATGCAAGTTGGCAAAATAAATACAGATCCTGAAGTCTATGGATAGAGCTATTGACCAACGTAATCGGAGCAATTTATATTTTTGCCGTTCAAAATCTGTGGGCTTATAGCACAGTTGATTTTCAATAAAATCGAATTTTTTACGAAATGGTTATAAATATTCGAGCAATCCAAATGCAAGTTGGCAAAATAAATACAGATCCTGAAGTCTATGGATAGAGCTATTGACCAACGTAATCGGAGCAATTTATATTTTTGCCGTTCAAAATCTGTGGGCTATAGCACAGTTGATTTTCAATAAAATCGAATTTTCTATGAAATGGTTAGAAATATTCGAGCAATCCAAATGCAAGTTGGCAAAATAAATACAGATCCTGAAGTCTATGGATAGAGCTATTGACCAACGTAATCGGATCAATTTATATTTTTGCCGTTCAAAATCTGATTTTCAATAAAATCGAATTTTCTACGAAATGGTTAGAAATATTCGAGCAATCCAAATGCAAGTTGGCAAAATAAATACAGATCCTGAAGCCTATTGATAGAGCTATTGACCAACGTAATCTGAGCAATTTATATTTTTGCCGTTCAAAATCTGATTTTCAATAAAATCGAATTTTCTACGAAATGGTTAGAAATATTCGAGCAATCCAAATGCAAGTTGGCAAAATAAATACAGATCCTGAAGCCTATTGATAGAGCTATTGACCAACGTAATCTGAGCAATTTATATTTTTGCCGTTCAAAATCTGTGGGCTATAGCACAATTGATTTTCAATAAAATCGAATTTTCTACGAAATGGTTAGAAATATTCGAGCAATCCAAATGCAAGTTGGCAAAATAAATACAGATCCTGAAGTCTATGGATAGAGCTATTGACCAACGTAATCGGAACAATTTATATTTTTGCCGTTCAAAATCTGATTTTCAATAAAATCGAATTTTCTACGAAATGGTTAGAAATATTCGAGCAATCCAAATGCAAGTTGGCAAAATAAATACAGATCCTGAAGCCTATTGATAGAGCTATTGACCAACGTAATCTGAGCAATTTATATTTTTGCCGTTCAAAATCTGATTTTCAATAAAATCGAATTTTCTACGAAATGGTTAGAAATATTCGAGCAATCCAAATGCAAGTTGGCAAAATAAATACAGATCCTGAAGCCTATTGATAGAGCTATTGACCAACGTAATCTGAGCAATTTATATTTTTGCCGTTCAAAATCTGATTTTCAATAAAATCGAATTTTCTACGAAATGGTTAGAAATATTCGAGCAATCCAAATGCAAGTTGGCAAAATAAATACAGATCCTGAAGCCTATTGATAGAGCTATTGACCAACGTAATCTGAGCAATTTATATTTTTGCCGTTCAAAATCTGTGGGCTATAGCACAATTGATTTTCAATAAAATCGAATTTTCTACGAAATGGTTAGAAATATTCGAGCAATCCAAATGCAAGTTGGCAAAATAAATACAGATCCTGAAGTCTATGGATAGAGCTATTGACCAACGTAATCGGATCAATTTATATTTTTGCCGTTCAAAATCTGATTTTCAATAAAATCGAATTTTCTACGAAATGGTTAGAAATATTCGAGCAATCCAAATGCAAGTTGGCAAAATAAATACAGATCCTGAAGCCTATTGATAGAGCTATTGACCAACGTAATCTGAGCAATTTATATTTTTGCCGTTCAAAATCTGATTTTCAATAAAATCGAATTTTCTACGAAATGGTTAGAAATATTCGAGCAATCCAAATGCAAGTTGGCAAAATAAATACAGATCCTGAAGCCTATTGATAGAGCTATTGACCAACGTAATCTGAGCAATTTATATTTTTGCCGTTCAAAATCTGTGGGCTATAGCACAATTGATTTTCAATAAAATCGAATTTTCTACGAAATGGTTAGAAATATTCGAGCAATCCAAATGCAAGTTGGCAAAATAAATACAGATCCTGAAGTCTATGGATAGAGCTATTGACCAACGTAATCGGATCAATTTATATTTTTGCCGTTCAAAATCTGTGGGCTATAGCACAGTTGATTTTCAACAAAATCGAATTTTCTACGAAATGGTTAGAAATATTCGAGCAATCCAAATGCAAGTTGGCAAAATAAATACAGATCCTGAAGTCTATGGATAGAGCTATTGACCAACGTAATCGGAGCAATTTATATTTTTGCCGTTCAAAATCTGTGGGCTATAGCACAGTTGATTTTCAATAAAATCGAATTTTCTACGAAATGGTTAGAAATATTCGAGCAATCCAAATGCAAGTTGGCAAAATAAATACAGATCCTGAAACCTATTGATAGAGATATTGACCAACGTAATCTGAGCAATTTATATTTTTGCCGTTCAAAATCTGTGGGCTATAGCACAATTGATTTTCAATAAAATCGAATTTTCTACGAAATGGTTAGAAATATTCGAGCAATCCAAATGCAAGTTGGCAAAATAAATACAGATCCTGAAGTCTATGGATAGAGCTATTGACCAACGTAATCGGATCAATTTATATTTTTGCCGTTCAAAATCTGTGGGCTTATAGCACAGTTGATTTTCAATAAAATCGAATTTTCTACGAAATGGTTAGAAATATTCGAGCAATCCAAATGCAAGTTGGCAAAATAAATACAGATCCTGAAGCCTATTGATAGAGCTATTGACCAACGTAATCTGAGCAATTTATATTTTTGCCGTTCAAAATCTGTGGGCTATAGCACAATTGATTTTCAATAAAATCGAATTTTCTACGAAATGGTTAGAAATATTCGAGCAATCCAAATGCAAGTTGGCAAAATAAATACAGATCCTGAAGTCTATGGATAGAGCTATTGACCAACGTAATCGGAACAATTTATATTTTTGCCGTTCAAAATCTGTGGGCTATAGCACAATTGATTTTCAATAAAATCGAATTTTCTACGAAATGGTTAGAAATATTCGAGCAATCCAAATGCAAGTTGGCAAAATAAATACAGATCCTGAAGTCTATGGATAGAGCTATTGACCAACGTAATCGGAGCATTTCATATATTTTTGCCGTTCAAAATCTGTGGGCTATAGCACAGTTGATTTTCAACAAAATCGAATTTTCTACGAAATGGTTAGAAATATTCGAGCAATCCAAATGCAAGTTGGCAAAATAAATACAGATCCTGAAGTCTATGGATAGAGCTATTGACCAACGTAATCGGAGCAATTTATATTTTTGCCGTTCAAAATCTGTGGGCTTATAGCACAGTTGATTTTCAATAAAATCGAATTTTTTACGAAATGGTTATAAATATTCGAGCAATCCAAATGCAAGTTGGCAAAATAAATACAGATCCTGAAGTCTATGGATAGAGCTATTGACCAACGTAATCGGAGCAATTTATATTTTTGCCGTTCAAAATCTGTGGGCTATAGCGCAGTTGATTTTCAATAAAATCGAATTTTCTATGAAATGGTTAGAAATATTCGAGCAATCCAAATGCAAGTTGGCAAAATAAATACAGATCCTGAAGTCTATGGATAGAGCTATTGACCAACGTAATCGGATCAATTTATATTTTTGCCGTTCAAAATCTGATTTTCAATAAAATCGAATTTTCTACGAAATGGTTAGAAATATTCGAGCAATCCAAATGCAAGTTGGCAAAATAAATACAGATCCTGAAGCCTATTGATAGAGCTATTGACCAACGTAATCTGAGCAATTTATATTTTTGCCGTTCAAAATCTGATTTTCAATAAAATCGAATTTTCTACGAAATGGTTAGAAATATTCGAGCAATCCAAATGCAAGTTGGCAAAATAAATACAGATCCTGAAGCCTATTGATAGAGCTATTGACCAACGTAATCTGAGCAATTTATATTTTTGCCGTTCAAAATCTGTGGGCTATAGCACAATTGATTTTCAATAAAATCGAATTTTCTACGAAATGGTTAGAAATATTCGAGCAATCCAAATGCAAGTTGGCAAAATAAATACAGATCCTGAAGTCTATGGATAGAGCTATTGACCAACGTAATCGGAACAATTTATATTTTTGCCGTTCAAAATCTGATTTTCAATAAAATCGAATTTTCTACGAAATGGTTAGAAATATTCGAGCAATCCAAATGCAAGTTGGCAAAATAAATACAGATCCTGAAGTCTATGGATAGAGCTATTGACCAACGTAATCGGATCAATTTATATTTTTGCCGTTCAAAATCTGATTTTCAATAAAATCGAATTTTCTACGAAATGGTTAGAAATATTCGAGCAATCCAAATGCAAGTTGGCAAAATAAATACAGATCCTGAAGCCTATTGATAGAGCTATTGACCAACGTAATCTGAGCAATTTATATTTTTGCCGTTCAAAATCTGATTTTCAATAAAATCGAATTTTCTACGAAATGGTTAGAAATATTCGAGCAATCCAAATGCAAGTTGGCAAAATAAATACAGATCCTGAAGCCTATTGATAGAGCTATTGACCAACGTAATCTGAGCAATTTATATTTTTGCCGTTCAAAATCTGTGGGCTATAGCACAATTGATTTTCAATAAAATCGAATTTTCTACGAAATGGTTAGAAATATTCGAGCAATCCAAATGCAAGTTGGCAAAATAAATACAGATCCTGAAGTCTATGGATAGAGCTATTGACCAACGTAATCGGATCAATTTATATTTTTGCCGTTCAAAATCTGATTTTCAATAAAATCGAATTTTCTACGAAATGGTTAGAAATATTCGAGCAATCCAAATGCAAGTTGGCAAAATAAATACAGATCCTGAAGCCTATTGATAGAGCTATTGACCAACGTAATCTGAGCAATTTATATTTTTGCCGTTCAAAATCTGATTTTCAATAAAATCGAATTTTCTACGAAATGGTTAGAAATATTCGAGCAATCCAAATGCAAGTTGGCAAAATAAATACAGATCCTGAAGCCTATTGATAGAGCTATTGACCAACGTAATCTGAGCAATTTATATTTTTGCCGTTCAAAATCTGTGGGCTATAGCACAATTGATTTTCAATAAAATCGAATTTTCTACGAAATGGTTAGAAATATTCGAGCAATCCAAATGCAAGTTGGCAAAATAAATACAGATCCTGAAGTCTATGGATAGAGCTATTGACCAACGTAATCGGATCAATTTATATTTTTGCCGTTCAAAATCTGATTTTCAATAAAATCGAATTTTCTACGAAATGGTTAGAAATATTCGAGCAATCCAAATGCAAGTTGGCAAAATAAATACAGATCCTGAAGCCTATTGATAGAGCTATTGACCAACGTAATCTGAGCAATTTATATTTTTGCCGTTCAAAATCTGTGGGCTATAGCACAATTGATTTTCAATAAAATCGAATTTTCTACGAAATGGTTAGAAATATTCGAGCAATCCAAATGCAAGTTGGCAAAATAAATACAGATCCTGAAGTCTATGGATAGAGCTATTGACCAACGTAATCGGAACAATTTATATTTTTGCCGTTCAAAATCTGTGGGCTATAGCACAATTGATTTTCAATAAAATCGAATTTTCTACGAAATGGTTAGAAATATTCGAGCAATCCAAATGCAAGTTGGCAAAATAAATACAGATCCTGAAGTCTATGGATAGAGCTATTGACCAACGTAATCGGAGCATTTCATATATTTTTGCCGTTCAAAATCTGTGGGCTATAGCACAGTTGATTTTCAACAAAATCGAATTTTCTACGAAATGGTTAGAAATATTCGAGCAATCCAAATGCAAGTTGGCAAAATAAATACAGATCCTGAAGTCTATGGATAGAGCTATTGACCAACGTAATCGGAGCAATTTATATTTTTGCCGTTCAAAATCTGTGGGCTTATAGCACAGTTGATTTTCAATAAAATCGAATTTTTTACGAAATGGTTATAAATATTCGAGCAATCCAAATGCAAGTTGGCAAAATAAATACAGATCCTGAAGTCTATGGATAGAGCTATTGACCAACGTAATCGGAGCAATTTATATTTTTGCCGTTCAAAATCTGTGGGCTATAGCACAGTTGATTTTCAATAAAATCGAATTTTCTATGAAATGGTTAGAAATATTCGAGCAATCCAAATGCAAGTTGGCAAAATAAATACAGATCCTGAAGTCTATGGATAGAGCTATTGACCAACGTAATCGGATCAATTTATATTTTTGCCGTTCAAAATCTGATTTTCAATAAAATCGAATTTTCTACGAAATGGTTAGAAATATTCGAGCAATCCAAATGCAAGTTGGCAAAATAAATACAGATCCTGAAGCCTATTGATAGAGCTATTGACCAACGTAATCTGAGCAATTTATATTTTTGCCGTTCAAAATCTGTGGGCTATAGCACAATTGATTTTCAATAAAATCGAATTTTCTACGAAATGGTTAGAAATATTCGAGCAATCCAAATGCAAGTTGGCAAAATAAATACAGATCCTGAAGTCTATGGATAGAGCTATTGACCAACGTAATCGGAGCATTTTATATTTTTGCCGTTCAAAATCTGTGGGCTATAGCACAGTTGATTTTCAACAAAATCGAATTTTCTACGAAATGGTTAGAAATATTCGAGCAATCCAAATGCAAGTTGGCAAAATAAATACAGATCCTGAAGTCTATGGATAGAGCTATTGACCAACGTAATCGGAGCAATTTATATTTTTGCCGTTCAAAATCTGTGGGCTATAGCACAGTTGATTTTCAATAAAATCGAATTTTCTACGAAATGGTTAGAAATATTCGAGCAATCCAAATGCAAGTTGGCAAAATAAATACAGATCCTGAAACCTATTGATAGAGATATTGACCAACGTAATCTGAGCAATTTATATTTTTGCCGTTCAAAATCTGTGGGCTATAGCACAATTGATTTTCAATAAAATCGAATTTTCTACGAAATGGTTAGAAATATTCGAGCAATCCAAATGCAAGTTGGCAAAATAAATACAGATCCTGAAGTCTATGGATAGAGCTATTGACCAACGTAATCGGATCAATTTATATTTTTGCCGTTCAAAATCTGTGGGCTTATAGCACAGTTGATTTTCAATAAAATCGAATTTTCTACGAAATGGTTAGAAATATTCGAGCAATCCAAATGCAAGTTGGCAAAATAAATACAGATCCTGAAGCCTATTGATAGAGCTATTGACCAACGTAATCTGAGCAATTTATATTTTTGCCGTTCAAAATCTGTGGGCTATAGCACAATTGATTTTCAATAAAATCGAATTTTCTACGAAATGGTTAGAAATATTCGAGCAATCCAAATGCAAGTTGGCAAAATAAATAAAGATCCTGAAGCCTATTGATAGAGCTATTGACCAACGTAATCGGAGCAATTTATATTTTTGCCGTTCAAAATCTGTGGGCTATAGCACAGTTGATTTTCAATAAAATCGAATTTTCTACGAAATGGTTAGAAATATTCGAGCAATCCAAATGCAAGTTGGCAAAATAAATACAGATCCTGAAGTCTATGGATAGAGCTATTGACCAACGTAATCGGAGCAATTTATATTTTTGCCGTTCAAAATCTGTGGCCTATAGCACAGTTGATTTTCAATAAAATCGAATTTTCTACGAAATGGTTAGAAATATTCGAGCAATCCAAATGCAAGTTGGCAAAATAAATACAGATCCTGAAGTCTATGGATAGAGCTATTGACCAACGTAATCGGAGCATTTTATATTTTTACCGTTCAAAATCTGTGGGCTATAGCACAGTTGATTTTCAACAAAATCGAATTTTCTACGAAATGGTTAGAAATATTCGAGCAATCCAAATGCAAGTTGGCAAAATAAATACAGATCCTGAAGTCTATGGATAGAGCTATTGACCAACGTAATCGGAGCAATTTATATTTTTGCCGTTCAAAATCTGTGGGCTATAGCACAGTTGATTTTCAATAAAATCGAATTTTTTACGAAATGGTTAGAAATATTCGAGCAATCCAAATGCAAGTTGGCAAAATAAATACAGATCCTGAAGTCTATGGATAGAGCTATTGACCAACGTAATCGGAGCAATTTATATTTTTGCCGTTCAAAATCTGTGGGTATAGCACAGTTGATTTTCAATAAAATCGAATTTTTTACGAAATGGTTAGAAATATTCGAGCAATCCAAATGCAAGTTGGCAAAATAAATACAGATCCTGAAGTCTATGGATAGAGCTATTGACCAGCGTAATCGGAGCATTTTATATTTTGGCCGTTCAAAATCTGTGGGCTATAGCACAGTTGATTTTCAACAAAATCGAATTTTCTACGAAATGGTTAGAAATATTCGAGCAATCCAAATGCAAGTTGGCAAAATAAATACAGATCCTGAAGTCTATGGATAGAGCTATTGACCAACGTAATCGGAGCAATTTATATTTTTGCCGTTCAAAATCTGTGGGCTATAGCACAGTTGATTTTCAATAAAATCGAATTTTTTACGAAATGGTTAGAAATATTCGAGCAATCCAAATGCAAGTTGGCAAAATAAATACAGATCCTGAAGTCTATGGATAGAGCTATTGACCAACGTAATCGGAGCAGTTTATATTTTTGCCGTTCAAAATCTGTGGGCTATAGCACAGTTGATTTTCAATAAAATCGAATTTTCTTTGAAATGGTTAGAAATATTCGAGCAATCCAAATGCAAGTTGGCAAAATAAATACAGATCCTGAAGTCTATGGATAGAGCTATTGACCAACGTAATCGGAGCAATTTATATTTTTGCCGTTCAAAATCTGTGGGCTATAGCACAGTTGATTTTCAATAAAATCGAATTTTCTACGAAATGGTTAGAAATATTCGAGCAATCCAAATGCAAGTTGGCAAAATAAATACAGATCCTGAAGTCTATGGATAGAGCTATTGACCAACGTAATCGGAGCAATTTATATTTTTGCCGTTCAAAATCTGTGGGCTATAGCACAGTTGATTTTCAATAAAATCGAATTTTTTACGAAATGGTTAGAAATATTCGAGCAATCCAAATGCAAGTTGGCAAAATAAATACAGATCCTGAAGTCTATGGATAGAGCTATTGACCAACGTAATCGGAGCAGTTTATATTTTTGCCGTTCAAAATCTGTGGGCTATAGCACAGTTGATTTTCAATAAAATCGAATTTTCTACGAAATGGTTAGAAATATTCGAGCAATCCAAATGCAAGTTGGCAAAATAAATACAGATCCTGAAGTCTATGGATAGAGCTATTGACCAACGTAATCGGAGCAATTTATATTTTTGCCGTTCAAAATCTGTGGGCTATAGCACAGTTGATTTTCAATAAAATCGAATTTTTTACGAAATGGTTAGAAATATTCGAGCAATCCAAATGCAAGTTGGCAAAATAAATACAGATCCTGAAGTCTATGGATAGAGCTATTGACCAACGTAATCGGAGCAATTTATATTTTTGCCGTTCAAAATCTGTGGGTATAGCACAGTTGATTTTCAATAAAATCGAATTTTTTACGAAATGGTTAGAAATATTCGAGCAATCCAAATGCAAGTTGGCAAAATAAATACAGATCCTGAAGTCTATGGATAGAGCTATTGACCAACGTAATCGGAGCATTTTATATTTTTGCCGTTCAAAATCTGTGGGCTATAGCACAGTTGATTTTCAACAAAATCGAATTTTCTACGAAATGGTTAGAAATATTCGAGCAATCCAAATGCAAGTTGGCAAAATAAATACAGATCCTGAAGTCTATGGATAGAGCTATTGACCAACGTAATCGGAGCAATTTATATTTTTGCCGTTCAAAATCTGTGGGCTATAGCACAGTTGATTTTCAATAAAATCGAATTTTTTACGAAATGGTTAGAAATATTCGAGCAATCCAAATGCAAGTTGGCAAAATAAATACAGATCCTGAAGTCTATGGATAGAGCTATTGACCAACGTAATCGGAGCAGTTTATATTTTTGCCGTTCAAAATCTGTGGGCTATAGCACAGTTGATTTTCAATAAAATCGAATTTTCTTTGAAATGGTTAGAAATATTCGAGCAATCCAAATGCAAGTTGGCAAAATAAATACAGATCCTGAAGTCTATGGATAGAGCTATTGACCAACGTAATCGGAGCAATTTATATTTTTGCCGTTCAAAATCTGTGGGCTATAGCACAGTTGATTTTCAATAAAATCGAATTTTCTACGAAATGGTTAGAAATATTCGAGCAATCCAAATGCAAGTTGGCAAAATAAATACAGATCCTGAAGCCTATTGATAGAGCTATTGACCAACGTAATCTGAGCAATTTATATTTTTGCCGTTCAAAATCTGTGGGCTATAGCACAGTTGATTTTCAATAAAATCGAATTTTCTATGAAATGGTTAGAAATATTCGAGCAATCCAAATGCAAGTTGGCAAAATAAATACAGATCCTGAAGCCTATTGATAGAGATATTGATCAACGTAATCGGAGCATTTTATATTTTTGCCGTTCAAAATCTGTGGGCTATAGCACAGTTGATTTTCAACAAAATCGAATTTTCTACGAAATGGTTAGAAATATTCGAGCAATCCAAATGCAAGTTGGCAAAATAAATACAGATCCTGAAGTCTATGGATAGAGCTATTGACCAACGTAATCGGAGCATTTTATATTTTTGCCGTTCAAAATCTGTGGGCTATAGCACAGTTGATTTTCAACAAAATCGAATTTTCTACGAAATGGTTAGAAATATTCGAGCAATCCAAATGCAAGTTGGCAAAATAAATACAGATCCTGAAGTCTATGGATAGAGCTATTGACCAACGTAATCGGAGCAATTTATATTTTTGCCGTTCAAAATCTGTGGGCTATAGCACAGTTGATTTTCAATAAAATCGAATTTTCTACGAAATGGTTAGAAATATTCGAGCAATCCAAATGCAAGTTGGCAAAATAAATACAGATCCTGAAGTCTATGGATAGAGCTATTGACCAACGTAATCGGAGCAATTTATATTTTTGCCGTTCAAAATCTGTGGGCTATAGCACAGTTGATTTTCAACAAAATCGAATTTTCTACGAAATGGTTAGAAATATTCGAGCAATCCAAATGCAAGTTGGCAAAATAAATACAGATCCTGAAGCCTATTGATAGAGCTATTGACCAACGTAATCGGAGCATTTTATATTTTTGCCGTTCAAAATCTGTGGGCTATAGCACAGTTGATTTTCAACAAAATCGAATTTTCTACGAAATGGTTAGAAATATTCGAGCAATCCAAATGCAAGTTGGCAAAATAAATACAGATCCTGAAGTCTATGGATAGAGCTATTGACCAACGTAATCGGAGCAATTTATATTTTTGCCGTTCAAAATCTGTGGGCTATAGCACAGTTGATTTTCAATAAAATCGAATTTTCTACGAAATGGTTAGAAATATTCGAGCAATCCAAATGCAAGTTGGCAAAATAAATACAGATCCTGAAGCCTATTGATAGAGATATTGACCAACGTAATCGGAGCATTTTATATTTTTGCCGTTCAAAATCTGTGGGCTATAGCACAATTGATTTTCAATAAAATCGAATTTTCTACGAAATGGTTAGAAATATTCGAGCAATCCAAATGCAAGTTGGCAAAATAAATACACATCCTGAAGCCTATTGATAGAGCTATTGACCAACGTAATCGGAGCAATTTATATTTTTGCCGTTCAAAATCTGTGGGCTATAGCCCAGTTGATTTTCAATAAAATCGAATTTTCTATGAAATGGTTAGAAATATTCGAGCAATCCAAATGCAAGTTGGCAAAATAAATACAGATCCTGAAGCCTATTGATAGAGCTATTGACCAACGTAATCGGAGCATTTTATATTTTTGCCGTTCAAAATCTGTGGGCTATAGCACAGTTGATTTTCAATAAAATCGAATTTTCTATGAAATGGTTAGAAATATTCGAGCAATCCAAATGCAAGTTAGCAAAATAAATACAGATCCTGAAGCCTATTGATAGAGCTATTGACCAACGTAATCAGAGCATTTTATATTTTTGCCGTTCAAAATCTGTGGGCTATAGCACAGTTGATTTTCAACAAAATCGAATTTTCTACGAAAGAGGTATTGACCAACGTAATCTGAGCAATTTATATTTTTGCCGTTCAAAATCTGTGGACTATAGCACAGTTGATTTTCAATAAAATCGAATTTTCTATGAAATGGTTAGAAATATTCGAGCAATCCAAATGCAAGTTGGCAAAATAAATACAGATCCTGAAGTCTATGGATAGAGCTATTGACCAACGTAATCGGAGCAATTTATATTTTTGCCGTTCAAAATCTGTGGGCTATAGCACAGTTGATTTTCAATAAAATCGAATTTTCTACGAAATGGTTAGAAATATTCGAGCAATGCAAATGCAAGTTGGCAAAATAAATACAGATCCTGAAGTCTATGGATAGAGCTATTGACCAACGTAATCGGAGCAATTCATATTTTTGCCGTTCAAAATCTGTGGGCTATAGCACAGTTGATTTTCAATAAAATCGAATTTTCTATGAAATGGTTAGAAATATTCGAGCAATCCAAATGCAAGTTGGCAAAATAAATACAGATCCTGAAGTCTATGGATAGAGCTATTGACCAACGTAATCGGAGCAATTTATATTTTTGCCGTTCAAAATCTGTGGGCTATAGCACAGTTGATTTTCAATAAAATCGAATTTTCTACGAAATGGTTAGAAATATTCGAGCAATCCAAATGCAAGTTGGCAAAATAAATACAGATCCTGAAGCCTATGGATAGAGCTATTGACCAACGTAATCGGAGCAATTTATATGCATAGTTGATTTTCAATAAAATCGAATTTTCTACGAAATGGTTAGAAATATTCGAGCAATCCAAATGCAAGTTGGCAAAATAAATACAGATCCTGAAGTCTATGGATAGAGCTATTGACCAACGTAATCGGAGCAATTTATATTTTTGCCGTTCAAAATCTGTGGGCTATAGCACAGTTGATTTTCAATAAAATCGAATTTTCTATGAAATGGTTAGAAATATTCGAGCAATCCAAATGCAAGTTAGCAAAATAAATACAGATCCTGAAGCCTATTGATAGAGCTATTGACCAACGTAATCGGAGCATTATATATTTTTGCCGTTCAAAATCTGTGGGCTATATTGCAGAATGCTCCGATTACGTTGGTAAATAGCTCTATCAATAGGCTTCAGGATCTGTATTTATTTTGCCAACTTGCATTTGGATTGCTCGAATATTTCTAACCATTTCATAGAAAATTCGATTTTATTGAAAATCAACTGTGCTATAGCCCACAGATTTTGAACGGCAAAAATATAAATTGCTCCGATTACGTTGGTCAATAGCTCTATCCATAGACTTCAGGATCTGTATTTATTTTGCCAACTTGCATTTGGATTGCTCGAATATTTCTAACCATTTCGTAGAAAATTCGATTTTATTGAAAATCAACTGTGCTATAGCCCACAGATTTTGAACGGCAAAAATATAAATTGCTCCGATTACGTTGGTCAATAGCTCTATCCATAGACTTCAGGATCTGTATTTATTTTGCCAACTTGCATTTGGATTGCTCGAATATTTCTAACCATTTCGTAGAAAATTCGATTTTATTGAAAATCAACTGTGCTATAGCCCACAGATTTTGAACGGCAAAAATATAAATTGCTCCGATTACGTTGGTCAATAGCTCTATACATAGGCTTCAGGATCTGTATTTATTTTGCCAACTTGCATTTGGATTGCTCGAATATTTCTAACCATTTCGTAGAAAATTCGATTTTATTGAAAATCAACTGTGCTATAGCCCACAGATTTTGAACGGCAAAAATATAAATTGCTCAGATTACGTTGGTCAATAGCTCTATCAATAGGCTTCAGGATCTGTATTTATTTTGCCAACTTGCATTTGGATTGCTCGAATATTTCTAACCATTTCATAGAAAATTCGATTTTATTGAAAATCAACTGTGCTATAGCCCACAGATTTTGAACGGCAAAAATATAAATTGCTCCGATTACGTTGGTCAATAGCTCTATCCATAGACTTCAGGATCTGTATTTATTTTGCCAACTTGCATTTGGATTGCTCGAATATTTCTAACCATTTCGTAAAAAATTCGATTTTATTGAAAATCAACTGTGCATATAAATTGCTCCGATTACGTTGGTCAATAGCTCTATCAATAGGCTTCAGGATCTGTATTTATTTTGCCAACTTGCATTTGGATTGCTCGAATATTTCTAACCATTTCGTAGAAAATTCGATTTTATTGAAAATCAACTGTGCTATAGCCCACAGATTTTGAACGGCAAAAATATAAATTGTTCCGATTACGTTGGTCAATAGCTCTATACATAGGCTTCAGGATCTGTATTTATTTTGCCAACTTGCATTTGGATTGCTCGAATATTTCTAACCATTTCGTAGAAAATTCGATTTTATTGAAAATCAACTGTGCTATATAGCCCACAGATTTTGAACGGCAAAAATATAAATTGCTCCGATTACGTTGGTCAATAGCTCTATCAATAGGCTTCAGGATCTGTATTTATTTTGCCAACTTGCATTTGGATTGCTCGAATATTTCTAACCATTTCGTAGAAAATTCGATTTTATTGAAAATCAACTGTGCTATAGCCCACAGATTTTGAACGGCAAAAATATAAATTGCTCCGATTACGTTGGTCAATAGCTCTATCCATTGACTTCAGGATCTGTATTTATTTTGCCAACTTGCATTTGGATTGCTCGAATATTTCTAACCATTTCGTAGAAAATTCGATTTTATTGAAAATCAACTGTGCTATAGCCCACAGATTTTGAACGGCAAAAATATAAAATGCTCCGATTACGTTGGTCAATAGCTCTATCAATAGGCTTCAGGATCTGTATTTATTTTGCCAACTTGCATTTGGATTGCTCGAATATTTCTAACCATTTCGTAGAAAATTCGATTTTATTGAAAATCAACTGTGCTATAGCCCACAGATTTTGAACGGCAAAAATATAAAATGCTCCGATTACGTTGGTCAATAGCTCTATCAATAGGCTTCAGGATCTGTATTTATTTTGCCAACTTGCATTTCGATTGCTCGAATATTTCTAACCATTTCGTAGAAAATTCGATTTTATTGAAAATCAACTGTGCTATAGCCCACAGACTTTGAACGGCAAAAATATAAATTGCTCCGATTACGTTGGTCAATAGCTCTATCCATAGACTTCAGGATCTGTATTTATTTTGCCAACTTGCATTTGGATTGCTCGAATATTTCTAACCATTTCGTAGAAAATTCGATTTTATTGAAAATCAACTGTGCTATAGCCCACAGATTTTGAACGGCAAAAATATAAAATGCTCCGATTACGTTGGTCAATAGCTCTATCAATAGGCTTCAGGATCTGTATTTATTTTGCCAACTTGCATTTGGATTGCTCGAATATTTCTAACCATTTCGTAGAAAATTCGATTTTGTTGAAAATCAACTGTGCTATAGCCCACAGATTTTGAACGGCAAAAATATAAATTGCTCCGATTACGTTGGTCAATAGCTCTATCAATAGGCTTCAGGATCTGTATTTATTTTGCCAACTTGCATTTGGATTGCTCGAATATTTCTAACCATTTCGTAGAAAATTCGATTTTATTGAAAATCAACTGTGCTATAGCCCACAGATTTTGAACGGCAAAAATATAAATTGCTCCGATTACGTTGGTCAATAGCTCTATCCATAGACTTCAGGATCTGTATTTATTTTGCCAACTTGCATTTGCATTGCTCGAATATTTCTAACCATTTCGTAGAAAATTCGATTTTATTGAAAATCAACTGTGCTATAGCCCACAGATTTTGAACGGCAAAAATATAAATTGCTCAGATTACGTTGGTCAATAGCTCTATCAATAGGCTTCAGGATCTGTATTTATTTTGCCAACTTGCATTTGGATTGCTCGAGTATTTCTAACCATTTCATAGAAAATTCGATTTTATTGAAAATCAACTGTGCTATAGCCCACAGATTTTGAACGGCAAAAATATAAATTGCTCAGATTACGTTGGTCAATAGCTCTATCAATAGGCTGCAGGATGTGTATTTATTTTGCCAACTTGCATTTGGATTGCTCGAATATTTCTAACCATTTCATAGAAAATTCGATTTTATTGAAAATCAACTGTGCTATAGCCCACAGATTTTGAACGGCAAAAATATAAATTGCTCCGATTACGTTGGTCAATAGCTCTATCCATAGACTTCAGGATCTGTATTTATTTTGCCAACTTGCATTTGGATTGCTCGAATATTTCTAACCATTTCATAGAAAATTCGATTTTGTTGAAAATCAACTGTGCTATAGCCCACAGATTTTGAACGGCAAAAATATAAATTGCTCCGATTACGTTGGTCAATAGCTCTATCCATAGACTTCAGGATCTGTATTTATTTTGCCAACTTGCATTTGGATTGCTCGAATATTTCTAACCATTTCGTAGAAAATTCGATTTTGTTGAAAATCAACTGTGCTATAGCCCACAGATTTTGAACGGCAAAAATATAAATTGCTCCGATTACGTTGGTCAATAGCTCTATCCATAGACTTCAGGATCTGTATTTATTTCGCCAACTTGCATTTGGATTGCTCGAATATTTCTAACCATTTCGTAGAAAATTCGATTTTATTGAAAATCAACTGTGCTATAGCCCACAGATTTTGAACGGCAAAAATATAAATTGCTCCGATTACGTTGGTCAATAGCTCTATCCATAGACTTCAGGATCTGTATTTATTTTGCCAACTTGCATTTGGATTGCTCGAATATTTCTAACCATTTCGTAGAAAATTCGATTTTGTTGAAAATCAACTGTGCTATAGCCCACAGATTTTGAACGACAAAAATATAAATTGCTCAGATTACGTTGGTCAATAGCTCTTTCGTAGAAAATTCGATTTTGTTGAAAATCAACTGTGCTATAGCCCACAGATTTTGAACGGCAAAAATATAAATTGCTCAGATTACGTTGGTCAATAGCTCTTTCGTAGAAAATTCGATTTTGTTGAAAATCAACTGTGCTATAGCCCACAGATTTTGAACGGCAAAAATATAAAATGCTCCGATTACGTTGGTCAATAGCTCTATCAATAGGCTTCAGGATCTGTATTTATTTTGCCAACTTGCATTTGGATTGCTCGAATATTTCTAACCATTTCATAGAAAATTCGATTTTATTGAAAATCAACTGTGCTATAGCCCACAGATTTTGAACGGCAAAAATATAAATTGCTCAGATTACGTTGGTCAATAGCTCTTTCGTAGAAAATTCGATTTTGTTGAAAATCAACTGTGCTATAGCACACAGATTTTGAACGGCAAAAATATAAAATGCTCCGATTACGTTGGTCAATAGCTCTATCAATAGGCTTCAGGATCTGTATTTATTTTGCCAACTTGCATTTGGATTGCTCGAATATTTCTAACCATTTCGTAGAAAATTCGATTTTATTGAAAATCAACTGTGCTATAGCCCACAGATTTTGAACGGCAAAAATATAAATTGCTCCTATTACGTTGGTCAATAGCTCTATACATAGGCTTCAGGATCTGTATTTATTTTGCCAACTTGCATTTGGATTGCTCGAATATTTCTAACCATTTCGTAGAAAATTCGATTTTATTGAAAATCAACTGTGCTATAGCCCACAGATTTTGAACGGCAAAAATATAAATTGCTCCGATTACGTTGGTCAATAGCTCTATCAATAGGCTTCAGGATCTGTATTTATTTTGCCAACTTGCATTTGGATTGCTCGAATATTTCTAACCATTTCGTAGAAAATTCGATTTTATTGAAAATCAACTGTGCTATAGCCCACAGATTTTGAACGGCAAAAATATAAATTGCTCCGATTACGTTGGTCAATAGCTCTATCAATAGGCTTCAGGATCTGTATTTATTTTGCCAACTTGCATTTGGATTGCTCGAATATTTCTAACCATTTCGTAAAAAATTCGATTTTATTGAAAATCAACTGTGCTATAGCCCACAGATTTTGAACGGCAAAAATATAAATTGCTCCGATTACGTTGGTCAATAGCTCTATCCATTGACTTCAGGATCTGTATTTATTTTGCCAACTTGCATTTGGATTGCTCGAATATTTCTAACCATTTCTTAGAAAATTCGATTTTATTGAAAATCAACTGTGCTATAGCCCACAGATTTTGAACGGCAAAAATATAAATTGCTCCGATTACGTTGGTCAATAGCTCTATCAATAGGCTTCAGGATCTGTATTTATTTTGCCAACTTGCATTTGGATTGCTCGAATATTTCTAACCATTTCGTAGAAAATTCGATTTTATTGAAAATCAATTGTGCTATAGCCCACAGATTTTGAACGGCAAAAATATAAAATGCTCCGATTACGTTGGTCAATAGCTCTATCAATAGGCTTCAGGATCTGTATTTATTTTGCCAACTTGCATTTGGATCTCTCGAATATTTCTAACCATTTCGTAGAAAATTCGATTTTATTGAAAATCAACTGTGCTATAGCCCACAGATTTTGAACGGCAAAAATATAAAATGCTCCGATTACGTTGGTCAATAGCTCTATCAATAGGCTTCAGGATCTGTATTTATTTTGCCAACTTGCATTTGGATTGCTCGAATATTTCTAACCATTTCGTAGAAAATTCGATTTTATTGAAAATCAACTGTGCTATAGCCCACAGATTTTGAACGGCAAAAATATAAATTGCTCCGATTACGTTGGTCAATAGCTCTATCCATAGACTTCAGGATCTGTATTTATTTTGCCAACTTGCATTTGGATTGCTCGAGTATTTCTAACCATTTCGTAGAAAATTCGATTTTGTTGAAAATCAACTGTGCTATAGCCCACAGATTTTGAACGGCAAAAATATAAATTGCTCCGATTACGTTGGTCAATAGCTCTATCAATAGGCTTCAGGATCTGTATTTATTTTGCCAACTTGCATTTGGATTGCTCGAATATTTCTAACCATTTCGTAGAAAATTCGATTTTATTGAAAATCAACTGTGCTATAGCCCACAGATTTTGAACGGCAAAAATATAAATTGCTCCGATTACGTTGGTCAATAGCTCTATCCATAGACTTCAGGATCTGTATTTATTTTGCCAACTTGCATTTGCATTGCTCGAATATTTCTAACCATTTCGTAGAAAATTCGATTTTATTGAAAATCAACTGTGCTATAGCCCACAGATTTTGAACGGCAAAAATATAAATTGCTCAGATTACGTTGGTCAATAGCTCTATCAATAGGCTTCAGGATCTGTATTTATTTTGCCAACTTGCATTTGGATTGCTCGAGTATTTCTAACCATTTCATAGAAAATTCGATTTTATTGAAAATCAACTGTGCTATAGCCCACAGATTTTGAACGGCAAAAATATAAATTGCTCAGATTACGTTGGTCAATAGCTCTATCAATAGGCTGCAGGATGTGTATTTATTTTGCCAACTTGCATTTGGATTGCTCGAATATTTCTAACCATTTCATAGAAAATTCGATTTTATTGAAAATCAACTGTGCTATAGCCCACAGATTTTGAACGGCAAAAATATAAATTGCTCCGATTACGTTGGTCAATAGCTCTATCCATAGACTTCAGGATCTGTATTTATTTTGCCAACTTGCATTTGGATTGCTCGAATATTTCTAACCATTTCATAGAAAATTCGATTTTGTTGAAAATCAACTGTGCTATAGCCCACAGATTTTGAACGGCAAAAATATAAATTGCTCCGATTACGTTGGTCAATAGCTCTATCCATAGACTTCAGGATCTGTATTTATTTTGCCAACTTGCATTTGGATTGCTCGAATATTTCTAACCATTTCGTAGAAAATTCGATTTTGTTGAAAATCAACTGTGCTATAGCCCACAGATTTTGAACGGCAAAAATATAAATTGCTCCGATTACGTTGGTCAATAGCTCTATCCATAGACTTCAGGATCTGTATTTATTTTGCCAACTTGCATTTGGATTGCTCGAATATTTCTAACCATTTCGTAGAAAATTCGATTTTGTTGAAAATCAACTGTGCTATAGCCCACAGATTTTGAACGGCAAAAATATAAATTGCTCCGATTACGTTGGTCAATAGCTCTATCCATAGACTTCAGGATCTGTATTTATTTTGCCAACTTGCATTTGGATTGCTCGAATATTTCTAACCATTTCGTAGAAAATTCGATTTTGTTGAAAATCAACTGTGCTATAGCCCACAGATTTTGAACGGCAAAAATATAAATTGCTCAGATTACGTTGGTCAATAGCTCTATCAATAGGCTTCAGGATCTGTATTTATTTTGCCAACTTGCATTTGGATTGCTCGAATATTTCTAACCATTTCATAGAAAATTCGATTTTATTGAAAATCAACTGTGCTATAGCCCACAGATTTTGAACGGCAAAAATATAAATTGCTCAGATTACGTTGGTCAATAGCTCTTTCGTAGAAAATTCGATTTTGTTGAAAATCAACTGTGCTATAGCCCACAGATTTTGAACGGCAAAAATATAAATTGCTCAGATTACGTTGGTCAATAGCTCTATCAATAGGCTTCAGGATCTGTATTTATTTTGCCAACTTGCATTTGGATTGCTCGAATATTTCTAACCATTTCATAGAAAATTCGATTTTATTGAAAATCAACTGTGCTATAGCCCACAGATTTTGAACGGCAAAAATATAAAATGCTCCGATTACGTTGGTCAATACCTCTATCAATAGGCTTCAGGATCTGTATTTATTTTGCCAACTTGCATTTGGATTGCTCGAATATTTCTAACCATTTCATAGAAAATTCGATTTTATTGAAAATCAACTGTGCTATAGCCCACAGATTTTGAACGGCAAAAATATAAATTGCTCCGATTACGTTGGTCAATAGCTCTATCAATAGGCTTCAGGATCTGTATTTATTTTGCCAACTTGCATTTGGATTGCTCGAATATTTCTAACCATTTCGTAGAAAATTCGATTTTGTTGAAAATCAACTGTGCTATAGCCCACAGATTTTGAACGGCAAAAATATAAATTGCTCCGATTACGTTGGTCAATAGCTCTATCAATAGGCTTCAGGATCTGTATTTATTTTGCCAACTTGCATTTGGATTGCTCGAATATTTCTAACCATTTCATAGAAAATTCGATTTTATTGAAAATCAACTGTGCTATAGCCCACAGATTTTGAACGGCAAAAATATAAATTACTCAGATTACGTTGGTCAATAGCTCTATCCATAGACTTCAGGATCTGTATTTATTTTGCCAACTTGCATTTGGATTGCTCGAATATTTCTAACCATTTCGTAGAAAATTCGATTTTATTGAAAATCAACTGTGCTATAGCCCACAGATTTTGAACGGCAAAAATATAAATTGCTCCGATTACGTTGGTCAATAGCTCTATCCATAGACTTCAGGATCTGTATTTATTTTGCCAACTTGCATTTGGATTGCTCGAATATTTCTAACCATTTCGTAGAAAATTCGATTTTGTTGAAAATCAACTGTGCTATAGCCCACAGATTTTGAACGGCAAAAATATAAATTGCTCAGATTACGTTGGTCAATAGCTCTATCAATAGGCTGCAGGATGTGTATTTATTTTGCCAACTTGCATTTGGATTGCTCGAATATTTCTAACCATTTCATAGAAAATTCGATTTTATTGAAAATCAACTGTGCTATAGCCCACAGATTTTGAACGGCAAAAATATAAATTGCTCAGATTACGTTGGTCAATAGCTCTATCAATAGGCTTCAGGATCTGTATTTATTTTGCCAACTTGCATTTGGATTGCTCGAATATTTCTAACCATTTCATAGAAAATTCGATTTTATTGAAAATCAACTGTGCTATAGCCCACAGATTTTGAACGGCAAAAATATAAATTGCTCCGATTACGTTGGTCAATAGCTCTATCCATAGACTTCAGGATCTGTATTTATTTTCCCAACTTGCATTTGGATTGCTCGAATATTTCTAACCATTTCATAGAAAATTCGATTTTATTGAAAATCAACTGTGTTATAGCCCACAGATTTTGAACGGCAAAAATATAAATTGCTCCGATTACGTTGGTCAATAGCTCTATCCATAGACTTCAGGATCTGTATTTATTTTGCCAACTTGCATTTGGATTGCTCGAATATTTCTAACCATTTCGTAGAAAATTCGATTTTATTGAAAATCAACTGTGCTATAGCCCACAGATTTTGAACGGCAAAAATATAAATTGCTCCGATTACGTTGGTCAATAGCTCTATCCATAGACTTCAGGATCTGTATTTATTTTGCCAACTTGCATTTGGATTGCTCGAATATTTCTAACCATTTCGTAGAAAATTCGATTTTGTTGAAAATCAACTGTGCTATAGCCCACAGATTTTGAACGGCAAAAATATAAATTGCTCCGATTACGTTGGTCAATAGCTCTATCCATAGACTTCAGGATCTGTATTTATTTTGCCAACTTGCATTTGGATTGCTCGAATATTTCTAACCATTTCGTAGAAAATTCGATTTTGTTGAAAATCAACTGTGCCATAGCCCACAGATTTTGAACGGCAAAAATATAAATTGCTCCGATTACGTTGGTCAATAGCTCTATCCATAGACTTCAGGATCTGTATTTATTTTGCCAACTTGCATTTGGATTGCTCGAATATTTCTAACCATTTCGTAGAAAATTCGATTTTGTTGAAAATCAACTGTGCTATGGCCCACAGATTTTGAACGGCAAAAATATAAATTGCTCCGATTACGTTGGTCAATAGCTCTATCCATAGACTTCAGGATCTGTATTTATTTTGCCAACTTGCATTTGGATTGCTCGAATATTTCTAACCATTTCGTAGAAAATTCGATTTTGTTGAAAATCAACTGTGCTATAGCCCACAGATTTTGAACGGCAAAAATATAAAATGCTCCGATTACGTTGGTCAATAGATCAATAGGCTTCAGGATTTGTATTTATTTTGCCAACTTGCATTTGGATTGCTCGAATATTTCTAACCATTTCATAGAAAATTCGATTTTATTGAAAATCAACTGTGCTATAGCCCACAGATTTTGAACGGCAAAAATATAAATTGCTCAGATTACGTTGGTCAATAGCTCTATCAATAGGCTTCAGGATGTGTATTTATTTTGCCAACTTGCATTTGGATTGCTCGAATATTTCTAACCATTTCATAGAAAATTCGATTTTATTGAAAATCAACTGTGCTATAGCCCACAGATTTTGAACGGCAAAAATATAAATTGCTCCGATTACGTTGGTCAATAGCTCTATCCATAGACTTCAGGATCTGTATTTATTTTGCCAACTTGCATTTGGATTGCTCGAATATTTCTAACCATTTCGTAGAAAATTCGATTTTATTGAAAATCAACTGTGCTATAGCCCACAGATTTTGAACGGCAAAAATATAAATTGCTCCGATTACGTTGGTCAATAGCTCTATCCATAGACTTCAGGATCTGTATTTATTTTGCCAACTTGCATTTGGATTGCTCGAATATTTCTAACCATTTCGTAGAAAATTCGATTTTGTTGAAAATCAACTGTGCTATAGCCCACAGATTTTGAACGGCAAAAATATAAAATGCTCCGATTACGTTGGTCAATAGCTCTATCCATAGACTTCAGGATCTGTATTTATTTTGCCAACTTGCATTTGGATTGCTCGAATATTTCTAACCATTTCGTAGAAAATTCGATTTTGTTGAAAATCAACTGTGCTATAGCCCACAGATTTTGAACGGCAAAAATATAAAATGCTCCGATTACGTTGATCAATAGCTCTATCAATAGGCTTCAGGATCTGTATTTATTTTGCCAACTTGCATTTGGATTGCTCGAATATTTCTAACCATTTCATAGAAAATTCGATTTTATTGAAAATCAAATGTGCTATATATAGCCCACAGATTTTGAACGGCAAAAATATAAATTGCTCCGATTACGTTGGTCAATAGCTCTATCAATAGGCTTCAGGATCTGTATTTATTTTGCCAACTTGCATTTGGATTGCTCGAATATTTCTAACCATTTCATAGAAAATTCGATTTTATTGAAAATCAACTGTGCTATAGCCCACAGATTTTGAACGGCAAAATTATAAATTGCTCCGATTACGTTGGTCAATAGCTCTATCCATAGACTTCAGGATCTGTATTTATTTTGCCAACTTGCATTTGGATTGCTCGAATATTTCTAACCATTTCGTAGAAAATTCGATTTTATTGAAAATCAACTGTGCTGTAGCCCACAGATTTTGAACGGCAAAAATATAAATTGCTCCGATTACGTTGGTCAATAGCTCTATCCATAGACTTCAGGATCTGTATTTATTTTGCCAACTTGCATTTGGATTGCTCGAATATTTCTAACCATTTCGTAGAAAATTCGATTTTATTGAAAATCAACTGTGCTATAGCCCACAGATTTTGAACGGCAAAAATATAAATTGCTCCGATTACGTTGTTCAATAGCTCTATCCATAGACTTTAGGATCTGTATTTATTTTGCCAACTTGCATTTGGATTGCTCGAATATTTCTAACCATTTCGTAGAAAATTCGATTTTGTTGAAAATCAACTGTGCTATATAGCCCACAGATTTTGAACGGCAAAAATATAAAATGCTCCGATTACGTTGGTCAATAGCTCTATCAATAGGCTTCAGGATCTGTATTTATTTTGCCAACTTGCATTTGGATTGCTCGAATATTTCTAACCATTTCATAGAAAATTCGATTTTATTGAAAATCAACTGTGCTATATATAGCCCACAGATTTTGAACGGCAAAAATATAAAATGCTCCGATTACGTTGGTCAATAGCTCTATCAATAGGCTTCAGGATCTGTATTTATTTTGCCAACTTGCATTTGGATTGCTCGAATATTTCTAACCATTTCATAGAAAATTCGATTTTATTGAAAATCAACTGTGCTATAGCCCACAGATTTTGAACGGCAAAAATATAAATTGCTCCGATTACGTTGGTCAATAGATCTATCCATAGACTTCAGGATCTGTATTTATTTTGCCAACTTGCATTTGGATTGCTCGAATATTTCTAACCATTTCATAGAAAATTCGATTTTGTTGAAAATCAACTGTGCTATAGCCCACAGATTTTGAACGGCAAAAATATAAATTGCTCCGATTACGTTGGTCAATAGCTCTATCCATAGACTTCAGGATCTGTATTTATTTTGCCAACTTGCATTTGGATTGCTCGAATATTTCTAACCATTTCGTAGAAAATTCGATTTTGTTGAAAATCAACTGTGCTATAGCCCACAGATTTTGAACGGCAAAAATATAAATTGCTCCGATTACGTTGGTCAATAGCTCTATCCATAGACTTTAGGATCTGTATTTATTTTGCCAACTTGCATTTGGATTGCTCGAATATTTCTAACCATTTCGTAGAAAATTCGATTTTGTTGAAAATCAACTGTGCTATATAGCCCACAGATTTTGAACGGCAAAAATATAAAATGCTCCGATTACGTTGGTCAATAGCTCTATCAATAGGCTTCAGGATCTGTATTTATTTTGCCAACTTGCATTTGGATTGCTCGAATATTTCTAACCATTTCATAGAAAATTCGATTTTATTGAAAATCAACTGTGCTATATATAGCCCACAGATTTTGAACGGCAAAAATATAAAATGCTCCGATTACGTTGGTCAATAGCTCTATCAATAGGCTTCAGGATCTGTATTTATTTTGCCAACTTGCATTTGGATTGCTCGAATATTTCTAACCATTTCATAGAAAATTCGATTTTATTGAAAATCAACTGTGCTATAGCCCACAGATTTTGAACGGCAAAAATATAAATTGCTCCGATTACGTTGGTCAATAGCTCTATCCATAGACTTCAGGATCTGTATTTATTTTGCCAACTTGCATTTGGATTGCTCGAATATTTCTAACCATTTCATAGAAAATTCGATTTTGTTGAAAATCAACTGTGCTATAGCCCACAGATTTTGAACGGCAAAAATATAAATTGCTCAGATTACGTTGGTCAATAGCTCTTTCGTAGAAAATTCGATTTTGTTGAAAATCAACTGTGCTATAGCCCACAGATTTTGAACGGCAAAAATATAAATTGCTCAGATTACGTTGGTCAATAGCTCTTTCGTAGAAAATTCGATTTTGTTGAAAATCAACTGTGCTATAGCCCACAGATTTTGAACGGCAAAAATATAAAATGCTCCGATTACGTTGGTCAATAGCTCTATCAATAGGCTTCAGGATCTCTATTTATTTTGCCAACTTGCATTTGGATTGCTCGAATATTTCTAACCATTTCATAGAAAATTCGATTTTATTGAAAATCAACTGTGCTATAGCCCACAGATTTTGAACGGCAAAAATATAAATTGCTCAGATTACGTTGGTCAATAGCTCTTTCGTAGAAAATTCGATTTTGTTGAAAATCAACTGTGCTATAGCCCACCGATTTTGAACGGCAAAAATATAAAATGCTCCGATTACGTTGGTCAATAGCTCTATCAATAGGCTTCAGGATCTGTATTTATTTTGCCAACTTGCATTTGGATTGCTCGAATATTTCTAACCATTTCATAGAAAATTCGATTTTATTGAAAATCAACTGTGCTATAGCCCACAGATTTTGAACGGCAAAAATATAAAATGCTCCGATTACGTTGGTCAATACCTCTATCAATAGGCTTCAGGATCTGTATTTATTTTGCCAACTTGCATTTGGATTGCTCGAATATTTCTAACCATTTCATAGAAAATTCGATTTTGTTGAAAATCAACTGTGCTATAGCCCACAGATTTTGAACGGCAAAAATATAAATTGCTCCGATTACGTTGGTCAATAGCTCTATCAATAGGCTTCAGGATCTGTATTTATTTTGCCAACTTGCATTTTGATTGCTCGAATATTTCTAACCATTTCGTAGAAAATTCGATTTTATTGAAAATCAACTGTGCTATAGCCCACAGATTTTGAACGGCAAAAATATAAAATGCTCCGATTACGTTGTTCAATAGCTCTATCAATAGGCTTCAGGATCTGTATTTATTTTGCCAACTTGCATTTGGATTGCTCGAATATTTCTAACCATTTCATAGAAAATTCGATTTTATTGAAAATCAACTGTGCTATAGCCCACAGATTTTGAACGGCAAAAATATAAAATGCTCCGATTACGTTGGTCAATAGCTCTATCAATAGGCTTCAGGATCTGTATTTATTTTGCCAACTTGCATTTGGATCTCTCGAATATTTCTAACCATTTCATAGAAAATTCGATTTTATTGAAAATCAACTGTGCCCCACAGATTTTGAACGGCAAAAATATAAATTGCTCCGATTACGTTGGGCAATAGCTCTATCAATAGGCTTCAGGATCTGTATTTATTTTGCCAACTTGCATTTGGATTGCTCGAATATTTCTAACCATTTCGTAGAAAATTCGATTTTATTGAAAATCAACTGTGCTATAGCCCACAGATTTTGAACGGCAAAAATATAAAATGCTCCGATTACGTTGTTCAATAGCTCTATCAATAGGCTTCAGGATCTGTATTTATTTTGCCAACTTGCATTTGGATTGCTCGAATATTTCTAACCATTTCATAGAAAATTCGATTTTATTGAAAATCAACTGTGCTATAGCCCACAGATTTTGAACGGCAAAAATATAAATTGCTCCGATTACGTTGGTCAATAGCTCTATCCATAGACTTCAGGATCTGTATTTATTTTGCCAACTTGCATTTGGATTGCTCGAATATTTCTAACCATTTCGTAGAAAATTCGATTTTATTGAAAATCAACTGTGCTATAGCCCACAGATTTTGAACGGCAAAAATATAAATTGCGCCGATTACGTTGGTCAATAGCTCTATCCATAGACTTCAGGATCTGTATTTATTTTGCCAACTTGCATTTGGATTGCTCGAATATTTCTAACCATTTCGTAGAAAATTCGATTTTATTGAAAATCAACTGTGCTATAGCCCACAGATTTTGAACGGCAAAAATATAAATTGCTCCGATTACGTTGGTCAATAGCTCTATCCATAGGCTTCAGGATCTGTATTTATTTTGCCAACTTGCATTTGGATTGCTCGAATATTTCTAACCATTTCATAGAAAATTCGATTTTATTGAAAATCAACTGTGCTATAGCCCACAGATTTTGAACGGCAAAAATATAAAATGCTCCGATTACGTTGGTCAATAGCTCTATCAATAGGCTTCAGGATCTGTATTTATTTTGCCAACTTGCATTTGGATCTCTCGAATATTTCTAACAATTTCATAGAAAATTCGATTTTATTGAAAATCAACTGTGCTATATATGTATAGCCCACAGATTTTGAACGGCAAAAATATAAAATGCTCCGATTACGTTGGTCAATAGCTCTATCAATAGGCTTCAGGATCTGTATTTATTTTGCCAACTTGCATTTGGATTGCTCGAATATTTCTAACCATTTCATAGAAAATTCGATTTTATTGAAAATCAACTGTGCTATAGCCCACAGATTTTGAACGGCAAAATTATAAATTGCTCCGATTACGTTGGGCAATAGCTCTATCAATAGGCTTCAGGATCTGTATTTATTTTGCCAACTTGCATTTGGATTGCTCGAATATTTCTAACCATTTCGTAGAAAATTCGATTTTATTGAAAATCAACTGTGCTATAGCCCACAGATTTTGAACGGCAAAAATATAAAATGCTCCGATTACGTTGGTCAATAGCTCTATCAATAGGCTTCAGGATCTGTATTTATTTTGCCAACTTGCATTTGGATTGCTCGAATATTTCTAACCATTTCATAGAAAATTCGATTTTATTGAAAATCAACTGTGCTATATATAGCCCACAGATTTTGAACGGCAAAAATATAAAATGCTCCGATTACGTTGGTCCATAGCTCTATCAATAGGCTTCAGGATCTGTATTTATTTTGCCAACTTGCATTTGGATTGCTCGAATATTTCTAACCATTTCATAGAAAATTCGATTTTATTGAAAATCAACTGTGCTATATATAGCCCACAGATTTTGAACGGCAAAAATATAAAATGCTCCGATTACGTTGTTCAATAGCTCTATCAATAGGCTTCAGGATCTGTATTTATTTTGCCAACTTGCATTTGGATTGCTCGAATATTTCTAACCATTTCATAGAAAATTCGATTTTATTGAAAATCAACTGTGCTATAGCCCACAGATTTTGAACGGCAAAAATATAAATTGCTCCGATTACGTTGGTCAATAGCTCTATCCATAGACTTCAGGATCTGTATTTATTTTGCCAACTTGCATTTGGATTGCTCGAATATTTCTAACCATTTCGTAGAAAATTCGATTTTATTGAAAATCAACTGTGCTATAGCCCACAGATTTTGAACGGCAAAAATATAAATTGCGCCGATTACGTTGGTCAATAGCTCTATCCATAGACTTCAGGATCTGTATTTATTTTGCCAACTTGCATTTGGATTGCTCGAATATTTCTAACCATTTCGTAGAAAATTCGATTTTATTGAAAATCAACTGTGCTATAGCCCACAGATTTTGAACGGCAAAAATATAAATTGCTCCGATTACGTTGGTCAATAGCTCTATCCATAGACTTCAGGATCTGTATTTATTTTGCCAACTTGCATTTGGATTGCTCGAATATTTCTAACCATTTCGTAGAAAATTCGATTTTGTTGAAAATCAACTGTGCTATAGCCCACAGATTTTGAACGGCAAAAATATAAAATGCTCCGATTACGTTGGTCAATAGCTCTATCAATAGGCTTCAGGATCTGTATTTATTTTGCCAACTTGCATTTGGATTGCTCGAATATTTCTAACCATTTCATAGAAAATTCGATTTTATTGAAAATCAACTGTGCTATATATAGCCCACAGATTTTGAACGGCAAAAATATAAAATGCTCCGATTACGTTGGTCAATAGCTCTATCAATAGGCTTCAGGATCTGTATTTATTTTGCCAACTTGCATTTGGATTGCTCGAATATTTCTAACCATTTCATAGAAAATTCGATTTTATTGAAAATCAACTGTGCTATAGCCCACAGATTTTGAACGGCAAAAATATAAAATGCTCCGATTACGTTTGTCAATAGCTCTATCAATAGGCTTCAGGATCTGTATTTATTTTGCCAACTTGCATTTGGATCTCTCGAATATTTCTAACCATTTCATAGAAAATTCGATTTTATTGAAAATCAACTGTGCTATATATAGCCCACAGATTTTGAACGGCAAAAATATAAAATGCTCCGATTACGTTGGTCAATCAATTGTGCTATAGCCCACAGATTTTGAACGGCAAAATTATAAATTGGTCCGATTACGTTGGTCAATAGCTCTATCAATAGGCTTCAGGATCTGTATTTATTTTGCCAACTTGCATTTGGATTGCTCGAATATTTCTAACCATTTCGTAGAAAATTCGATTTTATTGAAAATCAATTGTGCTATAGCCCACAGATTTTGAACGGCAAAAATATAAAATGCTCCGATTACGTTGGTCAATAGCTCTATCAATAGGCTTCAGGATCTGTATTTATTTTGCCAACTTGCATTTGGATCTCTCGAATATTTCTAACCATTTAGAAAATCTGTGCTAATTCGATTTTATTGAAAATCAACTGTGCTATAGCCCACAGATTTTGAACGGCAAAAATATAAATTGCTCCGATTACGTTGGTCAATAGCTCTATCAATAGGCTTCAGGATCTGTATTTATTTTGCCAACTTGCATTTGGATTGCTCGAATATTTTTAACCATTTCGTAGAAAATTCGATTTTATTGAAAATCAACTGTGCTATAGCCCACAGATTTTGAACGGCAAAAATATAAAATGCTCCGATTACGTTGGTCAATAGCTCTATCAATAGGCTTCAGGATCTGTATTTATTTTGCCAACTTGCATTTGGATTGCTCGAATATTTCTAACCATTTCGTAGAAAATTCGATTTTATTGAAAATCAACTGTGCTATAGCCCACAGATTTTGAACGGCAAAATTATAAATTGCTCCGATTACGTTGGGCAATAGCTCTATCAATAGGCTTCAGGATCTGTATTTATTTTGCCAACTTGCATTTGGATCTCTCGAATATTTCTAACCATTTCATAGAAAATTCGATTTTATTGAAAATCAACTGTGCTATATATGTATAGCCCACAGATTTTGAACGGCAAAAATATAAAATGCTCCGATTACGTTGGTCAATAGCTCTATCAATAGGCTTCAGGATCTGTATTTATTTTGCCAACTTGCATTTGGATTGCTCGAATATTTCTAACCATTTCATAGAAAATTCGATTTTATTGAAAATCAACTGTGCTATAGCCCACAGATTTTGAACGGCAAAATTATAAATTGCTCCGATTACGTTGGGCAATAGCTCTATCAATAGGCTTCAGGATCTGTATTTATTTTGCCAACTTGCATTTGGATTGCTCGAATATTTCTAACCATTTCGTAGAAAATTCGATTTTATTGAAAATCAACTGTGCTATAGCCCACAGATTTTGAACGGCAAAAATATAAAATGCTCCGATTACGTTGGTCAATAGCTCTATCAATAGGCTTCAGGATCTGTATTTATTTTGCCAACTTGCATTTGGATCTCTCGAATATTTCTAACCTTTTCATAGAAAATTCGATTTTATTGGAAATCAACTGTGCTATATATAGCCCACAGATTTTGAACGGCAAAAATATAAAATGCTCCGATTACGTTGGTCAATAGCTCTATCAATAGGCTTCAGGATCTGTATTTATTTTGCCAACTTGCATTTGGATTGCTCGAATATTTCTAACCATTTCATAGAAAATTCGATTTTATTGAAAATCAACTGTGCTATATATAGCCCACAGATTTTGAACGGCAAAAATATAAAATGCTCCGATTACGTTGGTCAATAGCTCTATCAATAGGCTTCAGGATCTGTATTTATTTTGCCAACTTGCATTTGGATTGCTCGAATATTTCTAACCATTTCATAGAAAATTCGATTTTATTGAAAATCAACTGTGCTATAGCCCACAGATTTTGAACGGCAAAAATATAAAATGCTCCGATTACGTTGTTCAATAGCTCTATCAATAGGCTTCAGGATCTGTATTTATTTTGCCAACTTGCATTTGGATTGCTCGAATATTTCTAACCATTTCATAGAAAATTCGATTTTATTGAAAATCAACTGTGCTATAGCCCACAGATTTTGAACGGCAAAAATATAAATTGCTCCGATTACGTTGGTCAATAGCTCTATCCATAGACTTCAGGATCTGTATTTATTTTGCCAACTTGCATTTGGATTGCTCGAATATTTCTAACCATTTCGTAGAAAATTCGATTTTATTGAAAATGAAATTGAACTGTGCTATAGCCCACAGATTTTGAACGGCAAAAATATAAAATGCTCCGATTACGTTGGTCAATAGCTCTATCAATAGGCTTCAGGATCTGTATTTATTTTGCCAACTTGCATTTGGATTGCTCGAATATTTCTAACCATTTCATAGAAAATTCGATTTTATTGAAAATCAACTGTGCTATATATAGCCCACAGATTTTGAACGGCAAAAATATAAAATGCTCCGATTACGTTGGTCAATAGCTCTATCAATAGGCTTCAGGATCTGTATTTATTTTGCCAACTTGCATTTGGATTGCTCGAATATTTCTAACCATTTCATAGAAAATTCGATTTTATTGAAAATCAACTGTGCTATAGCCCACAGATTTTGAACGGCAAAAATATAAAATGCTCCGATTACGTTTGTCAATAGCTCTATCAATAGGCTTCAGGATCTGTATTTATTTTGCCAACTTGCATTTGGATCTCTCGAATATTTCTAACCATTTCATAGAAAATTCGATTTTATTGAAAATCAACTGTGCTATATATAGCCCACAGATTTTGAACGGCAAAAATATAAAATGCTCCGATTACGTTGGTCAATCAACTGTGCTATAGCCCACAGATTTTGAACGGCAAAATTATAAATTGGTCCGATTACGTTGGTCAATAGCTCTATCAATAGGCTTCAGGATCTGTATTTATTTTGCCAACTTGCATTTGGATTGCTCGAATATTTCTAACCATTTCGTAGAAAATTCGATTTTATTGAAAATCAACTGTGCTATAGCCCACAGATTTTGAACGGCAAAAATATAAAATGCTCCGATTACGTTGGTCAATAGCTCTATCAATAGGCTTCAGGATCTGTATTTATTTTGCCAACTTGCATTTGGATCTCTCGAATATTTCTAACCATTTAGAAAATCTGTGCTAATTCGATTTTATTGAAAATCAACTGTGCTATAGCCCACAGATTTTGAACGGCAAAAATATAAATTGCTCCGATTACGTTGGTCAATAGCTCTATCAATAGGCTTCAGGATCTGTATTTATTTTGCAAACTTGCATTTGGATTGCTCGAATATTTTTAACCATTTCGTAGAAAATTCGATTTTATTGAAAATCAACTGTGCTATAGCCCACAGATTTTGAACGGCAAAAATATAAAATGCTCCGATTACGTTGGTCAATAGCTCTATCAATAGGCTTCAGGATCTGTATTTATTTTGCCAACTTGCATTTGGATTGCTCGAATATTTCTAACCATTTCGTAGAAAATTCGATTTTATTGAAAATCAACTGTGCTATAGCCCACAGATTTTGAACGGCAAAAATATTAAATGCTCCGATTACGTTGGTCAATAGCTCTATCAATAGGCTTCAGGATCTGTATTTATTTTGCCAACTTGCATTTAGATTGCTCGAATATTTCTAACCATTTCATAGAAAATTCGATTTTATTGAAAATCAACTGTGCTATAGCCCACAGATTTTGAACGGCAAAAATATAAAATGCTCCGATTACGTTGGTCAATAGCTCTATCAATAGGCTTCAGGATCTGTATTTATTTTGCCAACTTGCATTTGGATTGCTCGAATATTTCTAACCATTTCGTAGAAAATTCGATTTTATTGAAAATGAAATTGAACTGTGCTATAGCCCACAGATTTTGAACGGCAAAAATATAAAATGCTCCGATTACGTTGGTCAATAGCTCTATCAATAGGCTTCAGGATCTGTATTTATTTTGCCAACTTGCATTTGGATTGCTCGAATATTTCTAACCATTTCATAGAAAATTCGATTTTATTGAAAATCAACTGTGCTATAGCCCACAGATTTTGAACGGCAAAAATATAAATTGCTCCGATTATGTTGGTCAATAGCTCTATCAATAGGCTTCAGGATCTGTATTTATTTTGCCAACTTGCATTTGGATTGCTCGAATATTTCTAACCATTTCGTAGAAAATTCGATTTTATTGAAAATCAACTGTGCTATAGCCCACAGATTTTGAACGGCAAAAATATAAAATGCTCCGATTACGTTGGTCAATAGCTCTATCAATAGGCTTCAGGATCTGTATTTATTTTGCCAACTTGCATTTGGATTGCTCGAATATTTCTAACCATTTCATAGAAAATTCGATTTTATTGAAAATGAAATTGAACTGTGCTATAGCCCACAGATTTTGAACGGCAGAAATTTAAAATGCTCCGATTACGTTGGTCAATAGCTCTATCAATAGGCTTCAGGATCTGTATTTATTTTGCCAACTTGCATTTGGATTGCTGGAATATTTCTAACCATTTCGTAGAAAATTCGATTTTATTGAAAATCAACTGTGCTATAGCCCACAGATTTTGAACGGCAAAAATATAAAATGCTCCGATTACGTTGGTCAATAGCTCAATCAATAGGCTTCAGGATCTGTATTTATTTTGCCAACTTGCATTTGGATTGCTCGAATATTTCTAACCATTTCATAGAAAATTCGATTTTGTTGAAAATCAACTGTGCTATAGCCCACAGATTTTGAACGGCAAAAATATAAATTGCTCCGATTACGTTGGTCAATAGCTCTATCCATAGACTTCAGGATCTGTATTTATTTTGCCAACTTGCATTTGGATTGCTCGAATATTTCTAACCATTTCGTAGAAAATTCGATTTTATTGAAAATCAACTGTGCTATAGCCCACAGATTTTGAACGGCAAAAATATAAATTGCGCCGATTACGTTGGTCAATAGCTCTATCCATAGACTTCAGGATCTGTATTTATTTTGCCAACTTGCATTTGGATTGCTCGAATATTTCTAACCATTTCGTAGAAAATTCGATTTTATTGAAAATCAACTGTGCTATAGCCCACAGATTTTGAACGGCAAAAATATAAATTGCTCCGATTACGTTGGTCAATAGCTCTATCCATAGACTTCAGGATCTGTATTTATTTTGCCAACTTGCATTTGGATTGCTCGAATATTTCTAACCATTTCGTAGAAAATTCGATTTTGTTGAAAATCAACTGTGCTATATAGCCCACAGATTTTGAACGGCAAAAATATAAAATGCTCCGATTACGTTGGTCAATAGCTCTATCAATAGGCTTCAGGATCTGTATTTATTTTGCCAACTTGCATTTGGATTGCTCGAATATTTCTAACCATTTCATAGAAAATTCGATTTTATTGAAAATCAACTGTGCTATATCCCACAGATTTTGAACGGCAAAAATATAAAATGCTCCGATTACGTTTGTCAATAGCTCTATCAAT
Organism: Tipula vernalis; assembly: GCA_958295665.1. Taxonomy (NCBI): domain Eukaryota; kingdom Metazoa; phylum Arthropoda; class Insecta; order Diptera; family Tipulidae; genus Tipula; species Tipula vernalis. The sequence continues at coordinate 5,432,501 of OY282558.1, forward strand.
AGGCTTCAGGATCTGTATTTATTTTGCCAACTTGCATTTGGATCTCTCGAATATTTCTAACCATTTCATAGAAAATTCGATTTTATTGAAAATCAACTGTGCTATATATAGCCCACAGATTTTGAACGGCAAAAATATAAAATGCTCCGATTACGTTGGTCAATAGCTCTATCAATAGGCTTCAGGATCTGTATTTATTTTGCCAACTTGCATTTGGATTGCTCGAATATTTCTAACCATTTCATAGAAAATTCGATTTTATTGAAAATCAACTGTGCTATAGCCCACAGATTTTGAACGGCAAAAATATAAAATGCTCCGATTACGTTGGTCAATAGCTCTATCAATAGGCTTCAGGATCTGTATTTATTTTGCCAACTTGCATTTGGATCTCTCGAATATTTCTAACCATTTCATAGAAAATTCGATTTTATTGGAAATCAACTGTGCTATATATAGCCCACAGATTTTGAACGGCAAAAATATAAAATGCTCCGATTACGTTGGTCAATAGCTCTATCAATAGGCTTCAGGATCTGTATTTATTTTGCCAACTTGCATTTGGATTGCTCAAATATTTCTAACCATTTCATAGAAAATTCGATTTTATTGAAAATCAACTGTGCTATAGCCCACAGATTTTGAACGGCAAAAATATAAAATGCTCCGATTACGTTGGTCAATAGCTCTATCAATAGGCTTCAGGATCTGTATTTATTTTGCCAACTTGCATTTGGATCTCTCGAATATTTCTAACCATTTCATAGAAAATTCGATTTTATTGAAAATCAACTGTGCTATTTATAGCCCACAGATTTTGAACGGCAAAAATATAAAATGCTCCGATTACGTTGGTCAATAGCTCTATCAATAGGCTTCAGGATCTGTATTTATTTTGCAAACTTGCATTTGGATTGCTCGAATATTTTTAACCATTTCGTAGAAAATTCGATTTTATTGAAAATCAACTGTGCTATAGCCCACAGATTTTGAACGGCAAAAATATAAATTGCTCCGATTATGTTGGTCAATAGCTCTATCAATAGGCTTCAGGATCTGTATTTATTTTGCCAACTTGCATTTGGATTGCTCGAATATTTCTAACCATTTCGTAGAAAATTCGATTTTATTGAAAATCAACTGTGCTATAGCCCACAGATTTTGAACGGCAAAAATATAAAATGCTCCGATTACGTTGGTCAATAGCTCTATCAATAGGCTTCAGGATCTGTATTTATTTTGCCAACTTGCATTTGGATTGGTCGAATATTTCTAACCATTTCATAGAAAATTCGATTTTATTGAAAATCAACTGTGCTATAGCCCACAGATTTTGAACGGCAAAAATATAAAATGCTCCGATTACGTTGGTCAATAGCTCTATCAATAGGCTTCAGGATCTGTATTTATTTTGCCAACTTGCATTTGGATTGCTCGAATATTTCTAACCATTTCATAGAAAATTCGATTTTATTGAAAATGAAATTGAACTGTGCTATAGCCTACAGATTTTGAACGGCAGAAATTTAAAATGCTCCGATTACGTTGGTCAATAGCTCTATCAATAGGCTTCAGGATCTGTATTTATTTTGCCAACTTGCATTTGGATTGCTCGAATATTTCTAACCATTTCATAGAAAATTCGATTTTATTGAAAATCAACTGTGCTATAGCCCACAGATTTTGAACGGCAAAAATATAAAATGCTCCGATTACGTTGGTCAATAGCTCTATCAATAGACTTCAGGATCTGTATTTATTTTGCCAACTTGCATTTGGATTGCTCGAATATTTCTAACCATTTCATAGAAAATTCGATTTTATTGAAAATCAACTGTGCTATAGCCACAGATTTTGAACGGCAAAAATATAAAATGCTCCGATTACGTTGGTCAATAGCTCTATCAATAGGCTTCAGGATCTGTATTTATTTTGCCAACTTGCATTTGGATTGCTCGAATATTTCTAACCATTTCATAGAAAATTCGATTTTATTGAAAATCAACTGTGCTATAGCCCACAGATTTTGAACGGCAAAAATATAAATTGCTTCGATTACGTTGGTCAATAGCTCTATCAATAGGCTTCAGGATCTGTATTTATTTTGCCAACTTGCATTTGGATTGCTCGAATATTTCTAACCATTTCATAGAAAATTCGATTTTATTGAAAATGAAATTGAACTGTGCTATAGCCCACAGATTTTGAACGGCAGAAATTTAAAATGCTCCGATTACGTTGGTCAATAGCTCTATCAATAGGCTTCAGGATCTGTATTTATTTTGCCAACTTGCATTTGGATTGCTCGAATATTTCTAACCATTTCAAAGAAAATTCGATTTTATTGACAGTGCTATAGCCCACAGATTTTGAACGGCAAAAATATAAATTGCTCCGATTACGTTGGTCAATAGCTCTATCCATATACTTCAGGATCTGTATTTATTTTGCCAGCTTGCATTTGGATTGCTCGAATATTTCTAACCATTTCATAGAAAATTCGATTTTATTGAAAATCAACTGTGCTATAGCCCACAGATTTTGAACGGCAAAAATATAAATTGCTTCGATTACGTTGGTCAATAGCTCTATTAATAGGCTTCAGGATCTGTATTTATTTTGCCAACTTGCATTTGGATTGCTCGAATATTTCTAACCATTTCATAGAAAATTCGATTTTATTGAAAATCAACTGTGCTATAGCCCACAGATTTTGAACGGCAAAAATATAAAATGCTCCGATTACGTTGGTCAATAGCTCTATCAATAGGCTTCAGGATCTGTATTTATTTTGCCAACTTGCATTTGGATTGCTCGAATATTTCTAACCATTTCATAGAAAATTCGATTTTATTGAAAATGAAATTGAACTGTGCTATAGCCCACAGATTTTGAACGGCAGAAATTTAAAATGCTCCGATTACGTTGGTCAATAGCTCTATCAATAGGCTTCAGGATCTGTATTTATTTTGCCAACTTGCATTTGGATTGCTGGAATATTTCTAACCATTTCGTAGAAAATTCGATTTTATTGAAAATCAACTGTGCTATAGCCCACAGATTTTGAACGGCAAAAATATAAAATGCTCCGATTACGTTGGTCAATAGCTCAATCAATAGGCTTCAGGATCTGTATTTATTTTGCCAACTTGCATTTGGATTGCTCGAATATTTCTAACCATTTCATAGAAAATTCGATTTTATTGAAAATGAAATTGAACTGTGCTATAGCCCACAGATTTTGAACGGCAGAAATTTAAAATGCTCCGATTACGTTGGTCAATAGCTCTATCAATAGGCTTCAGGATCTGTATTTATTTTGCCAACTTGCATTTGGATTGCTCGAATATTTCTAACCATTTCATAGAAAATTCGATTTTATTGACAGTGCTATAGCCCACAGATTTTGAACGGCAAAAATATAAATTGCTCCGATTACGTTGGTCAATAGCTCTATCCATATACTTCAGGATCTGTATTTATTTTGCCAGCTTGCATTTGGATTGCTCGAATATTTCTAACCATTTCATAGAAAATTCGATTTTATTGAAAATCAACTGTGCTATAGCCCACAGATTTTGAACGGCAGAAATTTAAAATGCTCCGATTACGTTGGTCAATAGCTCTATCAATAGGCTTCAGGATCTGTATTTATTTTGCCAACTTGCATTTGGATTGCTCGAATATTTCTAACCATTTCATAGAAAATTCGATTTTATTGACAGTGCTATAGCCCACAGATTTTGAACGGCAAAAATATAAATTGCTCCGATTACGTTGGTCAATAGCTCTATCCATAGACTTCAGGATCTGTATTTATTTTGCCAGCTTGCATTTGGATTGCTCGAATATTTCTAACCATTTCATAGAAAATTCGATTTTATTGAAAATGAAATTGAACTGTGCTATAGCCCACAGATTTTGAACGGCAGAAATTTAAAATGCTCCGATTACGTTGGTCAATAGCTCTATCAATAGGCTTCAGGATCTGTATTTATTTTGCCAACTTGCATTTGGATTGCTCGAATATTTCTAACCATTTCATAGAAAATTCGATTTTATTGACAGTGCTATAGCCCACAGATTTTGAACGGCAAAAATATAAAATGCTCCGATTACGTTGGTCAATATCTCTATCAATAGGCTTCAGGATCTGTATTTATTTTGCCAACTTGCATTTGGATTGCTCGAATATTTCTAACCATTTCGTAGAAAATTCGATTTTATTGAAAATCAACTGTGCTATAGCCCACAGATTTTGAACGGCAAAAATATAAATTGCTCCGATTACGTTGGTCAATAGCTCTATCCATAGACTTCAGGATCTGTATTTATTTTGCCAACTTGCATTTGGATTGCTCGAATATTTCTAACCATTTCGTAGAAAATTCGATTTTATTGAAAATCAACTGTGCTATAGCCCACAGATTTTGAACGGCAAAAATATAAATTGCGCCGATTACGTTGGTCAATAGCTCTATCCATAGACTTCAGGATCTGTATTTATTTTGCCAACTTGCATTTGGATTGCTCGAATATTTCTAACCATTTCGTAGAAAATTCGATTTTATTGAAAATCAACTGTGCTATAGCCCACAGATTTTGAACGGCAAAAATATAAAATGCTCCGATTACGTTGGTCAATAGCTCTATCAATAGGCTTCAGGATCTGTATTTATTTTGCCAACTTGCATTTGGATTGCTCGAATATTTCTAACCATTTCATAGAAAATTCGATTTTATTGAAAATGAAATTGAACTGTGCTATAGCCCACAGATTTTGAACGGCAGAAATTTAAAATGCTCCGATTACGTTGGTCAATAGCTCTATCAATAGGCTTCAGGATCTGTATTTATTTTGCCAACTTGCATTTGGATTGCTGGAATATTTCTAACCATTTCGTAGAAAATTCGATTTTATTGAAAATCAACTGTGCTATAGCCCACAGATTTTGAACGGCAAAAATATAAAATGCTCCGATTACGTTGGTCAATAGCTCAATCAATAGGCTTCAGGATCTGTATTTATTTTGCCAACTTGCATTTGGATTGCTCGAATATTTCTAACCATTTCATAGAAAATTCGATTTTATTGAAAATCAACTGTGCTATAGCCCACAGATTTTGAACGGCAAAAATATAAATTGCTCCGATTACGTTGGTCAATAGCTCTATCCATAGACTTCAGGATCTGTATTTATTTTGCCAACTTGCATTTGGATTGCTCGAATATTTCTAACCATTTCGTAGAAAATTCGATTTTATTGAAAATCAACTGTGCTATAGCCCACAGATTTTGAACGGCAAAAATATAAATTGCGCCGATTACGTTGGTCAATAGCTCTATCCATAGACTTCAGGATCTGTATTTATTTTGCCAACTTGCATTTGGATTGCTCGAATATTTCTAACCATTTCGTAGAAAATTCGATTTTATTGAAAATCAACTGTGCTATAGCCCACAGATTTTGAACGGCAAAAATATAAATTGCTCCGATTACGTTGGTCAATAGCTCTATCCATAGACTTCAGGATCTGTATTTATTTTGCCAACTTGCATTTGGATTGCTCGAATATTTCTAACCATTTCGTAGAAAATTCGATTTTGTTGAAAATCAACTGTGCTATATAGCCCACAGATTTTGAACGGCAAAAATATAAAATGCTCCGATTACGTTGGTCAATAGCTCTATCAATAGGCTTCAGGATCTGTATTTATTTTGCCAACTTGCATTTGGATTGCTCGAATATTTCTAACCATTTCATAGAAAATTCGATTTTATTGAAAATCAACTGTGCTATATCCCACAGATTTTGAACGGCAAAAATATAAAATGCTCCGATTACGTTTGTCAATAGCTCTATCAATAGGCTTCAGGATCTGTATTTATTTTGCCAACTTGCATTTGGATCTCTCGAATATTTCTAACCATTTCATAGAAAATTCGATTTTATTGAAAATCAACTGTGCTATATATAGCCCACAGATTTTGAACGGCAAAAATATAAAATGCTCCGATTACGTTGGTCAATAGCTCTATCAATAGGCTTCAGGATCTGTATTTATTTTGCCAACTTGCATTTGGATTGCTCGAATATTTCTAACCATTTCATAGAAAATTCGATTTTATTGAAAATCAACTGTGCTATAGCCCACAGATTTTGAACGGCAAAAATATAAAATGCTCCGATTACGTTGGTCAATAGCTCTATCAATAGGCTTCAGGATCTGTATTTATTTTGCCAACTTGCATTTGGATCTCTCGAATATTTCTAACCATTTCATAGAAAATTCGATTTTATTGGAAATCAACTGTGCTATATATAGCCCACAGATTTTGAACGGCAAAAATATAAAATGCTCCGATTACGTTGGTCAATAGCTCTATCAATAGGCTTCAGGATCTGTATTTATTTTGCCAACTTGCATTTGGATTGCTCAAATATTTCTAACCATTTCATAGAAAATTCGATTTTATTGAAAATCAACTGTGCTATAGCCCACAGATTTTGAACGGCAAAAATATAAAATGCTCCGATTACGTTGGTCAATAGCTCTATCAATAGGCTTCAGGATCTGTATTTATTTTGCCAACTTGCATTTGGATCTCTCGAATATTTCTAACCATTTCATAGAAAATTCGATTTTATTGAAAATCAACTGTGCTATTTATAGCCCACAGATTTTGAACGGCAAAAATATAAAATGCTCCGATTACGTTGGTCAATAGCTCTATCAATAGGCTTCAGGATCTGTATTTATTTTGCAAACTTGCATTTGGATTGCTCGAGTATTTTTAACCATTTCGTAGAAAATTCGATTTTATTGAAAATCAACTGTGCTATAGCCCACAGATTTTGAACGGCAAAAATATAAATTGCTCCGATTATGTTGGTCAATAGCTCTATCAATAGGCTTCAGGATCTGTATTTATTTTGCCAACTTGCATTTGGATTGCTCGAATATTTCTAACCATTTCGTAGAAAATTCGATTTTATTGAAAATCAACTGTGCTATAGCCCACAGATTTTGAACGGCAAAAATATAAAATGCTCCGATTACGTTGGTCAATAGCTCTATCAATAGGCTTCAGGATCTGTATTTATTTTGCCAACTTGCATTTGGATTGCTCGAATATTTCTAACCATTTCATAGAAAATTCGATTTTATTGAAAATCAACTGTGCTATAGCCCACAGATTTTGAACGGCAAAAATATAAAATGCTCCGATTACGTTGGTCAATAGCTCTATCAATAGGCTTCAGGATCTGTATTTATTTTGCCAACTTGCATTTGGATTGCTCGAATATTTCTAACCATTTCATAGAAAATTCGATTTTATTGAAAATGAAATTGAACTGTGCTATAGCCTACAGATTTTGAACGGCAGAAATTTAAAATGCTCCGATTACGTTGGTCAATAGCTCTATCAATAGGCTTCAGGATCTGTATTTATTTTGCCAACTTGCATTTGGATTGCTCGAATATTTCTAACCATTTCATAGAAAATTCGATTTTATTGAAAATCAACTGTGCTATAGCCCACAGATTTTGAACGGCAAAAATATAAAATGCTCCGATTACGTTGGTCAATAGCTCTATCAATAGACTTCAGGATCTGTATTTATTTTGCCAACTTGCATTTGGATTGCTCGAATATTTCTAACCATTTCATAGAAAATTCGATTTTATTGAAAATCAACTGTGCTATAGCCACAGATTTTGAACGGCAAAAATATAAAATGCTCCGATTACGTTGGTCAATAGCTCTATCAATAGGCTTCAGGATCTGTATTTATTTTGCCAACTTGCATTTGGATTGCTCGAATATTTCTAACCATTTCATAGAAAATTCGATTTTATTGAAAATCAACTGTGCTATAGCCCACAGATTTTGAACGGCAAAAATATAAATTGCTTCGATTACGTTGGTCAATAGCTCTATCAATAGGCTTCAGGATCTGTATTTATTTTGCCAACTTGCATTTGGATTGCTCGAATATTTCTAACCATTTCATAGAAAATTCGATTTTATTGAAAATGAAATTGAACTGTGCTATAGCCCACAGATTTTGAACGGCAGAAATTTAAAATGCTCCGATTACGTTGGTCAATAGCTCTATCAATAGGCTTCAGGATCTGTATTTATTTTGCCAACTTGCATTTGGATTGCTCGAATATTTCTAACCATTTCAAAGAAAATTCGATTTTATTGACAGTGCTATAGCCCACAGATTTTGAACGGCAAAAATATAAATTGCTCCGATTACGTTGGTCAATAGCTCTATCCATATACTTCAGGATCTGTATTTATTTTGCCAGCTTGCATTTGGATTGCTCGAATATTTCTAACCATTTCATAGAAAATTCGATTTTATTGAAAATCAACTGTGCTATAGCCCACAGATTTTGAACGGCAAAAATATAAATTGCTTCGATTACGTTGGTCAATAGCTCTATTAATAGGCTTCAGGATCTGTATTTATTTTGCCAACTTGCATTTGGATTGCTCGAATATTTCTAACCATTTCATAGAAAATTCGATTTTATTGAAAATCAACTGTGCTATAGCCCACAGATTTTGAACGGCAAAAATATAAATTGCTCCGATTACGTTGGTCAATAGCTCTATCAATAGGCTTCAGGATCTGTATTTATTTTGCCAACTTGCATTTGGATTGCTCGAATATTTCTAACCATTTCGTAGAAAATTCGATTTTATTGAAAATCAACTGTGCTATAGCCCACAGATTTTGAACGGCAAAAATATAAATTGCTCCGATTACGTTGGTCAATAGCTCTATCAATAGGCTTCAGGATCTGTATTTATTTTGCCAACTTGCATTTGGATTGCTCGAATATTTCTAACCATTTCATAGAAAATTCGATTTTATTGAAAATCAACTGTGCTATAGCCCACAGATTTTGAACGGCAAAAATATAAAATGCTCCGATTACGTTGGTCAATAGATCTATCAATAGGCTTCAGGATCTGTATTTATTTTGCCAACTTGCATTTGGATTGCTCGAATATTTCTAACCATTTCGTAGAAAATTCGATTTTATTGAAAATGAAATTGAACTGTGCTATAGCCCACAGATTTTGAACGGCAAAAATATAAATTGCTCCGATTACGTTGGTCAATAGCTCTATCAATAGGCTTCAGGATCTGTATTTATTTTGCCAACTTGCATTTGGATTGCTCGAATATTTCTAACCATTTCATAGAAAATTCGATTTTATTGAAAATGAAATTGAACTGTGCTATAGCCCACAGATTTTGAACGGCAGAAATTTAAAATGCTCCGATTACGTTGGTCAATAGCTCTATCAATAGGCTTCAGGATCTGTATTTATTTTGCCAACTTGCATTTGGATTGCTCGAATATTTCTAACCATTTCATAGAAAATTCGATTTTATTGACAGTGCTATAGCCCACAGATTTTGAACGGCAAAAATATAAATTGCTCCGATTACGTTGGTCAATAGCTCTATCCATATACTTCAGGATCTGTATTTATTTTGCCAGCTTGCATTTGGATTGCTCGAATATTTCTAACCATTTCATAGAAAATTCGATTTTATTGAAAATCAACTGTGCTATAGCCCACAGATTTTGAACGGCAGAAATTTAAAATGCTCCGATTACGTTGGTCAATAGCTCTATCAATAGGCTTCAGGATCTGTATTTATTTTGCCAACTTGCATTTGGATTGCTCGAATATTTCTAACCATTTCATATAAAATTCGATTTTATTGACAGTGCTATAGCCCACAGATTTTGAACGGCAAAAATATAAATTGCTCCGATTACGTTGGTCAATAGCTCTATCCATATACTTCAGGATCTGTATTTATTTTGCCAGCTTGCATTTGGATTGCTCGAATATTTCTAACCATTTCATAGAAAATTCGATTTTATTGAAAATGAAATTGAACTGTGCTATAGCCCACAGATTTTGAACGGCAGAAATTTAAAATGCTCCGATTACGTTGGTCAATAGCTCTATCAATAGGCTTCAGGATCTGTATTTATTTTGCCAACTTGCATTTGGATTGCTCGAATATTTCTAACCATTTCATAGAAAATTCGATTTTATTGACAGTGCTATAGCCCACAGATTTTGAACGGCAAAAATATAAATTGCTCCGATTACGTTGGTCAATAGCTCTATCCATATACTTCAGGATCTGTATTTATTTTGCCAGCTTGCATTTGGATTGCTCGAATATTTCTAACCATTTCATAGAAAATTCGATTTTATTGAAAATCAACTGTGCTATAGCCCACAGATTTTGAACGGCAGAAATTTAAAATGCTCCGATTACGTTGGTCAATAGCTCTATCAATAGGCTTCAGGATCTGTATTTATTTTGCCAACTTGCATTTGGATTGCTCGAATATTTCTAACCATTTCATAGAAAATTCGATTTTATTGACTGTGCTATAGCCCACAGATTTTGAACGGCAAAAATATAAATTGCTCCGATTACGTTGGTCAATAGCTCTATCAATAGACTTCAGGATCTGTATTTATTTTGCCAACTTGCATTTGGATTGCTCGAATATTTCTAACCATTTTGTAGAAAATTCGATTTTATTGAAAATCAACTGTGCTATAGCCCACAGATTTTGAACGCCAAAAATTTAAAATGCTCCGATTACGTTGGTCAATAGCTCTATCAATAGGCTTCAGGATCTGTATTTATTTTGCCAACTTGCATTTGGATTGCTCGAATATTTCTAACCATTTTGTAGAAAATTCGATTTTATTGAAAATCAACTGTGCTATAGCCCACAGATTTTGAACGGCAAAAATATAAAATGCTCCGATTACGTTGGTCAATAGCTCTATCAATAGGCTTCAGGATCTGTATTTATTTTGCCAACTTGCATTTGGATTGCTCGAATATTTCTAACCATTTTGTAGAAAATTCGATTTTATTGAAAATCAACTGTGCTATAGCCCACAGATTTTGAACGGCAAAAATATAAATTGCTCCGATTACGTTGGTCAATAGCTCTATCAATAGACTTCAGGATCTGTATTTATTTTGCCAACTTGCATTTGGATTGCTCGAATATTTCTAACCATTTCATAGAAAATTCGATTTTATTGAAAATCAACTGTGCTATAGCCCACAGATTTTGAACGGCAAAAATATAAAATGCTCCGATTACGTTGGTCAATAGCTCTATCAATAGGCTTCAGGATCTGTATTTATTTTGCCAACTTGCATTTGGATTGCTCGAATATTTCTAACCATTTCGTAGAAAATTCGATTTTATTGAAAATGAAATTGAACTGTCCTATAGCCAACAGATTTTGAACGGCAAAAATTTAAAATGCTCCGATTACGTTGGTCAATAGCTCTATCAATAGGCTTCAGGATCTGTATTTATTTTGCCAACTTGCATTTGGATTGCTCGAATATTTCTAACCATTTCGTAGAAAATTCGATTTTATTGAAAATCAACTGTGCTATAGCCCACAGATTTTGAACGGCAAAAATATAAATTGCTCCGATTACGTTGGTCAATAGCTCTATCCATAGACTTCAGGATCTGTATTTATTTTGCCAACTTGCATTTGGATTGCTCGAATATTTCTAACCATTTCATAGAAAATTCGATTTTATTGAAAATCAACTGTGCTATAGCCCACAGATTTTGAACGGCAAAAATATAAATTGCTTCGATTACGTTGGTCAATAGCTCTATCCATAGACTTCAGGATCTGTATTTATTTTGCCAACTTGAATTTGGATTGCTAGAATATTTCTAACCATTTCGTAGAAAATTCGATTTTATTGAAAATCAACTGTGCTATAGCCCACAGATTTTGAACGGCAAAAATTTAAAATGCTCCGATTACGTTGGTCAATAGCTCTATCAATAGGCTTCAGGATCTGTATTTATTTTGCCAACTTGCATTTGGATTGCTCGAATATTTCTAGTCATTTCGTAGAAAATTCGATTTTATTGAAAATCAACTGTGCTATAGCCCACAGATTTTGAACGGCAAAAATATAAATTGCTTCGATTACGTTGGTCAATAGCTCTATCCATAGACTTCAGGATCTGTATTTATTTTGCCAACTTGCATTTGGATTGCTCGAATATTTCTAACCATTTCATAGAAAATTCGATTTTATTGAAAATCAACTGTGCTATAGCCCACAGATTTTGAACGGCAAAAATATAAATTGCTTCGATTACATTGGTCAATAGCTCTATCCATAGACTTCAGGATCTGTATTTATTTTGCCAACTTGAATTTGGATTGCTCGAATATTTCTAACCATTTCGTAGAAAATTCGATTTTATTGAAAATGAAATTGAACTGTGCTATAGCCAACAGATTTTGAACGGCAAAAATTTAAAATGCTCCGATTACGTTGGTCAATAGCTCTATCAATAGGCTTCAGGATCTGTATTTATTTTGCCAACTTGAATTTGGATTGCTCGAATATTTCTAACCATTTCGTAGAAAATTCGATTTTATTGAAAATCAACTGTGCTATAGCCCACAGATTTTGAACGGCAAAAATTTAAAATGCTCCGATTACGTTGGTCAATAGCTCTATCAATAGGCTTCAGGATCTGTATTTATTTTGCCAACTTGCATTTGGATTGCTCGAATATTTCTAACCATTTCGTAGAAAATTCGATTTTATTGAAAATCAACTGTGCTATAGCCCACAGATTTTGAACGGCAAAAATATAAATTGCTTCGATTACGTTGGTCAATAGCTCTATCCATAGACTTCAGGATCTGTATTTATTTTGCCAACTTGAATTTGGATTGCTCGAATATTTCTAACCATTTCGTAGAAAATTCGATTTTATTGAAAATCAACTGTGCTATAGCCCACAGATTTTGAACGGCAGAAATTTAAAATGCTCCGATTACGTTGGTCAATAGCTCTATCAATAGGCTTCAGGATCTGTATTTATTTTGCCAACTTGCATTTGGATTGCTCGAATATTTCTAACCATTTCGTAGAAAATTCGATTTTATTGAAAATCAACTGTGCTATAGCCCACAGATTTTGAACGGCAAAAATATAAAATGCTCCGATTACGTTGGTCAATAGCTCTATCAATAGGCTTCAGGATCTGTATTTATTTTGCCAACTTGAATTTGGATTGCTCGAATATTTCTAACCATTTCGTAGAAAATTCGATTTTATTGAAAATCAACTGTGCTATAGCCCACAGATTTTGAACGGCAAAAATTTAAAATGCTCCGATTACGTTGGTCAATAGCTCTATCAATAGGCTTCAGGATCTGTATTTATTTTGCCAACTTGCATTTGGATTGCTAGAATATTTCTAACCATTTCGTAGAAAATTCGATTTTATTGAAAATCAACTGTGCTATAGCCCACAGATTTTGAACGGCAAAAATATAAAATGCTTCGATTACGTTGGTCAATAGCTCTATTAATAGGCTTCAGGATCTGTATTTATTTTGCCAACTTGAATTTGGATTGCTCGAATATTTCTAACCATTTCGTAGAAAATTCGATTTTATTGAAAATCAACTGTGCTATAGCCCACAGTTTTTGAACGGCAAAAATATAAATTGCTCCGATTACGTTGATCAATAGCTCTATCCATAGACTTCAGGATCTGTATTTATTTTGCCAACTTGCATTTGGATTGCTCGAATATTTCTAACCATTTCATAGAAAATTCGATTTTATTGAAAATCAACTGTGCTATAGCCCACAGATTTTGAACGGCAAAAATATAAAATGCTCCGATTACGTTGGTCAATAGCTCTATCAATAGGCTTCAGGATCTGATCAAATTTTTTTTAAATTTCTGCTCACCTGGTAAATAAAAATTAACTTTTTTTAATTAAAAAGGCAATCAATCAATCAATTAACTCTAGTCACCCAAATAGAAAATTTGGAGCTTTTTATTACAAAAAAGAAATTCTTCAGCCGCGAGGATCGAACTATTACCATAAGAAAGCAGATTAAAACTATAGAGGTTTCTCGAGTTCGATCCCCGCATCTGAAGTAATTTTTTTTTGTAATAAAAATCTCCAAATTATCTATTTGGGTGGTTGGTTGCCTAAAAAGTTAATTTTTATTTACCAGGTAAGCAGAAATTTAAAAAAAAAAATTTTTTTTTTTCATCAAAAATCGCCAAAAAAAATTTGGCATTTTAACAGGCGAACAGAAATTACCAGAAGGTAGAATTGTCAGCAATATAACTTTATTTTGTATGTTCAAGTGTCACATAACTTGAAGTGGCACGCTTTGATACAAAATAATGTCACGTTGCTGACAATTATGTTGTTTTTTAAATTCTGTTCGCCTGGTAAAATAACAAAAAATTTTCTGCGATTTTTCACCAAGTGCGATTTTATGAGAAACGAAAAAATGAGTAGAAATTATATAGAGATGAGTGGTTGGGTGGTAAGATGACGGAGTGATGTGTGTGAAAGGTCTGGAGTTCGATTCTTGAAACTTCCGACTTTATTCTTTTTATTTTACGCGAATTTATTCGAATTTTAGCTATTTTTTTTTTTTGCAGCAATCTCGGGATCCCGATAATCTTCTCGAATTATTTCTAATTTTTTTCATCTAAAAATATATTTTTTCGTTGGCTTTTTGCTTAGACTCGAACTCAAGATCTTCGTCACTCCAATCCATCACCTTACTAGCTCCCCTACCACATCATATACAAGCTAATATAAATTTGTTTGTTTTATGCAATCGTGCAGAGCAAAATAAATGTCTTTGTTAGGGCATACGTACTACATTTAGTACAAAGTGTTTCTTATACAGTTTTCTTGTTATAAACAGAATGCAGATAAATTTTTCGTTGCTTATTTGCAACTATGTTGGTTTTCGAAATATATTCTTACCTCAAATGTACTTACCATTTTCTTTTCGATACCGCATTAAATTCTCATCCTGTAACCATAGTAAATTATAAAAATACAAAAAACACACGATTGCATAAAACAAACAAATTTATATTAACTTGTATTTGATGTGGTAGCCGAGGTAGTAAGCAGAATCATTTGTGTTTGAGATTCTGCTTGCCTGGTAGGCAATTGAATTTTTTTGATGATTTTGCCCGAAGATTTTTCAATTTTTCAAAAAAATTATTATGTTTGTAATTCTGCTTTCCTGGTATCAGAAAAATCTGTTTCTAATGAAAATCCTCGATCGAACAAGAAAGAACAAGTTGGCAAAATTCTCAAAAAAAAAAAATTCAATTCTACCAGGCAAGCAAGAATCGCAGCAGTTGCTGCGTTCCTTTTAATGTGGCAAAGTATACACAAGTACTTCTGACTGCACGCAGCTACTCTTGCTAAATTTTATGGGTAGTTTGCTTTATGAATTTATGGCAACTTCGTTACCAGAATATTTAGTTCAACTAATCGGTAAGAAACGCCTGATCAGTTTTCAAATTAATAATTAATTTTTCATCTTTCCATGTTGCACGTAAATTTTTTTAAATTAAATTTTATTTTCGCAACTAATTTTCTGCGTTCCATTTACCATCTACTCCCAAGTACTTATTTGTACTTTGCCACGTCAAATGGAACGCAGCAACTATAAGGTTCATCCACGCGATTCAAATCCTCAAGCTAAATTTTAATTAATCAAAAATTTTATCGATACATCACGGTTGAGTTTCGAATAGGGGAGGGATTGTTAAATAATTTTAATTTAACAATTTTAACACAAGAAACTTATAAAATTTTCCGTAAATCAACAGCACAATATTTACGATTTTTTTTTATTTTATTGGTTGAGAATGCCTTCGAGTACAACAGATTATTATGGACCACCGTAATTTTTATTTATTACGGGTAATTTAATGTTAGATTAATTAAACTACACTTAAATTATTTGTTTGTAACGATTTACCTTTCTTTCAAACATAACTCTGTTTATAATTTGATTTGATGATGCCAGCCCATTCTCTAACGGCGATAAATTAATTAGAAGTGTTGTAGAAAATCCCAAAACAAAACAAAACAAAAAACAAAAGCATTTCATTTTCATAATTTATTTTTCATTTAAAATATAAAACTCTATAATTTAATAAAAATTTAAATAATATATGTATGTATATGTGTGTGTGTGTAATAATCCTTTTTCTTTTTCTTTTTTTTTTTTATAATTTAACTGTACAAAATATATTAATTTTTCATTAATTTAATTAATTTAACGTAATAATAAATTTACATTTCGCTTTTTTATTATTTTTTTATTTACTGGCTTACGGTTTACATAATTGTTTTGTACAAACAAAAATAAATTAGAAACTAAAATCTTAAGTAAATTTTAATTTATATAATTAATGCCACTTAAATATTAATTAATTGTAAATGTATTTGTATATAAGAAAATATAAAATTGGTTATTTATGTTTTTTTTTTTTGTTGTATTGCTTTTAGTTTTTAATTTTAAATTAATCGATTCTTAAATTGAGCAAAATTGTTTTTATTTTTATTGTCTTTTTATTATTCATCAATTCGATATGATGTGATTGCGAAATGCAATTTTACTTAATGATCGCAATGACAAACTGTATGATCATTAATCTTATACCAATAATTTGGTGATTGGAATAGAATTGTTACATATAAATTCATAATGTATGTATTCGCACGCTGTGTACGTTGAGAGAAGTCGATCGTGAAATTACTATAAATAAAATGATCTAATATGTGATGATGATCACATGATCGATAGTTGTGGTACAATGATTAATTATTTTATAGATCGTGTTTTAAAATACGTAGAATGTTTTTTTTTTTTTTTGGTATGATCACGATATAAATTATGAGAAATTTGTGATCATTCAGTGGGTTATGCATTTTACTTAATCTCCATTTACTTATATAAATGGCTCCCTCTCTTTCTCTCTCTAATCGCTGCCAAAAATTCTTTGATTTTGACATTCCTGATTTTAAACATTCCACCAGTTGATCACAAAATACAGTTGCATTATGTACATACATATTTGCAACGATATTTTTTAAAATTCGTTAGTCAGTATTCAAAATTCAAACTAAAAAATTAAATTCAGTGTTATAAAATTAAAAATGTTTGTGAATCACATTTGATTCCTAAATGTATTTTGAAATTCAGAATTTAGAAATTTTGATGAAATTATTTTTTAGTATTTATATCACATTCTGGCATAAACCATTTTTAGCAGGTCCACTACAAAAATAATTTTTGATGGACTAGCCGAAATTTAGAAAGCGAAGTAGAAATTTTAGTTACCCATAATTAGGACCCGGATTTATATGCTTAAATGCTCTCTAAATTCATACATATATGTAATGTGTAAATATTTTAGTGATTTTGCCTTTTTCAAAATGGTTTTGGGCCAAACGTTGTTAGTCCCACAGGAATTCCGGATATTTTTACTCCTTTTCTTTTGGTTTCTACCGAAAAGTAAAATGATCAAATTTCGTGAACCGCTGGTCTTTCAAATATGATGACATCGATCTGAATAAGTGATAATCAAAGGTGGCCAAGTCTGGAGAATACGCTGCACTAATGGATTGATTATGCTGTATGGGGACGAGCGTTGTAATGCAGTAATATCACCTTCCGCCTTCCTTGGCCCGTAAATGGTATTTTTTCCTCCAGAACATCACTTAATTTGATCAATTGGGTCTGGTAACGTTCAGCTGTAATAATTTGAGCAGATTCCAGAAGCTCATAGTAAATGACTTCTTTCCAATCCCACCAGTAATACTTTCTTGGCATGAATATTTATTTTTGCAACTTATATTGATGGCTGGCATGGCCAAAACACACCGCCTTTTCTTTTGTACCGAGAAAGCAAATCCATGTAGATGCCAAATCTTCGGTTTTTGTTTTCTTCGGTCAGTCGGTCAAGGAACTTGGCTATTTCTCAACCGATATATCAAACGACAACCATAAAGAATATGACGTTGACCCAATTACAGAAATCGTATATGAAAATAACGTCAATTTAAACCCAAACGTGTGGTATCTTGGTGTATTAAAAAAAAAATTCCTGTCAGGTAAAACTCAACCGTCTCACCCTTATTTTCCGGATAGTTTTTTTACGGATGCCGCAACATATACCAAAATATGTATCATCTAAAACTAATAGGCAGTATTACATATCCACGAACGGATGTGAATTGAAGAAAAGGATCACGCGTCGAATTTATTGTAAACGTATTTTCGAAAACACGATTAATTAATACTGTGCGAGACAGGCGTCGAGCTTTACACAGAAAAGTATGTGCTTATTCGGTGGATGGGCAAATCATCTCATATAACAGGCGATGCCCGGCTCGCCGGTACGTAAAGACAAATACCAAGGCCGGTTGGCTTAAAAAAAATTCGTAATAACTACTTGTAAGGGTATAGTAGTCGATTTTTAGCTATACCAAGGTGAAAAACTATTCTTGGGAACCATTCTTTGGGTTTAGGCCCAGCACCCAGCAGTGGTTTTACATCTAGTCAGTACCAATAGTTGATTTTACAAAGGTGTTACTAATGTTGGAACTTTTGGAGTTGGGATACCGTGCCACAGAAGAATTTTTATTTAAATGTTGCGTAGAACGATCAATGATATATAAAATGATTATTACAAGGAGTTTTGGAATAAGGCCAATTTAGAAGGAACTTGGTCGTTTCTTCATCGACTTCATGTCGTTTTTACCGAATTTCACCACAATCGGTTTAGAAATAGCAACATTCCTCCCTAATTGGCCTGAATTTGGCTTAATGCTTTCATATGGACAAACTTCTGCAGGGGATACTATGCGGTTATTCAGTTACATAATATAAAATAAATAAATCGAAAATCTCGGGATTTCCCGGTCACATTTTTGATACAGAAAACGGAATCCCAAAATTCTGTTCGGGAATCCCTAAATTTTCTATGCGATTTCGAACTAAAAGAGTACATAAACTAAATACATTGGAAACCAGGAAACTGGTTGATTCATACTACTGATCATACTTTTTAGACCGCGTTCCCCTCCGCTATAGGACTTAATGAACGTTCACAAGTATTGTTGATTTTATTGTAGTTGTAATCGGAGCTGTGAAGTAAGGCAATATAAGGTCATAATTGCAACAAGGCCACAATTAATTTGTTGGGCTTATCTCATTTTAATACAGTGCATCTAGTGTGCAATCTAGAATTGAATGTGTAAAGGCCATAACTTATTTTGGTTAAAGTAAAGTTCCGATTTGTGAATCTAGCGTTTTCAGGGGATTCAAGTTCAATTTTCCGGTTTTTTATTTATTTCAAATTTTTTTAAAATGTACAATTTTAGGCATTTCTCAGATCAAAATTCTAAGCGGCTCTGAGGAGTTCTGTGTTTTACTATTTTTGAGGGATAAATACAAATTGAAATGAAATTCCTAACTGAAAGAAGAAAACAATTGTGCAAAAGCGGCGGTTTGGAAGGTAGCAGCTCTCATCCTCTAAGATCTTAGGTAAAAAACTAATTGAAAACAACTAAAAATTTTCCTGGAAAATCGGACACTTTATTGGGGATTCGCGCTTGTATTTAAAAAAAAACTTAGTTGTACAATCTTATCAGAAGAACATAATTCAAAATTACAAATTTTTTGGGAACAGTAAAAATTTTTCCGGAAAATGTGGCAATTTGCCATAAATAATAACATAAAGTTTAATTAAGCATTATTTCAAATTTATTTTAAAATTAAGATCTGCCTTTTCCAGAAAAATTTTACCAAATTCTGTGACGAACTCCGGGTCTACATATAATGATTGCCTTACTTTTTATGGTGTTATTCTTAAGGCTTAGTATTGGGTGTGTGAATATGACTCCGCCCTTTTTAGTTAAAATAAAACACATTTGCTTGTTTAGAAAATGAAAGAATTATTTATTGAAAGTATGCTCCATTTGCAGCTATAACTTTCCCTCATTTTTCAGGCAGTTTACGGATTCCCTCTCTGAAAAAATCTTGGTCTTTGGAAGCGATCCAATCATTAAGCCAATTTTCGGTCTCTGCGCGAGAATTCAACCGCTGTTCAGAAAGAGACGACTACATCGACCGGAATAAGTAGTAACCTGAAGAAGCTATGTCTGGTGAATACGGCGGGTGGGGTAGAACTTCCTAGTCCTATCCTTGTAAATAATTTTTCACAACGTTTGCAACATGTGGTTTTGCATTGTCATGCTGAAAAATTAATTTGTTACCCATTCTGGTCGTTTTTCCTCTATAGCTCGCTTCAAGCGTATTAGGTGTCGTCAGTTGTAAATAATCTGGATTTTATAACAACTTTTATCGCCATTGATAGTTTCACCTGATTCCAGCAGTTCATAATATACAACACCTTTCTGATCCCACCAGATATAGAGCATAACCTTATTGCAATGGATATCTCGCTTTGGTTGCGATGGACCAGCTTCACCACGCTTCACCTAAGAATTTTGGCATTTGGGGTTCTCATAATAAATCCATTTTTCATCTCCAGTAACTATCCGATGCAAAACACCTTTTCTTTGTTGTCTTTGAATCAGTATTTTCACAAATGATTTTTCGTTCGAGGTCTCTTTCTTTTAATTCATGTGGAACCCAGTTGTTAGCTTGTTTAACCATTGCGATTGTTTGTAAACGTTTTGCAACAGTTGATCGATCAACATTTAATGCTACAGCCAATTCTGATTGTGTTTGAGAAGAATCTTCAGCCAATAACGTTTCCAATTCAGCAGCTTCAAATTGTTTGGGTGTTGTTCTATGCTCTTTATCTTCAATGCCAAAATCATCATTTTTTGCGTTTGATAGTTGACATCAAGTACTATAGAATACAAGTATTGCGCATTTATAGTTTACGTAAGCAGTAAAAATAACGACACCAATTGAGAAAGGGCGGAGTCATATTCACACACCCAATATTTATGTGAATAGATCATGTAAAATTTTTTTGCTGATAGTTGTCAAGTTCTTCTGTATATAGAATTGGAACTACTTCAAATTATTTGTTTCTTATGGATTTGTTTCTGTTTTTTCCTTTGTCGAAATATTCGACATCGATTTTATAAGATGAATGGAGGACATTCAATCTGATTAGAGTCCCTCAGCAAAGATAATTATGACACCTGGAAAATGCAAATGGAACCATTACTAATTAAAAACGACGCTTGGGGATATGTAAACGGTTCTAATATCAAGCCTGCAATTAGAATGCCTGAAAAGACATGGACAAATTTTTTATTATCAATTAATCCGTCGGAGCTAAAACATATAAAGAGCTGTGGAAGTTCTCGCGAGGTTTGGTTAAAGCTTGAAAATATTTATCAAACAAGAGGTCCAGCTCGTAAAGCAACGCTTTGACCATATTCAAAAATTTTTCGACACAGTTACTGACAATCATGTTATTGTACAGTTTACTGTTAAATTTTGAAAATTGTCGATGTGCAATAGAGTCTCGCGACGAATTGCCATCACCAGAAGTACTCAAAATCAAAATCATCGAAGAATGCGAAGCGAGGAAGAGCAATGTGCGAGCAGTTCCCGATGCGTTATTTGTAAATAAATTTACGAAGAAATAGAAATCATTATTAAGAGAGATTTCCATTTAGGTGCAATGTATGTAATAAAGTGGGTCACAAACGAGCTGATTGCTGGCACAGATCTAAGCAGAGTAATTGAACTTATACGAAGAGAGAATTCGTGAGAAACGCCGAAGACGTATAGTTGTATACTGCATCGGAATTTTCGAATGAATACTCCACCCTCAAAGCTGAGAACGAAAACATAAATCAACGATGGTGTCCCGAGAAACATGAGAAATTTAGAGGAATTTCAACGCCATAAAACGCTTAATGGATTAAATCTCGAAAAGGTCAACGAACAATATTCGATTGTGAAGCATGTTTATCAGGAAAAATGACGAACATTTTTTTCCAAAGAAGTCGAGTCATGAAACGGAATTGCGCACTGAATCGAATGGGAAAGCGAGATACGTAGTTACCTTTCACCAAAACAAAAGGTGAAGTTTTCAAAACATTCAAAGCGTTTAAAGCAAGCGCGGAGAATCAAACCGGAAGAAAAATAAAATATTTAGATAACGGTAAGGAATCCATGAACAAAAAATTCGATGCATTTCTACGAGAAAATGGTATCGAAAGACGGCTCACGGTTTCATATAATCCAGAACAAAATGGGGTGGCTGAAAGGAGGAATCGTACATTAACATATGTTACGAGATGTCTCTTGACAGATTCACAATTCCCGAAATCTTTTTGGGCCAAAGGTCGGCTTACGAAAAATGGACTGGAAAAATTCCCGATGCGAGTTAGTTCCAAGAATTCGGAGCAATTGGATACACTCTTAATCGAGATCCTACCAAAGGAAAGTTCAATCCTCGATCAAAGAAAGGTATATTCCTTGGTTATTCCGATCATTCTAAGGCGTATCGAGTGTGATTGAGATGTTAAATTCTTAAAGAATCAAAACAGATTGACGGAAATAAAAAATGGTCTAAAACCTAAAAATAACTGAGAAGTGGATATTGAATTAAAATCTATTGATTTTGTCGACAACAACGATTTTATGAACGACGACGAAATTGATATGAATCCAGCAGAATTATTCACATTATCATCATTATCCTTATACGAAAGCTAGGAAGAAGAAAATTCTCAGCTAGGGGAAGAAGAACGTCAAGAAAATGTAGCTCGTAGAGGTCGAGGGAGACCTGGAAGAATTCTCACTGGTCAGAGAGGACGACCGAAAAAAAAATTACCATATGGAAGTTGCAAATAATGCAGAAACGGAATATGGGCACATTGCTGCATCAAAAAATCATCTGGAAAATCGTATATCGTCCTAACGGAATGAAAATCATAGGCGGTCGAGTCGTACTCCAGAATAAATATAATCCTGATGAAATGATCAACAGACGAAAAGCTCGAATCGTGGCAAAGGGATATACTCAACGTCCTGGTATAGATTTTAACGAAACTTTTGCTCCTGTTGCTGGCATGAGTTCCATTCGACTTGTAATGGCTCTCGCGGCACGATACGGTGCTTGCGGAGTAGTAAGTTTAAAAACAATTATTCAATCGGAACAAAAATCGAACGAAATTTCAAAAAATTCTTAACGATATTAAATCCGCACATAAGATTTGCTTATTAAAAAAGGCACTGTGCGGTCTTCATCAAGCGGGACGACAGTGGAACACTAAGCTAAACGAAGTGTTGACGAAGATGAACATTAAACAAATGAACTCGGATCCATGCGTTTATTTTATGCGTGAAGACGATGATTTAACGATTATAACTGTTTATGTCGCGTCACGAAGTGAAGTAAAAATAACGAATATCCAAGAACAATTATCACACAAATTCGAAATCAAGGACCTGGGAAAAATTCATCATTGCCTAGGAGTTGAATTTACTCATAGAGAAAAAGAAGTAACAATGCATCAAAAAGACAGACTCGAATCCGGCAGATACTCCCATTGCATACGGATCGAAATTGCACTGTCATATCTCGCTGTTTCGATAAGGCCAGATATTTCACACACTGTAGGCGTGCTCGGACAATTTAATAATTGTTGTGGAACGCCTCATTGGACAGCAGCTAACCGCGTGCTCTGATATTTAAAGGGGACAATGAACTTCGGAATCTCATTCAAATCAAATACCGAATCACTATGCGGTTTTGTTGATGCAGACTGTAGCATTATCGTCTACCGAACCTCTGAATACATGGCACTCACAGAAGCTACAAAGGAGGCCATTTATTTGAAGAAGTTTCTGACGGAGTTGGAACTTCACGGGAGCACAGAAACTGAACATGAAGATGCATTAATACCTCTCACATCGAGGGTTAGTGTTAAAGTTTACAAAACTATCATAGCAACGCTCGAATATAGATGTGCGATTGTATTTTTACTTTCTGTTACGTAAGTAAAATAAAATGTAGTAATCATGAAAATTTTGGACCTTGAGATTTTTAGAGATTTATCTGTTTTAGAGATTTATCTGTTAGTCTGTGTCCTTCCTCTCTACAGCCCAGATGGTTTAACCAATCGAACTGAAACTTCAGATTTAAGCTTTTTTGATATATTGGGAGGTCTCAGTGAATTTTACTCCAAATCGGCTAAACGGAAGTGGCCACTTCCCTGGTCCAGAAAATTTATTTTGCAAATATCTTATAAAGTATAAGGGTTACAAAAATCTACTTAATACAAAATGTTTCCAAAAAATAAAAGAAATTAAAAAATTGTAAAAAAAAAATAAAATTTCTCAAAATTCTTTATTCGTAAAAGAAAGTCGAGTGTTGGCCACACCTCCATTTTTTGTTATAAAATCCAGATTGTTTTTTATTTAACGGATTTGTTTCTGTTTTTGTTCCTTGTCGAAATATTGTACTCGAG
Source organism: Tipula vernalis (assembly GCA_958295665.1). NCBI lineage: Eukaryota > Metazoa > Arthropoda > Insecta > Diptera > Tipulidae > Tipula > Tipula vernalis. Next base: position 5,456,902 of record OY282558.1, read on the forward strand.
TCTTGTTCCAGAATGGAATAGCTGCAGGAATATAGATTATTTGAAAAAACGATTTTCAGTTCACAATCGACACATGAAAAGGCCATAGAAATGAATGTTCTCAGTGTTACCTATCTGTATGACCCCTATGTGACATAAACTATGATTCGACTCAATTAAAATAATAATTTTAAACTTGTTTAACTTTTAACAATGTAATCACCAATGACTAATGTCATTCACAAGGCTGGAAGCATAATATTAAGAGAATTTTACTAACTAAGTAGTAGTTTAACCTTTAATAAAAACCTGTTTCGAGAAATATGTTTTTAATTATAAATAAAGAATTTTATGGTGATAAATTATAATACGTTAGGAAGAAATTTAGTTACACTAAACAAATATTAACTATACAATTTACAAATTGGTATACCCATAAATCGAACTTCATTCAATTTTTTTATATTTCATTTTGCTATTAATTGCTAATTAATATTTTTATACATCTTAAATATATTATTAGAAAAGAGTATTTTTCTCGTGAATTTAAATAAATAAATAATATCATTATAAAAATAATGCAATATATAATAATAAAAGTATAAAACACTGGCCCCAAATTATTATTTTGTAAATAATAATTTTTATGTTTGTTTTTTTGTTTTACTAAAAAATTTAATAAGAAATGGCGTTTCTAAATTATCATATTAACTAAATTGTATTAAATTATAAAGAAACAAAAAAAAAATAAAAAATATTAAAATTAATAATGCCCATTGAACCCATTTTATTTATATGTATAATAATAAATGTATTACCTAAAATGTTCTATACGAGTCTTCTTGAGATTTGGTAGCCCGTAAGCAGCATTTAGACTCATGTACAACATAAATTTGGTTGATTTATATAAAGAATGTATGCGATTGTATGGCTAACAATCACATTTAAGGAAATTTGAATTACTAATGCCATCTATGAATTTTTAATGGAAATAATTAAACCTAACGCCATCTCTTACAAAAAATGTGTAAACTTAAAAAAATATCACTATAAAATTTAACTATTTTATATAAATATATATATATATAAGTATATTTATGTATCTATAAAAATAAATAATGCACCTTTAAATTTTTATTAAATATAAGATTTAAAACTTAACATTTTTGTTTTTGTTTAAACTGGCTCTTAACATTTTCTATATTACTGGCATAAAAAAATCAGATTTAAAATTAAAATTTTAATACCTACATAGCTAACTAAAAAAAAAAAAAAAAAAAAATTAAAAAAAAATATTTAGTGTCGTCTCATATGAAGCGATAAATGATCGGAGCGGCTAAACGATCGTGTACACAATTTACAACGGAATGGTCTTAGACCTGTATGCTTTCGATAGTGTCGCGTTAATTCATCGGAACGTGCAAAACGCCATATACATCCTTCCCACGTACAAATATATGGTTTCTCACCGGTATGCGTCCGCTTGTGCGCCTTCAAATGTGAACTTTTCGTGTAGACTTTATCACATCCGGGCTCATCACATTTATGGATTTTTCGCTGTTTAATTGCCGTTTGATTTTCATGATCGCTTGTCGCTTCTAATTTAATATATAAACTACTATTATTATTATTATTGTTGTTGTTGTTGTTATTATTATGCGTTTGTTGATGTGGTGGTAATTTTAATAAATTACTACTACTGTTACTATTATTATGATTATTAAAATTTAAATTGGTGGGTTCAAGTTCATATCTAGGCGATGTTGTATATCTGGAACGAAAAGTAACAATACAGAAAATTATTTTCCACAATGTCGTATACATTATTAAAATCGTATAATAAATCAATCAGATCTGGTTGTTTCAAACAGGATATTTAATCGATAAACACAATCAATTTAATATCCATGAGTTTTTTTTTCTCCCAACCCATTATAAAAAAAAAAAAAAAAAACCAATCGCGTATTTTAATGCATGCACCTAAACTGCACTATTCAATTCACTACCTTTCAACTTTCAAAACTATTAATTTCATTCAAAATGATTTTTATATTAACTGGTGTGTACACATTTATAAATTTTATTGAGTTTCCGTTTTCTTTTTAGATTTACAAATAGCATTTAGGGTAAACACGTTGATGATCGTGGGGAAAAATATGTTGGCGTGATTCATTACAATTTGATATACAAACATGTTTAGAACAAGTATTTCATAACCATCGAACATGTTCGATACTCTACCTTGAAAATTATTATAATAAATAGTTTTATTTATTATTAAGAAAAGCAAAAAAAAAAAAACATTCGAAGATGTTTTACTATTACTACGTCGAGATCAGTTTTTTATTTCTTTTCAATTTTATTTTAACGTTAATGTTAATTTAATCAAAAAAGTAAATGGAAGTAATACAGTTTTTCTTTAATCATTGCTGTTAGAGAATTGGAAAAAAAATGTACGAGTTTATTACAGGGATGAAATTGATATAAATTCCAAAGTACTAAAATGTTGAGCAACAGAGGACTAAATTGGGCTTTAAAGTACTTTTTAATTTTTTGATGTGTTTAGCTGGAAAGTTGAAGAGTGATTTCCTTACTAAATTTTGGTTTCCAAATAGATTTGTTAGAAGAAAGCTTAATTACGAAGTACAATGTTTCAAACTCAGAAAGTATTTTAATTATTTAAGTTTCAAATTTAATTGTTTTGTCTATGTCCAGTTTTTGGACCAACTTTTCTTAAAAGGCTTGTATATGTCCATGACGTTTTGCCTATATCCTCGATTTTTGGAAATACTATTTTTTAGCATACACCAAGCAATGTTTAAATAAGCAAATAATAATATAAATCAAAATTCTAAAACCCATCTGTTTAAGCATAAATAAAAACATCACAAATTCATGACTTCACATTACAGTTAAATTACATTTTTTTTAAAATTTTAATTTGAATTAATTAATTAATTCGTATAATAATTTTATTGATTAAAAATTATTGTTAAATTAACTGACAAAGTTTAAGGCTCTTTTATTTTTAATTATTTGTTCTTCACTCTGAACTGAAGGTGAAACATGCCTTCCATAGGACGATGAACGATGAGGCTAACAAGAAATATATAAATTTATTTTTAAAATTTCTGTCCAAAAGCTATGCGCACAGTCAATTTTTTTGTATATTGCTGTGGCCCCCTTCCGAAAATTTTTGTTCAATCCAGTTCTGTGCAGGGGATGAGGCTGTATTTAAAAATTGCTGTAGAGCAAAGGACATAATGCAATTCCTGTTTTGCAGTACACACCTATCTGACCAAAAAAATAATGGTTTGTACTTCCGGATGAGAATGAATATATTTTTCCAACATATTTACAGCACATTTGCAATGTGAGTACCTTCGCAGCCACAAAAAGGTTCATACCTAAAAATGTGAAGAAAGTTGTTGTCTATTTCGAATGAAATGTTTACCTTATAATATTAATACGTACAAAATTGCATTTAAAACTTCTCTATCACCATGAACCTTTCTCGTTAAATTATAGACACAAAATGTTTGCTTTTAAAAGAAGTTTGAATTCTTAGCTTTGAGCAGTTGGAAGTTATTTTGCATATCAAGGCTGAAAATTCTAAATAATTTGCTTTAGGTAAGTTTTATTTAGAATTGTGCTTTGTACTCGTTGGTTTGCAGCCAATACCATCATTTGCATTGCCTCGCATTTATCGCACAGATATTTTTAGAACCATGGAACGCCAAATTAAATTGTTTGTTGCTCGTATCTCTGTATTTAAATTTTTTGATGTTGAATAAGTTGAACATCTTACTTATGTTGAGGGAGTATCCCCCAAGAAAACTGCAAAACTCAGGGATATAGACAAAAAAATAGAACTGAAGAAAAAATTAGCGGATATAGACCAAATCGTATGGATATACATATAGATAAGACCACATCTAACAAATTAAATCAAATATTTTTTTCAGCTTTGCTTAGGAGGTAGCCAAAGAACGAATCTCAAGGATATAGACGTAGTAAACATTTGAGGACATAGACAAATTTTTAAAAAAAATATCGCAGAAACGATTGGAGTTAGCTGAATTTTAATAGAAAATTTGTATTCCTTATGGTCGATTTACCCTAGCTACATATCTGTGCTCATAAAACAAAAGATTCAACTCGAAAATTCGGAAAGAATCATTAAAAATCGTAATTTTATTGTTTGTAAACAGTAATTACGGTTATTTGTAGTTGCCGGAATATTACAAAAAATTAATACTATATATGAAATCGAATATGGAAGATTCGAATTTTAAATAATATGTAAAAGGGGCACAGCTTTTGTGCCCCTTTTACATATTATCACCACATATATGTAACTCAAATTTATCAAAAATTGGACATAGACAACAATAATTATAAGACGACGATATTTCAATAACTGACGACTTTTCACTTTTATGGTACTAAAAGTAACAAAAATATATTTAAACATTTTACCTTTTTAGGTGGGTTCAGTTAAAAGGTTAAATGCTGATTTTGTGAAGCATTAGATAAAGGTATTCTGTTGCTAAAGTAACCAGAACTCAAACGTGGCCACAGATAATTTGTTTAGAAGTAGGAGCTATACACATCAAACACGAATTGCAAATTCGAGTAAATTTTTTTTTAAGATTTATGATTTTAAAATCACTTATATATAAAATTTTTGCCTATTTATAATAGTGACATGTTTTTAATCAAAATAAATTTAATTAAATCTAAAAATTACGTCAAAGTTAGAGAAACCCAAATTCCCTCGTATTCGCTTGCATTTTACATTTAAATTTCGATTTTCTCTAACTTCGATGTAATTTTCGGATTTAATTAAATTTAATTTGATTGAAAACATCGTACTAACATTATAAATGGACAAAAATGCTATATAAAAGTGTTTTTTGTATCATAATTTTATAAAAAAATGTTCACTCGCATTTAGAATTCGTGCTTGGTGTTGTGATTAAAATTTAAATAAAGGATGAAATTTACTAACTAAACCAAAAATTATTTACATATCCATTTTAGTTACTTATAAAAAATGGAGGTGTGGCCAACACGAGTGGCCACTTCCGGTTAGCCGATTTGGAGTAAAATTCAATGGGACCTCCCAATTTATCAAAAAAACTTAAATCTGAAGTTTCAGTTCAATTGGTTAAACCATCTGGGCTGTAGAGAGGACACAGACAGACTGACAGACAGACACCATTTTGAAACCCACTTTTTCGGACTCAGGGGACCTCAAAACAAATAAATCTCTTAAAATCTCAAGGTCCAAAATTTTCATGATTACTATACTTTATTTTACTAGAGTAAAAGAAAGTAAAATATAAGATACTAGATATATTTTCCTCCCACCGAATGGAATACCGTCATTAGTTACAATTACAAGAATAAGTACACGTTCGATGCTCCTTGCCCACCAAAATTTTAAGGAAAAAGCGTTAAAACATTTGTTTGTCGTCGGTATTCGATCGTCTCGACGGTTAGAATTGAATTTAGTCGAAATTCGAAGATTATCCAACGAAAAATGATTCGATCTTCGAAAGTGCTGCCTAACGTTTACAGAAAAAATTGAATATAAATATTTTTTCGAAAGGACTGAAATGTTGATCAAAAGTATCAAGTACTTTTTATTTTCTAAAGGACCGAAAAAAGTACTAAAGGATCAACCTTTTCATCCCTGGTTTATTATACTGAAAACAGGAACTAGCGGATTTGCTTTTATGAAGAGTCGTCCTTGCAATTTGAAATGAAATAAGAGAAACAGTACAGATTAATAATATTTGAGAGAGCTCATAAGGCTGAACAATTAAACCGAAAGTTGTCCAACTCAAGGTCAATAAACCAAATCTACCAAGAACATTGCACCAAAACTGGTAGGGTAAGGTAACTGATAAGGTAACAGCGCTAAACAATGACGTTTGGAAAATTAATTATCTGGAATATGAATGTCAGTGGTTTACCTATGAGGACAAACAGCAAAGCAATATTGATTATACAAAGCCATAGTCTAAAAAACGAAGCTTTTATAAGGGAATTGGAAACGAGGAAAAAACCAAACTTTTCATAGTAAAACACATAAAACACATGGGAAATCCCTTTCCTAAAGACAAATTTTTAAATTAAAAAATTTCTGAAATCTATATATATATATAAAAATGAATGTTTGTCGGTACTAGGTTAGGTTAGGTTGGAGTGGCTGCTTACGCACACTTAGACCGGTGACGGTCCATTGTGATACCACAGGATGTATCCCCTTTTACCCCTATTGGAACCATTTCGAGCTACTTATGTAGCGTAAGACGTCCCGCACTTTACTGTTTTCGAGATCCGAGAGGCAGTCCATCTTGAACTTACCTAAGTGTTTGTGCCTTCTGAGAGCCAATGCTGGACACGAGCAAAGGAAGTGGACCAACGTCTCTTCCTCCTCTTCGTCCAAGCAGCTTCTGCAGAAGTCATTAGCCTCCAGACCCAGCCTTCTTGCATGTTCTCCAAAAAGGCAGTGTCCCGTGAGAATTCCTACGACCTACTATTAATGCCCTAGTGCGCCCCAAGTCCAGCTTTGTCCAAACTTGTCTTGTAACTCTACAGGTGAGGGTGTTAGACCACCTTTCCCCGAGGATAGCGCCTGCTTCCCAAGTGCTTGTCTCAGCGCTGTAATAGGCCTCCCCAGACTTGCCCTTTCCGGTTGCAGCTGGATAGTCGTACCATGCAAGTTCATCTGCCCTGTAGTTCCCCATGACGCCCGAGTGACCTGGGACACAGACTACCTGGATATTGAAATGCTCACCCATCTCATTTAGAGATGAGTGACAACTCAACGCCATCCGTGACGCCAAAGACACCGATTCTATCGACCGGATCGCCGCTTGACTGTCAACATAGATTGTGATATCGTCTGAGGATAACACATTATGTTTCAACCACGTCATGACCTCCTCAATCGCTACAACTTCAGCTTGGTACACGCTGCAGTAATCATGGAGACGAATAGAAATGTTTACATTTAATTTGTCACAGAATACTCCAGCTCCTACTTTGCCGTCTAGCTTAGAGCCATCTGTGAAGAATTGTAACGCTTTGGTTCTCGATAACGGTCTATCCCTCCAGGATTCCCTTGAAGGGAAGGAGGTCCTTGTCTGTACTACCTTGATCAACAAGTTCTCGGAATAACCACCGTGTGGCGCTCCCATCGTTCCGATTTGAGTTCTGTTTTGTTAAGTTGGTACATCTGTTGTTGATATTGCCTTTAAATCTTAGCGTCATAGCTTGACATTTGCAAAAGTTACGTAGTCAAGAGTACATCTATCTTTGTGTGTGTTGGCGATTATTTACAATTTTAGACATGATTTGCGAGGCTGAATCCGATCCCACATTCATCAAAAGGATCATTACTGGAGACGAGACATGGGTTTACGAGTACGACACGCAATCCAGACATCAGGCAAGTGAATGGCGTTCACCAAAAAAAAAACCACGTCGTTTTCAGTCAAAAAAGAAGGCAATGCTCACGGTTTTCATGGATTACAACGGTGTAGTGCATCATGAATTTTTGCCAGAAGGCCAGACCGTAAACAAACAGTATTATTTGGGCGTTATGAGACGTTTGCGTGAAGCAATTCGCCGAAAGAGACTAGAATTGTGGGCAGAAAACTCGTGGATTTTGCACCATGATAACGCACCGTCGCACAGTGCCATCATTATTCGTAATTTTTTGACGAAAAATGCAACAAATACCATCCAACAGCCACCGAATTCACCTGATTTGGCTCCCTGTTACTTCTTTCTGTTCAATCGAGTTAAAAAACCATTACGGGAAACGCGTTTCAGCAGCCGAGAGGAAATAATGGAAAAATCGCCAACACACACAGAGTAGATGTACTCTTGACTACGTAACTTTTGCAAATGTCAAGCTATGACGCTAAGATTTAGAGGGAATATCAACAACAGATGCACCAACTTAACAAAAAAACAGAACTCAAATCAGAACGATGGGAGCGCCACACGGTGGTTATTCCGAGAACTTGTTGATCAAGGTAGTATGTCCTTTATAGAATCGTAAACTATGCATTTGAGATCATGTGATGATCTTTAGCAAAGTTGTTGTGCATGAGCCCACGAAGGTTTCTGAGTTGTTACGACCAATTTTCGACAGATGGCGCCACTGTCATTCCAATGAATTTCATATATTGCCGTGACAGTTCATGCTGATTTGAATTGAAACGAAAACAGCGAACGAATGATGACTTTTCGAGTTGTGGGGGACATAAGAATTTATGTAAATTGTGAAATTCATGTCCGGCTCACATTGAACAGACAATATTGTGCGTATTTGTATATTTGGGAGCGTTTTTCGAATAATTTTGTGCATTTAATTGTGAGTTAAATTAATAATTTAGATAAATAATTCAATCGAATTGAATTTTCGTAGTTTCCGTGAGCTGATTTTATTCATTCTCTACAGTGAATTCACGAAGATCATCGAATGTGTATGTGAAGGATCTGACTGCTGATTGACGTTCCGAACGCATTTGCTGTGCAGTTTTTTTTCGGATATCATCGTGAGTGGAATTAAAATCGATTTCAACAATTCTCGAATGCTGATTTTTTTCACTTCAAATTTCCCTCAGCGAATTGGTGATCACCGTCATTATTAACATTTCCATCCGTGTGTGAACAGCCGGTTCAATTGGATTGGATACATTATGAGATTCGGATTGCTGATTGACATCTAATAAATTCAAACGCATATTTCACGTCGTTCCCTTACAATTATGCCTCCAAAGCGACAAGCAATTGGCCGATCTACACCTCAAGCACGGAAGAAAAGAGCATTACGAGCCTCAGAATTAGACGAGCAACGAGCATTAAGGCTGGAAAATCTTCGAGTACATGCCGCTGAAACCCGTTCGTCTGAATCATCTGAACAACGAGAAGTGAGGTTAGAAACTGATCGAATACGTACTACTCAGGCCCGTTCGTCTGAGACAACTGAACAATGGGAAAGAAGGCTGCAAAATGTTCGAATAAGCACCGCTCGATCAAGACGAACACTGTACGCTGATTTAAATCTTGGTGCATTCCATTATGACAGTAATAATGATTACAGTCTTCATCCAAATGTCGTCATAGGAAAAATGGATAAAATTTGCATGTATTGTAGCGTCCTCAAATTTAAGAACGAAAAGCCAGGAATGTGCTATATTACACGTGAGTCAAAGCATTTCTTGGAAAACATCCGCAAATATAATTCATGTTTCCAAATGACATCGTTCGGTGCAACGAACATCGTGCGCGAAAATTACATGCCAACATTCAGAGTCTAAGGGCAAATTTATCATCGTGCCGGATCGCTTCTACCATTGCCGGACGCAGATCACAAGTTTCTTCGAATTTATTTCATGGCAAACAGTAATGAACAAATTGAACAACGATGTCATTAAAATGCGGGCACTAGACGAGAAATCGTGGCTGCGTTACAAGCCCTTTTCGATCAACACAATGAATTAGTTCAGTTGTTTAAAACCGCCATTCAACGAATGCCAGCCGATGACTACGCAGTTGTAATTCGAGCAGACAAAAGACCCGTTGGCCAACACGAAAGACAGTTCAATGCACCAACAATCGATGAAGTGGCGAACGTGATAGTAGGCGAAGAAGTCGAATCGCGTGAGTCAGCGAGTCTCCGATACTCATCGCTCATACGACGGATTGCAATATCCAATTCTGTTTTGGCGAGGAGAAGACGGATATCATTTCAACATCAAAATGAGAAATCCACAAACAGACGAGGAAACGAATTCCATCAATATATCGTCGACATGTACGCGAAGATTGAAACCGAACGACTCCTATACATTCGATTGAATCAAACCGCGTTGCGTTCTGAAGAGTACATCCATTTACGAGACGCTATCGTTAATGATGGTAACGTGAATCCAAACGAATTGGGAAGAATGGTCATATTACCGTCTACATTCACGGGGAGTCCACGGCATATGCATGAATATGTACAACATGCGATGACATATGTACGTTCGCGCATATGGTCGTCCAGATTTGTTCATCACATTTACATGCAATCCAACATGGGATGAAATTAAAGAACTTCTGTTAGCTGAACAATCATCTTTGGACCGCCATGACATTACCGCACGCGTATTTAAACAAAAATTGAAATCTTTGATGGATTTTATTATCAAGCATCACGTTTTTGGAGAGACACGCTGCTGGATGTATTCTATTGAATGGCAGAAAAGAGGATTACCACATGCACATATTTTGGTTTGGTTAATCAACAAAATTACGCCAGATCAAATTGACCAAATCATCTCAGCAGAAATACCAGATAAGGACATTGATCCAGACTTATTCGACGTCGTTACCAAAAATATGATTCATGGTCCATGTGGCGCATTCAACAACAATTCACCATGCATGTCTGATGGGAAATGCACGAAACGATACCCAAGAAACTTGGTTTCTGATACCATCACTGGCAATGACGGATATCCACTGTATCGTCGACGATCGGTTGAGGATGGCGGCAAATACATCGTTCTGAAAGTACGAAACGTTGATGTCGAAGTCGATAATCGTTGGGTTGTGCCATATTCACCGTTGCTCTCAAAGACCTTCAAAGCACACATTAATGTTGAGTATTGCAATTCAGTGAAGTCGATCAAATACATTTGCAAATATGTCAACAAAGTTGTAGTACACTTGGCGGTGCATCTCGAGAATGGACAGCGCGTATACTTCACAGCAGATAATGTACGTGCAAGAGCAAGGGTTCCACCGGCAACAACTTTAACTGCATTTTACTCATTGTGCCAAGATGATATTTTTGCAAAGACTCTACTTTATTCTGAGGTACCGAAATTCTACACATGGAATGCATCGGCTAAAAAGTTTCAACGTCGCAAACAAGGTAAAGCTGTTGAAGGGCATCCCAATTTGTATTCCAGTGACGCATTGGGTTGTCTGTACACTGTTCACCCGAACAATACAGAATGCTTCTATCTGCGATTGCTGTTAATCAATGTACGTGGACCGACATCTTTCCAAGATTTAAGAACAGTGAACGGTCAGCTGTGCGCCACTTATCGCTAAGCTTGCCAGGAACTAAATCTTCTTGACAATGATGCACATTGGGACACTGCACTCGCTGATGCATCGAATACTGCTCGACCACAGCAAATACGCACGTTATTTGCCATGATATTGACAACCTGCTTTCCATCTAATCCAAAAGACCTTTGGGAAAAATACAAGGACTACATGAGTGAATATATTCTACATCGTTTGCACGCTGCGAATCAAAATCAGGTCATTCAATTCACACCAAACGTGTATAATGAGGCATTGATTTTGATTGAAGACATATGTTTGGCAATCGCTAACAAGGCACTGGTGCAACTGGGAATGCCTGCTCCGAACCGACCAGCGAACGACCTTTTCGATCGTGATTTACAACGAGAAACACACTTTGATTCTGACGAACTGGGGACATTTGTTCAGACAAATCTTCCGCAGTTGGTTCCAGAACAACGCATTGCGTATGACAGAATTATGCGTGCAATCACAGACCAAAGCGGTGGACTGTTTTTCATAGATGCGCCCGGTGGTACAGGCAAAACTTTTTTTCTTTCACTCATTTTGGCAACCATACGATCACAAAATAATATTGCACTGGCCATTGCATCATCTGGAATTGCGGCAACTCTTTTGGATGGTGGCCAAACAGCGCACTCAGCATTGAAACTGTCGTTGAATTTACAAAACACTGAGCCACAAACATGCAACATCAGCAAAAACTCTGGAATGGGCAAAGTACTCCAAACGTGTCAAATTATCATATGGGACGAATGTATAATGTCTCACAAGAAAGCATTGGAAGCGCTTGATCGTACACTGCGAGATTTGAGAGGAAACGCACAGATCTTCGGTGGCGCACTCATTTTATTGTCTGGTGTTTTTTGACAAACACTGCCGGTTATACCACGTTCAACACCCGCTGATGAACTTAATACATGTCTCAAATCATCAGTTTTAAGGCGTCATTTACAGAAATTGACTTTGAAAACCAACATGCGTGTACAACTACAACGGGATGCATCGGCTGGAAATTTTGCAAAACAATTAATGGATATTGGAAATGGGCGAATGCAAATTGATGATTCTACGCAATGTATCACCTTGCCAGCAAACTTCTGTAAGATCACAGAAAGCATAGACGAATTGGTGCAAAAAGTTTTCCCAAATATTGCACAGAACTACAAAAATCATCAGTGGCTCAGTACGCGTGCTATATTAGCGGCCAAAAACATCGATGTCAATACCATCAACTTCACTATTCAGAATGGAATAAGCGGCGAAACGACAACATATAAGTCCATCGATACTGTGGTGAATCAAGACGAAGTTGTCAACTATCCAACTGAATTCTTGAATTCGCTTGATTTGGCAGGCATACCACCGCATGTTCTTACATTGAAAATTGGCGTACCCATCATTCTTCTTCGAAACATAAATCCACCACGACTTTGCAACGGAACCAGACTCTCAGTCAAGAAAATGATGAACAATGTTATCGAGGCAACAATTTTGACTGGAAAATTCAAAGGTGAAGGCGTACTGTTGCCATGTATCCCAATGATCCCGACAGATATGCTATTCGAATTCAAACGTTTGCAGTTCCCGGTGCGACTCGCTTTCGCAATAACTATCAACAAAGCACAAGGACAATCGTTGCAAGTGTGTTGATTAAATTTGGAGAATCTATGCTTCTCACATGGGCAGCTATATGTGGCCTGCTCACGCGTCGGAAAACCTTCTGATTTATTCGTTTACGCACCAGATGGAAAAGAGACAAGAAATATTGTGTATCCCACAGCACTTCAATAAATATCGAATTGAAACGAAACGCTGCAATGTCACAATTTTTTCGAAATGAACAAAATCAATAAAATGACTCAAAATGAATTGAATATTTGTATAATGTCTTTCCTTCAAATTTATTTTAGTTGGGAGCGTAGCAACGCGCGCAGGGTACAGCTAGTACTTTATAAATATTTGAATTTCAACTTAGCTATATGAATGTCGTTTAAGTAAATCTTTTTCATTTTCTTGTAATAATTGTTTTATTTAAACCAAAATATAAAAAAAAAAATCATAACAAAAGCATTCTGGTCAAATTAAAATAAAAGCTTACTACAATTCGTTTACAATATACGTAATAGATGGCAGTGATGGCCATAAAAGTTTGGTAAAATCATACCAAAAATTACCACCTGAGGAAATTTCAATTAAAAAAATTGTAGGAAAAGCAAAACAAATTCACAAAATTGGGGAACGTGTGATAATTTTGTGATTAAATAATATTTTTTCGTATTGTGACGGTGACACCTAGCGTGTAATAGAATAAGTGAAACTAATAGCTCAATGTTCTATGTACTAAAATGGAATTTTCCATGATAAAACAGTTCTGAATGTTTCTACACTATTCTAACTAGAAAAGTCATGAACTTTCTAGAAATTTGATTTGTGTATATAAAAAGGCGAACAAGATCGAATTGGATTATTCGAAGTAGGAACGCGATAGTGTAAACTTGTAAGTATTAGTAGTATTGGTAAGCGACAGTGTGAAGATTAAAAAGGAATTAAAAAGTGATTTAAAAAGTGTTTTAGTGGAAATAAAAAGTAAAAGTGAATAGTAAAATTGTGCGAAATAAAAATTATAAGTGTACAGTAAAATTTGAGAATAATTTATATAAAGTGATTTTGTGAATTTTTATTAATAAACTGTGTTGTAATAATTCTTGTGCTAAATAAATAAATTCGTTGGTGATAAATTAAATAGATTTTGTATTATTCACAATCCAGTGATACGAACCTTAATTGACAAGGCAAAAACGTAACAGTATTTTTCTGTAAACATTTTAGACATCTTACGTACACTAGCAAAAATCATTTTAATTCGTCAAAGTCAACTTTGATGTATTTTTCAAAATGAAAGTTCGAGGAATATATTTTAGAAATAATTTAATTTAAATATTTTTGCAATTAATATTTATTTAACACTAATATAGTCTTCTTGTATATTGTTGTTAAAGATACGTAGAAAAGTTTTATATAAACCTTTTATAATATTTGTGCTTTTTTCATTGAAAAACTTGAAGCTAGAAAACAACATTTTTACTATGGATTCCTATGGAAATCAGTGAAAAGTTATACCATTAAAAAAGCTTCTAAAAAATACGTCATGCTGATTATGGCTTTTTACTCTAGAAGGCTCTGCAAACAGGCTCGACCTATAATAGTTATGGCAAACCAATTTTTCAGTAAAAGGGGACTCCCTCTTTTTATGCTGGTATTTGCTAACAAAGAGAATGTTGAAAAAATTTATGGTATAAAAGGAATTCTTCACATGAAGGTAAAAATTGAACCAATGAGAAGAACCACTACGCACATACCCAAATGCAAAAAATGTTAGGAATTTAATCACACATAATCAAGAACACAACCTAGGCCTTATGCAACATATTCCAGAAATAGATCCGAAGGGCATTTTGTTAAACCTTCGCTTGTTAAAAACCGGGGTTATAACTTATATCATTCCATTCATCCAGCGGAAAGAACAAGAGGTGGTTCGGCATTACTAATAAAAGAAAATATAAAACACCATGTAGAAACAAAAATCCAAGAAGAAGCAATGCAAGTCACTACTATAAGGGTTCACATTAAACACAGACAGCTTACGGTCTCCCGGGCATAACTTGAAAAGGGAGGACTACATTAAATTATTTAAATCTATAGGACGTGATTTTATTATTGGAGGTGACTTTAATGCGAAAAACACCTATTGGGGATCTAGAATTACGACGTCAAAGGGTAAAAAATTGTTTCAAGCAGGGCAGACATCAAAATGTGAATTTTACTCTGGCGGTTCCCTGGAAGCTAAGATACCGGACCAGATAGACTTTTATGTAGCAAGCGGTATATCTTAGAACTACATTCATATTGAAAACAGCAATTCTCTAGTATCGGATCACTCATCGGTTATCATGATAGTCAGGGAAACGGTGATTCAAAGGCAAAGTGCATCCAGAAACGGTGCACGGGAAAGTGCCCCAGATAGTTCACTATGTGCGTTGGCAAGCACCCTCATTATACAAAATAACAAGACGCTTAACATATCCTACCCAATGGAAGTTAGAGAGTTGGTAAGAGAAAAAAGACGCGCACGTAAAACCTGTCAGGAAGTTAAAAATGAATCAATCAACAGCTATCTAGTTAGCCTAACCGATGAAGAAAATTCTGATTACTCATCGCGCACGAACAGGTGCATAGAATCACAAACATAATTGAAATAATGTTAGAACGTAAAAAAGTATGCTCAAGCATTCCTGATTGTCGCGCAAGCATTCGATAAAGTTTGGCACAGTGGTCTAGAATACAAGCTGCATGAGGCAATTGTATGCCATACTGATCTTATTTATCCCATAGACATTTTTGAGTGAAATATGAGAATGAATACTCGGCTAATGAAAATCTCTGCCGATGTTCCGCAGGGGATTGTTTTAGGACCAATCCTGTATTTACTATATACAAGGGATATACCAACCACAAATGAAGGAATCAGAGCCACCTTTGCGGATGGCACAGCAATTATGACGATTGGAAGTATAGGGTGGGCCACCTATTGGTCCTTTTTTCAATCAATGAAGTTTAGTACTTAATGTTATCTGTTCTAAAAAATTCTTTGGCGTATGAAAAGTTAAAAATATGCCATTTCATCATCATGGAGTCGCTAACAACACAACAACGCATTTTGATTGTCAAAATTTATTATGAAAATAATCGTTCAAAAGCAAGATTTCGTAAATTACGTGAGAGTTTTGGTCAATCAGCTCAGTATCAACATGTTCATCCAGTTTGTACTCCTGATGCAGTGGCAGCTGTTAGTGAAAGTGTTCGTAATGAATCAAGCACATCAATCAGGCATCGTTTACAAGAATTAAAGATTTTACGAACCATATTACGACGAATTTAATTCAACTAACTCAAAAATTGAGGTCACCAGACCATTTAAATCATCGTCCTTTTGTTAATTGGATGCTTGAACGAAATGAAGGTGTTTAGCGATGAAGCTCATATTCATCTTAATGGGTAAGTCAATAAGCAAAGTTGTCGAATTTCAAAATTGTCAGGACTTCATCCTCCAATAGTCACTGTTTGGTGTGGTTTATGGGCTGGTGATATCATTGGGCCGTTTTTCTTTGAAAATGAACAGGAACATGCCCTTACAGTGAATGGGGAATGTTATCGCAACATGTTAATTGGTTTTTTGTGGCCCATGTTAATGAAATTGTGAAGTTCCTTGGCCGCCAAGAAGCCCGGATTTAACACCACTTGATTATTTTTTGTCGGGTTATTTGAAAGGAAAGATTTATGCTAATCATCCACAAACAATTCAACAACTTAAAAACAACATTCGAGCTGAAATTGAGGTCATTGATCCGTTTTTATTGGAAAAAGTCATCGACAATTTTGATATGCGGATGCAGACATGCTCGCGAAGCCGTGGTGGGCATATGAACGATATTGTTTTTCATACATAAATGGCATAGATCCACCTTTCGTGTATTTTATTTACAAATAGAAAAAAGACTAACAGATGGCCACCCTGTACTGTCGCTGATGCAACGAGCAAACTCCAGAGGATGACCAATGCGGCTTGTAGCTGGATAAAGAGTTGGCGAATCAAGCTTAATGAGATAAAATCCACGCATATTAACTTTATATATCAAAAGGCTTACCATCTACCTATCGAAATTAACTCCCGACACGTGCCATAAGCAAATACAGCTAAATACCTTGACATGACCCTCGATGCTAAGCTCAAGTAGAGAGGGAATGTCAAAAAGAAAAAAGAATAACTTAACATAAAGATCAGAAAAATGTATTGGCTCATAGGTAGAGGCTCTGAGCTCACAATTCACAAAAAGCTGCTGCTATATCGGCAAATTCTGAAGTCTATTACCGAACCGTATTCAACTCTGGGGATGTACTAAACAAACAAACGAGGCTCCAGGAAACAAATAAGGCTCCAGGATCATGGAAACCCTTATATTTGCCATATGATAGATAACCCTGTCGTTGAAAGAAGAGTCCAAAGAACGAGGCCACGTATTTTCCTGAATTTACTACTCACGCCGAATAACTTTATTTTGCCCATTATTGTCTAATGTGACCCAATAATATTACACCAAGGGCGGAGGAAAGAAATTCGAGAATTCAACGGCAGAACCACCACAACCGGCAGTTCCCACAGCAGTTGTCAGAAACATTTATCAAAACTGATATTTTCCACAATATAAAACAACGACGGAACGTGTTTCTCCATGAAAATGCGATATCGTTCTTTTTATACTATGACAAGTCTGGTTCCGCCTTATATGCAAGTGATTTTAATAAAAGAAGAACCGATTCGAAGAAAAAATCGATAAAAACATTTGAGACGGTTACCTCACAATGTCACACCGTTCAACGATAGCAAGCAATATCATTTTTTATCGGCTGATGAGTGATGGTATATACAAAGCAAATTAATTTATTTTTTATTACAAGCTAGAAATTTAGAGATTATAATTTGAAGGATTGTTTTGACATTTAACAACTGTCAAAGATTGAAAATATTTAATATGGCAAGTGGAGTATGAATGAAATTTTTCATTTAATGAAATTTTTTCATATTTGAAAATTATCAATACTCAAAAATTAAAAGGGGGTTCGATATGGCATATTTCATTACGGAATATGACAAAACGGCATATTTTAAAACGGGATATTTCAAAACGGCACATGGTCCACTACAGCATTTTTCAAAACGACATTATTTCAAAATTGGTAATTTCTTAACAGATTAAGATGATATTTTACTGTTTTTTTTCGTTTACTAAATTTTTACGGCTTGAAATTTCTCTATTTAATAGCAGGATAATGCTTCATTCAAAATTGAATAAAGTTTAGAATCAAACTTCATTCTTTTTTATAAATTTATAAGATTTCCGAGAATTTTCGTTTATATTTGCCTGATTATTTCATTATTGGAAAAACCTAACATTCGAAATTCACGATTGTTTTTATTTCTAAAATAATACCAAGGTAACCAATAAATTTTACTTTCGGTGGGTTTCTGTTGTACTTCGACAGTAGTTTTTTTTTAAAATAACCATAAGTTACTGGAAAGTGGTTACTAACGGAAAATATAACTGCAATAAAACATCTGCTATACTACATGAGTTCGCCAAAAAAAAAACAACAAACTGAAATGTTTGCAAAAAATAAAAAATCGGCAAATTAACAGGCGCATTACCTTGCTAATTATTAATGTTCGTAGAAAATTTGTACCATCTGTTTGCAAATAATTTTATTTAATAAAAATAACCTCTTAGCGATGCGACAGAACGAAAAAGCTTAATTTACCTATTTTTAATTTTAAAATTAGATTTATATACAAATTTATTTCCATTGGAAGAATAAATTTAATTTTATTAAGGAAGGGAAATTCTGTTAAGCGATGGTTTAACGTACAATCCCTCAAGTGAAACAAAATTCTATTAAGAGAATGGATTTCGGCATACTCGATTAAGAAATAGCCAAATTCCATCAAAATTGGCCATATCTCAGAACTTCTTGAATAAACCATTTTAGAATCCCATTTCCATCACACTTGTCGAATTTCAACAAAATCGGTTAAGAAATACCATAGTTCCATCAAAATTGGCCATATTCCAGAACTTCATCTAAAATTCGTTTTTGAATCCCATTTCGTATATTTCGAGTTTCGTCAAAATCTGTTGAGAAATCGCCAAGTACCATCAAAATTGGCCATATCCCAGAACTTCATCTAAAAACCATTTTAGAAACTCATTTTGAATCTACCTTGCCGAATTTCTTCATAATGGGCTAATAAATAGCCAAATTCTAGCAAAATTGACCATATTCCAGAACTTCAACTAAAACTCATTTTAGATTTCCATTTCAATCACACTTGTCGAATCTCACTATAATCGGTTAAAAAGTTGCCAAGTTCCATCAAAATTGGCCATATTTTAGAACTACATCTAAAATCAGTTTTAGAATCCCATTTCCATCGTTTTATGGTAAATTTCATCATAATCGGATTTCAGATCATTTTCTAATGAATAGCCAAGTTCTACCCTAATTGGCCATATTTCAGAAATTCGTCCGAAACCAATTTTAGTATTCCATTTTCATTGCATTTGTCAAATTTTTTCATAATCGGCTAAAAAATAGCTAAGTTTTAGAATATGACATATTGTACCACATGCCAAATTGAAATATGCCGTCGCGTAGCTTTTCCCATAGTGTATCATATGCCGTACTGAAATATCTCGTTTTGAAATATTCTGTAACATACCATATGCCATAGTGTATCATATCTCGTATTGAAATAGGTCGTTATGAAATATGCCATAGAGTACCTTATGTCATATTTTCATATACCATTTTGAAATATTCCGTTTTGAAATATGACATGTTGAATGGATCCCGATTTAAAGGGTATTTGATAAAATATTTATGTAGTAGGGGATACCACCCGTTCCAGGATGAATACAATTTTGTGAATAACTAGTTATGTAACGTTTTGCTAAAGATATAACATCTAATGGTGATGTCCAGCGGCCGTTTACTGAAAATCGCCATTTGATTTTTTAAGGATGATTTTACTTGTGTGGGGGGCACCACACAAAAAACGTTACAGACTGACAAACAGACAGAGTTTAGCCTTTCTTAAAAAAACCAAAACTAAAATGCTCTGAGCAGAATCAAAACCGAGATTGTTTCAAAGAGATCAAAGAGATGAAGAACACATGCCTTTAGGCGCAAGAACCCCTTACCCCGTATTTGTTTGTGTCAATTACTGTTTATACATTCTTGTTCACTAAAAAAATTATATTATTGGTTACATATCATGGAAAACCACATTTCTTGTAAAGTGCCTTCCATCATTCAGCAGCACTCCTTGTTGATGATTTTGATGAATGTTCACGTAAAGGCCACGTAAATTTGCCCATGTAGAAAACGGCAGTGCTTAAAACGATGCCTACATGGTCGAATGTTTGTCCTTGTGATTTGTTGATTGTCATCGCGTAGGCTGGGATCATCGGAAATTGTCGTTGTCTTACCAAGAATGGCAAATTAGTGTCTGATGGGGCCAAATCGATTCGTGGGATAAGAACCGTTTCACCTCGATTATTTTGAATACAATTGAAACAATTGTAGAATACGACACCACTTTGTTCAACAATAATTACCCGAACACGACTCAATTTACTTCACCGATATAAGTTGTTGACAATATAAATAAAGAAAACGTTAAGTGCTTTTAGTTTCTTTAATTAAATATATAAATTTTATTTGGTCTTAATTTTATCAGAACAAATCTTTACAAGATGGAAGTTTTGAATCGTTTGATGTTATGATGCCGACTGATTTTAGTAATTTTTATTTTTTCTATTCGTTGACAATTTACAATTTAATAAAATACAAATACGTTATGGTAGACGGCTATTAAAATTGAGTTACATGTACTTGCCTATGTATTGCCAAAAAGATATAGTATGTATAACTGATAATAGATGGCATTAAGTGCAAGTTAAAGGCAGCTACATGTAATACGTTGAATAATCTCAGCTGTCAGAAATTCAATGTAAACAAACAGAATTAATCTTAAATTTACAATAATAACGTAAATTTAACGTAAATTAAGCGATAGAAATGTTATAAATTAAAATCTTAATAAATAAGGTAAGTGAAATTAACGTGACATGTATCATTTAAACTGTAAAGTACAATAATAGCTTTAATTTGTTTTTAGGTTATAATTTTGACATGCTGCCTATACATGAACCATTGAATTTAAAGCTAAGTTACATGAATTTTAAATATAAATTATGAATATAAAAATGAGTATTTATTTATTTTAGGACATCAATTTTGGTTTATTAGCTTCCTGAACATATTTGGTGAAGTATTTCGGTGGAGACCTCTCACAATCATACGTGTGCCATTGCATAATCCTTTCTTTGGGTTCAAGATTCGTAAGATAACTCCTTCCTTCAACAGCGACACAGAAAGTCTGCTATTCAATGCATCGCTGTAGATAGTTGATGGACGAATCTCCTGACATCCTAGCAATGATTATTCTGTTCATTTCCAGCGTATGAGCATTTATTGGAGCCAAAATTAATCGTTTCGCTAACTACTCAACATACATTTGCTGAACGCTGTCTCCGTAGATCGATGCAATAAGGTTACCAACATTAACCATTGATTAACGGGTTTTAATTTTGTCGCCACCTTTTTGTCCAGGAATTGGTGGATGGTTTGCTTTTCCAACGTCTAAGAGCCAATTGTTGTGCTCATCTGTTCTTCATTATTCATGTTGGTTGTGAGTGATAGTATTGTGAAATACGGCCACAATCAACTTCATTTGATGCTACTTTCGATAATGTCCAAGCGCGTTCCTCTGGCAACAACTGGTAGAGTTTATCGAAAATCGCCTCCAACCACTATCACTTTTGCAGAAGCTTGTTGATGCATCTGAGTCTGTGTTTTGGTCATCTTATTCATTATGATAAGGGGTGCCTGTTTCAAAACTTCAGCTTCAGGTGAATTAAGACGTATCGAGAAGCAGAACTAGAAGTTTAAGTGCGCTGTTTACTGTCCGTCCACCTTTCATCACAGTTGCGGCTATTCCGGTTGTTGCAAAAGGAATCACGCTTTGACCTCTGCCTCGAATGAATGCCAGTAAGGTACTATAAAGGTACGTCTTTCCAGAACCGCCTGAATCATCCATAATGATTTTTCTCTATTTTAACTGCTATCTCCTGCGCGGTTTTAATAGTTTGATTATGTCCTCCACATTTCCCTTGATTTGGAATCATTCTAAAATAATACCTATTCCAAAAAAGCAAAAATGTGGTGGCTATCCTTGGTTATCTACGGTATTTGAAAGAGTTCTGCAAACAAATAGTAGAATACCTGAATTGCAAAAGCCTTCTATCTGAATTTCAGTCAGCTTGTAGATCTAACCACAGCATGACAACTGCTTTGCTCCAAATCAACGATGATATTCAAAGGGCAGTTGTACTTTGGTGTTGCTGGATTTCAGTAAGGTTTATTTCATTTATTTACTGATGATGTTCAAATTTATAGATTTTTTAGTTCTGAATGGTCCTTGAAAATTGACCGTGTATTAATATAGTGAGAAGACTCAATCTATTTTAATATCGTCTCACATTCGATGCGCCGACGATTTACATAAACTATCTGTCAACAGAGCCAGCATTAAATTCTCTGATACCGTTAACAGACTCGACTGGTCAAATCTTTTATTCTTCATCATTTTCTTTATGGTGATGAGGTCATTTTTGACCTACAAAAAAATACTTTGTCTAAAATACAAATGCTCTTTAATAGATGTGTCAGGTATGCCTTTAGACTTAGGAAATATAACCATATCTCATGTTATTCCAATTTGTTATTCGGTTGTGCTTTTAAGATACCAACAACCATAACAATCGAATGTAAATTGTGGTACAATCAGCCTAATCACTAAGGCCTGATGAAGAGAATTGATTTTGTTCACAAAATCAAAGGCTCATCAGTTCGAAATTGGATTAAGTTCTCTTAAATATTGAGTAACAGTTAAAAATACATGCCATTTAAATTTAATGTACGCTACAATGTTTTGAAATTGATTTAGATCAATCAAATCGCATATTTCACCACAAACAATTCTCAAATCGAAAAGGAAAATAATCCTAAACATTAATAAATGAAAATAAATAATTCCCACAATGTTGAGAACATTCACATAATAATATAAAGCGTACTAAACCCATTCCATTACGTTACTTCTTATAAGTAAAGCGCAACAAAATAATTTTGTTCACATAAAAATTAATTTAACACACGATTATCCCTTCAAAATAAGGAATATTAAGTTTCAATTAAGCAATAAAATTATCATCTTATACCACAATCGTGACAACAATGACTTAAACTTAACAAAACAAAAAAATTTGAAAGCAAAATAAAAAAATCGATATTAAGAAATATGTTTTGTTACTTACAAGTCTTTTGATTGTCTTAAGCCAACAATTGTTGATATTAATGATGTTGCTGGTGGTGGTGGTGGTGGTTGTGGTTGTGGCGGATGCAGTTGTTGTTGATGATGATGATGATGATGTTGGTGTTGGTGTTGGTGGCGCAGAATTAGTGGAGGCGATGGATTTGATGGAAAATGTGGTGAACATTTTATTTCTCTTCTAATTAGATTATTGCTGTTGTTGTGATTTAAATTAATATAATTATTATTATTATTGTTATTATTATTATTATTATTACTATTATTACAACTATTATTGCTTATAAAATTACATCGTTGGGATATTGTTGGTGTTGTTGATAGTGTTTCGATTGTGTCTCTCAGCAGTGATTTTGTTCTATTTGTGTCTGAAATTAAACAAATAAAAAACCAAATCAAAATAAATCACTTGCGACTAATTATACGTCTCCGCGGTCGGTCAATATCGGTCGAAACATGAAATTAAATTTCAAATTTCACACTTCTTGTTCCCATACATATATATAGGTAGACCTTTACAAATTTTTTGATTTAATTTACAATAAAATCAACCGAATTATTATTATTTTTTTTATTTGGAAATTCAATCAACTGTATATTGTATATAATTATGAGATCAAAAAATATGAAATACACAAAAAAACAGAATTACCAATGCTACCGCTAATCAAATAAATCCATCCGCCCATTTTATTTGAATTTCGTAAAATTATAAAAATGACAAAAATTTTTTTTTTTCGGTTTAATTTTATTGTGAAATATTGATCGAATTAATTTAATTAGCAGCTAAATAATAATCTAGCGAACTATTTTTTTTTTTTTTTTAAATATACCCAACCATGCGACGAGAGGGTTGAAATATTTCGAATATACAAATCAAATCGCATTAATGTCTTATCTCCACATCAATATATGTATGAGATATATCATTAAGCAAAGTAATAATAAATAAAATTTCAAATATGGCGGTTGTTAATTAAATTACATACATACAGACTCAGATGAGCGCCAATTGCGATTAGATCGGTAAATTTTTGGTATTTATTTATATTTGTGATGAACTTCATACATATGTACATCGATGATAGTGTCAATTATACATTTTTGGTTTTTTTTTATTTTAACCGGATGTCTTGTATAATAATTAATAATTATATAGAAAAAAAATTTAAAACGGTACACGAAAGATTTAAGGTTAGATTAGTAATATGCCCGAAAAAATACATGCTGCGTGTGACGCAAACACCAGAATGCTGTTTTTTAAATTCAAAATATAGCGGTACGTCTTGTTAAATGTGCAATGGACATATAATTTGGGTGGTGTGATGAAAGTTTGTGCTATAACGCTTAATTACGTCAACAGAGGATTAAAAATAATTCAAATAAATATTCGTGTGTCATTTCATGGTTCAAATTATCGGAATGCCATCGCATATAAATAACAAGTAAGAGTCATTTGTAGTTAGATGCGTGGTGAATGCAAACTTGAAGAGCTTATAAAATTTCCCGAATCCTGTAATTAATAATCATTGTGCGACAATATTTTTTTGGATTGTTAATATAAACACAAACCATTCACCACAAGAATACGAATTAAAACATTTCCATGGAAATTGATAACTTTTACAAAAATACAAAAAAAAAAAACGAATAACACATTTTATGATGTAATTTGTTTAGTTATAGCTTAAGGGATCGTACACAAGAAAGATTTATGGGTTTGTGTTTTATGTAAAAACAAAATAGAAGGCTATTAAATAATTTGGGTCTTGGAACGCAAAACGTAAGGCACATAAGATTTATTGTGCTAATATTAATTAAGGCTGTAAAACTGTTAGAAATCATTTTTAAAGCGCAATTATCCAATGGACAACTTAATTTTTGACATAGTTGCGTGTGTTCTCAAAGCTTTAAACAATTTCTGGTGATAAAAAATTGTTTTTTTAGTGGTTTTAGTTAGGCAATTGACCAAAAATGCAACGACGGTTTGTGAAAGATACAAATCATCTTTAAGTGTTTATCAAGCTTTCTAATGCTATAAACATAGCAGGTATTCGCAAAATATTTAAGAGATTTGTGTAATCCACATTCGTTGACCTAATAAGCAGTTGAAAATGAGAGTATATAAATTAAGAACTAATTTGAGAACAAAATCTTTCCAACCGTCTTGCAAAATTAACTAATGAGAGCAGTTCTGATTATTTTTGGACGAGAGATTGGGATCGTTAAATTCTCGCTCGAGAATTCCCGGGATTTTTGGTGATTTCTCAGAATCGAGAAAAAATTTGTAGAATACTGAATATATAAATAAAAAATGGTATAAAACACAATAGCGTTGATAATTTTACGAACCCCAGGTATTTTTACATCCCAGCGAAAATACCTTTAGTCACATTTACAAAATTTCACCCCCTTCATTCCTTATTAATAATCCTTATCCATCAAATAAACTAAATTTTATGAAATTTTGATTTCTTTCTAGTTTTGTTGATTTAGTAGGGCCAACAAATTTTTATTTTATTTTTTTTTATAGGTAACAGCAACCTGTTATGCGTTTGATGACCGAACACCTCCAGGTTTTTTTTAAATAACATTAGTTCTATTTTTGAACTTCTACATATGTTGCACTATTATCCTTTATTAAGTACATAATTTAACATAACGACTACATAAAATTCTAGAGCAGGTAAAGGTAATTCGGCTCTCTTATGAGTGTTTTAAGGCCCTTAGGCTATTACTAAAACCAACCCAACGTAAACAAAACCTAAATAAAAAGTTTTTTGTTTTACGTTAAATGAAGCTAAACGCTTTCAAATATTGGCTGATTAGGATTTGCGAATTGTGACATTTCATGTCGTCTCAAGAATTAAAGAATATGAACTAGAATGGAACTTGGCTATTTCTTAACCGATTACGATGAAATTCGCCATGTAGTAGGAAATTGAAATTTTAATCGATTGTGGAGTACAACCAGATTTTTTCTTAATCGATTTTTCAAAAATACTGTTATATTGATTTTAAATCCTACCTTCTTTTGCCTATTGAAGAAGGCAATAACCAATATGGCGGAAGCATCCGCATTTGATTCTATCGACCCATTTTAGTACTTATGTCATAAAAGCCACATTCTCGAGAAATGAAATTAGTAAAGGCTGAGCTAACCATTTGTAGCTTCGTCGAAAGGCCGAATGTGTCGAAAGGCCGAATAGGTCGAAAGGCCGAATCTTGAAAGGCAGATTTTGTCGAAAGGCCGAATATCGAAAGGCCGAACGTCGAAAGGCCGAATGTGTCGAAAGGCCGAATAGGTCGAAAGGCCGAATCTCGAAAGGCAGATAGTGTCGAAAGGCCGAGTGTCGAAAGACCGTTTGTGTCGAAATTGATTTTAATTCTTCCTCTTTTTATGAATGAAAATTTTCAAAATTTATATTTTTATGAAAACCAAAATTTTTATTTTTATCAAAATGTTTGTTAGTAATTTCTTTTTAAAACAGCAAAAATTTTGGAAATTTGAACTTCATGATTTTTGATTTGTTTAACTTTTGGTGTACGTGTAATATTTAACAAAATAAAAAAAACATATTTTTTATTTTTTTGATATAGGGTGTGTATTGCGCACAGGATGGCTCCAAAGTTTTGCAAAAATAGTGAAAAACGCCATTTGGAGTAAATTTCAAAGGAAAATTTATGAATTAAAACATTAATCGATTTTAAATTTTTTTTTTGCGTTAATTAGAGTGAATATCGAGATTATAAAAATTAAATTTTTTTGATCCGATATATAACGGTAAAATATTAAATGAGATATTAAAATAAATATACCATTAATTTTTTTATTTTTTTTTTTGCTCAAAATAAAGCTTAACTAATTAGCTTTTACATACTCAAATATGGCACTAGTGTTATTTTTTGTTTTAAACTACACTAATTCAAACATAAGGCATTCTTAATAAAAACTCAACGTACATAAGTAAAATATGAATGAATCTTGTTTTAAGAAAGTTTTTGATTTCGCTTCTTCGCAATTTGGCACCATGTCGAACAAAAACAAAGCAAAATTGGCGAAAGGGTTAGACGGTAGAATAAGGATAAAAACAATAAAAATATACGGTTCAATTTATAAATTTAATCTGAAATATAATATTCACTAACGATTTGTGAATTTGAAAATGATTTAGTTACAAATTTATTTTTTGCCTTAGATATAAAACAATGATAATCGTGAGTTCCCTTTATAGTAATTGCGCTTTGATAACGACTTTTCAAGTGTAATTTGACTTCATCATACTCTGCTTTCGTTGCATATTCAAAATGCATTGTTGATTGCCATGATCTACTCCATTCGTATAGCTGTTGTGGAGTTTGAATTGATCCCTTTGTTAAACTGTAGCGATAGGTACCTCTTTTAAATGTTCTACCAACACCATCACACGCCCCTTTGCCGTGCGATGTTAAAATCTTCTTCATGTTGGCTTGGATTAATTAAATTATTTTTATTTTTATATTGTGTTATAGCTCCGTCAGACATATAGAAAATCTTTTTGATGTTCGATGTTATTACTTTTGTTATAAATTGAATCATTTTAGTGTCGAAGAGATGTACTGCGATGCTATCGTGTTCCATACAATTAGAAATAATAATGAAAGTAGCATGTTTCACTAAACTGCTCTCAGGATCCTCCTAATAAATAACGAACGGTCGCTTGTGCATTATTCCAGTGATAACCTTGCACTGAATCTTGTAAGATAAAAGCATAATTTTGAGCGAAATCACATTGTACAAGCAGATCCCCTTCTTGTAAAGATTCCATTTTTTGTTTAAGAAATTTTGATTGCTCTTTTAATATAAAATGATGAGGTATTAACTTGGTTAAATTATGAATAAATTTTTCTATAAACTTTGTCATTTGGTCTTCCTAAAGTAACCAAACTGCATCTTTGAACGGTAATTTATTGTTTTACTTAATTTTTGACACATCACTGTTATTGAAACATTTACGCAACAATTCTTTAAGTTCTTCCAAATTTTTAGAGCACACTTTACACCTTTTAATGTAACATTCTTGATTTTGTTCATCACCACACATAACGAATGAAATTAAATCTTTGTAATCTTTAAACGGGAATTGACTATTGTCTCGGGGGTGAACTGCTTTTATAGTGCCTTCGATCATCAGCTTCATTGGTGCATAAGACAAACACAAACTTTATGTTGACTGCTAGAACTCAATTTTATATAGTGGTATGGACGTAGTAGTGTGAACTTTCTAAATCCTATTTTAACTCCAGGGTGACGAGATTAAAACTCTATGTAGGCCTTATTTAGAGAACATAGTAATACCCTATTCTGAGTATTCTGAAGAACATCCTGCCTCCCCGGCATCATTCGACTTATTTTATCATCCTCAAAAAAGGATTCTACTAAGCTCCGTGCAGTATCTGATATCTTATTTTTAGGGATACTGCTTTTAGTTATTGAAGAGAACGTACAATTATGTCTTTGAAGATCCTTGCAGTGAGCTTTGGTAGTAATATTAATAATTTCTTCTTGTCTTCATAATCTCCTTCATCAAACTGGTATTTGCAATTACACCTGTCCCTCAATTAACACGGCACTTGATTAACACGGATTTGATTTAACACGGTCAACGAATTGAGACTAAGTCTTGATTAACACGCACAGAAGCTTCGCCGCGTTAATCAAGTACCGTGTTAATCGAGGGACGACTGTATTAGTCGCGATTAACACGGTTTTGAGTTACACGGTAATTTGTCAGAACGTAATTACCGTGTTAATCGAGGGACAGGTGTATTCATAATCTCTTCATAATACGAAATCTTCTTTTCCTTTTCCGCTGTCGAAATTTCACTTGATTTTCGTTTAAGATATCCGGCCTTCTTACATAATTTTATTTTTATTGGTGAGAACTGCTCCATCATATGAGGTTGCATATGTTGGTTGATACTTTCAATTAATTCAAGCCGTTCTACTTTCCCTAATTCTGTATCTACTAAATTAAAATCTGCTGAGCTGCTTCCAGCAATCGGATATTCGATCGTTTCTTCGTTTTTATCTGCAGTGTTTGTTGAATCCAATTTAATTTTTCCTAGGTTCATGTAACACGTATTACAAATGTATAATTGATTGTTTAATGCTCGAGCTGGATTCAAATACACAATCCTTTCTCTACCGTACTCATTAACAGCTCTCAATTATTATTGCACTTTGCAATTACTCTTCTAAGTTAAAATTTTAATAAAAATTCAGAAACAATTTTGTCAGATATTCACAACTAATATTTTTTTTATTTCTCACTGTAACTTCAATGATACACCACTATAGAATGTTTTGCATTATAAGGACAATACTACTTATATAGCGTTGGACAGAAACTTTTATTTGGCAACATTAGTGCAATTAAAAATAAATGTTTAGATGTTTTTAGGCTGGGGTAATGCCTTCACGCTTCGTATAATAATAGGAAATTAATAGTCTAAATATAAACATTTACCGTTTATGGTTCATTAATCCTCTTTTTGAGCCAGGTAAATGCGTTTATTTATCAAATTTATTTTGTTTACCCTGACTATTGGTCTACACCCTTAATTTGGTCTCTGATCTTAGTCATAGGACTGTCGATTATATGTGGAATTATGGGTAAATAACTTAATAACTTCGGATGTTTAATTAACAAAAGTATTTATTGTTAATCACAAAGTAATGTAAAAAAAAATCACATGTTCTTAGCTCTCTTCAATAGATCGAATAATAATAAAAAATTGTGTGTACTTGAACAAACTATAAAACTAACTAGTGCTGCCATCTAGGGAATAAACAGCGAGTGATATCCATAAAACACAATTTAAAAACAACAATTCTGACAAGGAAATTACGCATTAGTCATTAATTAATTTGAAAATGGGCTGGAACCTAAGAGTACCCTCCTAATTTTCTTATTCTAATGTCATACATTACCTTTCATGTCAGGTAGTTTAAGGGTTAAATAAATTCAGGATTTCGTTTACAATGTGAAGCAAAGAGATGAGAAATTAAATTATAAATTGTATTACGAGAGGAGAACTAGTAATCTTTAAATTAGTGTAGTTTAAAAACAAAAAATAATACTAGTGCCATATTTGAGTATGTAAAAGCTCATTAGTTAAGCTTTATTTTGAGCAAAAAAAAATTACCATTACACATCGGATCAAAAAAATTAAAAATCGATTAAGTTCATAAATTTGCCTTTGAAATTTACTCCAAATGACACACCATCCTGTGCACCCTATATCAAAAACATACCCACAACCTATATCAAAAAAATAAAAAATTTGTTATTTTTTTTTAACTACACCTAAAACTACACAAATCAAAAATCATGAAGTTCAGTCACTGCTGCCCAAAAATGAAATTACTCTTGTATAAAAATGTTTAATAGTAAATCGCTTTAAATATTAAAATCTTGTTACATTTTTTTTCTCATATAATTAAAAATTAATTAATTATAATAAATAAAGAAAAAGAAATAATTTTTTTTTCCGACATAATTTGATCACAATAATATATGCTACATACACAGGATTTATTAGCACGTATTATACATTAAGAAATAAATTAAATGGTTTTAAATATTAATTTCAATCAATTAAGTGAAGAAAAATTTAATGGAAATTCGACTTTTCCCACGATTGGCCATTCGACCCCTTCGACCTTTCAACATTCGGCCTTTCGCCCCTTTAGACATTCAGCCTTTCAACACTTTCGGCCTTTCGACCCAATCAGCCATTAGACATTCGGCCTTTCGACACATTCGGCCTATCGGCGTCCGGCCTTTCAACATTCGGCCATGGAAGAATAATATTGTGCTTTTATTTTGCGTTGAAAATACAAAATTGTATTCTGAAAATACAAATAAAAAAATGTTTGTGCATGCATTGCAATCATGAACCATAACAATAATATTTAAAGAGGATAATACAAAGATCACACAAAAATATAAATAAGCTTCTGAATCTTTAAAGTAAAAATACAAACATCTTGATCATCTCTCGTTTAAAGCTCTGATATTTTTATTTCCAGACAAATATTAATTTCCCAAGCTTTTTATGTACTATTGAAAAATAAAATTAAATTAAATTATAAAAAACAAAAATATTTTTACCATAAACGCAAATCGTGTTTAGTAGGTACATTGAAAAACGAAAGATGAAGCAGAAGAAAAAGTATCATAAAGTGAGTGGGTTCTCCTTTATAATTTTTTTTTTCTGTGCTATTAAAATTAATAATACAATAAAAAAAAACACAAAGTGTTAAGTGTCTTGTTGAGAATATTGATAATTTTTTTATTTCTCGCGAAATAATACTAAAAAAAAAAAAATTCCCGCACATTATTTTAAATATTTGAACGATTTAAATGGTAATTTTAATCTCAAAACCTTACAAAATTGTTGATTTATTACAAATCTGAATCAATTCCACGCGCGATATTAATAAAATAAACTGTGAAGGTTCGAAATATAAATTCCAATACGATTTTAACCCTTTCTCCAAAATGCTAATTGATTGGCTCTTAATGTGTGAAATATGTATTTCGCACATTGAACTAGTCTGTTACATAATACCCACCAGAACTGAATGGCTTGAGTGTCACACTCCAATTTAAATATGTTCATATCGCTCGATTGCCATTTCGGGCGGATAACATAGTTAGTTATACAAGCCAACAATACTAAATACGAGTAATATACGATAATTTAGCACGTCTAACAGAATCATTACCGCAACAAAAAAGGATATAATCTAATTTAATTGTATTTAATAGTCATAAAGCAAAGTTATAAATGAACGAACAATTGATTTTTCATGAGAAAAATAAATAAATAATGAATTGCAACTTTTTGTTTTGTTGTTGTTGTTTTCTATTTCGTTTTTGTTATTCTTAAATGTCACGATTCATTTCAATTATCTTTAACTTATTTTTATAAGCTTTAATATTGAAGAAAAGAGGTTGTAGTCGATTTTTGTGAGAAATTTAGAAATTATTTATGAAATAATTACGATTTGATTTGATGAAATTCGAAGGTTTCGTTTTTGTTACTCGGTGCTACTGGGTATTTTTGCGCCAAAAAGCACCTTGACGGTTATCATATATGTCACATCACATTGTTTTTATTTTTCTCTTTTGACTCGATCGGTCTTGTGTGGCTTATAACGGTTTTTATATGTGTGGGAAGTTAATTTGTTCGCCGCGTTTTGTTTTACGATCTTAATATTTATGGTATGGATGATAGACGATCTGTTGAGTAGCCTAATTGATATATAATATAATATTCACTGTGAAATATTAGCTTTTGTTTTGCATGCCATTTAGAAAGTCGATATGTCATACATAACGAAGGTTTTGTTTTTCTATATTCTTAAAATAGTTCAAGACTGATCAACCGCACAAATATTGCCCAGAGTAAGATAATCATGTTTAACTTGGTTGACATTTATAAAATGAAGAAGGGCAAAAATGTATCCATTTATTTGATTTAACATGTTCTTATTTTCTAATCAATTCGATTTGCAAAAATTATACAAAAATATTTGAATGTCAGAAGATTATCCGGTTGTTTATGTGCTCACGCTTATAATATCCATTTGAAAGTTAATAAAATATTTGCGATTGCTAATTAAAGAAACTTTCACGGACTAAGAATTAACAAGCGGTAACGTTTATACAAATTTAATAAATTCAAGATGAAACATTAGCGATGATTGATTTGTGGTGTCATAATATTACAAGAATATACAAAATATAACTGTGAAAAGGTATTGTCAGTTCAATTTGTCGTATCTATTTTAGGAACTCACTAATCACACGATCAATGTCAAGTTTCATTTAATTGTATGTAACAGTTAAAATCGCACGCAACATGAAACTAAGTTAACTATACCCATTTATCAAGAGGACATGTTGCTTAAGTTAAATATATCATAATAAATGGTACATGACAAGAATGCTGCTGGCAATAAAAAGTCCAAAATATATAATTTCTCACATTACCACTTATAATTAAACTCCATATGAGATCAAATTACGAATTTGTACAAATCCAGTCATGCTGTGTTAAGGTTAAAGATGATATTTGACCATCCTTGATTGTGTGCAATATGGTCATTCCGCTGATGGCACAAACAACCTTTGACATTAAATTGGACGCAAAAATTTTTATTATTGCCAATTATAGAACATCCATATACGTATACATATAAGTACAAATCAATCAATTTTCAATTTCATTTGCCCTCGATATAAAATGTTACAATTTCCACATGTGTCAATAATATGTCTTGATCGTATTAATAATTTATTCTCACACACACCAGTTTTTTGTTTTCGTTTTTTTTTTTTGGGGGTTTACCCTTCCTGCAATTATAATTCACAATAATTATTAATGTATACTTTACTACCTGCATTTTATTAACTGACACACAAAACAATGCTCTCCACACGATATGTATGTATATTAATATGGAAGTAAAAAATTTATTGTAAAACAACAAAATATTCTCACAATAATCAAATTATTATTTTGGAGGAAAATAAAATTAAAAAGAAAAAAAAAAATCACGGTAACCTACTTTTGATCGTTGATTTCATGAAAATAGAAGAAAAAAAAAATTATTGATCGCGAATTTATTTTTTATTTGAATTTTGTTTTGTTTTCTTAATATTTTCTAACATTGTACGTTAATGTGTATACCATTGTGGGATTAAGAAGGGTGTTCAAAGTATTCGCAATGTAAAAATTTTAATAATTTTTAAAATTGTCAGTGAAACAAAATTTACTACTTTGTAATACCACAAATGTTTGCGCCTCGTTAAAGTTGCTTAGTGAAATGCCAATTTCACTTTGTTTGGTCGCTGAGTTGATTTTTCCGTCTAACTCTCAAAAGAATGTCTTCGGTGGCCCTTGAAATTGCTGCTTCAAGTTGTTTGGATTACTGTAAACTTTTGACCATTTTCAAGCCAGACAATGGCATAAACAACAGTCGAACAGCGTTCTAGAATCGGGAAACTGATTATTCACGAAACTGCTTCCTTGCTGATGATATACCTTCCCAATTGAAAAAGTGGCTGAGAAAATTCTCTATTCTTAGGGGTTTTGAAGTTTATCGTAAAAACAGACAAACAAATAAATAGATTTGCTGACTTATATATTTAGAGCTGTGGTAGATGTAGGATGCGGTCACTGTACAGTTTAGTTTAGGTTTGAGTGGCGGTCCGCTAGGACCAGGCATAGACATAAAAATGGTCCGTAGCCATCACTGTACAGTTTAAGCAGCACAAAAATCAATTTTTTTATTTTTATTAGCCTTAGGGTGTCCGTCAACATTCTGTGGTGATATGTTGATTTCGGGCTCACTTTAAATTTTTAGTCTTAGTGGATCTCGTAGATCTTATATTTTCAATTAAACCACGTGAAGTTTAAACCGGGGCTTCGCCCTGACTAAAAGGCAACTAATTAAACTCAAAATATTTTTAAAATTTTATCACAATGACGGGAGCATTACTGTGATGAGCGAGCACTTTATTATCAACCAAGAATGCTACTTCATTGAAAAAAACTGAAATTGCGTTGATCATGTCATTATGATACTTCCTGACGGTAAATTAAATTCTGTTAGTTTATTCAATGGGGTTACATTCCTTTAAATAGTCCTCAATTTTATTTTCAGTGCACTAATGCTCCCGCACACAAGTAAAATCAATGTTATAAAATTTTTTACGTGCTATCAACAAATTTTAAGCCACTACTAAATGTCACAGAGAAATAACAAAATTAACGAAGAGGGATCATAGAAATACGAGTGGGGGAGATTAAATCATTATTTAATTAGCCAAAAATAATTGTAAATTAACACTAAATTTTTGTAATCTTGTCCACAAAATGAATGTAATATCGACTTCAAAAGTTGGTTATTTATTTATTTATATCAACAGGAAAAATCCTTTTTTGACAATAAAATGGACATGAAATAACTACAATTTACATTTAATTTGCTTTTTAACTAAACATTTGGATAAATTGAAATCGAATCCCCACTGATATGTCACCTCGCACTGCGACCTAAATGATCTATTGTGCTGGACCCTGCTTAATTACCCGTCCAGTCAATATTCAGACTCTTAATGAACCCGATAATACTGCCAGCCGGTACGTGATACATACTATCTGGGCTTATTGCTCTCCCTCCTAGATGTTTACTACATCATGTAGTTCCGCTAGAAAAATGGTAGCATTAGAACCCAAGGAGAGAGCTGTCACACTCCCATATATTCCGACCCCTGCCCCGTATTCCGTTTGATTTTACTTTTACGAGTTGCTAGGAATTACAAATCGCCTGTAGGTCACCCAGATTTACTACAGGAAGGCTAAATAAAACTGGAGGGTGCCTGGTATCCAGAGTTTTCTCCCTTAGCGCCGTACTTTAGCCAGTGCCAAATGGCCAA
This sequence comes from Tipula vernalis, assembly GCA_958295665.1. Classification (NCBI taxonomy): domain Eukaryota; kingdom Metazoa; phylum Arthropoda; class Insecta; order Diptera; family Tipulidae; genus Tipula; species Tipula vernalis. The sequence continues at coordinate 5,492,575 of OY282558.1, forward strand.
AAATGTGCCAAATGGCCTTAGTTACCAGTGGTTGCCACGAGGAGGCAGCACGTGCACTTGCGAATTGTGCAAATGTTATCCCTTACACAATTGTACCCATCACGCAGCTGTCTATTACATGACCAGAACAGCTCACGTGATGCGCACCCTACTGGAAAGTTGCGGAGCTGGTAGATTAATCTACTCAACTTTGGTCCCTCCTCCAATAGACACAAAACCACCATCGAACTCATTAAAATTAGAATTAAATTGCCGACACATAGCCGGAATAAGGGCATTATGCGCATAATTGGACTTAAAAGTCGATAAATAAAGAAAATGTTTGACCAGAACTGGTTCATAGGGCACATGAATATCAATATTGGCAAGAAATTCAGTGAAATCAACTTCACCATTTAAAACATTAGCGATGAACATAGAAGCAGCAACCTTACGCCTGTCAATCAGTGATTCCAAATTTACAATTTTACAGCGCTCTGCATAAGGTGGTAAATTCTTTTTATTCTGCCACATTGGAAGTTTAGGATCAACGGCCACTTCATTTTGTGCAGCAAGTATAGAATTAATTGTTTTTGTACTCGTTCAGTTTGGTCAATATCAATATTATATATCGGATCCCAAATAATCGATGCATACTCCAGTTTAGACCGTTCAAGAGAAAAGTACAAACTCTTAACGGAAAGTGGATTACGAAAATCCTTGGTAGTACGATGAACGAAGCCCAGCAAACTACAATATTAGACTTAGCTACAATTAAGTTAATTAAATTAACTTAATTGTAGCTAAGAAAATTAAACTGATAGTCCAAGATAACTTCCAAATCCTTAAATGTCGTCACTCTTTCGAGCGGCTGATTATTAATGTGATAAGGTTGAGTAATCATATTTCCTCTACTGCCGTTCCATACATTGTTGCGAATTAGTTACAATTTTTGATATTTTCAGATCATCCGCATAAAGTTCACAGCCACAATATTTGAACAAAGATACAATTTCATCGATAAATATGATAAATAGCACAGGTCCAAGGTGACGAGCAAAGGTACGAGCCAATCCAATCCAAAAATAATTTGCATACTCTGTCTAATTTTCTAAGAAGAATGTCAAACTGTGGTATATTAAATGCCTTCGAAAAATCAGTAAAAATGACATCTAGCTGACTTCTAGGCTCAAATGCTTCAAATACTTTCGATGTCAAGTTTACCAGATTTGTAGTGGTAGAACGTTGTCGGATGAACCCATGTTGATGAATTGCTAATGAAGATTTGACATTAAAATATAGATAATTAGTTATAATCAATTCAAATAATTTAGGTATGGATGATAGTATGGATATTCGCCGATAATTTTTGATGTCATAACGTTTACCAGATTTGATGCCATTCTTCAGAGAAGCATATTGAAAACCAAAGATAAAGGCAATGATAATGACTTACTGAGATCTTTAAGAATAATTGTGGGTATATTATCAAAACCACACCCTTATTTCATTTTGGATACCATCAATTACATCAGTCACAGAAATAAATGGCAATTCTATTAGATTATGAAGATACTGTCTCGAGTGAGATGTAGCTTGGAAAAAATCCGCAAATAGTTCATACATATCTATCGTTTACATTGTCAGCAGTAGCATCATTCAGAGATATCGTCTGAGGATAACCAAAGATTTAAAATATAGCTTATGTAAGCGAGCCGATGCTGATTATCGAAATCTCGACGTAACTGCCGGAATGAATTAATATAAAGTATATTATCGCCATTTAACTTAGCAAGCTTGTGAGCTTTATTTTTCCTATTTCTTAAATTGATCAAGTTATTATTAAACCACGGTGGATGGTTATTCTTCCGATTATAACTTTTAGGCACATATTTATTAAAAGCCTTAAATGGAATACAGTAAAATTCATCAACTAAAGCATCAGCATCGCTGATTAAAAATTTCGTATAGGTTGTTTATGATTATTGAATTTACAAAATAGCTTCAAACAGTCAAAATCAATTTCAAATTCATAATGGTGTAATCTCTCAAGAATAAATGGCGCCTTTGATTTTGTACCCGGCCATTTAAATTAGTTACTTTACAAATTTGATGCAAATCAAGCGATGACATAGAGTCAATAAAAATGTGTTCATCGCACCATTAAAAATATTGGTCGGGAAGACGTGCAACGGATTATCATCATCGGTGCGCCATATTATGCCAGGAGTATTGAAATCCCCTAAAACACAAACTATATCATTCATATTACAGTCCGTACATGGAAAAAAGCTAAGTGTTTTTTTTTTTCTTCGAATAAGTAACCCACTAAAATTATGAAATTGCGTTTTGAAAACATAGGGTGAAAAGTACCAATCAAAAAATTGACTTTTATTATAACTATAATTACAAATAATTTTAAATATGATTTTTTTCGGCTTTTTATAAACAAACATACTATTTTTTAACAGCATTCCCAATATTGACGACTTGGTAGGCCAGTAAAATAAACGGAGCCATCTAATCATAATATATATCTACCGACAACTTATAAATACACAGAATGGGAGTTTTCCTTTGGTTTTAGATGGGTGGATATAATTCGCTAAATCAGTATGGTCTTACTTGATATAGGACGTATGAAGTAAAAATTGTATTTTTATAGTTTGGTCGTACCTGATACATAATTTTAAATCTAAATATAAATTAAATTCATTTGTTTAAAGTTTATGCTATGGTACTATGTTTTTATAATTATTTCAATGTAGGATGAGTATTACGTTCCTCGTAAGGGCAAGAAGAGACCATCGGGAAAGCTATATGATCGCTACAGTAACAGGTGCTATTCAACAAAGTTTATGAAATTTTCGCATTTAAGTTCAACAACCGACAAAATTTCAAAACCGTCTACTCCCGATTCCATTCCCAGTGGTAATTTTTTTTTATAACTTAAATATATTTATGTTATGCATATGTATTTTACATATTTTCAGACGATTTTCTAAACAACAAACAATGGCTGGAATTAAATTTCGAACCTTGGCAATTAATATGTGATAAATGGAAATAAACGTCAAGTGATCGAATTTCAGCATTTAAATCATCATCAAATACAAATATTACCGAGTTTTTAGTCGAGTGGCCATTATAAAGAACTCATTTAGGATATCAATTAGTACGTTAATTTTACTGCCAAACATTAATAATATTCGCTACAATATTAATTTCTATATAAGCATATGCACGAGTATAAATATAGAGAATGAATAATTTTATATAAGAATCTCTCCTTTCCGTATTCCGTGCTATCAATTGTCTAGTATACAGATCACTAAAATTTTTTTTTACCTAATACAGATTGATATAGATTTCCAAGTGGAATATCCTTTACAAAACACAAAATTATTTGATAAATTCGACGCGTTTATCACCATATGTGAATTAAGAGTCTTCCCAAACGAAATCAAAGACAAAAACAAACAGCCAAAGAGAGTAAATCAAAACCGACCATTTCCGATGCGCAGGAGGATTTTGCAATTTTTATTGAGAATTTAAATGAACTACTTGGTAAACTGGACGAAATAAAAAAAAAATTGGATCCCTACAACCAAGAATCGTAGTAGTCGGACGTAAATGGGAAAAAATTGAAGAAATTTTTTTAATATATGAGGATATTAAATACAAATGCGGAACATTCCGTAAGTGTTTGGACATATTCATTAAGCTTTCATTCGTATTTAATATAGAATATTCAAGCATAAGTAAAGAGGTCTGCTATTTCTTGCAAGAGTACTTCTATGAATTAGAGTCTAAGCAAAATTATGTTAAAAAATTCGTTAAACTTTTTAAATAGTTCTAAGTTTTTAAATAATTCATTGAATATCGTTGTTTTACATATACAGGGTGTCCCATTGGGACGAGTCCAAACGAGTAGGGCGTGTAGCTGGATCAATATCATGAAAAAAATGTCCACTACGTATATGCCCGGAAATGAACCGTTACCCACTTCAACTGCATTTCAAAATTTTTAGCATGGTACACTGCCTTGAATGATGTAAATGCCAATAACTCGTCTAAAAATTAAGATAACTCAATTGTATTTCTATAATTTTAAAGGCACAGAGTGCTTCTTTCTTCTCTGGACGTAGGAATAGCATGCATCGTATTTTCCATAAAGAAAACATTGGTGGAATTAAACAAATTGTGTGAGAAATAACAAAAAAATTCATTGAACTCATTTTTTCTCGAAAAACTCACTTAATAATTTTTGTTTTTTATTTCAAATTTAAATTTAATAGATGATTTAATACAAAATTGCTTTATTCAAAATTGATTTCTTATTATAAAAATCAGTTGTTAGAAGTAAAAAATTTATTATGAAAAACCAAAGCAATCGTTTTAAACAAAAACAACAAGTATGCATGTCCATATGTTGCATTTGTTAAATCTTTTTAATCGTTAGTAAACGTATAGCTAAAATCGTTGTTAATCATTTGAAAATAATTTTTTTGCGCGTTTGTAATCAGAAATAATAAAATGCCATGCTACACATTCGAAGAACTCGCCGACATCCATTTTATTTATGGTTTATGTAACGGAACTGGGAGCTGCAGAACGTGAATACGCAAACCGTTATCCAGGTAGGCCGGTGCCAGATCATAGAATATTTGAAACAGTTCACAGACGATAATCAGAACGAGGAACATTGGTCCCCTATGAATACGAAAATGTTAGCCGAATTCAATACGAAGTCAATACCGAAAAATAAGATTTGAATTCAGTACAAAGAGATCCCACCATTAGCACGAGATGTCTTTCGATACAACTTGGTGTTAACAAAAATAAAGTCTGGGGGGTACCTCGAAGAAACCATCTACACCCATTCCATTACACTCCGGTGCAAGAATTATTACCAGTTGATTTACCAAACAGAACAAATTTCTGCCGTTTATTGTTAAACAACGAGGAACATAATCCTTCACATTTGCCATCCATTTTATGGACTCGATCGAATCGAAATTTACGAGGGATGGAATAACAAATTTCCACAATTTTCATGAGTGGCAACCAGAAAACCCACACGTTAAGTGAGAATCATCATTTCAAAGACGTTTTAGTGTTAATGTATGGTGTGGTATAATTGGAAATAATTTTATCGCTTGGCCGGCTAGATCTCCAAATTTAACACCATTAGACTTTTATGTATGGGGATATTTGAAAGGAGAAGTCTACAAAACAAACATTCAGACTAGGGAGCGGTTGGTTGATCGAATCAATAATGGCGGCAACAAAAGAAAATTTAAGAAATTTCAACATGGCTGCTGCCATTAAAAGACGACTGCAACGAATTGAAAAATGCAATTGAAGTGGGTAAAGGTTCATTTCCGGGCATATGCGTAGTGGACTTTTTTTTCATGATTTTGATCCAGCTACACGCCATACTCGTTTGGACTCATCTCAATGGGACATCCTGTATAGCATAATATTGAATTTTTAGAATAAATTTTTTTTTTTTATTTTAAGTAGTTTAAATAACAAATAATTGAATTATTTTACATTGTTTTTTGTGTAATTTAATATTTAGTAATATTAAAGAAATTGTACACCATCTACAAAGCCTACATGGGACTCCTTCTATATACCAATTTAAATGCGCTGAAAATAATTGCAATCAAATATTTCAAAATATTTATAAATATAAGGCACATTTAAAGAAACACTTACCAAATGAAAAAAATACTTTAGAATTACTAGTTATATCTAATCAAAATTTAATAGCACCCTTGGTTCAAAACGATACCCGGAGCGTAAACAGAGAGTTTTCCGATGTTTTACAAGGAAGTAGTTCACCGAGTATTGACGTTAATGTATTAAATAGCCCTATTATACTGGAAAACAATTATGAAAATCCAATTGAATATTTACAACAATCAAGCCTTGAACTCGCACTAAATCTACACAGCGAGAAAACGTTACCAAGAAATATGGTATTTTCCATTCAGAAATCTATTACGGAAAACCTTACCAAATCTATAAGTTCTTGTTTACTTCCCTACTCTGATTATTTGTCCGATAGCTTGGGAAAAGAATATAAAAGAATTTTACAGTTTTTGAATGAACCGTTTGAATTAATTAATACAGAACACAAATTTTTCCAACATATTCAACGTTTAGGTATATATTCAAAACCTAAATCTTTTTTGATTAATAACGAATTAGTTGAAGTTTTAATTAATGGATTCCCTTCCTTAGATAATAGTAAAGTAGAGGGTTGCTTTCTTGATATAAAATTCCAAGTTAGAAAATATTTTGAAAGTGGTGACGTATTGGAGCAAACCTTAAATAATATGAATTTTCTGAATTCAGAAAACAAATTAAACAGTTTCATAAATGGTTCTTTATGGAAGCAAAAAATATTAAAATTTCCAACGAAAATTGTCATACCTTCAATCTTTACTTGGACGACTTTGAAGTGAACGACCCTTTAAGTTCGCATGCTGGAAAACACTCAGTATGTGGTATTTATTACGCATTTCCAACTACACCTAAGTTTCAAACATCGAAATTAAATAATATCTTTATTGCTAGATTTGTGACATCTAGAGATATGAAAGAATTTGGAATTGTCCATTCTTTAAGACCCTTAATTGATATAATAAAATCTTTAGAGAACGATGGTTTAAAAATACAAACACAAAATTCAAAATTCCATATACATTTTCGGCTTGGGCAAATATTCTCATCTTCATTCGATGCAACTTATTTTTGTCGATTGTATAAACGTAATAAACAGCAAACATACACCCCAATTCTCATAGTCGTATCACGTCATTTTTCATGACTATAGTCACATTACATCAATTTTGCCATTCTCTTAGTCGTTAGTTACGACTAAAGTCATTTTATACGACAGATGTCACTTGATTTTTGCAAGTGACAGGCGAATATCACAAAATGGAAAGACGCAATTATTTTATTTTATATATTTTAAAATATTCTTTTTTGAATAATTTTATGCACTGTTTTTAATATGTTATTGTTTAAAATAATAAGATTGTTGTTATAAAACGATTTTATTTCTAATTTGCCTAATATATTTCAAGTTGCAGTCCTGTCACTTGGTTCGCCTTCAAGAATAGCAATTTCCAAGTGATGTGATACGACTATAGTCACGTCACATGAAATGATACGACTATGGGAATTGGGGTGATAATCTGATGTAACAGAATTCCCTCAATTTTTAAGAAATAAGGATAATTATAATTTAGATTTAGCGTTGACAGATTTCCATGAAACAGGGATTAAAGAAAATTCTATTTTTAACGAAATTCCGTCGTTCCATATCACCGATAATTTTGCATGTGATATTATGCATGATGTATTTTTGGGAATTTGTAAATATAATTTGCGCAGCATATTGGACTATTTCATTTACAAAAAGAAATACATATCGCTTGAAAATTTTAATTATACAAAACAAATGTTTAACTATGGAGAAATAGAAATTGGAAATGTAAGCGAACCGATAGAGAAAAACCATATAAAATATGGAAATTTTAAAATGACGGCTAGAGAAATTTGGAATTTTTATAACTTTATGCCTTTGATTATTGGATGTGACACTCCCCCTTAACGAGAAGTTGAATTCCAAATATCATTTCCTCGTTCACTATCCGACAATAATTCGGAAATGTGGTCCTCTAAGGTTTCTGTGATGCTTTCGTTTTGAAGCTGAGCATCAAATTCATAAACAATACGCTAGAAATATTACATCACGTCTTAATATTCCACTTACCTTATCAATAAAAACTTCATTAAAATTTGCTCAGCTAATTATGACCAACAAATTTTTTCAAAGTGAGTTTGAAATAGAAAACATATTTCGCTGTCGAGAAAGAGATTCAAAGTATACCAATATAACACTCCATAAAGAAAGTATTAAATATTATACAAACAGTCTAATTTTCCGGGGAACAATTTATAAAGTAGGATTTTTTTTTTTTGTAAAAATGAACCTAATACAATTATCTATGAAATAAGAGATATATTAATTAATTTATTTATTTTATTGGCATAAATTTAAAATTATTTAACTAACGCATCATTTTTTGAGCAAGAGCTCATTCATAAAACAATGCTTAGCAAATGGTAAAGATAACATAATTTACCAGAGTTTAAATTTATCGCTCTTTAAGAGCTCTTTATAAAAATTTTCGCTCTTGCTCCCAATAAAATTTTTTTTCAGTTTGCTTTTACGCTCTTACCCTCTAATGATAAACACAAAAAAAAAATTATTTCGCTCTTTCTAAGCGATTTAAATTTTTATTTTTAATTTTGCTCTTAAAAAAGAGAGCGTAAAAGCTAAAAATATCGCTCCCAACCCATTCTACAGAGCCATTGTAGAAAATACATTAGGGAGCAAAATTTTTTGTAACACAGGAATTGCTCTTTAAATATCAATAAATAAAGAAAGTTTGATAAACGATATTTAGATAAATTTCTGGAATATGGCCAATTGTGATGGAACTTGGCTGTTCCTTAACCGATTTTAGAGAAATTTGACATACGCGTTGGAAATGGGATTCTAAACTGATTTTTGAATCAAGTTCTGGAATATGGCCAATTGTGATGGAACTTGGCTATTCCTTAACCGATTTTAGAGAAATTTGACATGTGTGATGAAAACGAGATTCTACAATGATTATTAGATGAAGTTCTAGAATATGGCCAATGGGGATGGAACTTGTATATTCCGTAACCGATTTTAGTGAAATTTGACATGTGCGATAGAACTGGGATTGTAAAATGATTTTTAGGTGAAGTTCTGGAATATGGCCAATGGGGATGGAAATTGGCTATTCTGTAACCGATTTGAGTGAAATTTGACATGTGCGTTGGAAATGGGATTGTAAAATGATTTTTACATTAAGTTCTGGAATATGGCCAATTATGGTGGAACTTGGCTATTTCTTAACCGATTTGAGTGAAATTTGACATGTGCGTTGGAAATGGGATTCTAAAATGATTTATGGATAAAGTTCTGGAATATGGCCAACTAGGATGGTACTTGGCTATTCCTTAACCGATTTGAGTGAAATTTGAAATGTGCGTTGGAAATGGGATTCTAAAATGACTTTTAGATGAAGTTCTGGAATATGGCCAATGGGGATGGAACTTGGCTATTCCTTAATCGATTTAAGTAAAATTTAAAATGCGCAATAGAATAGGGATTCTAAAATGATTTTCGGATGAAGTTCTGGAATATGGCCAATTATGGTGGAACTTGGCTATTCCTTAACCGATTTTAGTGAAATTTGACAAGTGCGTTGGAAATGGGATTCTAAAATGATGTTTAGATGAAGTTCTGGAATATGGCCAATGGGGATAGAACTTGGCTATTCCTTAACCGATTTTAGTGAAATTTAAAATGCGCAATGGAAATGGGATTCTAAAATCATTTTCGGATGAAGTTCTGGAATATGGCCAATTATGGTGGAACTTAGCTATTCCTTAACCGATTTGAGTGAAATTTGACATGTGCGTTGGAAATGGGATTCTAAAATGATTTTTAGATGAAGTTCTGGAATATGGCCAATTATGGTGGAACTTGGCTATTTCTTAACCAATTTGATTGAAATTTGACAAGTGCGTTGGAAACGAGATTCTAAAATGATTTATGGATAAAGTTCTGGAATATGGCCAACTAGTATGGAACTTGGCTATTATTAAACCGATTTGAGTGAAATTTGACATGTGCGTTGGAAATGGGATTCTAAAATGATTTTTAAGTGAAGTTCTGGAATATGGCCATTGGGGATGGAACTTTACTATTCTTTAACCGATTTTAGTGAAATTTAAAATGCGCAATGGAAATGGGATTCTAAAATGATTTATGGATGAAGTTCTGGAATATGGCCAATTATGGTGGAACTTGGCTATTCCTTAACCGATTTGAGTGAAATTTGACATGTGCGTTGGAAATGGGATAGTAAAATGATTTTTGGATACAGTTCTGGAATATGGCCAATTGTAATGGAATTGGCCCTTTCTTAACAGGTTTTAGTGAAAATTTGTCATGTGTGATGAAAACGGGATTCTGCAATGCTTTTAGATAAAGTTCTGTAATAAGGCATATACGGCCAATTATGTTGGAACTTGGCTATTTCTTAGCCGATTCTAATGCAATTTGACATGTTCGTTGAAAATGGGATTCTAAAATGATTTTTCTAATTCCGGGGTCCTACACTAACATTAGCGTGCTGTCACCCATTTTTTCTTATTTTCTTTTGATCGCGACTTAATTTTCCGGCAGATGTATAAACATGTCAATATAAGTAATCTATAATAATTATTATTTTATGTAACACATATTGATATATTTAAATATATCCAGTTTCCGTAATCCATGCAACTGTCGAGGTTTATCTGCTGTTGGCCATATTCCATAACTTTATCAAAACCTATTTCACTAAAATCGGTTAAGGAATAGCCAAGTTCTATCCCAATTGTCCATATTCCAGAACTTCATCTAAAAATCATTTTAGAATCCCATTTCCAACGCACATGTCAAATTCCACTCAAATCGGTTAAGAAATAGCCAAGTTCCACCGTAATCGGCCATATTCCAGAATTTCATCCGAAAATCATTTTAGAATCCCATTTCCATTGCGCATTTTGAATTTCACTAAAATCGGTTAAGGAATAGCCAAGTTCCATCCCCATTGGCCATATTCCAGAACTTCACCTAAAAATTATTTTAGAATCCCATTTCCAACGCATATGTCAAATTTCACTCAAATCGGTTAAAGAATAGCCAAGTTCCATCCTAGTTGACCATATTCCAGAACTTTATCCATAAATCATTTTAGAATCCCATTTCCAACACACATGTCAAATTTCACTCAAATCGGTTGAGAAATAGCCAAGTTCCACCATAATTGGCAATATTCCAGAACTTCATCCGAAAATCATTTTAGAATCCCATTTCCATTGCGTATTTTAAATTTCACTTAAATCGGTTAAGGAATAGCCAAGTTCCATCCCCATTGGCCATATTCCAGAACTTCATCTAAAAATCATTTTAGAATCCCATTTCCAAAGCACATGTCAAATATCACTCAAATCGGTTAAAGAATAGCCAAGTACCATCCTAGTTGGCCATATTCCAGAACTTTATCCATAAATCATTTTAGAATCCCATTTCCAACGCACATGTCAAATTTCACTAAAATCGGTTAAGAAATAGCCAAGTTCCACCATAATTGGCCGTATTCCAGAACTTGATCCAAAAATCAATTTAGAATCAGATTTCCATCGCGCGAGTCAAATTTCACTAAAATCGGTTAAGGAATAGCCAAGTTCCGTCCTAGTTGGCCTTATTCCAGAACTTCACCTAAAAATCATTTTAGAATCCCATTTCCATCGCGCGTGCCAAATTTCAATGAAATCAATTAAGAAGTAGCCAAGTTCCATTCAAATTGCTTACATTCCAGAACTTCATCTAAAACTCGTTTTAGAATCTCACAATTGGTTGAGGAATAGCCAAGTTCCATCCTAATTAGCCATATCCCAGAACTTTACCTAAAACTCAATTTAGAATCCCATTTAAATCGCGCGTGTCAAATTTCACTAACATCAGTTAATGAATAGCGAAGTTCCATCCTAGTTGGCCATGTTCCAGAACTTCACCCAAAAATCATTTTAGAATCCCATTTCCAATGCCCGTGCCTCTGTTCGCTAACTAAACAATCTGGCTTTCTAAAGAAATTTAGGTTTTAAATGTAACCGTTTGCTGTAATAACAAGAGCAAGAGCAATGTAATAATGACGTTTTTATTCATCAGAGCAGAGCGTATTTATTTTCTCAATATAGCGCAATAACAAAGAGCGAAAATATGATAACACAAACGCAATAGTGGAAGAGCAAGAGCCTTATAATAAAAATAATGCTACAGTTCTTCAGAGCGATATTTTTTTTTTTACAATATCGCTCTTTATAAAGAGCTTTTTAATAGTTTTTATTAGCGCTCTTGAACAAAAATGAAGAGCGAAGAGCAAAATGAAATCCCATTTTAAACTCTGTAATTTACATAAAAGGTGTCTATAAATATATAACAAAGTTAGGCCCAGCAACTTAATATCACTCATAGCATCGGCATTCTTTTGCTTCTTCGCTAGATTCTTTCATTGTCTCATTTTCTTGAAGGGAAAACAAAAAATTCGTAACGTAATACATATTACGCAGTATGCAATAGTTTCAATAACACCGTTTTCATATCCCATTACAATTGTTATGATATTGGGGAACCTTCCAAAGATTTAATATTGATTGACTTCCTACAACTAAATAGCTTGGTCAATTCTTGTTATTTAAATACGGGGCGCAAGGTTATAAGAGCTAAAGAATACCCATAAGTTGTGTAATGTACATGTTGTATACAATTTCTTTAAGTATTATCTAAATCAAAGATAATAAGATAATAATAATGAAAAATTATGAGAGGAATTTATCATTTATTTAAAAATGTATTAATTTTATATATTATTTGTTGTTCATATTTCATAATAAAGAATTTCAAAATAAAACTATTTTATTTTATTAAAAATTTTGATATACTAATCATTTTAAAATCACCCTTTGAAAGGATGTTTTGAAACAAATGTTACGATCCTTCAAAACAAAGCCTAAATAAATATTATTTTTAAAAGTTTTCATTCTTTGAGCTAAAAGAGATATATTTTTGAAACAAAATTTCAAAATATTTTAAATAAAAATACGATAATCTTTAAATCAAAATCTTCTGTACATTAAACCAAAAGGTGACAATTCTTTGAATTAAATAATTAATGTTTTCAATACCCTTCTGGAGAAAAGAAAAAATCCTTTGTTTTACTCACAATAGTTTATTCCAAATAATAAAAAAAACTTTGATTTAAACTTTCCGAATAGTTTAAGTTAAAACAAAAAAAATTTTGCGCAAAATCTATAGGCAAAAATTCTTTAAGTTAAAGAAGAATTCTTTGTTTTAAAGATACAATTTTTCTCAGTGTATCTTAACTTAAAATTAAATATTTTTGAAAGTTCCATTTTCTCAATTTAGAACATCATTTTAAGAATTTTCATAAGTAACGAATAAGCGATCATTAGATTTAATAAGTGTTGGTAGATTAACTTTTTGCTTGTTTATATAATATTTATATATGAGGGCCATGAAATAAAAGCGAGGACCGCCTCATTCTTAAATCAAACTGATGTCCTACTGATCGTTACAGTATGCAACCTTTATAAGCATATTAAAGAAATAACGGAATTAAAATACAACACAAAAATCGATAAAATAAAACCTGTGCGTTAAACCCATTATTAGCACATTAGCACAACGTAAACTTTAATTGCTTTGTGATGTGAAAACAACCTTCACGTCCACTAGAATATTATGTGTATAAATAATTAATAATTTCTATGTAGCATATTTTGTACGTGATGTAAGTATGTAAGTCAATTGAAAATTTAATCAATCAACGACACAAACCACTCACTCTCTACTGTGAGTACGCTACCCATAATACGCATGCCATTATCCAAATTCTTAATTATACGCTAACCTCGTTATAGGCGTGTTTCTTATACATCTCATTCTTATAGTGTAACAACTTACTCATAATTACACGAAAATAAAACTTTTCTAATTTTAATAAATTGAATTATAATACCGCAAAGTTTGCGAATAGGCTACTACATAATAATAGGAAAGGTCATTTGCTGTACAGATACAAAATATAAAAACCTCATCCCCAGAGGTGACATCAGCTATATAGAGATATTGATTATGATTTATACGGTCTCGAGTTTTTAATTAAAGTCAACACTTTCCATAGTGGAATGAATGTTTGCGCTTCCTACATTCGCGCTACTCTATTTGTCCACGACATAGACGTGAATCTATTTGCGCAAATTATTTCAAGTAATACATTTACGTAGATACATATGTACATAAAAAAAAAATAAAATATTGAATAGACAAATCTATAATTGTGTAAATCGAGTTGTTGTACACAAAACGATTGATAGAATCAATAAGATAAATCTCTTATGGTTTTCTCTATATATGTGTGGTATTATAACCTTGAGATATCACATTATTGATCGAATTGGAAAACATTAATTTTTTTACTATCGCGCATTAAGCAACATAAAACATTACAACTTCGTATTATATAATGTTGACACCATCGACACGATGAAAATTGAGGTATGTATTATATCCTTAAAAGTTCTTGACATACATATAAATGTTTTATATTATTTAGAAGCGGAAAGATTAATGGTGCGCAATTAAACTAAACAACTAATAAATTTCTTGGGTGTAAAGAAAAGTTTAACATATTTGAAAATATGATCAAGGTTTTGTCCAATTAACATTTAATTTCTAACCGAAAATGTAATTAAGGAAATTAAATTAGTTGTGCGGTTTTGAACTTACACCATTTTTAATTTCGGCATTGACCCAATCATATGGTACAGTTCAATCAACTTTTTTCCACACTCCAAATTAATAATCCATCTACATAGTTAGCTATAAGCTTTCAAAACAAAAATACGTTAATAAATTAAGATAACAATTGATCAATTTGCCGATTATTCCATCAATTTCGCTAATTAACTACTTTGAAGTTGGACCAAAACAAAAATCAAAATTAAATTACTACGCTATAAAAACAAAAAAAAAAAAAAAAAAAAATCAAAGCTTTTTTTGCACAATTACGACGAATAGAGATTTTTTGCTGATGATTGAGTTGCGCAGAACGACAAAAAATATTTAAGCTTAATCTAGATAATTATTTAATTTTTTTTTTTTTGTGTTTCTTACGTATGTAGACGTGTAACATAATTTATGCTAAATATTAAATGTGTGATAAACATAGCATTTTTATGTACATGAAAAATGAACGAACTTCACATGCATAAACCATCAATCAAATCAATCAATTTTTATTTCGTTTTTGTGTTGTTGTAATTTTTTTTTTTTTTTTCGAAAATCACTTTCAATTTTCTTAAAGTTTAGATTTTAATTGAAACTAATAAAATTCAATTAAAAAAATAATAAATTTATTAAAATATTGAAGGAAAAAAAACGGTTTTAAAAGCTTTAACGATTTTTTTGCTTTAATATATTCTCACGATCAGTAAAATGTTTTTTTTTTCGAGTGTGTTGTGCAGAGACTATGGAGAGTGTTGTTTGTGTGATTTAATTTTCGTTTTGGTTTGTTGTAATCGTTTTGTAGTGAAAACAATTAATTTTCAATGTTTTCGAAATTCCATGGTCTAAGCGTGGTGAACTTTAATGTTTTTTACATACAAATTGCAATTTCGACTGTATACGTATATTGCAAAATTAATTTTAATCATTTTTTATTATTTCGCCGAGGATGAGTTTTGCGTTTGTTGTTAAGTAGAGCAACCGCTCCATTACATTACATTTGTATCTTTCTTAGAACGAAAAATGAAACTAAAAGTTAATTATTTACATTTAATATTCGTTGGCACATAGCTATTACCTAGAGAAAGTCATTTAGTCGTTCATAGTTAAATCTTAAATAATAAAATTTTCTTTGTTTGTGACTGTTGTAGTTTTAAAAAGGTATTATTGTTTTAAACATTCTTGGCTGACTGTCATCATTCTATAAGACATCTGAAGGTTCGAAAATTTTCACATTTGTCTTCTACGTCTGTCAACATCAAAAATAGAGAATATCAAGAGATCACCATATTTATTTTCCACATAAATTGGTCAATGTAGTTGAAACAAATTGCTTTCCGTTGTGGATCACAATCACCTCAGATCACAACCATAGATAATTTTTTATTTATTTGAGCATCAGCTCATTCGTAATAGCGTGTACCAAAAGAGCTCGATAACTTAACAATAAAAAAACATAAATTTCATCCAGAAGCATCGCCAATCACCATCAACACCAAAGTCATAACTTCGCCTGGATATTCCTTAAAACCATAGCAGCTATCATGGTACTTTTCGATAATATGGACAAAATCTGAATATTCAATGGAGGAAAAATGCGGAGAATTAAGATCAATCTCACTTCCCTTTCGAGCCAGTCTAGCAGATACATCTCGTAGTGGCATCAGTCAAGTCAAACTGGCATGGTCAGTAATGACAGTGAAAGGCAGACCCTCCACATAAGCACGGAATTTTTTTTATCGCTAAAATGGCCGCCAAACATTCTTGTTTGGTGACGCTATAGTTGCGTTGTGCACCAGTTAATTATTACGAATACATGCTAAAGGTCGGTCTGCATCTTCAATATCCTTCTGAAATAAAACCACAATTCCAGTTGGGGTGGCGTCAAAGTGGATAAAAAAGTGACGAAGCAATGGTTCCTTCAAATCATAAAAAGATTTCTGAAAAACTGTTTGTTCCCAAAAATATTCTCACTTGAAGCACTGTTTTTGGGCTTAGATACTCTGTACCTTCTCGAGGTTATTTTGGAAACCTCCTTCACCAATTACAAATTCTAGGTATTCACGGAGATATTTCACGAAGCAAAAACTGACTTTTATCAACATTGATGGTCAAATCCGCAAGAGTCAGGCGTTCTGCGATATCCGTCAAAAGGGAGAGGTGCTCATCAAATGTGGCACTTGTAACTAACAAATCGTCCAAATAGACGAATACCTTGTCCTGCTTATCCAATCTAGACGCGCGGTTTGCGGCGCATTACAGAGTCCGAACAGCATTACTACAAAGTGATTTGCCAAAAGGTATCTTTTATTTATTTGTTTGTTGTAAATCCGGCACAATGGAAATTTTTATTGGTTTTTTGATAAAGTTATAGGTAATTAGGGCATCCAACACCGGTATACCGGAAACCGAAATACTGGTATACCGGGCCATTTTTCAGTACCGGTTTTGAGCGATCAATACCGGTATTTCGGCATATCAATTTTTACTGATTATTTGCCCAATATTCATTGAATTGTAATTAAAGTCAGAATTCTTGTAGTAATCGTATAAAGTCAAATTTTTTATAAACTCTTGAAAATTTATAAGCAATGCAAAGTTCAGGAAGAGTAACGCAATATACCTACAATATCAATTTTTTTTTGTGGTGTTTTTTGAGTGTTGGAACAATCTAACCGTATAGCTGATTCGTATGATTGTTGTTTCGCTCTACCAAAAACAAAATAAGATGAAAAACAACAATAACGACGTTTAAATAATTTTGCTCCATTAATAAATAAAATTAGAAAGATTAATTTCGACGATCACCGACCAAAAATTTTAGTCTAAAATCTTACGTTAAAATGAATTCGGCAAAGTATCACAGAGAGAAATCTTATCTCGTATTATAAATAAGGGTATATAAATTATGAATAAAACCTTTTGATTTGGCACCGTGCATGACCTTTCCACAATAAATGTTTACTATGCATAGTTTGTGAATAAGGACTTATTTATTTATGAAATTAACTCATGAATTACACATATTACTTTATTGTTTTATGCTTTGTATTGCATACTTTTATACTTTGTATGGATTAAATCATATGATTTTTTGTCTTTTTTATAGACAACTATCCCAATAATTACGACTTTTCGAGGAAGTAAAATAAAGAGCCATATACTCACAATATATCTACTAATAAAAAGTAGAAATGTTGTCCTTCTCCCCCCCACCGTGATTTTACCCCAAGGATTATTAAAGTATATAAAATATAACCCTTTAAAAATGAGCGTTTTCCTTAAGCTCCTTCGGTTGTTTGGTTTGTTACTGATAAAAAGTTGGTCTACCAGGTTGACCAAACTACAAAAATACAAATCTTAATTTTTACGTTTAGAACCAAGTAAGACCGTAATATTTTAGCGAATTACAATGTTCACCAATTTAAAACTCAAGGAAAACTGTGTCTGTATTTATAAGTATTTATAATTTTAATTAATGTTATGAGCGAATGGATTAGATTATGAATAAGCATTCACTGACATTTATTCATGATTCATGATTGTTATTCTTAAATTTATGCATAAAATCCGAAAAATATTCATTTCATCCATTTATGAATGGTTATGCATGATTCATGCAAAGCTTTTTCTCTCTGTATACAATCTGTAATCTTAGAACCAAAAACAAGATGGAATATCATACTTTTATGATGGAGCGGTTTTATAAATTAAGAAATTGCATCTTAAAAGCTAAAATCGAAGTCAAATCAACTATCAGCTTCACCGAAACGTGCGTTCCTAGAGTATAGAATCAATGATTTCTAACTATGATTTTACCAGTAAAACTGACAATAGAAGCGTTATGTCGGAGAGATGCCGGAGAGATCTTCTGTTAGCTGATGCTACCCTGGCATTTAAGGTTTAATATTTGGGAGAAGGACCATTAGCTGACCGAATGAAAACCTCTTTGATCCAGAGAATCATAGAAAGACGAACTTATCTTGCCTTTTCCAATATTTGCACAAAGGTAAGCAAGTTCAAAGCATTTTTGGCTCGGACGTCAATTTTAATCGACTAACTAGAAACGAAATAATTAATATTCTCTTCTTCTTTCTTCAACCGCAGCTCCAGATGAAGCTTCATACTCAACATCAGAAATTGTTGTTGATAGTGAAGTCCACCAGCGGGAAGGGAAGTCTTTATCAATAAGATTGCAAGAAAGGCTTCATGTTGAAATAAACAATGACGTTAACAAGGAAGTTGCACAAAAAGTAAGTCGAGGTTGATTATGTTATTATGTGTATTATTTAAAACTATTTTTTTTAATGGTCGATGTTTTTCAAGTGTTACATAAACAATACCGGTATTAATACCGGTATCTCGGTTTTGTTGTCAAGTAATACCGAAATACCGGTATTCATATTTTAGACAGAAATTGGATGCCCTATAGGTAATATCAACATAGATAGTTAAAAGTCTGGTAAAATTGCAACAGAAGGCGCCACAATCACAAATCCCAGATGTCATGTGGCAATACCAAATTAAAATTTTCAGACAGATCTGTCATTTAGTTCAGTTTTGACAGCCATTGAAAGCAGACAACCCATTGTTTTTTGCAAACATGGAAAAAAGTGAATTTCGTGTGTTTATTAAACATCATTTTTTGCATGGAAAAACTCTTCACCATCGATTAAAATAATTTACAAGTGGTTTACTGATTTTCGTTGTGGTCGTACAAGCACAACTGCGTACCTGGTCGTACAAAGTCACCACACCAAAAATAGTTGACAAAATCCATGATACGGTATTGCAAGACCGCTACACGAACATTTGAATAAGAAAAAGCTATCCGCGCGTTGGGTGCCGCGTTTGCTTACAATCGACCAAAAACGCACACGTGTGACAACTTCAGAGGCAGGTTTGGCGATGTTCAAGCAAAATAAAAAGGATTTATTGCGTCGCTCCACAACTTTTTTTTTTTTTCTTCTTTTAATTTATTATGACTAAGTTATTACAACTCATTTAGCAATTTTTATTTTTTATTTTAATTCTCTGTTAGTTGGGCTATAACACAATAGTTTCCCCAGTGGGCCCAGATCTTCCGGTTACATCAGCAACTTTCAGTCCTGAGGAACTAAATCAAGCGGCTTCGTTCTCTTTAGCCGTCTTGTCGCTGCGCTGTCAACGTCGTTGACAATATGTTGAATATTCGTGTTTTCACGGAGTTGTAAACACTGGATATATTTTTTGGCATTTTTTGTGATTTCTTCGTTGACGGTTTCCATCTTTAGATCCCTATGTAGATTATCGTTTCTAATATACCAAGGTGCATTGACAATGCGTCGCAGTACTTTGTTCTGGAACGTTTGTATAATTTTAACGTTCGTTTTCTTTGTGCATCCTTAGAGCTGGATGCCATAGGACCATACAGGCTTAAGTATTTATGTAAGCTCACTATTTCTTCCAATGAGCCAATACATTTTTCGGAACTTTATATCCAATTCTTGCCTTTTTTTCTTGACATGCTCTTTCCATTTTAACTTGGCGTCGAGCGTCATACCTAGGTATTTTGCCGTGTTCGCTTGTGGTATTTCCTGCCTATTTATGTAGATAGGTAAGTGATCAACTTTTAGTTAGGTGAATGTTGTGTGAATTGATTTTAGCTCATTCTATTTTAATCTCTATTTTTTTGTCCAGTGGACAATCTCATTCACAGTGTGCTGTAATTTGCTGGTTGTTTCTTCGATTGTACTTCCAACCGCCAAGATTGCTGTATCATCCGCAAAGGTTGCAATATCTGTTTCTCCAGTAATAGGTATGTCTCTCGTATAAAGCAAATACAAGACTGGTTCGAGCACGCTCCCTTGTGGTACGCTTGCTTTAATTCTCTTGAGTGATGAGAACTCTCCTTCATATTTTACTCTGAAATATCTCCCTTCATTGTATGATTTTAATATCTCATAGAACTGCTTAGGAAGGTCGCGATGTAATTTGTATTCCAGTCCTCGATACCAGACTCGGTCAAAGGCCTGGGCAACATCAAGGAAAATTCCGGAACATACCTTTTTGTTTTCAAGCGTCTTCTCAATCACGTTAGTGACTCTGCGTACCTGCTCTATGGTGGAGTGCTTCTCTCTGAAACCAAATTGATGCGATGGTAACAGGTGTCTTTCTTCAATCAGAGGTCTCATCCTTTTGAGGAGTAATTTTTCGAAGAGTTTGGACAATGATGGTAGTACAGATATAGGTCTGTATGACGTTTTCTCATTAGGTGGCTTATTAGGCTTAGGTAAGCTGCGTTAATTATGTGTAGCAACTTCTTAAGATATTTTCCTGGCAAATTTTAAATAACTTTTCCTATAATAAGATCGTATCCAGGAGCCTTTTTTGCATTTAGCTTATGTTTGATTTCATTTTTGAGTTCTTTCATTGTAACTGGTTGTATGTCTAACTCATCTTCTTTTTGCATTTGAAAGGTATTTTCATCTGTTGTTTGTCTAGTCAAAGGTTGGAACGTCTCTTCCAGATGTTCAGCAAAAAGATCAGCTTTATCTTTGGGGCTTTTGGCCCAAGTACCATCTGCTTTTTTAATTGGCGGCACCTGTTCTTTTGGTCTCTTTAGTCCCTTTGTAGCTTTCCATAAAGAGTAATCGCTTTCTTTGTGGCCAGAAAGATTTATTAAATATTTGTTAAAGCTTACCGCTTTGGTTTCTTGTATTAACTTCTGCAGCTTGTTTTTGAGCTGATTGAAGATAGTTTTGCTCTCCGGTGCTCGATTTCTATGGCAGATTTTGCGAGCTTTCCTCTTTTCTCTGACCAGATTTCTTATTTCCTGTGTATATGTTTCATTCTTGTAAGGTTTAATTTTGGCAGGGGGAGTGCTTTCCCATGCTGCGGTCTGGATATTGTTTATGAGCAGCTCTACTTCTCTGTCAAGTTGTGTTCGGTTTTTGATTGGGACTTGAAGATCAATACTTTCCTCAATTAACAATTAGAATTTTTCCCAATTGGTCATCTCGATTGTTAACCTTGGTGGCTTTTCTTTTCAATTATTGTTTCACTGATCGTAAGTATGATTGGAGAATGATCCGAGGATAAACCTTCATTATTTTCGATGTGGATATAGTTTTCTGAAATACCTTTGGCTATGAAAAAGTCAATCACGTCTGGTATTTTGTTTGTATCCGTTGGCCAGTAAGTAGGAATACCACTTGAATGAAATTCGTAGATTATTTGATGTCCAGCTTCTAATAGTTCTCTACATTTAGGTAATATTAGTCTCGAACCCCAATGCGTATATTTGGCATTGAAGTCTTCTCCTATGATGAAATTTGAGCCCATCATTTTGAGCATTGAGAGGTAATCATCCTTTTTAAGTTGATGCCTTGGTGGACAATATATTGCAGCAACCCGCAGCTTCTTGTAATTGTTTAGTTGCAAGCTAAGTGATACAATTTGCATTGTCTCTATTTCGAGTTTGACATCTTCGAAGTATTTGATGTTTTTTCTGATGAATAATGTTGCTCCACCCCTAGCTCTTTCTGCTGGATGTAGAGAATAGTAACATGAGTAACCTTTTATTTTTGCATAAGACTTTCTAGTGAAATGGCTCTCTGCTATTAAGCATATATTAATTTTTCTATATTCAAAAAGATTTCTAGCTCTGGAAGATGTAGAAGTTTATTAGCATTCCAGGTTAAAATTCTTAGTGTTTTGTTCATTTTTTTTGGAGTGAAGGATCAGAAGATAAAGCAACTTTTTAACTAGAAATCTCCTTAATTTTTTCTCGATGTCCTACTTTTTGTTCAAGATTAACTAGTCTCTTGTTTAGAAACTCTATATTTTCTTCTATTTTAGAAAGGCGATTGACAATAGCATTCAAGGTGTTTTGCATTGTTGTCATAGCTTGTTGAATTCCAACATTTTGATATGTAGGCCCAGGTAGTCCTTGTCTTGCTGCTCGTGAGTATGAGAATCCCTCTGCCACTTTCGCACTATGGAACGTAGTGGCAGTTTTAGTCGGGATTTCCTTTTCTTTCGTTGCTCTCTTTGGCTACTTCACACCCTCTATAGCTAGCAGGATGGGTTCCTTGGCAGTTAGCACATTTTGCTGGAGTGTTCTTATCTATCACGCATTCTTTAGTGTCATGCTTTCCCGCACATTTTACGCATCTGATTTTACGATTGCAGTATTC
Source organism: Tipula vernalis (assembly GCA_958295665.1). NCBI lineage: Eukaryota > Metazoa > Arthropoda > Insecta > Diptera > Tipulidae > Tipula > Tipula vernalis. The sequence continues at coordinate 5,515,210 of OY282558.1, forward strand.
TTGCATGTGGTTGTATGTCTGACACTTTTTGCATTGTGGTATGATCCCTGTTGCCTTTTTCAATGGCTCCATTCGGACAACCATTCCCAAGATGTTCCTAATGTTGAATATGTTCTCAATTTTCTCTGAGGTTGCAAAGGTCAGAGTGAATAGTGGTAACTTTATTTTATTAACAATACTCCCTCTTTTGCCGGTAGACTTCCTTTCAGTTTTACACATATTAACTGCATCTAAGATCGTTAATTTTTTTCTTTTGAGGTCTTCAATTATCTCATCTGGTGTGCATGTTTGATATAGACCCCTAGCAACTGCTATAATGGGTCTGGTATTTTTGCCTTCATATGTATACCATTGGAGACCTTTATCATTCAATACAGTTGAAAGTTTTCTATAACCGTCAGGATCAGTTGTTTAGCGACACAAGCTTATATTCCTTTTCTGTCACTTCTTTCATTAGCGCTTGAATAACGCTAAATTTACCGACATGTGTGATATTGATTGGTGGTGGTGGTTTTTCTTTCTTGGTCTTGCTGATAGTTGGTAATTGGTTTACCTTTGCTCCCGATATGTTCACACTAGTGTTCATTTCTGGGGACGACTCAGCTTTCCTTTTACTTGAAGAATTTGCTTCCTGTGTTTTTTGCTTTTTTAGAGCACTTTTTGACTTTTTTATTATCCAATTGGTCTCTCTTTCTAAATCTTCCTCGTCGGTTTGGTACTCAATTAAGTTAGCACATTCCGTTTCTTTGTTGTTGTTTTCCTGGTTTAGGGCTTTTACTTCAACCGAAACTTCATGACCAGTTTGGTAGTCCATCTTTAGATTATGTTTAAGGTTTTTAACTTCTTCTTCAAGAAGTTGTATATGGTGCTGCGGATGAAACATGGATCCATCACTGTACACCGGATACCAAAGAACAGTCTAAACAGTGGATTTGTACTGGCGAATCTGCGCCGAAGAAGGCTAAGGCGGTTTTATCGGCCAACAAGGTCATGGCCACAGTTTTTAATCCACATCGATTACCTTCAAAAGGGGAGAACAGTCAACGGCGAAAATTACTGCAACTTATTGGACCGTTTCAACGATGTTTTGAAAGAAAAACGACCGCATTTGGCGAAGAAAAAGTTATCTTCCTTCAAGACAATGCACGGGAGAATACGTGCGTAGTTGCCATGGCCAAAATCTATGAATTATGCTTCGAATTGCTTCCTCATCCGCCATATTCTCCAGACTTAGCCCCCTGCGACTATTTCTTGTTTCCGAACTTGAAGAAATGGCTCGGCGGAAAGAGATTCGGCTCTAATGAGGAGATCATCGATGCAACAACCGCCTATTTTGAAGGGTTGGAGAAATCGTATTATTCGGAAGGGATCGAAAAATTTGAAAAACGTTGGACTAAGTGTATCGAGCGGTTACGATTTGACAAAACCCAGTCGTTAGATGTATTGTAAGTTTACAATTTTCAAAACCAGATCCTAACGCACACGCTCCACTATCAAGGAGAGCCTTAACAGAAATATTGTTAATGAGAATAGTAGCCTAGCGGTAATTTGTTCAGAAACTCTTAAACAGATCGCTTTTTTTGCCGTTACAAAGCTGACGTAGAAGAGACTGAATTTAACATTGGATTAAATCTACTTCAAGAGAGTAGGATAAAGAATCCTTTTTTGGATAAAGAAATGAAGTTGCCTCTTTAAGACATCAAGTGTTCCACAACTGCAACAAAATATTTTTGCTGGTAAATCACAATCAATAAACATATGACCGGACTATTTAAAATTGAGGTTTTTAGGTTCTACGTCATTTAGTTGCGTAACATTTTCATACAAAGTACATATTTATAAAAACCCTCATTTTCGAAAAAAAAAGTTGCCTATAAACGGGTTGTTGATCTGGAGTATAATTCGCATTTCTCCAAATGCCTTCAATATTCGTGCGCGTAACTTAAGCGATCTTCGCTTATTTTTCTTATGTATATCAATCATTTCCCATTCCGATAACGGACATAGATGAGGTTGGGCTAATTCGTGAATGGCATAATAGAATTCGGTATGCTTTTGTTTACGCTTATCTGTACATCTGTCGAATTTCTATTTCAGATCTACGAATTTTGAACCGATGGAGAATAGATGCTTTAAAATAAACCCATAGAAGAATGTTCACACCTTTTATAAAAACGTGAATTTTACTTACTAATTCAATTTCCGGAATGTTATTGGTATTAACCAAATGCTCAACTTGAAAAATAAATTTTTCGACCGTTTTCCATTGGGGTTGGGTTAGATATCGTACTGAACATGTGGTTAGTTGGAGCATTAACATTTAGTATGAATTGATTTCTTTGACTGTAACTATATGATGCTTGATTTAAATTAGGCGGAGGTTGAAAGTTATACGGATTAGATGACAGTCGGTAAGAGTTATCGTTCGCGGTAGGTTGCCTAAATTTATTGACCTCTGTGACTGATTAAGCACTGTCTGTGGAATATCGAACTGAACATTTCGAGAAGTAACAGGTAACAGGTAATCTGTGTCGTTTATCGGCATCAATTTCCACCATCAGTTAATGAAGGTTCTTTCAAAATGGTAATAGCCGGTAAAGTTGCCAACCGAATCAGGATCGCTGATACAGGTTAATGTTAATTGTATTCAATTCCGTCAATGTGTCATCCTGAGACTGACGAACTTTAATAATTTTGCAACAAATTTCAAGCAAACTATTTATAAAACCGGAATTAACCCGAAGTTTTCACCGTTATCTTCGATAATGCTTTGGCCCGAGAAAATTTTGTGTACTAAGGGGTAAAGCGAATTAAGATTTTCGATACAAAGTGGGTTGTAAATTTATTAGATGTGGAAATTCCTCTGGAGAATTTGAAAATTTTTGTCTAACTGAATTAATCTGTTGACAACCGCTTACTTTTTGCGCATTTTTAACTCTTTATTACCCGATTGGAAGAAACATGATTTAATCCTGAATACTTTAGCCTCATTTGCAATTTTCATTATTTTTATACGATTAAATATACGAAAATATCATTTCAACATTCCATAAGCGCGCTAATAGTTAGCTAATTTTACATCAATAAAATAACAACTTCACAACTTCAAAATTTTTAAAAAACTAATCTCAACAATAATTAAGATGGAATTGTGTTACATTCTTGTAATAACACAAAAAAAAAAAAAACGTTTGAACAAAATAATCATTTGAAATGTAAATTGAAATAATTTTAAAAGGATTGAGATTAGAAAATAATTGTTGTTTGCCTTTCTAAAAACACAAAATCCATTCATTTTTATTATTATTTCAAAGATTTCTTAAAAACATGTTTCGAATGTAATTCAATTCTATACATATATAAATATAATATATTTTAAAGAGGAGTCGCGCATCTTACAGATTCAACAGATTCAACTCATCTTTCATATTATATACAGTGTGATTTCATAAGAATCGATGTTATGTCGTTTTCATTTTTAAACGATTATTTAATTTTATTATTTATAACATAAATAATATAAAATATTGAATCTTTCTCTTCTTCTTAGTATATAATCGTGTTTATATCATATAATCCCATCATTTTAATCATATCGAATGTATCTCAAAAATACGTAAAAGCAAAATCTTAGTTGTAAGCCTGGTGTGTGATATAACCGCAAGATCGTTTACATATTCTGTCGTGGGCTAACGTAAACGAATTAGTATAATTGACACAATTCTTATCCCTTTACATCTTAAATCATCTCCTACATAATATATCATATACGAACAAGAGGGTGAAACAGAATAAAACATGTTAAGCGTTTAGAATGTCTTGAAGTGGTTTTGTTCTTAATTTAATGTATCAGTTTTTTTTTTTTACAATTCCAAGGTAGCCACCTTTCGAGAGTGTATAGTATATCTCTATATATATATAGTTCTTATATACATTTGCATATAATACATTAAACATTATAAAACTATTCATCAATTTTTTTATTTTTTATTGTTGGTTTTTGAAAGATAAAAAGTAAACAAAAAATAAAGCAATACTCCATTCTCTTCAATTTGTTACATGTTAAGGATGATGGCAGCAAGGTGTCAAAAGTAATTTTAGTTTTACGTTTGGCAAAATCAGGGCGGTCTCTCTACGTGTGTTTGTTGAATATTTGACTGATAACTTGATAGATGTGAAATATGTGGATGAGTTGGTTTTATAGTTAGTGAGGAGGATTGGCATCGCGTTTTCATTTGATATGAGAAAGTCGTGACATGAGTCATTCAATGCATTTAAGGCCGACTATTCGTTCCAATATGCTGATAAATGTCTGCAATTATTTTAATGTCACCTCTTTTACAATACGATTAAAATTCACATAAGACAAAGGCGCGAGAATTAAAGGCGACAGACAACTGTATATATACTACATAGGAAAAAACCAAACTTCAAAGTCAAGTTTTTATTTGTTTTTTGTATGTACACAAATACAGAATTACATCGATTAGACGGTTGGTTTAAATTTTTTTTTATTATTTTCTCATGCAGTATAAAACGCGAATCAAAACTGATTTAAATGAATTTTAGGATAAACATAAATTGTTGATAGTTTATTGTTGTCTTATAAAAAACTATACTCCTATAACAAGAAAGTTACTTGGTGGTTGATCATTTTGTTATTGTGAAACGCAAAATATTTTATATTAAGATAATTTATTATTAATAATCGTGGTTGGTTTACTTAATTTTAATTCCCTAATCTATTAGGAAGTACAACTATGCATACATGTAGTCACCCAGAGCGAATGTCTTAAAAATTCAATTAAATTAGTCATGAATTATTCATATCTGCGTTCGAATGCGAATTTCCATCAATCTGTTTATTCATCTCCATATTTGTTGTTGTTTTAATTGGAAAATCTGTTGTTGCTTTTTTTTTTTTTTTTTTTCTAAATGGAACAAGAAACTAATTTCCATTTAATATATATGTTGTTTGTCAAGTAGGTCTGTATACGTAAATTGAGCGAGATTTTTATAGCTTAATTGGTTGATAGTTCATCTGTCACTAAAATTAATTGAATTTTTTCCAATATCGCTTCGTCTAAACAGTAACACAAATTCACTTATAATGGGTTGACATAATTGTGTGACCACCATAATCGAATTTATGGAACACAAGTTTTTGTTATATAGTTCATGTATGTTATGTAAATTGAGTCGTGATACTTAAGACCGAGGTAAGAAAGGCGTTTATATAGATTAGACTCTCGACACCTTTATTAGTATTAATTGTAATCGTGTTTAAGCCCCCCAAAATGCATCTTTCTGTTATGTTAAAAGGTAAATATAAAAGTTCATATTATACCGCCCACTTAACCTTAAAGTACTTAATATACTGCATGATTTAAATTTAATGACTTCCGGCATTTAATTACTTAATTGATTGGTCTGTGTATGTGACTGTGTGTGTGTGTACCCTATAACGACTATTCATGATAATAAAACAATTTTAATTGCCTTAACGCCTTTATTGCATGTCAAAAAATTTACTTCCAGTCTTGCTTTTAATAATAATCAGCTAATTTTGGTGGTTTAATCATTAATTGTGGAATTTTAGTCCTAGTAATAAAATAAATTAAATATCAGGTGTGCATGAGTAAAGGTATGTGGTCTTGAAGGAAATTCGATATAATCACACACCCTCGCCGCACATAACAAAACATGTCAAGTAGTTTTAAATAACTTCCGGCACATGGTACACACATAATACAAAATTGCTGTTATTGTGTTATACAACAAAACACCTTTTTTAGAGGTAAAACAGCAAATACTATAGTAACAACACAAAACAAATCACAATTCAATAAAATTGTTTTTTCTAATTATATTCTATTACTTCTAAAAAATGATTTATAGCAAAAATAAATTAAATTTATTAACAGTTTTTTGTTGTTATTCTCCGCACACACCACTTAATCTTACAATTCTAATCCAGTTTCTAATCAAACAGCAAACAAAACAATAAAAAAAAAAAATTGAATTAATCAATTTGTAATTTAGTAATTGAATGTCTCGAGAAGAGATTTGATCGATTGTCATACATTTGTTTTTTGATTGATCCGACAGCGTTTTGTACTTTTCTGCGTACGCAGAAACTAGTAAAATTTATAAAATAATTAATTAACTAAATTATGTTGATTAATTAAATTTTATAAATACGCCTTATCGCGAGAAACTTACAAATTTCCCAGTGTCACTTGAACACATCAGAATTGTGAAACAAATCATTAACGATAATTTTCCTCTTCCATAAGTTGGTACAAGAATTAGTGAATACCGTTCTTCCAAATCGTCATTCATATACATATAACATTTTAGGGGCTTTTGTAATAACCCTTAAAAATTACCTTCACTCATTAAAATTTTACATAAAAAAACGTCTAGGGGGACCAAACAAACTGGTGGCTTTTCTAAGCATTTTCTTTCCTTCTAAATTAGCCCAAACGTAAAATCATCAGGAAAGTATTTTATAATTTTTTTTTGCTAAGGTTGATGTAATGAAATTTTGCCCTCCCCCAACCGCTGGTGGAAAGACTAGTGGAGACATAAAAAAAAAATTAACTATCGACTGCATGGGTGGCTGAAATCGGGTCTAGTACTAACTTTCCTTTCCTATATCCTTCGGTCTTATTGTATGTAAAAGAGTGTACGATGTACCCAGCGTATTCCGAGAATCTTGCTTAGGCTTGTGCATACATCTCAGTCAATCAATAATAATTTACAAACTTAGAAATTTAAAAAAATTCTGTTTAAATATTTAGAGTGATTAAATTAGAATCCTATAGCGCTGCCAAACTTCGATTAATTAAATCCGATTTAGCTAAACTCGATCAGATATACCCTAAGAAATAAAACGCGATTAGCAAAAATTGGGGTTGACATAGTGCTAACTAAACTTGCAAAATTAACTAAATCAGTTATGTCAAATCGCAATATATCAATGATTTTTCGTCATTTTTTATAGACAAATATTTTAATTGTTCATGGCAATCCCAATATTTTCGATTTGGTAAATCAGAAAAATACAGAGGCCAATCGCTCATAATATATCTACTGAAAAAAAAAAATGACTTCCCCCCTCCCCATAATTTTGGCTGAAGGCCCAAAGAGTTATACCAATGTACCACTCTTGGTTTCAGTACGAAACCAAACTACCAACAGAAAGAACTCATGGAGAGTTCTCATTTTTGCAGAGTGGTACATTGGTATAACTCTTGGTGACGTCGCTTGATGATCGTTGTGATCACACGTATACAATTTGCTCTTAAAATTAAATTTTAATATATACGTATGGTTAAATAATTTATCTATACATTTTGTGGTAACATTTTATTTTAATTTTAAAAAATTTGTTATTTAGTTTTCAATTAAATTAACTATTTTTCTAATAACTGTGAAACGGCTAAAAATCATAAAATCTATCAATAATCTGTGATACATAAATACATAACTGTGATTTTATTAATTAATATTTTTTGATTTAAATAATAATGTCTGTGTGCTGTGAATGTAGTGCCAAAGTGTCTGAAAACTTTTTTACTTGTGCTGGTGAATGTAATAAACTTATTCATTTTGGATGTGCTGGGATTAAAAAAACCTGTGTTTGATGCCATTTCGATAATTCCTAATTTTTCATGGCGATGTAGTGTATGTATTGATGTTTATAAAATTCTCAAGGAAACGAATGATCATATGAGTAATTCTATCGATGCTATATCAGCGTCCTTATCATTGCTAAATAAAACATTAGCCGCTATTAATATTAGCGTGGAAAGTTTGTTAAAACCAACATCATCTCAACAGTCGTCGTCTGTAAAATTAAAAAAAAAACAACAAAACAAACTGATATGGAATTTGCCACACCAATACTTTCAAGATCTAAGAGTAATGAGAATAATAACATAACAACGGCTTCAACTGCTAAATCGTTAGACAATAATATGGACTCGCCTAAAAAAATTTTTATTGGTAGTGGTGATTTGAACTCTACTTTGCGTACCGTTGAGCCGCTACGGTGGATTTTTATTTCTCGATTATGTAAGGAAGTTACTGATGATGATCTCATGATGTATGTCAAAAACAAATTTGTAGTCGAGAAACCTGTATTATATTGCTTTCGACGTAATGATGATCGCGATTATGTATCATTTAAAATCGATATTCCTGTAAGCAAATTTGACCAAATGCTTGATTCATCGGCGTGGCCTTCTGGAGTCTTGATTAAAGAATTTTTAAATTCACGTCGGAAATCAATGAACAATAATTTTTTAGTCCCACGCTCAGCTCTAACAGAATTAATTTGGAATTTAATTCAACGCCTAATTCAATCTCAATCTATTATCAAAATGTTGGTGGTATGCGTACTAAATCAACGCAGTTTTCATTATTTCTACCGTTGTCATGTTATCCGATATATGTTTTATCTGAAACATGGATAAAACCTGCTGTTTTAAGTTATGAATTTTTTCATGATAATTATGTAACGTATAGGATGTGACCGTTCCAGCCTAACAAGTGATAAATCTGATGGTGGTGGAGTTCTTGTAGCTGTGCATAATTCAATTATAAACTGTTATGTGGTATGTCCGAATATTACTGTGGAATATGTTGCGGTGAAATTATCTTGGACAGTGAAATCATTACATTTATATGCTGCATACCTCACACCTCTAAGCTCTGCTGAGGTTTATAGCTTACACTGTGCAAATATTTATAATTTTGTATCACAGTGTAACACACATGACACCATATGCGTATTGAGTGACTTCAATCTTCCGGGTTTATGTTGGTGTACTGATGATGATGAAACTGCTTCTGTTTTTCCATCCAATGTTTCGAGTGATGTGGAACAGATTTTTATTGATGCCATGTTGTCTTTAAATTAACATTAAATTTGTAAAGTTGCTAACTTGAATGGTAGAATCCTGGACATAGTTTTATTGAATGATCCTAATTGTGAATTGGTTACTAAGTCGTTGGAACTTTTTGTTCCGGATAGATTTCACCACAGTGGATTGGAAATTAACTTTGACTGCCAGGAGCTGTTTTGTAAATTCATCAACAATGTACACCAAGGTTAAATTACAATTTTAATAAGGCTGATATTGCCGGTCTGCAGGAGTTTTTTGAATTGGTGGATTGGGAAGTAACTTTCAATTCTAAATGGAGTGATGTTAATGCTCTAGTCGACTTATTTTATTTGATGCTTTCGACAAACATGTACCTAAATGCTATGAACGTAAGAATAACCATCCTCTATGGTTTGACAATAATTTGGTCAATTTAAGAAACAAGAAGAATAAGGCACACACCTTTGCCAAAGAATTTGGTGATAACTTGGATTGTCTAAATACTTTTCTACAACTACGCCGGGAATTTGATAAGGAACAACGCCGAGCCTATAGGAACTATATTTCACGGCTGGAAAATAATTTAATTTCAAACCCAAAACTATTTTGGCCTTTTGTTGATGTCAAAAGAAAATGTTCTGGTTATCCACAAATGATGTCGTTAAATGATGTAACTGTGAATTATTTGCAGAATTTTTCCAATCAGTCTATCAAAAATACAATGATAATGCTATTGATATTTCATTAGGACCTCGTAGTTCGCATCATCAAAATTTAATTGGATTACCTTATATTTCAGTAAAAGATGTCAGCCTTGGTATATCCAAGATGAAATCGGAATGTGGTTTTGATAACATACCTGCAAAAATACTTAAAGATCTTAACAGCTCGCTATCATTACCACTATCTCTGATATTTAATGCGTCTCTGAAGAGTGGTGTATTTGCGTTGGTATGGGAAAAGTCAATTATAATTCCCATTTTTAAATCCGGAAAACGGAGCAACATTAAAAATTATTGTGGCATATCTATATCATCATCAATTCCAAAATTATTTGAGCTTATTATTTCTGATTATTTGTATTTTAATGTTAAACCTTTATTATCACTTCAACAACATGGATTCGTCAGGCATCGTTCTACCACTACAAACCTTTTAAGTTTAACATCTAAAGTATTCAGTGCCTTTGACTCTAAATGTCAGCTTGATGTGGTTTTCACTGATTTTGCGACAGCATTTGACTCACCTCAGTTTGAGTTACTTCTTGCCATACTGGACAGATTTGGAGTGAGTAAATTGTTTTTAGATTGGATTGGATCGTATCTGCGTGATCGGAAGCAGGTAGTTCAAATTAACGGGTTTACATCTAAGATGATTGAAGTTCATTCTGGAATGCCTCAGGGCTTTCACCTAGGACCTGTATTATTTAATGTCTTCATCAATGAAATTGCTTCTTTGTTTCAGTACTGCGACTGTGAATTATATGCAGATGACTTGAAAATATCAAAAAGTGTATGTAGCCCGCAATAATGTAATGAAATGCAGAGTGATCTTGATTTACAGTATAAATGGTCAGTTATGAATAAGTTGAAGTTAAATTTGGAAAAGTGCAAGATTATGAGCTTCTCCAGGAAAAAAGCAGTTATTCTTCATCAATCTTATTGGTAATCACCAGCTAGAACGAGTAAAGACATTTAAAAATTTGGGTATTGTCCTGGACCATCAATTGAATTTCCGAGACCATATTAATTTAATAGTAGCTAAGTCTAATTCTCTACTTGGCTTTATTCGTCGTATCACAAAAGATTTTCGTAATCCACAATCAATTAAAATTTTGTATTGTTCCATTGTTCGGTCTATTTTGGAATACGCGTCGATTATTTGGGATCCTGCTTACAATATTTATATCGATAGAATTGAACGAATACAGAAGCAATTTATTATTTACTATCTTCATAAATTGAATTGGCCATTTGATCCGAACCTTCCAATGTGGCGGAATAAAAAGAATTTGCTATCCTACGGTGACCGCTGTAGAATTGCTGATTTGGATTCATTGCTTGTAAGACGTAGATGTGCTGCTTCAACATTCATCGCTGATCTGCTTAACAGTTCGATTGACTTCCCTAAACTACTAGCAAAGATTGATATTCATGTGCCCTGTAAACCTACTCGGATTAGGAATTTTATATATTTCATTTAAATCTAATTACGCACATATTGCTTCGGTCCCGGCGATTTGTCGGCAATTTATGTGTTTGATGCATTTTGATGTGTTTGATTTTAATATTTCTAAATGTTCTTTTAAAAAATTAATATAAACTAAATTATAAAATTGTAAAATAAAATTGTAATCAAAAAAGGATGTTTTATCCCGTTGATGATGTAAAAAAAAAAAAAAAAAACTCTTTGGGCCTTCAGCCAAAATTACGGGGAGGGGGGAGATATTTCTACTTTTTTTTCAGTAGATATATTATGAGCGATTGGCCTCTGTATTTTTCTGATTTACCAAATCGAAAATATTGGGATTGCCATGAACAATTAATATATTTGTCTATAAAAAATGCCGAAAAATCAAACTGATTACAGACAGACAAATTAAATTCTTAAAAAATCGAAAAACCAAATCCCTAAAACAAAATCCGGAAAATTAAAATTCTTGAAAAATAAAAAATAATCTCGAATTACTAACCATTGTGGCCCAAAAGCTAATATTAATTCGAAATTTATTTAAATTCAGTCATTTTTCTAAATCGGCGGACTAAATATATTACCAAATGCATCAATAATATTCGTAATATGTCTTTTTTCCGAGAAACAAGGTCGTACACACAAGACGAACACCGAAAAACACAAAACAGAACAGAGATCTTGTCATATATACATATGGGCGCGAAGTCAAAAAATTAGTACATTTTGAGTTATGGTCTATGAAAATTTGGAAAAATGGCAAATCTTTCTGATAAAATCTGATAATTTTTGTGATATTTCAATGGTATTTATTATTAAACAAAAAAAAAAGGTATTTTGGTTAAATTATTTAATGCAAAGCTTAAGGCGACCGAATCGATTATCATCCAGTTTTTTTATCGATCTCAAAAATATATAATAATCTACGTAAGTATTTGTACCTAATATTTTGTATACGCAAGTCTACATGTAACACGTATACATGAGTCTCAAAGTATATAAGGCACAAAAAGTATTAAACAGAATATATACTATACATTATAAGACCTAACTAATGGTTTATAATACTAATATATAATCAATATATAAAGTCAAGGATGGATTATAACATCCCTATCCCCTAGGAGAAGATGAATTATACGCAGGATGATTCATCTTGTCCCAATTAGTTGTATGGTTTTCTTTTTTCCTTTTTTAAATAGGTAACAATAATTTTTATTTTCGTTAACTACATATACAATTTCAATTTATATAATGCAAATTCTTAATTAAAAATTTTGACTTTAATAACAATAGCAATTCAATTTAATTTTTCTCGGTGCTCAATTATAACATAATTCAATCTGAACAACAACAATTCGTCAAGAGATGCAATATTTCGAATTCACAATGATTATTCCGATAAGTCTGTGATACTGATTGGATTAATCTCTGAATATTGTTGTGAACCGTTCTGACTCTATGATTTAAACGAATGGAGGAATTGAGTGGTGAACAAATCTGAATAACCTCATATGGTCCCGTCCATAACGGATCCAGCTTATTTGATCTGGCTTCGTTTTTTAAAAGAACCTTATCCCCAATTCAAAAAGTTGGTGTATTTCATTTTTGGTCATAGTATTCTTTGGATTTAGATTTATGTCGTATCAATGAATTTCTTGCAACCTGCCATGAATGTTAAAGTCTATACTGGATTTGTATCTTTTTGGATAGAGCTACGAAGATTCGGTTTATATCCTAAAAGAAGTTCAATGGGCATAAAAGAAGTCGAAGTATGTGGTGTTGAATTGAAATTAAAAATTGCATAAGGAATCCATTGATTCCATGCTAATGGATCGTCTTTCGTTCCAACGCACCATTTGATTCAGGATGATACGCCGTGGTATTTTTTTTTAATTTTCAGAATTTTGCAGAGTTTACAAAACATTTCAGACATAAAATTAGATCCTTGATCTGTGATAATGGAATTAGGTGCACCGAAACTACATATACAATTTTCACAAAATGCTCTAGCCACCGTATCAATATCTTGTAAAGCTATTGGAATCGCGACAGAGTACTTGGTGAGGTCATCCTGTATCGTAAACATATACTTGTTACCCTTATGAGAAACAATCATTGGGCCTACTAAGTCCATAAAAATCTTATTAAATGGAATTTTTGAAGTAGATGTGATCTGCATTGCACATTTGTTTACGCAAGAGACTTTGTTTTTTTGATAAGACGAGCATTTCTTAATAAATGATTTTATTCGCTTATTCATACAAGGAAACTCGTAGTATTGTTTGACTCGTTTTATGGTTCTAGAAAAGCCTTGATGACCACCAAGAGGTGTAATGTGGAATTCCTTTATAACTTCATTTATCTCTTCTTCAGCTGATAATGATTTTCGAATTGTTAAATTAGTTGGAACAGATTTAGAAGGCTGAGTTATCACACTATCTTGAATGGAATTATTGGAAGAAGTATCGTGAGTTTTATCAGGGGTTGCATCTTGTGTTGCTTGTTTCGCTTGTGCCTCTGGTAATGGCTGCAATAATTTTATCTGATTTATGTGTTTCAGAATCTTCAGAAATAATTATACGGCTAAGCGTGTCCGCGTTTTGATTCATCTTTCCAGGTTTGTATTCTATGTCGTAATTATACTCATGCAGTTCCAGTCGCCAACGAATTAGACGAGAAGTAGGTTTTGGATTTTTTTTGAGCCAAATTAAGGGATGACGACCGATCCCAACGACAAACTTTCTGCAGTATAGATAAGGATAGAACCTTTGAGTAGCCCAAACAATGGCTAAAAGCTCTTTCTCGACTGTAGGGTAATTTTTCTCCGCATCATTAAGAAGTCTACTGGCAAAAGAAATTGGTAAGTCTTGTTCATTGAATAATTGGGAGGTCCGTGGTTAAAATAAAGGTTTTTCCGAAGTGTGGACGTTGCAGTATAGGTAGTAGTATAATTTATGGAAATCTTCGTCGCAATAAGCATTCCATTCGAACTTTATATTTTTACGCAATAATCGACTCAGGGGTTCTGAAATTTTAGAGTAATCTTTAATGAATCTCCGGTAGTAACCAGAAAATCCAAGAAAAAATCTGATATCTTTAGCATTTGTGTAGGGTATTTCATTATAGCACTTACTTTAGATGGGTCAGGTTTAACACCGTCCTTCGTCATAATGTGTCCCAAATAACAAATTTCGGTTTTTAGAAACTGACACTTGCTAGGCTGTAATTTTAGATTATATAAACGTAAACGTTTCAAAACATTAATTAACTTTGAGTTATGGTCTTGAAGGTCGTAACCGTAAATTAGCACGTCGTCAAGATACACAAAACATCTGAGACCGTTTAAACCTAATAATATCGTATTCATCATGAAATGACCAGTTCGAGTGGTAAATGCTGTCAATCGCCATTTTCGATCACCGGCAACTTTTTTTGGAACGTTTAACAAGGGAGAATTCCAGGGACTGGTACTGTTTTCGATAATTTTATTTTTTAGCATTTCATCAGCCTGTTTATCAATTTCGTCCAGCGTTGGTTGCCTCAGGTAAGCGGTAAGGTTCAATGTGAATCGGTTGGGAATTTTGTACAGTAAGAATTTTATGACAGCAAGCATCATTAGTTGTCAGAGTATCGCCCTCTAAATAAAATACATAATTGAAATCGCCACAAATTTCCAATATAGATGAATTTTCTTTTCCATTTAGATGGCTGAAATTTAGATTCTTGCCGAGTTGGTTTAATCTGTCTTCTACGTTCGGATTCCAACTTCCAATGTTGAAAAGTTCATAGGAATTAACCGATTCAAAACTTATTTTAATCTGTCCGACTTTAATCGCGTAATCGTTTGTATTAATAAACTTATTGGAACTTTGTTAAGAGCGAAATTAACTACTGAACTGGCAATATACACAACATTTGTAATTTCATGCGAGAGACAGATATTATAATCTTTATTAATTTCACAAGGATTAGGAACGTGTATAATCTTTTCGACTCGGGGAGGAAGTGTTTCGTTGGAAATTTATAGCTCCACAACTGATTTCGGCAACCCACAAAGCGGTAACTGATGTTCTACCTCTTACCGAACTATTGTAATCGATAATAGATTTATTGTCTTGCAGGAAGTCTTTTCCTAAAATACCATCTGACTGAATTGGGAATGAGTCCAGAACTAAATGAATTTTCTGGTTTATTTTTGAATCACCTACTAATAATTTACTGTGACAAAGTGCTAACGTTTCAATTTTTTCTGACGGTAATTCCCTTTATTTCACACTTAAACTCGGGATATGACAAACTGCTCTAGGTTTAACTGAAGTTTTTTTTATAAGACTGACATCCGCTCCTGTGTCAATAAGAAAGTATAAAGTAGGGTTATATAGTATAGTAGTATAGTATTTTTGGGTATTCATTAGACGTTGGTTGATTGGTTTCAATCTTTTGATTATTAACGGATACGGCGGATGACAAATCGATATCTCCACTAACAGATTTAAGCTCAGAATTAGTAGAATTAGTGGCAACCTCGAAATTATTCTCATCAAACAAATTTAGTACGGAAATATCAGATTTAAAATTATTTTCAAAATGGTTTTCGACAAGATTGTTTCTAAACAAATCCGATAATTTTACGCTCTGTTCGGGGGGAGTAGAGGGAGTAGAGAAAGAACGGCACAGATTTACAGGTTTTGAACTCGGACAACTGTATCCTGATTCTTCTGAACGAGTTCCTGACGTGTGAAGGTGGATTGGAATTTTCTCTTGGCTGATTACTATACATCCGCTTTCTGCAATCTTTCAGCATATGTCCTATATTTTTACAATATAAACACCTCACTGGATTTGTGCTAGTTTGAAAGTTTGTCACTTGTTTTCCATTACTGGGCACGCAATTCCGAGAATTTGGTGAGATTGAAGTATGAGTTGAACTTAGCTTGTTCAGTTAGAAACAATCTTTAGCGATGTGACCTACTTTGGAACATAATTGGCATTTAATAGACGTTGACTGAAATCTGGGATTGTTCATAAACGACATTTCCTATTCTATGGCTTTATCGACAGCTTTCTTCAGGGTCTTGAACCGACAGGCTTTCACTATGACCGCAATGGAATGATGCAGTCCGTCTTGAAACGAGCGTAATGGAGTTGCTTCGTTCAAGCTATTTATTACTTCAGCACTCTTTTTGCCTTCCCTACGTATGCAAGCACTATTAAGTGCAGATAAAGCTTTCTCAATATTGCGCGCGAACATACGAACGTTTTCATTTTGACCTTGAACATCCTTAATGAGTTCAATTTGCAGTTGCTCGACTGATCGAGAGTCATGTATAAGATTAATTCGTAAGCTCTACCAGAAAGTTTCGATTGAACTAATTTCGCTGAATTTTTGATATGTTATAGTTCAGATCGTCCTGATTTAAAGTATCTAAGGGCACCAATACAGAAAACCCAATAGATTTTGAGTTATGAGCAAATACTTTATGGAAGTGAAGCGAAATGGGTCCCCCTTAATTTGGCAAAATTTTTGATATTTTATAGTTACGGTCGTCCTGATTTAAAGTGTCTACGGGTACAAAGTCAAAATTGGTAGAATTTGAGTTAAGGTATTTGAAAATTTGGAAAAATAGCAAATGAAAAACTAGTCAAGATCTTTCGTACCTCTTAGTCTTAAACATTGTAGTTCAAATTTGTAGCTATACAGTGCTGAAGAAATTAGTTAACTGTAAATATGGTCCTAATTTAGTTTCTATTAATCTCTGCATTTTCAAATTGAACGTATGACCCTGAAGTTTATTTTATTCACGTATATGAATCCATCACCATTCAATAATTTGATCCAGAGGCTTACTTTTTTTGAATCTGTGCGTTCATTTTGAGAAGATGTTCATTAAATTGTTTTGTAAGTGTCCGTTGACTACCATCGGTTTTGAAATACCTATACTCGTAGGCATCACTTTCAAGTGTATTAACCCCTATTTTCAAAGATTGTATTCTGCAAAAAACTTGAAGAGGCATAACCGTAGCGTTTGCTACTGTCTCTACGGCGGCACCATAAAAGAATTTTCATTTCAACCAAGTTTTCATTTTAGTAAGTGTTCGAGTTCCAGTCAGTATCGTCGTTTCAATACTCGTAGTTCTATCCTCTGCTAAAGATTAGGATCGGGTATTTCTACCTCGAGAAATCTTGAGAATTTTTAAGATTATTGAAGTCTCCTTGAGAAACATAATTTTTAAATCAGGCAAGGCTTGAAGAAATTATTTCCTAACTAACTGCTTTTGCTACCATTCTTATACAACAAAAGCAAATCATAAGTTTGAAACTTCAAATAGTTGATCTACTAAAACACTCGAAAGATTGTATACACTTTAAAGGCCGACAAATTTACTACGCAGAAACCAGAATATACTTTTCCGAAGGTTTTTGACGCGCTGAATTCGAATCCGAGGTCAGAGTTTCTCTGATGGCTCCGGTTTCGAAATATTCTAACCTATAAGTGCGAACATTACGGTTTTTCGAGATATTTGAGGTTATATTACATCGAAAGGTATTTGTAAAATCATTAATGGGGTCCTAGGGAACTACTCTACCTCTTAAAAACTCATTTGGATTTGTCCGGATATCTTTTTCATTGCAGTTCGACTTTTTTCTCGATTTTTGGAAAATGAAAGGCATCAAATAAATACATTTCTTCGATTTGCTTATTAAATTCAAAATATTTTTAATTTGAAACATCATTTACCATAAATTAACAATCGTTTAAACCACAAGCTCCCAAACCCACACAACCCAATACAAAGCAAGTTCAAAATATATTTTATCATATTCACGAGCTTTTACACCTCTCGTGCTGAATGTCAGAATACAGTACGTTAAAAATGTATGTGTCGGTGTTAATCAATATTAACATTTATAACAAGTTCGGACCTTTCGATTTAACATAACCTCAAATATCTCTTAAAACCGCGATTTGCGCACTTTTAGGTTAGAATATCTCGAAACCAGAGCCATCAGAGAAATTCTGACTTCAGATTCGAAGTCAGCGCGTAAAAAAAATTCGAAAAAGTACATTCTGGTTTCACGGATTTTATAAATAATTTAACAGAATTAAAAGAAGAAGTACATGCAAAAAATAATTGGCACAAAATCATAAAATTTGGCAAAATATGAATAACGGGCTTGGTTTAGTAATTGAAGATATTTAAACATTTAAAACATTTTAAAAAGTTTTAAAAAAAATTTTGCATACCTACAATATAAAAAATCGTCTCAATCGTCAAAATAAGTTCCAACTTTTACATTTTAATACGGGGTTATTTCATTATGAACATAATTCCCACTCCCAAGGAGAATGAAATAAAAACCAAGAAGAAATAAAATTATCCCCAACATTTTTGGGATTTAGTTCATTATGAAATAAATCCTAAAAATTCGAAATGAAGTATGTCCCAATTTTGTGATCTGTCAAAAGAAAGATTTAATCTTAAAATTAGAATGGAAATCTTCATTTCCATCGGAGTAAATTTTCTGACAAACTAACAAAATATAGACTGTGTTCTAAAAGTATTCCAATTTTCACTCAACAAATTTTTACTGGTGGACTAGAAAATATAAACTTTTCAATTTCGACCCGTTCGAACTGGATTGGAATACATACTTACTTAGAATAGGAAAACTATGCCACTAACGCACATAATCGGAAATCTCTAAAAATCCAATTTTTTAAGTGATAATACAAATGGCCTAAGTTTAGTTTTGAATAAGTATTTAGATTATAAAAACTAATCCACTGATGCACACGATCGGAAATCCCTGATATTTCCACAATCTCTATTTTTTTTTTAGAGGAAGTAAAAATGCTTAAAGCTTTGAAATATTGTAGCTTAGTCTTTAAAGGTCGTATCATTCTGGTCGAAGAGGTTTTGAATACGTATGTAGATTACAAAAAATACTTCTATTATGTGCATGATCGGAAATCTCTGAGAGTTTTACAATTTCGGATAATTCTTTGAGTGGTTTAATTGTTGTTGAGTGATATAATTGCGCAGGTGTAATGTTCTGTAAGGAAAACCATAACACACTCGTGGCATAAAATTAAATTTTATAAAACAATGATTAACGCACGCTGTCTAAAACAAACAACTAAAGCGAAAAGCAAAGTCATTAGGAATCTAAATGGTGAAACCTGTGGTGGTGAATAGAACAATGGATTCTCTCAATTGAAAAGTCGGCAATTTAGTCGAAGTGCGAGGAATACCGCTCGAATTTACATTAATATTGTAGTCATTAGAAAATTTATATTTGTTAAAGTTACACATTCGAGACCGTAGCAGTTTAAAATCTAAAAATTTATCAAATCATGAAAATTAGAAATCTGGAAAATTTATAGGTTATTTAAGAATTCTGATGAGATTTCTATTGTAATTCTGAAAGTTCTAAAAGATGTAATTTAGCTATTTATAACAAATTTGGATAATTAATAAAATTTAGGCTAAAGAATTCGGGAATTTAAAAATTTTACAAAATGTCACCTCAAATATCAAGCTCATTCTTATGTTCGGCCATGCGTCCCTCTGCAATATCAGTATACTGAAGCGCCGGCAATTTGTGCTCGCTCTTCGACAATATCACACTTAAGGCTCATCAATGGTTTGGAAAATTGATATCATTGCAGTTTAGAACATTAAGACGAATATTGACTAAAACTCATCCAAATCTTTTAAATATTTTTGGTGTACCTATACTAAAAATAGTTTGTGCACGAAACCTTAATGTAAATTAATAACGGAAAATCATTTCAAAGCCAAACATTTATTATGATTCTCATTTGTAAATATTATAGATTATGGTTCCCCTTGAAATTGATTTAGATTTGATTAAATTCATGATCTAATCTTAATTTAATTATGGCTATCATGTAAAAACTCAATGCTAAAATTTAATTCAAGACTATAAAATCAGGTTGGAGCATCAAAATTAAATTCACACTTAAATTTTACCTCGACGCTTGTTTTAGACAAAGTTGTTACATAACATATATTTAAGCTCAATTAATTACATTTAATTTTTAGCCTCACTGAAATCTGCTGAAATAAATAAAACTCCCAACTTTCGTCATACCCATATTATTCTAATCCTATAACGGGCCTTCGTCAAAATTTTAATTCAACACAATTCCGGTCTTGGAAGGTATGCAAGATTGTTATATCTAGAACAAATCGTTGTTAAGAGGGACGATTAAGTGATGGTGTGCACCCAAATCAAAGATTTCTAGCCCATTTCATACCCGTTTTTGAAACTTATACCGTTGAAGCAATAAAAGCCGGATGCAATTTTTTTTACGAGTTCGAGAATAAAGTGGAGTGGTAAAAAATGAAGAACAACTGAAAAAAGTAATGAACAAAACGAAATACAGTAACATGCAGAAAAGTTGTAGAGAAATAACAACTTGCGATTTAATATTAAGCGCGTGGTCGACAAATAAAAAGAAATGTTACCAAGAGTATAAAAAAAGCAATAATATAAAAAAAGTGCAAAAGCGATAAATTAATTAATCGTATTAACTGTCAAAATAAATTACAGTTGAAATTTCAGTCAAACATTTTGAAATGGCAGCCTTTAGAGAGACGAGGAAATTAATTAATTAAGATCAGAAGCGGAAACCGAATTCCGGATGTCTCCTTTGTTTTGTTTTCTAGTGGTGAGAGCTCCGTTTGAATACAAAAAAAAACACAGACAGATGTTATGTAGTAGAAAACTTTTGATGTAAATACTAAATCACTATTGTTAATGTGTTATTCTCGAAATTTGCTCAAATAAATAGTTTAAAATGTTACATACGTTAAGTTCAATTAAAATGTTTAGTTCCGCTCGTTTACTCGACATTTATCTGTTCGAATATAAAAGCTAAAATCACATAACACATCGTAAAATAACAATAAAATAAATTAGTTTAGTGCCATTAATGCCGTTCCCGTATAAAAAAATTAATTTTATGTGCAATTTTTTATTTCTAATGTTAATTATTGCAAAATATCCAGTGGCATAAATGAAAAACGAAATGAATCCAATTTTCTAAAAATGTGCTTCAGTTTGGGAGAAATAAAGAAATCATTTGCATGGAATAGGCACCGCTAATTCTTCTCAATTTTACAAAATGCTGAAAGCCTCTAGCTCAGTATGGCTTATTTAACTTACACAACCGAATTATTTTGAAAGGATTTCCGGCATCTCGTATTGAGAACAATCGATTAGTCGCCGAGTGGTTGGTCTAAATCTGTTTATTGAAGCCCTGGTCGATTGCAATATGATTTTAATTAGTGATGGTGACGTTGAATTTATGTTTCCTGCCTGTTATAATTTCCATTCCATTTGACTTAGGTATCTATTTGAATAATACTTAGAATTTCCATGAATTCATTTTTATAATTCATAAAATTAGTAGACTGATAAAACGTTGATCCTTAAAATTCTCTTAATCTTAAAATTCTTTGAAATACTTCAAACATTTAAATTTAAAAAAAAAATTAAATCCCGAAAATTCTTAATATTAACTTTTAAAATTCATTAAAAATATGAATTTCATGAAATTCACTTAATTGATCAAATAAATATTTTAAATCCCCCATTTAAATAAAACAAATTTAAAACTTGTAAATTTTGCTACAATCTCAAAGTTAAATTTCTTAAAACAGATATAAACTCTAAAATACTTAAAAAATTTATCGTGAAATTTTTGATATTCTTAAATTTCTGAAAAATTTAAACTGTTAATTACTTGGAATTCACTAATTATTTAAATACAAATTTAGAATTTTTAATTTAAAAAAATATAGTTTACTTAAATTTTTTCAAATTCTATTAAGCAATTCTTGAAAATTTTATAATTCAAATTTATTAGGTTTTAAATTCTTCAAAAATTTATAAAAATAGTTAAAAATTAAATCTTAAAAATCCTTGATATTCTCAATTTCTTGAAATGTATGTAAGTCCTTAAAATTTTGATTATTCAGGCCTTAAATTTAATTCAAATTTCTAAAATTTCTTGAACTTGAACCAATTCTTGAAGAATTTAACCCATAACCTACTTTTGATGCTTTGAAAATTTTAAAAGTTATCAAAGTTTGTAAATTTCTTGAAATTCTAGAAGTCTTAGAATTTTTAAAATTGTTAGAATCTCAAAGTTTTTCTTAAATTTCTTAAAATTTATATTCGTAAAATCTAGCTATTTTCAAAAACTCAGGAAATTTTTTATACCCTTCAATTCTTTAAGTTTCGTCAAATTGAGTTGCTTGAACGGATTTAAACTCTAAAATACTTAAGAAATTTTCTTGAAATTCTCAACTAAACCCAAATAAAATTTTCGAATTTTTTTTTCAAAATCTCATTTTAATTAAGAAATTCTTGAAAATTGTTTAACTAAAATTTAATTAGTTTTAAATTCTTCTAACATTTATGTATAAACTTTAAATTGTATGAATTTCTCGAACCTCTTGAAAAGAAATTCTTGCCTCGTAAAAATATTTAGAGATTAAATCCTAAAACTCTTTGAAATTCCAAATTTCTTAAAAATTTATATAAATTTTGATTATTCAGGCTTTAAATCTAACTAAACATTTCTTGAATTTTAATAAATTCTTGAAGAATTTAACCCAAAACTTACTTATGGTGCTTTGAAATTTTAAAACAAATTCAAAGGCTGAACATTTCTTGAAATTCCTTTTCCGTGAGAATATTTAAAATTGCCAAAATTCAAAGTTAAACTTCTTAAAATTTGGCACATTTTAAAAACTTAGGAATTTTGTAATAGTTCTTAAATTCTTTAAATTTTACTAAATTTTTTTAACAGTTTAAAACAGTTTTTAACTTTAAAATACTTAAAATATTTAATATCTCGTGAAAAATTTGAAATTCCTAAATTTCTTAGAAATTTGAACTGTTTGTTAAAAATGAAATCCTAAAAGTAAATTTAAAATAATTTATATTTTGGTGCTCCAAATATCTCGTTAAGCATTTTAACTGCGTTTGTTGCGGTTTTGAGCATCTTTGGTAGTGTGGTTTAAACGTGATAAAGTAGCTGAAGATTATGATTTTTGCCATTGAAACGCATTCTGCATTAAAAACAAAAAATTTGTGAAACAAAAAATTTTGTGGTTTACATGTTATTCACGTCGAATAGTTTGCTGTTAATTATAATGCTTTGAAAGTTTTAAAACAAATTCAAAGTTTGTAAACTTCTTGAAATTTCAAACCTAAGAGTTTTTTATATTATTCGAATTTCAAAGTTAAATTTCTTAACTATTGAAATTTTGATTTTGCTATTTTTAAAAATTTAAGAAATTTCTGTTAACTTTAAATTGCGTCAAATATTTTTAGTTGCTTAAACAGTATTGAATTTGTTTCTCTGTATTTAATTTTTTATTAGTAAGCGCCTTTATTATTTAAGAATTGTTTCTTCTATCGCCGTCACAAATGTACTGTACAAATTACAATAATTTTTACACAAAAGAGCTTATACAAAAATAATAATTTGACAGCATAAAGTTCTAAAGCTTTTATATACAATAATTATGGCATGATTCCCGCTCACAGATGGCATTATTATCAGTATTACATAGAAAAAATCCGGTGTAAACGAGGAACAATTAAATTGACTATGTTTCAAAATATAAACAAATATAATATTTTGACGTTTCAAAATGAGCAGTGACTATAACAAAACTATACGTGGGTCAATTGGATAAGTATTTAAATTTATATTAACTTATTTAACTTATTTCTAAAATGATTAATGGAATATTTTCTTTCAGGTTGTGGCTGCTGCAATGAAGACATTCAACAATATAAGTTTCAGTCCTCCTGTAATTCAGCTGCATTGACATTCCGCCCCCCATTAGGGACTTGCTCCCTAATTGGAATCCTTACCAATTTTGAGACAGGACGCTTTATGATTGTCCTTGATGAATTTTTTAACGTCACGACACGTACGATGCCATCCACGCCTGGATGAACATCAACTACCTTAGCTATAGGCCATAAAAGCGGTGGCGTATTTTCGGAAGTTATATAGACCAACTCCCCCACTTTCAGGTTAATAAATTTGCGCTGCCATTTGTACCTTTCTTGGAGATGATTTAAGTACTCTGTAGAAAAACGCTTCCAGAATACGTCCAATTTTTTCAATATTAGTTGATAATGACTTAAACGATTTTCTGATATATCGATGACACTATTTTCAGGTGGAAACATCAAGTTTGGTATGTTTAAGAAATCTGCAGGTGTCAAAAACAATTCTTCTGGATTTTCAGTGATCGGAGTTATTGGCCGCGAGTTAAGCACAGCCTCTATTTGACACAGTAACGTATTTAATTCCTCGTAGCAAAGTCTCGCAATACCGATGCTCTTGTACAAATGACGCTTCATCATCTTCACCGCGGATTCCCAGAGACCGCCAAAATTCGGTGCGGCGGGTGGTATAAATTTCCAAATGATTCCTCTTTGTGATACGAAATCTTGCACGGTTGACTGACCACTGATGGAATTGAAATCTGCCTCAGCTTCCTCAAGTTTGCGTTTGGCGCCCAGAAAATTGGTGCCATTGTCACTGTGTATTTCTTTTGGCAGGCCTCTTCTACTAATGAACCGTTTTAGGGAATTGATAAAGCAATCAGCACTAGCATCGGTCACCAACTCGAGATGTATGGCCTTTATGGACATGCAAATGAATACTACGACGTATGCTTTCAACGGCTTGGCACCTCTCCCTTTTTTAGAATTAATAATAAGTGGACCAGCATAATCAACACCTGTGAAATGAAATGGACCCGCAGGTGTAACTCTGGATATAGGTAATATCCCCATTTGTTGATTTTGTGGTTTGGCATTAAATCTGCAACAAATAACGCAATTAGTTATAATGTCTCGGGCAATTTTTCTAACCTTTGTAATCCAGTAGTTCTGACGACTCAATTGGGTTAACGTTGCAGCTCCGGCATGAAAATGTGTAACGTGAAGGTGTCGTAAAATTAGTTCACTAATTGTGTGACGACCAGGAAGAATGATTGGATGCTTTTGATTAAATGAAATATTCGAATGTTCCAATCTGCCGCCAACTCGAAGCAATCCATTTTCACAAAAAAATGGATTCAAACGTAGAATATCGCTAGTCGTTACATATTGTTTCGTTTTCAGCTGTGTGAGCTCTTCTCGATATACATGTTTCTGCAAACATTTTAACAATGTGATCTCAGCTTTCTTTAGGTCAATGGCGTTTAGCGAACAATGTAAACTTTGCTTAATGTTAATCATTCTGTGTTTTTGTCGTGGTTGTAGCGCAATCAATTTTTTCATAATTTCACCAAATTTTAGGATATATGCAATTACACGAATAAGTTTAGTGTAAGATGAAAATGATTCGATCAATTCTTGTATAAAACTTGTATCATGTCTCGTCGTCAATACATCTAAAGGTTTGGACTCGGTTTGTATGACATCGAATTTAGTTGTAATAGAAATTCTTGGCCACTCTGTGCAATCATTTTCCAACCATCTTGGACCTCGCCACCATAGCTCATGAGTTAACAGTTGATTTGGCGTTAAACCCCTTGACGCGCAGTCTGCAGGGTTGTCCTCGGATCTGACATGCTGCCAGTGAACATCTGGTACCATCTCGGAGATGATGGTGCAACGATTGGCTACAAATACTTTCCAATTGGATGGATGTTTAGATAGCCAATGCAGCACAATTTCTGAGTCCGTCCATAGAATTATTTGCGTATTATCTATATTGAAAATTTGTGCAATTTTATTTGCAAGTTTGGCAAGTAAAGCAGCACCGCATAGTTCAAGACGAGGCATTGTTATCATTTTTATGGGTGCTACTTTTGTCTTCGCCGCAACTAATTGTATTGCAACCTTCGAATCGATGACATTGCGGGCATAAAGACAAGCTGAGTAGGCCACCTTACTGGCATCTGAAAATCCATGCAGTTGTGTTGTACTATCAATTTGACAATGTCGTTTAATTTTCAAATTTTCTAATTCCTTTAGATCGTCATACATCTGCAACCATTTACGACATAGATCTGGTGGTAATTTATCGTCCCATCCTAGTTTTAACTTCCACAATCCTTGGAACATTATTTTGATTGGAATAATAACCGGTGACACCCATCCCATGGGGTCAAATAGCCTTGAAGAGTCAGACAGGAACATCCGTTTCGTAACATCACACTGCAACTTCTCCGCGTGCACTTTAAATTTGAAGCAATCATTTTGATGATCCCAATAGAGACCGAGAACTTTATAGTCATCAGACTTATCTAACATGACTAGACCAGCTGATTCATCGCTGTCTTCAATTCCCTTCAATAGTGATTGCGAATTTGATACCCATTTTCTTAATTCGAATCCAGCGGCTCTTAGCACCATTTTGACATCGTTACATAGTTCTTTGGTTTGAGAAACGGAATCTGCTCCACTGAGCATGTCGTCTACGTAAAAGTCGGATGTAATACATTTGCTTGCTAACGGAAATTGTTCATTGCATTCTTCAGCTACCCGATTCAAGCTACGTGTCGCTAGATATGCTGCTGATTTTGTACCGTAGGTCACACGAAGAAGTTTATAATGCTTGATAGGGTCGGTTGGTTTTTGACGCCACACAATGCGTTGGTAATCGCAGTCATTGATATTCACTACGATTTGACGGTACATTTGTTTCACGTCTGCTACTACTGCTATGCGATGTCTTCTAAATCGAACGAGGATGTCTATCAGCTCAGGCTGAACTGTTGGCCCATTTAGCAGTATATCGTTTAACGAATGTGAACTGCTGGTCTTTGCAGAACCATCGAATACTACACGAACCTTTGTTGTAGTGCTATCTGGCTTGATTACTGGATGATGGGGAAGATAAAAACATTCACCCATCGAAGAGTCACCAGGATCACACTCGATCATGTGATTTTCGGCTAAGTACTCATTCATGAATTTGACGTATTCATTTCTTAAAACCTCGTCTCTCTTCAGACGATGTTCAACAGATTTAAGCCGACTTACTGCTTGATTTAAAGAATTTCCGAGATGTAAGTTTGGATCTTTCGAAAAGGGTAGACGAACTTCATATCTGCCATTGACTAATCTTTTCGTTGTTGTTTGGAAAACTGTTTCACATTGTTGTTGCTCTGGTTTTAGCTGCTGTTCGTTATGGAGTTCCTCCATTGCCCAAAATTTCTCTAAGGTCTCGTCTATATTGAAGCCTGAATGATAGATGCTAAATGTTGCCAGATTCATTGTCGACCCTCCTGTAATTATCCATCCTAATATTGTGTCATTTGCAATTAAATCATATGGTCCAGTCATCCTTTCTGCTTTTAATATTTGGAAGAAATAATTCGCACCAACAAGTAAATCAATTGGTAGTAATTCGTCTGAAGGCGGATCTGCTAAATTTTTGCTTTGTAATTCAGGCCATTCATCGAACATTTGTTGGGTTAATTTAGGCAGCTTTGAGTTGATTTTATCTATGATTAAGGCATCTAGTTCAATACAAACTTCTTTGTCATTTGCTGGTACGACTTGAATTGTTACAGCGCCACGCGTTACTGAGGATGCTATTAAACCAGAAATAGGTGTTCTAAAATTTCTACGGTCAAGCTGCAAATTATCCACACATGTTGATGACACTAAGGTAGCTTGAGAGCCAGAATCAAGCAGCAATCTGCACTTAACTGGTCTTCCATGTTTGTCCAGCAACTTTACTATAGCCGTTGGCAGTATCGATTGATGATATTGCAAAGTATTTCCTGTGACTTGTGCTGTCGCTATACTAGCCGAAGCTTGCTGGTTTGATTGAACTGTGGCTTCTCCTTGATTTGTTGATTGTGCGTCTGACGGAATCTGTGCCGTAGATGTTAATATCTCACTCTGTTCTTTGGATGCATCGTGAATCGATGTGTGATGATGGCGACGACAAACATAACATGTACGTCTCGAAGGGCAAAATTTACTACTATGGCCTGCATATAAACAATTGAAACATAGTTTTGATTGTATTATGAAATTCTTTTTCTGGTCCAATGTTAGTGCATTGTAGCGGTCACATTCATGAAGCTTATGTAATTGGAAACACATTCTGCATTTTTGAATGGGTCGCGAATGATTTGGTTTGAACTGAACTGGCTTTTCCTTGGTAACTAGATTAGATTGGCGTAAGTTCTCACTAAATATTTCATTAGATTGATCATGACTTCCATCCGGAATATTGATTGAAAATGATTTTGGTGTCTTCTGCACGAAACGTTTATGGCTGCTGCTTATATCACAATTCTCCAGAGCTAAGCATCGATCTTGTAAAAACTTGAGAAATACTTCAAACTTTGGAATGGTTGAATTAATTGTTTTAATGGACCATTGCCTTCTCGTTTCTTCGTCTATCTTTTGCAGTATTAAATGAATCAGCCAGGGATCTCTGGCTTCAGCTGAGTCTCCAAAAACCTTTAACCCGCGGATCACCTCATCTGAAGTATCACATATCGATCTTAATGACTTTACAGATTCATTATTGAATGACGGTTGATCTAGAAACCTTTTAATTAGTGATGTAATCACAGGTCCTTCGCGGTTGTACCTCTCTTTGACTTTGTTCCAGGCTTCTGGATAATTCGCAGATGTCACGGGAATGTGGCGTACTAAGTTGAGCGCATCACCTCTTAACACTGAAATTAAGTGCTGAAATTTCTGCACATCAGACAGTGAAGAATTCTTGTTAATTGATGATTCAAACATGTCTCGGAAAGTAGCAAATTCATAATAGCTTCCACTAAAAGATGGAAGTGTGAGTTTCGGTAGCTTTATTTCATCTTTTGGGGCTGCATGAAAACTTTGATCGCGCATTGTTTCCAACATTTCCCTCTGGTGGGTAGTGAAGGCTGTCATGGTTTCTTTCAACTGCGTTTGCATCGCTTTTAACATTGGGTTGTTCCCCTGAGCCAATTTCTTCAGTTTCACCTTTTGCGCAGTGTATCTTGACATAAAATCATCGCTTTCCGAATAATTTTCATCTATTTCCTCCAGTTGTTGATCATATCTTTCAAATTCGATAAGTGCTTTTTCCAGAACTTCTAAATGTACGTAAACTTCCTCGGCAGGTTCGTCACCAACGAATTTCAATGTCTCGATTCTAGTGAGAGACTTTTTTGCATAGCCGCGCTTTTTTTTCAATTCTGATATTTGCTTGTCACTCATGATTCACTGGACGCTTCAATAGATATAACTCACAGCACTTTTAATCTTATAATGGATTGCACCGACGTTCGATTTAATGTGTGGTATGCGTATCAAACGCACGTTCTTATCACCGCACGAGAAGATTTAATCGATATTTATTTATTGCACTGATTTTTTAGTTTAAAAACAAAAATTATTAATATTAAATTGTAAAATGCTTATGATTTTAGATGAATTTCAAAATGGCTGACTCACGACACGTGTTCCGCCCGATTCTCTGTATCTCCCCCTACACGTAGATACAGTAATTCTCATGCGAGGAATATTATCGAATAAACTCTATATGGTCCTCGTTATATCTACCGATCGACGACTGCTATCAACGATGACGGAATTCAATAATTTCCTCCCGGGTTTCGGCACCAGTTGAATTTGTTTCTCTGTATTTAATTTTTTATTAGTAAGCGCCTTTATTATTTAAGAATTGTTTCTTCTATCGCCGTCACAAATGTACTGTACAAATTACAATAATTTTTACACAAAAGAGCTTATACAAAAATAATAATTTGACAGCATAAAGTTCTAAAGCTTTTATATACAATAATTATGGCATGATTCCCGCTCACAGATGGCATTATTATCAGTATTACATAGAAAAAATCCGGTGTAAACGAGGAACAATTAAATTGACTATGTTTCAAAATATAAACAAATATAATATTTTGACGTTTCAAAATGAGCAGTGACTATAACAAAACTATACGTGGGTCAATTGGATAAGTATTTAAATTTATATTAACTTATTTAACTTATTTCTAAAATGATTAATGGAATATTTTCTTTCAGGTTGTGGCTGCTGCAATGAAGAC
The DNA here is from genome assembly GCA_958295665.1 of Tipula vernalis. NCBI lineage: Eukaryota > Metazoa > Arthropoda > Insecta > Diptera > Tipulidae > Tipula > Tipula vernalis. The sequence goes on from OY282558.1 coordinate 5,545,389, forward strand.
ATTCAACAATATAAGTTTCAGTCCTCCTGTAATTCAGCTGCATTGACAAGTATTAAACCCCAAATTACTTAAAATACTTCTTTTAGAATTTTTGAAATTCCTAAATTTCGCAAATAGTTGAACTGTTATTACTTAAAATCCACTAATTATTTCAATGAATATTTTAAATTTAAAAAAAAAAAAAAAAATTTTAATGTTAATTTTAATTTTTTTCGTAAATAATTTTTTTAAATTCTCTTTTTCATCGCTTGTGTAACATTTCAATTAAGAAATTCTTGAAAATTTTATAAATAAAATTCATTCAGTTTTAAATACTTGAAACATTTTCAAACTTTAAATTGCAAATACTAAAACTCGTTGAAATTCTTAAATTTCTTGAAATTTATGTGAATTCTTAAATTTTTCGTTATCCGAGCTCTCTAAATTTCAAATAAACATTTTTAAATTTTTTTGAATTTGATCAAATTCTTGAAGAATTTAGCCATTAACTTACTTATGATGCTTTGAAACTATTAAAAACAAACTCAAAGTTGTATTTACTCAAATTTCTCAAAATTTATATTCGTAAAATTATCGAAATGTTGATCTGGCTATTTTTAAAAATTCTGGAAATTTCTTATAGCTCCTAAATTGTATAAATTTCGCTAAAGTTTTTTAATTGCTTGGACAGTTTTAAACTCAAAATATTTCTCTTGTAATTTTTCAAATTTTTAAATGTTTTCGTAAATTTTTGTTTTCAACAAATCTTCATTTTCATCTCTTATATGTGTAACATTTCAACTAAGAAATTATTGAAAATTTTATAAACTTTAAATTGCTTGAATTTCTCCAGCCTCTTGAAAAGAAACTTTTGCCTCGTAAAAATATATAAAGATTCCTAAAACTCCTTAAGCTTCTCAAATTTCTTGAAATTTACGTAACTTCCTAAAATTTTGATTATTCAGCCTTTAAATTTAATTAAACTTTTTTAAAATTTCTTGAATTTGAACCAATTCTTGAAGAATTTAACCCATAACCTACTTTTGATGCTTTGAAAATTTTAAAAGTTATCAAAGTTTGTAAATTTCTTGAAATTCCAGAAGACTTAGAATTTTTAAAATTGTTAGAATCTCAAAGTTTCTATTAAATTTCTTAAAATTTATATTCGTAAAATCTAGCTACTTTCAAAAACTCAGGAAATTTCTTATCCCCTTCAATTCTTTAAGTTTCGTCAAATTTAGTTGCTTGAACGCTTGAACTCTTGAAATTTTTGAGATTCTAAAATTTTTCAAAAATGTGAACTGTTAATTACTTGAAATCCACTAATAGTTTAAATAAATCTTTTAAATTCTCAACTAAACCCAAATAAAATTTTCGAAATTTTTCTTCAAAATCTCATTTTAATTAAGAAATTCTTGAAAATTGTTTAACTAAAATTTAATTAGTTTTAAATTCTTCTAACATTTATGTATAAACTTTAAATTGTATGAATTTCTCGAACCTCTTGAAAAGAAATTTTTGCCTCGCAAAAAATATTTAGAGATTAAATCCTAAAACTCTTTGAAATTCCAAATTTCTTAAAAATTTATATACATTTTGATTATTCAGGCTTTAAATCTAACTAAAATTTCTTGAATTTTAATAAATTCTTGAAGAATTTAACCCAACACTTACTTATGGTGCTTTGAAATTTTAAAACAAATTCAAAGGCTAAACATTTCTTGAAATTCCTTTTCCTTGAGAATATTTAAAATTGTTAAAATCTCTTCTTTAAATTTTACCAAATTTTCTTTACAGTTTAAAACAGTTTTAAACTTTAAAATACTTAAAATATTTAATATCTCGTGAACATTTTGAAATTCTTAAATTTCTTAGAAATTTGAACTGTTTGTTAAAAATTAAATCCTAAAAGAAAATTTAGAACAATTTATATTTTGGTATTCTAAATATCTCGTTAAGCATTTTAACTGCGTTTGTTGGGGTTTTGAGCATCTTTGGTAGGTGTGAATTAGACGTAATAAAGCGACTGAAGATGATGATTTTTGCCATGGAAATGCATTCTGCATAAAATATTTTAAATAAATAAATGAAAAAAAAAAATTCAGCGTTTTTTTAATTTGTTTTAATTTAAAATTTGTGAAACAAAAAATTTGGTGGTTTTTAAATTATTCACGTCGAATAGTTTGCTGTTAATTATAATGCTTTGAAAGTTTTAAAACAAATTCAAAGTTTGTAAATTTCTTCAAATTTCAAGCCTAAGAATTTTTTATATTATTCGAATTTCAAAGTTGAATTTCTTAACTTAGCTATTTTTAAAAATTTAAGAAATTTCTGTTAACTTTAAATTGCGTCAAATATTTTTAGTTGCTTGAACAGTATTAAACCCTAAATTACTTAAAACACTTCTTTTAGAATTTTTGAAATTCCTAAATTTCGCAAATAGTTGAACTGTTATTACTTAAAATTCACTAATTATTTCAATAAATATTTTAAATTTTAAAATAAAAAAAAAAAAAATTTCGTAAATAATTTTTTTAAATTCTCTTTTTCATCGCTTATGTAATTTTTCAATTAAGAAATTCTTGAACATTTTATAATTAAAATTCATTCAGTTTTAAATACTTGAAACATTTTCAAACTTTAAATTGCAAATACTAAAACTCGTTGAAATTCTTAAATTTCTTGAAATTTATGTAAATTCCTGAATTTTTCGTTATCCGGGCTCTCTAAATTTCAAATAAACATTTTAAATTTTTTTGAATTTGATCAAATTCTCGAAGAATTTAGCCATTAACTTACTTATGATGCTTTGAAACTTTTAAAAAGAAACTAAAAGTTGTATTTACTCAAATTTCCCAAAATTTATATTCGTAAAATTATCGAAATGTTGATCTGGGTATTTTTTAAAATTCTGGAAATTCTGGAAGGGTTAACCCTTTCCGACCGAACATACACATTTGTGTAGGCAAACATTTTCTCCTTTGCGACCGAGCCAATATTTTTTCTGGAACAACTTTGAGACCGAACATACACATTTGTGTAGGCACATTAGAATAATTTTAATGTTTTTGTTTTTTATTGTGATTCCCCGAATGAAGTGAAATATCATAAAAAACAAACTAATTAATACCTAGAAAAAAACAAAAAATGAAAAAGTTTAGTACAGTGAGAAATTTTGTCAATGAAGTGTCGACATGTCGAAACGGATGAATCATCAAAAAAGTAAGTAAATAAAATTTTAAAAACAATTACAAATACCATCGTGCAATGATAATATTTCACTTACTAAATATATCAATTAGTGTATTTTAATAAATTTAATTTAAAAAGTGTAGTAGCGTTAGTGGTGGAACGGTTTTTTTAACGGCCTACACAATTGTGTAGGCTAGGTTATTATTAACACGCAAATAATTACTCAACGTACTTTTCAGATTTTGATTTAAGCTGTACAGAAGATCAGCTGGCCGTTTTGCGCATTTTGGAAGAATCCGATTTGGAAGATTTTAGTGATGATGACGACATATCTGATCCCACATGGATTTATGAACCTCGAATTATAGAAACGATCACTGAGATAGCAGATGTTGATGAGCCAGAATACACGGAAGATAATGAATTTGAGGAGCAGATTCAATCTAAACCTGCCGCTGTGCTAGAAAGACGATTTATTTGGAAAAATTCCAACTTTACTGGGTTTCCTATTCCTGAAGAAGCAAATATTGGTGATGATAAACTACCAGGTTCTCCTGTATCTTATTTTAATAAATATTTTACGTCTCAACACTTCGAGTCGGCTGCAATGTTCACAAACATGTATGCTCTTTTCAAACATGGAAAAGAATTGTCAACAACTAGTGTTGAGATCAAACAATTGTACGGGGCGCATTTGCTGATGGGGTGTATCCCATACCCTAGATTGCGATGGTATTGGAGAAATGGATTTCGCATTGATCTTTTAACATCAGTCTTTACTAGAAACCGTTTTATTTTGCTCAGAAACTGCCTACATTATGTTGATGCTGCTCTCCCAAACGACGTAGAAAACAAATTGTGGAAAGTTCAACCAATTATAATTGCCGTAAGAAACCAATGCAGAGAAATAAAAAGAATTGCGGGCCCATATTCAACTGACGAGCAAATGATTCCTTTTACTGGCCGATGTTCCTTACAAATGTAAGGATTCCTTTTAATGGCCAATGTTCCTATAATACGTTAAAGGAAAACCACGTCCAGTTGGATTGAAAAATTTCGTGGTTGCTACTTCTGGAGGAATGGTAATGGATTTTGAAATCTACCAAGGCACCAACACTCCGTTTAGTGATAGATCATTGGGTTTGGGGCCAGCAGTTATCCTTAGTTTAACAGAAACGTTGCCTGCGGGATCGTTTTTGTTTTTCGATAGATATTTCACTACAGTTCCTCTTTTGGCAAAATTAGAAGAATTGGGATTCTATGCTTTCGGAACGATAATGACGAATCGTCTCAAAAACATTAATTTTAAAAATGATAGGCACATGAAACGGGGTGACATGCAAGAATTTTCTAATAACGATGATATTGTAGCAGTAAAATGGCGAGACACAAATTCAGTGATAATGTTGTCAACAGCAGTAGGTCAAGAACCGGTTGAAAATGTTTCAAGGTGGTGTAAAAATTCGAAAAATTTCATAGATGTTCCTTGTCCAGCTGTGGTCAGGAACTACAACAAATTCATGGGTGGCGTAGACGTGTGTGACCAGATGATGGAGTACTACCGTACGTTCATCAGAACGAAAAAGTGGGCACTTAAAGTATCACTACACTTTCTGGACCTAGCAATAGTTAATTCTTGGCAGGAGTATCGACAAGATTGTACTTTTTCTAGAGTGCCAAAGAATCGGGTGAAAGATTTACTTGAATTTAGGTTGGAAGTAGCCGAGGCGTTATTAGCTTCTGTAGTTGATCTACCTAATCAGGGATCAGATAGTGAAGTTAAGACACCTCCACCTAAACGACCAAAAAATTATTGCTCACCTTTACCGGTGGATGCTAAACGATATGATGGAACTAACCACTGGCCTGTTTGTGATGATTTAGACACTGCCAGAAAATGTAGACTTCAAGGCTGTAAAAGTCGTACTAGATTTCGATGCAAAAAGTGTGATATTTATTTATGCATTACCAAATACAATAATTGCTTCGAACAATTTCATTTCAAATAATGTTATGGTCAACCATTTTTAATTTTTTAAGTTTTAATATGATTTTTACTACGTACCTGAATTAAATATATGTATGAATTAAATAAAATTACTCGTGTTTCAACTAATCAAGAACTTTTGTTATTTAACTGCATTGTGACCTAGACTACACAATTGTGTATGTAGTTTTCCAGGAAAACTATAAGTGGAAATATTTTTTTTTTTTAATCTTCCTAATTAACACGGAAAATTGTTTTTGTCGATTTTTGGCACAAAAATTCCTCGGCCGGAAAGGGGAAAACATTTGCCTACACAAATGTGTATGTTCGGTCTCAAAGGGGTCCTAGAAATATAATTGGTTCGGTCGGAAAGGGAGCTCCTAAATTCTATAAATTTCGCCAAAATTTTTTAATTGCTTGAACAGTTTTAAACTCAAAATTTTTCTCTTGGAATTTTTAAAATTTCTAAATGTTTTCGTAAATTTTTGTTTTCAACAAATCTTCATTTTCATCTTTTATATGTGTAACATTTCAACTAAGAAATTATTAAAAATTTTATAAACTTTAAATTGCTTGAATTTCTCCAACCTCTTGAAAAGAAACTTTTGCCTCGTAAAAATATTTAAAGATTCCTTAAACCTTTTAAGCTCAAATAACCTTTTAACTCAAATTTCTTGAAATTTACACAACTTCCTAAAATTTGGATTATTCAGCCTTTAAATTTAATTAAAAATTTCTAAAATTTCTTGAATTTGAAACAATTCTTGAAGAATTTAACCCATAACTTATTTTTGATGCTTTGAAAATTTTAAAAGTTATCAAAGTTTGTAAATTTCTTGAAATTCCAGAAGTCTTAGAATTTTTAAAATTGTTAGAATCTCAAAGCTTCTCTTAAATTTCTTAAAATTTATATTCGTAAAATCTAGCTACTTTCAAAAACTCAGGAAATTTCTTATCCCCTTCAATTCTTTAAGTTTCGTCAAATTTAGTTGCTTTAGTTGCGTTCACGCTTGAACTCTTGAAATTTTTGATATTCTAAAATTTTTCAAAAATGTGAACTGTTAATTACTTGAAATCCACTAATAGTTTAAATAAATAATTCTCAACTAAACCCAAATAAAATTCTTGAAAATTCCCCAAAGAAATTCTTGAAAATTGTTTAACTAAAATTCACTTAGTTTTAAATTCTTCTAAACATTTATGTATAAACTTTAAATTGTATGAATTTCTCGAACCACTTGAAAAGAAATTTTTGAAATTTTCAAACTTCTTCAACTTTATGTATAGTTTTGTTGAATGAAGTTTTTGTTATAATAAAGAAAAATTTAAATTATGATATCGAACCTATTTTATCCTAATTTATCGTCTTTCGTACAAAACTCATGATACAATTTGTGCATCAATTTTAATTTTATAGTTTGTACGTATTGTTTTAAACTCTAAAATACTTAAAATATTTAATATCTCGTGAAATTCTTAAATTTCTTAGAAATTTGAACTTTTTGTTAAAAATAAATAAAACCCTGGAAATTCTTAATCTGAATTTTTAAAATCCGTTAAAACTATAAGTTACTTGCAATACACCTAATTGTTTAAATAAACATTTTTTTTATATTTAATATTTCAATTAAGAAATTCTTTAAACTTCTATAAAAGAGATTTTTGCCTCGTTAAATATTTTAAGATTAAATCCTAAGATCCCTTGAAATTCCAAATTTCTTAAAAATTTATATACATTTTGATTATTCAGGCTTTAAATCTTACTAAACATTTCTTGAATTTTAATAAATTCTTGAAGAATTTAACCCAAAACTTACTTATGGTGCTTTGAAATTTTAAAACAAATTCAAAGGCTGGACATTTCTTGAAATTCCTTTTCCGTGAGAATATTTAAAATTGTCAAAATTCAAAGTTAAACTTCTTAAAATTTATATTTACAAAATTATTGAATTTTTATCTGGGAAATTTTAAAAATTAAGAAATATTGTAATAGGTCTTTAATTCTTTAAATTTTACCAAATTTTTTTAACAGTTTAAAACAGTTTTAAATATTTAATATCTCGTGAAAATTTTAAAATTCTTAAATTTCTTAGAAATTTGAACTGTTTGTTAAAAATGAAATCCTAAAAGTAAATTTGGAATAATTTATGTTTTGGTGCTCCCAATATCTCGTTAACAATTATAACTGCGTTTGTTGCGGTTTTGAGCATCTTTGGTAGTGTTTTAAACGTAATAAAGTAGCTGAAGATTATGGTTTTTGCCATTGAAATGCGGGCCATTGTGGTTTACATGTTATTCACGTCGAATAGTTTGCTGTTACTTATAATGCTTTGAAAGTTTTAAAACAAATTCAAAATTTGTAAATTTCTTCACATTTCAAATCTAAGAATTTTTTAAATTATTCGAATCAAAGTTAAATTTCTTAACATCTATATTTGTAAAACTATTGAAATTTTGATTTGGCTGCTTTTAAAAATTGAAGAAATTTCTGTTAACTTTAAATTTCGTCAAATCTTTTTAGTTGCTTGAACAGTATTAAACCTTAAAATACTTTAAATACTTCTCTTAGAATTTTAGAAATTACTAAATTTCTCAAATAGTTGAACTGTTATTAGTTAAAATCAACTAATTATTTCAATAAATATTTTTAAATTAAAAAAAAAAAAAATCGTAAATTTTTTTTAAATTCTCATTTTAATCCCTTACGTAAAATTTTAATTAAAAATTTTTTTAAACTTTAATAATTAAAATTCATTTAGTTTTAAATTCTTCAAAAATTTATAAATTACCTCTTAAAGGGAGATTTTTGCCTCGTAAAAATATTTAAATATTGAATGCCTTGAAATTCTTTAACTTCTTGGAATATGTAAATTATTAAAATTTTGATTATTCAGACTTTAAATTTAATTACAAATTTCTTAAACTTCTTAAATTTAACCCGTAACTATGATGCTTTGAAATTTTTAAAACAAATTTTTGAAATTATTAAATTTTTTAGAAATTTGAACTGTTTTTTAAAAACTAAATTCTGAAAATTCATTTTTAAAACAAATTTTTGAAATTCTTAAATTTTTTAGAAATTTGAACTGTTTTTTAAAAACTAAATTCTGAAAATTCATAATCTAAACTTTTAAAATTCGTTAAAACATAAATTACTTGCAATAAAATTAAACAAATATTTTAAATTTTTTAATTAAAACAAAAATTAACTTTTCGTAATTTTTTTAAAATTATCATTATTTCGTTTTCTCGAATTTCTTGAAATTTATGTAAATTCGTAAAATTTTGATTATCCGGGTTAACAATTTCTTGAAATTCTGAAATCGTAGTATCTTTAAAATTTTTGGATTCTTAGGAATTCAGGAAACTTTTTGAAGTTCTTAAAATTTAACGGAATTCGAACGGAATTCTATCTAAATTCTTATTTTTTATACCTCTTGATCGTATTGAAATTCTTAAATTTGTTGTAATTTGAATTTTTTGAAATTCCTTGAATTTAATGAAATTCAGTTCTAGTTTTCTTGAATTGAAAAAAGAATTTTAAACTTTTTAAAATTTACAAATTAAATTTTTTAGAAACTGCTTTTTAAAATTATTGATATACAAAATAATACTTTTGAAATTCAAAATTTATAATATCGTTAAAATTCTAAAATTCAATGCTCCTAAAATTATGACAGTCTAAGAAATAAGTCAATACTTAAATTCCTCGAAATTTTTATTCTTAGAAATTTTTATAAATTCTCTTTAGAAATTTCGTGAACCTTTTATAACTTGACAAATTTTTTTAAATTTCTTTCTGCTTAAAATTCTTGAATATGGGAAATTTTTAAACTCATAAAATTTTTGATATTATAAAAGTCTTAGAATTCTTAAAACTAGCTAAATCCTTAAATTTATTTAAACTTATTTCAACTAATTTTTCGAATTTTGAAGCTCTCGTAATTTTTTGAGAAACTGATCTAGAAACATTCTTATAACTTTCAGAAAATCTCAAAATTTGGACAAATTTTTTAAATTTTGTTGGTTTCCAAAAAAATTGAAATCCTAAAATTGTTTAGAACCTTGAACTGTTTAAAAAGTATAAATTTTTAAAATTTTTTAGAAGTTTCGAGACATTGTAGTCTCGCGAGAAATTGATTTAATATTTTTAAACTTCTTAGAAACGAAAAATTATTGAGGTTTTGGTTACCTTCACAAGACTGAGAGATACAGTTTCCTATCTCTTTCTACATTTTTTTTTGTAACTTTATAACAAAATAATTTCTACAGCGAAATTTTAAAATTTATGAGCCTCGCAAATATTTAATTTGTGTTATTTATTACGTATTTTAAAATTTAAAATTTTCTTTTGAATTCGTGAACTAATTGGCTATAGATGTGGTAATAATGCAATGGGCATTATAAATAATTTAAAATAATCGGGTTGCAAGAACATATTAATTCAATAACCATAAATACTTGCGCACTTTTACATGTTGTCCTTACCCGAAGGATTCCAATACATAATATGATATCGCTAAAATTAAAGATAATTTGCAATAACCGTAAAAATGTACCACGCTGTGTAGTATCACAAACTCAACAAGATTACACCCACTGCAACCCATTTAAATCATAATTACTTATTGAAACGCAACCCATCTCAATAAGTGTTTATATATTTTTTATTTAAATACCCAAGGTGTTTCGCTTAATCTAAATGGCCATAATTTAACATCCAACTTATTATCTTATGACTCAGCCATTATTTATATATGTATGTAAAAGCAAGAATTAATTAAAATAGCATTAAGACGATTCAAATACGTATACTATATATCGCGAGTACACATCTTACCAGAGTTACATCTATCAACCTTAAGCAAATGTTTTTAATAATATAATTTAAATTAAAATACATTATTTCCTATTAAATATAATCTTGTTCTTAAGGCGATTTATATTATTAATTTAAAGTCAAATAAGTAATTTGTATAAAAGGAAAAAACTACGTCGTTCTGCAATTTAGATCTCAAGATAAGAGTGAAATAGGAATTATGTATGGATGATAATTTCTTTGAAGTCTCGTTTTAGATGGTATAAATGTTAACCCTGCACATTGTTAATTTCCGGGAAAAATTCTACCGCTAAGATGTGTCGGTCTTTTGTCCGCGATATACATATATACGAAATCAAATTGCGTAACTGTGCGCTACCTGCATGATCGAACAGTTATTGTTTTAATTTCTATATTATGTTCTTATATTGTTTATATAAATCTGACAAGTCAACATCCTTTAGTTATGGTAATTAAATTGAAAAAAAAAATAAAAATAAAATAAAGACGCAAACAGAAAAGTCTGTATAATTAACTTTGTCAATGCATGCAATAATTATTATTTGTAACCATAAAATTTAACCATGCATTAATGTAACAACAAGACATGGGTATATAGTAAAATATAATATAACTATAGAGACAAGTGTATATGGGTAGTGAATAAAAACAAAAAAAAAAAATAACAAACCATCGCGACGATCTCACGTTACACACTGTGTTTATTACACGTACATATATTTGCTTGTAATAACAAGTAGAATAAAATTGAATTGAATATCTATAAAATATGTCAAATAAAATTAATTATATTAAGTTGAGATGAAAATGAAATAAGCATCAGATAATTAAGATTTTATATTTTATAAAAATAAATAAATAAAACATCACTTAAGACATTCTCTTTCCCTTCTCTTCTTGAAAATCAAATTCGAACCGATTTAATAGTATTATTTATATGAATGTCTCTGTATATCTCTAAATATATATACTCAACAAAACTACTTTGCTTTCTAAGCATTATAACAAAATACGTAAATGATGCACGATGATGTGAAATATTATGAATTTGATTCCAAAGATTATCCAAATTATTTATAAAAAAAAAAATGAAGAAGAACCAGAGAGAAGAATCACCTTTACAATAACAAATAACAAATCTTGTAAAGTGTGGATTATTATAAGTTGCAGGCGATAAAAAATGATGAAAGTTTTATTTTTATTTGAATTTAATACACTCCAATAGATGTACAAATATCTGTCATTAAAGTACATATTTACTTCTAACGAGATGTTTTGTATTGTCTATAGGTCTGGGTTCTATAAAAGCCTTTGGCGACATATAAAATTATACACACAGAATTGAAGATAGCTCATTAGGTAGCGGGGTACATCGTCGTCGAGCCTTCAATTTTTTTTTTTAATTCACTTGTATCGTTTTCATTTTTATTTTTTTACTTAAAGACGATTTCCGATTACCTCACAATATGGTGCAATAGAATAATAAAAAAAATTCACATGAAATTGATGATAGTTCAACTTTCATTCTACTTGAAAAACTCGAGTATATTAAAAAAATAAAAAGTAAATCACTGACTTTGCTTTCGATAAGCCATAAAAAAAGAAGAGAAATAAAATCCATTTTTCTTCTTTCAAAATAAAAATAAAAACAAGATGAGAAAACCATCTTCATCGTCATCATCATCATCATCATCATCATATCTATTAACAATTTTTTTATATGTACATAAAAATTTCTTTATTTTAGTTCATGTGAAAGGTCAAGTTCGTGATTTTTTGATATTTTTCTATTTTTCTTCAAGAATTTTTTTTTTCTGTGTACACATTATCCGAGGGTAAATACATTTGTTCCAAAGTTTTATGTCTTTTCTGTACAAAACACGAATTGGCAAAAACAATATCAAATTTAAATTTCTAATTTTTTAATTCTTTAACACAAAGTAAAAAATAGCGCGGAAAATGTTAAATTTTATATATGGATATATGTACGAGCACTTATGGATAAGATTTTTCGCGATATATCGCGCTGTGTGGAACTTCCCACATGATATACCTATATATAAAAACCATTCACATGCAATATAATTTACAGCCAATCATTCAACTTGCCATTTATCTTAATATAATTTACGGTACTTAAACTTAACTAGGTATATATGTACATATATACGAATTAGGTGTGAATATGTAAAACTAATTTATTGTTACACAGACAGAAGTTAATCTGTGAAACTTGTGTGGTCCTTGTGTTACTACACAACACTGTAATTCAACAACCCGCCGTAATAAGTTACATCCAAATTTGTGGCACCAAAACGATTATTGTGTAACAAATATTTGCATAGAATTTTTTAATGTAAATAATTTAAATAAAAATCTAATTTTTATCATGTACTGCAAAATTTAATTTGAACAGATTTCTGTTCTCTCTAGCAACGATAAAAGGCAAACGAGAAAATCTACAAAATGTAAGAAGAGATCCACACCCATTTCATGTCGACGATTTTTTATTTTTTTTTTAGTTTTCTTATTTTAATTTAATTTAATTTAGAAATTTGAAAGGCAAAAAGTTATAAGAATTTTTTTTTTTGTTTTTTTTACTTTTATTTACGTAATCGAAAGAAGATGGGTTTGTTATTTTATTCTACAAACATATCTAAACAGTGTGAGTAGCAAAATCGTTTTCGAATCGTGATAATCTTATAGAGAAGATGAACATAATATTTATTTATCGGGTAGACTGTTGTGTAATGTAACTGGGACACAAAAAAATATTGTATTCGTTACAGTGTGCATAGATCAATGAAATATTTAAAATTTCTAATGTTCGATTAGCAGTTTTTTTTTAAGGCCCAGTTGCTTAAATATAGAGCCAATGGCCAGTTAAATAATGCGCATATTCTGGTACAATAAACATAACATAACATTTTTGAACTCAGAATGGAGACATCCGTTGCATGCATAAAGAAATCGATATTTGTCAATAAAAAGTAAATGCGCAAGGCAAAATATTTTTGTTTAATTTTACATCAACTTAATCCCCAATTCGTTGCTCTCGTTTATGCCCCCCAACTTTTAGACACTTTACATTTTTCGTTTTATTTTCATTCATCTCACTACCACATGTAAAAACTTATATTCGCTATTAAAATGGAGAAGAAAAGCAATTTCAATTGAGCATGCAAGTAATAATATGACACCATTTTCGTTTTTCTTCACATTTCTCAGTCCGGTTAAATTTTTTGTGAAATACAAACGCGTCCAATTGTTGTAGAGATAGCAGAAATGCTTAAATAAATGTTTGCACTCAAATGGTAAAAAGTGGATGAACTTGGTGTCACATAGCCGCTCCAACGTTGACCATTTTGCGTGAAATGTTTTGTAGAATATCAAAATTCGGCGATATCATACGGCCACCCAAATCGCCCAATTTGACACCAACAGACTTTTTTTTTATGGAGCTTTCCGAAAAGTCCACTACCTTTTGCTGATCTATAAGCCAATATTTGACAAGACATTGCCAAAATTTCGACTGAAATACTGCGCAACGTCATGAAAAGTGGTGAAAAATGACATGAAGCTTGCATCAATGCTTCTATTTTCATACCGCAAGCAAAATGAATTGTAATGATTCCAATATAAAATATCAGCGGTAATTTTCCAGAATTTTCTTTTAGTTATTCAGTAATTCAACCAACAAAACGTTCATTCAACTATGACCCACTCTATATATAAAAATGTATGCAAGAGGAAATGATACTGTTTGAGTCGTTTCGAACAAAAATTTGCTGTAGAAATATTTAGGACGTAAAAGCTCCCTTTTGTGTCTATAAATGAACAAGGAAGGGTTCAAAAAACAATTTTTTTTTAATTTTTGCCCCAAAATCAAATTTGCTTTCTGATTTTGATCGTAGATCTCATTTTACGAACAAAATAAGTTCATAGTTTTTTTGTTTAAGAAATCTAGAATCGAACTATTTGATATTTGAAATGAATATGCAACACATCATGCAACAAGTGCAACAAGTAACTTCGGACAATTTTCTTCGAACAAAACCAAGAAATCTCGAATAATCTAGAAAATTTGAATTTCGAAGAGTTACCAGACATCTTCAATAATGTTGAATAATCTGTAAAATCAAGTCGAACGAGTACCTAAACTCGAAAATTTTGAATAATCTTCAAAGATAACCTCGAAAGTATCAAATAATCTCCTCTTTGGATTAATCCAAAATTATTTCCAGATATCGAGAAGAACTTGCTTCGAATTCTATCTTCAGAAATCAAGAACATGTCTTTAATTTCAAATAACTTCGAATACCAAGCACCTCTTCGCTATTTAAATTCATCAAATATGGATAACTCCAAAAATTTCGAATTTTGAGAATATCATTTCAGTAAGATCAAGTAACTAAGTACTATAAGTGTAATTCAACCCCACAAAATATCGAAATTCTCGATTGATCGCTAAATTTGTAACATGAAGTAATTCAACGCCTTGTTAAGTAATATCGAAGAACTTGATTAGAACCGACTAATTATGAAAACCTCGAATAATGTTAGAATTCATAACCTCGATATTCTGAAAAATTTCGAATGTTCCAGAAAATCTCGAATAAACTTTCAATTCTAGAATAATTTTGAAATGGTTTTTCTAAAAAAAAAACCAGTTAGAAGACACCAGATAATTTATAAAATATCTGGTGCCTTCTAACTGTTTTTTTTTTTAACATTAATCAACCCTGGAAATCTGGTTAATCCAGATCTACATTTTGCTACATTTTTCGCTAAACCCTAATTTCCAAAATCAAATTCGATACAATGTCGTCATTTACTTTAAAATCCGAAAATTTGGAAAGCGACGAGTTTCGAATCGACTAAAATCACACTTTGATGCATTAGACACTTGTCTCAACGAGGAACTTAGTAATCCTGATTTAATTCCAACCCAACCTCATTCCTACGCCAATAGGTGTCCTATTAACGAAACCTCTATCTGTTCAGTTAAACTGAAAAATTTACAAGCTAGACTTCTTAAATTTATGGAGAATAATAATCCGGATGCAGAAGAGGAATTAGACATTATTGCCACTCAGCTTCTCCATTTTAAAGGTCGTTTCGAGCGAATATCAAACAGAGAAGCAGTTCGTGTAGCGAGTTCGGAATATCTTAAAATTTGCACGGACCTTCTTATATTGTGTGAAGATCGTAAACACAACGTCAAGGACATTAACTCTTCTTTAGTGGGGGTCAATGCTACTCAGATACAACCATTCGAATACACGTTGAAAGGAGACACAAGGGCATTTGATCGGCGAAACCAAGAGCTTCCGCAAGAGATTTCAACGCCAAAGTTCAGACAAACAACCTTCGAAAATGTTGGTACGTCTAATTTTCAATCTGAAGGGTTCTGGTTATTACCAACCTCCACCGCAAACAGTTTACTATAATCCGATTCCTCCAACATATGTATATACGACCAAATTTACCTATTAATTTTAATATTGGAGTCCCTCAATCTCCGCTGTTACCAAGGGGAGGGAATGTTACTTCACAAAATATTGGGTACGATTCGGAAATTCCTACACAATTCAATTCTAAGGAAACCCCTCAAGCACAGGTCGCTAGTTCTATTGGAGAACAAACACAACTAGTAGCTAAATTACCATTACAAACACCAGTTTATAAGTGGAAGGTAAAGTTTGATGGATCGCCTACCAGTATGGCTGTAGACAAATTGCGTGCAACAAAGCCTTAACAACACGCTGAATCGAAGCATTATTACTACTCCGTTTGAGTTATTAGTTGGCACTAAAAAATGCACAGAAAACTGATACGAGAATTCAAGAAATTATTAAAAATTTCAGAAACTCTCGAGATAGTTTAAGAGAAACTGCGAAGAAGCAAATAGAAAAAATTCAAATTGAAAATCGACGATCATTTAGGAAAAACCGCAAAGCTCCTACGACCTACAAAGTCGAAGATTTAATAGCTATAAAGAGAACTCAATTTGGACCATGTTTCAAATTGAAGCCAAGATTTTTCGGACCATACAAGGTGTGCAAAGCTAAAGAAAATGAACACTACGATGTAGAAACGGTAGATGAACACGAGGACCCTAAGAGAACGTCAACAGCAGCCAAGTTTATCAATCATTAGTTGGATTCGTCGTTTGAACGTTTGAATCATACGGGTCGGATGAGGAGTAGGATGGACGAGTGTGGGTTTCAAATCCCTGAAAAAATTGTGTTATACATCCCTGAGTTTTTGTAGTAGACAACCATGTTTGTTTTTTTTTACAGTTTCGGGAGACAGTGATGTACGTTGAAATAATAAAGAGCGCATGTATAAAGACGCCTACGAGTATAGTTTTATTAAATATTCTAATAATAAAATCCCACATACATATATCAACCATTGCAATTTTATGCTTGGACAGACTCATCGGTTTCGCACTTCAGAAATACAAGCCCAACCTTGCAGATTGCGCAGCTCGAGGACTGTCTTCTACTGTTCCAGTTCAGTTTACTATTTGGTGGTATGGAACAAAATGGCCGTAAAGTCTGGCCAAAATCTGATTCAAAACATGACAAGGGTTAATTTGCAAAGAAGGCAAGCCTAAAATATGACCATTTTCCAACAATTCAACGTAACGTCTGTTTTCGGAAATTTAATAAGGAAGGACTCAAGTTGGCGTACGATTTGGCGGATAGTGGAGTCAAAGATTTATAATTAACTGCAAGGTCAACAAACACGAGACAATCAGTAAACGGCAAAAATTCCTAATTAGTGATGAAATACAAGAAGCAGAGAAATTGATTTGGGCAAATAAACACATTATTGATGCAAAAGGCTCTATCATCTAAGGACACGTTGACATCTTTATCCCCTTTTATTGATCAAGCTGGGATCACGCGAGTGGGTGGCAGACTGCACAATTCATCACTGCGTTACAATGCGAAATATTTAAAACAATAACAATAGTTGCGTATTATTATGTATTGAATTCAATTTTCGACTAGTTTTATGTTTCGATCAGTTGACGGTTGCCCATCAACTGATGAGATAGCGATAGTAGATCTTATGATAGCATTGTTATATCACATGCATTATGAATAAAAATCAGAATCGATCGAATCAATGTTATCTGGAGAAGGACGTAACGGTAGTCAATCATCGAATGTTACCATTTCACATATTCCGGCGTTCGAAAATTTTGATGCTAAGAAGGAAAGCTTCAAATATTACCGTCAACGTTTCGAAAATTATATTAAAATGAAACAACTGGATGAAGATAAAATCAAAAGTGCACAGATGCTATTGAGTTCAATAGGCGCATCAAATTATAATACATTATCAGCCTTAGTAGCACCAAAAATGCCGGGAGATTTAGAATATGATCAATTAATCTCTGAATTAGAGAAGCATCTAGAACCGAAAAAAAGCTCGTTAGTGAGTCAGTCAACACTAATTTTTATCAATATATCAACAAGAGCAAGAAAAATAGCAGATTACGTAGCAGCTTTACGCCGTAACATTGCTGTATGTGATTTTAAAGTAAAGTGTCAATGTGGAAACAGTACATCAGCAGCAGACTTGTTTCTTCGAGCTCAATTTGTTCGAGGTATAAAGGATAACGGTATAAAGGAGAAAATCCTTCAATTAGAGCAAACTGACTTTAGCGAAATTGTCACGAAAGCAATAGCAATGGAAGCATCAAAAGTGAATTGTCAAGAACTGTCAAAAAGACAAGATATTACAACAGCTGCTAGTGACATTAACAAAATAATCAATCATCAATCACGGAAGGACAGTTATTCCTCAAGAAATTCATGAAATCAAAGTAAAAGTCAGTCAACACCAAGGGGAAATCATGATCAAACGCGATCAAAATCAAAAGGATGGATCGACTACAAGAAACTTGGGATCGACAATGTATGTTTACGATGCGGTCGGAATAATCATAAATCAAAAGACTGTCGAATCGAACGACATCTTGCAAAAGTATGCATAAAAGCTCTCTTAAATAAAAGGAATCGATCAAATTCAACAAATGCTGTCACAACAAATAGGATGAACAATTATGATGATATGGGAGTAAACAAAATTATCGATATTTACGACCAGTCCACACCGGAAATGGGCCAGGACACAAAGAAGTTTTACACTAGTGTTAAAATCGAAGGGGTTCAGCAAAAATTTGAAGTCGACACAGGTGCTGGATTCACACTTATTCCTAATAGTCAATATAGAAGTCTAGGAATCAAAAAGCAGCTAAAACCAACCAATATCGCATTCAGATCATACACAGCAAATGTGTTCTTACCACTGGGGATAGTCAATGTAAAAGTAGAATATAAAGGGAATGGACCTAATGAAGACATGTACGTCATTCTAGACGGGTTCGACTCACTATTAGGGAGAACATGGATCAGGCATTTAAGAAATTTAGAAATTTCAAAAATAAATCGGGAAATGCATATCCGAGTAATAAATGATGAGAAAGACATTGAAGCATGTTTTCCAAATATTTTTACCCATAAGGTTCGCTGTATACCAAATTTTAGTATCAAGTTACAACTTCGTGAAGGTGGGAAACCCAGCTTCACACCCGGAAGGGATGTTCCATACGCGCTACGAGAACAAGTAGAGAAGGAGCTGGATAATTTAGAACAAGAGGGTATCATAGCAAAATCAACCACGAGCGATTGGGGATCGCCTTTGGTAGTGATTCCGAAAGGAGATGGAACAGTTAGACTTTGTGTCGATTACAAAGTTGGAGTAAATGATCAATTAATAAACGTCAATTATCCAATCAAAAAGATCGAGGACATATTGAATAACTTACAAGGTGCAAAATATTTTTGTCGATTGGATCTGTTTAAAGCAAATCTTCATTTAAAAGCTGACGAGGAGCATTATTATTCAAACAATAGCGACACACAGAGGAACTTACCGAATGAAGCAGAATTTAACCGGATAATCGATCAAGTGCTTCAAGGGCTAAACAAGACTATTGCATATTTCGATGACATACTCATGCACGGGAAAACACGGCATGTTTAACCAGACTAAGTAAATATGATTTGCATTTAAATAAAAACAAATGCTCGTATTATCAACGAAAAATCGAATATCTGGGACACGTCGTGGAAGACAGAAAAATTTCAAATTCCCCTTCAAAAGTAAAAGCAATCATCGAAATGCCACATCCAAGGAATGTAAAAGAAGTTAGACAATTGTTAGGAATGATAACTTATTATTCAAGATTCTTGCCTGACGTCTCTACTGTTACTTACCCGATTCGAAAATTATTACAAAAAAATGAAAAATTTGTATGGTCAAAGGAGTGTCAAGCAGCATTCATAAAATTTAAAAAGGAAATTGCGAGTGATCGAATACTTGTACCATTCAACATAGAATTACCGGTAACATTAGCAACGGACGCAAGTCCTACTGGAATCGCGGCGATGTTGTTACACACAACCGACGGGGAGAACGCCCGATTACTTTTGCCTCACGTTCGCTTTCAAGCGCGGAGCAGAACTATTCACGGCTGGATCGTGAGGCTCTGGCAATAATTTTTGGAGTAGATCATTTCTTCGATTACCTATATGGGAGACGATTTACATTAATCACGGATAATCAACCGTTAACAAGGATTTTCCACCAAAAGTCAAAATTACCAAAAATGACTTCCGCTAGATTACTACGCTACGCATCATTCTTGGCGGGTTTCGACTATAATGTCTCATTTAAGAAGGGCATCGACAATCAAAACGTCGATTGCTTATCAAGAGCACCAGTACACCAAGAACATACTACCTTGATCAACAAGTTCCCGGAATAACCACCGTGTGGCGCTCCCATCGTTCCGATTTGAGTTCTGTTTTTTTTGTTAAGTTGGTACATCTGTTGTTGATATTCCCTCTAAATCTTAGCGTCATAGCTTGACATTTGCAAAAGTTACGTAGTCAAGAGTACATCTATCTCTGTGTGTGTTGGCGATTTTTCCATTAATGCAAACATTGCATATATGGTATTCGTATGTTGGAGCAATGCCGTCTAGAATATACAAGCCATACTACTGTCTACGTCACTTAATTTATGTCGACAGTTCCATTAATCTTCTGCAGATGGCATTAATGCTACAAAAATGAAAGAGAACAAAACTTGAAAACGAAGAGATTAAAACATGTGAAAAATAAAAATAATAAATTAGTATTAATCCAAGCGCAAGAAAGGGAGGTTGTACGTCGTGTATTTTTTCATAATTTAAAATTATTAATAAAAAATAGTTCATATAAATTTTACCAACTCATATTATATTTTTAGTTAATATTTATTTATATTTAAATCAATATTTTATTAATAATATTATTAGTTTTAAATTATACAGAAAATTAGCAGAGATAAAAATATGTACAACCTTCCTTTCGTACGCATGAGATAATACTAAATAATTTTTTTATTTTTGAAATGTTTTATTCTCTGTTTCTCTCAACTCTTTCATTTTTCGAATGTTAATTGCCATCTAGGTTATGTCGCTGAATTAAAAAAAAATAATTTTTGCTTTTAGCAGTATGGCTTGTATATTCTAGACGGCATTGGTTGGAGCCACATCGATTGTTTTATGCTATTTGAGCACACGGTCAATCACAATTTATTCGTAAACGCCCGTAAATAAATGAGACCATGGACCGAATGCAAAAACACCAACATCATCACCATTGTTTTTGTGTCCGGGCCCATTGGCTTCCATAATAGCGAAACACCGTAATGTACGTCGTAATGGCGCAATAATTTGCACCATATATGTCTTAATAAAAGATCATTAAAATCAGAATTAGAAAGCAATCAACAAACGGCATTGTACACAAAAATATGTAGAACAATGATGAAATTGTTACCCGCAAAAGTCTTGAAGAAGTTGTAGCGAAATTGGCGGTGTTTGACGGAACAACAATTAGGGACATTACTCGATTAGAATTTATCCGCGAATCAATTGCCAAATGTACGAAGGGAGTGCCAAAAAATGAGTCACACTTTATGAGGCTGTGTGCAAATTGTTGTGGATTTGAAAAATGGAAAACCGTTAGGTAAAAGATTCAACATCACACTTGATGAATGGTGTAGCTTACGAATTAAAAAGGTACTTAAATATAAATTTGCTTGACAACGATGAAATTGTACCGTTTAATTTAGATTTGGTTAGAATACTAGGCACTAGCTCTGCAACGGTATTAGTGAAGCTAGTAACCGAGCATTTGAAACTATGGCCGTGTGTGTGGGTGGTTACACGCCATAATAATTTTATGCTTCACTTATACAAAGAATTAAATATTCAACATTTATTTTATAATGCTTTTATTTATGTTTCGGAATTCTTTCTTTTTATTTTGCACAATTTTATTTCTTTTTAAAGATTTACAATTTATTTTGTATAAATCTTTATTTAGCTTTATTCACTTACTGGCCTCATATATAACGGCTCAGTAAAAGCTAGTAGTTAATATTTTTAATTTTAATATCAATTATATACACGACACAATGATGTGCGCGTGACTCAGTTAAATGATTATTGTTTTTTATTGCATAGGAAAATTCCTTTTATATGAATTCTCCCTTTGTTTTTGCAGCTCATACTACGATAGCGTAAATTTAGTGAACTCGTATTTTTAGCATTTTGATTTATAGTTCAGAATGCTCATAACTAGAGGTCACGCGGAATAATTTAGGAGAATAAAATGCTTGTTATAATTTAGTACATTTTAATTTGTTTATTTTTGAACTGTCATTTTCTGTCAGTGCAATTAGTGAAATTAGTGAACGCCACAAAACGTTTCAATCTAGATTTTTAAAAGGATATTGTTGGGAGTACGAACGATGGCGCTAGTGTAATGCCGGTTTGAAGACCACGATATCCGAATTTCATTTGATATTGATTTAGAAGTAGAATATGACGAAACAATTAGTATACATCAACAAATCAGTAATGTAAGAAAAATTGTTGAACTTTTTAGATTCTCAGCGGTCCGAAATAATTGTCTACAAAATAAAATTAAGGAGATATTGAGACACGAATATCAACTAGCTTTAGACGTAAGAACTTGGTAGAATTTAATGGCTGATATGGTTGAAATATTTCTGAAGCTTCGGAAACCGCTTCAAAATGCTCTTTTAGAACTCAATACGTCAGTAACTTTAAAAAACCTGCCCTGAAACCTTTACAATTATGTATTAAAGAAAAGGATTTTTCAAATCATATAAGGAACAGTAGTAAAAGAAAAGAATTTCTACGATGTGTAAACTAAGAAATACTCTTTATTGATTGACACAGTCAGCTAAATTTACCAAAGTTAAATTGCTGCTTCATGATAATTTCGCTATAACTGTTTTATATTTCTCGCTATTCTTAAATAATAAAATAAAACCTATTTAGAGAAATATTTTCGTGCTTTGTATTTTAACCTTTCGGCTGAAGTAATATTGACTGCACTTTTACCTATGTGGCCTAAATTAACAAACATTTTTTTATTGGTGAATGTCAATTTATTTAAAAGAAGATGACTTCCAAAAGAGAAAACCTTCAACATTTTTATTAAATGTATGTCCTAGAGGTATTCAAAGTATAACGAAAACTATCTGCATATTATGTACCAACAACTTCTTACACATAACGTAATATTTTCATTTCTTACATACATACCGACCGATTATCATCCGAATCATATTTCATTTAATTGGTCCAATTGGGTGTTTTTTTTTACCGTTTCATTATAAAATATAGCCATTATTCAAAGTAAAGCGCGCGCATCTATAATTTTTGACACTTTCTAAATATTTTACCACAATCATACTGTGATGATTATTGTTAACCACTAAAACCTAACCACAACAACAACAACAAAAAACACGTTTGATGAAATATGATCAATCGATCTAATCCGCGCAAATTTATTGTATATAAACAAAATAGCAGCAACAATTTGTATATATGTACGTAGTATACGTACGTCGTTTGCTCGTATGTTATAAAGTAGATAACGGAATATAGAAGATTTTCTACTTTGTTTTCATTTCTTATATTATGTTTACAATATACGCGCGATATCTTAAATCTAAACTTTATAGTAAACAACAACAAACACAATGATGACATAAATAAAAAGAAGAAGTCAAGAGAGATGAATAATATACCCAATCTCGCGGATATGCATGACAGTTAATTTGGATAAAATATTTTCGGTTATATTAAATCAATTTTTGAGAATGGCGCCAGCCATAATATGCTGAGTCGTGTTTAGGCTCTTTAACATATTAATAATTTTTTTAAAGGTCTTATATAAAGGCTTAACAATTTTTATCGTGATTTAATATTAATGACCAGGATACCTTTCCACGATTTGCAAAAAAACACCTTGAATATCTATATTTTAAAAACCATAACAGCACGAGATAATTTTTAGATGGTGCGTTACTGTGCTGGCGGCGGTAAGGGTTAATCAGACTAGTTTATTTGAATTATGATAAAATTATTATCTTTTAAATAAGAAGACCTCAATATAAGAATTACAAATCTTCTTATAAATAACAAAACAAAAAACACGATCATATTTTTGGTGGATTAAAAAAAAAAAATCAGTAAAGCAAAAATACTTGTAAGTATACGCACAAATATACAATGTAGGTCAAAAAAATTGTTACAGGTATATGAAAAAAGTCGGTTTAATTAAGGCGACTGAAAGGGTTAAAATAATAATATTTTACACCGTTTTTCTTCAATCAATTTGTCATTTTTATGTATTTTTTTATTTTTTTTTTAATAAAAATTAATTCAGCAAATTTAATATTAATTTATTTTATAATAAATTATCGTTAAGTAAAAAATAAAAAAAATTAATAATATTAGTGAAAATTATGTATGTTTTCATGTTAAGATAAAAAACAATTTCCTAAGATTTTTTTTCATTTTCATTTTACTTTGTCGTACCGTACGATTTTTTTGTTGCCTGTGTGTTGTAAATGGTAAATACGAAAGTGTTGAGATTTTTTTTTTGTGTTGAACATTAATAAGTTTAAAATGGATAAACGATTTAGTAATAATTAGTTTTAGTAATTTAATTTAGCGTTTTTTTTTTGTTGATATTTTTGATTTTGGTTTGAGTTGATTAAACCAGTTGACTGACTATGTACATATTAAGCGACATGTTTTGTAGAATTATTTAGTTTTGATGAGATTAAATATCGATATTAGTGTCATAATTAAGTTTTGATGTTATAATTACGCGGGTTGTAACAACATTTTATGTTATTAGTGATCGTGCACGTACCAATTATGTTGATATACACGTGCACTATTTAAAATTTTAATTTTCGATTTAACGATATTTTAATTACCTACAAAAGTGGAAATGTTTAAATAATTGATATAACCAGCACGTAAGATACAAATCAAGAATGTAGACTAATGATAATGACAGAAGCAATATGTTACGTAAAGATCATCCCAAATTTAATTCTATTTTAATTGATTGTATAATACATCTTTAATGGGCTGCTTAAAAGCAATTAGCTTTATACGGTTAACTATTTCCAATCAACATATTTCCAAGTGTATTTTAAATAAATTTGTACAATCATCAAACAATTATTAAAACAAATTGGCTACTAGTCAACTATTCGATAAGCATCCAACACACACCAAATTAAGCTTGTAAAATTAATTGAGCGTTATATTGACACGTCAAGAACAACAACAACAACAGTATATAAGGAGAAATTAAAATCTCCAAAAATAAAAATTACAAATCACTTAAGCATTTTAGTCAAAAATACTTAAAAATTGCACCCACACATACACACGTTCCGTCTTAAAGATGATAATCATCAATCAACCGCCCAGAGATCGAATTTATGTAAATAGTTAAATACTAAACAACAAAAAAAAACAGCAACAACAAAATCAATTGGAATATTTATTTCTTCTCTTCAAATTGATTATTTACTCCATCGTATGATTATGTCTTAAAGCTACAAGCGCGCAAACAAATGCGGTAAGAAAATGGTAAAATAAAATCTTAAGAATTATGACAAATATAGAAGAAAAGCAACAAAAAAAAAAAAAAAAAACCAATTTAAATATTACAAATAAGTAATTTGTTTTATTTCATTTGAATCTCAATTATCTATCTGTATTTGGAGTCTCTTGGTTTGTACACAATTTTATTTATTTATTTTAACCCTTTTATGGTAGAGCGACTTGGAATACAACGTCGCTGATACTAGAGATATTATATATAGTCGGATATCATACACTATCGGTAAAGTGTTAAAATTGTAAACCAAAATAGGCAAATCACCGCACCATTAAAGGGTTAATATAAATATTACTAAATTTGTAAGTAGTTTGTCATTTATAGTTGCATACAGCAAAAGTAAACTTTTTTTTTTTTATAATTTTATTTGCCATTGTAATTGTCTATTTTATTACTATTAACTATTTAATTTATGATACTAAAATACAAATAAATTTAAGTTTTAGTTTGAAATGTGTACACATTGAGCACAACATGTATGTATGTCTACGAATATATTTAGAGGTAGGAGGAAGATTTACGAATGTGTATTACCTTTCTAATATTTTCCAAAAAAAAATTTATCGAAAGTTTTTATCTAAATTTCAATTAAATTTATGTTCTTGCTTTATATAAATAATATTTCGGCCTTCAGACAAGTCGATTCTAATTAGCTTATGTATGTATGTAGTAAAATATTTGCTTTGTAAAAATTTTCGACGTCTGATTGATCGTTGTAATGAGAGAGATGAATTCAGAAGGCCCATTTGGTTCACATCCGTATAATTAGGCTAGATGGCATTGAAATTCAAACAATACAAAATAATTGATTTTCTTAACTATTCAATAAAATTTTAAAATCATCTGAACTAATTTTTTTTTTAAACTATCAATCTAACTCAATATACGTTTTGACATTCTTCGCGATCTTTAACATATATACAACATAAACATTTAAATTGTTATAACAAAACATAATGTACATTCACGACATTACAATCGATTTTTTTTTTGTTTTCAAATAAACACAAAAAAGCATATAATACAGTGTTTGGTGGGTGAACAGTAGCTGACAAGAGTCATTAATGATCTCACCTTTAAGCTTTATATAATATTATATTACATAATTTACTTGTTAGTTCCCCTTACATTTTGTAAATTAATATATAAGACACTGTTTTTTGTTTTAGGATTTTACTTCGGTTATTGTGTACAATTAAAGGAAATAAAAATTAAACATTACCTCTTAATGATGATCGTAAACTTAAATCAACTGGTTCTGATTGTACCGGAGGGCCCTCTGCCTAGAAAAGATACATTAAAAAAAAATAATTAAAATTGATTGAATCATTGGCGCCATATTACGCGATATCATTAAAATCAAACTTTCATTTTTTTTTTTGCTTTATTCAATTGAAGTCGAATTAAAATTTTATTTTTATTAGATTTCACATTTCAAATGTTAATTATATATGGTGTGAATCTGTCAAAGTAAACAAGACAATAAACTGTCATAAAAAAATTGATGATTTATTTTTATAATAAAAGTGTTTGGATCTCTAATTAAATTTATTATATATTACATAAATTATGTGTTGCAACTTAATATCAGCAATGTCTATTATCAGTTTAGATTTAACCGGAAAATTTCAAGAAACCACACTAATTTGTGTTATTCAACTGTGAATAGAGAAGGATCATTTGAAAAATCTCCAAATATCTCGTAATTCCAAAAACTAACAAAATTTTGGGAAAGCCTGGTATGCAAAACTAATCTTGAATATTTCAATAATTCTAGAAACATCACGTTATTCAAATCATCTACATAAATCCAGAAAAATCTGTAAAATATTGCACATGCGTATGCTTCAACGTTAAATTCAATTAACAGCGTTACAGGAAAATTTCCGTGTTTGGTACCGCAAGTGGTGCTTACAATAATTTTTATGCATTCAGAACAAAAGACAAATAACACAAGACAATCATGGGTAGAGGAAATGTTAAAATCCGAAATCATTCTGCATGGTCGATTCTGAACTCGAAAGCTTCCAGGTGGTTCTTATTATTTATTGTTAAACCGAATAGGGCCACAGATTCAGACGTGTCCACAATGGACCCATCAAGCTTACAAGTTTTTGCTTACTTGTCGTTTCTGCAGGTGAACAAACACGAATGAAAATTATTTCGATTAAATTCGCCACCTCAATTGAGTATTGCATGTTGAGCTTTCTTGGACGATGACAGAATTCTGTCATCAGAATAACAATGAATTAGATTCCAAGCTTCAGGTTAAAGCTGACTGCACAGCCAACATTTTTACCCAATGAAATCACTGTATTGATAAAAAAAAAATAAAAATTTCCCTTTCAAGATTTCTCCTCACGAGTTAAAATTTATCCAACATTGGGCAAATAATCTGGCAGACGACCAACATAACAACACAAAAAAATCTTTTAGAGCAACAATTTGCTTATCTATGACATTTTTCCCATATGCTTGTGAAAAACTATTTGTTTACGTTCGCCCATTAAACAAAAATATTGTACGTGTATTAAATTAAAAAAAACAATTAATTCTCAAGGAAATTTTGAAGAGAGAAACGAGTTGTTTGGGCAGAAATCGGGGAAAGCTACACCTTCCCATTGAAGAACACCTAAAACGATGTAAGTTACTTCGTAGGAACTATGTCAGAATAATGAAGGCCGTTAAAAATGGTAGTCCAGGAACTACTATTAGAAAGGACGAAACGTTCATACGGGAAATGGATTTTCTCAAAAAGATGGACGAGTAAGAAAATTCTTTAGGTAAATTCAGAACGTTAAGACCTCACCAATCCCGTGTGGGATAAGTTTCATTTTTGGAACAATGGCGAAGACGCTATTGAGACATAATAAAAACTGATTATGACAATACAAAATATAAGTGACTAAATCATTATTTAATTAGCCAATAATTATTTTAAATTTAATTTACTATTTATTGTCTTCATTTTTAATATGTATATTTTGCATAAAGCTCCATCCGTCACCTGTACAATTTTAATTTTAACTATAGAAATTAAAAAAATAGAAGTATAGTGTTGAATAAATAAAAAAATATGTGATAATAAATGTAGTTAGAGACAAACGTTGACCGGCAGTGATGGACCCTTCCCCTACGTCGATTCGTTGAATTGATGGACCAACAATCACAAGCAACTCATCAAAAGCTACCGGTGTCATTCGATGAAAATTCATAAAGGTTTCTTGGTCTGGTAAAATTATTTCGTCAACAAGGCTTTTGTAATAACTGACGAGAACTATTATGACCCTGATTTTCGGAGCGCTAAGCAGAACGCTGACAGTATTAAGATCTCTGATCAAAATATTTATTGTGTTCTTTCTTGAAAAAGACATTTTTTAAGCACCGATAATAATCCTCGAAAATAAAAACCCAAAATTTACTTTAAATTTTAAGAAAAATACCGGACAAAATTACACGTAAAAATTAATGTAATTAGAAAAAACGAAAGGAGGATAATATTAAAGAAAAATGAAAAAACACAATGGAAACGTTTGAAAATCACACAAATTTAAAATCGAATGAAAAACCCAAATCGGTTTGAACAACACCAAGCACAAATTAAAATAATAAAAGAGGAGATAGAATTTGACAAGTACTCGTAAATAGACGATTTATTGAGGAAAAATCGATTAGTGACTAACTTTGTTCTATTGAAAAATAATCTTTGGACAAAAATAATCTTTCCCTTGCAGCGAGCTTAACAGAAAAAAAAAAGATTAAAAAATGTATCGAGACAAATAACAAATTGGCACGACGTCATAACAAAATTGGAATATTGGGAATAATTCTCCCAGTAAGCCATGGAATTGAACTGTTTCCATAAGTTTTACTTGTGCTGAGAATGTCATGGATACCACCTAGGGTTTGTTTTATTTTCGATAAGCATTTGTACATTATTTTTCCAATCGTCAATTTCAAATTCTAACAAAAATTTAATTGACGATTGTAAAGTATAAAAGTAGTAGAACTAAACCCTAGTATCCAACTCAATATGAAAGTACGGAAAGTACAACAACCATAATTAAAATAAACCCTATACTATGCAAGCAAAATTATGGTAGCACAAAGCTCCATTTTATTTTCTCTTCTCCTCTTTACAGGAGAGAGGTAGGGTTTAAGGATATAGGGCCATTAATAACACAAAAGAATATCGTTTAACGTTTGCTGAGTGGCGTACATTCGTTTGGTCCAATTACTCATGCCATTTTGGCATAAACAGGGCTCCAAAGCGAAAATTTCGAGTCTTATGTTGTGCTTTAGCTCCTGATTCGTTTTTGGTTTAATCACATAGACGAGTGACTTGACATAACCGCACGGAAAAAAGTCTAAAGGTGTCAAATCACACAATCTAAACGGCCAATTAACCTCACATTTTCGTGAAATTATGTGTCCTCTGTTCTGAGGCACAGAAAATTATTGTGAAAGTTCAAGTATTTGTGCCCGAGAAAGCGAATTTCCGTAATAGTCCTGAATAATTCCTGTGAGGCGGCAAAATCTCTTAATGAGATGTAACGCAGGCGGAAGGAAGAAAGCTGAGTAATTTCTAGCTCTACAAAATCTGGATATTCTAATTGGGAAACCCCAAAGCAATAATAATAATTCAGAGTTTAAAATGGGATTTCATTTTTGTGCAAGAGCGATAATAAAAACTATTTAAAAGCTCTTTATAAAGAGCGATATTGTAAAACAAAAAAATATCGCTCTGAAGAACTGGATCATTATTTTTATTATAAGGCTCTTGCTCTAAAACGTTATTATTATATTGCTCTTGCTCTTATTATTACGGCAAACGGTTACATTCAAAACCTTCTAAATTTCTTTAGAAAGCCAGATTGTTTTATTAGCGAACAGATGCACGGGCATTGGAAATGGGATTGTAAAATGATTTTTGGGTAAAGTTCTGGAATATGGCCAACTAGGATGGACCTTGGCTATTTCTTAACTGATTTTAGTGAAATTTGACACGCGCGATGTAAATGGGATTCTAAATTGATTTTTAGGTGAAGTTCTGGGAAATTAGGATGGAACTTGGCTATTTCTTAACCGATTGTGATGCAATTCGACATGTGCGGTGGAAATGGGATGAATGAAGTTCTTGATTTTAGAGAAATTTGACATACGCGATGGGAACGGGATTCTACAATGATTTTTAGAGTGAAGTTTTGGAATATGGCCTACAACTAAGATGGAATTTGGCTATTCCTTAACCGATTGTGATACAATGTGACATGTGCATTGGAAATAAGATTCTAAAATGATTTTAAGATGAAGTTCTGAAATAAGGCCAACTAGGATGGAGCTTGGCTATGCCTTATCCGGTTTTAGTGAAATTTGACATATGCAATCAAAATGGGACTCTAAAATGATTTTTAGATGAGTTTCTGAAATATGAAAATTTAGATGGAACTTAGATATTCTTAAACAGATTGTGATGCAATTCAATATATGCGTTGGAGTGGGATTCTAAAATAGGTTTTAGATAAAGTTCTGGAATATGGCTAAATAGGATAGAAATTACATCATTACGCAATCAAAGGAAAATAAGATAAAATGGGTGACAGCACGCTAAGTTAGTGTAGGATTCTGGAATTAGGAAAATCATTTTAGAATCTCATTTCCAACGAACATGTCAAATTGTATCACAATCGGTTAATAAATAGCCAAGTTCCATCCTAATTGGCCCTATAGGCCATATTACAGAACTTCATCTAAAAATCATTGTAGAATCCCGTTTTCATCACGCATGTCAAATTTCACTAAAACCTGTTAAGGAAGAGCCAAGTTCCATCACAATTGGCCATATTCCAGAACTTGATCCAAAAATCATTTTCGAATCCCATTTCCAACGCACATGTTAAATTTCACTAACATCGGTTAAGGAATAGCGAAGTTCCATCCTAGTTGGCCATATTCCAGAACTTGACCTAAAAATCGTTTTAAAATCCCACTTCTATCGAGCATGTTGAATTTCTCTAAAATCGGTTAAGGAATAGCCAAGTTCCATCGTAGTTGGCCATATTCTAGAACTTCATCTAATAATCATTGTAGAATCCCACCTCCAACGCGCATGTCAAATTTCTCTAAAATCGGTTAAGGAATAGCCGAGTTCCATCAAAATTGGCCATATTCCAGAACTTCATCCAAAAATCATTATAGAATCCAATTTTCAATGCACATGCCAAATTTCACTAAAATCGGTTAAGGAATAGCCAAGTTCCATTCTAGTTGGCCATATTCCAGAAATTTATCTAAATATCGTTTATCAAACTTTCTTTAATTAATTATATTCAAAGAGCAATTCGTGTGTTACAAAAAATTTTGCTCCCTAATGTATTTTCTTCAATGGCTCTGTAGAATGGGTTGGGAGCGATATTTTTAGCTTTTACGCTCTCTGTTTTAAGAGTAAAATTAAAAATAAAAATTTAAATCACTTTGAAAGAGCTAAATAATTTTTTTTTTGTGTTTATCATTAGAGGATAAGAGCGTAAAAGCAATCTGAAATAAAATTGTATTGGGAGCAAGATCGATAAATTTAAACTCTATAATAATTACCTTATGTGTTTATTTCTGACTGTAACGCAGGAAGTTAGCTACAAAATGGTGGTTTTAGGTTGTAATCAATCAATGATGAAATTTCAAACAACAAAAGTTTAAATTATTTGGTATTTGTCTAAATTCACATGGTGATGGTATAATGGTATAATGGATATGGTAAGATGGAATGACGGGTTTGATGCTGTGATGGTTTGATGGTATGGTTGTATAACGGTACTATGGTACAATGATATGACGGTATGATGGTATGATTATATGATGGTTTGGATGGTATGATGGAACGGCGGTGAATGGTATGAGATGGTATGTTACTCTGCTGATACGATGTTGTGACGGTAGATTGTATAATGTTTTGCATGTATAATGGTATAATATACAATAGAATATGGTACTTTGGTAAGATGGTATGATGATATGGTGGTACGCAGGCCCGTGGTTATATGGAATGATGGTTTGATGGTATGATTGTGTGATGGTATGAGTGTATAATAAGTTAAAGTTAAAGGTAAGAGTAAAGGAAAAGGTAACATTAAAGGTTAAGGAATAAAGTTTAAAGTTCGTATTTTTACTATGCTCAACTACACTTAATATACATTAGCCAGTATCGGCAATAAAATCTGCAGAACTTTAGGCGGATTTGGAAACCCTTTTTTCATCATATAAAATTGAGTGCATTTGAGTGAAAAGTGAGAAGAAGATGTTTTCATTAGAATTCTTAAACAACGTAAGCTGCCGATGAATCATGAGCGACAAAAAATCGATAGGGAGTGGTAGTTGTATTCCTTTATGTAGTTATCAAAGTAAGATATAAAAACTATCATCAAAATGTTCAGCAGAACCCGCAGATTTATCCGAGACAAGTCAGCTTCTAATTTTTGCAAGAATTATTACCGAGAATTTCAGTATTAACGACGAAACGCTGAGTATGTGATGTATAGTTTGAACAAATTCGAGTTTCAAAATGTAACACTCCGATTTTTAATAACATGAAAATAATTCATTATTATTGAGAAAAGAAATTTTAACGACCCGAAACCTATCCCAATTTTTGAGCGGAATCTCATTTCTGGATAACTCAACCAAAAACTCAAATATTTTGAAAGAATTTGCAAAATTTTCTTTCGATAATCGATGCGTTCGAATAAGTTGTATTTTCCTTGTTCCATCCAAAGTGATCTTGAACTGTAAGAAAATGGATCATTTATGGATGTTTGAATTAAGTATTTCCTTTTACTTCATCCAAAAAGTAGTTTCTGCTATTATTGTTACTCAACTCCTCAATTGATAATTTCACTAGTGAGATTATATTCGGATGTTTTTATCGGCTCAATTTGTGGAAGCTGTTTGCATTTAGTTTGCAAGCGGTAATATTCCGCTTCCGATTCTCTGAGAGAAGAACCCGAGTTTAGGTACTCAACCTACAAATCCTTTAGTAGAATATCACTGCATAGTAACACCAAAGAAGTTTAAATTTTGTGAAAACCCGAATAGAAGACAGCGATAATATTTAATAAGTTAGAAAATTACTATAAAGTGTTTTAAACCGGTTGCGATTATATATGTATATTAGAAGAATTTTCACATTTAAATTTTTCAAATTTTGTTCTAGAATTACAAATTCTTCTGTTGAATCAAACAATAAATTGTCAATTAGAGTGATTTACAAACCGATTTTTGCATGTTTCAGGCGTATTTTCTTTAACAGGCATAATTACATGTCAATGACAACGCTTTCCATATATTTCTAAACATTTTAGGAGCTCAGTTATCGTAGAATCAGTCAGTTATTATCGGTGTGTATCGTCGACAATACTCTGATAATACTTGGTACTAAGGAGCCGGGGCTACATAGCATTACAGTGTCCAATGAAAAATGAATTTGTGGAAATGCAAAGAAATTGAAAAAATATAACGTTTTTTAGATTTTCATTTCACTTATTGCAACGAAGTAGCAGTAACCCATTTATAACTGTATCTAAATCTGCCATATTTTTTGGGCATCACTATAAAGCTAATAGTATGCGCTTATAACAAAATAAATCTTATTAAATTATCAAAAAAGAAAACAAAAATTTCTTGGCCTGTCTCATCCCAATGGAGGACTCCTAGAGTAATTTCCTATAGTTCTGCTCCTAGTCCCTTATACCATCTGCCAAATGCGTTTTGGAAAAAGCAAAACTAGGACTGGGACCCAGGAAATCTCGGCTTGCTCCCATTTTTGCACATCAGTCTGCTGACTCATTTCCTCTAATGGTGGAGTGGTCAGGAGACCACAAAAGGGTGACTTTGTTTGCTTTACTCAGTTCTAATAAATTACAGTATCAACTCCAGATCAATTTCGAGTTGAACACTGAAATTCCTCCTTCTTATATTTCCTTTTGAGACATTGAAGCTCACATACCTCAATAGCAAAGGTCTCTGCCTGAAAAACTGTGGGAGTGCTACCCAGTGGTATGCATAGCTCAAGGTCGCGCCCGATTATCCCTGCACCGGTACCTCCGTCTGTTTTCGACCCATCCGTATACCATACAGAAGCATGGCGGGGGAGGGAGGAGATAATATTCTCTACCAGTGCCCTATCTGGATAATATTCTCTACCAGTGCCCTACTTTTTTAATATGTAGGTGCAGTGATAAGAGCCCCAGTATTCTCTCAAGGGCAGCTGTTGGACAAGTTCCCATTGCTCCAGTCGTACCCACACAGATTAACCTCTGGATCTTGTCCAGTCTGGTCCGTCTTTGGCCACCACACCAACGCCGCATAAGAGACCATAGGTCTTATGACGGCCCGGTAAAGCCAAACCAACATTCTTTGGCTGGTGAAGTAGAACTTATTCGCCTTATTTGTGATATGATTTAAGTGGGGATTCCATGTCAATTTCTGATCAAGTACGACACCCAGATATTTAACCTCCGTTTACAGTTGGAGAGTTACACCCCTCCCCCCCCAGGGCTATCGGCGGGAGGACAGTTTTCCTTCGGTTAGTAAGAGAGTGCAGTTGACCTTGTTGGGATTTACTGTAAGACCCACCTCCGTGCACCAATCATTTACTACTTCTAGGGCTTGTTGCATTATTTCCCTTACTGGATTTGCGAATCTGCCCCTAACCATCAAGACTAGGTCGTCCGCATAGGTAATATTCGAGAAGTCTAAATTTCTCAGTCTGGTAAGTAATTTATCCATCACGATCAGCCACAATAAGGGAAAGAGAACACCTCCCTGGGGCAACCCTTGGTGGCCACTATGGTGATGGTTTCCCCTTCAAAAGAGGCCGTAATCCTCCTGTATTTTAGCATGTTTATAATCCACTTTACGGTGGAGGGGTCTATACCCCTTGTTAGTGATTGTTCCTGAATTACCTCGAAACCAGAATTATCAAAAGCTCCCTGGATATCAATGAAGGAGCATAGTAATAATTCTTTATTCCGAAGCGTATCTTCGATTTCCGATGTCAGCTCGTGTAGAGCCATTTCTGTTGATTTCCTGCTTGGTAGGCGTGCTGCCTAGAGTCCAGAGGATATCTTTGGAGAGTGTTGGATCTGATACAAAGTCCCAGAATTTTCTGCATGGTTTACAGTATTATTATTATTATTATTATTGGGGGGGGCCATGCGGGCGATCAGCCACTTCGCACTGCGACCTAAAACATCTATTGTGCTGGCCCCTGCTTAATTATCCGTCCAGTCAATATTCAGGTTCTTAATGAACCTGGCAATACTGCCTCCCGGTACGTGGTTTACAGTAAAAATGATGTGAGGCTGATAGGTCTATAAGACCTAATCTCCTCTGGGGATCTTTTTCCCGCTTTTGGGATAAGAATCACTCGAACCACCCTCCAGCATTTTGGAACATATTCCAATCTGTAGTTGGCTCTGAAGAGTATAGTAAGATAAGGCAGCAAGGTCTGCAGGCCTTGTTGTAAAAAGGCAGTTTATATGAAGTCCCCTCCCGGTGATTTGAAAGGGCCAAATGATTTGACTGCCCAGCCATCTAAAATTGTATTATTCCAATTGGTGAAATGTCCAGCGATAAAATTAATGACGAAGAAGGAAATAATACCTATGATGATGATTGTAAAGAATAAATTAAGTTAGATAAACATTTTTGAAATACATAATGTTTCGTTAAATAAAACCAACAATAATTCTTACAAGCCTTACTTCTAAAGAATAAAAATATGTAAAACATTATTAAATAACGTATTGTAACGTAAGATAATTATTGGTTTAGTTATTACTGCGGCTTGAATAAATTAAGGTTGTTTCACTATGTGCCGTCTTGTACTGACAAAAAAAAAAATTTAAAGAATACTCTCAATTCAAAATCAGGAACGGGCTCTCGATTTCATTCAGCTCGGTAGGCTATCTCATTTCCCGGACCAAACCGCACAGTGGTTAAAGCTGCAGCGTTCCTATTGAAAGGTACCGGATTCGAATTCCGATGTGGAAGAATAACCGTACATTAACTAAAGGCCTCTAGTTTCCGAAGTCTTACATTGGTAAATGGTAATCCTATTCGATGAAACTTACGTATGTACTCGTATGTCCAAGGTAACCTCCAAAAAAATTTTTTTTTGTTTTTACTTGTAATAAGAAAAAATAGATGACAATTATCAATCGAAAAGAAAACAGCTAAAAGTGATTAGAAGCCGCTCCAAAAATATAATTTTTTATTTAAATTAGGTTGCCAAGATTGGGTCAGTATGGTAGTCAGAATATGTTTGATCCAGGGCAAGGATTATTGATTCTACATTTATTGGTTTTATTTTTATTTGGCATTTTAGATATCTGGGCTAAAAAAGGTATATTTAAAATTAGTACACATTGTAAATGGATTATTTAGTACTAATTTAGTACACAAACAAAAGTTATATTAACCTAATTTTATTTAACCCTCTTAGAGCTATATCTAGCCCAGCTGGAACAAAACGCTTGTTACTGTTTTGAGTTGTCATTCAAGGTTCGAATCACTGGATTCTGAATAAAACAAACCAACTAACTAAATTTTTTATTGAACACAAAAATAAACACAAAACAAAATTACTTATTACAATATTCACGCACTAAATCACATCACTTGGTTTAATCTTTAAACTATCGCGTTCTAAATACGAATAATCTAATTTGATTTCGTTCGGCTTAATTTACTCAAACCAAACTTCTAGAACTTTCACGATTTTTCCAGTAAGAATATTCTAGTATAATGTAGAAAGTTCTCGCATGGTAAACTTTGCGCTATTAATAACATTATTCAATTCTACCCCAGGTGTCACCTTAACAATATGTTTCTAGTTTTAGTACAAATATTATTTAGTACAAAGCTAAATTTTGTATTTTGAATGCACCAAAGCAGAACAACATTTTTTCTCAAAATGTTTAGTTAAATATATGAGTCGCCAGAAGTCAATATATCCCTACAGGTTTTCGATGTACCTCTAATAATTTGGCTACCCACTGTAGAATATCTACAAAATATAAAGTAGCGAGAAAAAAAATTATTGAATAAAGGATTAGAATAAAATCAAATGAAGGTAGTGATACGATTGTACGATTTTTGGCCTTTGCCAATCTTAATGCGTTTAAGTCAAAAATAGAAAATTTAAGACAATTTGTTTACCTTAAAAATTTAATAAAAGGCGAATTGTGCATACTACCTTGACTTAAAGCCAAATAGCATTTTTAAAAAAATTGAGAATAGTCGTTTATGGGGCAGAAATGACACCTCATAAAACCAAAAATATCTAACATATTTAATCTGGTGGTAAACAGTTCCATTTAGGGCTCGAAAAATACCCGAAAATTAAGTACCCGGGTAACGGGTAGTTATTTTGCCAAATACCCGAGTACTCGGGTTACCCAAAAAAAGTAGGCAAAACATGTTTTACCAGTTTTTATATGTAAAACAGGTAATATGTATACAATTCGAACAATTTATCTTATGTAACTATATGTACGTTCAATAAAGGCAGGTTAGTTCAAGAGTTATAATATTCACTTTTATTTTTTAGTTATCAAAAATTTCAAAAATAAAAAGCCATTAAGTGTAGAAAGTGTAGAAACGGCAAAGTAACTTCGATTTTTTGTAACTATATTTCCCGCTACTGAAAACAAGCCTTTGATATACGGTTTATTATAGTAAGAATTCCTTCGTGTAAATTATCCAAAATTTAGATCCGCTTATCTCCTTACTCGACGTTTAAACCTTCCTTTTTATCGTTAGGTTTTATGGTTCCTTATGATATAAGACAGCACTGTAGTTCATTAAATCCAGTTGTTTCTTCAAGTTCTATATCGAACTTCTCTCTCAAATCCAACTCAAACCCTACTCAATATCATACCATAATAGCATACGTATAGTATAACACTGTACCATTAAAACATCCTACAGTCATACCATCGTACCATAGTGACGTCGCAACATCCAATCATCACATCATGTACAGACATCCAGACATCCATAACATCTGAACGGTCACTTTTTTTGTTGCATTTTTAGACTCAGGGACTTTGAAAACGTCGAGAAAAGTGGTTTTGGACCAACCAAATTTTTGGACATTTTTGACAAGATTTCAATACTTTGATCTTTTTAGACCACAATAACAGTGGCTTTAGCTGTTATTAGTGTCGCCTTTCTTTGCTTGGTAGATATTTGTCGATAATTTTATCGGCGGCTAATTCACCGAGTGCAGTAGTGATATAATACTTCAATTTTGTAAATTGGTTTAATGTCGGAATAAGCGTGTTCCACCGTGTCTAAAATATGTGTGTATAATAATCCAAAATATTTTGTACAATTACTTCGGTCTAAAAAAACCAAAGTATTTTTCATTAGCTGCATTTCTTGACGCATAGTGATCCGGATCAGATCAAAATTTACATGTGAAGCAACAACAACATTTGATCCTACATTCGTTTTGGATCACAAATGGTTATCTAAAAATAGTTGAACAATATTTTGTGAAACGACATAGAATATAATGAATACAGTACGAGTATGAAGAGGCAGATTCAAAACGAAACGAGACAAAAAAATTGAATTTTGGTGTTTGTTTGTTTTACACATTTTTGTGTTGTTTCATGAGACATGATCTGATCTGGATCAGCTCAAACGTCAAGAAATGCGGCTATTATTGCGTTTCTGCAAGCTTTGACAAAATATTTTTCTACGGCGATTTATAGAGCTCTGATATTATATAAATTGGAAATAAATAACGGAAAGTTTGGAGCGTTCTCATGAATCTTTTCGTGATATCCGAAGCAGTTACCCGGGTATGCGGGTTGTTAAAAATTCCGAAAAATACCCGAGTACCCGATACCCGACAATATGAGCCCTTGTTGTTGAAAAAATATCAAACTAAGATGCTAATTGAGATGGAAGAATCGCTTCAGGAATCGCTTCTCATACGAATGTTGTAATGGCGTTAAAT
Source organism: Tipula vernalis (assembly GCA_958295665.1). Lineage (NCBI taxonomy): Eukaryota > Metazoa > Arthropoda > Insecta > Diptera > Tipulidae > Tipula > Tipula vernalis. The sequence continues at coordinate 5,584,508 of OY282558.1, forward strand.
TGGAAAACGTTTCTCAAAATTTAGGAAAAACCGTGACATCACTTAAAGTGAGCTAAATTAACGGAAAATTACAAGTTGCCAAATATAAATGGTTGGTTTGGTGCTTTACTCAGAAAGAAATTCATATCGGTGAACTATTTCCCAGGGGTAGTTAGCGCAATCGAGTACCAATAACTTTTAAGTAGTGAATTTTGTATATTCGATCATCAAAATTACGTTTCATGTGCCAATCGATTTTTAAATTCAACCATATGTTCTGTAATTTTGTATAAGTAGTGTCGAAAATACATTTTAATTTCAGACCGAAAATTATATAGAAACCTAAGAAAGTCGTACCCATAAACTGTAAATCACGCGATTTTCATCTTAACAATAACAATTAATTTCAACATTGATAGCGTAGATTTTTTTTTTGTAAATACTAACAAATCTTATATATTAAATTAAATTAAGGTTTTACTTTCATGCGCGCTAATATTTGTAATTATAAATAATGTAAGAATTTTATTTATGTACCACCCATAATTTTAAAAATAAAGCACAAAACAATAATTATAATTAAAAGTTTCCTACACGGTACTTTGGTATCTTAACCCTATATCGAAGCGAAGGGTACACCACACATTATATATGTAAGTATGTTTGTATATGACACGGATTTAAACTTCTTCTTCAATGCGACGACGACTTTAAAAAATTCTCTTTCACCTTTACTTGACATTATAATAATAAAAACAAAAAATCGACCGATGATGACATATAGTATACCTGCTATATGATATACACACATTCTGCACACACTCTGTGCGCGCTTAAGCAATCAGGGTTAACATTTATTTTAAAAGTAAAAGTGTTATTAAGTTTAAAACCCAAGAATTAATATTTTGTTTTGAATATTTTAAAGGACAATATAAATAAATTGATAATAATTTGTTGTTGTTTTTTTTTTTTTACAAAAATAAGTTAAAATTAATAGGCTCTTATTTAGCTTAATTTATAGATTATTGTATTGCTATATGTTACACGCTATATAGACACTACATTAATTTCATAAAAATTGCCTTTGGATAAAATTTGACGATAAATTAGAAAAACACAATTATTTTTATCTTTATGCTTTAAGTTATTATTTTGTTTTTAATTCCTCGATTCGCATGGTGGCAAATATTATTTAGTGGTTTAAACAAAAACACTAACAATTTAGTGTTTAATACGTTTCAAGGCCCGTACTCTAGTTATCTAATTAAAATTATTAAACAATATTTTTTTTTAACCATTCAAATTAAATTTAAAAAAAAAACTTGCTCTCTCTCTATGTGTTAATAAATTAAATATTCTTAATTGAATAATATTTCTATAGGTGTTACGTGCCGGTAAAACGTTTACCGTATTTTTTTTTTCCAACATTTATGTATGTTTAAAATAAATCGTATTTCATGAAACATTTTAGAGAGTGTGAAAATTTTTAATATGCAATTAAATGAAAAACCAATAAATTTTCCGGATACCTTAATTATGATATAAATATTTAAATATTATTTAATTAACAATAAATAATAATGAATAAAATTAAATGGTCAGGTATAATGAATTTTAGTTTTAAATATATTATCTCCATATAATTTGATGACCTAGGTTAGTAGACTAAGCGGCGTTTTATACCACATAAAAGCTCATGCCACTTTACAAATATAACAACAATATTTTGATTTATGATTAACCGTACTTAAGGTTATAAAATTGAAAGTGCGACTTTGTTGTCATAATTCTGTTATATTATTATTTAATGAATAACCCCACAAAAAAAAAAAAAAAAAAAAAAAAAAAAAACTGAATACGTACCTTTAGGCCATATAATTTTTTAACACTGGAAGTTAACAAATAAAATCATGTCATTTATTAAATTAAATTGGAAAGAATGTAGCACAAACGATTATCAATAAATCAATCGAAAAAAGCAACAATAAACGAAATGCTTGTACTTGGAAAAATTTGGAAAATTTATTTTTAGCCGCACAACTATCAATTTATTATATATTTTGCGATATACACAATAAAAAAAATGTTCTATCACAAATTTGAAGATGCAAACTCATTGTTTGCCGCACTATGATAAATGGTTTATTTTGTATTTGTTCTATCGACTTCAAAACTAAGTTTTACATGAAAACACAAAAATAATTAGCTTTGACGCTTGATCGCAGCAACACTCGTTATAATATTATTTGTAATTATAAAGCCTGTATTCCACTATGAATAATTAACTGAACTGACTTCAAGTCAAAGGAGGACCAAAAAAAAAATCCATTAGAATGACAAAGAAAAAGCATTATTATTTTTTTTTTATCTAAACATAATCAACAATTATTAATCAAATTAAGTATTAGCGTTAATTCGATTATTTTCACTTCTGCTCATATCAGAATCCGCGATCCACTAATACAGATACACATTTGATGTAAGTCAAATCTTGACTGACTTCGTTTTGTGTTTCTTTCGCACAAACACCGATTTTATTTTTTATCTCCCTTTATTTTAACTGACAAACTTTTATTCGCAATGGAATTCAGGCTTAATTGTAATAAAGGATAGGGTGATCCTAGCAGCATTATAGATAAACAGATTTAATCATTTTTATGATTGGTGCTTTCACCATATATTTCAAATCAAAATAATTCATAATTTCAGTAGGCTGCTTATTTGAAAAAAAAAAAAAAAAAAAAAAAAAAATACTTAGTTTTTTCTCTATGAGCAACGTGCGGTAAAGTTGTTTTCTCTATGAACTTTAAGGTAAGTTGTCATAATTTTAGCTCATTTTTAGACAATAGCAAAAACAAACAAATTTAAAAGCGAACGAAAGGTTGTGAGCCTCGGTATTTGGATCGACTGCACTTTTCTTCCTTAATAATGAAAATAGAGCAAAACAAATCTTAAAATTCTAGATTCTAGACCTCTTTTCAAAAAATGGCCAGGAGTGAGCGGTAAGTGATTGTTAGAATCAAATGATAGACGTGACTGAGAGTTAAAAATTTCCTCGATTTTCCTCGTACTCCCACGGTTCGAATTTCCCCTTTGGGAAATGAATCGCTTTAAGCGGAATTGCTGAACCGCCTGTGCTAAGGTACACAATTTTAAATAACCTGTTTGACTATCGACTATCGAATGGATTACCAACTAATATTAGACTTATTTGGCATTATATGATAAATCAGAATGAGACAACCAACCCCTATTATTTATGGTGATGGTTTTCGTTGTACAGAGGGCATCCAATTCCCATTTTAAAATCTGACCGCACGTCAGTAATTCGGAGACGGTCAGTATGCCAGCATTCAACTTTATCTCGACACCAAATCAAATGGAAATGCATTGAAGTTAATGTAATACTGTCTGCTCATAACTGTTGTTGGACAAGTCATATTTATGAGTAAGATATAAATTATCCGAACCCTACCACTATAATTTAATCATAGACAGTTCAATGGATGACACTCCCCTGGTCATCTATGGATGTTATCAATTTCTAAATGTTAATTTTTGGTATCTCATTAATTCGGTTGGCGACAAATACCTTAAGCTTGTACGGATTTGTATTAAACAAACGTAAAACGACCATTGGATTTGTAATTTTGCCACAATAATTGGAGGTCCCAAAAGTCAATTTTGTTAGTAACGGTTGCTGTCTTATAGGAAGAACAATAAACACAAAATCTTCATCGTCAAGCCACCGAAAGTCGCCTGAAGTTTTGATAGATTCAAAACCATTGAATTCGTTTTTATTAAGCTTAATTTCTCTCGGTTTTCTAAAGGAATTCTTTGTAATAGTTTGGAATTATTCGTACACCATTTATGATGCTCGAAACCATCCGTTCCCAACATCTCAATTAGCTCATTTTGGATAAGCAACGCTTCATGTAATGTTTCGAAATCCGAAAGTACGTCGTCCACATAAAAGTCCTCTTGGAAAACTATCAGTTTCGTCTCTATCGAATTATGTTAGTAAAGGTGAATAAAATGTTATTTAACGACAAACTGTTTGATGTCTTTGCTGAAGCATCTAAGACTCCTTTTAGTTTTGTGCTGGAACTAGAGGGCCTTAGGTGGTGTGGCTAAAAATACGTATTTGGACCTAATGGATTGGTTATTTTCAACCACATGGCCCAAATTATGATATTCTACAATCGTTAAATAGTTTTCTAAATCATGAAATCTTTTCAATGTATTTGTATTCTGCTCTATCCTGTTCTGGAGAATGTTTGGATAAACTCCTTCGCACACCACAAAGCTTTTTATCCTCTAAAATAAATGTTATTGTTGGAAGCCTTAAACCTTCCACAAACTATCCATCCAAATAAAAATTCGTGTATGTAGAAATACTTTTTGAAGTTTAATCAGGTTCATGCTAAGTACATTAAAAAAATATGTTTGCGCCTATAATAGAACTTCGAACGGTATTGAAATGTAAAATCTATACACGAAGAAATATTTAAATTTGTTCGCGGAAATAATAAAAAAAAAATTCGTTTGATGTTGAAAGGCCGAATGTCGAAAAGCCGAATGTCGAAAGGTCGAATGTCGGCAGGCCGAACGCCGGAAGGCCGAACGCCGGAAGGCCGAACGCCGGAAGGCCGAATGGGTCGGAAGCCTGAATGTGTCGAACGGCCGAATTTCTAATGGCCGAATGGGTCGAAAGTGTCGAAAGGCCGAATGTGCAAAAGAAAGTGTATTTTAGTGAGGAACTAAGGAAGAAACCGACTAAACGGCGCAGTGGGTAAAGCTGCGGCGGTTGAATCGGGAGGTACCGGATTCGAATCCTTTTAGGGGCGGGATTAAAAAGGATTTTTCATCATCTGATTACGATCGGTGATGAAGATGAACACATCTATGACTCCCTGTTGAGAGTGCAGAATCCATGGGCCGACCCACCTTTCATGTCAGCACTATAGGTTGGCATGAAGCAATGCAATGTGCAGGTGGTTTACACAAAACGGGTCTATAGCCGTACGTCTTCGATTTGGCTACTACCGCGTAAAGTAGGACGGTAAAAGTAAACTGCGAAAGAGTTGGGAGTGCCTTGAGACCCAGAACAGATTGCAGAGACTAAAACAAAAAAAACTAAGGAAGGAGTATTTTTGCTTTACCGCCGTCAATAACTCAAAAACAGCATATGTAACCCAACATAGACAAATCTATCGTAAGAGAAGGGCAACGTTGGAAATCTATTGCAACATTCACGGTTTCAAAATTTTCGGCGTTAGCGGATAAAGTGGCAGTCGTGGAAGGAACGCTCGCCTTCTAAAATCGTAAAATACCACTTTAGCTTTCGGTCGACGGATTGTACAACAAAGCTCCTCCAGAAACTGTTTTTCGGATTCAGAAATAGCTCAAAAAATTGCATCCGCTAAAACAAAAACTTAAGCAATTCAGAATATAATAGATTCGATTAAGAATAACCCACTTTCATCTGTCTCCACCGACGCAAGTAACCATGACTCTCTTAAAATGTTTCCACTGCTAATTCAATTTTTTTGATATTGAAAATGGAACCAATTTCAAATTTATTTATTTAGATGGAGGTGAAACCAACGTTTTAAAAATGTTGAAGCAAAAACAGGTAAAGCTACTAATAGGGATTGATTGCCTGGTCCACATCGTTCACAACGCTGCAAATCGCGGTTTTGAGACGCTACCTTTTAATTTAGAATTTTTGCCGCTAAAAATGTAGAATTTTTTCTCCACCTATGTCGTTAGGGCTGACAATTTAAAAAGATTTTGTTTATTTGTGAAATTCGAATACAAACAACTATTGAAACTAGGATACGATAAATAGGACTTAAAAATATATTTCTGTCTTTGCTAATTGTCCAGCTACCTTAATTTTTTTTTAATCAGAATTTACTGAACCATATTTACTTTTTGTTTATTCTTTAATGTTTCTTTGTTATGAAAATACAAAAATCAATTTTAGAAATAACAAAAACATTAAATAAGTTACGGAATGTTTTAAAACAGAGACACGAACATAATTTCTTACTACTTAACGTAAAATTTATTTTACTTCAATTAACTAAGGATGGCTTAGAGTTAGAGCAGCTTGCTTTTGGGGGTAATTGCTGAATTAGAAGCTTGAAATTTTTACTTGTAATACTCGATCTAGAGCTTGTACTCTAAAAAGATCGAAAGCTCAAGCTTTGCAAAATGACTTAAAATCAGCAGCTCTACTTAGAGGATAAAGTTAAGGATTTTAAGTTAAGAGTTAACGAAACGTATATAATAGCATATTTTCGCTTAAGTTCCGGATCAAGATCATTTAAATTTTTGATTTTTTCAATGATTGACATACCCACGGAAATGAAATGCTTCAAAATTATTCTGGCTGCTTTCGCTGATTTCGCAACTATTGTTGCTACATATGAATCTCGAGAATGCATACTAGACGTAAAATTCGTTCAAAATCTGAAATATTGTTGGAATCTACCATTAAAGCTACATACCTCACAAAAAAAGGTCGCCTTTGTGATTATATGAATAAAATGTGTTATATCTAGTCGGTTTCAACCATATTCCATCAGTTCGATTTGATGCTTTTCATCGTAAAACACATTACTTCTATAGTTTTAATGATATCACGATTATCGTGATATCTTGATTGATAACATCGTTTTTGCAATTCCCAGAACATTGGCACTATATAAATTTTGTGGTTCCACCTCCTCGATTCTCATCTTAGTTTTTGCAAAGTCGATAAATTGCACAATTTCTGCCTTTGCAATTGCACAATTTCTAACTCTGCTTTCTGTGCATAGTATCACGAGATTGAATTTATAAAATTAAGTCCAAGCTACCAATCTATGCTATCTACATATGTACGAGTTTGTACTTACTTTTATTCATTTTTTTTAGTTTTTTATTTCAATTATTAGGATAACACCTATAACTATTTAATTGGCTAAAATCCCAAAGGAAAGTTCATTTGGCACTTGAGGTTTTGAATTGATAAAATTATAGCTAAAATCACCTGTGTTGCTATTTGACACACAAACAAATATTGCCAAAATGATATAAGTGACCAACAGATGATTCCGTGTCATTCTTAACACCTATTTTTAATTGCTCAATTAAAAGGAAACTAATTACCAATAAACGATTAACATCAAACAAAATTTAAATAATTAAATTTATTGGCGAACTTAGCCGGAGGTCAAAACTTTACTGCAATTTTTAAGGAAAGTTTTCTGGCATTTTAAATGGTAAATAAACAAAAATCGCAACTTGAACTACATATTGGGTTAATTGGATTTTCTATCATTACAATTTTAACAAATAATAAAAATTAAAAACACTAGCTCCATATAACTTCATATATGGAGTTCACTATTGTTCGCTTAAAGTGCTTTTTCAACTTTACCATTCGTTAATTATATTTGAATGGTTTTTGAATAATGATTAATAAGATTATTCTGTGTTCCTTTCAAAATCCTGTCGTTTATGTGTAGTACATAGAAATATAAAGATTGCGCAGGGTATTTTTGTTCAATGTCTTGCAATTGTAGTTCAATTTCAGCTGTGTAAATCTGGATGGATGGGTTCATACTTTTGTGCTTATTTGAAAATCTTGTCACCCTATTTTGAAATTCACAGATGAAATCTGGATAACTTAAATAATTTGGGTGGTCATAAATAAATGCGATAAATATGAATCACTTTTTAATTTTTTATTGCTTATGTCACCATAATAAAAATTCTATTTAACGTATATGTCATACGTGTATAAATAAGAGAAACAATTACCAAACTATTTCAAAATAATTGATTCATTTGTAAATTTTAATTCATTCAAAATTCATTCTGATTTTTGAGATCGAATCATAAAACAATAAATCAAACTACATTTATATAAATTCATAAATATATTTATATAAAATAATAATCGTATATATTTTGATATATTAATTTTTGCAATAAAAACTTATTATTTGTCTTAAGAAATACATATAATAATAACGAAAAAATAATAAACATACCGACCACAACTTTAATTTATCATATTTGAATTTATGATCGTACAATTTCCTTGAGAAAACTATATGGAACTGGTAACAATGAAAACATTATCATTGTCTCTTAAGAGTCTTACTTTTTTTTTAATGTCTTTAATGTCGGTTACAAAACAATACAGTACCGATCAAAAATCGATACGTTCGTTCGTCCGTACAAATTTAAATATTCAAAACATATTACACACCAATTTTATATAGCTGGGTACAAATCATTTCGATTTATAACTCAATCAATAACCACATTAATACATAATCGATTGTATCTCGATAATTTGATCTTGAATTAAAACCTATGTACGGACAATATATACAACTATATAAATTTTATTATTTCAACAAATTAACACAAAATAAATAAAACTAAACTACTTTTGCCGTTTTAAAAATAGAACCAAAAACACATTTGTAACACACACTACTAGTCTCACTATTTTGTGCACACATTACAAATGTAAGGCTTACCGCGCGCCGCGACTTACCGTTTACCACAAATGAAAAATGAAAGTTTTGTTTTTGTTTACAACAACATATTTTCATTTGATTGCTATGCGTATCGCATTACTTTGACATTACTGATATATTACTTTATTTATTTTAACTTATGTTTAAGTTAATTTCAAATACAAAAACAAAACATATAAAAATAAAATAATAATTAATTTTAATTCATTAAAATATAATTGGATTTTTAATAGAATTATAATTGTGCATATTAGCTGTTTAAAATAATGCACAAGATTTAATGTCTCTTTAAACTAAAGGGTATACTACTTATAGTAGCCCAAACTGAAAACGGTTTTATTTTTTATTATTTAAATTCTTATTGAAATGGTTATAAGCGGTGGTCGGTATGACAGTATGAAAGGTGTGTGTATATATATGCTTATTTAGTTGTCATTGAAATTAATTTTTATAGCACAGTAATTGCGTGTTTTATGTCAAATATAAATTATAGATCAAGTGTGGGTTAATATTATTTAATTATTAGAGTAAATAATATTACAGATCTATGTTTTCATTTTATTGCAATTTTATTGATTATTTTATGTGTAAAGATTTAGCTGATACATCGGATATCGTTTTACTATTACTTACTGTTGAGGAAATAAATTATTTAAAAATATGCGGCTACTAGTTACAGCTTGGAATTCTACCTTGTACCCGATGTATCCAATTACCTTCTGATTGGACAACAAACTTTAACTGGATCAAAAACAAACCATGTTCGCTTAAACTATGGTATATGAATATAAAAATGGACTTAAATCCAAAAATATCTTGATCGTAACTAATATACGACCATTATCCAAAATTCGATTGCGGTCAAACCAGTAGAAATTATTTACGCAAAATCACAAAATGCACTAAACATATACCAATTGAACAAAATCAAAAACGGTTTAACTATATTTACTGATTGATAAAATTAAGACTAAAGCAAACAAAATTTCTGAATTAACTTTCTCGAAGTATGGGGCAAAATATTTACTCTATCACAATAAGGAATAAAATCTACATAAACAAAATAAAACGTTTTTAATTAACGCTACGTAAGTCAGCAAGTGATTTGAGTAATCTGGGAAATTACGAATATTTAACCCAACTGGTCGAGTACGGTCCTCCTATTCTTGTGAATTATATCGTGATCCTTTGGCGTGATACTGTGGTTTATTTATTCATTAAAGTGCTGGCTAGTTCGGGATTTTTGAATATGTTCCTCAGAGCAGTTAGTCGTTGTTAGTGTGGTGTATGAAAATATTGTACAACCCTATCTGCAAAAGTAAACATAAATGAAATGTAACCAACTTCATGTTGTAAAAGATGTTTTTCCGGCATCTAAGTTTTGTTAGTAGTTTTAAGCATGAATTTTGTAACACGAAGAACGAATAAAAATAAACGCGTGTAATAAATTAAATATTATTTTATTTGAACGAGACATAACAATGGCGACGAAATAAAAAAAACAAATCATTAATAACATAAAATTAATAATACAAGAATTTACGTATCACAATAATTATAAGGAAAAATATTAAATAAAAAAAAAAAAAAATACAACGAAAATATATATGTATATAAAAAAAAAAAGATGGCGAATACACAATTCATGATGCTGTCAATTTTTAACCATCAGAAAGATGACTTCAGGATATATAAAGGTCGGTTATTAAGCAGTTTTACGACATTAAAAATCGAAACGGAAGATCAAAAAAAGCTACATTATTGTCAGCGCTTCACGAAACCACATACACGTTAATTTACAAATTAACATCGCCATCAGATCCATCAAGTGTAACGTTGGAGAAATTATACGAGATTTTGAACAAAATTGTTCCAAACAAACATTAGTTTGGAAGGAAAGACGAACATTTATGGAATTACGAAAGGGGGAAGGAGAATCAATCCAGGATTGGGTAGTCAAAGTTAGAGATTGTGCATCAAAGTGCAAATTCGGAAACGGAAGAGGACGAGAAACAAACCCCAGAAAAACTGGTGAGCATAGCAGAGAGACACGAATTAAGGAAAACAACGGTATCACAAGACTTTGAGGTTAATTTGGTAAAGTCGAATAAAAAAGGGTCAACAACGATGACTCATCAAAACGGTCCAATTAGGAGATCCAACAGTTGTGTTCATTGTGGCTTCAGCAATCATGCCGAAAAAGATTGTAAGTACAAAAATGTTATTTGTTACAAGTGCAGTAGTAAAGGACACATGGCGTCAGTGTGCAAAGTTCAAAGGGGAAACGATAGTACCAACAGAAAATTTATAAGAGCGATGAGTGACGAGAAAAGCTATTCGGATAATGAAATATATGGTATACGAGTAAATGGAAAGGGCACTTCAATTAATAAAATAGACAATAAGTTAACATTAGATTTGTATATTGAAAATATAAAATTATGGTTTATGATAGACACCGGGGCAGCTGTATCCGCGATACCGGAGCACATTTTTGACAAATATTTTAATGTAGAATCATTAGAAACAGAGGTTTCGATTATTACAGGTTACGGTGGGGAGCAATTAAGTATTAAGGGTATTTTTCGATGCATGGTTAATTATAATAATATGACGAAAGAATGTAAATTTTATGTGATACAAAACGCTTCTTGTTGTATAGTTGGTCGACATTTTTTTGAATTATATAAAGTCAAAGAAATTAAATTAAATAACGTGAATCATGAGGAGCTTCGTCTAAACGAAATCGTGGATAGTTTTTCGGATTTATTTGATGGCACAATCGGAAAATTAAAAGACGTGAAATTTAAATTAGAATTTAATGAAGGAATAGATCCGATATTTGTAAAAGCGAGGCCCGTTCCATTTGCTTTTAGAGGAGCAATTGAAAAAAAGTTGCACGATCTGCAAAGCGAAGGTGTAATTACAAAAACGGAAAGTACGGAGTGGTACCAATATTGAAAGACGATGGGCCAATACGGATTTGCGCGGATTATAAAGTTACGATAAATCGGTATTTAAAGAACACAAACTACCCACTACCGAGGATCAAAGAGATCATGACAAGGCTCCACGGAAGTAAATATTTGTCAAAAGTGGATTTATCAAGGGCGTACAATCAAATCGAACTGGACGATGACTCCAAAAAAAAGTGTAACTTGGAGCACACATGTGGGAAATTACTTATTCGAGCGGAATTAACAGTTGAAAACGAAATATTGATGAAAGGACATCGAATTGTAATACCTAAAGAGTTAAGAATGCGTATATTGCAAGAAGCACATGCAAGTCATTTAGGTATTGTCAAAACAAAAAGCTTACTTAGATCATACGTATGGTGGCCATCTAAAGACAACGATATAGAAGACTTAATTAAAGGATGTGATGCATGTCTTTCAGCTCTGCCAAACCCACGAAAGGCGGATTGCATTTCTTGGCATATTCCGACCAAACCATTCGAAAGGCTACATTTAGACTATGCGGGTCCAATTAAAGATAGATACCTATTAATTATAATAGACGCAAAATCAAAATGACTTGAGGTTTTCGTAATGCGACACGCAACAGCAGAATTTACACTGCACAAATTGAAGGAGGTAATCGCTAGGCTTGGGTTTCCAAATCATTTAGTTTCAGATAACGGTACGCAGTTTACCGCCGAAATATTTAAACAATTTGCAAGGAATCATGGTATTAAAGTAACGTCTACGGCACCGGGGTTTCCTGCATCAAACGGTGCGGCGGAAAACGCAGTAAAAACGAAAATTTTTGGGACAAAGATAGACGCTATGATCAATTTAGAAGATATAATAAACGATTTTCTCATCGATTACAGAAACGTAGATCATTGCACGAGTGGTATCAAACCATCAAATCAAATTTTGAATTTCAATCCGAGATTAAGGTTTGATCTTCTGAGACCAAAAATTTGTAAAGTAAATGACTTCGATATTACGGAAAAAGGGGTATCAATTAGGAAATTTGAGGAAGGAGAGGACGTGATAATTCGAGACTACGCAGTGAATAACAAACCGCGATGGGTTAATGCTCACGTAATTGAGGTGTGAGGTCCGAGGAATTATATGTGTCAGTTGGCAAACGGAAGGAAGATAAAACGACATATAGACCAGATTAGGAGTAGAACAAAATCAACTATGGATCCGAAAGGCGAAAGACGATGCGAAAATAGCGAAACTTCTCATGATATAGATAAAGATGTAAACAGTAAAACTAATGTTAAGTCAGAATATATTATGATAAAAAAGAGTAAGTATTTCCACCAACCAAATCTGAATGAACGAAATAATGAAATTAAGAAGTAGAGATAAAATAGTAAAGCCAGATAGGCTAAATTTATAAAAAATGTTAGATTAAAGAGTAATAGTTGAAGTAATGATTATTTTAAAATTTTGCATACTTGAATTGTGCTTATGTAATTTGAATGTAAGGATTACTATATACGAAGGGAATAGTTTATTTAAGGGGAACGATTGTGGTGTATAAAAATATTGTACAACCCTATCTGCAAAAGTAAACATAAATGAAATGTAACCAACTTCATGTTGTAAAAGATGTTTTTCCGGCATCTAAGTTTTGTTAGTAGTTTTAAGTATGAATTTTGTAACACGAAGAACGAATAAAAATTAACGCGTGTAATAAACTAAATATTATTTTATTTGAACGAGACATAACAGTTAGGATGTCCAAAAAGACGAGCTGGTTGTACTTGTACTTCCATTGCTGCTCCATAAAACCAATGCATGATTTCTCAATACACCATGAACCATTAACATTTTGAGCCAACCACCAACACTTAGGCAACTTAAATTTCTCGTTTTATGTTCATATATCACACTACCACTTACAAAATCGTATATTCGCTGTTTAAAAGGAGGAAAAAGCAATTTGATTTAAGCATGCAAGATAAAATTGAGCAATGTTCAGAGCCTCTCTGTAGCTTTCTTTCGTGTCTATTGGTTTAAAATAAAAATAAAAATCGGAAAAGATTTTTACTTTTCCCACTATAACGAAGTTATATTGGGTAAGTGTTGTAATCGCAAAAAAAATTTTGTTCCAGATTTTCACATTTTCTCGACGAATTAGGATAATAGGACTAATTTAAATTTTTAAGGATTTTTTTGGGAAATTAGACGTGACTTTGATTGCTGTTCAACACATGCCAGTTGACAATTTATAGTAAAAAAACTTTGTCTTTGTCTCTTATATGGATCATCAGATTATTTTCTCTTTTCATTCTTTTTGACTGTGAATCAAATTTTTTCATGAAATACAGGCTTTATTCTCAAAGACGTTAAATAAGTAGACTTGAAATAAACAAGCGTTGAAAAACTATCAAATCAACTTTGTGAAATTTTTAATAATATCGGAAAATTCAGGAACCATTTTTAATAATCTGTAATATAATGTCACTAACATTTTAAACTTTACTCTCGAAAGTATCGAATATCTCGAATTATCACTAATTCTGTAACACCGCGCGATTAAATTCCTTACAATCACAAGGCATTCCCAATTTCGGATAATATATCGAGAAACTCGAATGTAATCGAATAATCTCGAAAACCTCGAATAATCTCGAATAATTTTAAATTTCTAGAATAATTTCAATATTCCCAAAAAAATTTCGATTTTGCACGAAAATCTCGAATAATCTTGATTTTTTTAATATTTTTGAAAAATATTGCTTAGCAAAAAAAAAAAAATTTCTCGCAAAAATTAACTGGAAAATCTTAAATATGGTCGATAATTTCGAACAACTTTGACGCCAAGCCACAACTCTACTCAAATCCGGAAATTCAGATTAATCCAATTAAAGAGTTGTTCACCGGAATTCCCGAGACAAATTTCCTGGGAAAGTAGGTAAATTTATATAAACCCGGCTATCGTTTAAGCCCGACTAATTTTTCAAAATTTATTCAATTTTCTCGGTCAATAGAAACAAACAGTGCTTTGCTGGGTAAAATAATCTCTAAATTTTTCAAAATTGTTTTGCTTTAATCTCAAAATTCATCTTTGCCAAATGAAAAGCTATTTACAATTGAAAAGCATATGTATTTATTTCAAACTCGGTTTTGAAATTGTCTCTAACTATTTCAGTGGTAGTTATAGGTTGGTTCATGAAGATATGGGAAAAACTGAAGTAGGCGCTAAAGACCGGGCCACCTCTCATGTTGTTACATCTGCCTTATACAACATTTTAATGCAATTTCTATATTAAACACAAGACTCTTTGAACGGTCCTCAATATTTAAAGCAATGTCTTTTTTACACTGAGTTTTCTTCCATTGGATTTAGTAAAAATGTCTCGCTGGTCATCGGAATAGGTAAACTTTCAAGCCTTAGATTAATTTTAAGCATTTTTTGATTTCTCGTGAAAATACGTTTGTTGCGTTTTTAATTTTTTCTGATGATGCTCTCAAAATTGACTCAGAAAGACCATAATTTGTTAATACTAGGTCGATGACTTGAGGATGCATTTGGCGTACAGGCGTTACGAGTTTAGAATCGTTTCGAGAACTGAAAATATCACAAATGATTATTTCTGATGCTACAACACATCGATAACCTAACCGGTGCAAGTTCAATAGGTAACAGCTCTTAGCAAGGTAGCTATAAAACAATTTTAACGGCATTGAGTACTGTCTTCCAGTGATCAGTCGTTCATATTATTTTACCTAAGTAATAACATATTAAAGTGAAACAAAATTAAAATCTAAACCATAATTTTGGGTATTTTGGACCGTCTGATGAACTGCACCCCCAAAAACTATATGAAATTAGCCAAAAAAAACAGGACGGGCTAATTTTGGGTTGTTAACCCACAGTATTTCCACAACTTGAAACTTGAAGGTGAATTGAGGATTCAGATCTTTGTTCAGAACATTGTTTACACTGTTCAGAAAATAAATTAACATCATGTACAAATTATTATTTTTACTTAATTTCCCGAGATCCCAGGAAATTGGGTTTTATCGCATTAAGCTCCCGGGATTTTTCAAAGTCAGGAAAGCAACCCTCTAAATCCAATAATCTAAAAACGTCGGATTTCGAGGATCAGAATTTAAATTCAACACCACTCAAAGTTAATTTACGCTTAAATCAATAAAACAATCTCGGTTATAGCTAAGCTAGCCAGCTATCCTGTCTGGTAAAATTAACAAATACACGGATAACAATAACTTCAACTATTATTATTAAGCTTATACATATATATATCTTTACAAATATTTTGATAATATAATTACGTTATATAAAAATGTCTAAGTTATCCATCCACAATATCGCATCGTCAGTCATCTGATGAATTTCCTCCAATCCGTCTTTAAATCTTCTAGATATGCATTCTTGATAAATGTGAACAATATTTTGTATAGGATGTCCACAATCACAGGCAGCTGAAATTACATGATTGTAACGATTTAATTCAGAATTTGTCACCCCGCGATTTGTTCTAAATCTATTGACTAAGGTCCAACGATATCTTAAATTTGTAAATCCAGGGACAACTAATGTTGTATCTTCAATTAGATGCTTGTTGACAAACTCTGATTCATTGAAAAGTGCCTTCCAATTGTTATTGATGTCATAGTTGGTTAAATCTCCCAACTCAGTAATTTTTGTCCAAAAAGGTTTTCTAGAATTCAAACGGTTTTCTATTCTTCCATCGATGTCGAAATGAATAGAAAGGTTTGAATTTCTTGTAATTTTTAAATGTTCTTTGTATAATGCTAACTGTCTTCTAAGGTGAGGTGGTTCAATATTGGACAATATCGGCAGCCATATGGTAATGGTGTTGTTTTAATTGTACCCGAAATAATTCGCATGCAACTGTTGAGTTTTGTATCTACATGATTTGTATGGGCACTATGTTCCCAGACAAGTGAATAATATTCAGCCGTTGAATACACCAGTGAAATTGCTGATATAGATAACGTTTTAGCATTCGCACCCCATCGAGTTTCAGATAGTTTTTGGATAATGTTCACTCTTGATTTAATCTTTTGTCCAAAGATTAAAATTCCATCCATGTAAACATTTAAACGAGTATTCGAATGTTGATTTGATAAATGAAAAAATGCAACTTCGGTTTTGCTGGGATTCGCCTTCAGTCGCCAATTCTTGTAATAATCATTTAGTAAATCCAAATCCAATGTCAAAGTACGCTCTGCATCCAACCACCGCTCTGTCATTGTATGGAAATTGGTAAGCTAATCAGATGTACATACATACATTGAACAAAACAGGAGCAAGAACTGAACCTTGAGGCAATCCATTATTCACACATCGAATTCTACTTTTCTGATTTCCCAAATGTACAACAAATTTTCGATTCGATAACAAAGCAGAGATCATGTTTAAAGTTTTTGAACATTTTAAAATCTTACTTAATTTCAACATCAATCCTTTCTTCCAAATCGTATCATATGCTGTACTTAGATCCACGAAAGCAACAGCTGTTTGTAATTTGTCTTGGAATCCTGCTTCAATATGTGTTACCAAAGACAAAACTTGATCACAACAATTTCTTCCTGGACGAAAACCGGCTTGATAATTTGGAATATTTTCATCAAGTGTTGGAAAAATTCTGTTCTAAATAATTTTCTCGAAAATTTTATAACCAATGCACATCGGTCTATAATTTTCAGGTAGATGTTTGTCCTTTTTAGGTTTTAAAATGGCACGAACTTTTGATAAATTCCAAATCGGAGGAATTTTGCCATGATTATAACAATCAGTATACGACATTTTGAATTTTTGACTAATCTTGACGCAACATCCTTCGGATGTACTGTTGTAATGTTAACACCATTCTTATTACTAGAATGACCACTTTTCTTTAGTAAATAAATCCCATGCTTTTCTGCTTGAACGTGAAAAATCCATTGTTTCAACTAAATTTATCTATTTCGCAGTACGTTCCTGATTTAATTCATTAATTAATTCATCTGCAATTTCTTTAGATTCGTTCTCGTGATACAACAACCATAATCTTTCACATTTATCGGACCAATTTGGAATGTATGTTCTTCGAAACCCTCTTGGAATAAATCGTTTAGCCGTAAATATTAGGAGTCCCACAAATCTATTATAATTTTCAACAACCGGAGGAATCCATCTGATGTTCGAATCTATCGCTTTGGCAAATTCTGTCCAATTACCTTTTTTAAATTTCCATCTCGGTTTCGGCAATGATTTTATTATTGGAATTTTTATTCCGACTTCTAGAAAAACACATTGATGTTGACTTCTTGGAAATTTATTACTTACAGTTCTTACAGCAGATAAGACATTGAACGAATCGTCTGTTGAAACAAAACATAGATCCGGGTTATATCCTCTGTTCCATCAATCAAGTATAAATTCTCCATTCAAATCATCTTGGTTGTAACCCCACAGACAATGATGACTATTGAAATCGCCCATATAAACTGCGGGATGATTAAATACTGGTAATGGTGTTGACCAAGAAGAGCCAGGAGGTTTATAAACATTTAAAATTTTCACGTCGTTTAATTTGATAACCAGAATTTCAATATTATTGATGTTTGATTTTAATAAAACGGAACAATCGTCACATAAATCACTTCTTATAAATGTCGCAATTCCATAATGTTCATGATGAATAGAATCAATGCACGAAAATCCATTTATTAATCTGCAATTCAAAAGTTGAAGATCATCTTTCATATGGGTTTCCCGTTGAAGCAAAACATCACATTTATTGGTGTGAAGAAATCTTGACAAATATTCAACTTTCGCCTTCGTTAATCCTTCAACATTTAATTCACATATTTTAATAACAGCGCCGACGGTACGATATTGTGGTTGATAATCTTCTTCTTCAAATTCTTCATTATCAATATTTGTTTCACCGGGAGGTTCAGAATTGAACAGGTTCGGTGTATAATTTTCTAATATTTCGTTATCCATTCAACCATTTTTTTTGACAGTTGGCCTACTTTTCTCTGGAATTGAAGTGCTGAGGTGGGCAATATTGTTTCACAAAATTTAATGTAAAATCCAGTATACATTTTATGCTTAGTAAAAATCGGTTAATATTGGGTCGGTTACCCCTAAACCAGTTTTGATTTCCCTAAAGCGCCAAATCCACAGGAAAACGAAAAGCTGTAATTACAAAATTATTTTATCTTATATCTCTGGTACTTGACCTACTATTTTCAATTTAAAAAATTCTAAAAAATATTTAATTGGGTGAGACAATGGAAATTACATTTTTCCGACTCTAAATAATTTCTTTCGGACGAAAAGAATTAAAATGAAAATTTCTAGGAAAATAAAATTGTTTTTGAAATCTTTTAATTTACAAATAGTATACGCCTTGAGACAGTTGGCAGAAAGAATTATCAATGTTCGTTCTCCAGCGAAAAACAAAAAAAATAATTTCTTGCAAAAATGTCAAATATGCCACCTAAATTATTTCAACTTGATAAAGTTAATTTTTTAAAAGTGGGAAGGTTTGTAGCTAAAACTTATACAAAATATCAGGCAAAATAACTAACCAACCGACAGAGCCAATAAAAAAATTTATTTAACTCAGGTCACTTAAAGGAATTAAAAGGATTTGAGAATATTGATTCCCCCTATTCAAGGGGTAGAATGAAAAGTTTTTATCAAGTTTTGTCATTTTTTGAAAATGTTGGCATATTCGAATTGTTTTATGGGACATATCTACCAAAATAACTACCAGTGAATTTGATAGCAATAATTCCAGCACGGCCAGCAATTCTCAATACTCGATGAATTTGCTTGGTTTTGAAATAGGAAGTATTTTTACAATTTATTTTCCAATTCTTAATTTCTAGGTTGGTAGTGATTTATCAGATGTCGTAATAGTGATGAACCATAAATCATCGAACGCACTCATTTTCACGCATGCTTAAAGTAAATGGCATTTGTAATGTAAACAAATGTCAAAACGTCAAAACGATTGTGATCGACATAAACAAATTGGTGAGTATTTTTATTTTCTTAACTATTTAACAGTATATAATTTACAACTAATAACTTTAAATCATTTCAGAATTCAATTGGTGTTAATGTGAATTAAGATAAGTATTGTTTTCCAGTGTACATTAAATAATTCTAATTTATATTTGTGTAATTCTAGGTTATAATGACGTGTATAAATCAAATTGAAAGGTAAGTTTTGTTTTCTTTATAATTAATTCTTAATTCTAAATTATTTTTCTTGTATTTGCAGTTGCTGAGCTAAATAGTAGTGGTGAGCCCTCAACATGTTTTATTTATTTATATAATTGTGTTCAACCAGTAAATTGCAAGTCTTTAATTTTAGGTCTGTTCAGTTTTAAAAATGTTATATGTTAATAAATTTATTCCATGAATGTGACAAATAAATGTGACCATGAATGTGACAAATAAATTTATTCCATGAATGTTTAACAAAAAATGATTCCGATATATTGCACCGTGCAGTGCAGTCGTTTACCGGATGCGAACATGGTTGATGACATTGGCCGCAATTTAGAAGGTTTATTCGAATAGCAGATAAATTTAAAGAAGAACGAATCTTTCTGCCTTCTTCCAACAACAGCTCAAAACCCTAAATTCATAAACACAATTTTTATTGACAGCTAGGTAGATTCTGATTTGTTCGAAGAATTGAAAGAACCAGGGCACCACAAAGTTGTTGCAAAAGAAAGTAAATCTAGTCCAGCATAATTAGGGTTTATAAAGGAAATAAATTAGGCAAAAGCCTTTTTTGTTTGATCGGTGTTTTCTGCGTAGATAGAATGGGGGAAAGGAAAGAAAAAGGATGTTACATCCCATTCATGGGGTCGCGGTCACATTTTCACAAATAACTCTGTTATTTTGCATTTTCGTCAAAATATCGAAACGCACAATTCATCACTCAATTGTCTTGGCTAAAAAACTGGTTTTAATATATGGTATGCTAAAATAGTTTATAAAAAGACTTATTTATGGATAAATTCTCTAAAAATGTTCTGGAAAATGAGAAAATATTCTGGAAAAGGAAGAGAGTTCTTTAAATGATGGATTGTGCATCGTAGCCAAAATATCAAAAGAGCGAAGTTGTTCTATATACAGTACTTGGTGGCGTTTTAATTCTTTTTTTAATTATTATTTGTATTTTTATTAAAGAACTTAAAATTATCACGTCCAGTCTAACGGCTAACTGTTCAACTCAGAATTGATGGTAGTAATTAAAAAAAAATTGCCCACTGCTCTTTGAGGCGGGATACATTTTATGGCAAAACTGGTTGCCGAGGTTCGCTGATGGAAAATATATATTATAGATTAGTTTGCATTTTCCAAACAGGCTTGCAACAATTTTTCGGAACAAATCGTTTTTACACGTTTTTATAGAAGCTCGGAAGTGCCAATGGTTTACTATGATAGGCTTAGAGATTTCACTGTCCTCAATTCTGCACCATGGTTTGTTCAGATAGACTAGTTTTTGCGGCGTAGAATTTGAAGAAAATATCTTAACACAACTCTGATTGCGGAAAATCAGACATTTGGGTGTAATACAATT
The DNA here is from genome assembly GCA_958295665.1 of Tipula vernalis. Lineage (NCBI taxonomy): Eukaryota > Metazoa > Arthropoda > Insecta > Diptera > Tipulidae > Tipula > Tipula vernalis. The sequence goes on from OY282558.1 coordinate 5,605,586, forward strand.
TTTTTTTCATTAACTTCTAGAAAAACTAATGGGTTGGCGAGAGTTCGTCGAAGAGGATAGACGTGTTTTTTCTATCCACTTCAAAAAATTTAATTTTATTTTCTTTTCTTTTTATTTTTGTTTCTTATGTAGTGATATGTAGATATGTACTTTATATACATATGTATATACATTTTAATTTTAAATTTTAAATTTAATTCTAATTAAATTAAAGTTTAGTGTAATAATAATCAAAGTGTAGTGAAAATAATTAAAGTGTAATTTTGGAAAATGCAATCCACCGGGATGCATTTGTCAGGCAATGTTTTTATTTTTGTAGATAGAAAAATTAAAAGTGCATGATTTGGTATTTTGTGTGATTGTACATAAATCAAATTTCAATTTTTAATTACTAAAGTCTAATAATTGGATAGTATTGAAATAGAGTTTAGCTTAAATAGAAATACGGCGTAGTAAATTTTATATTAGATTTTATTTTTACGCACACTTATTTGTATTCTTATGTTTGATTTTGGGTACAATCGACACAAATACATACTTAAAATATCTTCTATTATATATGATCCTTAAGTTGTACTAAATTTTCAATAATATCTAATATTGTTATGGAAAATTACTTCCTAATGTCCTAGAGCCTCATGTTATAGCTCTAAAAATTACAAAAAAAAAACTAGGCGGCCCCATTCTCCTTTGATTTTGAAATTATGACCTCCTTCAAGGTCAAAGGTCATAAAAACACTTTTTAGTGATTTTCTTACATTTCCAAATTACATCTTCAAATTTTATACCTCAGTAGCTTATGTGTTGACGATTTGACAATAACATAGTAACAACAAACTTCGTTTTCTTACTGAAAACGTTTCGGGTTCTCGATGCTCATCAAAGTCCGTATTAATTTTAATAATATTTTTTTTTTTATAACGGCATTTTATTAGTTTAATACGAATTGAAAAACATAAAATTTTGTATTGTAAAACAATAAGTATGTAATAAATTTTGTAAAACTGGTAATCAACATGCTGATACAGCAAATTATTTCATTTAATCATATCATCCAAAAAAAATTCGGGTTCGATTCTCACCAAGGACGTTTTGCATTATTTATTTATTTTTTATTTTTATTATATAACGGCATTTCAATCCATCATAAGGAATTTAAAAATTTTGTACCCTAAAGCTTTAAGATGGCAGCATTAGACAATTAGGGTTTTTCTACATTTTTTTTCTATCGAAACCATAAAGTAAACCAAAGCAAGTTTTTTTTTTAATTTGTTTGTTTGTTGTCATGGGAATGTAGTTCTATAAATCTTTGATTTACTCCATAAAAGGAGAAGGGGATCTGTTTTACCTGTTGCCTCTACAGGAATTGCAGCAAATCTGCTTGATGGAGGGAGAACTTACCATTCTCAGTAAAAACTCCCTTTAGACTTACATGAGAATTCTTCCTCAAACTTTATATGTACTATCAGATACAGGTGTCAGTGCTGATATTAAAGCCATCAAAAATGCTAAGCTTTTGCTTTGGGACGAATGTACAATGACCCCTAAATGCGCATTGAAATGTGTTGATAAACTCCTAAAGGTGGTAAAGTTTTGTTGCTTGGAGGTGATTTCCGACAGTGCCTTCCAGTTATTAAACATGGAACGAGAAATTCTATTTTAGAAGCAACTGTCAAAAGATTTCATCTATGGAGAGACTTCCAGACTCTAAAACTAAAAAATAGTGTGCGGTCTCAAGACCCACCATACAGTGAATTCCTCCTTAAGATGGGAGTGGAACATTAAAAAACCAAGACGGTATTGAGGGCGATGTTATCGAAATACCTCAAGAATACCTTTCAAACTAACTTAATAAAGGATACTATTGGTGAAAAGGTAACAAAAGGTCAAATCCCACAATTAGCAAAAACTGCTACTTTGTGTCCTAAAAATGAGGATGTGGATAAATTAAATGAGAAGGTTCTTGATATCTTAGAAGGAGAAAGCAAGACCTACATTAGCATTGATCAAGTTGTATCTGATGATCCTCAGGAAATGGATAATTTCCCTATTGAGTTTCTTCATAGTCTTACCCGTTCCGGTATGCCCCCTCACAGGTTAAATCTTAATGTTATTGCGAAACCTTAACACGAAAAGAGAACTTTGCAATGGTACCAGGTTGGTAGTCGAGAAACTCCAACCAAACCTAATTAGAGCAAAGGTACTTACCGGTTCTGCGGAAGGGAACTCAGCGTTCACTCCCAGAATAGACCTTACTCCATCTGATGGGGATCTCCCCTTTAAAATGAAGAGACGCCAATTCCCTGTGAAATTAGCTTTTGCAATGACCATCAATAAGTCTCAAGGTGAAACACTGGATAAAGTGGGTATTTATTTACCTGAACCAGTATTTAGTCATGGGCAGATTTATGTAGCCTTCTCAAGAGTGAGAAGAGGATCTGACGTAAAAATACAAATATTTGAAAGTCATGGCCAAGATAGAATTGGTCCAGACAAAATAAAAATTTACACTACTAATGTTGTGTACAAAGAAGTTTTCAGTAACGATCAGTAGTTACTGACCGAGCCAGCGGTGGCTCTTGACAAATGTGCCGCCCGTGCTTTCTCCAAGAGAGAAAGCCTGTGGGGCAGCAATCAGAAGGTACGAATATGTAAAAATGTAAAATTCCATCAAAAACAGAAATATTGAGATTTATATAATGAAGTTAGTACGTATAAAAGCCAAATAAACTACCTACATATAACCGCTTAGCTTACAAAACGCCTTTTGTTTTATATTTTAATTTGGTTTCAATAAATTTGTTTACGGTTCAACTAATTTCAAGCGTGTTTTTATTAAAAACTAGACGTAAGCGCGTGCTACGCACGTGAGATATCAGTCGATAAGCGCTTATCTACTACCTCACAGGTCAGTAATATCGGATGATTAACATGCTAGTACTCAGTTAACATCCTAAAAAGATTTTTACTGAGTGCTAGCATGTTAATCATCCGATATTACTGACCTGTGAGGTAGTAGATAAGCGCTTATCGACTGATATCTCACGTGCGTAGCACGCGCTTACGTCTAGTGGTATATAACAGGGCCAACAATATGTTTATGTAGCTGTCTCGTTCGCTCTTCGCACGGATTCTATGAAGGAAATGTATTATGTTTTGTTGGTTTTGATATAGTCCTCAGAAATATTTTACTGTATCTTGATACATAGATCAGGTATGTTTGTATATGCAAGATCTCTTGCAACGCACATGAAAGATGATAGAAAATATTTACCGTCAATGTGTATTGGTGGTTTTAGTATATAAGATTTTGTTACTTGTATGCGGGTGTTGTTTTATCTCATTATGTTTCTCTGGATTCATGAAACAACTATGGTATTCTTGAAATCATGTATTATATGAGCACAATGAGATTTTGTATATTCGACTCAAACAGGATTCTTATACTTTGTATAATCGAATGGGTTTGAGTCGAATTGGAATTGGGAGCAGTCTTATACATTTCATTTAGAATGGTTTATTTATATCCATCATTGGTGTCTGTAACCGGGTCGAGTCTGTCCCAACTAATAATCCTATCCTATCCTTCGGTTTTGTTAGATGTGTACGGGTGTACGGCATGGGCCCGGGAGTCCGGGAGATCCTGCTATAATGCTTGGTCGTACACTCAATCAATCAATTAACTTCTAGAAAAACGAATTTCCCCAAATAAAAAAGGGAATGAATTTTTTTTAAACTGGGCAAACCGACAGTTTTGGCATTGAAGTCATGGCCATCAAACCAATCCAACAAGACCCATCCATCAAACAAGTCATGGCCATCAAACCAATCCATAATTTTTATCGTGAATACTCTTGCTCGACATGCCGGTCATTTATTAAGAAATTAACGCTACATAATTCTCAGTTTGGGGTGGTGAGATATTGTTTTTAATTATTTACGTCCAAAAATCTAGAATTTCAGCCTAAACCAATTTTTTGTTGAATTTTCCCTTTTTTAAACTGTTCGAATTTTTCTGTTATTTTCGTTTGTTTATAATTTGACTGAAAGAAGAAAGAAAAGGGTTTTGTATTCAGTTTCAAAATATTTCTTGTTCCGGGTTTCTGCTCCGGTTTTGGAAAATAATTTTCATTCTGGTTCAAAGCCGGTTAGGAATAAACACTTGACTACTGTTTTCTAGTCAAATTCAAGGCTGAAAAATTGCAAGCAACAATTTGGATTAAAAATCTGAAAAATATTTCGATTAATTACGGTTTAATGTCCCCGCTCAGTTCCAGTTCGAGGTTCTGTCCATTTGATTGTGGGTTCTGACCTAAATTTTAAAACTAAAATTCCACAGTGCCACCCAATAATTATTGCACAATACAGAAATTTAAATTAGGTTGAATAGGCAGCTACAGCAATCGATCGTGCAAAGTCGAAAATTATCAAAATGAATAATAACGTTTTTATGCTAGGAAGGGGTTTTTTGGTTCCTTCAGGTGACATTGATTTCACAAAATATGCAACAATTTTTAGAGATCAAATTAGTTTTAATGATGTAAAGTATTTATAACTATTTGTCTCTCTTTTCTTTAGCAATGGAAGAAATATTACATCTAAATCTTTGTGCTATCTAGTTTGGGTTGCATATTCGAAATTTAATACTTGGCAAATTCTAGGCCGTACAGTAAATGCTGTTTTATAACTTTTGCGACCAAAATCGGGATTTTAATTCAGCAACTAGGCTATCTATATTTATTTTTTCTATCCATATTTACTGGTTGATTGGTTTGATGGCCATGACTTGTGGGGAGAAAACATTGACGCAGATGCAATGTTGAGACTGTCGGTTTGCCCAGTTTAAAAAAAATCGGAAAAATGATGCAAAGCCATATTGGCAATGAACCTCGTTCTCCTTTTTATTTGGGGAAATTATTATTTATTTATTTATTTTTATTTATTTATTTATAGTATTTATAAATAATTTAGTATTAAGAGGAAAAGCACACATGGAAACAAAGCAATCGAAACAAAAAAAGAAAAAAGAAGTTGCTTCCATTAGGCATAAAAACCTCTTAAATTTTTTCAAACAATTTCCACCTCGTGCTTACACATTCTATTTTGAGCAGTAGCTCATTTACAATAAAATGTACAGCACGAGGTGAAATAATATAAAAATTAAAAATTAACAAAATAACATGGTTATTAAAAATAAATTAAAAAACTACGTATTGCCCATCAATCACGCCACTCCAAAAATTTTGACCTAAATAATTTTGCCGATCCTAATCTCTTAATTTCCAATGGAATTGAATTCCAGAGGGAAACTCCCCTAACACAAAATGACGCGTTTAACGACCTACAACAATTTTTAGCCGGAATTAGGCGGAAGTTAGAGGAATGAAACCTACTAAACATTAATTTCCTATATAGATAACAAGGCTCCTTAGCTTTAAGAAGTTTAAAAATAAAAAGACAAACGCGAAATTCGTAAAAAATAGATAAACTACATTCTAAAACAAGGCTAGAGTAGGCAGAAATATGATCGAACTTCCTAATACCAAAAATAAACCTGGTACAAGCATTGAAACATCTTTGGAGAACATTCATATTTTCCTGAAGCATACCGAATAAAACTATGTCACCGTAAATAAAATGAGGAAGAAGATAAGACAAAAACAATTTTTTCCTAAACTGACTATCAGAAAATCCAACCACTTTATACAAACAACTAAGCATGCCAAAGACCCTCTTACTAATAGTAACTAAATGGTCACCCCAAGTAAGAGTTTTATTAATAACTAAGCCTAAATCCCTAACAGTATTTGAATATACAATTAGCGAACCTTGCAGAAAAATACCAGGAAAGGACGAGGTATCTAACGGTTTTTTATAAATTATAATCGACTGAGATTTATTCGCGTTTAAAACAAGCCTGTTAGAGACCGACCAGCGAACGATATTACTTAAATCTTCATTTATCAGACAAATATTCCTAACAATAGAATCCTGATCTAAACGACTATTTCTATAAATTTGAACGTCATCAGCGAAAATATGAAATGAACAATGTTGAATGGAGGATTCTATGTCATTTATGTACATAGAAAATAATAGAGGACCCAGCACTGAACCCTGAGGCACGCCGGAAATTACAGGAAGGAAATCAGACAGGGAATTGTCGAAAAAAACTACCTGAGAACGATTAGAAAGATAGTTAAAAATCAATTTGGCAGTAGAAAGGGAAAATCTAAACTGAGATAAGAGTTTATTAAAAAGGATTCTGTAATTAATAGAATCAAAGGCCTTAGAAAAATCTAACAAAGTTAAAGAAGTTAATTCCCTATTATTCATATTACGCCTAATATCATCACATACATTTAATAACGCAGTAGAAGTACTATGAAATTTTCTAAACCCAGATTGGAAGCAACTAATCAAACTATTGCTATGTAAATGCGATTGAATTTGATTTTTAACAACTATCTCGAAAGCCTTAGAGAGAGAACTTAAAATGCTAATTGGCCGAAAATGGGATAGCTCTAAAGGATTACTGATCTTTGGAATCGGGATTATTTTACTTAGCTTCCACTGATCTGGATAGGAAGAGGACGTGAGAATAAAATTGAAGATATGTAACAAGTATTTTGAGACGAAAGGGAAAACTACCTTAACGAATTTTAAATTGACGTTATCCAGACCAGAAGATTCCGATTTAACCTTCCAAATAGCAGATTGTAAATCCTCGAGAGAAATATTTGAAAACGAAAACGAATTAGAGGACGCGTTAGAGAACAAATCGACGAAACTACTGCCCGAGTTCAGACTAGAGCAAAAATAACTATTAATTTCATTGGGTTTGAAATCCCCACTTGAACTAATCTTGCATTTACCTAGGCCTAAATTACGAACATTACGCCAGAAAACCTTGGGAGGAAGAGAGGAGTCTAACTTGTCCTTGAAAAAAATTACGTTTAGCAATTCGAATTAACCCTACAACTCTGTTACGAGCCTGCTTGTAATCTAAATGAGACTGACTATTAGGACACCTTTTCCATACACGATATTTACTAACTCTAATATTTATGGCATTCGAAATTTCCTGAGACAACCAAGGCGGAGATTTTGCTTTGCAAGTAACCTTTTTAAGCGGAACGCAACTATTAAACACCAAACTAATATACGAGTTGAAAAATTCTATTTGGCTAGTTGCCGAACTAAGGCAAAAAATATCCTCCCAAGGAACTGAGTTACAAACTAAGTAAAGGCGGGAATTGTCTATACTAGAAAAATCTCTAAAGCTAAAACTCTTAGGTTTAGGTGGAGAGTAAGAGTTTACAGAAAAAACTAAAAGATCATGATGGGATCCCATACCGAGAGACAACTGATTGAAAAAACAAATAGAGTTATTAGTAAAAGATATGATATGATCAATAAGGGAATAAGATGCCCCGCTAGCGGTTGGACAAGAAAACGTTGGTGCCACAGTGTTGTGTACGGATAAATTAAGACTATTTAAAAGATTCAAATAATCCCGAGGGAAGCCGGTCTTTTGGAGTATATCGAAATTAAAGTCACCTGATATATACATTTCATCGAATCTACAAGAGAAATAACTAAATAAACTTTCTAAGTCTACAAGTGATTTTTTAAATTTGGCATACGATCTCTTACTAGTTTTTGGTGGGTTATAGATGGTACCGACTAAGATTTTACGACCATTAATAAAAATATTGACAAATAAAAACTCTAAATCCGATACTAACAATTCTGAAATGGAAGAAGGTATAGTAACTAATCTAGCCTTAATGTGATCTCCTACAAACATACATAAACCACCATAATTAAGGGGAGGTACCGCTCTATCTTTCCTAAATATATTATAACCTTTGATGGCCAAAGCTAAATTAGGGATATTCGGATTTAAAAATGTCTCAGAGAAACAAAGAATGTCCACGGAAGCACCATTAAAAATGTGACGAATCTCGTCAATATTTGGGACTAAACTTTGCACGTTAAAACTAGCTACATTTAACATAGACCTATCGACTAACATAGATTTTAAAACTACATTGGGGTTATTAAACGACATTACAATCAAAAATAAACACGACGTGACGTGATTGAAGCGCAATACTTACAAATAAATAAAAGGAACGATTCATCCAAACCGAACCGGATTACTGGAAATCTAAAACGAAAAGAAACAAAAAACCAACCAAAGTAATAAATGACAAATTAACGTAAACAAAGGAACAATACTTAACCGTTGAGCCCCTTTTTATGTCCTAATTTATTTTAATTTTTTTTTTCCCCTATTGTGGAAAAAAAAAACACAAAAAAAAAGACACTACCGACTAAGGCTACTGAATTGATGGAGGATATTATTATTTCTAGAAGTTCATGAAAAAAGATTTTGTTCCACCCAAATGTCAGATTTTCCGCAATCAAAGTTGTGTTAATATATTTTCTTCAAATTCTTCGCCGAAAAAACTCTTTAAACCGCCTAAAGTAATAATACGCCCTTTTAAATGATGATTCTCCATTGTGAACCTACATATTAACCAAAACAACTATTCTAAAAAAAATTGGACAAGTGAGTCATATTGGATCTATACAACGGTACTAATACATTACAAGTATAATACATACACAAGGATGTTATAAAACAAATCGATGTTGAGTTTTTATTGACATGACATTTTCTTCAAATTCGTGCTACTTTTAGGTATACACTTGGTTTTTACGTAATTTTGGTAAAGTAAAAAGTGGTCCACTCGATTTTTTTTTTTTTGCCGAACTGAATTTTTGATTTGTCACGAAGACGTACGTTTTTTTTTCTGCGAATCACGATTCCAAATTTTTGTTGTGGATTCCAAAGTAAGAATAACAACAATATTAAGCCAAAGTAATTTGTGTGGATATAAACATTTCAAAATAATTTCATAAGTTTGGTGAATTCAGCACGATTCAATCACTCCAACCATTTTTATTGCGCCGAACGACTAAATCTTTATAAAAAAAAAAAATAACTTGAACTCATTGTATAGCACTTAGTTTTACATTAAAATTATACACGTGCTATTTCTTTAAGATTAAGACAAAAAAAATGGGTGTGTTACATAGAACAATAGTGTGTATGGTAAACAATATGTTAAAACGCCAATGTCAGACTAATGAGAGCTATAACTAAATAACTAAATTCGAATTGACTCATTCAATGTCAACATTTTTAGTGTACTACATAAATGACCTTCAATCAATATCAATGAGAGTGACAAAATTTGGATTCCTATTTGTCGGACACATACAAAATTTCGTACAAGGCAAGCCAAATCAAATATATTATCAACAGTAGCCTTCAAATGATATCCTGATTTCATAAAAAATTCTAAAATTTCAGAATCCTATTTTTGGTTGTACGTTTGTTGTTGTTGTGGTTGTTGTATCTCTATAAATGTCCAAACTAAAATCACACCCAAATTCGTGAATTAATTAATTGTTATTATCTAATTACAGATATTAATATTTTGTTTGTTACTTTATTTGAATTATATAATTATATTGACCGATCATTAGAAAGGGGGTTTTCCGTGATTTAAAACAACAAATATTTTTTTTTTTGGTTGCTGCTGTTGCTTTGTATGTACATACATATTTTGATTTTTTTGTTTGATTATTATTTGTTTGTTATACCAGAAAGGTTAAGTTGGTTACAATTGGTAACAATTAACAGGTGACTGTATTAAAGCAGCGATGGCGAACCGGTGTGATTGATTTGTGCTAAAATAAATATTGGTGATATAGGTGTTAAGTGAACGAGGAAATTGAAGAGGAGAACATATTAGCATTCAGAGACGTTTTACTCATTTAAATTACCTCAGTTGCTAGTTTGAGATCAGATTTTGGTCGAAAAATGAGATGTGAGAGTTACAATATCATTTACATACTGGATGGAATATACTATAGTATTAAAATAAAACCAAACAAGAACAAAATGTATTATTGCAAATCTATAGTACGTGCAGAAAAATCACAACTCCCAACTCTCATTCTGTGACCAAAATTCGTACCCTCTTAAGACATTTTTTTGTGACACAAATTTTGTAGACGTGGGTACTAAAAATGGTAGATTTCGTGCTGATAAAAAATGACACAAAAAATTGTCATTTCATCAGAATCTAGCCCCAAGTCGAATTTAAGTCATATGAACTTAAATTGTTGTTTCGTTGCTTTAGAGTTTTTAAAAACGCTCGCACACAAACATAATTTGTTTCATTAAATAAATTAATCCATTGATAAATAATACATAACAGTTTTTCTAATGTTTCTATAAATCTTTATAATTCAATAATCAATTTTAAATGCCGTGCTACGGTTATCCCTCAGCTGCAAAATAAAAATCTATCTTCAGAATGACATCTAGGAAGTCTACTAAGTGCAAAAATTAAAAACTGCTTCTGTACACTCTCAATTCTATCCGAATGAAACTTATAAAACGGTTCCTCCAGAATTGACCTCACATAAGTAAATAATGTTTTCAATGTGTAAGGATCATGAAATTCTTTGCCATACCTTTTAATAAACTCCAACATTGAATTAGCTTTATTAATTGTTAAATCTATATGCTTGTTAAAACTCAAGTTATTCGAAAATAAAACTCCTAAGTCGCACATTATTAATACTCTACTCACAACTTCATAATAAAACTCCTAAGTCGCACATTATTAATACTCTACTCACAACTTCATCATGCAGTATATACGGTACTTCAACACAAGATGTACGAGATTTACAGAAAGACATTACTTTACATTTGGAGATGTTTAACCTTAGTTTATTACGGACAGTCCAGTCACAAAATAAATTTAATTCATTTTGAACACGTATAGTGTCATAAGCAGATTTTATCTCTGCGTATATCTTTATATCATCAGCATACATCAAACATTTACAAAAATTAAAACAGTCAATAATATCATTGATGAAAAGTATAAATAAATACGGGCCAAGATGATTGCCCTGAGGGATACCGGAGGACGCTATATATGAATCCGATACAGTATCCATAATTTTAACATATTGCGTGCGATTCGTTAAGTATGAAGCAATCCAACTAAGAGGGATAAATTCATTATTCATACAATCAAGTTTTTCTAATAATATAATATAAATACATATATATCAACTTGAACTCTCTGACTTAAAACAACGTATAAGTAATTAGAAAATACCATCAAATTAGTTACGGTATATCTACCCTGCACAAATCCGTGCTGTAAAGGGCTAACATAATTCATTAAAATAAACTCAAGTCTTTGCTTTACAAACATTTCAAACAATTTAGGAATGACGGAAAGAATATTGATTGGTCTATAACATGTAATATCACACTTAGAACCAGACTTAAACACTGGCCGAACAAATGCGGTTTTCCATATATCAGGAAAAATACCCGTTTGAAGACTAATGTTAAACATATAATATAACGGTTCAGCTAAAGAATGAGCACAATTTTTTAAAATAATCGGTACCTTTAAACGTATCTAAATGTAATAAACCAACCAAAATTTCCTGTTTCGTAAGTTGAAGGACATTCAACTTATCGCTTGATGGACCATTACCGAAACTAGAATCATTCTTCTTCTCAAAAACACCCTTGAAAAAAATGTACAAAAGCGTTACATATCGCCTCAGGACCGGAAATTGAGTCCCCATTGCGAGACATTACTGTTGGAAAACCTACAGATTTTGTTACAGCTTTATTAGCCGTTCCAATTTTAAATAGCGTATAGTCATTGATTGACGATGCAACCCCCTATTATAATAATGAGAGTTAAATGCAATGATACGTAATATGTTTTTTTTTTGGGACTGTACTGGTTGTCACAGACGTGAGTTGGTAATGGTAAGCTTTTGTTGGAGATAATTGGATGAGATTTTTTTGTGTATTGATGATGAAGCTTAGGTGAGTATTATTTTTTTTTGGGTAGGTGGTGTGAGTAGTAGCTGGTTAGCATTAATTTTTTTTCAATTATTTAATTTATACGGTCATTACTGATCCTTTCATGTTCCGGTAACCCAACCCCTTACGCTCCTGAGCCTTAGCCGGCGCAATCGACCGTTCTACCGGAACCACTGGAATGATAATTTCTGTTAACAATTCCCCTAGAATTGTTACAGTGGCGGGTCCTTCAAATCATTATTTGCCACTAAACCAGCCACGAAAACTTGTGGCAAAATGGAAAATATCGTTTGATGGATCTCCGACTGGCCTTCATATAAAAAAATTCCTTTTTATGGTGGAATACCAGGCTAAAGCTGACTGTATTGATGAAGCCGAACTAGTCAAAGATTTTAGCTATATCCTCAGGGGTACCGCTTGTAATTGGTATTGGGGTTCGTTCAACGTAATGCTAATGTTAGCTGGTCTATATTAAAAGAGGAATTAAAGAAACGATTCCAAGATCGGAGGTCTGATTTAGATGTGCGTAGGCAGCTTGACAATCGCAAGCAAAAAGCAGGAGAAAAGTTTTTAGATTACTATCAAGAAATGGTTGCCCTTTCATTGCAGGCTGAGTGTCCTATCCCTGATTCAGAACTCTTGTATATTTTACATCGGAACATGCGAGCCGGATTACAAGAACGAGTGCTGGAAGACCAATGCGATAGCCTAGATGCATTCGTAAGAAGATGTGTAGCATATGAAGATATATGGCATCGAACGGGAATATTACCCGAACTGTTATGTAAGCAACCTAGGTTTGTTCAGGAACTTGAATATAGGGAAGGTAATTCTACTACAACCAATCATTTACACATGACTGATACATCCACTCAAGTTCATGGTATTTATAAAGACGAAATTTCAGCTCTACAATTAAATCAGAAAACAGTTGCGGCACCTACCTTTAGCAGAAATATATATCAGGTAGCACCTAGAGAGAACAAGGAACTTAATTGCTGGAATTGTGGAAGGAATAATCACTGTTATAAGAACTGTCCCATTCCGCATTGTCGCATATTTTGTTATGGGTGCGGTGCGCTTGGCGTGTTATATCCCCATTGCACGAAGTGCCGCGTAAATTCGGGAAACCTGCAGCATTTGCCCCCAGGCAAATTTCGCAGAATTACACGCCGAGACAAATAACTACAAATTTGACCCACCAACAAAATTCACAAAACTTTACACCCAGAGCAATTCTACCGAACAATATATCACGGGAGGAAGTGGCTTGCAATGTAGATCCCGAGTTCTGCCATCTACAGCAAAAGAACAAGCAGAAGCCATAAATGCCCCATATCATCCAATTTTAAAACCCATTTCAAAGTCAATTAACCCGATATTAAGAAGTACTCGTTACCGAAAAATGCGAAGAATGATCAAAAAGAATACAGCTGAAACAATAATTTCTGATGGAGGTGACGGTAGACCATATGCTGATGTTAATGTTAATGGAAGGTCGTATGTTGGATTACTTGATAGTGGTGCCAATATTTCTGTTTTGGGTAAAGGTTCTGAGACGTATGTAAATTCATCTGACACTAAATTCTATAACTTCCCGTCATCTGTAAAGACGGCGAACGGAAATAAGGTAACCATATTGGGTTACATTAGAGTTCCCATAATATTCGCTGGAAAAACATGCAGTGTAATTTTGCATGTCTCTCCAAACCTGAGCCAGGAGCTTTACTTAGGCGTCGATTTTTGGCGATTATTTGGTTTAACAATACATGGCCCTTCAAATAAAAATGCTGACGCAAATTTAAACATTTACTCAAATATCACTTCAGAATTGGCTGCTGGTGCAACATCTAACAATACTTTACCCAAGCATGATTTGACTCAGGACCAGCAAGAAATTGTAAACAAGGTTATTAAAGAATTTCCCTCTTCTGCACTCTTGGGCTTAGGTAAAACAGGATTGGTAAAACACATAATTGATGTAGGTAACGCTTCACCCATAAAACAAAGATATTACTCCGTGTCACCAGCTGTGCAAGCGGATATTTACAAGGAAATTGATAGGATGTTATCCTTGGGAGTCATTGAGGAGAGCAGTAGCTCGTGGAGTTCCCCGATTGCTTTGGTTCGCAAGCCGAATGGCGGTGTGAGGTTGTGTCTAGATGCAAGGAAGTTGAACGAGGTGACAGTAAAGGATGCTTATCCCTTGCCCATCATTCAGGGTCTGCTAGGGCGTCTAAACAAAGCTCGGTACATATCTAGTTTAGATTTGAAAGACGCTTTCTGGCAGATCCCATTGGATGAGGGGTCGAGGGATAAGACAGCCTTTACTTTCCCAGGCAGGCCACTATATCAGATTAGGGTTATGCCATTCGGCTTGTGTAACGCGCCTCAGACCATGTGCCGTTTGATGGATCGGGTGATACCTCACGAGCTACATGCTCAAATCTTTGTTTACCTGGACGACCTCCTAATCACTAGTGAAACATTCAAGGAGCATATTGAACTTTTGTTGAAAGTGAGCAATTTACTAAAACAGGCGAATTTATCAATCAACATAGATAAAAGCCATTTTCTTCTCAAAGAAATCAAATATTTGGGTTATGTTGTAGGAGATGGGGTGTTAAAGGTTAATCCAGACAAAGTTTCTGCTATATCAAAATATCCGAAACCTAAAAATGTAAGGCAAATACGACGTTTCCATGGTGTTACCGGTTGGTACAGAAGGTTAATTTCCCGTTATTCCGAAATCGCAGAACAAGGGTTCACGTTTATTAAAGAAAAATATTAAATTTTGCTGGTCTGACGAGGCAGATGAGTCATTCAACGAACTAAAGACGGCATTATGCACGGCACCAGTGTTGAGTCATCCGGATTATACGTCCCACTTTTACATTCAATGTGATGCATCAAGTACAGGAGTAGGTGGTGTTTTATTTCAAAAAGACTCCAGCGGCGAAGAACGTCCTGTTGCCTACTCTTCTCAGAAACTCAATGCAGCACAGCGAAATTATAGCAGTACGGAGCTTGAATGTTTCGCGGCTGTATTGGGTCTCAAGAAATTTCGGCAAAAAATTGTTACAATTTTCTTTACCCATCAATAAATGAAAAAAATCTTTTAGGATTAATTCTTATTTCATCCTCAATTTGTAAAATATAAATATTGTAAAGAAAATCATTAAGATATTTGAATTCTTTCCTTAACATACAATATTTTTCATAATCCGTACCATTACCAGAACGCTTAAATAACTTACTAGCCTTAGATTTGCGGTTAGCAAGATTTTTCAACGAATGGTTAAACCACGGTTCACTGTACTCACAGCGTGTTGCGTTTTTGGGAACAAACTGGTCAAATCCTGCATTTACAGCACCAAAAAACCGTTCAGCAATTTCGGTAATATTATTATTATTATTATTCACTAAAAACTCAGACCAGTCAATTTTACCAAAATATTCATCAAGGGACACAAAGTCTGCATTGGTGTATGAAAGATACTGGAACTCCGTCCCAAGTCAGCACAAGCTATCACATGAACTGATTGAATTGATGTAAACACCAGATCGAGAATACGACCCATGTTGTTCCGAACAGTATTAATTTGTTGAACGCTAAAACATCCAAGACATTGTTTGATATCAAATCATTAGAAGATCCAACGGAAGCATCATATATATGGATCCACTCAATTTTAGGTAAATTAAAATCACCATCTATTAAAATTTGATCGCCTTGTAGCATCAACGGCAATATCTCCTTCGTGATCAATTCTGTAAAGCTCATATAGACATCTCCAGCACTGCCGAACGGAATGTAAATACCAATGATAAAAAGCCAAAAGGAACCGTACTTTACCTTAACAGCCAGTAATTCGCAAATGTCGCATCAATGATCAGATACACTGGAATCCACATAGCGATCACGACGAAAAACAGTATAAACAGATGGAAAAAATTCAGCAACATTAAACGTACTATTTAACCATGTTTCACCAAAAAGTATCAAATCGTAGTCATTTACAAGTATCGAGTAGAAGATTTGATCCTATTTTCATGAAATGATATGGAAATACCATCTGATCAAATTTGACCCGGACTGGTCCATTTAAACAGTGCGCGTAAAGCAAATCGGTAAATTTTTTTTTTGTAGGTTGGTACAACCTTCTTTGACATTCGTGTGACGTTTCAGCAGAATACGTCCATTAGTATGAGTTTGGCAGCCATTTGTTTATGTCGCGAAAAGTTTGTCTGGCGATTTTTACTATGGAAAAAAGAATGAATAACGAGTTTGCTTGAAATTTTATGTTTCCAATGGAATTACGGCTACGGAATCATTGAAAATGTTGCAGAAGTGTTTTTGACAGGGTTGCCAAGTTAGCACTTTCGGGGCCAGATTTGGCACTATCCATTTTATTTTTGCACCCTAAAAACCAGATTTGCACCTAAGTGCAATTTGGCATTATTTCGGTAAATTTAGCACTAATTCTAGCAATTTCAAAAAGTACTAATTCTTATAAAATCGAAGGAATAACATAAACTAATTTTATTCTTCAGCTTTTTCTTTCAACCTGTTAGGTTGAATTTAGATTACCTTTTAATGAAGCCAGGTCAGAGACGGGTAGTATGAAAATAAGTTCTATCGATCTCTTAAAATCTGTGTTTTCTACAAATTTTGACAGCGAAAAAAATTGAAAAATGAATAATTTTTAGCATCATTTACGTTCATAACTACTTCTACAGTTAGAACGGCCAAAATTTACCGGTATATTTTAAAAACTTGCTCATAAAACAACAACAATATTTTGTTTCCTCTTTTTCGCCATAACATACCTACCGAACTGCCCTCCTCTCCCCCCCCCCCTTATGGACACTTTGCGACAGTTTTTGACCATCATTTAAGGTTTTCGACCTATTTTTGGCACAATCGTTTAAGCCAGATGCTTAGCGTTTTCCCAATTTCTGAGCCAGATTCGAGTCAATATTTTTTTTAATTTGTAGGGTCGGGTAAACTCTTTTCTATAAAACAAATAGTTATATTGTGCCTGCATTATGTCTAAATAATGCATTTAAATATTTGTAGTTAAATTTGTACTTTCTTCAGACTAAGGATGTAGTGTTGTTCAAAATTATTTTGTTCGGTATTAAATATCCTTCCGTTTCTAATTTATTATTGCATGTCTTCATTACTACAATTTTAAAAAATGTGTTGGCACCGCCACCAAATTTTTTCCAATAACTTTTTATTTAACCTATTGTTCCCCGTCAGCTTCAATGTTTGCGAGGTCTATAGGACCAGTACAGCAATACATACATATTTGGATAATGCTCTGGTAAATTCCTGACATAATTTTCTAGACGTTTCCAAGTACCACGATTAAATACTTTCACAACTTGCGGTGCCATATTAGTCGATAAAACTGTTTGGTCCAAGTCATTTTGTTCAATTTGATGGTTTGCAGCTGCGGCCATATGGCCCCGATCGAAATCCAAATTCATGAAATCCGTCTTTGCGGGACGAAAGTATGGATGAATACTTTCGTCACTCGTAATAAACCGACATTTAGCACGAGTTACATTAAGTTTCACATTTTTTGTAGTGAAGTGTTCACACACCCAGTATGCCACTCTATTTCGTAGATCATACAAAAGTACATAATTGTCAGCATATCACACGGTATCACAGCTGGGAAATCAATATTTCATTGGGATGCTTGGTTTAGCAGATCATTTTGCAGGCGATGATTTTTCTATGATAGAACAAAATAAATATTAAGCAGGTACGAGTACACTCATTTTCTCATGCTCTCGATTTTCGCAGAAACCTCCTCAGCAACCCTTTTTCTTTTAGATCCTGATTGGTATTTTATTTTAATAGACTTTGATTATTTTTGCAAGGCAAACGTGACGACGTAAAAACATAGTTTCATTAAATTTACAAAACTACCCGAGTTTCGCATTTTGTGCTTTTCAGGAGTCATTGAACTCGCTTATTTCTTAACCGATTGTGATGAAATTTGACAATTATCAAATTCGGGATTCTAAAATGATATTTGGATGAAGTTCTGTAATATGACGAATTAGGAAGGAACTCGGTTATTTCTTAAATGATTACGACGAAATTCGACAAGTACGATGGAAATGGGAATCTCGATTAACTAGCAAACCTAGATTTTCTTATAATGTAAACGACGGAGTTTAAGTTAATCTAGTTTAAATTATAGATTATAGACTAATCGTCAAAAATTGATGGATTTTACCTGTAATCTCGATTAAATTATTACAGCAGGAGCGCTTAAAATAATTCGGTGTTAGAGCGAACTCAAGACGTTAATAATTTCCATTAAATTTAGTTTGTCATTTGGTTAGATGTACCTACTCTAGTGTTTAGTTACCGCGTTTCACGCTTCAGTCTTTTGGATTTTTTATTTTTTTTTTTTCAAAATTTTGTCCCGACGATGAAGACAAGTGACATTTCATAATTTAAAAACTATATTGTTTGTTGCTTTGGTAAAAAATATAATTTTGCAAAATGTATGTTAAGGAGTAACCAGCGAATCAGTAAGAATCGTTACAGAATTTGACGAAAGTATTTCCTTACAGAATATTTGACATATCAGCCACCGAATCCGTAATAACTGACAAATACAGTATTAAAATTGTAATGTGAATAGCAAAATTATTATTTTTAAGAAAAGTGTGCCGTGAAAAGTTTGGTGTTTTCTGACATTTCCTTCAGTTTGTGCGTTAATTTTAGCATTGACCAGCGAGTCTTTAAGAAATTTAAGTAAGAATGCGACCATAGGAACATGCATGTTATTGACCAGCGAAACTTTAAGAACTTTTCGTTCAGTTTCGTTAAATTTGAAATGTCATTTAACATTCTTTAACAAGAGCGAAAATTACCGCCCAAACTGAAGGAAGAAACGTCAAACAGTGAAACATTGTCTATTTATGTTTTATTAATTAAAATAATGTCTTATATATATTTTAAATATGTTCATAATATATTATGTAGCGTTATGTGACAAAAAAATTATTGTTTTAAAATACAATTACAAATATTCTTTGTTTTTTGTTATCAAATCGTGTTACGGATTCGCTGGGCGATCTGTCAAAATTTCCTTAACAATACATTTTCGTTAAATTCTGTAAGGTTTTATTACGGATGCTTAAAGACTCGCTGGTCAATGCTTTTCACTCTGTTAAGTGACAGCCGAACTGAACGAACATTTCTTAAATATTCGCTGGTCAGTAACATGCACTTTCTGTATATCGCATTTTTACTTAAAGTTGTTACTGACTCGCTGGTTCACTCATTAGTCTAATTTTCCCAAAACAGTATAGCAATAAGCTATAAAACAAGTTTTGCGAGTCTGCCTTTGTTGTATGAGGGATTTGATTATTTCCCAACATTTGCTAAATGTTTCATTTTATTTTATTAGAAATTAATTTACTTGAAAATATGAAAACATTTTTTGAAGACTAAGGCTTGATTGTGTGAACGTGGATAGAAGATACATCGGCGGATTAATCGCCGATTGGATTGTATGAGCGACGATAAATACGAAAATTTATACAATCAACAAAGAAAAAAATCGTCGGTTGAAGATTAATCTGTATTGCCGGATTTTTTTTAATCTATCCGTGTTCATACAATCGGGCCTTAGTCTTCATAAAATGTTTTCATATTTTCAAATAAATTAATTTCTAATAAAATAAAATAAATTATAAATTTTCAAAAATTTTTGCTTACTCCTAAATTCTTTGATTCTAATATTGATGAGAAGATGATTGACCAGAAGATAAAAAAAAATATCGGGATATTTTTCAGGTAAAAAACGAGTGATCCGGTCCATCATATCGGTATATTTTTAGTCCCATTTTTTTTGGATTTTTTGGAAGTTTTTTGATAACTGAAAATTATTTATTTTATTGTCTTAAAAAAAAGAAACATTTCATTCGAAGTGTCAAAAACTGTCGAACAGTGTCAATAACTGTCTGTGTGCGTGTGATTTACAAAAATGGTAAAGTATCGAAAACTAGTATTTATGATAGAGTTTTCTACACTTTTTGACACGAGTTCATGACACACTTTCAAAACCTGTGTTTTCAACACTTTTTGATAGGACTTTTTGAGAACTAAAAAAATTTAATAATGTAAAATTTTAGCTTGATTTACGTTCAGGACTGTTTTAATAGTTTGAACAGTTTCAAAATTTACCAGTATATTTCAAAACCTTACTCACGAACAATAAGAATATTTTGTTTACTCTTTTTCGTAATATCGCACGCACAACTTTTAACACTTTCCGGCAACTTTTGACAGTTTTCGACAGTTTTTGACTCTTTTCGACAATTTTTGACCATCATTTAAAATTGTTGACCTATTTTTGACAAAATTATCGAAAAATCAGATTTTTTAGCGGTTTACCTATCTCTGGCCCCGTATTACAAACCAGAGCAAACAAAATATTCTTTTTGTTTCATGAGTAAGTTCTAACCGTTGAAAATATTCTGAACGTAAATGAAGTTAACATTGTGCATTTTGAAATTTTGCATTATTTCAAAATATGTCAAAAACCCCGATTTTGACAGACTGCGAAGAACGCGTATCAAAAAGTGTTGCAAACTGTGTCATAAGTACCACTGTTCGACACTATCCATCTCAGGATCTTGTTCAAACTAAAAAAAAAAAAAAAAAAAATTAGCACTGTTTAGTGTCAATGCTGTCTGCACTATTTTGACTTCAATCTGGCACCCACTAAAAATAATTGTTGGCAACACTGGTTTTTGGGAGTCTACTCTGTTAACATCGAAAAAATGAAGAAAATTGTGCTCGAAAATCGTCAACATATTTTGCCGCTCGACAAGTGCCGAAAGATGTGATTTTTTGCAAAAAGAACGTTGAGTAAAGGTCGCAAAAGAGATGCTTGCCAACCTAGCTGATGACTCTACATTCATCAAATGAATTATTACTGGTGACGAGACGTGGGTTTATGAATATGATGTCGAAACTGTCGAATAATCTGGCAAATGTCGGTCGAAAATCAAGGTAATGCTCGTCGTTTTCTTCGACGACCGTGGTGTGATTCACCGTGAATTCGTTCCAGAGGGTCAAACGGTCAATAAAGCATACTACTTGGTCGTTTTGAGGTGTCTACGTGAAGCAACGTTCACCGTCAACTCAAAATATGTATTCTAGGCAAAATGTATCACTGAAAATGCATAAGCTGCATGTGAACTCGATATATTTGATGAAAATGACATTTGAAAAAGACCAATGAGGGCGGAACTTACTAATTCTTTACCGATTTTGATCGCATGGTAAAACGATTTTTTGATAAAATTCTGAAATTTGGTCAATTATAACGGAACTTCGATATTTGAAATTAAAATTTTATGGGGGACTGTGAATGGAATTCTAAAATGATTTTTAGATTAAGTTCTGGAATTTGGCCCTTGAAGATGAAACTTGGCTCAACCACAGGAGTGTTTTTTATACATACTACTGCCCATACGAGTATTCCAATTGTGATTGAATTCGTTATAATTTTTTTGTATTACACTTATCCATTTATGAAATAGATGTTGTTGTTTTCACAGGTGTGTGAGGAATTAGAAACCAAAAAAAAAGAGGAAAGGGCAATGGAACGAGATTGAATCCTAAACGACTGCAGTGCAAATTTATCACAGCTGAAACTATATCCGGGTCGACAGTGGCTTCGTTCCACGCATCGAGTTCACTGAAAAAATCAATTGAAAAATTACATTTTACACTTATCATATTTCTCATTTGTCATTTATGAAAATATAGGCCCATATGGGGTAAAATGTCTCGAGATTCAAGAGAAATATTGATAATGGCGTAGCACAAATTCGTCGAATTTTCCCCAACTATTTTTATCTGAACAGAAACATTGTTTCAGAAAGCTTTGCTTGTAATTTTAATGAAAATAGTGCCCACACCTGATAATATCTCTAAAATTCGTACATATGGTCATAGTATAGCAGTAGTGAAAAATTTTGAAATTTTAATTTTCAAAAATGTGTCCAACATTCCCAACCCTTTTATTAATTAAGTTATACTTACTAGCTAGTTCCGCTTTTTTATGTGAAACTACACTTTTCAATACACTAACATTTTTTGTTAGTTAGTGAAGCTTCACTTTATGTGAAAAGCTGCACACCGCTTAAACCAGTTCCCAGCACAAGCGTTTGATCACGTTAAATTCAACTGGAAGCCGACATTTTTTCTCATGGGCAATCGTTGTCACTTTACCGCAAAAAACAAGAAAATAAAAATCGAATAAAATCCTCAACAAGGACAGCTTTTAAATGACAAACGCCAATTCACACAAACTGTTGTTTGTCATGGAATGTTCCACACGTGACTAAATAAAATAAATAATTAATTTTCTTATCTTTGTTCATTTTGTCGATGAGACTTTAAATTATTATTCTGTCTGTGTCATCGAGGTCATGGAACAAGTTCTGAATAGAAATGTGGTAAAGCCTGCCAGTATTTAAATTGTCTATAATACTTATTGGTATAAACTATATTGTTTGATGCAGCCTAGCAGAAACAATAAATTTATAATATCCCTTGTGGCTTGAAATTAAGAAAGTCGTGTACCAATTGCCCCCGGATTCATCGGAAAGTTTCTCTAACAGGGCTAAAAAAAAGTTCTTTCGGACTGGGGCAGCTTACATTATTTAAAAAAAAACTAAATGCTAAGACACATTAAAACAGTCAAAATCGGTCGAATCTTTTTTTGTCGTCGTGCCACTGTATATAGTACTCATCAAGTTTCTGTTTAAGATGTATCTTCGCCTCTATAGAAAGCTTATATGAATTTATATTGAACAAAAAACTTGCAAATGAGCCGGTATGTGCCCAATTCGGTTAAAACACATAAATTCCACCTTTAAACTATTTAAATAAAAAATTATAAATAAATCACAATCAACTAATAAATAAATAATTATATAAAGGCGGATATTATAGATATATGTATGTATGTATGTGTATGCTATCAAATCGATGATATTCGTTACTACAAAAGTTTTTGTTACAAACTATTGAGTAATACATAATGAAAATACTACAATACTACAAAAGTTTTTGTTACAAACTATTGAGTAATACATAATGAAAATAAAATGGAAAAGTTGCTGATTCATAATCATCATTAAGCATCTCTTGACTACAGGAACACAAACAAATCATTTATTCAACATGATTAGATCGTCATGCACATTAAAAAGATGAGTTATATATAGTCGGTAAAATTATTGGTATTCGATGTATGCGCCACAGATATCCCACTTATCATGTATGTGTGTGCGCGGTCAAGCAGTTCCAGTCACCGCACTAATTTTCTAATTACTAAAACTATAAAATTATTGTAAAATCGATTTCCTTTCACTTCGCTGATAAATTTATTAAGTTTTTTTTTTTTTTTTCTTCTAATCATCATATAATTTGACAGATAGCACAAACAAACGGTGGTATGGTGTATAAACAACAGACATGGTGCACACGGGTAAATGGACAGCACACAAAATTAATGAAAAATAAAGACACATTTTAATGAATTATTTTAAATAAATTAGTTTCGTTTTTTTTTTTTTTTGCTTTATAGCAAGTTACAATACGACGGTAATTGTAGCAAACGTTACATTACATAATAAAAATAATAATAAAACCGTATATTGTGTATGTAATGTTATTTTTTTACGTTGCTTACTGGTTAAATGTTAAATTCACGGTCATGCGGATCTACAGTTGAATAAAAAGAATATTATGTCTTCATTAATTTTGATTGGTGGCGCATGGCTTTTAAGAACTGTATTTTTTTTTTACCAGCTATAAGATGTAATATGCTGTACTTATGTTCGCAGCCGATAAACAATCGATTGTGTTATTTACATACCTTTAAAATTGGAATGTTAAGGCTATGGTACAAAACACGGCACTGTTCAAGGCCATCTGTACGTAACTATATATAACTATTTTATTTATATACAAACAAATCACTCGGTTGGCGAGAAATCATTGTAATAAAAAGTACAACATGCTGCTTTTATTTTTCTTATAATTAAATCTAAATAATCGTTAATCAAAAACGGTTAAAATATAAGAAATAATACAACTTGTACAATATACAATTCTTTTAACAAATCATGATCTAAATTGAATTAAATCGACAGTAATACATGTTATTTAACTTTCATTAAATTAATTAAAAAAAAAATAATAAAAATACAAAATGTTTATACAATAATAATAATTAAATAATTATTATGAAGTTTAAATGGTTAAAATCGGTAAACGGGTTGACAAATAATTTATACCTTGTTTATTCCATTTAGCGCTTGATTTTAATAATACTCGGTAAGTTCAATATGAAGTATGCGTGCGGTCTTTTGACAAGAAAAATATTATCAGTTATTAAAGATGTTAAGTAATAATTAAATAAAGTATAATTATCAATATTTTGAATTATTTGAATAAAAATTAAATAAATTAAAACTAGATATGTTTGTGCAAATAGCAATCGTAATAAAAGAAAATGAAATAAAAAAGTCGTTAAATAAATAAAAGACCCAACCCAGCTAATTAAAATCAAGTTTATCTACTAAATGAAAAACATGACTTAAGCTCCTACTCCAAGAAAATTATATACAATACACACCATATAATGTATACGTGTTTCGTCCGATTTAGCTGCGGAATATTTTAATATGGTAACACTTACCTCTTTTGCAGACAGAGGGTCTGAACCGAAACCATTCTGAAAAAAAAAAATTAAAAAAAATTTGTTTTATTAACAATTCTAATACCGTCTATAGAAATATGATAAAATCAATAAAATAATTAATTAGCAGAACACAAAAAAAATATAAAATACACACACACACACACACACATGGACGATAATTTTGTACACTCATTTTTTACTTCGGTTTCACGTCTCATAGATTTTCAAAAAAGATAATATTTACATTAAAATTTAAAATGTTATGCAAAACAAAATCTGCTCATTATATTATTAGCTATGTGTGTGTGTGCCAAATCCAAACCAGTGAAACATAGAAAAATAAAATTTACAATTCGTGATCAAATTTCAATTTATTTTATTAATGTAATTTATGTAAGCTTTATGCTTTAGTATTTGAACTACATTTATTATTTATATGAAACAATATTAATTTTGTGACGAGAGAAGACGTAAGGCCATATACGTGACTTCGAAGGTACACTATAATGTTCTAATGAGATTCATCAATGAGACGATAATAAGTATCGTCATCAAAGGGTTAATATTCACCCATATATCTTCTGCTTGATGTATGTTTGTTAATTGGCTCAATCACGCCAAAACGGTTGAACCGATTTTGATGAAGCTTTCATAATTAGATAGGTTTATGCCCGAGAGTAACATGATTAATTCAACTCCCAAACTTCAGCACAACCTCCAACTCAATATACTAATCAACATCCTTCTAAACGCATCACCAAATTAACTCCAAATCAACTCCCCAACCGAGCAATTCACTTAATCCCAATGCAGGATAACTAAATCTTAACTCTACTTCAACTCAACTTAGCTCGAACCAAATCTAAACCCTCAGCTCAACTCATACCAACATACCATCGTACCATCATACCATCATACCATCATACCATCGTACCATCATACCATCATCATCATTTATATACAAACTATTATACCATTATATTGTACCATCATAACATCATACCATCATATCGTCATCAAAAATCAACTAAATTTTTTGAAGTCTTAGAAATTCCTCCGAGTAACTTTAGACCTGATTATCATCTTTCAAGAAGGAGATGAATGTTTGAGATATTAACAGTGACTTTTCTCAAGTCTTAAACAATATTTGTGTTCAATGCTTGTGCATTTGTTTAAATATCACACACATTTTACTTTTTCAATTTTTTTTTTTGAATTTTAATTAATTCATATAATTCCTGGGTGTTGGGGGTGCGCTTCAATAGGGTAGGAGTTGACCGTTTATAGCCACGACTTTCGTGAACTATATTCCAGCTCTGCAACTATGTAGAGGCCACCAAATGTGTCTAGTATACCTCCTCGTGGTGACACCCGGGCAACGATTTTAAAATCGGCTAAATACTAGAGGCGAGTGGATTACACTATAAATATACAATATGCAATGAATAAAACAGAAGGAAAAAATACCCCAGGTGGTAAACCAATAGAAATATTGGGCAATCCACTCTCTGATGAGACTGGCCCTAAGGATTCTGGGGAGGGCCGATCCTTGCATACACAAAAAAACAAAAATATGGAAATAGTAAACAGCCCGTTCCACAAGGGAGGAAACGTTGCTAGATCTCCTGAGAAAACTTTTAATTTCTCATCTGAAAATTTTAACATGGAACGATTCCAAAATAATAAGGGCGCAACAGCAGCACCCCAACAAGCAAGTATAACAACCTCATATAACTATGGTGAAACATCTATTCTTGAAAGTAGTACTTCAGAAAAAGAGCTAACGTTATACAAACAATGGCAAAAAGTAACTGATGAGAAAAATCAGCAAAGCATTATTATTCTCAATTTACAACAACAAATTGACGAACTAAAAAAAGAAATGATGCAATTAAAGCAGAACGAAACTCAAGCTAAGCCATCAATGAAGCAGAACCAGAATACCGAACTTAACGCCAACAATGTTAAATGTCCAACCGAATCATCAATAATACAGAAACAAAACACCAATTCTAATGTTAATAAAAACGTTGAATATCAAACCGATGAGGAAGACTTAGCTAAAGAAACAGAATGGATTCGTGCTAAGTCTAGAAAAAGTAAAAAGAGAAGGTTAAATAATACACCGTCACCACCACAAAAACCACAAACTCTGGATCAAAACACTCAGCCTCAAAAGGTTGAGACAAATATCAAAACAGATAAAAAAACACCTCCCCCACCACCGATCATAGTAGATGATGTTAAAAATTATCACGTTTTCTATGATATAATTAAGGCGAGTGTTTCAGAAGAATCATTCATCACTAAATTGATGAATCAAAATAAAATAAGCATCAACGTAAATAGCGTCGATGCATCTAGAAACGTAGTGAAAACTTTGACCGAAGGCTCATTTATCTTTCACACGTATGAAAATAAACAAGAAAGGCCAATCAGAGTTATGGCAAGGAACTTACATCATACATGTAGCCCAGAACGAATTAAAGAAGAATTATCATCGAAACAATTTAAAATAATCAGCGTAATGAACAAAGTTAGCTGGAGAAATAAAAAGAAGCTAGACATGTTTGTACTAACATTCAGTTGTGACGAAAATATAACTAAAATATATAAGATCACTAGTTTATTGGGTTGCAAAGTGGAAATTCAACCACTTAGAAAGTCTAAACTAGTTCCGCAATGCCAAAAGTGTCAGGCATATGGACATACGCAAAGATATTGTGGCAAACTTCCAAGGTGTGTTAAATGTGCCGGACACCACCTAACTGGAAAATGCGACAATCCACAAGCTCAACTTAAATGTGTACACTGTGGACAAGGTCATCCTGCTAACTATCGAGGATGTATTGTTGCAAAGGAAATTCAGAAAATGAAAAACCAAAGGATGAATAAAACTCAAATGTATGGCCAGTCAAATCGATATGAGAGGCATGCAAAACAAGACAATGGGCAACCATTTGGCCGCCAACTAAGAACTGAAGGTGTTACATATGCTGAAGTAACAAGTGGCGTAGTCAATAAACCCCAGCAAAAATCTAAAGATGTAGACATCAGTCAAACATTACAAGATATTCTCATGAAATTAACAAAATTTGATGAGAGGCTACAAAAATTGGAAGATAGAGCATTGGGAGCTAGACCCAAATCAACATAAAAATGAACAACACAATGAAAATCATGTCATGGAATGCTAATGGTTTGCTCCGGCATCAGCAAGAACTACAAGCAGTCCTCGACATTGAGAATATATATGTGTGTCTTATTTCGGAAACACATTTTACTAAGCAATCCTACATAACATTTAAAGGCTATTGCATATATCACACTATTCATCCAGATAATTCAGCCAGAGGAGGAAGTGCAGTCATCATTAAAAAAAATATCCAACATTTTGAAGAAGCAAAGTACGGAAAAGAAGAAATTCAGGCCACAGTGGTTTATATAAAAACGGAAAACTTTCCTATTGTTGTGGCAGGATTATACTGCCCACCAAGACATTCAATTAAAAGCAAACAATACTCAGAGTTCTTTAAGCGTCTGGGAAAAAGGTTCATAATAGGTGGTGACTTCAATGCGAAGAATACTCACTGGGGTTCTAGATTAACTACCACTAAAGGAAAAGAATTATTGATTGCCATCAAAGAAAATGGATGTGAATCCATTTCAACAGGTAAACCAACATATTGGCCAACTGACCCAGGGAAAATACCTGACCTGATCGATTTTTTTATAACCAAAAATATTTCTAATAATTTTATGAAAGTTGAAGAAAGCCAAGATATGAGCTCAGATCATTCTCCAATAGTCCTAACTCTAAGCGAGTATATCATCCAAAAAGGGAATAATCCAGTATTAACCAACAAATATACGAACTGGGAAAGTTTCAAAGTACACCTGGAACAAAGAATACTTTTGAAAGTTCCTTTAAAAACTATGGATCAACTGGACATAGAAGTAGAAAAGTTCATTACAGATATTCAACAATCAGCATGGGAAAGTACTCCAGAAATCAAATCAAGGCTAAAAGGAAATAACTATCCAATAGAAATTAGAAATCTCCTTAGGGATAAACGCAAATCCAGAAAAAAATGGCACCAAACTAGAGCTCCACAGGACAAAAAAAGACTAAATAATCTTACTCAACAATTAACAAGAGAAATTCAGAAATTAAAAAATGAGTCAGTTAATTTCTACTTAAGTAAGTTAACGAATGATAGTAATACGGATTATTCGCTTTGGAAAGCAACTAAAACTCTGAAAAGGCCAATAATGCCGATCCATCCTATCAGGAAAATGGATGGAACATGGGCAAGGAAAAACAAAGAAAAAGCTGAAGGTTTTGCCAATCATCTTGAAAATATATTTCAACCTCATGAATGTCAATTACGAGAAATATTGGATGAAAACATAACACAAATTCTCGAAGATGTCACCCCTACATCGACTACTGAAGTAGCAAATGAAATTAAAAACAATTTAAACTTAAAGAAAGCACCAGGGTTTGACCTGATTACTGGAGAAATAATAAAGCAGCTACCGGTAAAAGCTACGGTAAATGTAACTAATATCATAAACGCCGCATTTAGGTTAAAATATGTACCCAAACTTTGGAAAGTGGCTGAGGTCATCATGATTCCCAAACCAGGAAAACCGCCACATCTAATAACATCATATAGGCCTATATCGTTGTTGCCGATAATGTCCAAACTCTTTGAAAAGCTACTATTAAAAAAGCTTAAACTAATAACTGAAAAAAATAATCTAATTCCGAATCACCAATTTGGTTTTCGCAGTGAGCACTCAACTATCGATCAAGTGCATAGAATAGCCAATATTATTGAGAAGACTTTGGAGGAGAAAGGAGTTTGTTCAGCAGTGTTCCTTGATGTAGCGCAGGCCTTTGATAAAGTTTGGCACGAAGGATTAATCTACAAACTCAAATTAATCCTACCGAAACAGTACAGCATAATACTGGAATCATATATAACGGAAAGATATTTCAGGCTTAAGCAAGAAGATGAATATTCAGAGCTTAAGGGAATAAAAGCAGGAGTTCCACAAGGAAGTGTACTTGGGCCACTTCTGTATTTACTATACACCCGAGATGTCCCAATCCCACAAAACAACATGATAGCCACTTTCGCCGATGACACAGCTATCATGGCAGTAGGTGACAACAACTCAGATACAGCAGAGCAATTACAAAACGCCATAGAGCAAGTACACAATTGGACAAAAAAATGGCGCATAAAACTAAATGAAACTAAATCTGTACATGTTGACTTTACGAACAAGAGATTAGTTCATAAACCAGTATATTTAAATAATCAAGAAATACCACATGCAAACACTGCCAAATATCTTGGTATGACATTAGACGCTAAACTTCGCTGGAAAGCTCATGTAAAAAAGAAAAGGGGCGAGTTGGAATTAAAATACAAAAAAATGTATTGGTTACTGGGAAGAAACTCTCATTTATCAATCCCTAATAAACTTCTGCTTTATAAGCAAATATTGAAGCCTGTTTGGACTTATGGTATACAGCTGTGGGGATGTACCAAGCAGAGCAACATGGATATTATCCAACGATTCCAAAACAAAGTGCTAAGAAGCATCGTCAACGCACCATGGTTTGTCAGAAATAGCGACATCCACAAAGATCTGGGCATAGAACTCATCAAAACCGAAATTATGAAATTTGCTAGAAGTCATGAACAACGGCTACTTCACCATGTCAACATAGAGGCCAACCAGCTACTGGATAATACGGATTTAGTTAGAAGGCTCAAAAGAGTAAAGCCTTTTGAGTTAGTGTAAATCAGTTAAAATAAATCTTTATCTAGCGCACGACAAAAGCGCGATCAAATCATAAATATCAAAACTAAGGAGTACATCGATGGATGAACCCTTAAATTTCAGTAAAATCTAGTAATTTAAGTTAGAATAAAATTGCTTATTAGTCTTAGACTAGATTGTAATTAAAAAAGAAATAATAAAACAGAATTATTTTCGGAAAAAAAAAAAAAAAAATATATAATTCCTAATATGCTACCGGTGATTGGACCAAGACATTTAAAATGGTCTAATCACCGGTAGCATATTAGAAATTACATGAATTAATTAACTATTCAAAAAAATTGAAAAAGTAAAATTAGTTTACACAGAAATAGAGCTGTGTGAATGTCGTGAAGAAGAAAAAATTGTAAGAGAATTTATCTGTATTAGTATGATTCGCTAGTACTTAACGCACAGCACATTCTGTATATCTAGAATGTAAATTGTGATATAATCAGTCCAGCCGCCACGGCCTGATGAGAAGATTGTTTTTTTCTTAATCACAAGCCTATCAGTACGAAACTGGATTGAATCTTCTTACAATCTTCGGAACATAATAAAATCATTAAAATCCCACACACATAT
This sequence comes from Tipula vernalis, assembly GCA_958295665.1. Classification (NCBI taxonomy): domain Eukaryota; kingdom Metazoa; phylum Arthropoda; class Insecta; order Diptera; family Tipulidae; genus Tipula; species Tipula vernalis. Next base: position 5,636,717 of record OY282558.1, read on the forward strand.
ACTGTACATATGTATAAACTCAGAGATTTATGATTGGATTGCTACGTAAATTACAATTTATAATGATTGAAATAAAACTAATTAAAAGATTTTATTTTATAATGTGGTAAAATAAAAAACTTTATTGAGATGCTTAATGGTTCGCTGTCACAGAAGAAGAGAATTAAATAAAACCAAAAAAAACTTTTGTAACACAAAAATGTGTCTACATATATGTAACGCGCACTGTCAAAACCAACTGAACTAAAAAAGACTGCGTTCATTCTTTGGTTAAATTAGTATTCTAATATAAACTCATTTCAACGGCCCTCGATTTAGCGGAATCCTCACTTCAACGGACAAACTTTTAAGTCCCATGTAACTGAAGTTTTTCACTGTAAACCTCCCTTAAATAAGCTACCACTTTATTAGAGCGGACATGGACAGATATTTCTGCGATGATACAGGTTTTACGAGTAGACTTCAAAATGAATCTTTTACACTTCAATTTGTTCCTTTTAAATAAATGAAATTTGACTTATGCGTTGGAAATGGAATTCTAAAATGATTTTTAGATGAAGTTATGGACGGATGCGATGGAAAAGCGCACATATCAAATTTCATCATAATCTGTTAAGAAATAGCCAAGTTCTATCTTACCTGGCCATATTCCAGAGCTTCTTCTAAAAATCATTTTAGAATCTCATTTCCAACGCACATGACAAATTTCATCATAATCGGTTAAGGAATAGCCAAGTTCCGTCCTACTTGGCCATATTCCAAAACATTATCCAAAAATCATTTTAGAATAGCATTTCCATCACCCGCATCAAATTTCATCATAATCGATTAAGAAATAGCTAAGTTTGGTCCTTATTGGCCATACTGTTCACTAAAGCCTAATCTAACTCCAACTAAAACGCAACTCTACCCTAATTCAGCTCAACTTAACCCTCAACTCAATCGGAAACTCTACGCCAAACTCAATCCTCAAACCAGCAAATATGAAAAATTGGTTAACAACTCAATATATCCTACTCAACCCCAACTCAACTTTAACTCAACTCAACTTCAACTCGCAAGTACCTCACACTCTTGACGTACAGTTTCCAAAAGCTTTTTGAAATCTCCGTCTTTCTCGAGATACCATGGGTACAGGGAGATCCAGACATCCAGACGTCCAGACTGAAGGACGGACATTTTTTGTTTTCGCTTTTTCAGGCTCAAGGGGTTTTGCAAAGATTGACGGAGTATGGCCTTATGATAAACGTAGAAAAGCGGGTATTCGCACAATCTGACATTAAATTTTTAGGTCACACAGTGACTAGTCAGGGCATTCTACCCGCTCAAGAACGCGTTCAGGTCATTCAGGATTTCCAACAACCCAGTACTGTGAAACAACTAAAACGATTCTTAGGTATGATCAACTTCTATCGTCGTTTCATACCTAATACAGCCGTCGATCAGTTATTTCTGAACAACTTTTTGAAAGGATACAAAAAGAATAGCAAAGTTCTGATCGTATAGACACCGGAGACCATCAAAGCATTCACAGAATGCAAGATGAAATTAAGTCAAGCTACCCTTTTAGCACATCCATCCGCTTCCGCTCGTTTGGCAATAATGGTTGACGCATCTGATGTTGCAGTTGGTGCAGTCGTACAGCAATTCGTTGCAGACGATTGGCAGCCACTTAGTTTTTTTCCATTAAACTTACGGATACACAGCGCAGATATAGTGCCTATGATCGGGAATTACTCGCGGCGTATGCGGGTGTTAAACATTTCAGGTATTTTTTAGAGGGACGTAAGTTTACACTGTATACTGATCATAAACCTTTGACGTATGCATTTAGCCAAAATTTTAACAACGCATCGCCTAGACAGTTCCGACATCTAGACTTTATCGGACAATTCACAACGGACATTCAGCACATATCCGGAGTAGACAACGTCGTTGCGGACGCACTGTCGCGTATCGAACAGATTGATCTGCCGGAAAGTGTCAATTACGAAGCAATAGCGATAGCTCAGGAGGAAGACGAGAATCTTCAGAGCATGTTGAGTAATGACGCGAGTAAACTTACTTTCGAACGACTTCCATTGTCTTTTAATTCAGATAACAAATTGTATTGTGACATGTCAACAGGTTCACCAAGACCTTATATACCAGTAGATTTTCGTAAATCCGTGTTTGAGTCTTACCATAATTTTTCACACCCAGGGGTTTAGGCATCAGTCAAATTGTTGACCAAGAATGTCATTTGGCCATCCATTAAACACGACACAAAGGTTATGACACAGAATTGTCTGGCGTGCCAGAGATCGAAAGTCGCACGTCATACTAAATCCCCATTAGGTTCATATGCTTTGACATCGCAGCGTTTTGCCGAGGTCCATCTGGACATCATTGGCCCATTGCCCATTGCGGAAGGTCAATGCTACTGCGTGACGTTGATCGATCGTTATTCACGTTGGCCCGAAGCCATTCCAGTGCCAGATATCTCTGCCGCAACAATTGCATTCGCAATTTACTCAACTTGGGTTGCTAGATTTGGCGTGCCAGTGTCAATAGTCACAGACCAGGGTACTCAGTTCGAGTCGCATCTTTTCGCGGAGTTGTCGAATTTGTTAGGTTTTGAGAGGAAACGTACGACAAGTTATAATCCGAAGAGCAATGGAATGATTGAGCGTTGGCATCACACCCTTAAGGCCGCCATCATGTGTCATCATCGTCTTGATTGGCCTAATTTTTTACCATCTGTTTTGTTGAGGTTGAGGACAGTTTTCAGTGAGGAGCTGCGATCATCACCTGCTGAGCTTGTTTTTGGCACCACGGTGCGGATACCAAGTGCGTTCGTTGATCAGACCTGTAGCAACAACATTCCGCAATCGGAATTCATTCAGAACCTAAGGATGCATTTCGATGAGATCAGGCCTACGCCAGCATCGCGCCCATTGTAAAGATAACATCTTCGTGAGTAAGGATCTACAAACTTGTTCACACGTATTTTTAAGAACTGATTCGGTGAAGAGATCGTTGCAGCCACCGTATACCGGTGCGCATGAGGCCATTGATCGCAGCGCGAAAAATTTCACTATTAGCGTCAATGGTAAGCAAGTCAGAGTTTCGATTGACCGTCTTAAGCCTTGTTACAGTGAGACCTCGGTCACCGAGCAAGTTTTCCAGGAGAAAGATAATGACGTGACGAAATACTTCAGTTGTTCCTACATTCGAACAGGCCAAAAGAGTAACTTTCGTTGCGAAGCGGATATACGTCAGGCGCCAGCACAGTCTACTACTAGGACAGGGCGAACAATTAGCGTTCCTGAACGTTTCAGATAGAACGTTTAATGTTTCGTAAAACTCAGGTTTTTACTGGTGGGGGAGTATTGTGGCGAAATATCGACATTTTTGACAGATATTTTTGTAATTACATTTTTTTGTTTTGTTTAATTTGTCATGGAGTCAGTCGGGTTTGGTACCCTGGGCAAATGTCAAAATATTGGGTGCGCTCGTTTTTTTTAAATTTACTTTTCTGACGTGTGGAAACACCTTTTTTTATATTAAGCATTTTTGTAATTTTATTTTATATAAAAAAGAAAAAAATTCTTGTTTAACAGTCGAGTGATACACACGTAATAAATTTTAGTATTTTTTGTAATGTGCTTGTTCCGACAAATAAATAAATCTAGTAAAATTAATGTACATCCATTGATAAATACATTTATAAAAGTTATAAATAAAATTCAGTTTGTGGAATTAATATAAATTAGTATTATTAATTAATAAACAAAATATTGGAGTCAGATTATTATAAACACCAACCCATAGAGCTATAGGAAGATCGAACTTAAGCACTATGATTGCCGGGGCAGTAACACTAAATACCTTGTTCAAAACTAAAAGTATTTAATCTAATAAAATACCATAAATCGTCAAACTTAAGGGAAGAAAAAAATCTGACACTAAAAAAAACCTATACGGAAAGGAGAAACGTGATTTTAATATAAACCCGACGGGTGCACTGCGAAATGCCGGTTTCCAAAATCCCGAATTCAAAATCCCGGTTTCCAAAATCCTGGCTTTGAAAGATATATTTTTTTAACAATTCTGGGATTTTGAAAATCGTGATTGCGTTACACGCCCAAACCCGATACTGCAGATGAATACTATCTTGTTTTAGCTTAATTTTCAAAACCATTTCTCAAACCTCTAATATAGGAAATTACATGAAAATTTTTAATTAATATTTTGTACGTATCCAAACATTTATCTACTTAATTACCAAAAACATTTAAAAAATCTCTGCAAAATGTGTCAAAAAGCCGGGACATCATATTTCCCCGTTATTGGAGATTTACCCCAGTCGCAGAAGTTGATTTTTTCAAAGGACGCAAAATACGGCTTAGGTAGCACAGGCGGCTTTCGTATACCTACGAAAGGTATAGTTGGAACGGCCCTTATTGGGGTGAACCAATGAATTGGTCTCTCCCCAACTCGTAATCACCAAAAATCGAATAGAAAAAATGGAAGCTCGAGTTTTATAAGAGCCTTCTAGAGTACAGAGCCATAATCATAATGACGTAGTTTTAGAAGCTTTTTTGGTAGTAACACTTTTCACTGATTTCCATAGGAATCCATAGTAAAAATGGTGTTTTTTAGCTTCAAGTTTTTCAATGATAAAAGCAAAAATATTAAAAAATGTTTATATAAAAGTTTTGTACATATCTTTAAGAACAATATACAAGAAGGCTAGGTATTAAATAAATATTAATTGCAGAAATATTAAAATTAAATCATTTCTAATGCTGTGTGCCTCAGAAGACTTTTCAAACTAAACTTTTGTAAAACCCAGTAATTCATGCAATATTTCAATAGATGTCACTAGGTTAAAAGTATTCAATTGTGCCTTTGCTTATACTCAACTAAACTTTTCAAATGTCATTCAAATTTTATAAACAACTCAAAATATTGTAAAATTATTAATTTTTTATTATTATGTTGTAATATTATAACAAATTTAACCTTGTGCATTGTAAAGTACGAAGCATTATGGAAAATGCATTTGGACTAAAGAAAGCAAGATGTTGGGTGATTTTTAAAATCACTGGAATTAAAAATTAAAAATTGCGATAACCGCCTGTTGTGTAATGTACAATATTTGCATTAATAAGAGTTTTGAGTTGAAACCGTTTGAAGTAGTCTTAGATGAATACTTCGATAGTCTTAATAATGATGCAGATAATGAAACAAATTTAGGATTATTGACATACATTAAAGAATCTTCCCATAGAAATAAATGTAATATAATAAAACAATATGAATTCAGTCTTTTATGTAAAAGTAATTCTTAAAATAGTTCAGCCTTTCAAAATTTAATATATTTCACCATATCCCCAATTTTATTATTATGTATTTACACATATACGAAATACAAATACATACATGTCGTCACTCATCTTCACTTGAACTAGCAAATTCCATCAAACTGGACATATACTTTATGTACAATTTGGTGGCTTTTTTTAAAACTTTATATTTTTTCTGTTGTTTATTTTGTACATTTTGGTAATATAATTTTTAATTTGGGCATACTACATATTTTAAACTGTACGTCACACGTATTGAAAAGTCGTTGAAAAGTAACCTCGTAAATTGACTTTTCACCTAGCATCTATGAGGAAGTAGCGGAAGCTTCAAAATTTGAAAAGTTTAGTTTGAAAAGTCTTCTGAGGCACACACAGCATAAAATATATTTCTCGAAATTTCATTTTGAAAAATACATCAAAGTTGGCTCTGACGAATTAAAATAATACTTGCTAAATTTATTTTTAGTTTTACTAGTGTATGTAAGATGTCTAAAATGTTTACCGAGAAATACGAAAAAAAATTATTTAATCACAAAATTATCAAACGTTCTGAATATTTTGTGAATTTGTTTTGCTTTTCCTACAATTTTGTTTACTTGAAATTTCCTCAGGTGGTAATTGTTGGTATGATTTTACCAAAGTTTTACGGCCATCACTGCCATCTATGCAATGTATATTGTAAACGAATTGTAGTAAGCTTTTACTTTAATTTGACCAGAATGCTTTTGTTATGAATTTTATTTTATATTTTGGTTTAAATAAAACAATTAAGTATTAGAAGAAAATAAAAAAGATTTACTTAAACGACATTCATATATGTTGAAATTCAAATATTTATGAAAGTATTTCAGAAATCATAATTAAGAATTTGTAACGTTTTCATTTAAAAATTTGTCTTAGGGAAAAAAGTGATTTGTTTGGTTTTTTCCTCGTTTCTAATTCCCTTATAAAAGCTGCCTTTTTTAGACTATGGCTTTGTATAATCAAGGTTGCTTTGGTTTTATCCCCCAATAAACAAAAAACAAGTCGAAAAATGTAAAAGCATAAAAAGGAAATAACGCCCTTTACATTAGTTTATCAAAGTTTAACTCCTGTTATACACCCCAATCCCCATAGTCGTGTCAGCATTTCAGGTGATGTGACTTTAGTCACGTCACGTCGCCTAAAAATTGGTATTCTTGAAGTCGATTCAAGCGGAGACGAGTGAAACTAAAAATACGTCTGGAAAAACTAATTATTGCTCAAATTTGACAAATTTTGCCCAAATTTGACAGCAAATTATCTGTCAAAAATCTTATTTGCTTACATATTTTGCCAAACATTTATTAATACAGTTTATTAAGTGGGTAGTTGTGATTTAGTTATTAAGGAAATTTATTAATTGGGTTCAATTTTGTTAATACGTTTATTTTACACTACGATGAGCAGCATAGAATTATTTTATGATAGTGAAAGTGATGACGGGGAATATTCTCAACTAGCTATACAGCGCCAAATATTGCAGGATAAATCTAATCCCTTGGAAATGCCAGAAAATCTGTGAGTATATTTGTTGCCGTAGGGTACCGTAACTCCAAACCTAATTTTTCTTTTAAGTTTTATCAAAAATTTTAGACTCAGTAAGGAAGCGTTCAATAATTTATTGACTAAGGTGGAATGTGGGTTAAAAGCAACAGTTCGGTCATCGTCTGTTTCTCCCATACTCAAACTGGCTGCTGCATTGCATTTCGTTGCTGAAGGAGGTTACCAAACAGGTGCTGGTAATGAGTATTTGGCAGGAGTGGCGCAACCCACCTTTTCAACAAATTTGGCACAAATTTTAAACTTGCTGGAAACGGATTTATGCCCAGAAATGATAAAATGTCCAACAAGCGACAATGAAAAAAGAAAAATTAAATTGGGATTTTTCAAAAATACATGATTTCCTGGCATAATAGGATGTGTGGATGGGACACACGTTAAAATTACAGCTCCCACCAAAGAAGAAAGGCATCTGTACTAAAACCGGAAAGGATTCTTCAGCTTGAATGTGATGATAGTAAGTATATTATTTATTCCGAAGTAACATAATTGTGTAGGTTAACGAACTTAATATATTTTACGTTCGTGTCACGAATTTTTTATATTCAATTCAAGTGACTTAGATACGCACCTTCAACGATCGTATGATAATGAGGACACAAATACGTGGCTGTTAGGTAAAATTAGTTTCGGTATAAGTAGAATGTTATAATATAATTGTTTTAATTTTTAGGTGATGCTGGGTATGCTCTTAAGCCGTACCTTATCGCGCCATTTCGAAATGCACGGGAATCGAATGAGAAGACGTTTTTTTCGCAATATTATAGAGAGGACTATAGGAGTCTTAAAAAACCGGTTTCGGTGTTTATTAGGAGCAAGGCAGATGCATTATTCTCCGGATAAAGCAAGGCAGATTGTAAATGTTTGCTGTGCCCTGCACAATCTGTGTATTGCTTTCAAAATTAACTCGGAGATCCCTCATCTTACTGTGCCCGCGGAGGAAGAAGAACAATTTTTACCGCTAGGCGAAGGGATTCAAAATGATGGGGTTCGAACTAGATCACAAATAATGAATTCGATATGCCAATAAAAAAAAATCCCACTTTGTTTATGTAAATAAAATAAGATATTAAAACATAATTCAAAAATAATTCATTATAAATTAATAAATTAAAAAATAAAATTCAGTCTTTTAAATTAATATTTTGTATATACTATATGAATAGACATCGCATCAAATTTCTTGCTTTGGTGTTTTTAATTGTTTTTTTGTCAATTTCCCGCAATTGTAATTCCAAATTTTTCTTCTTCAATTTATTTTTGTGCATCATATTTTCCTTCCATAATTCTATTTTTTTTAGTTTTAACTCGTACCTTTTTCATGTGTAACGGGCTATTTCCTTAGAATGTTTTTCCGTGTTAACGATGGATTTAGTTTGTATTTCTAGAAGCCGTCTTCTTTCCTCTTCAAATGTCTTTTTTCGACCGGAACTTCTTCTTTTTTTTCTGAATTTCGGAAATAGTGTTGCTAATCGGCCGATTTTCAAGTTCACTTCCCACTTCCCTATCGATGGTTGGTGCAGGGTCTTGGGTGTCATTAGTTAAAGATACGTCGACGTAGCCGTTCTCGTCTTCTATAAGCACTGGGGGAACAACATGGCTAGTTAATGAAGTACTGGGTAGGGCTTCCGTGCTTGAAGATGAGGCGGTTGAGCTTGCCGAAGGTTTTTCTTGATGTTTCTGCGACTTTTTTCAGTAGCAAAACATCTATAACGCTCTCCTCTAACTCAGAATACATAGAGCTTATTAGACCCTCCACCTGTAGCTGTTAGCTCTTTTTTATTGTGGGCTAGCTTCATTTTTATTTCACCCTTAAAATCATTCCAAACCTAAAAGTGACAACATTTTTATTAATAAATCAACAACCAATAAAATTTATGCATTTTTACCTTTTGCCTTTCTGTGCTGCAACGTATTGGAGGGCTGTCAATCTAACAAGTAGTTCGAATTGCTTACAATTCGAGATTTTTAAGCTATAAAAAAGATTTATAAACGAAAATAACTCATTTAATTTAACACCAATAAAAAAAAATAAAAATATACATACATTTTTCGTTCCATGTTTATTTGTTCTTGTCACTTGATAAAATGGTGCGACGATTGTCGTAAGAAGTGACTTTAGACGTAATACATGACTAAGAGAATATGAAAATTGATGCGGCGTGACTATAGTCGTCTAAAATGACGTGGCGTGACTATGGTAATTGGGGTGATAATAAAACAAAACAAAATAGTAAAGAGCTCAAGAAAGGAAAAGTATTACTGCGATTGCTCTTCAGAGAATACTATAGAGAATAAAATGTTTCTATTTGAAAATAGATGGCATTACTAGGAGGGTTTTTAAATAACCGCCATGATGAGATGACTTCATATTTGTCGCTATCATCAGTCAATTTTGTTGTCATCCCTGGTTCGGTTAATTGAATGCACAAAACTAGTATTTAGGTATTGTAACATTCAGGTAAATTGAATTTTTATGAAACTTCCTTTGGTTATAATATAATTAACCTTTTTGTTTTTTTAACAAACAACGAAACAATGCTTGAAATGTTTTTTGGGCGGTAAATACATATTCTAAAATCAATATTTCTAGATATTAAAACTTAAATATTTGTGCTTTGAGTTTTTTTCGACGACCATCACAAACCTAAGTTTGAGAAGCACTGTTTTAAGGCATTAAAATAGCCAGACATTTCTTAACAAGAATTTATGTTTCTTTGTACACATATTTTTACACAGTTGTTGTTGTTGAAGTGGTCATATATGGGTCAGTTACAGTGCTGTCGAAGTGAGTACAATCGGAGTATTTGTACTACTTTCGCTTAGTGCTTACTCCTGTACTCCGCTATTTCATTTTGTACTCCCCTGTTCTAATAACTGCTATTCTAATAATACTTTTACGTAATATTTTAAGTTATCGGCTTTTGCTTGCAATAATTATAATATTCTGGAAGATATCTAGCTTTTTCATAAAACATTTTTCAAAGCTAATTTATAATGGTTCCTGTCATTTTCAGGCATAAACCCATAAAACTGTTCTCTTGCAGTAATGAATCAGTCATTTTAGCAAACAATATCAATTCAAACATGTAAAATTTGCGAACTAAATTACTTCTACTTCACACAGCTATTTTTTTTTAGAATCTGAATGTTAGCTGGTAAAACTTAAAAACAGATAATTCCAAGTTTTTACAACTTACAACTTTAAAACTTCAGATACACTCAAACATGACAGACGTTACCTGATTTCACCAAAAAAAAAAATGTACCAGCTTTGACTAAATATTTAGATTAGAACCTCCTGAATACAAAAATTACCACACAAAAACGATGTACGGAAAATAAAATTCTTTAAGCTTAGATTAGCACTTCTATATAAAAATAATACTGTAAGATAATTTCTGCAGTCATTTAAACTTTCCAGACTGGAAAGTTGTATGGAAGTCTGGATTTATGCAGTGTGATGTGGGAAATTTCATTCGTTTTGTGTGATATAATATGTTTAAGGTTAGGAACTATTTATGGCTACAGACATGGCTGGTCCTTGTGGACCGCCACCCAAACCTAACCTAGGAACTATTTATATAGAATCGGCTTAACATCTCCGATATAAAATTTCACTAAAACACAACGACAAATGTGTATATTCCATTCGGTGCCGGAGGGGCTGGCTGTATGTGGAAAACCAAAATTGGTAATTCTAATTTGTGATTTATGGTATCGGTCATATTACCATTACTACGAGTACTTATAGTTACTATCAGAAATCTATATATTATGTCGGTATTCGAAGAATCGCGTTAGGCTTAAATAAACCATCTTAGAATTCGCCATTTACTATCAGAATTCGATCTATCATCTAAGAGTTCGACATATCATTTCCAAATTCGTCATATGTATCTTATTCATGTCAGAATTCGATATATCATCACAGAATTCAACATAATAATTCGAAATATCATATCAGAATTTGATATATCATCTCAGAATTTGCTTTATATGTATATATTGTCGACGCATCAGTCAGAATTTGATATATCGTTGATATTTGTCAGAATTTGGGATATCATCATAAATCATCTCAGAATTTGATATATCCAGTCAGTATTCTTTATACTTAATTATTATGTCAAAGCTCGTTATATCATGTCAGAGTTCGATATATAACCTAAGGATTTGAAATACCATATCAGAATTCGCTATATATTTTCAGAACTTATCATATTCAAATTTATATATTTCACATCCGAATTATGTATATCATTAAGAATTTGAAATTTCATGTTAGAATTCGATACATACTATCGGATTCGATACATCTGTCAGAATTTGATATATTATGTCAGTATTCTATATAATATGTCTGAATTCTATATACATACCAGAATTCGACATTCCATACCAAAATTCTATATATCACGTAAAAATTCGAAATATAATGTCATAATTCGATATATCATCTCAGAATTCGCGTTATACATATGTACTATTAGAGTTCAATATTTTTGTCAGAATTATATCAAAATACGACACATGATGTCAAAATCCGTTATGTCGTCTCAGAATTCGACTCAATATCCATTTTCTATACATCATGTAAGAATTCGAAACATATGTCAGAGTTCGATATATCATCTCAGTAATGTAAGGATTCTACAAATTATGTCAGAATTCGAAATTCCATCTCAAAATTCGTTATATATTGTCAGAATTCGATAAATATTTTAGAAGTTGGTATACCTATCATGTCAGTATTCCATATAATACGTCTGAATTCGATATACATCGCAGGTGACAAAGAATATTGACAACTCAAAATTTCAAATTTTTCAGGAGAGCAAAATAAAACATGCTAATTTCGATTATTCTGTACTATTCTCTATGGGCGTCAAAAAAAGGAAGATCGGAAAATTAAGCCGTCTCTCGCTTTGTAAAATAACTATGACCACTATGGTCACTATCGCCACTATGTCAGGTTATGAAATCGATTATTGCGCATCTTTTTGACGAAATATCTTAAAAACTCAATTTTTTGAGTTGTGTCACTTTTTTATGTCATGTTCGAGATGTCAGAATTCGACATACCATCTCAAAATTCGTTGTATACTGTAAGAATTCAATAAATCTTTTAGAATTTGGTATACCTATCATGTCAGTTCTATATATAATATGACATATATGTCAGAATTCGGATATATCATCTCAGAATTCGACATACCATATCAGAATTCTATACATCATGTAAGAATTCGAAACATATCGTCGTAATTCGATATTTCATCTCAGAATTTACTATATTCTATCAGAATTCAATGTTTTTGTCAGAATTATGTCGAAATTCGACACATGATGTCAAAATTCATTATGTTGTCTTAGAATTCGATTTAATATCCGGTTTCTTTACATCAAGTAAGAATTCGAAATATCATATGTCAGAATTCGATATACTATCTCAAAATTCGTTATGTACGATAAATCTTTTAGAATTTGGTATACCTATCATATTAGTATTCTATATAATATTTCAGAATTCGGATGTATTATCTCAGAATTTGACGTAACATGTCAGAATTCGATATTTCATCTCAGAATTCGCTATATACTATCAGAATTCAATGTATCTGTCAGAATATAGTCGAAATTCGATACATGAATTTTCCAGAGCCGGAATTAATAAATGTTGTATTAGGAACTACTTAAAGAATCTCAAATCTCAAATATATATTATATTAAAATCCATCCACAAACGTGCCACCTAAAAAAACGAAAATTAGGGAAACAATGTTTCTGATAAATGGCATCAACCAAAGTATCATTAGTGGTGTTCCGCAATATTTATTAAATTTGGCTCTTATTTTATTAAAACAAATGCGACCCCAAATAAGGTGACCCAAGAAATTTTCAGAACGTCAATAATTCTGTTTTTTTATTAGATTTTATTAAAATTTCACTAAAAACCATTGTCAAACGTGCTCCTTGGTGCTGGAACCCGGGAATGTTGTAATGGCCTATGAAAGTAAAAACAAATTTTTCTTTGGCAAATCTAATTTCCCCAAATTTTTTTCTAAAAACCACAGAACCATTATATTGTCTTGCAATATTTGTTGAATTCTGGCCATGTTTCATTTAAGAAACTCTATCTTTGACCTAAATGGAACTGCTGTGATTACGCACAAGTTCCATTGAAATATATTTTCTGACTTAACCAATATATTTAATCATGAATGAATTAATTGTAACACCTTCAAATTATTAATCAAATTGGCGGGTTAAAAACTTTTCTAGATGAGATTCCACCACGTCCATGTTTTGTAACCAGTCGTCGCCTCTAAACCAATTTTAGGTAGCAATTTTTTTTAAATCAAATACAAACTTATTTTGAGATTTAATAACGGTCCTGCTTCTTTTAAGGCGATTTTTTCAGACTTCGTCCAGCTTTAGTCATTTATGACCTGGTTACCCTAGGTACTTACTGAGGTATTGACAAGGTATTGTCTGTCAATGACATTTCTTTAAATTGCACCAAAATATCTTCCCATTATGACAAACATGTTCCCTTATTTAACGTGTCTGAATTTGGAATATCTGCCAAAATTCCGATGATGAAAGTGAAAAGGTTTGGAACTAAAAATGCTTTAAGATAAATTTTCCGTTTACCACGTAAAATTTAGGTAAAAATAGTTAAAAATTAAAAATTTCACTTACGGTTTCGCTGGTCAGTACTCTTCTCTACGATAAAAACTTAAAAACTGTTTAGCTCGAGCAGTATACAGAGCTTAACGCTTTAATAGTAAAATAGATAAAGAGCTAACAAAATTTATGGCTAAGGTCTAATAATCTTATTTCTTACGTACACTCCCTTCTGTCTAGAAATACTCCCATGAAAATTTGAACGTACTTCTTTTAAAATTTTCAGAACGACAGCACTGGTCAGTTATCGCGACTAAAACTAAAATACAGATAAATGCGATATTCCTTTATGTATAATGACATTTACTAGTTTTTGTTTATTAGAAAGTATAAAAAAAAGTTTGGGAAATGGATTTAATTACGAATATATATACATTAAATCATTTCCTTGTAGCATAAAAGTACGAGGTGTTAAATTTATAAGGCACATATTAATCATAAATAAATTTAGGATCCAACATCAAAGTCGACGACAAATCAATTTAAATTTGTCATTTGTATTCTCTATACACAATTTACAAAAAGTTTACACTTACTCGTATATGAAGACAATCAAACCATTAGAAAGTATTATATAGAAAATATCTAAAAAAAAAAAAATTTCATTCACCATATTGGATGAACATAAAGGTAAATTATTTCTTATTGTTGAATCTTTATACTGTCATTACCGATTCCTATATACTTGGTACTGTATATTATTTTATTATAACTATTGTTTTACATGAATTATAGTTGCATAATAATTTTATTTTTATTATATAAAATTTATCTTTTAATACAATAAAATCAGCCGTGCGCGGTATTTTTTTTTTAACAAAAACAACAACAAACCGTAAAAAAATTGTTAACGATTTTTCACAAAAGAAAAACAGGAAAAAGAAAAAAATTGGTAGTTATTATGGAAATTGAATTGCTGAATTATCATTATAAAAATATGGATGCAATTTTTATCGAAAATGATAATGCAGCTAATATTTTGTATACTTGACTGCGTGCATTGACCGATTTTAGGCAGCAAAAATACACAAATTCAATTTAAATTTATATAAATATTATCTCGAAGGGGTGTTAGCCACAATACATGTACGCGTATATAGATTCCAAATTTTCATGGGAACAAAAATCTTTTGTCCGTTTGTACTGTGTATTATCATTAAATTGATAATAATTTTCTGTGTTATGTGGTTTGTCGATTCACAATAATGAATAATCTAAAAAAAAACAAAACTAAATAAACGGAAATAAATAATAATAATAAATTATTTTAGATTCAGATCTATCTGGATTTTTAAGACACAGTAGTATTTCTGTGTAACATTATGTTTATGTACGACAACATAAAAATACGAGTTACTTACTTTAATTGGGCGTTTTGTTCTAATGCCAATTTTATAATATTTTCCTACTACTTTACAGTTGCCTTACATTATTACTGTCGTATGATGAGATAATCTTGATATCTTTTGATCTTATAATGTTATAATTGTTAATTATTTTGATGTAATTCAAATTAGAACGGTGAAACTGGTTTGATTCTAGTTAGCCACCTACATACAATTAATTTATTGTAATGGTTATATTAGCGCAAACATTGTGTATGAATGCAAAAATAATACCACACGTACAAGTCAATAGTTTAAGGCCGTGTCGTATCATATAGAGATATGAAACCTATATAATACTCGTATGTAATATACATAAAACTAACGAACACAAATAAAATTCACATGGTAGGTGGAAATTCCTAATCTATACGTATAAATTTATATAATTACAAACTCTAAAGTAACAACACAGAATTAGAAAGTTTTTTGTTTTGTCTTTCAAATTAATAATTGGGTTCGTAGGCAGTTTCAGCATTGATTTTTCAATTCATATGACTCATATCGATTCTTAATCCTGTATAAATTTTACGATTTCCTAATTTATAAGTAACAAATTTTAATTAATCATATAAATTATAAATAAATCAAAACCAAGAAAACTTTTAGTTTTATTTAAGTTCTCGTATACAGAATTAAAACTGTTTTATACTTAAATCGCAATAAAAACTTAAATCTTATTTTCACGAATGTTTTATTTTTTGCAACCAATAAAAATAAAATAAGAAAGAAATTTTCATTTGCTTTTGTTATTGTTGGTTATGTTTACGAAAGTTTAGCTTCAGATGACTTTGAACCTCAATAATATGGTTCAATGGAAAGAATGAACTGAATTTAATGTTTCCACTTACTTTAGTTGAGTTTTTTTTTGTTGCACTTAAGTCTTATGGATACTAATTTGTTTTGCACGAATTTATTGATATTGTGTGCAGTAGTTATAAATACGAGGTCTGTCCTGCATTTAAGACGAATTTGATTTTAATAGGCGAGAAGACCGGAAGTAAGGTAGCGGAATAGCAGATGAAAGTGAGTCTTGCAATTACGTAAACAAGTTTGTGCTCCGGATTAAATTACTAAAACTAGTAAGATTATATAAGACAAAAAGCTGTCGGAAAAAATATTTAGTACAGTCATATCCGCTTCCTCATACATTATTGAAGGTTAAACAATTACATCTGCAGCAAAGGTTTGACGAAGAAGCTAATCAGTATAAAACTATAAACAAACAACACCAAGCTGGGAAATACTTAAAAGTAATTGTTTTTACCTTGTGGTTAAAAAAGTTGATCTATTATTGACACTTCACTTTATGATTGCATAATTTTGTTTTAAAAAGATCATTTCGTCTGGAAATGTATTGTGACAAACCTATTTATTTAGCTATGATCGCCCGCCGATCCTGTATCACCCATAATTGGCACCGCGCGATCACGTAATCCACTACCGAAGTGGATTTGATAATTCGCTTTCATATGTCTTTTCAAACACATCAAAGATTGCTAATTTGACTGAAGCGCAACTAGTTTCATTTCGAATGTTACAAATTGGTTGTGTTAAAAATGTATTTGTAAACAAGATAAAATCATATCAAATTCAACTAAAAACGTCTATTCAGTTTTGAGACTAATACCTGTCATTCTCTTCACACAGTACTTCACTACCGGAGTGGATTACAAAATACCGAATTATAATCCACTTCGGTAGTAAATTTGCACATTTCACACAACCCGTTTTCGGATTTTGAAGTTCAGTTCGGTATTCGATTATGGTGCGTGTGAAAGCGACTATAGACACTTCAGTCGCAGGTCCTTTGTCTTTACTATGCTTTTGACACATTCTTCCACATAACTTATGGTGTGTCCTACAATTTTCTTTGCAAAACTCGGCCACGAATTTCTTTCTATTACCATTGTAATTAAATGACCCAAAACAATTTCGTGATAAATAAAACGTTCATATTCTTTTGAAGATTTGAAAAGAAGCCTCCGCTAAATAAGGAAAGAAATAAGAAAATTCCGGATTTTGCCAAGCCGATACCCGCAATATGTGGATATTTTAGGGCAAAAATCGAATATTTTTTTTTTTGCTCTCAAATCTAATTTCGAAAGAATATTTCAATGTTTTAACCAAAAATAAATTTACTGTGTGAGAAGCTACTTAATTACATACACCGAATCTACATATCCAATTAATGCAACTAGCTGGTGCCACGATTTCCGCGGTTATTTCAGATCTAAGCGAGTACCTTGGTTCATGTCGAGAGACCTTAGATTTTTTAATATTGGATATAACAACGAACCCATGTTCCACAATTTTTATTAATGGATGGCCATACATACGTCGAATAAAAGAGTTCTTTTGATGTTTTAACACCTGGGCCGGGCCATCTTGTAAAAATGATCAAACATCGATTTTCAAAGTTCTTGTATACAAAAGGCCGAATTAGATTATCTTTAGTGTTGCATTATATTGCTGTATTACTTTAAGGCATGGAAGCGAGTGTCAGCTTTAGAGGAATTTGGGATTCCGGATTTTCTAACGGGTTCTTCAGATCACGGTCTGCACTATAGCTTTTTAGCAAAATAGTCTAGATCGAGAAAACTCAGTACTAAAATTGTTTCTATCTGTTCGTTGTATCTACTGCAATACTGTCTTTCCCCGTAATATGGCGAATATCCGTAGAAAACTGGCTTATATGTGTAATCAAGATGCTTAAATGTTTTGGAGAAGTCTTTTCTGGTGTTTGATGAAAATCAGAAGATGAATGTTTTTGATAAAAATCAATGATGCCTTCTAACGATAAATGTAGGCACAAATACCCTTCCTCATTATTTGCTCAAAAACTAATTTCATGCTAGAAATTCTTCGTGACATTCTTCCTGACCTTGCTTCGTTTTACGTTAAGCTGAGGTTAAATAATTTAACTTTGAGCAATTATCATCAATTACAAGGTGACTATATTTTAAGTCTAGACTTAGGGGTCTGGCGCCTTCTGGAAGGGGGGAACAAAGCTGTGTAGTAATACCGGCTCCATAACCTTCCTTTAGGGTGGGCTACAGCAGGCTGTTCTGGTCATGTTTTAGGCAGTCCTGTCTGCGGGCCCACGATCTACGCGAAGGGTAACCTGAGCGTGATTCGAAAGTGAACGTACTACCTCCTCGTGGTGACCTCCGGTAACTGTTGGCTCGTTTACCGAACAACAGGCTAAAGTACGACGCTAAAGCATGGTATAAATCTTGAAAAAAAAACACAAATCTAAGGTGAGACACGTGAGCCGAGGGATGTATGATCATGGGTTAGTTGGTCGCTAGCACGGAACTCCGGATACTAGGCGACCTCCGGTTTCAATCAGCCTTACCACGGCAAGAGGGGCTACCGTGGTGGACCTTCCATTCCTGCATGTTTATTTTCTTAAATAAAATTACGCTCGCATTTAGCAACTATTGCGAAACACCACTAACGATATAATCATGGGTAGTTTTAATAAAAAAGTTGTTTCACTAATTTTTTTTGCAAGAACTCAAAGTGTCCAGTTCCAAATGGGAACTAACACGTTTGTGGATGGATTTTAATAGGATTGTATATATCAGATTCGAATTATGAAGTCGCTACTTTAAATAGTTCCTAACATAAAAATTTATAATTCGGCCATACAAGAAATCAAGAAATATTGCAGAATGCTGCAAATGACATTATATTTTGGTCGATACACAAAATCAAAGATTATCTTCTCAGACTCCAACATTATTGTTATTAATTCATGGCCTGAAAAATTTTCGGTCATAAGGTTTGACTGGAAGATATTTTTAGAACACTACATGTACTAAAGTGTTATGGTCGATACCGTAAATCAAAAATTATATTTGCTAATTTGATTTTCCATACACAATCGACTCAGATAATTTTCTCCGACTCCAGCAACAAATGGTACGATCGATGTATCTAAGCAAAATTTGTATATCGGAAATGTTAAACCGATCCTATAAATAGTTTTTAATCAAAAATAGATTCACATCAAATCACTTCCTGAAGGATCCTTTGGGCCGTACCATTGGGACTGCAGTTCGATTTCTTAAATAAAACATTAACGTTATAAATACTTATGGTTGCTTCCAGAAAAAAATAGTAGGACGAAATAGATCTTTTTCGTCCTACTTTTTAACACTATAACTGCCGACCTAAATAATTATCTTACAATTATTTTAGAACATTATGGTAACTTTTAATAAGACAATAAAGTAATTACATTAAAAATCATCAAAAATTTCCAAAACAATTCTAACATAATTATTTAAAAAAGTGAATTGAATAAATGTAAATCCGTCATTTTGACGGGTCGGTAGTTCTAGTGTTAAAAATTTTCTTTTCTGAAACACAATTTTAGGGGTTTGGTGAAAATCCTTCATGTATCTGAAAACCATTAAAAAAGTTATGCCAAACTCAATAGCAAACCGAAAACATGCAGAATTTTTCAAAAATTCGGAAACAAAAAAATCCAGAAATATAAAAGGTGCAGACAAAGTTTAGCAAAGTGCTCCAAAATTTTAAAATTTATAAAATTTCTTATCGCTTGATAGATACTACAAATGTTTCAAGTTTTCACAAAAGTCTCTATTTGCCTAGGATTATCCTCGACATGACAAACAAAAAAATCCCCCCAAAAAACATCCGAAAAAATCACGTTTTTTAATTATTACAAATTTTTGAAAAAAAAAAAAATTTAATTCGTTGGATACATTGGAGGTTGGGGGCGCCGAAACCCTCGCTTTGACGATTTATTAAATTGAATTTTAATATTAATAGAAATTAGAACGTTTTTCAACAATTTGTGTTTTTAATTAATTAATCGCATAGTAATTCAGAGAACTCCCCAATGGCGCTTAGAATTGCAGCCTTTGCGGATGACAGGAAACGTGCTAAGTTTTTTACAAATATCTTCTGTTTCACATGCTAAAATAAAAAAAATCTTCAAAGCAGCTTAGCATTGGTCCTCTCCGGGGAATTGGTCCTATTCGGGGGTATTCTGTAGTTTTCTATTTTAATATATTGTGAAAAATACGTTAAACCATATTTTTTGGAAGTCATGTTTTAATTTTATGATTTTTATGTTTTGAATGAGTAGCACTAATTAAAAAAAATGTTTTATGGGACATGATTTTTGTTGTTGTTTTTTTTTAAATTCAGGCTGTTATTCAAAACATAAAAATCATAAAATTAAAACATGACTTCCGGTCTCATATAAAGAATTTGTGATTTCACGTATTTTCTCCATGTTTAAATTTGTATAAATGTTGGAATTTTTATAAAACGTCTTTGAGGGCGGCTTTCCTTTGAAAATTCGAAAATAATCGTAAGCTCCGCGGTTCCGACTCCACAGCCCTCAACAAACTCTGGTGCTTATCATTATGCATATTCAATTGACTTAATAATATCATCTAGTAACATTTTTGTTATAATTAAAATCATGATTATTGAGATATAGCCAATTGCTAGTGCCACAGAGATTAAAACTATTTAGATACATAAATATTTGCAATAGTGGTGTGGTTGTTAGATCCCATTCACTAGATGGTGTATTGGCTTGATCCTTTGCAGACGTCTTATTACCATCGGTTTATCCGGCATATGGCATATTTCTATATTTTCATGATTTCGGAGATGTATATAATTTTTGAGACCATAGAGGTGCATTCACAATGGAAACACTTTTTACTTGGCGGGGTTAAATTAGTAGATCAATATTTTGCGACAATAAGTCAGATGGTTTATTCCCCGAAATATTGCATGTTAAGCTATCTGTTTGCGAGATCTAACTTGAAACCCAACTGGAATATGACGAGGAATTATGTGCGATGAATTTACCTAAAGGTGGATCAAAGACCGCAATCCAAGAAATCCAAGAAATGCTGGAATTGCCACCTTGAGGACCATTTTTTAAACAATGTCCGGCCCCTTTGACTCACAAGTTCTGTTTTGGGTGTGGAACACCTAATACATTGTATCCAGAGTGTGCTCCTTGTTTGAATAAGAAACAGTCGGAAAACTTATCGAAGGTGGTGGGGTTAACAGCTTTCCATCCCCAAAGGAAAAGTTAGATGCGGCGAACAATACAGATCCGGAGTTACTCAAGACGACACCAACCAATTAAACACAAATAAATTTCACCAATTAGTAGATCAGTCTCGATATTTTTTTATCTAGCATACGTTCATATATGCGTCAAGATTACTCTAATTAGGATATCATATTGGATATGGGTCGAACTATCAATTATTGCACACACTTCAAAAGTTGGATGATAATGTTGTTGAACTTATCAATTCTGACCGTTTAATCTTGGCACAGAGAGCCTGGCTGGAAAATTTAAGGAAAGCTTAAAATCGAAGTTCTCATTATAATAACTTATGTAGCCGTTCCAGGAAATTTTAAATTGGAAGTATTAACAAAAAACTTTACTCAGAGTAGTGCTCCAAATAAATATGCTTCTAAACTAGCTCCGAAATAATAAACCGGTTGGAAGCATGGCTTATGAATTATGCGATCCTAAAGGTAAACTAATAGGTAATTATTATGTAAAGGATATTAAGTAAAGAATATTACGATGAGAAATGATGGTATAGGAGTAAAATGTCCGGCTCATTGAGTGTCGCCCCACGAGCTGAAAAGATTGAGTTATACCTTTCAACATTTAATGAATTGATATTTTTAGATTGGCTCTGGAGAAGCGCTCTTATTCTACAATCTTTAAAACCATGACATCACGATCAGGTTGGTATACCAAAACTTGAATTTTCGAACGTTATATTTTGGTGTTGTAACATTGGAACCCCAGTAGTTAAGTGTTTTTTCTATTGAAGCCAACGGCAATGATGAAACATCGCTGCATGTTGTTAAATAGTTCTTCATAAACTATCCTTTTCAAGTTATCTCCTGGTGACAGTATATTGCTGATATATTTACTACTTTGTGCTTTGTTTGAATTTTGATAGTTGTAACTTGCCCAGATTCAATTTCAACTTTTAACTCTTCCTTGTGTTTTATAGTCTCTTTAAGAAGAATAATAGATCCGCCTCTTGCTCTTTCTGATGAATGGATGGTGTGGTAAAATCTGTAACCACATATTTTGGTATATGAGGACCTAATGACATTAGTTTCGGAGATTAAGCGGTGTTGCATTTGACTAAGCATTTGTAAATGTATTTTTTATTTTCTAGTCATCTTTTAAAATATAGCCGTCGTTTTAACTATTTGTTTTTGCTTCCTGACCTTAAGTCACTTGTGGGACGCTTTTCCCTTTATCATTTACAGTTATCTCTTTTTGATGATGCTTACAGCATCCTTAATGTCTATACCCTTAATCTCCCGCATATTGAATGTAATCCTTTATAGCCATAACCTTAACTGGTATTTCGTGCTTGTTTTCATAAGAATTCCACTGAACTTTCTCATCGTTAATCTTCACAGTTAGTTTTATGTAATTATCTGAGTTTGGGGCAGTTATCTTCCAGACATCGTTATTTAGTGGTACTTGAAATATTTGTCCGTATTTTATGTCATCATAGCTTTAAAATACGGATACTCTTTGATATTAACTTTGTTAATAGGTGGAGGCTGTTTTTTTCTCTCTTTAGTTTGATTTTCTTTGTGTTGATTTTCCCTATTGTGCTGATCCAATCTACCAAGCTGCCAAGCGTTTATTTTTTTTATCATGAATTTTGTACTAAATACGATAAATTAGGGTGATATAGGTACAATACGAATTTAGAAAAACAAATACAATCCTGGGTGTGTGGTGTCGAGCAGACACAAGGATGAACATTGAAATGTTGTGGTGCTCTTTGATTTTTTCATTGTTTGGGCACCTTTTGATGTCAAAAAAAAAAAAAAATCGAAGGAAATTCGATAATGTTTAGGTCTGCCTCAAGAGCGTTGAATTTTTACTACTATGTATACGATTACGACTGGGATATGATTTTATTTCATTGCGAAAAATTAACTGACTGAAATTTATTGATGAAAATCCCATTCGGGTGACAAAAACAAAGATTTTTTGATTATTATTCCAAAATGTTTTCTCAAAATAGCTCCACTTTCAATGCTGTATAATGGGACAACCGAAGGTGAAAAAGCTTAAAAAAGATACGCTGCCAATTTCTTTGTATAAGGAACATGGCAAATATCAAAAATTTGAAATCGGCGAGGTCGACTTGAGGTAGGTAGTTAGGTTACTAACTGAGGTAGGTTATAAAGGTCATCCGATTAGCTTGAAATTTTTTGTCTACTGTTTGGTCATCAAAAGGAACAGGAGAATCCAAGTGATCCAAAAATATACGAAATTTGATTTCTTCCCTATGATACAAAATATTAGTCAATTTTTTCATATTGGAAGTTGTACTTACATATCCAACTAAAAACATAATCTAATATCTTAAGAAGCTACGCCTCATACTTTGCGAAACACTGATTTAAACCACAAGCCAAAGTAATAACTTTTTTAATTCAACATAATGTTTTATAATAAACTTTTTTTTTTGTTGTACACAACATAGTTTAAATCTCAGTACGGTAGCCATATAAACAACAAAATTGCAACAAAAGTATCGCAGTACTACAATACAAAAGGTATTTAAACAGAAGCTATAAAACGACATACTACAACTAGACAAAACTAGAAAGAATAAAAAAAAAACTAAAAATACTTACAACCACGAATAATAATAATAATAATAATAATAATAGTTACAGTAGTAATAACAATAATAATATAAATTGCAAACGATAAAAATCATATAATAAGAAAAAGTCGAGACACAAAAAGACATTTTTCTTAACCAATTTTATCTAATTTTTATTTCTGTTTATTAAGTTTCCTTGTACTGTTGTTGTTGTTTGTTTACAGTACATAGTTATACTTGCCAACCAACAAACAACAAATACAAATAAAAACATACACAAAAATGTTGTTCTTATCAAATTGTGTGGCACTATTATGTGCCAAAGATAAATCGTCTAAAACCGACAAAATTCGAAGGCTGATTAATTTATACAATAGCCCAATGTAGACGAATTGAGATACGTGCAAAAAACTATAAATTTTGCGTGCTTCACGCGTATGTAGTTCGTACGCCATCACCAACTTATTGTAATTCATAGCTAATCTTGACCTTAATTAAAAAATTATGCAAATTTAATTTGAGAGAGTGAGTTGGCTAATTTTGACATAGTTAAATCTAAATAGTATAGTAAATAGTATTTCCCATCGATTATCTAGATTAAAATTTATTTTTATTTTGTACAATCTGTTAACCCGAAATCCATCTAAAATAATTTTATAAATAAATCAAAATATTGTGTGTGTATATAAAATTTCAACTTCAAAATATATTCAAGCGAAACGCGAATTAAATACAAAACTAAAATTAAAATCATTCGACACCGAAAGACATAATCTTAAAATAATTTCGTTTTGTTGATTTTTTATTTTTAAAGTTATGATAATTGCGAATTAAATAAAATTTAAAAAACGACAACAACAACAAGCACAACACAAAACAGGTGATCTTCTCTATATAATTGGGTGTGGTCACTTAACAACTTTGCACACTTTTACAAATCTTAAATTTTTTTTTTTTTATGTTCTCTTGTTGTGTGCTTTTGTGTTATATACAAACGTACATACGATTGCGAGTACTATTTCTTTGTACGTTTCTTACACAAAAAGAATTGAATTGATATAATAATAAAAATAATCCAAGAATTGAATATATAAATTCGAAAATAAATTACAATTAATCAAAATTAAGGTGAAGTAATTAAAAATCGTTTTGATTTTGATTGATTGATCAAAGTTGATTTTTATCTACATATAATAAAGTTTTCAATTTATATGGCCGGAAATTAATAACGCTCCTTCTTATATAGATCAAAAAAGGATGTACCATTTAAGGCTTAACATTGAAATGACCAGCTCCAAAACGATAGAAGTTCAGTTTAAAATAATTAAAATATTTATTATCAAATATTAGAGTGCTGATAACAAACACAAAAAATGTTTAGGCGAGTTACTTTATTTCACCGGAAAGTATAGTAATGCGCATATATGTATATAAAAAATCTATTCTAATCGAACGAATTTTGATTGTGAATTCTATACGAACCACGATAAGAAACCAATTTAAGAATAAAATTAATTACCGATTAAAATATTGTTTATTCGGCCCGTTCTGTTGTATTAAACACGCATCGTAAATATATTTTTTAATATATATAATAAAATAAAAAAAAATTTTTTAGTGTTATCAAAAACAGTTGTGATATTTTTTAGACACCCACTTATTACGAGTTATAACTTTAATATAAAGATTATAAATGTTTTGGTTTTTTTGTAAATATCCATATATTGTATGGGCGTGGTACACTCCAATTTTATGGATTTTTTTTTGTTATTTTTGGAGTTTTGGAGAAATTTGTTCGAAATCAAAAACATTTCTATTGCGGCAATATTTTTGCGACCATTAACCCTTAAAACTGCGACTTACATTTTTTTAGGGTCAGGCGTTAATCTAATCTTGTTTTAATTTTCCTGCCACTAATTAACAAGCTGTTTAATGCACTGAACAACTATGGAGTGGTTGTCGCCTTTCAATGGTAGGAATAGGTAAGGAAAAGCACATATGAAAACAAAGCAATCGGAACAAAAAAATAATGAAGTTGTTTCCATTAGGCATAAACACCTCTTATCTTTTTCAAACAATAGCCACCTCATGCATACAGATTCTAATAATATTAAAAATTAACAACAAAAGAAGTAAAAATAAATTAAAAAACTACGTGGCTCATCAATTACGCCACTCGAACAATTTTGACTTAAATAATTTTGCTGATCGTAACCTCTTAATTTCCAATGGAATTGAATTCCAAAGGAAAACTCCCCTAACATAAAAGGATTTGTAGCGGCTCGTTCATTTCTTTCATTTAACTATTCAATCACCTCAACTATTTAAACACCCATTCATTCTTACATTCACGCACCGCCACAATGATATATAAACAAATTGAAACTATACTCACTGGAACAGTACGAAAGGAACGCGCCTATTCGTATGTTCAATTCAAGTGTATCAACTACCGACACAGTCATCTATCAACTGCGACAAATCATACAAAACCTTGCAAATCCAAACAAGATGACGTTTTTCTTCCGAAATCACTCGATAACTATGATTTTGTTTTCATTAGAATAGACAAGGTTCGCACGGGATTAACTCCTCTCTATGAAATCCGTATAAAGTTATACGTAGACTACGAAAACCATAACGATTCAATCGATCGACTAAAACAGAACACACAAAACCATTCGTATTGCTACTACTCATTCAATCATTCGCTAGGGAGGGAAAATCACTTGCGGGGGAGTCCAGTAGCGGCTCAACTATTCAAACACCCATTGGTATATAAAGAAATCGAAACTATTCTCACTCGAACACATAACAAACAAAAGGAACGCGACTATTCATATGTTCAATTCAGGTGTACCAATTTAGTACATACACAATTTAGTATTTAATTTCAATTTAGTGAAAAGATTAATCTTATTTATTACTTTATAACTACTAACGAATATTTTACTTATACATAAATTGTTACATAATACATAATCTTGTTAATAGTTACATAATTAATAAATTGTACATGTTATATCAGCAAATATTAAATCAAATCGTGTAGTGTATTGAATAAAATAAATTAGTGCATTCAGTGTGTACCAAAAAGGGTGCAAATTAAAATTGGTCTTGTTATTTCGACCGCAGGGGCAAATAGATTTGTTTAACGACCTCCAACAATTTTTCGCCGGAATTAGGCTCAAAAGGGGTAACCAGCCAATCAATGGAGGAATGAAACCTACTAAACAGCATTCTCCATCAAAAAATTCCCTGAAACATATCGAATGAAACTATATCACCGTAATTAAAATGAGGAAGAAGATAAGACAAAAACAAGTTTTTCCTAAACTGACTATCAGGTGTTTATGGTTATTGTTTTATTCATTAACCTCATATTCTTGATGATTTTGTGTGTGGGCTTAACTCTTCTAGTGACGAAAGTTTGTTCTAAGCGTTCTGTCGTTAAAACGAAAGCTGACATTTATGTCTCTAATGATATCAGTGAGACTCTTATCCAAGTATATACATAGTTCAGCGGATCTTGCGGCCGATCTCACAACTATCACAGCTGATAACTTTAGCATTAAACTGATCATCTATAGAATCAGTTTATCCGCCTTATGCTCTATATATTATTTTCCATCTGAGGAGCTTGATAAACTCCTAACTTAGAGCATAAAGAACCATACCAAATCAAGACATAAAGATATCCATTTCACAATCCTTTTTTAATACCAATTTTAAACTATCAAGGGAGTTCTGCAGAGATCGAAACAAATATTACAGGTTCGTGCTATACGGTGGATGCATCAAAACTATTGGTCAATTCTGGCCGGTTTTTTTCTGGTTAATTGCTGACAGTAGAGATTAAAATCAATCGATTGAGCAGGTTCTAGAACCTCTTAATGTATGATTTCCTTCCAATCCCACCATACCCACAATATCACAGCGTCAATCCTGGCTTTGAAGTCGTTTGTGGTGGTTCACATTTCTTTGACAAGATATTTTTTGAACGACATTCTCGTATTTTACCCATTTATTATCGCAAGTAATGATTTACTTCAAAAATGGGTCGATTTCGTTGCGTTTTGAAATTTGGCTTCTTTGTGGATCCAGCCTTTCGCAAATGCTTTAAAACAGTTTTGTGATCGATATTTAATTCCGTAGCAATGTCAGGGCTGGGTGGTTTGGCGTCTGTTGGAGAGGGGACCAACATTACCAGCTCCGTAACCTTCCAGTAGGTTGCGCATCACGTGAGCTGTTCTTTATTTATTTAATTCACATATTAATTTACATAGTTTTCGGTACCCTCTATTTTGAGCATTAGCTCATTCATAATAGAGTGTACCAAATGTCTCGATATCTTGTCTACATAAACTGCAATTTCATCTAGAAACATCGCCAATCCCCAGCCTTACTTGAATTTTTACTAAAAACATGTTTACAGCATCAAAAAAACTTTGAGCATCCATATCGTCCTCATCTGACATCAACTTTTTTTGGAAATCTGTTGTCAGATATCTGTTGTCAGGATGATATCTGCGTGGCTCGAACAGTTGCGTTACAGCCAGGATCAACAACAAAGCCAAAACTTCGCCTGAATATTCCTTAAAACCATACAGCAGCTGTTTCACTATCCTGATTCTGGCTCATCACTGGCGTCACCCCCAGATTGTAAAGATGATTTTTTTTATTTCTCCAATTATGCCACTTGCTGTGAATCTATATTCCTCATAATATCTGGACTCCATGTGGCAATTTGTACAATTTTCTCACGTAAAATAATTTAGAAAAAAAAAAAAAAAAATTTAAAGAAATAAATTACAAAGGAAAAAAAACGTTCAACCGACGTGAAAGCCAAGGCTGGTCATATATTAGGCAGCTACGTGATGGGTACAATTGTGTAAGGGGTAACCTGTTCACAATTCGCAAGTGTACATGCCGCCTCCTCGTGGCAACCACACTCATGGCGTGGCACTCATGGCGCTAAAGTAGAAATCCTTGACAAAAACCCTAATCTAAGGTGGAACAGCATATGTAGATGGACCAGTGGCTGATAGGTTAATCAGTCCAAAGTATGCGGACTCTGGATATCAAGCACTCTCCAGTTTTATTTAGCCTTCCTGTAGTAGAGCTGGGTGACCTACAGGCGACCTTTCATTTCCAGCACCTCGTAAGTGTAAAATCAACGGAAGAGGGGCAGGGGTAGGAATATACGGGAGTGGGATAGCCCCTCGAAGTCCTTGTGTTATAATGCTACTGTCTTTCTAACAGAACTACATGCTGTAGTAAACATCTAGTAGGGAGAGCAATAAGCCCAGATAGTATGTATCACGTATCGGCCGGCAGTATTATCAGGTTCATTAAGAGCCTGAATATTTCTCTGGACGGATAACTAAGAAGCATCCAAGCATCATGGCTGCTTATGTGACAGTTTTAAATTGTTTTACTGCATTCACTGAAATAATAGTGTCTAGTAAAGAACCCGATCAGGGACTGATAAAAGCTTAATTGAAGTAAACAAGACAAACTCATTATACCGCTTTTTCAAGCCTAGCTCAGTCGGCAATCTTTTGGTTTTTAAAAGACGCAGTTATACGCGTGGATGCTACGCCAAAAAAGCTGTGCTTTTTTTGAGTTAAACCAGTTGTCGATTAGGCAAACCAGTTATCGATTTTCGTAGGAAGTGGGATGCTCCTCAGCAAGACGGACCAAAGTCTGGCGAGTAAGCCGCATGTAAAAGTATTTCAAATTAAGTGCTTCCAACGTTTCCTTGACACGTTTTGCTTTGTGTGATGGTGCAATATCTTGAAGCAAAATCATTTTGTGTTGCCTTTTATCATATTCTGGTCGTTTTTCACGCAAAGCTCGATTAAAATTGATCATCTGTTGTTGGTAGCGTTTAGTATTTACGGTTTCACCAGGTTTCAGCAGCTCAAAATAAATCACACTATTCTGATCCCACCAAATACAGAGCATTGTCTTTCGTCCGAAGCGATTTGGCTTTGCAGTCGATGTCGATAGTTGTCCTGGATCAACCCAAGACTTTTCGCGCTTTGAATTTTCAAAACAGATCCATTTTTCACCGCCAGTCTCAATTCGCTGGAGAAATGACTTTCTTTTGTATCTGGCAAGCAACATTTTGCAAGTGGTTTTTCGATTTTCCTGTTGTCTTCCGTTTATGCGGAACCCATTTTCCCTGCTTTTGGATCTTTCCCATGGCTTTTCAACGTATGGAGACGGCTTCCAGAAATTATGGAGACGGCGTATGGAGACGGCTTCCAGAAACCAAAATTGCATCCAGTTAAAAATGGTGGCAATCGGATATGTTCATCCTAAAAAGGACACCGGACATTGACAGCTTATTCAAGTTGAGATCAGCCCTAGGTCATAATTATCCCTCGTCCAACCCTTAATAAAACCAATCATAGAATTAGCTCTAGCAACGCATTGCTCAATGTGCTCAGTAAACCTAACCCCATGAATTTTATATTGTTGAACAACAGGGTTAACTTTCTGATGAAACGATAAACTCTCTCAAAAGTTACACATATTCCCAAAAAACAGAGTACATCATTTTTGTCGGATTTTCGACCGATTAGTAAACTAATCTGAACTCGCTAAGATTTTCGAAAATGTTATTCAATCTAAAATTTTGGAATACTTGGAACTCCACAAGATGCTTTCTCGGTACCAATCTGCTTATAGATCGAATCATAGTTCTATTACCGCTTTACTAAAAATTAATTAGCATTTGTGCTTATTCTACTAGATTTTAGTAAAGCTTAGAAATAAATTCTTCTTCTCTGTATCGTTTGGTTCGTCTGTTTCTAACGCAAGTAAAACCGTTTCTGGAGTACCTAAGGGATCAGACCTGGAGCCAATCTTGTTTATGATTGTGAGTATCACCTATTTGCAGATGACCTGCATATATAGTATATAAATTTTCCAATATTAGTAATGCTCATTTTTGTATTGAATGATATTCAAACTATTTCTGAATGGTCCACAATAAATAAACTTGAATTAAACAGTAGCAAGACTCAATGTATTTTTTTGTCATATTCAAGCAGTATATTGACCAACCCAGGTAGTCAAGAAGCTCCCTCGAAAATTTCTACAAGTTCCGGGTATGTCTGTAGTTGTTCAAATTTTTGAAACTTGAAGAACCGGAGTACATATTTAGTAAATTAGAGAAATTAAAATTCAGTCGGCCTCAAGCTTTAAAAATTCCGAAAAACAGTATGAAAATTATGAAATCTTCGCTTTTTGTGAGAGGAATCAGTTTATGGGATTCCTGACCTAATGAAGTTAAAAATTGTAGGACAACAGAAGCATTTCGTAATAAATACTTTAATGGGTGTCATTAAATAGAGATCAAGTGTTATATTTATATTGTTATTATTTCTATTATTTTTATTATCACTTTTGTGTTTATTGTTATTTTTATAATTATTATTTTGTAACGGCTAATGTTTGGCTTATTGGTCAATGTTTATAAATTGTATAACTTTTCACATTAATACATAAATAAAAAGCTAACTCTTACACTTGTTAATGTTGAGACTGAGAAGGTTAGACTCACATCATTGTGCTAGATTGTCGATATCTGGTTGTAGCTTATTGGTATCGCCGAAAATTTAGACTGTTCTGAAGATTTTTTCATCTGCAAACACTAATACCTTAGAATGCTACTCTATTATTAATATTTTTGAGTGAAACAGCACTAAATTTTATGCTCTTGCATAAAAATTATGTCTATACTTTCATATCAAACGGGCTGTTCTACGGAATATCGCCAATCCCAGAATTGTAATTTTTGATGTAGAAGCCAATTGACGCTTCTACATCAAAAATTACAATTCTGAGCATGCGTTTATGACAGTGATGCCACCTGTATAGAATTGGACTAGGTCTCATTATTCAAGAAGGATTCTAGACATTATTGGTTGTTATACGACCATAATACCATGAGTGGTTTCCCAGTACTAGCCATTGAAGGTTGCCACTGAGACTTTTTATATTTAAAATCTTTGCATCTTTTTTAGTGATTCCACAATTTATTTTCTGTCTGATCGTTTGACCAACACGATCGATCTTTTTTTTTTAAAAAAAAAGTTTACGAGTAATAAACAAAACAGAACAAGAAAGGCCAATTTAGTCCATCACTAATAGAAGCACCTTACTTCAGTCCCGAAAACAACAGAATAAGATTCAACAATCCAAAAAAGAGGAGGTACAGAAAATGAGCCAACGAAATGACGCTCAATACCGGCACTGCGCTTGAATTGATGATTTTTTTTAGCGACTGATTAGCAGCGGATGTTCAAATAAGTTCATACCAAGTGAGGAAACCATTTGGTAAAAGCCAGCACAAAACTTATCGACCTCGGCTACGATTTGAATGCACTGTCGAGTTGTACAATATACTTATAAAATTAAAAGCCAAAAACAGTAAATGGAGCTTAAATCAGCTCACAAATATTATTTGGATTATAACGGAGAAGAGAATAAATAATAAATAATTAGGGAATTGCTTTTAGGAATTTGCCAAATGACGAGACCTTGACAACCTGAATTAATAACAAAAACTAATCGGGATCACGACTTAAAATCAAGCTTCTAAACCGGAACTAAGTCGGTGAAGTCAAGTTAACTATCTGGAAATTAGCATTACGAAATTACGATTTTATTAATCTATGTCGAAAGATTCGAAAGTTTTTCCATTACCAATATCTTTCAAATTTTAATTAGGTTTCGTTAAGCTTTCGAAAATTACAAATTTTGTACAATTTTGAGATACTTAGTTACTTAAATCAACCAAATAAAAATTTAGCAATTTTTTGAGTTTTTAAAATTTAACGGATACAGCTTAGAATTTTTTACTTATCCCAATGTTGATTTGGTTTTTTAGCTGACCATTTAAATAAAGGGATTTGACGAAATTAATTTGAATGAAAGCCAAAATTCTAAGAGAATTTCGAACGTTAGATTTAATTGTCCTAAATTTATGTTGGTAAACACATTTACGAGTATAAAAAAAACAGTTCGACCTAAATTTTATTTGTGTTTTGTTAGTACCTCTAAAGAGTTATTTGATACTGGTGCGGGTTGTTTTGATGCAGACGAATGATTTCTTATTGACTAAATTTGGTTCAAATGACCAATGTGTATCGAATGTTTCCAGCTATTTATTTGTTAAATAGAAATGCCAATAAAAATTTCTAATTGTTATCGTAACAAAAACAATACCACACATTCTACGTCACTGTAAATACCGTATTTTGTTTACACTAATCTTATGCACGCATACACTTAAAACAATAATTCCTCGCACACACACCCATCATCTTCAATTCATTCCGAATTCATTCTTTATTAAAAAAAAAAAAAAAATCCGTGTACATATACAAAATGTATACACATCCACGTTAAAAAAACAAAACTATTTACTTGTCAGAATTGGCAGAACATAAATATTTTATGAAAAAATTAAACTCACCATAAAAACCATTAAATTAAAAACTCCACACAAATAAAATAATTTTTCCGCCTTCTTTACTGTACCACAATTCGGTTGATATTTTCCAAACCAACAAAGAAAATCTTGAAACACGGAATTTTTGATTTTTCTTTGTTTATAATTTTTAATAATTACTTAAATATTATTTATGTATAATTTTTAATTAGGTAAAAATAAACAAAATAATTTTTTTTTTCTATATGTAACTATGTATGTAAATCACCAATCACGTCACGCCTCAGTCCACTCTTCTTAAAATTAAAACACAACATAAATATCACACAATTTTTATCCAAATAATTTGTAGTGCATACAATTTTTTTATAAACACAAAATTCTTCCACTTTTCCGAATCAAAATAACAAACTTTTTTATTAACCACTTTTCCTAAAGAAAATTAATACTAATTAAAATAATTATGGATCACACTATTTTATTCACTAGGTAATTACTGGCCGTTCTGAAATTTTATGCAATTTTCCACAAAATATAAATTAAATATTTAAAACAAAAACAAAAAAAAAAATTAGAGAAGATTCACTTTTAAATTTTCTCGATTTTCTTGATTAAAAATACAAATTAAAATTAATTTCCGCATAACCGTACGTCATGCCACCACACGGGACATCTCAGTACTGAGTAATAGTTTGTGTAAAATGTTTGTTTTTAGTTTTTATATTCTTTATTGTTATTTTCGTTTTTTTTTTTTTTTTTTGTGACAAGGTTTTCGTTTATATGGATGAATTTATATTCCATGGTTTGGTATTGGTGAAACATGCAGTTGTAGAAGATACGCGGGTGAAATTAATTCGATTTCTTTCGACTAAATAATCAACTTCACTTCAGTGACATTGCAATATTCAATAGGTGAAGTTGTAAAAATTCTTTAATTAAATTTGCTTATCGAACACCATTCAAACATATCTATGTTACCCACTTCTCCATTTGGGAAACGCACACACACGTAAACATTTATTTATCATATTCTTTTTGATTCGCAACTTTTTTTACGAAAATTCATTTCATTTCATTATGGATGAATATGTTTTAATGTTGTTACGCCATCTTTTGCAGGAAACTTAAAACATCATACATGAAATAAAATTGGTAAATGACATCCGGGCGAAAACGTAAAATTGAGTGATTTTTTGCCAGTTTGAGTGGTATTTGGTGTACATTGAATTAGGTAAGACTAACGTACATTTTTAAACAAAAAAAATTTAGTAAGTAAAGAACTACTTATGTTCATGTAGTATCTCTAAATTTATTAACAACGAAAACAATTAACACGTATTGTGTTTGTTTGTGGAAAATCTTTTACAATTAAATAAATAACAACAAAATATTTGTTACACAATTTCTAAGCAATGATGATATTTTTATTTCTTCCTTGTGTACAAAACAATAATCTTTATTTATTGTAATTGTAAATAAGAAAATATAGAAAATTGGAAAACTGTGATACGAATGCTGCTGCTGTTGTACAAAATTGCGCAAAATAAATAAAGTGCAAAAAAAAAATAATTAAAAACTTTATTGTGTACAAATTTACAGTTACGAGAGGAATCGATAGGTTTGTTTTACAGTAACAGTTCAAATTGCAAGCTGAGTTTGAACAAAAATTATGTTAAATCAATTTGCTGAATACAAGAATGTTATATTTCTACATAATTAAGATTTTGATGTTCCAAAACTTTTCTGTCAGTGGTTTTGTTAGTTATGGCACAGCTGTTGTTTCACTACTTATTTTATAATAAATACACTTTATTTCTAATTTTGAATCTTTATTAATAATATTATGTAATGACTGAAAAATCCCTTCAGTTCGAAGTTGGCGTATTTGGTGTTTAGGGCATGGTGATTTCACATTGCTCTCTCCTTTTGACGGTTGGCGCGGTGAAATACTGATTGGGTCGGTTGTAGGGTTTATAGGAAAATATATAGACAAGTATATAGGGGAAAGAGGATTAGAATACTACTACTGAGACTTATCATCGCCGGTATAAACGATAGAGTAGAATACAACAACATGTACACGACGAATACCGGTGGACGACGAAAGTGGACGAACGAATATATATGTATATAGAAAGAGGGGAGAAATTAGATAACGGTCGAGTTAGTTGAGTAGCAGCAGCCAATAACAGGGCGTCAAGGGAGTAAGCTGGTGAATCACGCTAAAATAATTACTATAATAATTATTCTGACGCTTGGTGAATTTTTGGGCAAGTGTTTACAGTTCAGATGTGGGGTCGTACATTCGCGTGTCGTATTGCGTAATATTAATTAAAAAAAAATAATAACAAAAGACAAAAACAAAATCAAATCAAAGTGTTTAATAGTCAAAATGGCGATTGCGAGACAATTGAAAGAAGTAACAGCTCAATTAGATACAGCAATGGCGGAAATGGGTCGTTTGAGAAAGGACAACGAAACTTTACGATCGCAAATGAATTGTGTTGGCGAAAATGTGATTTCGGAAATTGAATTACCTGATCGTCTAGAAGATGAAAGTCGTTCGTCGGGAATGAACACAACTGGGGTACAGGCATCTCAGGTGAGTGGAAAACCTTTTCGTATGGGAATTAACGAAGTCAGTGTTTTGATCCCAATGTTTGATCCTCAACAAAACCGTAAATTGTCTGCGGGTACATGGGTAAGACATGTTGAACGTTTGAAAATAAATTATCAGTGGGACGACATGAGTGTTCTATTTTACGCGTCACTCAGGTTGTCAGGGCCAGCAAGTTTTTGGTTTACTGCAGTACAAAGCCAAATTTGTTCCTGGGAAGATTTTAAAATCGAAATTATTAAGAGTTTTCCCGAGTGTTGTAATGATGGCGACATATTATTCAAGATAATGAGCCGTAGACGGAAAATGAATGAATGCATTGAAAATTATTTTTACGAAATTGTTAGCCTGGGAAAGGAAATCAGTTTACCTGATGAAGCAATCATGCGGTATATCATTTCGGGATTAGATAATTAACATTTAAAGGGCGTTCTCTTGGCTTCAAACTGTGTTGACATGTATGACTTACTGAAACAAATTAAAAAGATTGAAGCTGTTGATATACAAGTTGGTAATCGGAACCGGATTTCTAATAACTCGAGAAAAGAATTTAACAGTGCTGAATTGAAAACTCAACGGTTTAACCCATATAATCATAAACGTCGTCCTTGTCATGTGAATGAAAATAAAGAAGTTATTCGTAGAAATATTGAAACCAATGTCCGTAGATGTTTCAAATGTGGGGAACTTGGCCACTTAGCGAATAGTTGCCCATGCAAAGTGAGAATTTGTTTTAATTGTAAAAAAGAGGGACATCTGGCTAACGACTGTAGGTTAAAACAAATGACCATCAATAATCTGGACAAATATCCGAAAGATGAATATCATATTCTGATTCAGATCGAAGGTATGGAATTAGTCGCTTTCATGGATTTGGGAAGTTGCTGTACTACCATTTGGCAGAGCATTGTAAACCAAAATAAATGGAAGATCGAACCGCACGTAATGATTTTGAAGGGATTCGGTGGCAGTAGAGTTCAGTCGTTAGGGAAATTTAACAGCAAATTGACATTACAAAATAAAACGTTCGATATTGAATTAATTTTGGTGGATGATTCTTCTCAGGATTACCCTGTTATCATCGGACGTGATTTATTTGATAGGCCAGATGTACAGATTGTTAAGTCATACAAAACCTTTGAAATTGTGAAGAAGCATAATACAAATGCTGACTCAAGTTGTGAACCAATCGAAGTATGCGACCTTAATATCGGGGAAAATTCAAAGAGCGCCGCGATCGAATTGGTATTATCACTATTAAATAAATATCGCAATTGTGTGGCTTTGACATCAGATGAAATTGGAAGAACGGATCTACTGGAGATGGAAATAGTATTGAAAAGTAATGAAATCATCAATTATCGTCCTTATAAAGTGCCATATGGATTGAAATCTACAATAAAAACAATTGTCGACACGTTATTACAACAAGGCATTATTCGAGAATCGGCTTCGGAGTATGCTAGTCCGGTGTTACTGGTTCCAAAAAAGAACGGTGAGTACCGAATGTGCGTTGATTTCCGAAAATTGAATCCTATCACCAAGAAAGAGAACTTCCCAGTACCCAATGTTGAAGAAACATTGAATTCTCTAGCCAATAGGAAATATTTCACGAATTTGGACATGATGAATGGATATCACCAAATTGGTATTTCCGAGAGGTCAAAACACCTTACGGCATTTGTGACCCCTGATGGCCATTACGAGTATAACCGAATGCCATTTGGTCTGTCGAACGCACCAGCTGTTTTCATGAGACTAATGAAGAAACTTTGTCTCGGTCTGAAAAATTCGGATAACCTTGTTCATTATATGGATGATGTATTAATTGCCACCAAGACAATCGAGGAAAACTTGGCAATTTTAGAAGAGTTGTTGAACGAAATGACTAAAGCGGGTCTCACTATAAACTTAGCGAAGTGCAACTTCTTACAGACTGAGATTAAATTCCTGGGACACGAAATCTCGGGAGAGGGAATTAAACCGGGGCCAGCAAAAATAGCAGCTGTAGAACATTTCAAAAAGCCAGAGACGATTAAAGAGGTGAGACAGTTCTTGGGATTATGTGGTTATTTTCGAAGATTTGTTCCGGGATTTGCAAATATAGCACGACCATTGAACGATCTATTGAGGAAAGACACTCCATTTGGTTGGGATGATGAAAAGGACAGGGCATTTAACCGATTGAAGGAAATATTAGTGAACCGACCGCTACTAGCTTTGTATAACGTGAATGCGGATCATGAGCTTCACACTGATGCAAGCAGCCATGGGTTAGCGGGAATTCTATTGCAGAAAGAAACAAATGGAGAAATGAGGCCGTTATCATATTTTAGCAGAGCGACGACAGAAAGTGAATCGAAATACCATAGCTACGAGTTGGAATCTTTGGCTGTAGTTGAAAGTCTCGATCGTTTTAAGCATTATTTACTGAACAAACATGTCAAAGTAGTTACCGATTGTAACTCACTGAGATTAACTCAAGAAAAGAAGAATATAAATCCCAGAATAGCTAGATGGTGGCTTCGTATATCAGAATTTGACTATGAGTTGGAGTTTCGTAGCGGTAAACAAATGGCCCATGTGGATGCTTTGAGCCGCGTCCAAAATGAGGTTGGCCATAACTGTGATACGGTTAGTGATAGGGTGTTGTCGATTGGTATTGACAAGTATGACTGGCTTGCAACATTGCAGCAGCAAGATCCACACCTGGTTCACTTAAGAGAGGTATTGGATGGAACGAATAGAATCGATAGCAAGACCAGATCATATGTAGATACCTATAAACTGAAAGATGGACGAGTTTATAGAATGTGTGATGATGGAGAGAAGTTTGTGGTTCCAAGTGGCGTTCGATGGCGATTAATTAAGATGGCTCATAATGATTTGGGTCATGGTGGTCTCGAGAGGACACTCGGATATATTAGGAAATATTTTTGGTTCAGTGCGATGCGATCAGTTGTGAGAAGATATATAGCCAACTGTGTGGAATGCCTATATCATCAACGTGGAAGGGATGAAACGAATTATACCTTACATGTGGTGGAGAGAGAACCAATTCCATTTCACACCATTCACATGGATCACGCGGGACCGTTCCCTAAGAGCAAAAGCGGGAATTTGTATGTTTTAGGGATCGTTTGCACATTCACCAAATTCCTAATTTTAAAACCTGTAAGAACCACGAAAACAGGACTGGTTATTAAGATGTTAGATGAAGCTACGCAATACTTTGGTATGCCCACAAGGATTATCACGGATCGAGGAACATCGTTTATGTCTAAAGAGTTTGGAAAATATTGTGAAGAGAACGCAATCCAACATGTAGCAACAGCTGTTTAAACTCCTAGGGCAAATGGACAAATTGAGAGATATTTTCGAACCATTTCTCCAGCTATATCAGCAATGTCAACTGATGCCGAAGGAATAGATTGGGATAAACACATTACAGCAATCCAATGGGGAATTAATAGTCTAAAGCATTCGGTGACTGGTGAATCTCCGCAACAACTATTATTGAGTTATACGCCTAAAAGTATATTGAAGAATAAACTTTTGATTGCTTTACAAGAGGAGTTGCATGGTGAGATTGAAACTAATGTTTCCATGGTTGAATTGAGGGATCGAATATGTCAGCAAATGTTAAAGAAGCAAACGAAATATGCTGACAGATTCAATGCAACTCACCGATCTCCAAGGACGTACGAAGAGGGAGACCTTATATTGATCAGGCAGCAACCACTGGCCGGGGTTTCGAAAAAAACTCAACCTCGATACAGGGGACCATACCAGATTAAAACGGTGCTTGATAACGATAGATATGTAGTCACAGACACAAACAACACTCAGATTACGCAGAAACCGTATGAGGGCGTTCAGTCGGCAGATCGGATGAAACCTTGGTGTAAATTAGAGGATTTAAACTTTGATGACGACTCAGATGATCGAAACGAAGATTCAGACACCATGGATATGGAGTAAAAAAAAAAAATTTATGAAAATTATTGAATTTTATTACATTATATAATTTGAGCTGCTGAATTAATTCAATTATTATGTTAACTGAATAAAATATTGTTGTGTAATTGAAGAAAGTTACGCGTGTTCGTTTTTAAGCTTTCCTGTTCATTATGCTGAATATGAACGAAAACTATGGCTGTAAATACCACGCATGAATTATGTGAAATTCATGGGGGTCAATTCTTTTGTTATAGTTGGTGATCGGGGTATGCTGAAGAACCGACGTTCAGTGAGACGGTGATAACAAGGGAAGCGTAGCAATTAAAGCTGTAAATGATTGCTCAGAGGTCAAAGCTGGACCTGATGCTCGTATAACACAGTCTGACTGATGCTGAGTGAACAATATATGAGGCATGTGTTGAAGTTCACTGGGGGCAGTGAAATAGTAGGTTGGCCGAGCTGTAATGACTGAAAAATCCCTTCAGTTCGAAGTTGGCGTATTTGGTGTTTAGGGCATGGTGATTTCACATTGCTCTCTCCTTTTGACGGTTGGCGCGGTGAAATACTGATTGGGTCGGTTGTAGGGTTTATAGGAAGATATATAGACAAGTATATAGGGGAAAGAGGATTAGAATACTACTACTGAGACTTATCATCGCCGGTATAAACGATAGAGTAGAATACAACAACATGTACACGACGAATACCGGTGGACGACGAAAGTGAACGAACGAATATATATGTATATAGAAAGAGGGGAGAAATTAGATAACGGTCGAGTTAGTTGAGTAGCAGCAGCCAATAACAGGGCGTCAAGGGAGTAAGCTGGTGAATCACGCTAAAATAATTACTATAATAATTATTCTGACGCTTGGTGAATTTTTGGGCAAGTGTTTACAATTAACATTACAATATTCGGTATGGTTCTTTTTCATATCGTGTTCGCTATGTTCAAAATGGCTGACTCCTTCTTTTACACTACTGGGGTTACCCCACTTGTCGTTTAGTTAGTTACATGTAAACCTTAGTGTTTACATGCACTTCTTCTACGAACTTGTTCTTATTGACGATTGTAAAAGTAGAGAAAGCGCCTCTCGAGGAAAAAAGTTAAAATGAGGCAACAGCCAAAATGACATTTCTCTTAAATGCGACGAAAGAAATTTTTGCAATCCCGTAATTAAAAATGGTTTTTATAATCCAAAATTGGAATTATTTACAATTATTATCAATCTGGTAAGTAAAAATTGTGTTTACAGTTCAAAATTGGAATTGTTTACAACAATTTCGAACGTCAAATTAGCAGCTACCTCAGTTTAAAAATTTTCCTCTAGGTGGAATCTGTGATGCTCCAATCGTCAATAGTGACCTACAGGCGAAAAATTTTCATGTTCTTCTAGGGTTGCCAACATTCTAAAGTGATCCAACCGATCAGAGTCAGAGGTAAACATTTTCTAATACTTTATTTCTTTTGTATCCACCGGCATATCATCTCTCTAGGCTCTTTCTATTTCCGTGCAATATGGAAGAAATGGCGCAAAATATTGCACATTTCATGACGCACCTAAAATATGATATACTGAAGCTGTAGGCGTAGCAGTTCTGCGTCGTAAATTACAGTTAATTAGTAACATAATTATTAAGAATTAAGGTTCAAACAGAATGCGGTGTCCGAACTATACTTCTACAAACGAAAGAGAAAAAAACGAATGTAACACTTGCCCTAAATTTAACATTTTGGAGTAAATTGAAAGGATGATCAATCAGGAATTCACAATCGTGGTAATCTGTTATCCATATTTTGATTGCTCCTGCTACGGTATCGATTATGTATTTTTCGTAATTCGAGTTACGAGTATCGAAACGTGATCGACATAATCCCGATTTTCAGAGATTATTCGAATTTATTAAAGTTTCTCAAATGTTGACGCTAACATTCTATAGATTTTGTAATATTTCTAGATTATTCAAGTTGTTCGATATTATTCGAGTTTAATTTCTATTGAATTAAACGAAGCTTTGAATTAGCTGAAATTTTTAAAATTCGAGATTTTTGAACTAAATTAGATTTCTCGGTTTGAAAAGTTTATAGTTGCTTATATTATCGAATATTCGAGATTATTCCACATCACCAAGTTATTTTAGTGATTTTTCAATATTATTCCAGAATTCAAATTTTGTTCGGGAAAATTCGCAATTTCGAAATTATTCGGGTTTTTCACGAATATTCCAAATTTCTAATTTCAGATTACTCTAGAATTCTAAGACTATTCGAACTTCTCGACGTTATTCGTGTTGCAATATTCTATATTCTTGAAGATGATTTGAGTTTAGGTACTCGTTGCAGATTATTTCAAATTATTGAAGATATTCGGAAATTCTTTAAGCTATTGCAAATTTTCCAGATGACTCATGAAAGACATTTAAAACTATAATAACCAACTAAGTATCAAGTTGGGTGGTCTAGGCGTCTGGTGAAGGGGGGAACAAAGCTGTGTAGTAATTACCAGCTCCACAACCTTCAGTAGAGTTATCTCCAGCAGCTTGTTCTGGTCATATTTTAGGCAGTCTTTCCTGGGGCTCACGATCGCGTGAGGGGTAACCTAATCGCGGTTCGCAAGTGTACGTGCTACCTCCCCGTGGTGACCACCGGTAACTGTTTGTTCTGTTTATCGAACAACAGGCTAAAGTACTACGACGCTAAAGGAAGGAATAACCTTGACAAAAAACCCCAAATACAAGGTGAGACACGGAACTCCGGATACCTGGCGACCTCCGGTTTCAATTAGCCTTACCACAGTAAGAGGCGCTGCTGTGGTGGACCTTCTTTCCTCAAACAAGATCTATTGTATGGACACAAGTAATATAAAAAATTATGAGGGAGGTGCTTCTCTAAACGCACCAATCTCGGTAGATGACAAGGACCTAGCAGGCCCTGCTACCGAAAAAAAAATTTCAGATAGCGATAGCAATTGCTCTAGCATGGATACCGTTGTTGGCTCACCGACTCATGGCACTTATTGGCCAGTACAGGTTGAGACCCAATCTACCTTAACAACAACAGAGGTCAGAGAGAATCTCGCGGGCATGGAGCTCGAAACCAAAACAAAGCCACGCATTAGCGGTGCCGCAAGGAAGCGCCTGGCCCACTTAAAACAGTCAGGTATGCCTCACGATGTCGCTGTGGAGCAGTGCCGAATGAAGATAAAGGACAAAGATCCAAATGTAACGAACAAGCGGAGCCGGTTAGACGGATCTACCCCTAAGGGTCTAGCACAAAAACGGGAGAAGAGGTCCAGCCCCTCACCAAAGGGAGCGGAAAGTGCTTCCAAAGTCGAGGCGAGTGTGGGTCCTAGGAATACGACCATACCCAGTTACAGCGAAACAACCAAATCAATCAGGTTGGAAATCATCGACCAAGGCTTCCCAGATGTCAAGCTGGGTATTACCCAGATCTTGGAAATCCAGGATGCCATTATGGAAACAATGGCATATCTGCCGCTAGATGGAGTCAGCCCCAACTTTCTGGGCTGCCGTACTAGGAACAGATGGCTCACAGTTAACTGTGCGGACGAGGACACGGCGGAGTGGCTTACAGCCGTCGTACCTAAACTAAAGCTATGGGAGGGGCAACCGTCAAAGTGGTCAGGCAGGACGAGCTTCCTCGCCCCAAAATCTTTTTC
This sequence comes from Tipula vernalis, assembly GCA_958295665.1. NCBI lineage: Eukaryota > Metazoa > Arthropoda > Insecta > Diptera > Tipulidae > Tipula > Tipula vernalis. The sequence continues at coordinate 5,680,122 of OY282558.1, forward strand.
GTATACTTGCCACGCTGTGGCAAGGAGACGAATGAGAGATACTTCGCCGGTTGGCGATTCAGAACAAAGAGTTGAGAGGAGCGGACTGGAAGGTTGTGGCGAGGAAGGAGCGGGAGGGCGACCTCCTCCAGGTGACGATGTCCGTTTCCCACAACACGACGGAGATCCTTAAAGGCTCCAATTATAGAGTAAATTGGATGTTCGGTGCCGTACACTTTCGCTGCAAGAAGGAGAGAGCAAGGGGTGGGTGTACCACAAGAGCGGGCGAAAGACGTGGAACGCGCCAGAGCTGCCTCTGAGCATGGCAGGACGAATAGGCCTAGCACATCAGGTGTGACATGGCCAAGACCGAGCCAGAATAAGAAGGGGAAAAGCCACGGTTTGAGCCCATGGCAAAATAAATGGGAAGATGATGCACCATTCAACAAACCACACATTCTTGAGATGTGTGCAGATAAATCTTCATCAATCCAAGGCGGCCGCTTATAATCTAAGCAGCCTTTTCTCAATAGATAACTGGGACATAGCGCTCATTCAGGAGCCGTGGGCCCACAGTGGAAAAATCAAAGGTTTGCCGAGTAGGAATGGTAAGCTAATTTACAACACGGAAGTGGATAGGCTGAGGACAGCAATTCTTTGTCGCTCGACACTTAATATATTCTCCATTAATGAATTTATTTCCAGGGACATAACAGCGATCTCGATAGAGATGCTTTTACCCAAAGGAGGCCGAAGCACGCTCAACTGTGCTTCGGCATATTTTCCCGGGGACGAAGACGACCCACCTCCAGAACCGGTACAGAGATTCGTTAATTACTGCACGACTCATGACCAAAAATTCATCATCGGTTGCGATGCAAATTCACAACACATAGGCTGCAAGTAGTGATACCAACATCAGATGTGAGTAACTTTTTAAATTTTGTTTAACAAAAACAATAATTATTAATAACAAAGGGAATGATGCGACTTTTGTGAATGCAGTCAGGAAGGAGGTGCTAGATCTTATCCTGTCTGACATGGGTACCTCTGGTACAATTCCGGACTGGCATGTGTCAAAGAAAGCAACCTTCTCGGATCACATGTATATCAGGTTTAATATTAAAACCCCTTCAAAACAAGAATCGGTAGTAAGAATACCAAAACGTCCTAATTGGCCAGTCTTTAATGAAAAACTTTATGATAACGTCACTGGTCTACAGACCAACATCAATTATATTGAGGATCTCGATAGAGTTTCAAGCAATGTTACCGAGGCAATTACTGATGCCTACCACTCAAGCTCACCCATGGTTCGTATTAGGGGGACAAGGGACGTTCCTTGGTGGAACCACACCCTGGAAACCAAAAGATGAGAGGTTCGTAAACTTTTCAACAGGGCTAAGAGGACAAACGATTGGACAACCTATTGAATGACTCTTACCCAGTATAACGTCGCTCTTAGGAAAAGCAAGAGGTCGCGCTGGAGAGATTTCTGTGAAAAAATAGATAGGCTGACTGCGGCTTGTCGACTCCAGAAGGCACTCTCCTTGGACCACAGAAATCCGTTGGGATCTGTAAGGAAACCGAATGGAGAGACAACTACATCCAGAGAGGAAACTCTCGAATGCCTGGTGAAAGGCCATTTCCCAGAGTGTACTGTCCTTGGAGGCCAGGAAGACCTCGATGAAGACAGCGAGCATCCCTACCTCATTCCAAGGGAAGCTTACAGATTCTCAAGAGATATCTTCCCGGAAAAATAAGATGGGCCGTCAATATTGGTCCCTTTAAATCGCCGGGAGGGGATTTTATATATCCTGCATTTTTACAACAAGGCCTACAAATACTGTTGCCTTATTTGATTAGACTCTTTAGAGCCAGCTACAGCTTACAATATGTTCCAAGAAGCTGGAGGGAGATGCGGGTGATTTTTATCCCGAAAACGGGAAGAAGATCCGCAGAGGACGTCAGGTCTTATAGACCCATTAGCCTCACATATTTTATTCTGTGGAGAAAATACTGGGCCTACATATTAGATCCAATGCCCTCCTAAGGCATCCTCTAGACCCCAGCCAACATGCATATCAGGCTGGGAGGTCGACAGAAACAGCGCTCCACGAGCTGACAACAAATATCGAAGATACACTTCGGAATAAAGAGGTTTTGTTATGCTCCTTCATCGATATTCAAGAGGATAACGGCCTCCTTTGGTGATAAAACCATCACGATTGCGGCTACCAGGGGTTGTCCCCAAAGGGGAGTTCTCTCACCCCTTTTGTGGCTTCTCGTGATGGATGGACTACTTATAAGATTTAAAAACTCTCACTTCTCGAATATCACCTACGCGGACGATCTAGTCTTAATGGTCAGGGGGAAATTCGAGAGTACAATAGCGGAACGTATGCAATATGCCCTCGAGTTGGTAAGCGACTGGTGTATTGAGACGGGCCTTAGAGTAAACCCCAACAAAATTATTTGTACTTTCTTTACAAATCGGAGGAAAACAATTCTCCCACCTCTATCTCTAAATGGGGAAATTCTCCAAATGGCGACGGAGGCTAAGTACCTGGGAGTGATACTTGATCAGAAACAGAAGTCAAATAGGGTTCATTTCACCTGCCAAAGAATGATTGGCAAAACGTGGGGTCTAAATCCCCAAATACCACTTTGGTTATACTCATCCATTGTAAGACCAATAATCTCTTATGCGGCGTTTGTGTGGTGGCCTATATCAGAGCAAAGTGGTGCCTGCTCAATATTGGATAGGATCCAAAGGCTAGCTTATTTGAGTGTAACGGGAGCAATGAAAACCTGCCCTACAGCTGCTCTTGAGAAGCTATTGGAGCTCTCACCACTACACTTGCTCCTTAAAAGAGTAGCTGGTTCAAGGGCAGTCAATCTAAAAATAACGTCTCAAATTAAAACTTTTAGACCAGGATATAATAGCATCCTGGACAAATTGAATCTGGACGAGGAAATAATCCAATTATCAGACGTGATGGTTAAAACTATTGACTGCCGGAGAAATTTCACGATTGAAATACCCGACAGGGAACAAGCGGGGAGTATCATCTCCTCCTTACCCCGTCATGCCTCCATATGGTACACTGACGGTTCAAAATCAGGGGTGGGCACTGGTGCGGGTATAATCGGGCCGAGTCTCGAACTCTGTATTCCATTGGGTAAAACCCCCACAACTTTCCAAGCAGAGATTTGTGCGATCGAGGTATGTGTGCTTTGATGTCTCACAAAAAAATATAGAAAAACCGAGATTTACGTAATCTCGGACAGCCAGGCGGCATTGCTTGCCTTAGGAGCATCTGCCTTCTATTCCAAAATATTCTAGAGCTGCTATTGCAACCTTCTAGAACTCAGCAGGGAGAACAAAGTAATCCTTTTGCGGTCCCCCGGCCATTCCGATATAAAGGGAAACGAGGCGGCAGACCGCTGTGCAAAAGAGGCAGCGGAATGCCATTTCCTTGGCCCCGAGCCTAGTATTTTTACTCCGGGAGCCATCTGGCAAACGGCATAAGGAATTGGGAACAAAAACATACGAAAATATTCTGGGAGTCCTCCATTGGGATGGGAAAGACCAAAAAACTATTAAGCTATTATATGATCAAGCAATCAAGATTGATAGGCAGTCTCTAAAATCCCTCACCTGGTACTTAACAGGACATGGTCCTTTTAATGGACATCTGAAGAAAATGGGAAAGTCCCCTACAGACCGTTGTAGATTTTGCAACCTGGAAAGGGAAACATCCGAACATCTACTATTCACGTGTGATGCTATAATCCATAAAAAACTTAAATTCCTCCATGCACACACAATACAGTGGCCTAACGTCGGCCCTTTAAATATGCATGAGCTGGTGGCGTTTATCGAAGACTTGAACCTCCATTTTACGTGAAACTTTCTGGAGATGCACAATAGACCTCAATGGTCGCGGTGCACAGGGCTAGTATAGCTCACCCAGTAAAAAAAAAAAAAAGTATCAAGTTGATCGATTTTAGATTCCGGGCCGCTCCACAAAAATAAATCAGGAAACCAACATTTTTGTTGGAACAAAAATTTCAAAAATACATATTTTATTTTTCAACACTTAGTTCTTTAGAAAGTAATTGACGCAAAGAAGATCTTAAATATTGTGGCAACAAGGTTTTCGCCGAGGAGATACAAACAATAATTTGCTCTTTTATTTTATTGTCAAGGCAGGAACAGCGAGTCAGTAAGAACTCAACGTAGTGGTACCGCTATATAGACTTTCAATATTACTGACTAGCGAATCTTTAGCAATTTTTCGTTCAGTTTCGATAAAACGACTTGTCACTTTACCCCAACTTAACAAAGCGAACATTTTCGTTTAAATTTAAGGTTAATCAACACAACCTGAAAAACTACGTGCATACATGCATTCAACTAAAAACAACTCAATCTAACCGCCAACTCAAACCCCGAACGAATCTCCAACCCGCTATGAACGCCAACTCAATCTACCTTTAATTAGACCCAAATCGTAATACTCGACTCAACCCTGTCCGAAAACTATAAATAAACTCAAGGCAAATCAACTCAATCCAACTTTAAGCTTAACCCAAACTATCTCAACATCATCTCAACTTTAAACTCATTTTTTAATACAATCTCGAAATTAACGCTAATCGAAAAACTATATGCGTACATGAACGTAACTCGAAGCGATTTACGCTAACTTTCAACTCAACCCTTAACAACCCCTAAAAAACTCCCAACCTCAACTCAACTCCAACTCAACCCCAATTCAATCCTAACCCAAATCAACCGCAAACTCATCAACTGAACCCCAAACTCAACGGTCTGAAAAAAATGCAAGGCTTATATTAACTGATCTCAAAATAACCCCAGCTAACTCTGACTCAAACTTCAATTAAACCCACAAATAAATCCCCAACTGAACTTTTGATTCAACCCTAATCGAACCCCAACTAAACTTCAACTCAGCCTGGAAATCGACCCTCAACTTTACCTTCAACTGAACCACAGCTCCCAAGTCAATCTTCAAACGAGCTTTGATAAAAAATAGCCGCGGATCAATAGCCACTTGGTACCACCGTATGGTTGGTGCTCGATTCTATGGACATACACGTCCACCATTAAGTAGAAAGTAAAAAGTAAAAAGTAAAAAGTAAAAAGTAAAAAGTAAAAAGTAAAAAGTAAAAAGTAAAAAGTAAAAAGTAAAAAGTAAAAAGTAAAAAGTAAAAAGTAAAAAGTAAAAAGTAAAAAGTAAAAAGTAAAAAGTAAAAAGTAAAAAGTAAAAAGTAAAAAGTAAAAAGTAAAAAGTAAAAAGTAAAAAGTAAAAAGTAAAAAGTAAAAAGTAAAAAGTAAAAAGTAAAAAGTAAAAAGTAAAAAGTAAAAAGTAAAAAGTAAAAAGTAAAAAGTAAAAAGTAAAAAGTAAAAAGTAAAAAGTAAAAAGTAAAAAGTAAAAAGTAAAAAGTAAAAAGTAAAAAGTAAAAAGTAAAAAGTAAAAAGTAAAAAGTAAAAAGTAAAAAGTAAAAAGTAAAAAGTAAAAAGTAAAAAGTAAAAAGTAAAAAGTAAAAAGTAAAAAGTAAAAAGTAAAAAGTAAAAGTAAAAAGTAAAAAGTAAAAAGTAAAAAGTAAAAAGTAAAAAGTAAAAAGTAAAAAGTAAAAAGTAAAAAGTAAAAAGTAAAAAGTAAAAAGTAAAAAGTAAAAAGTAAAAAGTAAAAAGTAAAAAGTAAAAAGGAAAAAGGAAAAAGGAAAAAGGAAAAAGTAAAAAGTAAGAGGGTGGAGTTTGCAGTTGTGGTTGAGCGTTGAGTTTGAGTTGAGTTGAAGTTGAGTTGGGGTTGGGTTAAGGTTGAGAAGGGCGCTGAGTTTGCAGTTGAGTTGAGCGTTGAATTTGGGTTGAGTTGAAGTTGAGTTGGGGTTGGGTTAAGGTTTAATGAGCAGTTCAGCTGGGGATTTATTTGTGTGTTGAATTGACGGTTGAATTTGAGTTAGATTGAGTTGAATTCATTTACGTTAGACGATTTATTGGACGGTTGAGTTTCGTTGTAGTTTTCGAAACATATTGAATTAGTGGATGTAGTTTTCGAACTGTGCTCATTTAGGGTTTGAGTTATACGTTGAGTTTGAGTTTGAGTTGAGGGTTAAATTCAGGGTTGAGTTATGGTTGTTTTTAGGGTTGGATTGAGTGTTGAGTTGAGGTTATGATTCAGCTCTTTAAAATTTTTCGAAAATTCAAATCAATTTTCTATGATTTTTTTCTTGGTTTTATTAACGTTATAATTTTTTTATTCGCTATGTTCACAACTTACGAAAAATGTAAATTTCATAAATTGGTCATAAACCATTTCAGTTGGGTATAATGCTAATGATCAAATTCAATTTAATTCTGTAAGACATAATAAAAATCGATAAAATTTTAAATCTCAAACACAAATCATAACATTACTTTCCCTATTCTCCGACAGTTCGCACTGCTATCACCATAAAGACAGTTTCAATTTTTCAAAGTATTCTTCAGTTTTTATTTCGTCTCTCGGCGTCGGCTTATTTAAATTGTGTATTGTGTATTTGTGTTATTGTTATACTGTTATTACACGATTGGATGTTTATTATTGTTGTAATTTGTAACTTTATGTATTTGGTTTCGGTTTGATAGAAAATAAAACAAACAGTAAGAAAACAAAAAAATTCGAAATAAACGTAGAACGAACATTTATATATGTAATGTGTACTGAGAAATGTTTTTCATTCAAAAGCATGATTTCAGTTGAAGTGAAACCACGAAAGAGTTAACATCGTAAAATATTTTATAAAACGTGGAACATTTTATTTTTTTTATTTTTATTTAAGAATTGTGTTGTGCGCGGATCAAAATTATTTAAAAATTTTAGTTTGTATTTATTTACACAGAGAGAGACAGGTTTTTCTGCACATTGAATCTGTTTTTTTGGTGGTGTGTGGCATATTTTGAATATAAATCCGTTTAGTTTTATGTGAATTGTTTTGAATAAATTTTTCGGAATTTCCATCATATTGTGTATGCTAATCAGTTTTAGTGAAAGTTTAGTGCGCCGCAGACAGAGAAAATTAACTGAAGTAATGCACAAAATGTTTGTGTTTATGACCATTGTGGCAACAGGTAATAAAATTTTCTTTTGCTTAACAAATTTATATCAACCGTTTCATTAAATCATTCGTTTTTTTTTTTTTTGTTACATATTTATTTGGTTATTTTATTTCCACTCAATTTTGTATACAAAATTTTAAGACCATACCAACAAAATGCGAATAACCCAACTAAAAAAATCAAAAAAAAAATCGCAAAATCAGCTGATTTTAAAAAGTGAAATATTTCATGAGTTTATAATATTTTACTTGTGTGGTTATTCCAAAAAATTTATTTCATTCATAAAATTTTTTACGTGTGTAAGTGATTTATCGAAATTTATGGGAGTATGTGATACCCTACAATTACAAATTTCCGTAGAAATCCTAATTTTCTGTAACTTTCATAGAAAAGTCAATTCGTCGTGCAAATAGATCATAAACATATTTGTTTTGGTTTTTGTCTCGCAAAGCTTAAGGCAAATCATATAAAATTATATTTATAAGAAAAGCGTGTAAACAAAAGATTTTAAGCTTTTTACTTTTTGTTTTATTTAACTTAAAATATTTTATTCCCTTATGATTTGGCTATTTCCATAGCCGGAATAAAATATTAAATAGACAGAATTTTAAAAGATGTCAGATAGTTCCGAACATCACTCTTGACAATAAACCTACAGCTTAATTGAGATCATAATGTATGTATAAGGATTCCTTTAGATAAAAACCAATTTTGAAATGCATATTGTACCACACAATAGAAGGAGGAGATATAAAATTGGAAAATGTTAGTATTGTAATTCTTTGAAGTACAAAAGTATAATTTGTGTCCCACAAGCCATCCTCATATCTCATTCTTTTTTTTAATACAGTTCTACAATCGTCATCATTTCGAACATAGCAGTAAAAAAAAATTATGGTTTTACTTATTTTTGATTCTTTTGACATTTTTACAATTAAAATCAATTAGGAAAATTTTCATATGCTTGACAAGAAAGCAGTGAGGATTTATACATACATACACATACGTAACATACAAATGGTTGATTTGAAATTTTGAAGAGTCTTGTAACTTTTATATTTTTAGGCTGTTTTTCTTTTATTTCCTAAGTTATTGGTTGATAAATCTTTTATTTTGTTGGCTACACATTATGTGATTTTTTATCAGTTTATAATCTTTTTGCAAAATATTATGATTTTTATGTTGACCCAAAATGGTAAAATACATTTCTGGAACTTTTTCTTGTAAATCGCCTGCAAACTGGTTTATAACGATTTGGATACTTTATACGAAATAAATTTGATGAAAATATTTGAATAAAGTTTAACTTTTGATATATTGCTTTAATTTGTAACTGGTCGAGTAGTTTCGTTAGATGGTTACTGTAAGTATATAGTATACATAGTGTTTATAAAATGTAAATATTGACACAATAATAATAAAACCAAATTAAAATACGTCACATCATACAGTTGCGTTTTTGTTATCGTATACACTTTAAATAAACAAGGTTACGGAAACGTGAATTACAACACTATATAAGTGGAATTATATAAGACTAATATTATGAAATGAATCATAAGAATTTGAATCTATCAACAAATTTATTTACAATAAATAAATTGCTTCATTTTCAAATAAATTTGTTTACAAGTAAGTAAACACGAATCACGTGTTTATAAAGAAAATGCCTCCGATTAGAGCTATAGAACCATAACATAATTATGGAAGACTTAAAGATTTGGGCAAAATTCAGCAACAACAATTTTCGTATAAACAGCAGCAGACAAAAATAAAAAGTTTATAATTTATTTGAATACAAAAAAAAGAAAAATTATAAACTTTTTTGTACCAAAACAAAAATTTTCCAGTAAACATTTTTCTTTACCATCAACTCGGTATTTTTTTTTTATGTGAAAATAAAATATTTTTACAAACAATTAAATAAATAAAATTAATATAAAAATTGTTATAATTGGTATTAGTTATTTTTGGTTAAAAATTAGAATTGAGACAAAATGCAAATTAGCATGCAACTTTTAATTGAGACTTTTTAAATAGACGCTTCATAAACTTACTCTGATAGTTTAACTTTGAAAATTGAAATTGCGTGCATCTTTCCTTCCATTGGTACACAGTTTGGGACTTTGATTTTCTTAATATAGCTCCCTCTCCTTGCAACTTTGTTACGCTTCAAACGTTATAACATAAACAAATAAATTAATGCCAAATTCGACTTACCGACCAAGCTATAAGTAAGATCTCCCGGAGATGGCCGGATCTCACCGAACAGTCCTATTACACACAACTTAAAGAGGATTTGGAGAGACCCGGTTACACACACCGAAGTATAGCCAATAGTTAGTAACACAATGACAATACATTTTTAATCTACTTATATAATTTATTAAAACCGAAAGCTGCATGCTGAATTCTTAAATAACATTTATTAGTTTGCTGACTTTCTGAAAATCGAAATCATAATTAATTTAAATTTCAGTTATAGTTATAAAACAGTAGCTCAAAGATGACCTAAACTAGTAGATATAATTAGTATCACCTACTTATATAAATGATGTACCATATTGGTTACTGTCGCTCTACAATTAGCTCGAATCAGGACGTTGTCCTATAATGAATGATAATTAGTGTTACTAGTAACCAAAAATTAGATGACTAGATATTATTTACTTCCTTAAAGCATGAAGTCTGAGAGGAAGTAAGTTTTTTAAATTAACAAATAGTTTATTGATGTTTTAATTGATTAAGAAAGCCGACCCCATATACACATAACAATCTTATAGGTAGGAAAGGTTTATTAGTATTAACGAATCAACCCAGTTACCCAGTTTCAAACACCTAAGTAGTCGATAGTTAGTCATTTTTATTAGTAGTATATATGGCAAAATACATAGTTAACCCAAGACGACACAATTTCTATGCTGCATATACGTTTAATGATTGGAGGTTCTGTAAAACATTTCTCATAAGTAACAATATACTATTAAAATGTAAGAATTTCGACCAAAGCTCTAGAACAGATTCTAAGTTCTGAATCAATATTTCAGTAAACAATATGAACGTTGTGTTCACCACTCCAGTTTCACCTGCTACGTCAGTCCCTCGAACATATTATAACTCGGAAACCCCATTGTTGATTCAGATATCCGCATAGTTACTACTTCCTCCCTTAACAAACCACTTAACCCAATCCCACTTAAACTACACTAAACTCTTATATTAATATACACCTAAAGCACCCTCCCCCATCCCTCTTTAAACAATTTTAATTTATTAAATTCCACATTCACACCAACATTCATACAACCCCTTACACCTACACCAACATTCAGTATTGGTGAATATTCTCCAACAGTAGCATGTTACACAATGCAATCCAAACCTTCCCTCTACAATCGCTTACCCATATACAACCATCCTATTTTTTCCTCAAATCACCCAAAACCGCCGAAACAAAACTAAATCCCATTGCAAACTTATTGGTTTTTGCAAATTTTCAGTTCACGATTGTACATATGCACTTTCCGTCTTATATGTGTTGGCCCGGGCGGACTTGGCACATGTTGATAAAGCACCGTCAAATAGCTGCCATGCAAAATATAAATATTCCGCTAAATTTTCAGGTAGTGAGTTCTTAAACAAAGAATGCATTGGAAATGTCGATCCCTTCCATTGTCGATGTTCATGTGCCAAGTACTTGTTGTAATTTTGGGTCGACTCGCATTATTATGATAGTCCACTGGTAGTTTTGGTTACAACTACTCTTAAATTTTTTACGGTAATGATTGCAATTTATAATATTATTGGACGTTGCTGTGCTATTTGGATATACCTGTCTCGAATCTGATCGATTTTCTTCTTTGGTGGTTTGTTTTTGATGTTTCTTGTTAAGGGTTTTCCCCCATATCTGTTAGTGTGGCTTCCTTGTTGGTAATAGCAGAGAAATGGAGTAAGGCATTGATTATATTGTTACAGTATATCCGGAAGAATGTTGTAGTCAGTATCCTGCAATATGGTAATTAAGTTAAGCCTTCGTTCCAATCTCTAGATTACTAAAATAGTCTTTGTGGTTGGTTGAGTCTTATTTTGTTTACTACAAAAGTTTCAATCTCCGGATGAAATTCTAATGAGTATATAATTAATAATCTGGCCGATTTTTGATCTTTTCGTGTTTGCACCATTTTCATAAATTTTTATTTTTTAATCTCAAGCTGCTAACTGCTATAACGTTTTCATTTAGCAGTGAAATCTAAAGGTGGTTTCAAAAATTGCACCATGGTTCTTTATCGTATTTAATCGAATTCAGAATTTTAAATGGAATTTGTATTCGGCGGATGAGGTTGGTTTGATATTTAAATAAATTACCTCATCTTTACCATCTTCCGTCAGAAACACTAACATTTAACTAATTTGCCTAGTACAATTCATATGTTCAAGCTTAAATTTTGGATGCATCTAACGCTATTTGAACTTATTGTTAAAGATGCTACGTTAGCCATCTCCTAAGTTATAGTCTTGGTGTTGCGAATTTTACTGCTACCAAGCTAATACCAAAGGGACCTTAACTAATGGAATATCAGTTTCTTGGTTTTAAGGTGGGAGCACGTTTTATTCACTCCCGTAACAGGAGGCCTGACCTGATTTTAAGCAACAGACACCACTTTTAACTCAATGAAGATAACATAAATATAAGTCAAGCCTGACTAACGATGCGTGTTCCATACGTGGTGCAGTAATTACTCAGAAAAAATACATCCCAAACGAGTTGGTTGCTTGTCATCACCGTTTTGATGTAATTGGAGTTGTTGTAATATCATCAGACTATCAATACTTGTGTTCATGGTTATGGTGTAATTTAGGTTAAACTTGAACTTTATATCAAGATCAACAATTTCATCGATTCTGCCGGACAGTGAACAACGCACGATTGTTGGCAACATCAATCTTCCTGATAGGTACTGGTTGGGTGTCGACTGTCTGTCGAGCATCTCATACTTCTATCACTATCAATATTTTTCAAACATATATCGATATACCGATTAATGGAAGGTGACTTCAACGATATTGCTTTAAGCCGAATAAACGAATTAAGGCTGGTATATAAAAGTATGTTTCCTCAGTCAGAGACAAATCTCGTTTTCGCAAATAATGATGCAATTTTGAGTCTGGTTACGAACCATCCTTTACGCCTTACCTAGACTCTCGCTTTGTCACTAATGCTATAACTTGAATCTGCTGAGTTTTACTGAAGAAGTTTTGAATTAACTTTCAAGTCTTGAGATTAACATAAAAATGCTGGACATGAAGGTATTCCTCCCAATTAATAAGAATTGCAATAAGTATTTATAACCTCACAATTATATCTGCGTATTTCGAGGTTTACCTTCATAGCATGCTAACTAGTTCGTTCCTCCACCATTCCTGTTATCTTAAGGAACTTCATCGACTTTCTTACAAATTGACTTGGCTTAGTTTCAATAAGCTTCGGACTTTCTTGACCACTTTTGAGCATATAACACTCATTTAATTATATTCCTAACATGTTTGATTTTAGACCCCCATCTCAATGCTAAGCAGTATTATTTTATCATTCGTAATCTAATTGTTAAGTGCTTTGACATGTTGCTTTTTCTTCGCTAACAGGAATCGCCCCCTTCCTTCCGTTTTAAAAATTACGAAGAAAATCTAAAATTATTTGTTACGACTTTTACATTACAACAAGTAATATTTATTTATTTAAATCCAAGTACCAAAATACAGAAACGGGAAAAGCCTTTTGGTATGAGATTTACCAGTGGCAGACAGTTCTCCTTATCAATAATAATAAAAATCTAAATAAACATAAATATTATCAACTAAAGGTTGATATTAATGATCTAATGATATTAAAAAAATATTAATGATATTAAAATTTCTCTTCTGGAAAAAAGTCAAGAATATTAGTATTAGTAATTGTTTCAAAAAAGGAGGCATTCAACCCACGAACCCACAATCGCTGACAACGTGTTAAATGACCCAGCCATGCACCTAAGATGCCTACAGACAGAAAAGGATGTCGGCATTTACACGCGCTTTGAATTTTGAACCATTTTGCGGTTTAATTCGCCAAATAGCAGTCTCTGAAAGTATCGGTGTGCATCTCTATAACCGCTAACGGATCATATGACAGTAATATTGACCCTTTAACCAACTATTTTTACGAAGGGAGAAATTATCGAGAAAATTTTGCCAGTTTCACTTTCGATCTGAATGAGAATAACGAAAAATTTAATTTTTTTACCAGTCAATCTCATCAGGCTATAGCGACTGAAAATGCTAATTACACTTTAGATTACTTTCTATATATATAGAAAACAAACGTGTAGTTAAATATTAGCGAATTATATGCAAACACACATATTAAACTCTTAATAAATTTCAATTTAAATACAAAATTAAATTTTTCGTTATTCTCACTCAGATCGAAACTGAAACTGGCCAAATTTTCTCGATAATTTCTCCCTTCGTAAAAAATAATTATTTGGTTTAAGTACCGTTCAAAACTTAACATTTCAACAATTTTTGTTTCCTTTATTTTTCGTCATTAAGTGCTAAACCCACCTGAGAAACGAAAACAAAAATTCCCTTGACGTGTTTTGCGTGATGACCTATGATTGCAACGAACAAGTATAGACACCTCCGCAAATAATTAAACCATACTGCAGTTTGGATGGTATCAGACCATAATAAAATAGAAACAGGACAAAGGATAATTTCTTATTACAGGCGTAAATGTAAAGGTTGAAGATCCTCTGTATGATATTTGAAAGTTAACTTAGAGTCCAAAACTACACCCAAGTATTTGAAATTAGCTAGGAATTTTAGCCAATACGTTTAGGGAAACAAAATTGGAACAAGTTGTATAATGGTAATTAAGACCGCCTTCCGCATTTCCTCTTAGCTTCAAGTAGAAGATTGGGGAGTTAAGATAAATTATAAAGGTATCAAAGGCTTTGGTAAAGTCAATGAAATTGGATGCTGTACTCTCACTTTCATTCAAAAAGCTGACAATGTAATTAACAAAATCATTAAGTGCGTCAAGAATGTCACCATGAATGATTTTAGATTCAATTGAAGACTGTTCAATTTTTAAAGTTAGATCGTCTTTGAAGTTTGCGGATTTGATTCCAAGAGTAATAGGCACATATCGTTTTGTAACAAAGAATTTAATTCCACAAAATTTATTTTGATAATAAACAAAATTGAACTGTGGTGAACTAAGTTTATAATGAAATGGCTCGATAGCATTTTTGAGAATGGCTTCTGACGAGCAAAAATGTGATCAATACAAGTGGCGGAACTTGTAGTTGTGCGAGTCGGTTGATTAATTAAACATTTAAACCTTATTTTTAGGGAATTTGTCTACATTGAAATCTCTCAAAACAATTAATTTTTGGTTTGAATTTTATTCAACTAGATTGAAAATTATTCAATAAGTGCAGAGCAAAAAATAAAGACGATTTCTGATTGCCTAACTCTGTCGTGCTCAATAATTGTTCCATTCTCCCTTGAGCCGTCAATTATTTACTTTTTTTGAGGGTAGACTTGAGAAGCTCATATTTCTTATCAGCAAGAAATTCGAGCGATGGATCGTTGAGTTTGTTTTAGGCACTATAAATAATATCAGCAGGTAGTGTTTCGAGTGCGTGACGATACCTACTGTTCTTTTTCACTTTTTTTTTTATGGCAAATAGCGATTCAATTTGAATAAACCAAACCTCGGGGGCAATATTTCTGTGCTACGTCAAATCAAGATTTTCTTCCTACTTATAATAAGGGGTAGTCAATTTGATGCGGAATAGATCCGGCATTAAAAATTTGTACCTCCTTACGTGTGTTGCTGTCTGTTTGTTTCTGCTAACATCACCCTGATAAAATATCCCGATTTGTTTAGGACATAAGTGAACGCGTTTGACATATAGTTTTGGTATTTTAAAGGCCAACATTACCAGAAATTTTTGATTTTTGAATGTCTAAAATTTGGTTTCCAAGAAATTTCAAGAATACCAAAAAATTCAAACTAAGAAATTTATTAAGATTCATTCTAAATTGAGGTTGATATATGATATAAATTAGGGAAATTTTAGAACCTAAATTTAAAGTAAAAATTCAGAATTTTGGAATACGAAAATTTAGAAAATCGGCTATTTAATATTTAGGAAGTTTATAAATTAAATATAATAAAATTCTAAATAAATAATTAAAATTTAAAATTTTCAATATACATATTATAAAATTGGCAATTGGTAGTTGAAAAAAATCTAAAAAAAACGATAACTTTAAATTTTGTACAGATCCAAGTGAATCAAATTCATTAATTAAAAATTTTAATTTCTAGGTTGGGTTTTAAAAATTTAAATTTTTGCCAAATTTAGAATAGTTAGAACAGCCTAAATCGAATTACATGGGACGAAACTCGCTACATGCGACTCTTTCTACAAATACTTTTATTTGTGGGAAAACTTCCTTAAAATTGGCAAATAAACGAGAAAATACACAAGGAAGGAAAACTTTACAAAAATATTTTCATTCGTGAAAATCGTCACCGTTAAATTGGAGAAAGAAATGTTGAAATTTGGATGAAATTTAGTATTTTCCAAAATTTAATTTGAATACAATTTTGTGCAATTAAACCACTCTACTGTTGAGGTCGCCATTACAATGGGTTATTGTTAAATTTTTGTGATTAATATTTGATTTGAATGAATTATGAAACTGTATCCTAAATTCATGCCACCGATTTGATTTAAATGTTACTTGGTACAATTTGATTTGAATAAAACTTAAAGTTGCACTGCTTCTGATTAAGCAAGAATGTACCTCTTACCCAAAAATTATAAAAAAATTACATAAAGACATCTCATGTCGTATAAACTAAAATTCAAATATAATGGGTGTAGAAAAATCCTATTTGGCTGAAACCGTTAATAATATAATGTTAATGTTAATTCGCTCTTTGACCCAATTTACTCTCTGATTTTCTTCTCCAGTTTCCGAAACTGTTGTTAGTTGAATAACATGTTGGAAAGTGTTATAGATATGGAACGATTAATAGAAAAATTGTTTGTTTTAAAATAAACCGATCACTGAGGAGTAGAAATAAACAATTTGTGTGAGCAGCAAGTTTTTTAACCAACATTTTAAAAAATTTTATTCAAAAACACTTCGGATTTTTAAAGAAATTTTTCGAAGTTTTTTGTACATTAATTAAGATTAGGAGTGAGATTTAAAGAACACACAAACAAATTTTTTAATCACTTATACAGCCATATCTGAAGACAATGCCGATTCCAAAATTAAGTTATTTTAAAAAAGCCTTTTAAGCGGCAAAAAGAAACATTCTTAAACAAATTAATGTGTCTGGTTATCGTTTGACGTAGGGAATTCAGAAAATTCAGAAATTCTGAACATTTTTGCAAATGACCGCCATTTTGTTTCTTTTTCAAATTTTTTCATTTGTCATTAACATTTTATCAACTATCCGTTCATATTAGGAAGCTAAACGTAAAAAAATCGAATTTTAATTTAATTATTCAATTCTTAGGAGTTTGTGACCGTGAAAATTTTTTAATTTTTCAGAATTTTCTAATAATTGAGATTTAAAACCGATAATGATACTATCTGTAATTCTTAACTTAATCAACTGTGCTAATTTATTTTCTTTTTCATATTGTTTCGAATTTACCCAAGGGGACCTTCAATATTCATAAGTAAAGATGTCTCTCCAACGAATTTAACTAAAGTTACGAAAATATCGTAAGATTTCAAAAATTTATTTCTGGAGCTTTTGAATTCAATTGTTGCACTGAAAAACTAAACAATTTTTCCAATTCTAATTCTATTCTTTCAAGTTTTCAAGTTTTTCCCAAACTTTCATCTCAGGAAAATTTAAAATTACCACTGATAACGCGGAAATAAAAATCTCTCACAGAATTTGTTTTACAAATGTTAAAAATTACAAATTGGTGTAGTAATAAAACCGACAGCTATCGCTGGGCTAATCCTAAAACCCTTTTTGGATAATTTTCAATATATAAATAAATGTATAAGTGTATCGTATTCACACGTTACAAAAAAGAAAACGAAAAATATTTTGGCCAAGTTTACGGGAGACCTGAAAAATTAGTTTGGTGGAAAAATGAGACTTAAAAATTGCTATTAATAGGATAATTAATACAAACCTGGCATGAAAATCGCAACCTATACCAAAAGTCCCTTCACGATCAAAATCGACGCTTTGGGTATTTATCGTGTCTATAATAGTAGTACACTTCTTGAGAAAGTAACGTTTTTTCTGACCGATATAAAAGGAAACCTTTCAAAATCGGCCCCGAAGCATTTCTTCTTCGTTTTTTTATTTTATCGACCTTAATAAACTTTGTAAAAAAATTGTGGGAGAAATTTTTTTACTCGCATGTTATCAGAGGTCCTTTTATATTTTCCTGGAATACAGGCCTGGGATAACGTCATGGCGGTGGCGATTTCAATTGAAAAGGCTAAAAATTATGGTGGTTTCGCAATTGTCGTCCTCGCAATTTGATAACAATTTCAGGATCCTGCAATTCTGAATTTGAATCAAAAGTCTTTGTCAGAAACAAAGTCTAATTAAAGTTGAGCATTAAAATTTATAAAACGTTGTTGAAATATTAATTGGGAGGAATATTATGGAGTAGAAAAAATTCCCTATTATTAATTTAAATACCCTCATGGGCTAGTGCAATGATATAAAATTGTATTCAAGATCGTTCAATTCCCTATCAAAAATGTATGATGGTCTTAATAGTTTATTATGTGGCGGAGTTATATTTCCAGAAATGTGGAATTAAAATAACTCCAGAACCACACAGATTAGTTCAGCTAGGTACTTGATTTATTTTTCGTTATCATGAATCCAAACTATTTTGATAAAGCGAATACACTTGGGTGCAAAAAACTCGCACATTGTTTGTTTAATTTTCTTGAATGTAGATTCAAAGTCTCTTTCAACACCTATCCAGTGGTATCATTTTTCTACTTATACCGTGTCAATAAAGTGATTTTTTGGGTCAACATCTGAAGTACACGCTTTTTGTGAATTTATCTGCATGAAAATTAGTGGTAAACATCTAATTACAACATGGGAATCAGCAAAAACACATTTTTATTAATAGGAAGTATTCCCTCCCCTAGCCCGAATGACAGCTTCCATTCGATGTTTCATCGATTTCACCAAAGTTTTCACCAAATCTTGAGGTATCGCCTCCCATTCCTCTGCGATCGCTTGTTGCAGCTCCTGGTGACTCGTTGAAACAACATCTCTGGCTCGAACCCTTTTTTCAGCTCATCCGATAAATGTTCGATGGGATTTAGGTCCGGGCTTCGAGCTGGCCACTTCATAACAGCCACCATCTCTTGAAGGTACTAACAAAATAATAAATCGTCGTTTGAATGCGGTTCAATTAGGACAGCGGCTCCAAGAAGTTCGTGAATCCCAAGTCAATCGATGGACAGTTAGAATACGACTTCAAGAAGGTAATCTGACTGCACACAGACTAGCAAACGGACCGAAATTGACCCCAGCCCATCGGCAAGCCCGCCTTCAGTTCGCTCGAGAGGATTTAAATTGGACAGAAGAACAATTGAGAACAGTCATGTTCTCTTATGAGTGCATGATGAGTTTACAAGGCAACGATGGGCGAGGAAGAGTGTATAGAAGATCAGGCGAGCGATTTGCACAATGTTGCATTGCAGAACGAGTCTCATATAATGACGGATCACGCATGTTCTGGGGAAGCATGTCATTAGAGGCGAAGACAGATCTTGTGTTCATCTCCAGGGCGAATACTGGCCGTCGATCAAGAGGATTTACTTCTCAATGGTTCATTGAGGAAGTACTCGAGGACTACGTCGTACCTTTTGCCGGTTTTATTGGTGAAAACTTCGTGTTAATGCAGGATAATGCGAGACCAGATACGGCTGGTATAGTTTACCAGCACCTTCAAAAGGTGGATGTGCCTATTATGGAGTGGCCAGCTCGAAGCCTGGACCTAAACCCCATCGAACATTTATGTTACGAGAAAAAAGGGTTCGAACTAGAGATGTTGTTTCAACGAGACTCCAGGAGCTGCAACAGGCGTTCGCAGAGGAATGGGGGGCGATACCTCAAGATTTGGTGAAAACTTTGATGAAATCGATGAAACATCGATTGAAAGCTGTCATTCGGGCTAGGGGAGGGAATCCGGCTGATTTCCATGTTTTAATTAGATTTTTACCACTAATTTTCATGCAGATAAATTCACAAAAAACGTGTACTTCAGATGTTAACCCCAAAAATCACTTTGTTGACACGGTATAAATACAAAAATGGTACCACTGGATTGGTGTTGAAATATACTTTGAATCTGCATTCAAGAAAATTAAGCAAACATTGGATTTTTTGACATTTTTGAAATTTTGGTGAAAATTTATCTATGTGCGAATTTTTTGCACCCTAGTGTCTATCTCAATTGTCTTCGAAGTGTTTTGTTTAACCCGTAGTGTTAAAGATTGTATAATAGAAGTATCAATTTTCTGAAAGGGTTTAAGAGAGAGAGCTTCACCTGATTTTTATTCGAGGTTTCTGTCTGTAGTAGTTCAGGAGATACTCCAATTCTACACCAATTGTTTTTATTTCACGACCCTAGCCCTCTCGCGGTTCAAAGGGTATTTTAATTCAAAACTACGTGAACTTTGTTAGTTCCCCTGAATAGACTATAGAACATTGGTTAAGAGAGATTCTTGTCAGAACGCTATTCCGTGTTCGGTTCTCATCGTCGTCTAATAATAATTAATTAAAGGTTGGTTGAAAAGTATTGAAAGTGACACCTATTAACCAGTAGAGGAAACAAAATTTATACACCATTTTAATATTTCATCTTTCATTTGAACACATAAAAATGTTTATTTTGATCTGGCAATTCATTCTTTATTTACAAGTCATTAGAAGTTGACGTCTCAGTGTATTCGTTTACAATGGAAATTCATACAAAAATGGTAAAAGTGTTTAAGGAATTTGCTCCTTCATTTCCAACTGTGAATCGATGGGTTTTAGAGTTTAAACGTGGTAGTTCAAGCGTTGAAGATGAACTACAGTAAGTCAAGTAAGAGCGTGGTCGTCATTACCGACAGGTAATGAAAGATTTCGCTCTAATTCCTTTGCGAGCCGATAGAGGGAAGCTTTGTCCTTGATGCATTGTCAACAAAGATTCAGTTGTCGTTGATCTTTTGAAAGAGAATCACGTTAAGCGCCATGAGTGCTAAATACGCGTCGCGCTACGAGGCTTTGTTCCTTTGCACCCACCCGAAAGGTCCCAAAATGTCGCAATCAGCGGCTGCTAAATATATGAGAAAGTCGAAGGCATTTGTACATAAGTGGGTACAGCGATATAAAGTGGCTAAAAATGTCGATGATTTACCAGAACGTGGCTCGATAGGAAAAGTGGACAAAAAAGATGAAAAAAGAATAGTGAATCTGTTTTCGCGGAATCCTGGTTTAACACTGCGGCAAGGACAAGCAAAATTAAGGGCAAAAGGTTTAGATATATCCTCCGAAACTATCCGAACCCATCTCCGTACTCATGACCTGAAATGGCGCAACACAATGAAGAAGCCTCTGTTGACTGGAAAACATGTGAAAAAGCGACTCGCTTGGGCGCATGAGAATATCGATAGAGATTTTGAAAATGTCATTTTTACTAATGAATGTTCTGTATCTGCACGTTGTGTCCTCACGCGAGCCTGGTCAACTTCCACCAATAGGCTTGTTCAGCGGACCGTAAAACACGGAATAAAGGTGCATCTTTGGGGCTGCTTCTCAAAGCAGGGATTCGGCACTTTGTACCTCTTTACCGACAACCTAAATGCCGAAAAAATGATTAAAATCTACAAAAAGGCTTTACTGCCATCTGCCAAATGTTGGTTCATCAGCAAAAATGAAGATTGGATTCTGCAAGAGAACAACGATCCTAAACACCTCAGCAAGCTCTGTACTGAGTGGAAGACTCAATCTGGCATCGTTACATTGGATTGGCAGTCGCAGTCGCCTGATGCAAACCCTATTGAAAATGTGTGGGCATATATTAAACAGAAACTTCGTGGAAGACGCACACACACTTTGAAGCAGCTATCTTGTGATCTGGAGATCGTTGCCACTAGAATACGCCGTCAAATTAGTAGAAAGCATGCCTCGGAGATGTCAGGCAATTATCGACGCCGATGGTGACTGGACACAATATTAACCGAATTGCATCATCGTTTGTAATGTGTACAATATATTTATAAATATGAAAGTTTCACCAAATAAATTTTTTTATAAATTAACCCGACCACGCTCTTACTTGACTGACTGTACATAATGAACGTCCAAAAAGTGCAACAATACCAGAAATAATTGAGCAAGTGTATAATATTGTTTGCAAAGATCCAAATTTGACTAAGCGTGAAATTGCTGATATCATAGGAATCTCGGACGAACGGGTAGTCCATATTTTACATGAAGAATTACTTATGAAAAAACTGTTTGGAAAACTGGTGCCGCATTCGTTAACAATTCAACAGAAACTGAATCGAAAACCAATTTCTCAGCATAATTTGAAGCGTTTTAAGCAGAATAAAACCGATTTTGTGCGGAGATTTATAACTATGGATGAGACTTAGATATACCACCATTCACCAAAACAGGTGAAGTGAGTATGATCGGCAAAAAAGGTCATGGCATCAGTTTTTTTGGGATGCAAAAAGGATTTTGTTGATTGATTAGGTAAAACAATTAATTCTGAATATATTGCAACCTTTTTTTGGACCAGTTGGATAAAAAAAATTCGTGGAAAAAGACCCGCTTTACAGAAGAAAAAAATAATTTTTTATCAGGACAATGCACTTGTTCACACGAGTCATTAGACTATGGCTAAATTGAACGAATTAAAGTACGAATTGCTTGAACTTCCACCATATTCACCAGATTTGGCACCCAGCGATTACTATCTCTTCAGAAACCTGAAACAATTCCTTCGTGGAAAGCGTTTTTCGTCGAATGAAAAAGCTATTTCAGCCGTGTAGGTAACAGTATTTTGCAGAGCTTCCGGAAAATCATTACAGAGATGGTATAAAATTATTGGAGGATCATTGGAATAAGTGTATTGAAGTTGAGGGAGATTATATTGAATAAAAAAACTAATTTCATTAAAAAATTCACATTCTTTCATTTTTGCTTTCAATACTTTTCAACCAACCTGTATTTGCAAAACGTTTCGATTCGGTTGTTGGGCTGACCAACCTACAACAGATTCGAAAAGTCTCGGTGAAGATCGAGTAAGGATCGATTTCGGCCTGTAAGCCAAAAAAGATTAGATTAATTGGTACAGTGATTCTATAAAAAAAGTTAGTTTGTATTTTTTCCAAACTCCTTCAGGATTTCTATAAATTTCAGAATTTATAGTAATACCCAATTTCACGACAGCTTATGAGAAAAATTGGATTTAGATTTGGATCTCACGCTGTTCCCGATTAACTAATCTCGATTCTCTTTTCTCAAACTGCGGCTGTGCTTTAATTTGAACAATGAAACCCGATGACCATCTACTAGTCTTCTGTCAGCAGTGACCTTGTTTTAAATACACCGACAATTAAAAATGTTGTACTTAAGCCCTATGTTTCTGCCACATTAACCTTAATAAAAAAGACAGGGCTTTAGTTTTTTAGAAACCAATGAACCAGCTTTCACAAATTGTACCTAATAAGAAATTCGGTACAAATTGTACCGAATTTCACAAATTGTACCGACAGACGTTGCGCTTTATAAATATAGATAGGACGATATCGATATAATACGGTGAATTCCGGTGTACAATTTCGAGAAAATATTTTTATCAGACTTTTGGAGCTTTAACAATTTAATATTCGATATCTTTACGGTTGTTTAGGTTTATCTGTATACTAAAATAAAAATTTGATAATTAAACATATTTGAACAATTTGTAGCAGACTTGATAATTTCTATGCCCAGAATCGTCGCATGTGTTAATTATAAGATAAATACGCTCGCGAGTATTTAATTATTCAGTATTTGATCAGTTAATTCGCATGAAATTGATAAGTCTTTCAACACTATTTATAAGCAATTCAGTTTTATTCAGTTACATACTTCTTATCACATAATTATTAAAATACCAGATATTAGTTTACTAAATATTTACTACAAATAGGTAACTAAAAAAAACCTGTTACTGATTGTGTTTATTTATTTTTCTATCTAAACCAAAAAATAGGAAAACAAAACTACGAACGTTAAGTAAAAAACTGCTGATTCTGTTTATACTTTTATAGAGTAGCTAGCTACTAGGTACGTTCTTGGTTTTTTGTTTAAATATTCTCTTCTCGGCATATAATTGAATTTTATCCAACAGTTGAAGTAACATCAACAACAACAACTAACAACTAACAATAACAACAATAACGGGCAAAATAACAGATGAAAATTGTTATTTTATATTTCCGCGAAATTACATGCCCAACCACCCACGATCACTCTTCCTCGCCAACCATTTCAGGCGCACACATACACACTTTATAAAAATAACGATACTAAAGTATAGAGCGTTGAACAGCAACAAATAAAAAAAAAAAATTCAAACAGCTTCAGAATAAAATACATAAATGCAGTTTTAGCCTTTTTTGTACCATTCAACATTTCTGTTGTTGGATTTCGTGAGCATTTGTTTGGTTATGTGAGTTTAGTTTTTCCACATTTTTTTTTTGTGTATGAATATAAAAAATTGTATATACATACATACATACACAAGGAAAATCGAGTTTTATTGTGTTAAAAAATTTTCCGGTTGTTTTATTGTTACTCTCATTTTAACACTTTAATGAGTGTAACTATATACAAAAAAATTGTTTTTTTCGAAATACCACTTTTCGAGACAAAATAATCATATCCGCACTCTACATACAACTTAATTTCTCAATGGGATTTGTGTATTATATACACAACATATTCAGGGTTGGATGCACTCACTTGATCGTTCTACGAAACTATTTATATACAAGTGTAGTTGCGACACAAATAATCGAGTGTTTATTAAACTCGTATATGAACAGTTGTTTAAAACGCAAGGTCGTATTATTCAGTGTATGTATAATAAAAGTTGAAAATTTTTAAATACGATCATAATATTAAATACGATCATAACATTATCATATTCGTCTAGTCTAACGTTTAGTTTTTTTTTTGTATAACTCAACTAGTTAGTTAATTACACGTGTCTACGATAAATTAAAAACTTTCACAATCAAATAGTTTTTCCATGGCACAAAGATAAAAGAGAACGGAATCATACGATGATTGTGTTAAACCAATCAAATCGCGTAAAAAACGTGGGCTCGTCAAATACGTTGAACGTCATTAAATGAAAATAAAATAAAATCCGTTTGTTACATACTTTATATGTATGTACGATAATCGTGATCATTATAAAATATAAATAGAAACCTCCACTTGATCTCTATATAAATTTACACGGCATATTATGTAAATTAGATGAAGGTAAGACATTCCAAATGTCATTCGTTTTACATGTAATGAAACTGGTTTTTCACTGTAATTACACTGGAACAACAAAAAACAGAGCATAAGAATATGTTTAATGAAAACTGTAATGTAATGTGTAAAGAGCTAAGAAACTAGTTTTCATCTGTATGCATGTTGTTTGTTTTAGTTTTATAAATAGTTTTGTGTCGCCACATTGTTGTTGGTTTTTATTTTTGCATTTAAATTGCATTTTGTAAAAATAAAACAATACACTAAGGGTATAATGCACTTAAGATGAATTATTAAGATCAAATTGTTATTTTTGTAAATACGTATTTATACATTTCAATTAAAGATGAGAAGAATGCATTGATTGGACGTGCGGTGACATCTAATGACGAATAGATGAAATTATTTTGGTAATTACAAATAATTTTTAGCATACTAATAAGATGTAATAAGATATATCATGTGCGACCTTGACCGTCTACTTAAGTATAATATGCGCTTTTTCGATACATGACGTTATCTCATTCATTGATTTACTTTCACCTTATCAATATGTAATTATTAAACCTGAAATAAAACGGTAGATAAGATTGTTGATTTGTCGACAAAGGAAGTCTGCGGTATGTAAACATTTTAAATTTACTTTGTGTAGCTACATGTAAATGATCTGGTAGGTATAGACTTGTTCGTTACGTAGTAAGAGAATATTACTTGTTGTAATGAAAAAGTTGTAACAAATAATTTTAGCTTTTCATCGTAATCTTTAAAACGGAAGGAGACGATTCCTATTAGCGAAGAAAAAACAATATTTTAAAGCACTTAATGACTAGATTACAGATGCTACAAATCCCACGCACTTTAGGAAACAGATTGGGATTTCTCTCTGAATGAAACATATTTTTCGATTTATGGTGATTGTGCAATCGTCCCACTCCCGTATATTCCTACTCCTGCCCTGTATTCCGTTTGATTTTACTCTTACGAGTTGCTGGGAATTGCAAATCGCCTGTAGGTCACCCAGCTTTACTACAGGAAGGCTAAATAAAACTGGAAGGTGCTTGGTATCTAGAGTTAGCATATTTTGGACTGATTGACCTATCAGCCATTCATCCATCGGCATATACTGTTCCACCTTAGATCACGACCATATAACTCCTTCGAAAAATAGCGATTTTGATGAAATGTGGAGGTTCTTTGGCCGATTCTGCCTTTAATACTATGTACAAACTAAACCTAGACAAGTATATAAACTACACTATGTTTTAGTTCGCATCTTACACTACGAATACTTTACATCTTCCAGATTCTGCTACAAAGTTTTGATCTTGTTAGATCGTGAATATATTCCACTTTAATTTAAGCCTCTGCAAGATTAAATCGATACCCTGCCCAGGCCAGGCGCATTATTATGCTGAACAACAAATTAATGTACCCTTATTCAATAAACCGAAATTAAACATTGGAATTGAATAGTTATAGGTCGCACAGCTGCATAAGGGGCTAACTATTATCATAAGAGGAATTGAGAGCTCCGTAGATGTAAGCAAATATACCCTGCTCTTAAGGAAACACGATGTTATTATGTTACTTCCCTGCCGGCCACGCGTAACGCAAACGTTCATTTTACGAACAGTCTCTTCTACTAAAGTGTTCGTAAACGTTACGCTAAAAATGAGTAGATATGTTACATAAATGATACTCTTGTCACATGAGAAGTGAAACAAATTGGCGAAGACTTATTTATGTATTGGTTTATAAAAAAAATATTCGTAATGTGTACACCTTTTACGTAACATTTATGAACTCATATAGGCGTAACGTTTATGAGCGTTCTAAAATGAACATTACGTACGGTTTGAGTATTATTCCGCAATTAATTTTGAAATAATAATGAAAACAACGTATTTTGTTTTATTTTTAGCAAATATATGATTTTATTTATTTGATTATATCAATTAATTATTAATTATACCTATACTAA
Organism: Tipula vernalis; assembly: GCA_958295665.1. Lineage (NCBI taxonomy): Eukaryota > Metazoa > Arthropoda > Insecta > Diptera > Tipulidae > Tipula > Tipula vernalis. The sequence goes on from OY282558.1 coordinate 5,706,807, forward strand.
ATTTTAACACATTTATTTTTACTTATACTCAATTTTAGTTATACTTCAAGATCAACAAATTCATTAAGATATTAAAATAAAATAATATAATACGAAAATAGAAATAGCTAATAATGTATTGTATTTATTATAAATGTCGTCGTCACTATCATTCACTAAATTGTATTTATAAACATCAAAAATTAATACCAAATTAAAAATTTACTAAATATTAAAATGGCGCACCACGCCTTACTTTATCAAAAATCACATTCTGTTTAGAGGTGGAATGAAGAAAACTACACGGTTTTGTAAATTCATATATGAAATCTGAAATTGTGAAGTAGTAGTAGTGCCGCATATAAGAAACCGTTCGTAAACTGTTCGTAAGTGGTTCATTTTTTATGTATACTTTTTTGCGCCGGCAGGGTTGTTACAAGAATATGTAGTAAATTTGAATACACAATAGCCAATAAAACCAATCGGAATCTATTACAAATATTAAAACCAAACCGAAAAAACGAAATAGACAGTGGGATATACAAATTAATTTGCAACGATTGCGACAGCTTCTATCTCAGACAAACTGGTAGAACCTTTAAACAGAGGTTCAATGAACACATCCAGGAACTAAAGAAGACGACGGCAAAAGCTACATTCAAATCGAATTACGCACAACATTTAAACCAAAAACAACATAATTATACCAACATGGAAACAAATCTCATAGTAATAAAACGAATGAACAAAGGCGACTTGATGGACCGGATCGAGGAAATGGAGATTTACAAGGAAAGTAATAATCCGTCTATATTAAATGACAAATTAAATACCAAGCCCAACAAAATATACGATTTCATAATACACAATCACACGGCATTATAAACAGTTAGGCTACAAAAAACATGTATAAAAAGGGTGTAGCAAAGTACAACAAAATTAGTAGTTAGGCAGACGGAACTGAAGAAGGACGAATGTCCGTAACCGGTATTCCGAAATTTTAAAATTAATATATCACGAAAAGATAAAACTACATGTTTAAGTTTTTTATTTTTTTAAAATTTTAATCTGTTTTTAAGTGTATATTTATTTTTGCATAATACATACTCGTATATACATATACATATATATGCTTTTAATAATAAATAAGTGATATAGACGCAATAAAGAAAGAAAATGTATAGTTACAATTTTTTGAGTATGTATATAGCAATTTAGCGATTGTATAGCGAAACTCCTGTACAGAAGGCGTGGAATTGTGTCCGTTGGCTGATCTAAACTAAAGAAAACGTATTTTCTAAAGCGTCTTGATTTAGTCGCAAGGTCATCAAGTAAGGAATGTTCTCTTCCGCTAATGCCTTGGAGACCAAAAGAACTCCTCAAATCGTTTGTATCATTCCGTCAAAGGAATACACTTTTTTACCGCTTGCTATTTTGATTTCGTCTATGCACTTAATCATGTTGTTTAGAAGATTAAATGCTTCATTGTTTTCATTATTTTGTAAAGCTGATCTAAATTTATTTCGATCAAATAAACATTTTGAGTTTAAACTGTCGAATAGTTTATCAATTTTTTCAAAAAATGCCCAGGTTCCTGGAACAATCTCTTTAATACGATCTGAAAATTTATTGAGCTCGAAAGTAGGTTTTTAATCCAGCATCCATATTCCAAAAGGCTGCTCGATTATTCGAGCCTTGATCAAAAACGACGGCTCTTATTGTCAACTCCAATGATGCACTTACATCTAAATTTTCCTATACTAGTTTGGTTAGCCAATCTGAAGAAATAGAATTTTCGGAAATATAAAAGCTTAGTATGTTTTTCCAATTCTCTACGATTCCTCGAACCATAAAAACACAAATATAGCTTGCAAGTTTATGTTCCCTATTATCACCGCCTAAATCCACGTAGCCTTCCACACAATCACGAATTACGTTATATTTCAAATCTTTTTTAATTCTAATTTCGTCAAAAATTAGGGTGCATTGCTTACCCATCGGGGTTAAACATTCAATTTTTTGTTTAAGTTTCTCAAACATAAATTTATTATCGGTCGCAGGAAAAAAATTGTTTATAGGTTGCCATCGAATAAGTGATGATTTTGTCGGTAAACTAAAATCTAATTTATCTCTCATGAAGTTATAAATCTTCGGGGATCTATAATATATATTTTGGGCCAAAGTTCTAAACTCATCAGGCCATTTCTTTGTTTTGGTTTTATGTGATAAAATCATTAACGAAAATTGTTTCGAATGTTCACTTTTGTTTTGCTTTTCAATTTCATTTTTCATCCCACTTTTAACGTAATCTCACTTTTAGTTTTTAAAATTGCACGGTTCTTAATTAAATTACTATTGTTTTGTCTTAAATTTTTATTAAGTTTAACTAATTTATTATTTTGAGCTTCTAATTTAATAATTCTCAATCTGTATTTTCGATTTAATGATCTGTAAATTTCAATGTTTTTTTCATTTTTCTCACAGTAGATACATATAGGTGGATCATCACTTAAAAATCTATTTTCTGTTGAGAAATACGGATCAGGCAAATTCGCGATATCATCCAAGGACATGTGTTTTTCTTTTTGGGTTTTAGCATATGTTTTGATCGTGGGTTTTACAGCGATAAACATTTCAGTAGTATCCGGTTTTATCATATTTTGATTTTCGATTTCAGGTTCTGATGAAGGTTTAAACTGATTGTCGACGATTAGCTCCGTCTTCTTGCTTAGATTTACATCCTATAAAACTTCGCATCTAGCACTCGACCGTCTACTCATGATCGTAGGAGTTAATAATAAAACGATGACAAATTACACTTTTTGAATCGAAGAATAAAGTTAAAAATTACTGACATACAAAACTACAAAATATATTGTATACTGCTGCGGTGTACTTCTACAAAGAAAATGACAATACACTAAACAATACACACACATATGATAAACCGGTTTATAAAAAATTCTTTGTTTGATTTTTAAACAAATTCAGTCAAAGGAACATTCTACCTTTTCTCTCTTTTGATTTTAATATACGGTGAAACAAATGTAGAAAAGAGAAAATTGAATCAAAAATGTCTGTAAGCGAATGTGTGTGAGAGAGTGAAGGAAGAATAAAAAATACTAAATTTTTATTAGATTGCTTGTTATATGAATGAATATGTATTATATGATTATATGTACAAACTACATATTCCATTGCAATTTTGTTGTTGCTTGTCAGTAATAGTTCATAAAATCGAAAACATGAAAGTGTCGCTAGTTTCGATGCTCTACGAGTAGTTATAGGCGCTTAAATTCTCTTTATACTTCCTTACTTTATGGTAGAGGTTAACTTGTTTTAAAGCTGGAAGTTTGTCGAGTAGACGAACTTGAGAAATTCTCAACGTCGCATTGTAACAGTTGACATCCTCAATATTGAAATTATCCTTCAGATAGAATTTCACCTCAAAATAATTTTATGAGGTTCAACCACCTTGAAGTGAAGGAACAGCATGACTGGTGCCAATTACCTGGTATCGTATGATTTCCTGGTATCGAGTTTGTCGAATTACTGTTATTATTGTTTAAATTTTCGGATGATGTAAAACTTGATTTTTGCTGGTTAAGAGCCGTTAATGAAGCCGATTGTTGTTAAATTTTGTTTAATATGTGATCAACATTAGATTTAAAACAATCGACCAAGTGAGATAAAGCACCAGCATGGTCAATAACTGGTTGACCCACTGAACATTTATAAAATACTTTGTAATCAAGTCTTTACAGCCATTGCAAACCCAAATAAGGTTTGAGTTCTTTGCCATTAAATTATAAGTAGTTGTGTTGATTGAATAGCAATCAGGCAGTACAGTAAAAAGTACCAGTTGAAATTAGCACAACATTCTAACGCTTTAGCCAGGGAAATTTTAAAAAGGCCCAGATACCAGCTTCTTAAAAAAAGATTCTTTAGATCAAGCTATTTAATTTAAAGTAATTACTAAGTGCAAGTTAATATTAAGAACTAACATAAGTTAAGTCTCAAACACACAAATCACAAATTTGTATTAGTTTGAAAGATTTAATTACATCTTTTGAATAAAGCTTTAGGTAGTTGCAAAAAAAAACAATTACATCTCTCCAATCCTATTTATGTTGTGTGTAACAGGGTTTTCGGGAGGTCTTGCTTTTATTTTAAACTCCGAACAGATTTAGGAACGTTTGAACATTTTTTTCAGTTACTTTCAATATTCAAACGAGAATTCAAATTTGTACATCGAGATAGATTGATTTTAGTTATCTGGTTGAAATTGTTTCAATTTTATCGAAAGTTTAAGAGTTTCAGGAACCTCTTTATACATATTTATATAAAGACTCTATTCTATTTTTGAAAATTTTACAAACTGTTTGTGTCTATCAGAATATCATAAACGAGTAAGCACATTGAAATTATAATTTCAATGGAAAATAACAAAACAAAATAATTTATAGCAAGCACAACACATATCTAACATTAATAACATCAATTATTAGTTTTATAGATTTTAAAAGCATAAACAAATAAACTTTTATGATTTTGGTATTCGAACCATGTAATAGTACATAGAAAATAATTGTAAATAAAAGAAGCATATAATTATAATTCTCTGTCACTTTTCTTAAATAACAAACATAATTTTTAATTTAAATATATTGCATTTCTAAAATAGGATAAATAATGCATTTTAATCGTAATAATTTCATAAAACATATACTCATACACGTATGTACATATATGTTGTATATTATGTTGTTGTTACTGTTACTACACAATTATTTATTATGTAAAATATTTGCTACTCAAAAAACCCTACAAAAAACAAAAACAAAACGACTAAATGCTTAATGCAAGTTATAAATATTGATTTGCATAAAATTTATTGCAAAATATTTTATATAAAAAAATAAATGTTTTACTAAAGTGTGTTTCATAAAGACTTAATGCAAATGCCCTATAATTAGTACGGTTGTTGTGTCTTGTGTCATACTAATTAGATGGTTGTCAATATATGTAAGTGTGAGGCGAATACACTTAAATTTGTCTCATGCGAAAAAATATTATTTTTGCACTACCCATTTCGATCTAGACTGTACAGGTACCGGGCTCGTTAAGCCTTTGGTTATAAACAAGAATATTTTATAGTGATTTATGAGTTTGCGAGAGATCCTTAATTTACTTTAAAATGAATTAGCAAAATTCATTTGCATTTATTATTCACTTGTGCATTAAATTATACACAGAATCGATTTGTGCTATATAAAATTTTCCATTATATGCATAGATTTCTTATCAATTTATATCGCTGCTATATTATTAATAACAATTTACCGTTTCTTAAAAAAAAAAAAAATTTAAAAAATTATAAAACATTAAAAATTTTGATTTTAATAGAAATGTGACATTTTAAAACAGCACTTAAATTATAATCCCAGCCGTAAATTATTAAATAGCCTCACGGAATCGCGCTTTAAATAATTAAGTTTGGGTCTAATCAATATACGAAATAAATAAAAAAATAAAAAATCTCACACATTATTTATGCATCCATATGGTATCTCTACTGACAAAAAAAAAAAAAACCTAAATTTGTGAATTAAAATCCAAAGCCATTAAAACTATTGCGAAAAATTTCAATGTTTATTTTTTTGTTTGGTTTGCATTTTTTTAGTTTAATTCTGTTTTATTTATTATAAATAAATTCTAATACATAAAACTAGTTTGCTTCTTTTTCAAATACATACATACATATACATAGACCGAGTAAAATACGTATTCAGCTTGAACTAATTTTTTTCCGTATATCAATTGAATTTAAATTCTCATCGGGTAACACTTTTTTGTTGCTTCATTTTATTTTAGTTTTAATTTAATAATAAAACAATTTTCTTCTATTATCGGTATAGCATACACAAAAAAAAAAAAATAGAAAAAAACGACAACAGATAAAAATTAAATAAAACATAAACAGGAGTATTGATAAAAATAGTTTCAACAATTACACTTTAATTGATCAATATTTGTTAAGTGGATTTTGTAATCATTTTTTGCCGATTGTTTTGTTTTTGGTTTCAATTCGGAAATAGGGATTAACGAATATTCTATTACCACAACACAAATTGTACTGTATGTAATTGTTTCTTCGTCTAATTTTAGTTACGATCTTCTCTTGCCTTAGTATCGAAGAGATAGGGAGAAACATATTGCTCGGGCTGGTCTTCTTTGATACGATTTCTTTTCGAAGTTTGAGTCCCAATAAAAGCTTCTCTGTTTTTGATGTGAAAACATATTTAGCGGCAGGAGTAAGTAAAAAATTGTATAGAAACATGTTACGGAAACATCTGTGCAATTTAGCGGGAAAAACCGAAAAGATGCCAAAATATTCAAAATACTAGAGAAGAGAAATTTAGTAGCTCTAGTCTGGGCTTTACGGGAGCCAGACCAACACATCGATATTTTTTTCTGCGAAGAACTGTTTTACGTTTAAGTGGGGAGATAAGAAAAAAAATAGGATTTTAATAAATTATTGTTGTTTATATGAAAGCGAATTTTATTATCTGCAATTCGAAATTAATATGTATATGGTAGTTACTCACAACATTGGCAGTATTGCATGGAGTTGAAAAATAAATCTAAAAGTATCGTCGAAAAGCACAAATTCGTTATGTAGGACTTGCATATTCGACCTGTTTTTTCTCTAGAAAAAACTCATCTTTCGGTGGAAGTCTTAGAAGACATTCGTTTGCTAAGCCTCTCTTGAGGTTTTCTTTGTGCGAGGACTGTTTTTGTTTGACTCGTATTGCGAACTCTGGCTTTTGGACTGTTTCAAGTGCTCGCAAGCCAGCTTTAACCAGTCTTCTTCTCACTAAGCTGCATGATATTCGTTTGCTCGTTGCTTACGTCCTATGACAGTAGACGTAAAAGTAAACTAATTGTTTAACCAATGTTTTTCCACTATTCAAGGCTAGTAACGAATTACATGTATTTGAATTACGTAATTAAAATACAAATTACAATTTGTAATTTGTATTTTAATTACTCATTCTCCAATTAACAGTATCTTGTATTTTAATTACTTGAATTCTAAGTAATTGTTATTTGTATTTTAATCACCCCAATTTTTGAAATTTCTTATTTAAATTTTTACAAGGCTTATTAAAATTTGGTTCCCGAGTCATCAGCATAAAACCTAATCTTAATAATCTTTTTTCTAATGATACGTTTTTTCACTAAATGAATTTTGTCAAATGAAATTTATCAATTTACAAATGTAAAGTAATTGTAATTTGTATTTTAATTACTGAGTTTGCTGTAATTAGGAAACGTATTTTAATTACTCAGTGTAATGTAATTTGCCCAGCCTTATTTCCACAGCACTTGCGGGGATGTACCGCTATAATAACAGCTAAATATGGTACAAATAATATTAATATTAAAGATAAAAGTTGCATAAAACAATAAAGCACAAAAAAAAATATTTACTTTAATCCACTACTTCCACGCCTTTAAAGTTCCAAACAGGTGCTTTGAATATTTTGGTATTTTTTCAATGTTCCCCCTAAATTGCAGGTAATTTTTTTTTTAAAATTGGGTCATAAATATATTTAAAATAAAACAATAAGCCAATTGCTTTCAAAAGTTTTGTAATTTTAGCAAAATAAGACTCCAATTTGTAATAAAATATGTTTTACCAATTTTTTTCCCCCAGCACTGTATGTGTGAATATCGACCAGGACAGCGATTTTGGATGCAAACTGGGGATTGAGAATTTTGTATATGTACACGGCAAATATTTTTATTGTATTGGTCTATTTTCTCATGATGATAAGTATCAAAAATAAGCGAATCCGGTGAAACCGGTTCAAATGTTTGGTGCTTATGCTCGCCTTGAGTCATTTTTTCCTTTCTTCCAACTTGAGGATTTCATGTTTTTGTATCTATTGCTGTTGTAACAGACGACATTCATTTGGTTTCGTTAATAAAAAATAAAAACCAAATATACATAAACAAAAATTTTTCTCGTGATGGTTTCTAATTTAACATTCTTCGTCGGTCATATTCGTAATATTTTTTTTATTTTGGATATTGTTGTTTCTTTCTGAGTTATGTGTGGGAGTATATAAGAACATAATAAAGTGTAGTCAATTATTTTCTTTATTTGTATCATATTATCACTCTTATTCGTGTCATTTCATCTATTATTTTCCATCATGTTAAACGAAAAACTGAAAAAACACGCACATTCGACACCAACACAACTTACCAATAACATACTAATACTGCCTTCCAGTATTTCTCAACTTAACACTCATTTTGCGACCAAAATCGCTGTCCAGAAAAAAACAAATAAATAAAACCTAAAATCAACACCAAATCTACACATCCACACGCAATATACAACATATCATGCGGTATTTCAAAATCATCGTGAGCCGAAGACAAAAAAAACAACCGAATAATTTGTTTTATTTTGTTGTGAAAATATCTACTTTATATGGCCGCAGCAGCAAGTATTGCAAAAGGAGTACAAATTATACATGTTTAAAAAAATGAAATGGAAATAGCGAGCTGTGAAAATTGCACATATAGTATTGCTCTTGCTGTTGCTGAGTTTGGTTATGGGGAGTTTGGCGCTAGTATCTTTCCAATTGCTATGATTTTATGGATAACTTTGCGCCCTAATAGAATTACTCTATTTAATTTATTTCAAACTGATTAGTAACAAAGCGATACGATTTTGCTTTGTTCAGCGAGTTAACCGTGACCATTCACTATTATAAGGCATCTTGAACAAGAGTAACAATGGAACCAGTGTATGAGTAATTTTAAAGCGTGCATGTCAGGTTTTGGTGACTAACTTAGCACAACTATACTTTGTTTATGCTCAATTAATGTCAGTAAGGTTTGTCCTCCAAATCCAAAATAGAATAACCTATTGACTTTTTGAACCAAAAATGGAACGTAGTTTAAATACTGAGCGAACAATATCCGTTTTTATGCAGGGGTTTCTGAACCTCATCGAAATGGCTTGAAATGATTCAATAGATATTTTTTATACAACAATGTTTTCACATAATTTTTTTGCGAGTAGATCGTGAACTCCCTCGTTGTTTTTTCTACGAGAGCTGGAACAGCTATAGTGGTTAGAATGTGTTTCTTGTCGACTGATATTGCACAGATCTACCACTCTTCCGAACAAAATCAAGTGTAAAATCTCATCATCACAGCATTTAGTGGAGAACATGGGTTTGCTGATCAAAAAATGTTACATAATTTGAAACGAAAATTTAGATTCTGAATGTGAGATCAACAATAAAAGAAGTAAGACATTCGCAAATATACGAAACCAAACAGGCGAATTATTGAATTTTTCAATTTCGGATTTTTACCATAACGAAGAAATTCGATTGGCCGCAGATTTAAAACATATTCTATACATCCATATTACCATTTCTCCGTTTCTTAATAGGACGTATTTTGGGGACCAGTGGTCTACCGAGGAAGGGTAAAAGTTATCAAGCGAAAAATGGTTCCCCCATTCTTTTTTCATATGTTAAAATTGTTGTTTATGACGTTAGGTAATGTTTTCTTGGCTAATGGTTACCTGAGGGATTGTTTGGTTGTAATTTATTGGTCAAAACTATTTTAAGGTGCCCATATTTTTGTTACTTTAATCAGAAATTAACCCTAGGGTTTCGATGAATATTTTTGATGTACATCTGAAAAGCTAATACGGCAAGACGGGAAGGGTAAAATGTAAATATGAATTTAATAATAAAGAGTTATGCGAAGATGTGGGGTATTTGTAACATAAAACTAAAATCGGAAGCATCTATTGAGGAACCATAGGCAATCTGGAAGTAAGTTGAACAAATTTAACCGAATGATATTGCTTTTTCAATAAAATAACCAGTGCGACTTTGCTTGCACCGATCAAATAGCATAGGGGAAATTTATTAATAAAAATAATCCAAACGAACGATTCGATGAGTTTATTTGAGTTTAACAAAACCCTTGAAGTAGGATAACTCTATCAAGGAAACATGTCATATAGGATTTGAATCTATCTGAGGGAACCGGATTGCTGGTTTGAATTAGGTATGGGCAGGATGCAAAACGAATTTTTGATAGTGAATCTAAATTTTGGAATTTTTCGTTTTCGTAATAAACTCAACTGGTATTGGAGGCAGGGATAGAAATTATTTAATCTATGGTTTTAAAAATCATGAAACATTGAATTTTAGGCGAAATAGGTAGAAACGGAGGCAGGGGAAGGGGAAGTAATGGAATCCCTTCCAAACACCGTAAATCTAAAGTTGTTCAGAATATTTATCGGATCCGTTACCATAATTGAGTTTGACAGTCGGACACTGATGGATGATTACGAAAGGTAGCTGAGTAACATGACATTGAGAGACCAGTCGTCTGTGTGACATTTTACATAAAATAATAAAAAAAATATATAAAATAATCTTATACACATTAATGGAAATAAGGGAAATAAAGGTCAAATGGGGCACACTATAGAAAAGCAGTAAGACCGGCGGCCGGAATCTGCTATTTTGAGTTCCCTCGCTCGTGTATATGTTCCTGGAGGGAAGAACGTTTGATTTTCAAGAAACCGTAAACAATTAACTTATACAAGATTTCATTTTCGCAAAAGTGAATTATTGGCACATATTAAAAGCCGTGTTTTCCATGAGAACTGCACTAGAACTCGATAAACTTTAATAATATGTAGTGTATTTGACATAAATACAAATTTTAAGTTTAAAAATTTTCCCCTTCAGTTATTTCATCAAAATTTTCTTATTTCTTGCTGACGTCATTACACGCAACTACACTCGATAAATTCATGGGTTTATCAAGTGTAACTAAAAAATTACCTATAATTGTAATTATTTATTGCTGTAACAACTTAAAATGTGTATTTATGTTAAATGCACTACACATTAGCACTTTAAGAAATAATTTTTTTTTCTGTTTACATAGAATATAAGGAATTTAAAATTTATCGAGTTCTAGTGCAGTTCTCAGAAATGATGGGTGATAACTCATTTTCGGTTTTTGCTTAATTTATTTGGGTGATAATACACTTTTAAAATATAAGATAACAATTTTTGATCCGTGTGAAAGTGAGGATGCCGCCTGCACATTAGAATAAGGCATGAAGTTAACCCATAGAGAGCGTTGTGCAGTCTATGGGAGCCCTCTCACTTTCAAATAAAAAAATTATCCCCACTCCGTTTAATTTTTTTTTCAGTAGGTTTTAGTATCTTTAATTTTTAGTATCGTTCTAATCGACTGCAACACGCCTTCAACATTTTTCACGACATACTTTAAAGGCGGCTGCACGAGTCCGTCTCGTGCGCGTCGCATTTTGCGACGCGCTTTTTAAACCAATCAAAGCACCCTAATCTAAAAAAAATTTCTCCTCCTGAGTTGAAAAATGTTTAATTTTAAAGCGCGTCGTAAAATGCGACGCGCACGAGACGGACTCGTGCAGCCGCCTTAAAGGTTAAGGTAGTAGGGGAAAAAAATCTGAGCTCTATTGAATGACGGCAATTCGCTATTGTAGTTCTTTTATTTTTTGATCCTTTAACTAATCTTTTCCAGTAGACTTAGGGAACCTATCAACGTGAGAAATTGTTTGACATTGTAAATTTTCATCATTTTGAAAATAGTCAATAGTCACAGTTGAAAATTATTTTGTTCGGTGTAAACGTAAAATGGTTATAGAAAGTCGAAATATGGTGAAATGTTGATACTTGCAAAAAACTGAAACGAGGGAAAATTAACGTATTTCGGAGAACCACCTGAACAAAAATGTAAGTGTGTGAACTTCAATTTATGAATATGACGAATATAATATGACTAGTACAATACATGTTCGAATTGAGTTCGACAATTCATACGGTTACGTCGAATCATTTCTTTAAGAGTTAGCCTCAGTAAAAGACGAGAATTTATGCCACTTTATTCAGTGGTTAGGGAGACAGTATAGTATTACGATAAAATTCCGTGTCATCTAAAAGTCTCATGAGAATTCGAAACAACATTCAGGTGCAGGGACTGTAACGGTTTTCAACTCTGGACGGGACCGGACTGGATTGGGAAGATAAATTCACAATCAATTTGCTTGATTATTGGATTTAATTTAAATGACAATAAATATTCTTTGATGAGTCATTTCAAGCGTTCGAACGTTTGATAACTAGAAAAACGAAATCTGGAAAATAATTTTCTCGAAAATAGAATCCAAAAAATGAAATATCGGCGCGATAAAATCTCGAAAATTAAAATTTAAAAAAAAAAAAAAAAAAAATCTCGAAAAACAATATCCCGAAAATAAAAATCAAATTTTGGGACAAAGTTTACGGGATTTTTACTTTTGTCTGAAAAAAAAATCTAGAAATTTTAAAATTCAGAATAATTGAACAGACCAACCAAACGGCACAGTGGTTAAAGCTGTGGGGTTTGGATCGGAAGGTACCGGGTTCAAATCCGTATAGGTGCAGAATCCATGGACCGACCCACCATTCATGTCAGTACTATAGGCTGGCATGAAGCAATGCAATGTGCAGATAGTCTACGTAAAACGGGCCTATAGCCGTACGTCCGCGAACTGTGAACTGCGATAGAGTTGGGACTGCCTTAAGCCCCAGAAAAGATTGTAGGGATAGAAACAGACAAATAATTGAAAAGTTAAAATACAGAAAAATAAAATCCAGAAATGAATTCATTTTATAGGCATTTTGAGACTTTTCTCCATTACTTGAAACATTTGTGACACATCTTTCAGTAATTTCCATTATCATTAATATTAAGAAGTTTAAGGAAAAACTCAAATTGTTTTTACATTTTATAAATTTTAATTTTAACTTGGGAACACCTTGGTAATTGTGTCTCTGGAATTAAATTATTTCTAAAATATCGAACTTTCATTTTAAAAATACATCAAAGTTGGCTGTGACTAAATTTATCTTTAGTTTTACTAGTTTACGTCAGATGTCTAAGATGTTTACATTAAAATACGAAAAAAAATTATTTCATTATAAAATTATCACACGTTCTTAACATTTTGTGAATTTGTTTTGGTTTTCCTATAATTTTTGAACTTGAAATTTCTCCAGATGGTGATTTTTGGGTACGATTTTACCAAATTTTTACTGTCATCACTGTCATCTATGTAAAGTATATGGACTTAATGACCACAAGATTTATAGTAATGCTGTGTGCCTCAGAAGACTTTTCAAACTAAACTTTTGTAAGACCCAGTAATTCATGCAATATTTAAAAGATGTCACTAGGTTAAAAGTATTCAATTGTGCTTTATAGCCAATTAAACCTTTTCAATGTCTCGTTTAAATAAATAACGTCTAATAAAAATAAGTGCCGTTGAATAACACCGAATTCGTGAGTCGAGAAATATAAAGTACCGTATTTTGTACCAAGGCAGTATCAAACGGCTAGCTGTTGTACGCAGTTTTAATTTGGCGAAGATCAAAGATAAAATAAGAACGGTTCTAAGATCACCGAATTTGTGAGTCGAGAAATATAAAGTACCGTATTGTGTACCAGACGTTTGCGTGAAATTTAATAAAAAAAATGTATGTTGTTGGATAGAGTTTTAATTTAGTGAAGATAAAAGATAAAACTAGAACGGTTCTAATAATTAATTGTGTTTATATATGAAGTAAAGTGGTTTTGATTTTGGGGCTGAAAGTGAGGTTTGCTATTATATAATAAATTATTAAGAAATTTTAACTGAGATGGGCCGAAAAAAAAATAATCTTCATAATTCACCTGAAATTGAGGACGCTTTTATGCGTAAGATGATGGAAATGTTTAGAAGAATCGCGAATGATGAGTCAGTCAATTCAAATAATACAGTGCTATTGAACCAACCAAAAAACAGCATTACGATGGAGGGTGATGACAGCGGAGTTACGACAGTTAGAAGAGTTACGAACACGGGATATGGCGTTGAAAGATAAAGAAATCAGAATGAAATCTACTATCGTGCCTACTGCTGGAGCTTGCTTAAGTTTTAGAGATTTCGAAGAATCGCTTTCGAAGTTTAGCTGGGAGGATGATTATCCCGTCGAGAAATGGATTCAGAATGTCGAAGATGCTGATGTATGTATGAAATGGAATGCTGAACCGAAAATTGTTTATTCAAAAAGACTGTTAACTGGAACAGCAAAAGACAGTTTACGTTTGGCGGTTATTGATACCTGGGAAAATCTAACCACACATTTAGTCAACGAGTTCAAAAAGAAAGTGAATTCTGCTGTGGCGCATGGCAGAGATGAAGAAAAAGAAAGATGAAATCATTCAAAAATTATTTAATCGGCATGCGTGAACTAGGTCAAACCGGCAACTTGGAAGATGCTTCGATAATCGATTACTGTATAAGTGGAATACCCGATTATGAACATAATAAGGCGATTTTATATGGATCAACCTCTATGAATGATTTCAAAAGTAAACTCGTAATTTATGAAGAAATCGAACAAAAGTTTAAGATAAAAGCACCAATCGAGAGCGTAACAACAAAGCCAATTGAGAACAACAAGTCAAATAGATTCCGAAGAATGCCAAGATGTTACAACTGTGGTGGAACCGGGCATCTAGGAAAAGATTGCGCTAAAAAATCTGATGGTTCAAAGTTCTAAATCTTGTGCAGCCATAGAGAATCAGGATGATTATTCATCTAAAGCTGACGAAAGGAACTTTGTTCATTAGTTGATACCGGAAGCGACATTAGTTAATGTCACATGAAAAATTCATTGGAACGGGCATTTGCGAATTTAGCGAGGAGTGCACAATATTCCATGGTGCGGGGTCCAGAGATGTATCAACCTTAGGTAGGTTTAATGCAAAGCTAAAAATAGAGGATGAAGTATATGAAACCATAATTCACATAGTTCCTGATCGAATATTGCAAGTTGACCAAATAACGCATGCTATCCACACCGATGAGTCGGTGAATTCAAATAATACAGTGCTATTGAACCAAACATAAAAATGCTTATTGAGCTGACTGATGAGAAACCGATTGCTTATAAACTAAATTATGTAAGAAAATTATTAAAATTGTTAAAACTGTATGATTTTAATTAACAATAGTTAAAACATCGTGCATTTACTAAAACTAAAATTTAAAATTTTAACAGTTTTAATACAAAATTTCATTTTATCGGTTTAATTTACGATGATAAATTAAAATCATACAGTTTTAACTGTTTTAATAATTATGATACATAATTTGGTAAAAAAGGGAATATCGTTCTCGTTACTCGTTCTCAATGTGTACCGGGCTTTACTGACTACGTATTTTAAACTACATGGCATACAAATTGGAAAGTCGTTGAAAAGTAACCTCGTAAACTACCTTTTCACCAAGCATCTATGAGGAAATAGCGAAAGCTTCAAAATTTGAAAAGTTTAGTTTGAATAGTATTCTGAGGCACACAGCATTAGCTTTTATTTCAACTTGACCAGAATGCTGTTAAAAGAAAGAACAAGAAGTTACAAGTCAACGAAACCGATTTACTTAAACGTTATTCGTATATGTTGAAATTCAAACATTTATGAATATAATTCAAAAATCAAAATTAGGAGTTTGTGACGTTTCCACGTTTGTCTTTGGAAAACAAGTGATTTCGCATATGTTGTATGTCTAATTCCCTTATAAAAGCTTCGTTTTTTAGACTATGGTTTTGTTTAATCTAGGTTGCTTTGGTTTTATACATTATCTATTGAATATTAAAAAACTCTAGAAGAAAACCTTCACACAGATGCCTATCGAACCTGCGCAACATACCCTTGTCTTAGTACATTATGCTCTTAAGGAAAAATCTAATTACTTTCTTTTACTCTAGTAAAATAAAGTATAGTATTCATAAAAATTTTGGACCTTGAGATTTTTAGAGATTTATTTGTTTTGAGGTCCCCTGAGTCCGAAAAAGTGGGTTTCGAAATGGTGTATGTCTGTCAGTCTGTCAGTCTGTCAGTCTGTCAGTCTGTCAGTCTGTCAGTCTGTCAGTCTGTCAGTCTGTCTGTGTCCTCTCTACAGCCCATATGGTTTAATCAATCGAACTGAAACTTCAGATTTAAGCTTTTTTGATAAATTGGGAGGTCCCAGTGAATTTTACTCCAAATCGGCTAACCGGAAGTGGCCACACGCTTGGTCCAGAAAATTTCAAATATCTTAAAAAGTATTAGGTTTACAAAAAACAACTTAATGCAAAATGTTTCCAAAAATTAAAAACAAATAAAAATAAAAAATAAAAAATTAAAAAAAAAAATTTAAAAATTTAAAAATTAAAAAAAAAAATTAAGAAAAAAATAAAATTTCTAAAAATTCTCTGTTCGTAAAAGAAAGTCGTGTGTTGGCCACACCTCAATTTTAACTAGGTAATTGAGGGACCTATTCCATGTGCTAGCGAAACCTGTGTCATCATTGTTGGCAATGGCCGATATTGGCCCTTGGGAGTTGAGTGCGATTTCCAAAAAATAATTTTGCAGAGCTTTTACTAAACGAACGATTCATATGGATTAGGGTTTTCTAACTAGGTAATTAAGGCACCTATTCCATGTGCTAGCAAAACCTTTGCCATCATTGTTGGCAATGTCCGATATTGGCCCTTGGGGGTTGCGTGCGATTTCCAAAATATAATTTTGCAGAACTTTTACTAAACGAACGATTCGTATGGATTAGGGTTTTCTAACTAGGAAATTAAGGCACCTATTCCATGTGCTAGCGAAATCTTTATCATCATTGTTAAGTGCGATTTCCAAAAAATAATTTCGTAGAACTTTTATTAAACGAACGATCCGTATGGATTAGGGGTTTTTAACTAGGTAATTGAGCTAACTATTCTATGTGCTAGCCAAACCTTTGTCATCATTGTTGGCAATGTCCGATATTGGTCCTTGGGGGTTGCGTGCGATTTCCAAAATATAATTTTGCAGAACTTTTACTAAACGAACGATTCGTATGGATTAGGGTTTTTTCTTTTCTTTTACTGTCGTAAAATAAAGTATAGTAATCCTGAAAATTTTGGACCTTGAGATTTCTAGAGATTTATTTGTTTTGAGGTCCCGAAAAAGTGGGTTTCGGAATGGTGTCTGCCTGTCTGTCTGTCAGTCTGTCAGTCTGTCAGTCTGTCAGTCTGTCAGTCTGTCAGTCTGTTAGTCTGTCAGTCTGTCAGTCTGTCAGCCTGTCAGTCTGTCAGTCTGTCAGTCTGTCAGTCTGTCAGCCTGTCAGTCTGTCAATCTGTCAGTCTGTCAGTCTGTCAGTCTGTCAGTCTGTCAGTCTGTCAGTCTGTCAGTCTGTCAGTCTGTCAGTCTGTCAGTCTGTCAGTCTGTCAGTCTGTCAGTCTGTCAGTCTGTCAGTCTGTCAGTCTGTCAGTCTGTCAGTCTGTCAGTCTGTCAGTCTGTCAGTCTGTCAGTCTGTCAGTCTGTCAGTCTGTCAGTCTGTCAGTCTGTCAGTCTGTTAGTGTGTCAGTCTGTATGTGTCCTCTCTACAGCCCATATGGTTTAATAAATCGAACTGAAACTTCCAATTTAAGGTTTTTTGATTAATTGTGAGGTCTCAGTGAATTTTACTCCAAATCGGCTAACCGGAAGTGTCCACTCCCTTGGTCCAGAAAATTTGTTTTGCAAATATCTTAAAAAGTATAAGGTTTACAAAATACTAATTAATACAAAATGTTTCCAAAAATTAAAAACAAATAAAAATAAAAAATAAAACATTAAAAAAAAAATTTAAAAATTTAAAAATTAAAAAAAAAAATTAAAAATTCTCTGTTCGTAAAAGAAAGTCGTGTGTTGGCCACACCTCCATTTTTTTATTTTAATTTTAACTTGGGGCGCACTTTGATAAATGTGCTTCCGAATATTATTCGAAATTAAGGCCCGAATTTACAGTTGTAACTATTGCTATTATTATAGCCACGATTTTTCGAAAATCATTTCAAAATCGTGTCTATAAAATTCGATGCGAATTTCGAATTTACTTTCTTCTTTTTTATATTTTGTAGCATTGATATTGTCGATTGCTCTGCACAATCACGAACGTTTTTCGATGTATTGAATTATTTTCTCATCGATGATTCACAAAATTTACTTTTCTCAGTTTCTAATTACAACTTGAAAATATCAATACCATTTTTCCAAAACGACTTATTCAAATTGTAACAAAATAACACAAATGCATAATATGAGCGCGACAATTTTTCATTAAAATTATTTTAAACCGGAAAATTATAGAAAACTTCCATTGTATATTTCCGTTTTTTTGAGAAGAACATCTTATTTATAGAGCAAAAGAAACATATTTTTAAATTTATCTCTTTATCACATTCACCTGGCACCTAGGCACAATTTATTGTTTGTTCATATCGATTTAAAAAAAAAATATTAATTATTTTGGCAAAATAGAAAAAAATATCAACAAAAATTTTGTTTTTGTGAAACTCTGCACAACAGAAAAAATAAAGACGGAAGATAGGAAATCATTAGATTTTCCTGTTTCCTATTTTCCTATGTGTGTGTATATTGATTACTCGGTGGAATGATGAAATTGTTTTATTGGCACAGGAATTCAACAAATTAAATAATTACAAGGATGTTAAATTAAATGACTTTATCGCATTCTGTAAACTGTATAAGTAATAGTTATAGTGAGGATGTTATACATTACATAGTATATAATAGTAGTAGAGATGTATGTAACACTCGATCAACCACCATCTCATACTCTTTACATCAACCAGAAATTAAAAAAAAAACAAAAAAAAGTTTTTAGTGAAAATGATGGAAAAATAGAAATTAATTCAACGATAACCACAGTAAAGGAAATACAAATTTCAGCATTTTGTGTGTGTGTGGTATAAATATATCATTTAACAAAAAACTATCTTCATATTTATCCCTTTTATGTTGAGTGGTTTTTCAGTTACATTACATAAATATTTTGTCGGTGACTAATTAACTGATTAGAATCTTAACGTTTTAGCACATACACATCCGACTGTTTAAATAAAAAAAAAAAAAAAAAATTGTATAATAAATTAGTTGAGATAAACTGTGATTATTATCTTCTTTGGGGTACAAGTACAACAGATTATGTTTAAACATACATATGTACATATGTATACAAATAACAGAAAAAGGCTAACAAATTGTCATTTCAACATAACCCTTTTGTTTGATTAACATTGTGTATATTTATATTATTTTATTGACTCATCCCATATAAAAATGTGTCCTCAAAACGAAAAAAGGTATTTTCTCACATAAAAATTATTAATGTTGTTAATCTTTTTGCACATGATACATATAAAAACTAGTTTAGGCATGTAGTAAGTTAACTGCCTGCTGGTCATTAGGGCTTTTTGGTAAGTTATTTTGTTTGCTGTATGCAAATATCCTCAGCAGAAAAATCATATTTTTTGGAGAGCTAAATAAACGTACAAAAAACTGTATCAAGCGTCTCGACCTGCCATCCATCTAATTCATTGAAATGGATATTATTACAAATTTTTTGTTGTTGTTCTTTCTTAGGTATATATATATATATATATATAAATAAATATTATACATGTTTATGTTTTGAGTGACTTAGATCTTGACTATGGATTAGGTTTTACTTACTTTGACATTAAAAAGGTACCAGCAAATAGTGAAAAAAAAATGTGTATTTATGTTGCAAAATGTACCTTTTGTTGTTTTTCTAAATAAATTAATAAAAAAAAAAAAATCTGTTGTTTTTACTTTATTGTATTATTATTTACAGGAACAAAAAAACAAAAAAATTTAATTATTAATCGTAATTTTACTACTTTAAAAGAAGGGGTTGAATGAATTTCGGAAGGCAAAAAATAAAGACAGAGGCAAATATTTTATATACAACGGATTTGTTTTTGTTTTTGCCTAATTGTAATCCGAATGTAATTATTAATAATTAAGTAAAATAAAATAAAATGTAAAAATTAAATTTTTTTATTTTTAAAAAGGATTACATCAATGTATGGACTGTGTAGGTACATTCAATATTAGATTAATGGTTAATTATTCAGTTCCGTATAATGAAATTGTTGTTGCTGTTTTCCACGAATAAATATAATAATACCATCTATATTTTAATAGGCAAAATAAATGTTATTCCGTACCTATTCTCCATTATTATTATTTAGATAAATGTATAATGTATTCAATTAGGGTATCATAACTGGCAAACATCATGAAATTTTATGGATTGTATTATGCGCAAAATAGTAGAAAAGATAATTTAACTATCTTGTTTTGACTGCTTCATTATGTCTTGTACCTATGTGAGGTGTTACTAATTCAATCTCCTCTGTTTTCAAGCCTGTTTCATTTAAATCAATTTATTGTTAAACATGCTAAGCGTATGCTAAGCATTACGTAACATTTTAATTTGCGGCTCGAGTATTTTGCGAAATACTGTACAATGAAAATATTTTGCGTACGAGTAATTCAGAACTAACCTCGCTTGACAAAAGTTGCTGTGTATTTATCCTAATTTTTCATAAATACAATTTTGATTTAACTAAAAATTTTAAATGGATAAAAATTTCATTTTTAAATGTGCCATCATCAGCATTAAATAAGAGGCTAACATCAACCGTGTCAGAACGTTTGTTGATAAGCTTTTAAATCAGTAATTCGCTATAGTGGGACACATCCCTCAATTTTAAGTGCGTAGTTGCTCGAGTAGTATCGGAGCTATCTTGAGAAAATCGCAATACTAGAGGTATTTACATAAAAAAGGGTACAAGATGTTGGGTACCACAAATTCGTATTTGTCTGATGTGGAACTAATATTCAGTCATTATTCAGCCACTTTTCCTTCCCTCCCCAACCTCTCTCTCCGTCCATCTGCGTCCCATAACTGTAACATCCAAATATGACAATGCGCTTGATCAATATTTTGTACATTTTTTTGCATCCGACTCCAATCGATATTCAAATCCAAATACCAAAAATTTAAACATTATAATTGATTGCAGGAAAATTCGCAACGCCCGAAGAAAACATAATAAGCGAAACTTTAAGCAGCATGTCTGGTTATTTTGTTCATAGAGCCAATGGGCGCCTTTAGGCCCGCCAACTGTTGGCATCATATTGAGTAAAACATTCATGTTATTTTCTAAATGCAACGTTTTATAGAAAATTTCATGACAATGTGATAGTGATAGATCGAATATCAATTTTTCCATCGGTAAATTTTAAAAGCCAACGTGTTGTGGGAACTGAAAGCGACCAATACCACATTTTAAAGGAAAGAATAAAGCTTGCAATTTTCAATATTTAGCTGTAGCCGATTAGGATTACACCATAGGCAGATGTATTGGGTGCATGCATTAAAAACCGGAATTTTTTATGAAATTTGAGCCTTTATTATGGAAAAATGTTACAAGATTTTTTATTCAAAGTATTGCCCATCGCTACCCACTACTTTTTCCCATCTTTCTGGCAATTTATGGATTCCATCCCATAAAAACTGCGCCGGCTTGGCGGCCAAAAACGAATCGAGCCAATTTTCGATACCTTGAACAGAAGTGAAGCGTATTCTGATACTGTTGTGTGTTATTTAAAGGTTCGTGTGTTGAATGTATTTGTGCTTTCTGTGTAATATTTGTGACGAGCCTTACCAGTCTCCTTGATCGATTTCCTAACTTATTTTGCTGGAGACGACCCAGATCCTGACGAATTCTCTCAATCTTGACCTGCAATCTGCGCTCCCAACCTGGCATCAAAGGTGACAGACACATTAGGATTATAGGGATTGTTAACTGTACCACCCATAAATTTAACCGCAGTCACAGCAGCACAGTATACAAAATTGTGAATCTCACCAAATGTTGCATCTGCACCAACACAAGCAGGTAAAATATTGGTGTTAATTATGTGAACTGTTTGTGCAAGTTTCCTTGATGTATGTAATTTTGGTATTTGCGGTTTTAATGCTGGATTTATTCCAGTGTATTGTGTTAGCGTGTTTTGAAAAATGTGTGTAAGCTGTTATGTTAATGTATCTGATTGTGTTGTTGTATTCCGAATTATGGTAGGAGCAACGTCATCTAATTATGTAAATTTGTATTTGGTGCATGTTGTACTGACACCTCAGAAGCAATATCACTTTAGCCACCATTTATTTCTTCAGCAACCTCATCCCTAATCTGCTGAAGAACAAACTCGGGTAGAAGGCCATTCCTAACAATTGCTCTGCGTCGATCCGCAAGATTCTGAATAGTGCCAGTTATGTTTGGGTATTTGTGTGTAAAAATTTGGTGTAATGTATGTCTGTAAGATGTTGTGTCAGTTTCTAAATGTGTGATAGTGTAATATGTTCGCATGATAAATTTATTTATTTGTGGCGTCCATTTCATGCGAACACGTGGTAAATTTGCCAATGTGGTCGCTGGTAAAATAGTGTCCAGCGAAACATCATTAACAGGTTGGAGAATTGTGGCTGTACTGTTTCGGGTCATCCCGACCGCGGCCCGCCTATTCCACCGACGATCATCATCGGCTCGTATGCTGTCACTACCAGCGATGGCTCCAGAAGTTCCCTGACGTTCCTCAGATAGCGTCCTTATAGTACGGTTACGTAAATTTTTCTCCATTCTTGGGTTCGGTATTGTTTATAGTCTGTCTACCAAAGACTACTAACTATTTACTCCAGTTAGTTGGGCAAGGCGCCCCAGGTTATACCCCCGGGCTCTGGGTTATCACTAATTTGGGTTAAACTAAAATGTACATACCAATAAATGTTCCAAAAAAACAATTTTCACAACCACAATTTTTTAAAGCAGTTTAATATTAATTTTGTTAATCACGAATTCAAGTAATTTAGAGCAATTTTGAAGAAGAAAATTGTTTCCGCTCGCTGTGGTTGATTACAGTGCCAAATTGGGGATCTATTTGGGTTGAGTTGGATGTTGGATTAAGTTAAATTTTGGCTTAGAGATTTAGTTGAGCGTTAAATTTAAGGTTCAGTTCGGGTTGAGTTTGGGGTTGGGTGAAGGGTGGATGGTTGATTTGGGGTCAGGTCGAGTTCGGATTGACTACTAGCAGAGCACCCTGTATTTTATAGAGCCATAATTAAAAAATCTGAGCTTTTATAAGGGAATTAGAAACGAGGAAAAAACGAAACTTTTCATAGTAAAACACACAAAACATATGGGAAATCACTTTTTTTCCTAAGACAAATTTGTAAATGAAAACGTTACAAATTCTTAATTATGATTTCTGAAATACTTTCATAAATGTTTGAATTTCAATATATATAAATATCGTTTTCATTTTCTTGTAATAATTGATTTATTTAAACCAAAATATTAAAAAAAAATTCATAACAACAGCATTCTGGTCAAATTGAAATAAAAGCTTACTACGATTCGTCTGGTCGTTAAGTCAATATACATTACATAGATGGCAGTGATGGCCGTAAAAATTTGGAAAAATCGTACCAAAAATTACCACCTGGGGAAATTTCAAGTTCAAAAATTGTAGAAAAAGCAAAACAAATTCAGAAAATATAGGAACGTGTGATAATTTTGCGATTAAATAATTTTTTTTCGTCTTTTTCTGTGACCATTTTAGACATCTTACGTACACTAGTAAAACTAAAGATAAATTTAGCAAGTATTATTTTAATTTGTCAGAGCCAACTTTAATGTATTTTTCAAAATGAAAGTTCGAAAAAATATATTTTAGAAATAATTTAATTTTAATATTTCTGCAATTAATATTTACTTAATACCAATAAGGCCTTCTTACATATTGTTCTTAAAGATAAGTAGAAAACTTTTATATCAACATTTTATGACATTTTTGTTTTTTTCATTGAAAAACTTGAACCTAAAACACACCATTTTTACTATGGATTCCTATGGAAATCAGTGAAAAATTATACCACTAAAAAAGCTTCTAAAAAATACGTCATTAAGATTATGGCTCTATACTCTAGAAGGCTCTGCTACTAGGCGTTGAGTTAAAGTTAAATTGTGAGTGGGGTGTTTAGTTGAACTGAAGTTGAATAGGATTTGAGTTGAAGTTGTGTTGAGCTTGAGTAAGGAGTTTAATTGGTTGTTTATTTGCAGGTTGAGCTGGAGGTTAGATCGAGTTGACTTGAGATGAGTTCACACATGTGGACGTAATTCTCATTATATTTTACATTATGTGAAGGTGGAATTTGATCGTAGTTGTTGTGCCTTACGATCACTGTTCATTTACCATTAATCATATTTAATTCCTCATTTTTTGTTAGTAGATTTCTTTCTTCCATGAGACGTAATCCCAAAATGAGTAATGAAATTTAAAATCGTTTAGCATTTGACCACAATTGTTTGACTCTAGGTTATTTACAGATATAAACATTTTGAGCAAACATTTAGGTATCACCACAAATTTCAACCTTAGTTAAAATTGCACTAAAAAAGATCAAAACAGTTGTTTTGCTATTCAGCGAAAAAACATAATTCAGACAAAAGGGAAGCTACGTTGTACATACGTACGTAAACAAATTAATTTATGCTACGGAGCGAAAACACTAAATATTTTCGCTTTGTTTTTGTTGTTTGTCGGTTAGTTAAATGTTACACTAAAATACACATAATTTTCATTCCAATTGTAAGTTTTTTGTTGTTCCTGTATGTTTGGAAAATGCAAAAACAAAACCGAGAAGATAAAAATTCACTTTTTATGTATCTCTATGCAAAGTAGATTTTCCAACAGCAGCACCAGTAACAATCATCATCATCATCATCATCAGCATAGAACTAAGGAAAATGTTTTTTTTATTTTTTTTTTATGTACTCGTATTATGATTATGATGTGTTTTTGTTATTAAAATAATTTGAATACAATAACAATTAGAATAAATAATTTTTTATGTACTTGCAAATATGTGAACTCTGGATGTCATACAGAATCTATATTTTCTACTATATAAGTTTACATTTAATTTTAAGTAGACATAAATAAGACTTGTACATATATGATGTGTTGGGGTGTATGTATATTTATTTTATAAATTCATTAAATTCCTTTTTTATGTAATATAAAAAGATGTAATCTGCATAAAAACGCAACAGCATTTTAATGGGATAATTACGCGAAGCAAGCCTGCGTCTTTGTGTGTGTGTTAACATTAAAAGATCTGTAATTTTCTTTTTGTATCTAAATTGTATAGCATATACGTACATAATAGCATCTAACGACATTTTCCATAAAGAAATTACACATTTTACAACTTAATTAAAAAATAAAAAATCTTTTACGATATACAAGAGAACCATATAACAAACGTACTCGTATACAACCACATGTATGTAACCACGAAAGTAGCGACGCTCGAAACTTAATTAATTTTAATTTAAAAAGAAATAATCTCGTGATCATAAACTAGAAATAGCTATATGTACTTCACAAGTCGATCGAAAATGCAGTTTGACGAGCCCACATTTTTTCTAGTCGTTGATTGGCTTTCAAACTATCGTACGATTATTCGATTCTCTTTATATCCAAATATTATAGTTTTCTATGCGTGTGTGTTAAGTGCGTTCAATCGAAGCATAACCATAAACAAGCATTATCTATGTATGTATGTTATTCAAAAAATGCATGTGTCATATTCTTATAAAATCAATAAAGTAATTTATATTCGTTAATACCTTAAGGATATGTTCTTTTTGACTGGAGCCAATCAAATTTATTTAGAAAATTATTGTTAAATAAAATCAATCAAGGCTTCTAGAAAAACTGTCAATTACACAAAAACTCAACTTACATATTTCGGTATATGGTATGCATCTAGCTATATACTTATTACATAAATAACCAATTTACTCGTAATAATGTAGTAAATGCATGAGATGAAATTTGTTGAGATGACTACTTTATATTACCACACATACATACATAATATAGACTCAATTAAATAATAAAATAGTTTTCAGTTTTATATTTCGGTAAAACATATCGATTTGTTATCAAATCCAATATGTCAATATCGTATTAATGATGATGATAGTAAAAATCGCATGTATTATTAAACAACAAGAATAATTTTTTGATGTTCATACATTGCAGGTTTGTAGAGTGGCAAAAAGTTAGATTTTTACAAATAAAAATTTTGCTATCCTTGACACATGCAAATTTGTTAAATTTGCATAAAACATTTATTTGTTATGTGCACAATTTAGGACTAGAAAATGTTTACACAGTGTTGTTTGAAATCTGGTGAATTATGATTATGTGTCTACTATTACTGGTTTATAAATAAAGATCACAGCCGTCTTATTTATGCATGGTTCGAAAAAAATGCCAAAACATGTTATAATTAGAAGAATTATTCTTTTTCGGCTGGCCTTTTCTAATTCCAAGTCTAGCATATGAAAGTAATCTTTTTGTATCAACGAATTGTCTTTCTAGGACTTGAAGTAATAAGAAATCATTTGCTCAGCGCGATCAACTCCGTTCGTAAGTTAATGAATGTGGATGAATCTGGTGGTGGTTAGTAACATATTTCTCTTGTTGGGTCATTTAGACACATGTACCTTGTCTTGTCTCACCCATCCTTTCTTATGCTTTTTCGGCACTACGTCAACCGAAAGCACCACGTCAAGCGTACGACGACTCAAAATATTTGTATTTAATGTATACTCTCAAATGCGATGTGGACTTTTCAAAAATCCAACATGGCGGATTGAATATGGCGCCCGGAAGTAGTGACAGACATAGAATTCTGAATGAAATTTTTAGCAATAACTTCAAAAGTCCTTCAATTCATTTCCAAAATGTCTACAGTACTGTTTTAGGGGTCGCTGATGACTAATCTGGAGTTAGAATTTCAAAATTCAAAGTGGCGTAATGTAATTTTGAAGATAGTTAACTATATGGAACATGGCATGCTATAATTGCTTTTCAACTATCCTCCTGTAGGAGGATCCTAGAGCGCGATTGTTTAAGCGGATATAAATTTAAGCACATTATGTGATATTAAGATAGTAAAATTGCAGTGAAAAAGTTTAAGCAGTGACCAACATTTAGATATGTAGTTGCGTCAATCCATTTGGTGTGGATGGCCATGAAGTACGAGAACTGCAGAATCTGACTAGATCAATGCTACAAAAATTTCCGAACTTGACTAAAAATTTCAAAATATATAAAAACTGTCGGAAATATTTTATGATGGTGATACGTCAACCATAAATGATATAGTCAAGATAGCATAGTCGATAGCATTCCTGAAGAAAATATTATGTCAGTTGTTCTTCTACAAAAATTGCATTTTTATGTTGAATGCCAAACTATTGAAGGCAATGTTAGATGTTTGTAATTTGCAACGATTCGAAAAACGAAAGCCTCAAACCCTGAGTGCTATTTATGTGGGAGCACAAATTGTTCAGCTTAAACGCTTCTTAATTTGGAGAAATTTGCAGTTTAATCCGATCAATATTTGCAAACTTTATCATTCTCTTAAATCGACTACCCCGTTGTTTTGAACATAACTGCCGTCCATATTCGTTGGCACAATTAAGAAGTAAGTTCATAATATCATTTTTAAAAATTTGGTTGAAAACATCGATAGGTCCATGCCACTGCTCATCGTCTCTATTTTTTGTGTGTTCTTCGGAATTACCCAGTCCGTCGTCCGAATCGTCCTCACTATTTCATCGATATTGTTAATGTCTTCATCTGTTTCAGAATCTCCGTCGTCATTTGTAGCGGCCCAAAAAGAAGGACAATACAGATTGGCGTCCATGTGGAGACTAACGTCGACTTAACGCCATGACGACACCTGATAGATATTCAATTCCCCACATCCAACATTTTTCAATGCATCTCAATGGATTCACCGTGTTTTCTAATATCACATGATTCCTGTGACTGCCGAAGATGTGCCTAAAACGGCAATAATCACCCCTTTTGGCCTATTCGAATTTACTCGAATGCCTTTCGGTCTTCGGAACGCAGCACAAACTTTCCAACGCTTCATGAATGAAGTGGTTAAAAGCCTAGACTTCGTGTTTGTCTATACTGACGACATCTTAGTAGCAAGTAAAAATAAGGAAGAGCATAAATCCCATCTAAAACAACTTTTTAAACAACTCGTCAGTGGCATAAAACCCTCGCCAAGGCGAGTTGAAGCTATCACAAAACTGCCTCCACCAAGATCCACTACTCAAATTCAGCAATTCATCGGGATGGTCAATTATTATCATAGATTTATTCCAAATTTGGCAGAATTGCACACTTGGCAATATTGCCGAAAATACCCAAGAAGTCACAATTCTTCAATTGGCCAGATTCCTGCAACGAATCATTCGTCAAAATAAAAAATGCACTTGCCCAAGCAACACTTTTGGCACATCCCTTGAACGACACAATGTTCAGCATCACCACGGATGCCTCTAATACTGCAGTGGGTGCGGTATTACAGTAGTTAAATGGTAGATCTTGGCAACCTTTGGCATTTTTCTCTAAAAAACTATCGCCCGCTGAAGTCAAATATTCAACTTTCGATAGAAAGTTACTCGCTGTTTACTTATCAATTAAACATTTCCGATATTTTATCAAAGGTAGACATATACAGCAAGCACGCCATCTTCATTTTATCTCACAGTTCACAATCAACATTCGTCTTATCGAAGGCAAGGACAACGTAGTCGCTGGCACATTGTCACGTATAAGTGGCTACGAGACGATCGACACCGTCACACTAGACTTGTATAATCTAGCTCAGGCGCAGAAGTCTGATGATGAATTGCAAAAATTACTTTGTAATTCATTCCGCCCCATGAGTTCAAAATTTAAATTAGAACTCATTTCCCTTCTCAATTTATCAATTTATTGCGAAACATCAACTAAGATAAACCGACCTTACGTTCCAGTAAACTTAAGACGTGAAATTTTCGATGCACTACATGGCCTCTCTCATCCGGGAATTATTATTGCATCTAGATATTTCTGGCCAAAAATGAATCAAGACGTAACTCAGTGGGCGAGATTGTATATCGCGTGTCAAAGAACAAAAATTCACCGTCACACCGGATCAGCATGTGGCAAATTTGATGTTCTGTCTGGTTGATTTGAGCACATACACGGTAGACGTGGTAGGACCTCTGCCTCCATCTGAAGGCTTTGTGGATATTCTCACGATCGTCGATCGTTTTACCCAATGGCCTGAAGCCTATCCAATTTGCGAATGCAATACCGCTACTATGGCTAAGACGCTAATCGAGCAATATATTTCGAGATTCGGTGTTCCTCTCGAAATTACGACGGACCAAGGCAGCCAATTTGAGTCGAAACCCTTTTCTGAACTAACGCGTGTACTCGGCACGCGTTTTCATAGACAATTAAAATCAGCACTCAAGCCTCGTGGTAATACTATCCATTGGAGCACCGAGCTTCCCATCGTGCTACTGGGAATACGAGCGGCAGTCAAGGATGACCTTAACTGCTCCCAAGCTGAACTTGTATACGGACAAGGCCTTAGACTGCCAGAGGAAATTTTCATTGATAGTGACAATTCTAAAATCCTTTCCTATCCAAGTGATCCAATTGAGAGGCTTCGCAACACAATGCGTAATTTAATTCCAGTTGAAACATGAAACTCTACCTCGCCTTCGATCTTCGTACCGACACAATTGAATGATTGCGAATTTGTTTTCATACGTATCGACAAGATACGAACGGCCCTATCAGCCCCGTACGAAGGACCATATAAGGTAATTCGTCGCTCCCGTAAACATTTTATGTGTGCTTATTGTGCTTAAAGAATTACCGTCACAACTCACAATACAAAAACTGAGGCTGTTCGAAAGAATAATAACAACATTCTACACAAACTAAAACTAACCAACATTTTATGTCCTTACGCCGCAACGACACACTTTCATGAATTAATTGAATTTGTATGAAATTCATTAGTATTTGATCTTCTAAAACCATCAATAGTATATAAATCACATATAGGATTCAATTATTGTAATCCCTGGTCTTGCTGAAAACCCTTGGTTTATCATATCTCCGGCTTAGAGTTCCTTCGCTTTTTGAATTTGTTTGTTACAAAAAAAAAACGTTACATCAAAAATATTCGTTTTACAAAAGTCAAATGTATCTTGCGGATTTAAAATTTGCCGACTATTAACCCTTTGTATGCTAGCTATGCAAAGTATTCTTTTAGCGGTAGGACCCAATGCCATCAAAGGGACGTTTTCCATGTGCCGTAATTAAAAAATCGGCTGCTGTTATAGTTCCAAGGTGGTTTGGCCTCTATTGGGGGGGGGGGGGAAGACCAAAGTTGACAATATTAATCTACTAGCTCCGTAACCCTCCAGTAGAGTGCGCGTCACGTGAGCTGTTCTGGTCATGTATTAGGCAGCTGCATAATGGGTACAATTGTGTAAGGGGTTACCTGTTCAAAATTCGCAAGTGTACGTGCTACCTTCTCTGGGTGACCTATAGGCGATTTGCAATTCTCAGCAACTCGTAAGAGTTAAATCAAACAGAATACGGGGCAGGAGTAGGAATATACGGGAGTGGGACAACCCTCTCGAGGTCCTTGGGCTCCAATGTTACCGTCTTTCTAGCGGAACTACATGCTGTAGTAAACATCTAGGAGGGAGAGCAATAAGCCCAGATAGTATGTATAACGTACCGGGAGGCAGTATTGTCAGGTTCATTAAGAAGCTGAATATTGACTGGACGGATAATTAAGCAGGGTCCAGCACAATAGATCTTTTAGGTCGCAGTGCGAGGTGGCTGATCGCCCGCATGACTCTCCAATAGTAATAATAATAATAATAATAATAGTTCCAAAATCTTACTCATGATAACATAGATTTAAGAAATATTTTCGGTTTTTAAAATGTGTGACAGCGCTCCATCAGGAAAATAAATAATTTTTTGGGAAACAAGAATCAAAATAGATTTTAAATGTTCAAGAAGTATTTAACGATGAAGTTTAAAACAATCAGATATTATACAGAATGATTTTGAAATTAATTTAGAATTATTCTTTCTACCAATGAATAATTTTTGGCAAAATTCATCTATTAATAAATTCTAATTTGGTCTTCAGAATTGATCGATCAGTGCTCTTTGTGAGAAATGAGGACGTTCCGTATATTGAATTTTCTCTGTTTTTGGTATTATTTCGAAATTTCCAGTGGTGTAATAGGAGGAATTAAAAATAAATGGGTAGAATCAATCTACAAAACAAAGGAAGATATTAATAATAGTACAGTGAGAGTTTTTTTTTTTTACCAAATATCAAAGTTTGAAGCAGTGGTCCGGGTACAAGGAGGGTCAGAAACATATTGAACCTAATGCTTTGGAAAGCACAATAAGATAAGTTTTAAAAAATTTGAAGCACTACTGTTGTAAATTTAAAATGGAATACGGTGGAAAATAAGTCAAATCACAAATTTGTTATATTGGATCGGAGAAGTCATGTTTTAATTTTATGATTTTTATATTTTGAATAGCACTGAGTAAAAAATGTTTATTATTTTATTGTTGATTTTTATGATACAGGATGTCAAATATTTAAAAATTGCATGCACGTAGTGTTGTATTTATTGCGACAGAAAAAATGCTAATTATCCAAAAATTATCAATTTAATGTAATTGAACACAGAATTATGTTAGAAATTTCAATGACACTAGACAGTATTCTTATCTGTGGTATTACGGTTAAGGTAATGGAACGTAATTTCCCTATCTAAGATTGATGGCCATCACACCGCTTTAATATTAAGTTAGCTAAAGCTGTCTTGAAACGTTATCCACACCAAAAGCTTATTGCACCTACTCTTAAAGTGCTTGACTGTTCTTCAATCAACAGATATCTTGAAGTATTAGGTTGGAACAGTATTTTTTTTTAATCATAATGTAGATCAAGCTGTGAATACATTTTATAATATTTTATAAAGTTTTTCCGTACTAATTGTCGCTTTCATACTAACGCTAAATTTTCGACTTGGTACTCAATTATATTGATTAAATTAATTTATGTAAAAAGTGAAATTCGAAACCAGTTACCGTACTATTACTATGCAATTTTCTCTAATTTTCTAAAGTTTGTTAAATATGAAATATGTAAGTGCCTCTCTTTACGTAATTACGTAAAATACGTTGAAAATAACATTAAGAAATATCCCAAACAGTTCTTACTTTTAACATAGAAAACTTCGTGATAGTATATATGATTCATTTGCCATGGTGCTTCCAAGTAGTTTTGAACATTGTTGTTCTCTTCATCTGTACTTTCTGTTGAAATACCCTTACAAAATGGTCTACAAATACTCCAGCCTTTTCTTCGTTATTTCTCACCCAGTGACCGTCACTTTTTCGTATCGATGGAAGATGCTGTTGTGGTTGTTTCAGTTTCTTAGTCGCCTTTCACAGTGAATAATCTGTGTTTTCTGTTGGTGAGAGTCGTGATAGATATTCTTAAATTAACTGGTTGCTTCGTTGAGAAGCAACATTCGAACTTTTCCCTGCTTTCTTTCTCATTTTGTAGTGGTGTGGACTTCCAAGCTGCCGACTGAATACATTTATTGAAATGTTCCACTGCTTGATTTAAATCACTTTCAGTGTTTAAATTTTCTATTACTTTATATCTGAAGCAGTTCCAGTCAGTTTTATTGTTGCTTAACATTAGTTGTTTCTGTGTATTCACTATCTTTGTTCCTAAAGTGATTCTCATCCTCTCATTGTCACCAACCTTGATCCCCACTGTTGATGTTTGGCATTATAATCACCCCCTGCTAAGAGCGATGACCCAAAGAATTATAAAAATGTTCAAATTGTTCCATTTTTATTGCATGTTTTGGTAGGCAGTATATCGCCGAAATGGTTATATGACCTAACCAATCTTCTATTACTACAGAAGTAGCTTGTAGATGCTCTTTTTTATACTTTTCTATTTCATGGTGTTTAATTATATTTTTGATTATAACTGCAGTGCCACCATGAACTGTTCCATTAGGATGATTTGTGTCATATATGGTGTTTCTGGGTATTTTTAGAAAACTTTTGATGAGTTTCGGATATTAGCATGGCATCTATTTCTTGTTCTATCAAGAAACTTTTAACTTCTTGTCCATGTTGCGACAAGCCGTTGGCATTCTAGATTATTAATTTAAGGGTTCTGGACATTGAATGATATTAAGATAGCGGTCGTTAGAAGATTAAGGATAGAAAGATTATTAATTTTTCCATCATAATTTCCAACCTTTGTGTAGAAGACTGCTCGGTTGATTGGTTTTCTGTGGTACGATTTCCTTTCGCAGTTGGACCTCTAATCGAATCTTTGAGTTTCTGCGGGCTGCAATTTTAGTCAAATAAACTTTTTAGTCATGTAAGTAAACTTGGTTTGAAACTGTGCCGTTCACGTTGAAATTTAACCATTTTGGACAAATTGATATATGTACGAGTATTATAATTACGAAATTAATGTTTATAATACTATTTATCGCAATAAGGACAAATTATAAATTTATCTCCCAAAAATGTTGCTCATAAAACTTGCATCACATCCATAATAGTAAATTATCATTTGAATAAAGAAGAGCCAAACACAGTCGCTGTATGATGCCGTATTTAAAATAAAATGTTTAATTAAAAAATATTGCATCCCCCAAACACCCATATTCCATACATATTGTATATGAATAAAATATAAATTTTCGCTAAAATCGAAAGAACAGCATAAAATATACCAATTTCATAAAAATTTCTCATAATTCAAAAATCCTAATAATAATTTTATTTATTGAAAATGAACAAAAATACAACAAAACTATTAAAAACTATAATAAATAATAAAAAAAAAAATATGATACTGTACATACATTACTGCCTTATCCTACATACATATGTACTTGTACACATATTTATTTTGAGTGCTCTGCCGATACAGCAATTTATTATTCACGTTTTTACAAATTAGTTCGAATATCGATGTTATAGACGGCATTATTTGGCTAAATGATAAATAAGTCTGCTCTCTATACATATACGAGTATTTATAATGGACAGAATTCACCCATTAAATTAAATTCATACCTCTTAAATAATATTATCAGGATTATTTTATATAACGAACATAAATTCTAATTATTATTATTTTTTGTTTGTTAAATAAAAGTCAATTAATTGTAATAAAAAGTACATATAACAAATTTCTTTTTTTTAGCTATGGTGGGCATAAATGTTTTACCATACTACTTATTTAAATATCCATTTAGAAATTCTCTATATTATATTACGACTAGTTGCTATATTACATAATATAAAATAAGATGAATATTTTAATAATTTTTCAGTTGCATTTTCATAAATTTTAATTGATAATAATCTACAACCGAATACTAGCAACAGCAAAATTATCTCGTAGTTAATGGCAAAAAATTAAAATTATTTGGTTCGATGAACTAACGTAATTTTAATTATCCGTTTATATGCATGTAAAACGTACTACTAACTATGCTTAATTTGAATTGTCTGCCTGCCTGTAGGAACGATAAATTGAGTCGGACGTAGACTATTTTACATTTTATCAAATTGTACGTAAATATGAAATTTGATGATTTGGTTGAAATTAATATACTCGTACAATTCATTTGATCTGCTGTTACTCACTTCCATACCATTTATTTGTTTTTTTGTATTTCTTATCATTATTTGCCATTGATTGCATTTATAATTTCAATGCAGTTCTTTTTTGAAAGACTTGTCACTAGACATTTCTAATTATTGTAATGACTAATCATAGAGTTCGAGAGAGAGATGGTTGTTTATGGTTGGTTCATGTTGCTCTTATTTAAACAAGTAAAAAAAAATTATGAAAAATCATGTGTTACAAATGTACAATGTATGTGTGTGCAATACTCGAAACAAATTAGCTAAAATTTCTTTTCATCGGTAAGTTTTATTTTGGTTTTGTTGAAAGTATTTAATTATACTCTCCCAGAAGCCGTGCAGGAAAATTAAAACAACGTGTTTCAGAACAGAGTCGTTTGAGGTACAGAACAGAAGAGAACAGTTTTTTATTATAAAACTAAACATTCGACATTTTAATAATTTTTCCCAATAGACAGAATAATGTATTTGTTGCGGCTGATGGCCAATAAACCATTTATGCTTTCAGCTCTACTTTATACGCTTGGATCACTCGCATAATCTGCATCCATATCTACAGGTTTGCAATCTATCATTCCAAACTTAACAAGAACCTTTTCTAAGTATTTCCTTTGATTCATTTCATTTATACCACTTTTTAGATCTTGTCTTATGTTTATACCCAAAAAATTGCTCGCCAAACCCAAATCTTTGATTTTAAAGTTATTGTTTAATAATATTTTAAAATTTATTATTTCCAAAAATTAAGATGTCATCGACATAAATCAGTAAGTATAGTTGATTATTATTTTTACACCTTTGATATAAACATAAATCATTTTTGGATCTTGTAAACTTTTCTTTGTTCATAAACTCGTCAAATTTCTCGTTCCAATATTTTGGAGACTTCTTAAGTCCATAAATCAAACGATTTAGCTTACACAACCTTCCATCTGGTAATTTCATGAAAACCTCTCCATTAATTTCACTAATGCAGAAAAGCGCCTACCACATCTAATTGATATACCGGCAAATTCAATTTATTTGCTATTGCCATAAAGATTTTAAACGTTGTTAATTTTACTACTGGTGCATGTACGAGTATTTCATCATCACAATTCGTTTGTTCAAATCCTCTAGCTACTATACGAGCTTTATACGTTTTCTCACCGTTTTCATTTTCTTTGATTTTAAAAACCCATTTACTACTTATTAATTTTTCTTTTCCAGGATTTCAATCTATCTTGGTTCATGTTTCGTTATGTTTTAAATTATTCATTTCGGCATCTATTGCCTTGCTCCAATTTTCTTTTTCGATGCTTTCCATAGCTTCCTGGTATGATAATGGTTCATCATTGATGCTAACCAAGTTGGTCCTTTTGTAACGCCCTCAATATAAAATTAGTTCATTTATGAATGTATCCTTTGATGTGCACGGTGAATGCACCTTTATTTTTATAACGAAGCTTTAAAAAAAAACCGATATAGTAGTCGGACGTGGGTATAACATTCCTATAAAAACCAAAAACCGAAATAAAATTTGGTTCAGAAAAAAAAGGAAATCGGGGAAAAAATATTGTAAAGGCGTTATACATCGACGCAAAGAAATGTAATTTAAATAAATTTGTAAGTTGTTTAAAACCAGTTTAATTGTTGTTAATTATTCAGTTCACCGAGTGATTTCCCATCCATGTGGAAACCCTAACCCCAACATACAATAAATTGTGGATTATTCGCCTATGAATATAAGTCGAACCTGTATCAACAAGGACAGAAATCTACATTTGGCGCCCAACATGGGGCCATATCGATTGGGAATTTTCACTGGAGGACTTAAAAAGGGGAAAAGGAGAACAATTTTGCTGATATAGAAACGTGGTTTTCAGGGATGAATGGTAAATATAACAATAAATGTTAACTAGAGCAAAAACTAAAGTAAAAAACAGTGAAAATAGTGACGAAGTAATTAAAACAAATAGTTTTAACAAAATGGCTTCCTTTACGGACGAGCAATTTAGTTCACTTTTGGCGGTTATCGGTAAAATGGCCGACCCTAAACAGCGACAAACGGTGTTGCCGAATACAAGTGGTACGTTTTTAAATTGTACATCACGATTTAGAGGTGAAGTAAATGAGGATATTTCCGCATTTATCGACGCTATAACAACCTACAAAGATTGTGGCGGTGTCTCGGACGAGAATGCCCTAAAGGGTCTTCCGTTACTTCTGGAAGGACACGCTGCAAGCTGGTGGGTCGGCATCAAAAACACTCAGGGTAATTTCAAAGAAGCTCTCGATCTCATGAGATCCAAGTTTGGTCAAAAGATGCCTGCGTATAAAGTATATTCGAATATGTTCTCAAAACCACAAAAAGAGGGGGAGCGTATCGACATTTTTGTAGTTCATATCCGACAATTGTTCGCACAATTGCCTTTTACTGATTTATCAGAAAAAGTCAAATTAGATATGACATACGGTCTTCTTAATTCCACATATCGATCTAAAATGAAACGAAGCGACATTACCTCTTTTGATGATTTATTGCAAAAGGGTCGCGATATGGAGGAATTCATGAGCGAAATGATTAATATCAAACACATGATTAAGGCGAATATCGATACTAATGTGTCAAATAAAGACAAGCTTTCTAGTCCCAAACAAAATTATAGTTATCAGAAATATTGTAAATTTTGCAGGCGTCATGGTCATGATGTGGAAGAATGTAGATCGAAGCATAGAAGCACAAAAAGCAGTGATAAACCCACTGAGGAATCACAGAAGGTCAATTTTCAGACTAAGAACATTTCGAGTTCAAATGACATCAAATGTTACAGTTGTAATAAGCCTGGGTTTATAAAAAGTAATTGTCCCAATTGTAGCCTCAAGTCTACAGCCATGGCAAGTCTGTTAACTGAAAATCATGGTGAATTTCAGTGTCCTTCAGTTTATATTGACATCTTTGACAATATAGGTTCCGCTCTTCTGGATACTGCGGCGAAAACTAGCGTTACCGGATATGAATTATATCAGATGTTGAAAGAGTATGGTGTTCACTTTGAGGAATCCGTCAAAAGCATTATGCTAGCTGATGGGACTTCAAAATCCGAAAATATTCTTAAAGTATATATAGACGTGAAGTTGGATGAGAGAGTCATAAAAACTACATTTATCGTTTTCCCTAATAATGCTAATAGTCGAACGCTGTTAGGCATCGATTTTATCCAAAGTGCTGGATTAATCTTGGACTTTACTAACCAAACCTGGAGATTTTCTGATGAGAATATCTCTCATACATTTATATTTAATAATAATGATACTATCGATCACGAGCTGGAATTATCCACTTTTGATTTGAGGGAGAATGAGGGTAATAACTTGAGTTCGGTTCAAAGCGATGAGGTGAATCAATTTTCCAATTCTCTGATTCTCCTACTCCGTACGCGGAGCATCGCATAAACTTGTCAAACAATTCACCGATTGCAGTTCCTGCATACAGAATGCCACCCAATAAGCAGGAAATTCTAAAGCACCGGCTGGACGAAATGCTAGCTAATAATGTCATCGAGGAATTTGATTCACCTTGGGCAGCTCCAGTAGTTTTGGTTCCAAAACACAATAACGAATTTCGTCTATGCGTAGACTACCGAAAATTAAATTCGCAAACCATAACCGATTCATATCCAATGCCTCGAATCGATGATATTATTCACATACCAAACAAGATTGAATTCTTATCTACAATTGATTTAAAGGAAGGCTATTGGCAAATCAGTGTGGCCGAGACCGATCGTGATAAAACATCTTTCATCACGCCCTTCGGACTCTTTCGTTTTAGAAGAATGGCTTTTGGCTTAAAGAATGCCCCTGCAACGTTCCAGCGCCTGATCAATCAATTTAAAAATGGCATACCGGATGTCAATCTCGTCGCGTATCTGGACGACATATTAATTTTTTCAAATTTCTTCGAAACCCACAAACGTGATTTAAAATTGGTATTTGATCGATTAAATAATTTTAATTTAAAAGCAAACCGGGACAAAACTCATTTTTTTAAAGAATCGGTAAAGTATCTCGGTCATATTATTTCAAGGAAAGGTATAGAAACAAACCCAGAGAAGGTGTCTGCTATTACTGGTATGAAACCACCTATTAATTTAAAACAAGTTCGAACGTTTATTCAAACGTCTTCGTGGTTTCGAAAATTTATTAATAATTTTTCTTCTATTGCAAAGCCACTGTGTCAGTTGACAAAAAAGAATGTTAAATGGAAGTGGGGTAACGAGGAACTCGAAGCTTTTGATCAACTAAAAACAGCATTAGTCAACGCACCAATTTTGAAGCAAGCGGATCAGACACAACCGTTCTTGATTAGAACCGATGCCAGCAACTATGGTTTGGGGGCGGTTTTGATGCAGTCCTGGGAGGGTCAGGAACTTCCCGTCGAGTACGCAAGTCGACTTCTAATAGATGCCGAAAGAAACTATCCTACTATAGAGAGAGAGGCATTAGCAGTAGTATGGGAATTGGAAAAATTCAGAGGCTATATCGATGGATGCGAAGTAACTGTCTGTTCAGACCATCGACCACTAAAATGGCTCATGACATTGCAATCACCAAGCTGAAGATTAGCACGATGAGCGTTGAAGCTTCAATCATTCAATTTGAAAATCGAGTATACCCCAGGCAAGGATAACGTCATAGCTGACACACTTTCCCGTCCTAATGGGGAGGATGAGTCGCAAGAAACCGAACAACTATGTTCTGTAACCATCAATCTACCCAGTAAATCAGCTCCAAACATGCGAGAGGAACAACTAAAGGATCCGAATCTGCACCAAAATAATCAAGTGTTTCGAGGAAATAAATAATCTAGAGGTCGCTAATTGGTCGTCGAAAGGTTATATCATGGCATATGGATTATTATATCGGTATCTGATCGACTCAGATTCAGAGGAACCACAACTCGTTATTCTTACACAGTGTCGTATCGATATTATGCGAAAATTTCACGATGTACCAACTGCTGGACACTATGGCGTTGACAGAACTTACGCCAAAATAGCCCATAAATACTATTGGGTCGGAATGAAAAACGACATTGCCAAATATATCAGGGATTGTATCCCATATCAAAAATATAAAATAACGAATCTGAAACCCGCCGGATTGCTAAGAACACCAGTCATGGCACAACGCTTCGAGATTTTATCCATCGACTTAGTTGGACCACTGGTTCCCACCGAAGCCCATAACAAGTGGATTTTTATTATAGAAGATACTGCCACAAGGTGGTCTGAATTATTTGCATTGCCAAATTCGATAGCAGAAACGTGCGCGAAGACACTCATCAACGAAATTTTCCTGAGATACGGAATCCCACGGCGCATAATCTCGGATAACGGACCTCAATTCGTGAGCGAAATAATGCAATATATCACAAATTGTTTCGGCATCCAACAAATACTTACGCCTGCGTATCATCCAGAGGCCAATCCAGTAGAAAGAAGGAATCGTGACCTGAAAACACAATTATCCATACTCGTCGAACAGGATCACAGTACCTGGGATCAACATTTAAGTTCCATTCGTTACGCGATGAACACGACGAATTGTTCTTCAACAAATTACACACCTGCATTTCTAACGTTTGGACGTGAGCTGTGTAATTTTACAGATGTGGCACATGATTTTCGCGCCATAGTCCAAACAGACAATTTTATACCCGAGATTACCCCATATTTACTAAAGGTCACCGAATATATGTTCAGAGCCAGGGAGCATAATGAGAAACAACAGGATCAACGAAAACAGTATGCGGACGCGAAACGACGACCACACTGTGAATTCGAAGAGGGTGATCTAGTGTTGCTACAAAACCACTTTCTCAGTAATGCGTCCAAAGGAAGTAGCTCTAAATTCATGCCCAAAAGAGACGGTCCTTATAAGATTCGAAAATATTGGCCCAATACTTATGAGGTCGAAACACGAACGGGTCATTATATTGGTAAATACCATTCTTCCATGCTCACGCCCTTTAGAGGCGCAGGAGATCAGCCACCATTGCGTGAAATTCAATCTAGAAGGCGAAACACAATGAGTCTCGACCCCTCATTGGCTGCGGAAATCCCAAACCCAACCATGGTAGATATTCATGAAGCAACGCAAACCAGACTACTCCCTCGGTAAATCCATACTGAGAATCAAAGTGATGAGTCACCACCGGAACCTGTACCACAATATACGCGAACGAGGCAGTTTAAAATACCGCTTCGATTCCAGGGAGTTCCTCAGACCCCTTTTCTTGTTATTTTATTAGTTTCTTCAATATTTTCCATGGTTGCTTCAGTTTTGTTTATTTCAGGCTCTTCAATTGATTTTTCTTGCATTAAATTTTCATCGTCCAGATTTACATCTTCTGTATCTGTCGGAGTTTGTTGATTAATTCCTACTTCTATTTGGTTTTCCTGCTCTACTTTCATGTATGTCAGTATTGATGAACTAATTTTTTATGCCATTCCAGCAAATTTTCGTTCACTTTACCTATATAGGCCTTTTTATTTGTTATTTCGAACACCATTGTATATATTTTTTGTTTCCTTACCGCGATTGCTTGAACATTATTATTTTTGATAAACTCAAATTTAGCTGCGATAACCGAAAATAAATTGACTGTCAATTTAAGCACATATAATACATTAAATATTGTTGTTTCTATCCATTTTTCGCCATTATAAGCTGAAACTATTATTTTTCCTTTACCTTCCTTTTATCAAATTTCCGTCACCGACTATGTTTTTAGACTCCGACAACATTTTCATTTCGTAAAATAAATTTTTGTCATGACACATATGTTCTGATGCAGCACTATCAACGATCCAATCCTCTGTAACAGCTTGACCACATATCAGTGACGTTAAGAATGCATTTTGTAAGTTTTCACCGTTGACGTTATTTCCATTTTTAGTTTTCAGGAACCAACAATTTTTGTTCAAATGACTTTTTTTTTACAAATTTCGCAACTAATTTCACTTTTATTTAGTTTAACACGTCTCTGTTTTTTCAGGTGACCAATTTTCCCACATCTAAAACATTTTCTATTTACTCCAATATTTTTGGACATTAATGCTGTAACTTCTTCTCTATTTGTCATCCTTTGTTCCTCAATCAATAATCTTGCTGTCAATTCAAACAAATTTTGTTTATCAGTGGATACTGAATCCCAAGCAGAAATAAAATGTTTGTTTGTATCAGGTCACTATTTTTGTTAAAACCATTTTATCCGGTATTTCACTACCTAATTGTTTTATTTGTTTTACATTTTCTTCTATTTTATACAAAAAACTCGCAATATCGTCTCTTGGATGAAATGTCATCGAGAAAATTTTTTGTTATACTAAATGAAGATGTCTCTGATGTTCGTTCGTAAAATGTGTGTAATTTTTCCCATATTGAGTTTGATGTTTCGCAGTTCATAACTTGTAACATAACCTTGTTTGATAATTGAGTAACTAAAACACTTTGCGCTTTTGTATCTTTTTTTAACCATGCTGTTCTCTTTGCGGCATTTTCTGTTTTTGATTCTGGCTTAACCACCGTACCCTCCGTTATGTCATATATTTCCAACGCTTTCAAAATTACTTTAATTTGGAATTTCCACGTAGGCCAATTTGACAACCCTTCCAATTTTAAATTTGACGACGATGCGCCCGTCGAATTCAACCAAATTTTTTCCATTTTAATTTATTTGTTCTTCGTTTTTCCAAAAAAGCTGCTTTAGAACTTATTTTTAACCTAAAAAAAAACTTCACTTTTGATTTACAAAAAAAAAAACACGTTTCCTTTAACCTGTTTTACCACAGTTTTTTTTAATTAATTAATATTTTCCTTTTATACGGAAAATTAAACCAACGTGTTTCACGGTTGAGGTAGAGAACAGAAGAGAACAGTTTTTATTATAAAACTAAATATTTGACATTTTAATAATTTTTCCCAATAGACAGAATAATGTATTTGTTGCGGCTGTTGACCAATAAACCATTTATGCTTTCAGCTCTGCTTTAACAGGTTTACATAAAACGAAATTAAAATTGTGATCTAAATATTGTAATTTATAATTATTAAAAAAAAAAAAAAAAAATTTTGTCGTTGTTGGGTGCTCAGGAATCTTACGATTTGTTTACAATTATTTTTACTAGGTCCGCACTAAAAGTGTAAAATAATGACGCGTTTTTAGAAAAGTTACTTGTTAAACAAAATTAATTTTATTAAAAAATTGAATTAAATTATAATTATCCGTGTATTTGCAACTAAAACAAAAACATTTATTCGTTCCAATTCAGTGAATAAAATTCTAAATTCGATCCTGATCTATTTTAGTCTTTCTCTGTTTCGCACATAATTTTCCACGCTTGATGTTTACTTATTTCTCCTCTATAGTCTTTAACACTATGTGACAACTCGCACATCCCACTCATGCTTATGTCAAAGAATAATAAACAACAAGAAGGGACATTATGTGGATGGAGAAATTTTTGCTCTTACCTTATATTTTACATGTTAATTTTGAATTTTCAGCCACTGAACTACAACTTAACACTGAAAATCTTACCTTCGCCAAACCAAGGCCAACAATTCACTCGCTTCTGGGTATTCTGTGCTTATGTTGAATTATTCGTTTCACCCAAAAACATAAAAAAAGTTTTTCATAAATTTACTAACACCAACAAATTAGAAACGTTAATTTTTAGTGTTCAATCCTTGTGTTCATTCGGGCAAAAGTGACATGATATTTTTTATTACCTTAACTTCACTTCGTTATATTTTATGTCATGCCCGACAAAACAATTAAAATGAAAAAAGTGATTTTATACGTCAAACTTGTGTAGATCATCTTTATTTTAAAATAATAAACAATACCCCTCCTGAATAATATTAAAAATATCACACCACAATCAAAAGCGAAATATTTTATTTTCAAATATGTATTTATTTTGACACCTAAAACCATAAAAAAAACTTGGTTTTTTTGTGTGATAAATGAGTACGTTTTATGGCAAAACGTGATAAAAAATATCGTGATATTTTTTATCACTTTTGCCCGACTGAACACGATCAATATATAAAGTTTCTTGCGCCTCAATTTTGAATCATTTTAATTGTTGTGTTTAATTTTAATTATTGAGTAAAGCACTCGACTAAACACTAGAAAAATCGATTCGAAATTTTTGAAACGTCAAATGTTTTATATTACCAATCCAGACACAAAACTGCATCAATTTAGGTTTCATTTCATGTGCATTTCACACGACAAAATTTATACTGATCTGAAAAACCGAAAAGAATTCGACAGTACAGACGGTGACCATACGCATTTCACAAACAGTCGGTAATGCAGAATGCAGTTTATGCATCTGCTGTCACTCGCTTCCCATCAGCTTTTTATTTATTATTCTCTTTTTCAAATAAATTATAATAATCTATAAGGGAAATCGCTGTACTTTTCGATAGCAAACTGACGGTCAAAGGTATAGGCTAATAAATTATAATAATCTATAAAGAACATTGCTGTCAAAAAACGGCCATAGATGGATTATTTCTAAAGATGGCAGTAGTGGTTGTTTTTTAAATATTTTTATTTTGTATCGAAACAAAAATGTAAACAAAAGCAACCAAAATGAATCAAATTGACAACTACTTAGACATGAATTATAGAAAAAAATTAATTTTATTTTTTTGTT
Source organism: Tipula vernalis (assembly GCA_958295665.1). Taxonomy (NCBI): domain Eukaryota; kingdom Metazoa; phylum Arthropoda; class Insecta; order Diptera; family Tipulidae; genus Tipula; species Tipula vernalis. The sequence goes on from OY282558.1 coordinate 5,751,212, forward strand.
TATGTACCAAAAATTACAAACTGTTAAGGCTGACATCTTTAGAAATAATACCGTACTCAATTTTCACGTATCAAATAATACTGCATTATCGATAAATTTGCCTATATCTTTCACTATGATAATTTATAAGGGATATCGCCGTCAAAAAACGGCGATAGATGGATTATTTCTAAAGATGGCAGTAGTTGCCTATTTTGAACAAAATAATTTCGTATCGAAACAAAAATGTAAACAAAAGCAACCAAAACGAATCAAATTGACAATTAAAAATGAATTATTGTTAAAGCTGAAATCTTAAGAAATAATACCGTACTATGTTTTGACGTATTAAATCAAATAAATTATAATAATCTATAAGGGTCACACCAATAATACTTTTCCATAGTAAACTTACTATGGAAAAGTATTATTGGTGTGACCCTTATAGATTATTATCTGCGAATGTGCGTTAATTATAGGCCATTAAATAGATTAGTCGAGCGAAATCATTTTCCTTTACCGGTCATAGAAGATCAAATTGGGAAGTTATATGTAAAAAAAAAATGGTAGTGTAGATGTGGAAGAAAAATCGAGAAAGTTTACGGCATTTGTCACCGAGGATGGGCAATATGAATTTAACAAATATGCTAATTCCCCATCAGCTTTTTCACGATATATTAATTAGGTTTTTGAAAGAATTAATCAAAGAGGATTCGGTTCGATTATAGTTTTTCATCGATGATATCTTGATTGCTATCAATACACTCGAGCAACATTTGGAGGTTTTTGAGAAAGCTTTGTGTTACGTTATCGGATAATCATGTCAAGTTACAATTAGCGAAATGTCGATTTCTGAAAACGAGAATCGAGTATTTAGGGTACGATTTAGAACACAATAAAAATGACACTAAATGATAAACATGTTAGTGCGATTAAAGATTATCCAATGCATAATGTACAATCCTAAGCCGCGAATTAATCGAATTCCATTAAAAAAATTTGATAAGGGAGAAGTACTGTTTTTTACGTTACATATGGATCATTTAGGACCTTTAGAGACTATGAAAGGTAAAAATAATTATGTATTAGCTATAATCGATGGTTTTACAAAATATATTCGCTTGTACGCCACGAAGACTACGAACACGACAGCGCTTAAAATCGTATATCTTAGAATATTCGACGCCAGAAAGAATAATTACGGATAGAGGATCGAATTTTACGTCTACACAATTTGAGTCTATTGTTACAAGTCATAAAATTGTGCATATTTTAAACGCGACGGCATGTTCTCAGGCTAACAGACAGATCGAAAGGTACAATAGAACATTGAGTAAGTTAGTTGAAGAAAAGGGGAAATGTTGGGACACGTTATTAGTCGATGCGGAATATTTATTGAATAATACTTTAAATCGAGGAATAAATGAGATACCAGCTAGATTATTGTATGGAATCATTCAGAAACGAAATATAGGACAGCGTTTATTCGAATATCTAGAAAGCATAAATGAGGAAAGGGTTGATATGTATGGAAAAGTTACGAGAGACCGCGAGTAACAATATTAAAGGTTTACAAGAGTATAACAAGCTGAGACATGATAAGAAGTGTGGGAAAATTCAGAATTATGTAGAGGGAGATTTGATCGTAATAAGAAATATACCTAAGGTAGGAGACATATTTGGTGAAGAAGGTTTTTGATAAAGACAGGTACGTTGTATCTGAATTAGATCAGTACCGGGTATCAGCAAAATGCTAATAGTTAAATTAATGAATTAAATTTGTAAGGCGAATTGAGTTTTATTTTTTTTTTACTAATGTTTTAGTTTTTATTGTTAACGAGATTAAATGTTAAGATTAGTTCAGGGCTTGATAATTGTATTAGTTAAGTCTAAATTAGTATATAAGTAACGGGGAAAAATGTGATTATAAAAATAGAATAAGTAAATATATTATCAATATATTCAAATATTAATTATCTATCAAGGCGATAGATGTCAGGATGGTCGAGCTGTAATATTTTGTATTTAAGTATAATGAAGTTAGTTATGAATAAAATATGTATTGTTGTAGGGTAGATAAAAATGTCGGTTGGACATTCGTACGAGAAGTATTGAAATGAACGGATGTGTCCCTGCCGGCGCAAAAAAGTATACATAAAAAATGAACCACTTACGAACGGTTTACGAACGGTTTCTTATATGCGGCACTACTGCTACTTCACAATTTCAGATTTCATATATGAATTTACAAAACCATGTAGTTTTCTTCATTCCATCTTTAAACAGAATGTGATTTTTGATAAAGTAAAGCATGGTGCGCCATTTTAATATTTAGTAAATTTTTAATTTGATATCAATTTTTGTTGTTTATAAATACAATTTAGTGAATGATAGTGACGACGACATTTATAATAAATACAATACATTATTAGCTATTTCTATTTTCGTATTATGTTATTTTATTTTAATGTCTTAATGAATTTGTTGAACTTGAAGTATAACTAAAATTTAGTAATAAGTAAAAATAAATGTGTTAAAATTTAGTATAGGTATAATTAATAATTAATTGATAGAATCAAAGAAATAAAATCATATATTTGCTGAAAATAAAACAAAATACGTTGTTTTCATTATTAATTCAAAATTAATTGCGGAATAATACTCAAACCGTACGTAATGTTCATTTTAGAAGGCTCATAAACGTTACGCCTATATGAGTTCATAAATGTTACGTAAAAGGTGTACACATTACGAATATTTTTTTATAAACCAATACATAAATAAGTCTTCGCCAATTTGTTTCACTTCTCATATGACAAGAGTATCATTTATGTAACATATCTACTCATTTTTAGCGTAACGTTTACGAACACTTTAGTAGAAGAGACTATTCGTAAAATGAACGTTTGCGTTACGCGTGGCCGGCAGGGGTATAACAGAGAGCTGTCAATAAAATGTATAATAAAATAAAAAATATTTCTCTCGAGTTATTTATTTTTATTCGTGTCGTCCTTGTGTTATTTAAACCGTAAACTAAGAATTTTGTTTAATTTTGCGATTTACCCGTTTTTTCATACAAACCCCGATTTTCCATTTACACGGTTTTCTGCGGAACCAAACTACAGTGCAAATCGGGGGATGGGTGTACTTGTCCTTTTTTTATTATTTCGTAATTTAATTTCACCGAATTCCAAACACAAACCTTGGCCCCAACTGAAGACTGACTTAATTTATTGTAATCACTAATAATAAAAATCTGCTTGTCTGGTTTTAGTTGTAGAAAAGACTCAAACCACAGCTCATACTTACTTACATTCCACTCACCTTTTTTACAAACGGCGAAAATAAGCATTTCACAAACTGTCGGTAATGAAGAATGCAGTTTATGGATGAGTTTATGGAAACTGTCGGTAATGAAGAATGCAGTTTATGGATCTGCTGTCACTCGTTTCCCACCATCTTTTTATTTATTATTCTCTTTTTTTATTATCATTTAATTCACTAAATTTATAATTTCAACGTACTTCTGATTAGAAAAACATATCACTAGAGACTTATAAGTATTTTAATGACTAATTTAACCCGCACTGACAAAGTAATTATTATTAAATTATTTATTTAACACCACCACAAAAAATTACGTCTACCCCACTGGATAGTTATTATTTCGACTGACACATTAATTTTTTAATTATGAATAAAGAAATTCAGAATTTTCTTTAGTCGAATAATAATTAATCGCCAATTAGCCTCATTGTTCTCATCTCTTTCTCTTCATCTAATTTCCAATTGTAATAATCCCGAAAAACTTTTAGGCAACATAGATTGCTCGTTCGTATTTTTACAACAAGCTACCATAAGCAAACATTTCTATTCGCTTGTTTAAATGGGAAAAAAGCATTGTGAATTGTGCTTGCAAGCGAGAATATTATATGAGAAGAAGTTGTTTTAGCAATATTTAGAGTACTATACAGAAGCTTTCTTTTGCGATTTATTAAACAATAAACAAGGCATTTGATACAAGGCATTAGAAAGGTTGTAAAAAACTGGAATTCATTTCCAAAAGCGACTGAAAAAATTCAAAATGGCCTTACAAATTACAATGAGCAACCAAAATCCAATATAGCATCCGAAATGCACTTTTTATGTCAGTATTTAAAACCGCCCAATTAAAACTTCTAGACACACCATGCAACTAAAACCCCTTTACTAATTTCGAGTAATATCAAGAAACACGGTTATTCATAAAAAAAAATCGAATTTAACCGAAAAACTTCGAACAAACTTAGAGTCCCATAATAATTTAAAAAATTTAAGAAATCTTAAGAATATCGAATAAATTCATCCCCAGTAATTTAAGTTCTAAATTTGAGTTAAAAAGCGAATAATCTCGAAAACTAACGGAATCTCGAACAATCGCAATTACATAATACTTAATACCAAATAAATACTAAATAACATCACGTAGCTACAGCGCTTTGCCAATTTATCGAATATTGAGAAACGTCGAATAATCTCGAATTATCTTACAATTTGTAGAATAATCTCGATATTCTCAAAAAATTTCGAATACTCTTGAAAATCTCGAATAATCTTCATAAATAATCTCAATGATATTAAAAACTATATTTCTCCTAAAAATAACTGAAATATCTCGAATTATCTCGAAAATAATGAATAATGTTGATAATTTTCAATAAAATCTACATAAATGCAAAAAACTCGGATTTCGAGAATCACCTAACAGGTAGATCTTCAAACTACGGATAATCCAGTTCAAAGAAAACACGAATAATTTCGCAAAATTTATAAAATCTCGCATTAATAATTCAAATCAATTTAAACAAATCACGAGGGTGCTTAAAATATCAAAAATCCCGAAGCTCCTGCAATTTGGTTACATATGACGCAACTCAAGAGGAATAATGCCTATAAAAACATTTCCAATGTTTAGAATTTAACTTTATTTTAGAAAATTATATAAAACAACGAAATCCGAAAATTGGGACGCCTGGACTAGGATTTTGCACAAAAAGCGGGAAGCGAGTTTTTTGTCTCTTTTACTTAAAATGAATACGAACACTATTTCGCTCAGTAGAAATATATTTTATTAATGCGATCTCAACTATCCAAAATAAAATGATATTCTATTTCAACTATCATTCGTCTGTGTCTCTCACCAACGAAGGTACGTGGCCGAAGCGGAGAAATGGAGATAGCTCTTATACATAATATAATTCACTGAGATCGCAATAGAAAAAGCGACATTGACCGAATGAAATGGGGTAAAAACTTATTCTTTAAAAAAGAGAGATAAATTCTCTTCTCGCCTTTTGTGCAAAATCCCTTCCCTGCTGGTCAGTTTTGTAAGCAATGTATGAATTTCGAGAATTTTATGGAAATTTAGCTTAAATGTTAGGTATTTCAACTGCGTTTTGTTGGAAAAGCGTAGAAAAAGCGAGGTAATTCCTAACAGGTGAAATTTAAATGTGGGTGGATTACGACAACTGTATATATAACTTGGTGTGAATTTGAAGTGCAATAGGCTTCATGTTGGAGTGAGAACAATTTTTATATCCGTGTAAAAGAGATAGATATGTTATGTATATACATATATCTGCGCTGTGTTTTTATTATTGTCATGAAGTTTATGCTTAACCTAAATAGATAATCTTTGATTTTGTAACGTGTACATTCGTGTTTTATTCTAATTGTATTCTCTCTGAACTAATTATATCCCAACAGGTTATGGGCCCAGAGAAACACGTTTTAGTATATAATTAGTTAAGCAGATAATTTTTTAAACCATGGCAAACAATTATATTCCTTCAATAGAAAAATTGAAAGGCAGAGAAAATTATAACACGTGGAAATTCGTAGTCAAAACGTACTTGGAACATTAAGACCTATGGCAGTACACCCTGGAAGTAGATGATACTAAAGTACAAAAAGATATTCTAGCAAAATCAAAAATTATTTTGCTTGTTGACCCGGTGAACATGTTCATATTACTGAAGCAAAAAATGCAAAAGAAGGTTGGTCTTCTACGTGATTTAATTACAACAAAATTGGAAAAATGTGATACAATCGATCAATATGTTAACAAAATTATAATAACCGCTCATAAACTCACAAGTATTGGATTTGTGGTTTCCGATGAATGGATTGGCACATTTTTATTGGCAGGATTGTCGGCGAGTATAGACCGATGCTAATGAAGCTTGAAAGCTCTGGTATCTCTATTACTGGTGATTCGATCAAAACCAAATTGCTGCAAGAAGTGAAAGTTGAAAAAAAGAATTCTAATGACGCTATTTTCCATATAAAGCGGAAAATTCAATAAAAATACGAATTCAAAAAACCGAAACAATACCTCAAAGGGTCCGAGATGTTACAGCTGTAATAATTTTGGACATATATGCAAAAACTGTCCCAACAAGAAGGATGATAAAACTCAACATGAGTCATAGTCTAAAATCTGGATCAATAGTTGAAGCAGATGAATGGTACATTGATTCCGGTGCCTCATCACACATGACAGTACATGGTGAATAGTTGCAGAACATCAAAGTTCCTCCAAAAAGTGAAATTATTATAGCGAATAATGATCGTATTCAGATAGCCGCTGTAAGTGATGTACAATTTAATATATTTTTGGAAAACACTAATGATGTGGAACCTGTTTATGTTAAAAACGTTCCACATGTTCCAAATTTATCAACGAATTTACTTTCTGTGAGCCAGATGTGTTCTAATGGCAAAAGAGTAGTGTTTGATGTAGACGGTTGTAAAATTTATAATGAAGACAGTGTGTTGGTCGCGACTGCTAAACTAGAGCATAATATGTATAAACTAAATCGTGCTCCGGATCAACTTGAAAAAAAAAATAAGTGTATGACAGCTAATAATGTTTATAATGAATGGATGTTATGGCATCGCGCTGTTTATATTAAAAATCCATGTGTAGTATGTTTAAAGGGTAAACAAGCTAAACAACCTTTTAAAAATACTGGAACTCGTGCAACAAAAGTGCTACAAATTGTACACTCCGATGTTTTTGGCCCGATGGAGATTGATCCTCTAAGCGGGTCCATATACTTTGTAACAATGATCGATGATTATACCATAAAAACTTTTGTTTACTTCTTAAAATCAAAGAATGTAGTAAAATAATTATTTTTGTATTTTAAGAATGCCGTTGAAAACGAAACAGGACAACGAATACAAATTCTACGAACTGTTGGTGGCACTGAATATCAACCACTTGATAAATTACTGCGTGAATCTGGTATTCAACATCAAATAATCCGTGCCATATACTCCTGAACAAAATGGCGTAACTGAACGACAAAACAGATCTATTGTGGAAAGAGCTCGTTGTTTGTTGTTTGATGCAAAGTTACAGAAACAGTTTTGGGCTGAAGCGGTTTCAACAGCTGTGTTTATCATGAATAGATCACCAACCAAGGCATAATCCGATAAATTAGTTCCTGAAGAAGTTTGGTCTAATAAAAAACCAGATATGAAATTTCTAAGAATTTTTGGTTGCAACGCTATGGCTCATGTACCCAGTCAAAAACGTAAGAAATGGGATGCCAAATCAACAGAATGTATTTTTGTTGGTTATCCTTCTGGAACAAAAGGATACCGGTTATATCTGTCTGAAACACAAAAAAAAAATTGTAAGCCGAAATGTTGTTTTTATTGAAACTGATAATGACAATTTAACTCTCAATGGATGTAACGATGAAGCTGATCTCGATGCTAAAAAAGAATCAGAAATGGAATTCTTTGTAAGATCTGAAGAAAATACGGTGCAAATTTCTCAGATTTGTTTGAATGAGAATCTGAGTCAGATTATCAATGAAAATGATTGTTGTGAACCGTCTCAAGCTGAAAGTGATTTCTATGGTTTTTCAGATGAAGAAGAACAGAATATAAATGTCCAAGATGTCGTAAAGAATTCAAAACAACGACATTCATCAAGAAAAACTGAGTTACCAAAGAAATTTGATAATTTTGTTATGAAGGCAAATACAAGTGAATTATCTGATCCTTTGACCGTACAAGAAGCATTAAGTCGATCAGACGAAAAATTCTGGAGAGAAGCCATGAAAAGTGAATATGACTCTCTTATCGAAAATGAAACATGGACATTAGTGAATCTAACTTCAGATCGAAAAGCAATTGATTGCAAGTGGGTTTTTAAAACCAAAATTAACGCTTCTGGTAAACTACGTTACAAAGCACGGCTTGTAATCAAAGGAGGTGCTCAAACAAAGGGGATAGATTACAGTGAAACATATTCACCAGTGGTTCGATACACATCCATACGTTATCTAATGGCATTGGCTTCTAAATTCGATCTTGACATTGATCACATGGATGCAGTCACTGCATTTTTACAAGGAGATTTAAATGAAGATATTTACATGTTACAACCCGTTGGCTATGGTAATGGCACAAAAGTTTGTAAATTAAAAAAGGCTCTTTAAGGATTGAAGCAAGCCAGCAGAGTATGGAATATTAAATTGGACAAAGTTTTAACCAATATCGGGTTTAAACGATCAAAAGTAGATGCATGTATTTATTATAATATAGAAAAATCAAAAATGATATTTTTAGCAGTTTATGTGGATGGAACTTAATAATCATTTCAAGATGAAAGATTTCGGTGAAGCTAAATCCTGTTTATAGGAATAAATATCACACGTGATCGTGAAAAGCATAAAATTTGGATAGATCAAGAAACAGATTCAACATGTCCAATTGTAATCCTGTATCTACTCCTTGTGATATAAATTTAAAACTGTCGAAAGAAATGTGTCCGAAAAACACAAGTGAAATCAATGAAATGGTGTGTGTGCCATATCAACAAGCTGTTGGGAGTATTTTGTATGCTGCTCAAGGTACCAGGCCTGATATTGCGTATGCAGTTAGTATAGTGAGCCGTTTTAACAATAATTCTGGTAGACAACATTGGAATGCTGTTAAGAGAATTCTGCAGTATTTGAAGGGAACGTCCAGCATGAAACTTGAATTCTGAAAATATGGAAATTCAGATCTCATGGGATATTGTGATGCTGATTGGGCTGGTGACATTGATGAAAGGCCGTCAGTTACTGGTTACGTATTCATGATGCAAGGTGGCCCACTTTCAAGGAATAGTAAAAAACAACCAACTGTAGCCCTATCCACAACCGAAGCCGAATACATGGCCCTCTCAGCTGCAACACAAGAAGTTATGTGGCTTAAAAATTTTGAAAATGAATTTCAATTTGGTAAACCGAAATCGGTGAAGATTCTATGTGACAATAAGAGTGCCCTCGATCTTGCTGCAACTAATGGTTATCATGCACGGACTAAGCACATAGACATTAGACATCATTGTTAATTTCTTTGATGATGATTTGGAGAATTGAAATAAGAACCAGGTTTGATTAGATTTATGGTTATAATATTTAATTGAACAATGAATTAAACAATGTGCTCGGTTATTGGCGAAATTGATATAATTAATATGACAAAATGTCAATTTTTACCCTAGAGCACTAAAACTTATAAGTAGTGTTTTTTTATTCGCTCCGGATAGCTGCTATTGAGAGCCGTCATTTTTCTACGGCTAAATTTAATTTTGACGCGCTATTTATTGGTAAACTAAACTTATTTAACATCAAATTATCATTTTTAATTCAATTGTTTACCAAAAACTTCATATAAAAAATATTTGGCTCTACCTATTTATACGGAGCGCTATCGGGAGCCAAATTTTATATGGCGGCTCTCGATAGCAGCTATCCGGAGCGAATAAAAAAACGCTACAATAATCTACTACAGCAAATTATACCCAACCGACATATATGCGGATTTCTAAACGGATTTCTATGTAACTTTAATTAAATAAACACAAATAGTTCTTTTAAACTTCAACACTTTCCCTTGTTATTTAATTTTTACTTGAAAGTCCCATATAATGGCAAAGCTCCTGAAAACGTGGTTTTGTTAACGGCTTGGTCATAATATCTGCAACTTAGTCCTCTGTTGAAATATATTGAACTGCTAGTTCCCCTTCCATGACTCTTTCTCGAATAAAGAAATACTTTATTTTTATATGCTTAGTACGATGTTGGAACTCTGGATTCTCGGTGAGTCTTACTGTAGCCTGATTGTCTATTTGAAGAACTGGTCTTTGTTTCAGATTTCCTATTCCTTGAAACAATCTGTTCAACCAAATAATCTCTTTGACTGCTTCATTAGCTGCTACTAATTCTGCTTCAGTCGTGGATGTAGAAGTCATTGCTTGTCTTTGACTTAACCACGATATAGCTCCTCCTGCATGTGTAACAACCACTCCTGATGTTGATCTACCAGTTACATTGCATCCCCCGAAGTCTGCATCACTGAAGCAATCCAATATTCTGCCGCTGATATTGGGATGATAAACTATGCCTAAATCGCACGTACCTGCTATGTATCGAAATACTCGCTTCAGTCTTATTACATCTTCCGTAGATGCGGAATCAAGCGATCTTGATAGGAAACTTACACTGTATGCCAGATCTGGTCTTGTACCGATCATTAAATACATGATTGCTCCAACTGCTTGACGATAAGGAAAATCGCTTAACTTAACATTTTCCTTTGTATCCTCCTTTGATACTACTGGCTCCTTCAACATAGGTGTAGAAACTGGTTTGCACTCTTGTAACGAAATCCCAAAAGGGATTACGTTAACAGACATGAGAATAGCGGTCTGATGCGGTATAGTAGCTGGCTAGAGCTCACGGTGCGGCGTGGGGATTCTCAGACATATTTCTCATGCTTGAATAACCGCATGATGAACATAATTAGAGGGGCAAATGGAAATTAACAATTACACTGCCACGGCCTCAGCGGCAAAAGGAAATAATAAGCCGGGAGTGATCGTTTCGGAGTGACCGTCTCAATCCCAGGCGACTACCGCCGTGACTGCCACACGGGCCTCCCCTCATCGGCCCGCCTACTGGGATGCTGTTTCCCAGTCGCGACGGCCACCGATGCCATTTATGAAGGAGGGACGCCCGCATGACAATCCCAGCGACAATCCCCCGGAACGAGACCGTCACCCCGACGCGATCAACTCATGTGGCGTGCCGCCCTCCAGCACAGCCTGTCCTGGAGGAACGAACGGCACGCACGGAAAAGGATGGAAAAAGGCCGACCCTTCGCATGACCCCACCTCACATCACTCGATCAATTATTTATTTACGCGCACATGGTGCGGTTAGCACACGACAGTTAAAAATGCAAAAAAGAAAAAAAAATTGTTACGGTAAAAGTAAAAACTGAAAAAATTCGTTAGAAAACTACGTTACCACTGATTCTACGTTATATTAAAATTTTACTTTCACTAATCACTGTTCCAAAAAGTCATGAAAAAAAAGAAAATCACACCAAAGTACCTGAAACAGGAAAATGGACCGCTATGTGGTCGAACCACACCCACAGCGGACAACCGAACCGAAGCGAAGCAAAAAGAAAAATTGCGAAAACTCCAAACGCAATCACTCAAACAACGGTGAAAAGATGAAATAGGCGTGATATTTGCTCGGTGTGGGATTTCCACCAAACCGGTGCATCACCACAGATCGCGAGTATGACCGCACAAAACAAATATATAATATATAGGAAAAATAATAGGGGGAAAAACAACTGTTACAATTTAAAATTTACAAGTTGTTTTTACCCTGAATAGCGTACCTTTTTATTTCTTACCCACCTTGGCCCGTCCGACCACCGCAACCAGCGCCGACGCAGGATCCCCCTCACCAAAATGCTGCCCGGCCCACAAGGGCGGGAATATTATCGTATGTGGATCCGTCCGATCCAAACACACTCAATAACCGGATTCAGTGTATCGTACCATAAAACAAACGTTAATCCGAAGGTTGACCTTTTATAGTCGAACTCTGTCGAACGGCACAAAAGAAAATAATATATTTTTTTTTTTTATTTAAATTGGCACCAAAACAGTTTCCAGATTTCTCTTTTTTTTCTTTTTTTTATTTCACCAAAAGGTTCACGCCACAATCAAAAAAAAATAAAGTAGGAAAGGTAAAACTCAACAACTAATTTACGCTTTCATAGCCATCAACAATTTTTATTATTCAATTTATTGTCTAGTAAATTAACACAAGAAATATATACCCCATTCGCAGATGGGTATGGATTTAATTTACAGATATGATAAATACACTAATCGATCTTATTAATATTATTAATGTTTATAAAATTAATACACATCATTAGGAAGTTAATTCCTTCTTTTGTCTATTGTTCCTTTTTTTTTTTTTTTTGTTTACAAACTTAAGATGGTGGTTTATAATTTTTCTGCGGTGATATACATTCCACCGCGCACATAACAAAAAAACCCAGTTATAAAAAAAAATTAACTATTATCACAAAAAAATTTACTTGAATTTGACGACATTGGCCAAAGTAATAACATGGTCGCTAATTTAGTCCAAGCAAAACCATTTAAAATTTACCGTCAATATAACGAACCTCGAAAATTCACTCGACTTTACTCAACAAGAATCTAAACTTGACTTTTATTTTTTTTTCATTTATCAAAAAAAATTTTAGACTTATCGTCACATCAATGCGAAAACTAGATTTTTTATTTTTAATTTTTTATATATAAAAAAAAAGGTGACTTATCGTCAACCAAAAACTCAAACTCGACCTTTTTTGTATAAAATTCGAAACTAGACTTAATTATTTAATAATTAATAAAACTTAATATTATTATTAAATATCAATGGCCGATGCGGCATTAAAAAATTGAATTTTTATTTTTTTTTTACTTTATCCAAAAACGTTTTTATTTTACCACTCACGCTTCCAAAATCAAAAAACTAGACTTTAATTTAATTTTATAATAAAAAAAAATTTTGACTTATAGTCATCAATGCGAAAACTAGACTAACTAATCAAAAAAATATTTTACATCAATTACAAAAAAATCAGAAAATTTTCCCCCTCCTATTTTTTTCTTCGCATCGCTGTTTGTCCCGCTCGCGGCATTTGTGCACACACACAATCAGTTTTATTATTTTTTTTTTTTTTTTATTGTAAAATCTTTATTCATGTGTATATTCTCTTTTTTTTTGTTTATATGTGCACAAATACAACGAATGAAACCACCAACGACGACGAACATATATATATACTCAGTTGTACGGTCGCTTCGGCTTCATGTCTAATCAGCCGATCGGTTTTCTTCCCCACACAAAGCAAATATCACGCGTTAATTCAAGCCAATAACACCAACAAGAAAAATGGAATATTCGAGATTGGACATTTTAGCATCGTAAACATTCCATCTCATACCACACAATACATATACACACCATCTCGCAAGAAATATATATGCTTGTACATGATAATATAGAAAACAAATAAATGCAGGGGAAAACAAAATAAAATATTTTTACATAACAATCGGTGAGAATATTAATTTGAACTTTGGGAAAGCATAAATCAGAGCGTATGTATATACAACACTATGGTGGTCATGGTATAAAAAAAACAAATTCAAACTATTTGAGCGTTTGGAATTTTTGCAATTAAAAATTTTCTTCTGTATGAAGTGGAGACATATGGCCGTCGTAACAAACGTGGGGACGACCCACACCCGAGATAAGGTCTCAAGCCAGGCATATAATAGATAAATAGTGGTGTTAAACCCGAATATGAAGAGGAAAAAAAAATTTGACTGAAGAAAACAAAGTAAATATTTCAAGGTACACGAAAATTACCACCAGTAACCAAATACCAAAGTAATAGTAAGAACTAAATAAATCTAAGAGCTACTTAATAATAAAGATAAAGAAAAAAAACACTGCAAAAACTATAATTCGTTATAGTGCAATTATGGACATATAGGGAATATTTTGTTTTATAGTGAATATTCTGAATTATCGGAATTATTTTGATTTATAATGAATTTTGACTTCTAGGAAATGACGTGGACTTATAATGAATTATGTTGAAGTATAGTGGGTTATAATGACTTATATGAAATCTGTTGATTTATAATGAATTATGTTGACTCGTAGGGAAAATGCTAACACTAGATCTTAAAATGAAAATAGGACAATACTACTAACTAAATAACTAAATAAATGTAAGACTACCAACTAATGATTTAAAGATTAATGAGAAAAAAATATATATAAAATATTATTTTAATCTGATAGAGTTTAATTTGTCTTATAGTGAATATTTCGTCTCATAGGGTTTATTGTGACTTCTAAGGATATTTTGTCCATCAGGAATATTTGGTCTTATAGGAGAATTTGGTTTTATAGTGAATATTTTGTCGTTTAAGGAATATTTTGTTTGGTGTTAGCCAAAAACTACTGACTAAAGTAAGAAAAAAAAAAAAATCAATTAAACACTAACTAAACCTAGAGAAACTAATTCAAAAAAAAAACCTTTTTTTTTTTTTTTTTTTTTTTTTATTACATGGAATTGTTTGACTTATAGAGAATTGTACTAAATTATATTAAATTATTTGGATTTTATAAAAACAATTATTTTGACTTATAATGAATTTGACTTATAGGGAAATTAATGTAATGAATTATAGGAAATTATAATAAAATAGATAAACTAGAAAACTAAATACTAAAGTTAGTTACTAAATAAACCTAGGAAAATTAACTAATTAAAACATAAAAGATAAAGAGAAAAAAAAAAATTCAAAACGTATGTTGACTTATAGGGAATGATATTAACTGGTAAGGAATTATAGACTTATAGTGAATTAATTCTGACTTATAGTGAATTTGAATTTATAGGTAAATATAATGAATTACATTAACTAAATAAAACTAAATGCTAAAGTAATGTAAAAAAAAAATTCCGAAATGGTAATATAATTTAATATTTTAGGAAATAAAAAAAAATGTACACCAAATAACTAATTAATAATAGAATTATCCCAAAACCCAAAGAAAATATTAATTATACCCGTTTACCAAATAAAATTAAATTAATTAATTACCCGACAATTAAATTAATTATTTAAACGAAATTCAAATGAATTAATTAGACAAAGTTAAATAAAATTATTTAACACCAAAAAAATCTAAAGTTAATATATGAAACCAAATTACGTTTATTAATGAAAAAAAACTAAATTAATTAAATAAATCCGCAAAATTAAATTAGAACTTCAATAATAACGTGGACATCCACAAGTCGGGAAGCGTGAGGAGCTACGAGAATATTATTACTGTCACAAGGACTCACTCGCGTCAATTGTTGACTGCCGCTCACTCAAACGCTGATCAAAACCGTACTTGAAGGATTATCACACGATGATACACTGGCGTTCATTTAATTTTGTACTAGTTTCGTAACAACAAGAAAAAAATGTTTATAAAAAAAATCAATCAAAAAAATCAAAAATAAATTGGCTTAATTTATTAACGAGCGTTAAACTAATTAATTTTAAATGAATTAAAAAAAAAAATAACGAAAAATAGAAATTTGGAAAAAAAATTTAATCTAAATTCTGAAATTAAAATCATAAACTACCAAACTAATCACCTAAGTAAAAATGAAATAAACTTGGAATTAAACCAAAAAAAATCGAATAAACAAGAAATTTTTTTTTTTTTTTTTTTCCGCTGGTGTAAATGCCACGGTACGGAGAAGAATGAATTGAACTCTAAGTCCATCATCAAGGCTGGTGATCCGGAATCTCACTCTAAAGTCAAACACTAAAAGCGGAAGTAGAAGTGGATCCCGGAATCACCACCCTCAAGAACAGAAAGAAAAAAAAAAATTTTGAAATAAGCAACGGGAACTCTAATGCTAAACCTAAACCAAGGAAGTTGCAGACCCCTCGCAATCAAACACTAAAAGTGGAAACCGATGGTGGTCTACAACACCCAGGTATTAGGAATAGTGAATTAAAAAATTTAAAACTGAAAAAACTATGGGGAACATGACAAATTTTACGGAGGTGGTTTGTTATTCCGACCTCCAACCGTTTAGTCGCCTCCTACGACAAGCAATGGATACTAAGGTGGTATTCTGGTTTATACTATTTTGCCCCCTACCTTTGGGCGCCACTGTAACGAAATCCCCCAAAAGGGATTCCGTTAACAGACATGAGAATAGCGGTCTGATGCGGTATAGTAGCTGGCTAGAGCTCACGGTGCGGCGTGGGGATTCTCAGACATATTTCTCATGCTTGAATAACCGCATGATGAACATAATTAGAGGGGCAAATGGAAATTAACAATTACACTGCCACGGCCTCAGCGGCAAAAGGAAATAATAAGCCGGGAGTGATCGTTTCGGAGTGACCGTCTCAATCCCAGGCGACTACCGCCGTGACTGCCACACGGGCCTCCCCTCATCGGCCCGCCTACTGGGATGCTGTTTCCCAGTCGCGACGGCCACCGATGCCATTTATGAAGGAGGGACGCCCGCATGACAATCCCAGCGACAATCCCCCGGAACGAGACCGTCACCCCGACGCGATCAACTCATGTGGCGTGCCGCCCTCCAGCACAGCCTGTCCTGGAGGAACGAACGGCACGCACGGAAAAGGATGGAAAAAGGCCGACCCTTCGCATGACCCCACCTCACATCACTCGATCAATTATTTATTTACGCGCACATGGTGCGGTTAGCACACGACAGTTAAAAATGCAAAAAAGAAAAAAAAATTGTTACGGTAAAAGTAAAAACTGAAAAAATTCGTTAGAAAACTACGTTACCACTGATTCTACGTTATATTAAAATTTTACTTTCACTAATCACTGTTCCAAAAAGTCATGAAAAAAAAGAAAATCACACCAAAGTACCTGAAACAGGAAAATGGACCGCTATGTGGTCGAACCACACCCACAGCGGACAACCGAACCGAAGCGAAGCAAAAAGAAAAATTGCGAAAACTCCAAACGCAATCACTCAAACAACGGTGAAAAGATGAAATAGGCGTGATATTTGCTCGGTGTGGGATTTCCACCAAACCGGTGCATCACCACAGATCGCGAGTATGACCGCACAAAACAAATATATAATATATAGGAAAAATAATAGGGGGAAAAACAACTGTTACAATTTAAAATTTACAAGTTGTTTTTACCCTGAATAGCGTACCTTTTTATTTCTTACCCACCTTGGCCCGTCCGACCACCGCAACCAGCGCCGACGCAGGATCCCCCTCACCAAAATGCTGCCCGGCCCACAAGGGCGGGAATATTATCGTATGTGGATCCGTCCGATCCAAACACACTCAATAACCGGATTCAGTGTATCGTACCATAAAACAAACGTTAATCCGAAGGTTGACCTTTTATAGTCGAACTCTGTCGAACGGCACAAAAGAAAATAATATATTTTTTTTTTTTATTTAAATTGGCACCAAAACAGTTTCCAGATTTCTCTTTTTTTTCTTTTTTTTATTTCACCAAAAGGTTCACGCCACAATCAAAAAAAAATAAAGTAGGAAAGGTAAAACTCAACAACTAATTTACGCTTTCATAGCCATCAACAATTTTTATTATTCAATTTATTGTCTAGTAAATTAACACAAGAAATATATACCCCATTCGCAGATGGGTATGGATTTAATTTACAGATATGATAAATACACTAATCGATCTTATTAATATTATTAATGTTTATAAAATTAATACACATCATTAGGAAGTTAATTCCTTCTTTTGTCTATTGTTCCTTTTTTTTTTTTTTTTGTTTACAAACTTAAGATGGTGGTTTATAATTTTTCTGCGGTGATATACATTCCACCGCGCACATAACAAAAAAACCCAGTTATAAAAAAAAATTAACTATTATCACAAAAAAATTTACTTGAATTTGACGACATTGGCCAAAGTAATAACATGGTCGCTAATTTAGTCCAAGCAAAACCATTTAAAATTTACCGTCAATATAACGAACCTCGAAAATTCACTCGACTTTACTCAACAAGAATCTAAACTTGACTTTTATTTTTTTTTCATTTATCAAAAAAAATTTTAGACTTATCGTCACATCAATGCGAAAACTAGATTTTTTATTTTTAATTTTTTATATATAAAAAAAAAGGTGACTTATCGTCAACCAAAAACTCAAACTCGACCTTTTTTGTATAAAATTCGAAACTAGACTTAATTATTTAATAATTAATAAAACTTAATATTATTATTAAATATCAATGGCCGATGCGGCATTAAAAAATTGAATTTTTATTTTTTTTTTACTTTATCCAAAAACGTTTTTATTTTACCACTCACGCTTCCAAAATCAAAAAACTAGACTTTAATTTAATTTTATAATAAAAAAAAATTTTGACTTATAGTCATCAATGCGAAAACTAGACTAACTAATCAAAAAAATATTTTACATCAATTACAAAAAAATCAGAAAATTTTCCCCCTCCTATTTTTTTCTTCGCATCGCTGTTTGTCCCGCTCGCGGCATTTGTGCACACACACAATCAGTTTTATTATTTTTTTTTTTTTTTTATTGTAAAATCTTTATTCATGTGTATATTCTCTTTTTTTTTGTTTATATGTGCACAAATACAACGAATGAAACCACCAACGACGACGAACATATATATATACTCAGTTGTACGGTCGCTTCGGCTTCATGTCTAATCAGCCGATCGGTTTTCTTCCCCACACAAAGCAAATATCACGCGTTAATTCAAGCCAATAACACCAACAAGAAAAATGGAATATTCGAGATTGGACATTTTAGCATCGTAAACATTCCATCTCATACCACACAATACATATACACACCATCTCGCAAGAAATATATATGCTTGTACATGATAATATAGAAAACAAATAAATGCAGGGGAAAACAAAATAAAATATTTTTACATAACAATCGGTGAGAATATTAATTTGAACTTTGGGAAAGCATAAATCAGAGCGTATGTATATACAACACTATGGTGGTCATGGTATAAAAAAAACAAATTCAAACTATTTGAGCGTTTGGAATTTTTGCAATTAAAAATTTTCTTCTGTATGAAGTGGAGACATATGGCCGTCGTAACACTCTTTAAAATTGAAACGTTCTAATATTTTCTTAGCGTAGGCATGCTGACTTATTTTAATAGCACCATCTTCTAAACGTTCGATTTCTAATCCTAGGAAATACGATGCTGGTTTCACTGTGGCCTTGAACTCTGTCTTTAACTCTTTAATGAAGATATTAGCATCCTGCTGATCAGTCGCCATGACTAACCCATCGTCTACATAAAGTGCAACTAAAAGTTTCTTCTCACCTTTTTCTCTGATGTGTAAACATGGATCCGCTTCACTTGCCGTAAATCCTGCTGATACTAGAAAAGTGCTGAAACGTTTACTCCAACATCTTGGGGCCTGTTTAAGCCCATATAAACTTCGCTTGAGTCTGCACACTCTATCACTTTTGTCACTGTAACCCTCTGGTTGTTGCATATATATGGTCTCTTCTAATTCACCATACAAAAACGCTGTAGATACATCAAACTGTGTCAAATGCATCCTTTCTGTTGCAGCAATACTTAACATTGAACGAATTGTACTTAACTTGGCTACCGGACTGAACGTTTGGCTGTAGTCAATACCCTATCGTTGACTAAATCCCTTTACAACAAGTCTCGCCTTATACTTGTCGATACTTCCATCTGGATGAGTTTTTATTCTGTAAACCCACTTGCATGGTATGGCCTTTGCTCCTTTTGGTAAATCTTTTAATTCCCAAGTTTGATTCTCCTTGAGCGAATCAATTTCACTGTCCATAGCTCGTTTCCAATTCACACTGACTTTACTGTTGAGTGCCAGCTCGTAAGTTTCTGGAATTTCTGTCCCATTAATGATCTCTTCTGTGATCATAATACAATCGCTGAAACGTAACGGTTTTTTCAGAGTTGTATGAACTCTCAACTGTTTATTAGGTGGTGCTGAAAATTGTTCCTCCTCGGTGTCACTTTCTTCAGACTCCGATTCTTTCTCTGATTGTTTTTCGCCTGTATTTTCACTTTCTTCATCTTCTTGAATTATTGCTTGCTTTCCCTGATTGCTGTGATCATCATCTTTTAATGGTAATTCCACAACTTCTTCACACTGTACTGTTTTTTCTTGAAAAACAACACATCTGCAAAGGATGACTTTATTCTGTTCTTTCACCCAAATTCTGTAGCGCTCATCTCCATCATATCCTACTAGATAACCCTTGATGGCTTTTCTATCCATTTTCCGTCTTCTCTGATCAGGAATGTGAGCATAACAGGAAGACCCTATAATACGTAAGTGCTTTATTCTTGGCTTCTTACCTGTCCAAAGCTCACATGGACTCTTACCTCCTACAGATGATTTTGCAGTTCTATTTAAGATGTAAATTGAAGTTGACACCAACTCTGCCCACAATGTTGCTGGAAAATTTGCTTCTTCATTCGAGTACTTGAAAGTTCTTGCCATTTCAACTATAGTGCGCACTTCACGTTCACTGCCGCCGTTCTGCTGAGGTGTGTAGGGCGCTGTCAGTCACTGAGTGATATCTTCTGCACATAGAATCTCCCGAACGTCTTTATTATCAAATTCCCCGCCATTGTCGCTGATCATTTCTTTAATTCGATGTCCCAATGTTTTTTAATTTTCAATAACCCTCTTTAATACTTCTTTAACTTCGGATTTTTCTCTCATGAGATAGCCATATCTAAACATTGTATAGTTGTCCTTGAATACAACTAAGTATTTCTGCTTTTGGAAAGAATCATCGAACGGTCCATATACATCAACCGACATTAATTCACCTGGCTTGGATGCTCTCTCTCTGTGTCCAAATGGTAACCTGTGGGCTTTACCATAAATACACGACTCACACAGTTCATTTCCTAACGGAACTTTTACACCCAACTCTCTTTCCAACATACTCTGGACATGACGTTTATCTTGATGTCCCCATCTCTTATGATACAATTGTAGTAATTCTGTATCATCCATGGCATTTATCTCAATTACCTGACTTGGCGAAATTGGCTTAACATCTGCTTTGTACAATGTTCCATTTCTTTCGCGTCTTCCATGCAGAACTCTCCTGCCTTCTATATGAAGCCAACATTCTGTTGCTGTGGATTTGAACTCACTCTTTAGATTACGGTCTTGAGCAGCAAGCACTGAAAATAAGTTTCTATATAATTTTGGAACATATCAAACTTCAGTTAATATTATATCTCGATCACCGATAGTTGATGTTAATTTTACAGTGCCATTTCCTACTGCTGATAGGGTCTCTTTCCCAGCTGCTCTTATACCGCAAGGACGTTCAAACTTCTGAAAGTCTGTAAAATATTCTGAACTGTTGGTAACATGCCTTGTTGCCCCATTATCAATCCACCATATTGCTGAATCCATGTCAATCATATATGCCTCTTCCAGACTAGACATAAGTTCCACACTCTGTGCTGTCAAAGTCTCTTGAGCTCCACTTTTGACTGTACTCTTGTTTGGTTTTCCATCCGCGATCCACTTTCGGCAAGTATTGACCCAGTGACCCTTTTTCTTACAGTAATTGCAGATATCTTCTTTCTTTGATCTGCCTTTAAAAAATTGGCTGCCCTGGCTGTCTTTTCTCTGTGCATCTGATTTTACCATTAGTGCTTCCTGTACTATTTGGTCACTATTTGAGCCCTTCGTGAAGTTTCTCTCAAACATACACAATTGTGTTGTCAACTCATCAAACGACTTCTTATCGTCCTTCGTCAACAACATCCAACTCGATTTAAAAGTCTCAAACTTACTTGGTAAAATATGCAAAATCTTACAAACCAACATAAGATCCGGTAAAGGGTCCTCTAATTTGGCTTCCAGACTACCATTCAACTCATTCCATAGACTCTTGAGTCTTGCTATATGGGTTGAAATATCCTCTCCCGATATCCAACTGAACGCAAAAAAATCGATGCATATCTTAAACAACTGGTCCCTTGAAGTGGCCTCAAACTGTTGCTTTAATGCCTCCCATGTCTCTGAAGCTGACCCCTTGTCCATAATTTTCTGATAAACTGAATCAGTCACTGCACTCGCAATCATTGACTTTGCGTAGCTATTTGCCTTACGATAAAAATCAAACTTCCCCTTGTACTCTAGGGTCTGTTCTTTCGTAGCTTCCTCACCTAACTTCTCCGGTGGTAACAATTTCGTCCAATGCTCCATCATGATAATCTAAAAGATCTCTAAACTTTCTTTTCCATACTGGCCAATCCGATTCTCCAGTCAATGGTTTGATATGCTTCGCCAAATCTATTTTTAAATCTCACTTTGACTATTGTGATATGCAACGTGCTTAATTTCTTATAACCTCACAAAACTATTCTCGCTGAACTTTACTCATTAAATTCTTTTTAATCAAAAATGCGTTACTGGGCCCATAACCTGTTAATTTCTTTGATGATGATTTGGAGAATTGAAATAAGAACCAGGTTTGATTAGATTTATGGTTATAATATTTAATTGAACAATGAATTAAACAATGTGCTCGGTTATTGGCGAAATTGATATAATTAATATGACAAAATGTCAATTTTTACCCTAGAGCACTAAAACTTATAATCTACTATAGCAAATTATACCCAACCGACATATATGCGGATTTCTAAACGGATTTCTATGTAACTTTAATTAAATAAACACAAATAGTTCTTTTAAACTTCAACAATCGTTACGTACGAAAATGTGTTAAAGATCAGAAAATAAAGATTGCATCAATCTCAACGGACCAGATGGTTGCAGATATATTAACCAAAGGATTAAGTAAGGACAAACATACATCCTGCTGTAGTGGACTTGGTTTACTGAATTGAATCTATGTTCTAGTCGGAGTGTTGGAGTGAGAACATTTTTGTCATGAAGTTTATGCTTAACCTAAATATATAATCTTTGATTTTGTAACGTGTACAGTCGTGTTTTATTCTAATTGTATTCTCTTCGAACTAATTATATCCCAACACTTCAGTATAAATTACTTGGTAAAAATCGGTTAATATCGGTTCAATTAACCAAAACGTTTATAAACCTTAACCATTTTGTCTATGCTACTGGTTCTAAGCGAGCTATTTAAAAATAATCAAATAACTTGTTTCGGTGGTTTTCGAAATAAAAAATAAAAATGCTCCCTAATACGGATTTCAAAATAAAATAAAACAAGAATTGGTTTTTTCCCAAAATCAATTTGTGTAAAAGTTAAAATTGTTAAAAAAAAAAAATTATTTTGATTTATTGCACGAGTCAAATTAGCAACCGCGACTGACTATAATTAATTTTTCTAATTAACAATAAGCAGCATAAGTTAGAAAATGACTTGGTTAAAACTTGTTTGTGTTGAAAAAGCGATGTATATATGTAATTTGTTCGTTTGCAAAAAATTGTAATGAAACCCGTAAAAATGTTGCCAACTCTGGAGCATCTGAGATATACCTCCAAGTCCGAAGACGAACTGGAGTAAAAGGTTCGAGTTGGTAACCCTACCTATGGTATTTAGCTTATATGAACCCAGTGTTTCACTGTTGAGTATTGAGACACGGTAAATAAAGACCCTATTATTTATTTGACCTTGAGTTTAACAGTTAATTATCTAAAATAAAAATAAATTTAAATTAATGAACAATAAAAACGAAAAAAAACAAAGTTATTAATTAACAAGGTCTTCCATACTTGTAATCACTGATACTTCACCAAGGTTAATTTTCCGCATCAAAATTTTGGATCCATAAATACTTGTAAACTTGTCTTGGCGTTCTTAGCATGGCAAAAATTTTTTTTTTTATAAACATAACGCTTGATTAAGATTAAAGGCAAGATGTTTCTTCTTCTTTTTTTTCGATTTTCTTATATTTTGGTTATATAATTTAATGTTAATAACATCAGATGAATTGCCATTTTTAAATTTTTTCCGGTAAGCAAAGTCAATATCCGTTTGACTGAAATCCAAATTCAGACGGTGAATGTTTATCTCACATAGCACTGACGTCATTCTTATATTCTCATTAAGCATTTGGATTTTTTTTTCTGTCAGATGAGAACACATTAAAAAAATCAAATCATGATAATTCTAGGCTAAGTTTAGGAAATATTTTGTCTCCCATAGGCGCAACTACTCGTACGGATCATAATTATATAAGAAAACAGAATAAAATTCACAATTTTCATGTGCGGATAAACTTTAAATTGTCATCCACCCAGTAAAACATAAACAAACATTAAATCATTTGAACTTTAAAATACAAAAAAAACTTTCTTAACATTTTTTTTTCTTTTAATTTCTTTTCTTTTTCCAGTACTTTTGAAAAGTGTCTACACAGAAGAATGTGGTCAAGAAGAATTATCGAAATGTGCACGTCCGCTCGAATTTTTATCATCAACATTAGATATAGCAACAAATAAAGAAGAATTTAAGAAATTATGTCCTGATTTATATGCTGGTATCTATTGTATAAGAAGTTATACAAGACGCTGCATGAGTTTGGGACAACGACGTGAATTTATGAAATTGTACAATGGTACTGGTCTTGTAATCAAAGAATTGTGCTCAAATGTTGAATATCAAGATGAATATTTGAAACATGCACCATGTTTTAAGAGAATGGATCGCGAATACGATAAATGTGCAAAAAAATATCAATATGAAATGTCATTTTTACATGAGCCAACACCAAGCGCAAATCAAAGTGATAATATTGCCGAGGGTATTGAATTGTTGCATAAAATATGTTGTTCATTTAATGAGTATTTGGATTGTTCGGAGGAAAAGGCAAGAAAACATTGTGGCGATGAAACAGCACGTTTTACACGAAAATTACTCGATACAATGGCTTCGTCGATTACGAAATCATATTGCGAGGTGATCATTAAGGAGCGAGTTTGCTACAGTTTTGCCATTCAAATATCACCAAACATAATACTACTCATCTCATTTGTATTAAATCTTCTTTATTATTATAAATTTAATTTTACATAATTATTTATTAAATGTTTAATGTTTAGTTTTAAGTTATTATATGTACATGGGTCACCCCCACCGAAGAATCTACGCTACAAATTTTTTTTTGTAATCTAATCTACATACTCGAATTAATAAATAATCATCCCGTTTATTTGGGCTGTAAATATAGAGACATGGGCTGTAATTTTTGTTTATCATCTGTATCTCTATATGTTATAGGAATAATCGGAAATTAAGACTGATAAAAACAAAAAATAATATTGGAAAATTATATATTTTAAATTTTAATTAAATGTTAATTAAAACTCTAATTATTATGGTAATGATCGTCCTATAAATAAAATTACAAAATATTTACCTAATAAAAACATGCGGTCGTATTTATGAATGTAATTGTATATAATTATTTAGTATTTATTTATGTCATATTATACTTAGTTACTATTAGTAAATTATATAAAATATTAAAATTAATACAAAAAAAAAAAAACTATTTAGAGTTGTAAATAAATTAATTATTTTGTTGAAAACTAAACGAAAATTTTATTGTAGTTTTACTATTGGAAGGTAGATGTCACTGCGGCCGGAGAAATGATTTGCTTATAAAACTGAGGTAAATTAATTTCTAGGAGTTATACGTAATCGAATGCCGCCACTAACTCGGAACCCTTGTTCTAATGGTGACAATAATAATTCCCTCGCCATATCCGGTGCAAGTTCCACATTAAATTTCGATATAATCGACAAAAGACCAATGCTCGATTGTAACATTCCCAATCGCATACCAATACAATTTCTTGGCCCATCGCCAAATGGTATATAAGTGTAAGGTGTTATTTTTGCTTTATTCTCGGGTGAAAAACGTTCTGGGTCGAATCGTTTTGGATCCTCAAAATATTTTGGATCATTTTGCATTGCATGATTATCGATCAATACCAACTCGCCTTTATCGAGGATTATATCCGAATTTGGAATATGATACGGTTTGGAGACACGTCTAAATAAAACCGGTAAAGGTGGATACATTCGAAGTGATTCATCAATAGTTTGCTCAAGATATTTCATTTCGTGTAAAGATTCGTATGTAACTTTGCCATCATGTTTCTTGAGCACTGTATCAATATCGTTTTGTAGTTTTCGTTGTATATCCGGATATTTGGCCAACTCATATAGGGCAAATGAAACTGTTGTGGATGAAGTTTCAAATCCACCCAAAAAAAAGATAAATATTTGAGCCATTGTTTCGTTTATCGTAATTTGTTTGTCTTTCTCTAAAATATTTAATACATAAATTAATAAAGTAAATCGTTTTAAAACAAAATTTTACTAACCATCAACAATTTCCGTGTGCCACGGATCATTATCATCCACCGTATTACCATTTCTCAATTTAACGAGCAATTGCATAAAATCGTGTCGAACAATTTTTTGATTTTCACGCATATCCAAACTTTGCAATGTAACCGAACGCATAAAATCTTCAAGTTCTTGATTTGTTAATCGTATTCCAAAAAATACAGCAATTTGTGGACAACAGAATGAAACTAAATCACGCACAATTTGCATCCCTTTTGGACTGCTTGCAAGTTCACCAATCTTTCGAAATTTATCATTCGGATTATTAAGACAATCGACATCGAGACCAAATGCCACCGAAGTAATTACATCGGTGGTGTAGCACTGTATAATTTCACGAATTTCAATAATGTCACTTTGGTTCATACGCCGTTGTACACAATCCTGTAGCCGTTTACCAATATCGGTGATTAGTGGAAACATTTGTTTTAATTTTCCTGATGAAAAACTTGGCGAAAATTTATTTCGTAAATATTTCCATCGTTCATCTTCGGCCATAAATAAATTACCGGTGAGTGGATCATTTTTTTCATTTGTGTACAGGCCACGGTTAACAAAATAATCAAAATCTTTAATCAAAACACGTTTCACTAATTCCGGATCTTTTATTAGAATGGCGGGGCGTATTACCAAATAGAATCCTCCGAATGGTCCCTTAATTTTATGATACGTTTTTTGCATACCGATTATAAAATTCTCAGGGAATCGTAATTGTTCGATGGCACCAACATATTTTGGTTTTTCGTGTTCAATACCGCGTCGCGAGAAATACGTATTAATGCACCAACAATAGTAAACGATTAGGGTTATGGCGCTAATCGCCAATAATAAAAATAACATTTTAAGCGAACAACACTTGGTTCGATACCGTCTAAGTAAAACTGAAGTATTTTGTTTTAAACTTGTACAATTTTGCGAATTTAGAGAGATTATATGTTGATAACATGTTGGCGGCCTAATCCTCAGATAAAGTGTCAGAGCGAACAAACAATTTTGTATGTTTATTTGTGTTTGTCTTAGCGACGGTTGAAAACCGAACAAAGTGTGAACAATAAATATTGGTATTTTTGATGACACATTAATTTAAGAATTTGTATATAAGCTCTTGGTGTAAAGTAATTAGAGTAACCAGATATTGTTTTAAAAAAAACAAAATGGGCAAACATATGGTAAACTTCTAAAATGCTGTTGGTTCTAAATTACTGTTTTTCTAAATGTGTACTGCAATAATTAAAATTCTTTATTTCAATTGCGGAATGGAAACCAACAAAATTATTTAAAGGCAACAGAGTTGTTTTACCAAAGCAGCAATTACCAAACAGCGTCATGATACATCAACACTCGCTTTAAACAAACATTTGTAAAGGTTGGACTAGTCTATCATACCAGGACGAATATTGGTTGGCAAACAAATTCTTGACAGAATAACGGCCTTTCCCAAATTTAGAAATATTTTTGTAATCATTCATTGGTAAGCGCCATGCGTAGCATGAAAGATGGATTTCGGTCAGCTCGAAGCAATATTTGTTAGCTCACTCTCATATTAGTGGTGTTAGAATTATAACAGCGATTTTAACTCCTACCAGCAATCTACGAGGATATTTTGGTGAAATGTCCTAAATATGCTGTTTACTAAAATGCGACTGGTTACTTGAGCTAAAATGCCTCCCCTTTTGACTATCAAGATTGGTGAAATCCGAATCCATTATGGTAATAATTATGAAGGTTGGGTTTCATGAGATTTTCTCTAAATTGGTGGACCAAAATACAAACCTCATGCGGGTATTCACAAAGTGGTGTTTTTAAAACGCATCTAGGAGGAGCTGCAAGCAAAATCATTCAGCACCTCCACCAACAGGTGACAATTAAGCATGTGCAGATGGTGAAACAAAAGGCTGCTCGTTAATAACCACATTATTGGGGAAACGAAAAACATATAAGCAACCATAGCATCAAATGATAATGAGACAACGCTACTACCGACCGCTATAGTAAAAACAACGAGATATGATGGAAGGGAAGAGGTTCTCAAATTGCTGTTCGATACCGTTTCACAGTCATTATTTATAAGAGCAGAAGTTAAACAATGTTTGAACTTAACAGGACGCAGAATCAGTGCCAAAATTCATGGAGTAGAGGGACAAATGGCTGATAAAGTAAATAGTATCGTGAGCATCAATCTACAACCAAGATATCCGTCGACATACGCAATTGAGATTGAGGCCTTGGTATTAAGTAAAATAAGTAGAAATCTTCCAGAAGCAGCATCGATATATTACTAGGAGCAGATTACTATGGCCAGCTTATAAAACCACAGTTAGAGCCATCTGTACAACTGACAGAATTCAGATGGATTTCTAGGCAAATTAGCAACACCTAGTAATTGCAAATTGAACAAAATTAAATCACATGTCAAGTCAACTTCCGTCTTAATCAGAATCAAACAAAACCAGAAACAGAATGTGAGGAATTTTTTCGCAACACTCACGAGCGAAAATTAGAATGCGATTGCTACAAGTTGAAAGAAGCTTATCAACAAATCAAACGCTCAGGGTAGGGTATATAAAATTTATGAAAGAATACAAATTACTTACTACATCAAGCAGTCATGAAAAACAGACTTTTTTTTTTTTTTTTTTTAACCCTGCCCAAAAGCGGCTAGCACTACGACCTAAAAGATCTTTTGTGCTGTTGGGTACTGTTACTCCAGGAGCTTCTCCACCTCTCTAATAATGGCGAGAATGCTGTTTATAGAGGCCAATTTACATTTCTCCGGGGTCAGATACCTCTCTTCAAAATGAATCCACCTCCGTGTGCACAGAGCAACACACTCACATAGTATGTGTTCTGCGGTTTCTGTCTCTTCCAAACAGAGTCGGCACTCCGTCTCTGTGGACAGGTTCATTTTGTTCAAATGATATCTCAGGTTACAGTGACCTGAGAGAAAACTCACAAGTTTCCTAATATTTTCTTTGCTGAAATTGATCGCCAAATTTTTGTGGTGAAATGGTCTGATCAAAGATTTGGCTTGTCTAAGGCCGGGAATACAGTTCCAATAAGTCAAGCACTGTATTTTTTCCCATTTACTGATTGTGTAGGTTGCAGAAGCCCACGGGATACCACAAAAAGGCTCAGGGCCAATGAGTGTAGTCGACGAGCCTGCCCGTGCAAGTTCCTCGGCTATCTCATTTCCAGTGATGCCCATGTGACCAGGCACCCACCACAACCTTACTTTGTTTTGACAAGAGAGAGATTGTAGCAGTTTATAACAACTTTGAACCGACTTGGAATCCAGGCAGTTAGAAGCCAATGCTTTCAGTGCTGCTTGGCTGTCAGACAAAATGTGGATGGATGCGCCTTTAAGACCTTTGGTCATAATAGTAGAGGCGCAGATTTCGATGGCGTGAATTTCGGCTAGAAAAACACTGGGGTAAGTACCCAGTGATTTCGATATTTTGTGATTGGGTCCAAAGACACCAATGCCGACTCCACTATCCATTTTTGATCCATCAGTGTACCAGACTAGGCTGTTAGGTTCCATCTGAGGTAACCCAGTATCCCAGTCTGTTCTATCGGGGATTGTTACCACGAAATTCCTGCCAAAGCAGAGTTCTTTCGGCATAACGTCCGGGACACTAAAGAACATATTCAGGTCTGGAAGTTCATTCAAAATGTCCAGGTGACCCTTATGGTCATCATGACTGTATTGATTCACTAGCTTCAATCTAGCTGCACAGGTAGCAGCTGATTTTTTGACGTGGATATGAAGTGGAGTGAGCCCGATGAGAGCTTCCATTGCCGCCGTAGGGCAGGTGCGCATAGCACCTGTAATTCCGAGACATGCTAGTCTCTGTAATGAGGTTAGCTTGTTCATAATAACTTTTTGCTGTACCTTAGGCCACCAAACTATTGCCCCATATGTTACAATTGGCCTCACTATCATGATGTACATCCAGTAAATCATTTTTGAGTTCAGGCCCCAGGTCCTGCCGAACATACGCCGGCAGGCCCACATGGCCCTGGCCGCGCGTTCGGTAGTTGAAGTAATATGAGAGTTCCAAGTTAGTTTCTTATCTAGGACAACACCCAGATATTTGACTTCATTGGAGTATCCGATATTTATATTATTAAGACTAATTGAACCAAGGTTCAAATTACGTCTTTTGGTGAAGGGCACCAGGACTGTTTTGCTAGGGTTAATCGAAAGGCCCTCCCCAGTGCACCAATTCGAAATAACAAGCAAAGCCTGTTGCATGCTGGCGGACATCGTACGTTCATGCCCTCCAGAGACTATGATAACCAAATCGTCCGCATAACTAATGGCATCGTACCCAAGTAGATGTAAATTATCAAGCAACTCGTCGATCACGAGTGACCACAGCAAAGGGGACAGGACACCGCCCTGCGGACACCCTCTTGCTGCCGTAATCGTGACTGACTCATTACCTAATTTAGATGTAATCTTCCTACTAACCAACATGGAACTAATCCAGTGGTTAGTCGGATCGTCAATACCTCTACGCTTGATTGCCCTAGCAATTGAGTCGTATCCAGTATTGTCAAAAGCTCCCTCAATATCCAGAAATGCACACAGAGCCATTTCTTTCAAGCGATAGGCTGCTTCTATCTTGGTGACAAGTAGATGCAGCGCACCCTCTGTGGATTTGCCTTTCCTATAGGCGAATTGATTTGGATTTAGAGGTCTGGTTGCAGTTAACCAGTCTCTGATATTAAGATCTATAAGTCGTTCCATGGTTTTGAGAATAAACGATGTAAGACTGATAGGTCGAAAGGACTTAGGAAGTTCACATGGCCGATTGCCAGGCTTTGGGATAAAAACCACGTTTACTTGACTCCAAGCCTGTGGTATGTGACCCCAATTGAAGCTAGTTCTAAACAAGGCTACCAGAGCAGGGGTAATCAAGTCCAGACCCCTTTGGAGGAGGGCTGGGAAGATTCCATCCCCTCCTGGAGCCTTGAAAGGCTGAAAAGAGTTAATGGCCCATTTGACTTTATCTGGAGTAAAAAGCTTACCGGATAAACTATTAACCCAACCCATATTTACACCCATGTGTGTACCAGATATGGAGTTAGTGATTGTATTTGTGTCGCAAACAGTGCAGCCCGGAAAGTGCACTTGAAGCAGGGTTTCGAGTGACTCTTTGCGACCTGATGTATAACTACCATCGGATTTCAGAAGAAGCCCAATCCCGTTGGACTGATCTTTAGCTAGAACTTTATGGAGTCGAGCAGCTGTAGGTATATCCTCGATATTTCCACAGTTTTTCCTCCACGTGAGGCGTTTGGAACGCCTTAGTTCTGTGTTGTAACTGGTTAGGGCTTGCCTATATTCATTCCACTCATTGGAATTCTCTGCCCTATTAAATAATTTCCTAACCTTCTTACGAAGTTTAGCCAGCTGTTCGTTCCACCATGGAACTTTGCGATTAACCACAACGTTACGCACCACACAGCTGCTTTCGTAGGAAGATAGGAGCACGTCATTAAGCAGACCAGCTGCGGTTTCTAGGTCACTAATTGAACTCAAAGATGTTGGCAGCATGTCTGCTTTGATAAATAAAATATCCCTATATGTTTTCCAATTTGTAAAACAAGGGATACGACGCTCTGTTGCCTGTATGATCACTCCCGGTATATCGAACCTGATGTGCATGTGGTCCGACAGAGAAGCTTCGCTTGAAACATGCCAGTTTGCAACAGAGTTGGAAATAAACTGACTTGACAAAGTGAGGTCCAACACCTCTCGCCGAGTCGAGTTTATGAAAGTGGGGTTCGAACCTTAATTTAAAATGTCTATGTGACTACTCATAAGATAATTTAAAAGGGACTCACCTCTGCCATTTGTATCACTGCTGCCCCAAATGATATGGTGTGCATTAGCATCGCAGCCTATGATGAAATGCTTGTTTTTTAGGTTGCAGTAATCCACCAGATCCTGTACGACTACAGGTGGAGCACTAACCGACTCACCAGGGAAGTACGCAGAGGCACATATTGTCTCCTGCATTCCCCTGCTAGTCGGAACCTCCAGGATTACTGCAACCAAATCCTTAGTGGTGAACTCGTGGAATTGGAAGAACGTTAATATTAGATGAAACAAATATTGCTGCTCGGGGAACTTCCTCCCTTCGATCGTAAATCAACTTACATGACTTGAGGTGGAGGCCTCTGATTTTTCCTCCATTAACCCAAGGTTCCTGGATAAGGCCAAGGGCTAAGTGTTGTTTCGCGAACCTGTTGCAAAAGGTATCCGAAGCTCCTTTTGCGTGATGCAGATTCGCTTGTAGTACCCTAATAGTACCAGCCATACTGGATGATTAGGGTAAAGGAGCTCTACGCTCCTGGCTGCTTGCCAGCCGTCTGCTTTGCGGGATTTGGCCTGTTTCTGCCACTTTTCCCAGTAACACCCCGAGCGCCCATATGCTTAATTTTCGGGGTGATTGTTGATTTACTCGATCCCACAGTAGGAGTTGCGGAGAGATCCGTTAATCGTGCTCCCGACGAAGAGGCAGCAGGAACAGAATGCTCAATAGCGCTGCTGTTCCTGGATGCCTCCTCGTCTGTGATTGTGCCTACTACTGGGGCTGGTAAAGTACCCTCCTTACTGGAGCTGACTCCAGTGGTTGGGTTGGTAGAGGGGGAATCCTTCTTGAGAAGGAGTTTTATCCTACCAAAGCGGTATGCGATGTTCCCGTTGGATTCGCGCAGTTTCTTCATGGAAGACTCGCCTATGGCCATAACCAAATGGACGAGTGCGCCAGTTGTCGTCCGTTGCAGTATCTTCCATGAGTTGGCCGCGAGACCATCGTTCTGCGCGGCCATGGTAGCGAGAATCTTCTCGCTAGTTAAGCTAAGGCTCTGTGGAAAGAACCCCCTAACGATGTTTGGCCGAGGAAAATCATCCTCTTCCACCAAAGTTAAGTTCAGACCAATTTTTTCCCTTAGGCTTACAAAACTGTTCCTCATCCATTCCACTGTGGAATGATCGGAACATATAAAAAATAGCCAACCTGTTCTCCGGAAACAGCCAAGGAATTGCGGCTTGTGGTTTGAGCCTTGCATCCCAATAATGAGGTCAATGACACACTCCTATATGTTTGCCATTTGCTCCATACTAAGAGGATTGCCACTGAGATCACCTAGTAAGATGCCCAGCTTAACACTGCCTGCTACCTGGCTGAAAGAGGGCTTTACCGGAGAAGGCCCTTCTTTTGCTTTTTTGGCAGGTGGTTTGTTTATAGTATAGGCGAGGTTGGCAATGGATTTACCGCCATTGCACGGTCGTGTAAGTTACTTGGCTACATTCTAGGATGCATTGCCCGGTTGTCGCCACGAGGAGGCGTAACTACACTTGGAAGAAGTCTTATGAGAATCGCATATCCTAGAAAGCTTTGACTCCTAAAACTACTCCCCCAACAACGAAAGACAGACAGCACAATAACAAAGTTAAGGGTAGTAATTAACGCGTCAGCAAAAACTATTCTTGGATATCATTGAATGGTATCATGTTGAATGGTCCAACATTACCACTGGATCTAATATCCATTATACTACGTTGGACGAAACATGAACTTGTATTCAAGGCTGATATTGAGAAAATGCTTCACCATCTCCTAGGTAACGAAAATAATCACACTTATCAACGTATACTATTACTATGGAGGGAATCACCAAAGGAAGAGGATAAAACACTTAAACTGAATACCAGTGATATATAGGACTAAAGCAGCCGCACATACCTAACAAAGAGGACAAAGACAAAAATCTAGTGGCGTCAACAATTTCTCTAAGAGATTATTATGTTGCCGATATTTTGTCAGGAGCAGATACAATAGTTGAATCAGTAGAACCTAAATTCCATCTTATAGAACTTCTCAGATCAGGGGGATTTAATCTAAGAAAGTGGTACAGTAATAACCAACAACTATACTATAATAACACGTTTACTAGAAGAATCATGCCCTAAACAAATTGAAGACATGATAATAACTTTAGGCCATGAACCTAGAAGAAGTAGTCGTTTATCCTTGGGCTGATTCTACGACCAGGCAAATCTAACTTTAAAGCTCTCGTCAATTAGGAAGTGCTCAACTTTGGTGGGAAGATACTCGCTTATACCTGAACCGGTGCAAGAAGCAGAGGACGAAGAATTGAAAACAATTTGCTTAATCACCAAAAATGAAACTTGTTCAAGAATGAATAAACTTCAAAATCTTTTCGTCAGCTCTTAGGATCAAAAGGACAACAGCATACTGTTATAGATGTAGCACAATCCTTAAAAAGCGAGTACATAAAAATTCTGAAGAACTACCAAATTATCTACATTATCTAACCACAGTTTGCTGTTTTGAAAAGCATCAAAACACATTCAAAGGAATAGTAACTTGCGATCTGTAAACCCATTTATCGACGATGATGACCTTCTTAGAGTTGGTGGTAGACTGCAAAACTCTCAACTTAAATACACGCAAAGGGTCATCCTTTTATGAAAATGATGACTAAGGAATCACACGAGTTAACACTAGATGTAGGTATACAAGCAACACTGGCACAACTAAGAACTAAATATTGGATCCTGAAGGGAAAGAGTAACACAATCATCAACAGATTTATAAAATGCTTTAGATTCAGAAGAGCAGCATCATTAATCAGAATTAATGGGTATACCACTCAAAGAAAGAATCAGCCCCAGTCCGCCATTTTTCATTCGAGTATCAAAAGGTAGAGGTACTAAATCATATTAAGGATAGGTCGTCTTATACGTTGGTTTTGTAACAAAGGCAAGTAGTGGAAAGTCATCTAGAAGTAGTGTGTGATCTAACAACAGCAGCTTTATTAGCAGCATTTAAACGTTTCACGATAAGAAGAGGAACTCCTTTACACATTTCCAATGACAACGTCACAAATTTTGTTGGAAATCGGCCAATGATGCAGTGAAATGATATTTCTTCCCGCCCGGCTCTCGCATCCAGAATCGGACGTAACACAAGAAGGCAAACTTAGTAATACGCAAACGCGGAGCCATTAATATTATAGGAAACATTGTGAGCGAATAATTTGGAGTACTCGATGACAGAGACGTGGCGCGCAATGAACAAGAAATCGAGGAACTAAAGCTGAATAATGATCATCTGAATGAGAACTGATGAAAAACCAAACTTTTATTACAGATGCTACCGTAAACGTTTCCAAAAAGAGACAAGGTTGACACAATTAGAAGAGCTGCTACAGAATAGCTAGGGGGAACAATAATTTTATAGCTTTTTCAGTACATACCCTATCACTTCATTCAAGGAAATCCAAAAAACGGCAATAGAAGCAGTACTGTATACAAATCATTAAGTAACTACTACCAGGCTATTAACAGCTCAACAACTCAAGATCGAGGTACATATCATGACTATGAGAATATCCCAGATTGTTATCCTATGCCTCTTCTGCAGGATATTTCTTTTCAGTTAGCAGCGGGTGTTTTAAAAGTGACCTAGGTATAAGGTGGGTCACGATAAATGATGGCAAATGGACAGGATTAGGGTGTGACCCGTGCTGATAATATACAAGACTGGAGGCCCATCTAACAAAGCCCAAACATTAATGGAGCCCTCTGGATAGCAAGTGACCTCAAGTTGTAATTAGCTTTATTTCCGCATTCAGATCTCTGCGCAAGCGGATCCTTCTTTGTCCGGTACACTTTCCAAAAGCTGAAAAAACGAAGGTAGATACCTCTTACCAGACGGGTGCGACTCTCTCTAAAGCACCAAAGCAGGGAGTCATCGGTACCAATATGACAAGGGATAAAGGGATGAGTGGTATCCCTCTGGCCAAGAGGCGATATAGCATCGTAGCTCGGCCTTTAAGAATCTTGATGAGGCACTGTGGGGTGCGGAAACTTGGAATGGAGTCTTGTGTCTTAAAGACAGCGGTCTCCGGACGAGCTCCCCCATTGGAAATAAGACAAAGCTGTTCAGCGATGTCTTGAGGGAGCATTTCGTTGGGAGCATCACGTTGTAAAGATGAAGGTTGGTTTATAATGAACTGGACCTCCTGAGAGAAAATCTGGGACCCCCTCATCCTGCAAGATGTAAGATGGTACCAAGGGCGTGTAAAGTTGACTGCATGGTCTGACCAGAAATCGGTGGATCTTTATAAAGAAGCTGTAGCTAAAGTAGGAATGGTGCGGCCAGGCGCGAGGCTTGCGGCAATTAAGTATTTTATATCTTATAAATAATTATATTTAACTGTTTTTCTGGTACTGGGCAGTTAATATTGGCCTGCGATAGCAGAAAATATATGTATATGGAGGTAAGTAAATTTATAATGGTTATGCTTAAGATAACGTAAGTCTAAGGCTGTAAATATTATTGGAAATAAGCATGGTAACGGCGCTCGAAGGTAAAGAAGAAAGTGAATTGACACTAACGTTGGTTAAATCAAAGGTTCTCGCGGAATTCAAAAGAAGAACTGATCGAGGCGGAACAACGGATGACACTGCATTAAAAGTTGACACATCAAGAGCAATGAAAGGTCAAAAAGGTGAAAATAAAAAGTTTGATGCTATTTTTGCAAAAGAAGCGGTCACATCAAAAAGGATTGTCGAAAATACAAAGCCTGGCTTAACAAAAAGGAAGGAAGTAATCAGAAGGCGAATCTAGCGAAAGATGAAACAGAAAAACTGTTTGTGACACATCAAGTAGGTGATGGCTGGATTGTCGATTCAGGTGCCACATGTCACATTGCCAGTTCTAAGGATATTTTCGTCAATATCGAAATGAATTGTAGTGATAAAGTAAGCGTTGCAAGCGGTCAAAAATTAACAGCTGCGTTCTAGGCCATAGAGACATCAAAGTTGTGAAATCATTGGCGAAACGAAATTTGGTTAAAGGCATCAACTTTAGCTAGTGTACAGCGGATTGCGAAATCAACTCCAAGTGCAGAGTGTGTCTCGAAGGAAAAATTACTCGAATCAAGTTTCCGGTCAAGTCGAGTAATAAAGCAGTTGCAGTCATGGATCTGATTCATTCGGATGTTTGTGGTTCGATGCAAACGACCACACCATCAGGTAATCGTTACATTGTGACATTCATAGATGATTACTCAAAATTTACAGTCACCTACCTAATCGCAAATAAATCATCAGTTTACAGCAAATGCAAGGAATATATTGCGATGGTAAAGGTTCAATTAGGAAAGAAACCTAAATGCATCCGTACAGATCGAAGAGGAGAGTACATCAGTAATAAATTCGTGAATTATTTAAAGTCGAGCGGAATTTAAATCCAGAGAACTGAATCCAGAAAAGTCCGAATGTGCAATACATCAGAAAATTCGGATCAGAATGTTATATGCATGTACCAAAACAAACAAGGCGCAAATTCGATTCAAAGGGTGTGAAAGCAGTGCTGGTCGGTTATGATTACGAATCACAGGCATATCGTTGTTACAGTCCGAAAACCGATCGCGTCACAGTTAGTCGAGATGTTCAGTTCGTCGAAAGGGGCCATTTGTTACCTATCAAGTCCAGCGAAGATTATCAACAGGAACAAATTATCGACAATTTAGAGTTGAACAACTTTGAAGATGCAGAAACCGATCAGGTGCAAAAGGAATTAATCGATGAGGAAGTTCAGGAAGAGAATTCCATACAAGATCACGTTCAAATGAAGATGAAGAGCAAACTGTTAGACGACCACTACGTGCTAACAAAAGAATTCCACCAAAGAAACTTATTGAAGAAATGAACGTGGTGAGTTCAGTGATTCAAGAACCAAAGTGCTACGTAGAAGCTATCAAGGATGATCAAAAGAGGCTGTGGACTCAAGCAATGACAGATGAGATGAAGTCATTGATGGAGAATCAAACATGGGAGCTTGTGAAAATTCCAGAAGGTGCAAATCTAGTTGGCTGCAAATGGATTCACAAGCTAAAATGCAATTCAGATGGAAAAGTAGTCAGACACAAGGCAAGGCTTGTTGCTCAAGGTTTTTCACAAAAATACTGTACTGACTATGATCAGGTGTTTGCTCCAGTTGTTCGTCAAGCTACGTTTCGAACATTGCTTACAGTGGCAGCAAACAAGAACATGAAGGTTTGTCATCTAGATGCGAAAACGGCTTTTCTCAACAGTGAATTGTCTGAAACAATTTACATGATACAACCTCCAGGATTCAAAGTTGAAGGCGGCGAAGATTTAGTGTGTCTACTAAAACGGAGTTTATATGGTCTAAGGCAATCAGCGCGCATTAGGAATAAAACAATTCACCAAATTCCCATCGATTTCGGTTTTGTCCAAAGCAAGAATGATCCATGCTTGTACACCTACAAACATGATGGAAAAATATGCTACGTATTAATCTACGTTGACGATGTGGTCATTGCTGGTGAAAACAACGAGATAATCTTCAAGTGCGAAACGTTTTTAAGTTCGAAATTCAAGATGGGAGCAGATGGCTACTACACGTTGAATCAGACTGCTTACATTTGAAAATTACTAAAGGATTTCCAAATGTCTGATGCAAAGGAGTCCTCAGTTCCATTATCAGTTGGATATGGTAAAGGGGGAGATACGAATTTGTTGTTAGGCAACGGCAAATATCAAAAGTTGCTCGGTTGCTTATTAGTCAACACGAGACCTGACATATCGGCAGCATTTTCAATTCTAGCACAAAAGATGTCCAGTCCAAACCAGGAGGATTGGAACGAATTGAAACGAGTATTAAAGTATCTCAAGGGTACTGCCGGTTTGCAATTGTCACTTGGCAAGAGTGATGGTACGGATCAGTTAATCGGATATGCAGATGCAAGTTGGGCTGATGATCGTGCAAGCAGAAAGTCACAATCTGATTACATATTCAAGTATTGTAACGGTATTCTCAGTTGGTGCAGTCGAAGACAGGATTGCATTGCGTTATCATCAACGGAAGCAGAATTTATTGCGTTATCTGAAGCATGTCAAGAGGCGAATTGGATTCGTCGTTAACTCAATGATTTCGATCAACGCATTCAAAAACCGACAACAATTTTCGAAGACAATCAAAGTTGTTTGAAATTCATTAAGGAGGAGAAATTGTCGTCACGTACCAAACATATTGATGTTCGAGTGGCATTTGTCAAGGATTACATCGACAAATGTATTGTTACATGCCAATATTGCCCTACGGAAACTATGGTGGCAGATTTGTTGACAAAACTATTGGCGGGACCTCATGTCAATGTTCTTCGGGATGCATGTGGAGTTAACTGATGATTCAAATGAGGAGGAGTATTGGAAATAAGCATTGAACGCATTCAAATCATTTCATATGTTTCACTGTATTTAACTATTGTAGCTAACTTCACTTGAGTTAATAATATCTTGTTCAAGTGACACAACCTAAAAGAAGCAAAATAAAAGATTTTTTAAAATAAAAATTGATCTGGAATCATCCGTGTTTTATTTTCAAGTTTCCAGCTCTGCTTAATTAAATTCCATCAAATCTAAACCACTCTAAGTATGCTTCAGCAGCTCTACTCGTCAGACTGACCAGTTCGGGTGAGATCTTGGTCCTGATCCCAAAACCTTGGATTAACAATAACTGGATCTGTGGCATCAGAACCAAGGGGTACAATATTATATCCTCTAGTAAGTCTGGGAAGATCAGATCTTGTATTCTTCTCTCACATTTATTACTAGCAATAGGCAGGAGGTTCTAGACGTGACCCTTGCCTCAAAAAATATTTTTCATATGGTTAAAAAATGGAAGTTGGATACGGAACACTCCTTTTCTGACATCTTAACCAATAGCATGATATTCACCCTGTTACCCGTAAAGCCTTCAGGAACCCTAAAAGGACCCACTGGAGCAAATACGGGGAGTTAATGGAGGGATTTTTGCCGGAATAGGGCATACAATCGGACCAACCTTGCTGAGGGGGAAAGCAGAAACCAATATGGTAGCCAGGGAACTGGGGACCTATTGTAAGGCTTGTAGGATAGCCTTTATTAGAGACAAAAGTAAAAGGGTGGCTCAGGATTAGGACGCCTACAAGGAGGAACTTAAAATTTACAATCGAGAAAACCTCCGAAACCTGTCACCTTAGGAAGGTTCTTTCCAAAAGCACATCAAGTCCCAGTTTTTTGTTTAAATCGGGCGGGTCGTGGACAGCTTCTAGCGGAAAGTGTTTGGAGCTTCTCCTCGAGACTCAATTCTCTAGGAGCTTTGACGAGGCAAGCGTATATTAAGGGTAGATCTGTAGGCACTGCCCTGCACGCCTTGGTGTGTACAATTGAGAAATTTTCTGTTTGGTATTTTATTATTTTAACCCAACAGACCATAGGGAGTTTGCCCTTCTGGCAAACTAGTGGTATAAAATTATTGGTTGGTGGGTGAACTGCACCTAAGTTCATAATGTAAAGAGGAAAAGAAAAGGAGGATGGAAGACAACTTCCGGAATTCAAAAGAAAAGAAGTGGAACAAGAGATCCCGTGTGGTGGGAAAAGAATATTAAAAATGAAGTAAGAGAAAAATAAAAAAAAGAAAGAAAATCTAAAATAAGTGTGCGTGTTTTTGATCATCTAAAAGAATAAGACTAAAGTATCTTTCCAGAATATAGAGGGCACCTTTAATAATGTGAAAACAGAGGCAATCAAGGAAGGATTGTCATTTTTGGAGGTGAACTTTCCTGTAAGAAGGTTAATTAATCATTTGCTGAAACGAAGGGATCTGAAGCCGGAGCTGTTATGCTGGCTTTACACCACCGTGGTGAGACCTGAACTCTTGTATGGGGTTTGCGTGTGGAAGCCAGCTCTAAACAAGGTAGCTTATAAAAAGGAAATGGAGAATGTGTTAAGAACAGCCTTTATGCTTGACTGCGTTATAAATACTCTACGCTTCGACAAGGGATTTCGAACCATGCTGCCTTCAAAGGAAACCTGGAAGAAAAGGTTAATATCGGAAGCCGATGCGTTGCAATTCGTCACGGACGGCTTTAAGTTATACGGCAAAGTGGGAGCTGGAGTATTTTGTGGTAAACTAAATGTGAACATTTCTATTCGTTTCCCTGCTTACTGCAGTACCAAGTTGAATCATAATGTGGTATTCTCAGTCATGCGGTAATCAAGTTGTGGGTATCAGTCTATTTGATCACGGATGTCATTGAGTTATCATTCATTTCTAAATGAAATGAGTGATCATTTAAAAATTCCGTTATGTGTCCCTGTTCACTCGGACGTCATGGGAAACTGCAGGATGGATAAACTTGCTAGGCACGTTACGAAACCTCGCCTGGAGAGACCTATCACAGCGCAAAAACTACTAGCACTTAGGAAACAGGTGCTAGCCTCAGCAGAGGAAATGTGTACAAACACCTGTAGTGTAGCAAAACAAGTTTGACAAGAACTAGAACATGCAAGAAGGCTGGGTCTGAAGGCAAATGACTTCTGTAGAAGCTGTAGCAATTTAAGCAATTTTCCATGTGCGTTTTTTCCTTGTGCGCATTGCATTGTATGCGCTTTTTTCTGGCCATCCATTCTGTCGTAGCAAACAGGTTTATTGTTATATCACGGTCTCGGGCTGTGATCCTTGCGGTAGTATAAAGACAATAGCGAACAACTCCCTGGTTAGCGTTATGCTTTCTGCTTTAGTAAACATTTAGTGGTATTTAAAAATCTGATTACCCTAATCATAGGTCATCTAATTCATGTTTTTTGATATTAGCACCTCCAATGTTTTCTAAATGGGCGCTCATACCCCTGACTAATAACACACGAAAACTACATAACATATTAAATTCTTAACTATAATCGTAATATAATCGTTATCAAGCTTATTGACAATAATATCTGTTAAATTTTACACCTCACAAATCTTAGGTTAATGACTTTTCTGCAGTTGTTGAAGGTCAATAATTCTATCAAATATTGAAACTTTTTTGGTAATTGCGTTTATCATCAATCGCGTTTACTCTATTTCTAAATTTGGTTTTAAGGTTTGAAGATCCCATCTCATACAAATGCAGTAGCGAATAGAATAAGGCATTTCAGGCCAGTAAGGGCCAATGTAGGGCATCGTCGCCGCAGAATTATACTGTCGTAAGTGCCAAAATGGCAATTTTCGGTTTTTTCGATAGATATACTTAGTTTTTTCTGCTCTTTCCAAAACTTCAATCCGTTTTATCGTACGAGCTATAGTTTCGGAGTTATCCAATTTTAATTTGTCGTAAGTCCATAGTACTTCAAACATTTTTAGCTACTTGGTCGTATCTCCTGTTTTTTAATTATACAACAAAATTTCAAACAAAAAAATTATTTCATAATGTCGTATATACCATTTAAATAATTTTTGTCGTAAGTCACAATTTTTTTTAAAAGCTGTATTTTGTCGTAAGTCATACGATCAACCAATGAAATCAAAGTATTTCATCACGTGATCCAAATGTAATATATAAATAAAAAATTTTTTAGTTTTCCTTTTAGTCTGTTGGTATTACTCGAAGGATGAGGAACGTGATTCGGTGTTTATAAATTAGTGATTAACTAGAAAAATAAAACGAAATTATTAGTTAAGTGAAAATGAGCTCTCCAGCTAAAGATATTCCATCTCATCTTACCTGGTAAATATTAATTAATTACAAAACGGGACATATAGGATAATAAAATTCTCACAGAAACAACAAAAGTGCGACCATGATTTAGTTTGTAATTGTTGTAATGCAATAGAAAGAGCAAAACACACCTAATCGTGCGCCAATACATTTTTAACGGTTAATTTTTTGTATGTCTTTTTTGTCCGTTATTCACTTTTCCGTTATGCTAAAATAAAAAAATATGCGTTTATGATCTCATTTGTATTGTTTTTGTGTAAGTTTGTTTCTCGCTCGGTTTATTATTAATATGCCGCTTGATATTGCCGCTTGTATTCCCGTTAATGTTATGTCGTTGGTTCTAATTTAAATAATGATTAAAGGTTGTACGATGCTATGATGTGC
Organism: Tipula vernalis; assembly: GCA_958295665.1. Lineage (NCBI taxonomy): Eukaryota > Metazoa > Arthropoda > Insecta > Diptera > Tipulidae > Tipula > Tipula vernalis. Next base: position 5,794,538 of record OY282558.1, read on the forward strand.
TCAGAAAATGAAAGTAATAATGAATCGTTTGACAGTGATCATTCACTTAATGGCTTCGGTTCATTCGATGATTCTGACGTCGACCCGGATTTTAAAGCAATTAATTCATCTTGCAGTGAAGAATCGTATACTCCTCGTTGTAAAAAACGTAAGTATATTTTATTTAATTATAAAGCGATAATTTATTAATCGAATGTATTAATTTCTTTTACAGAAAAACCTAAGCACTCCAAAAATAAGTTTTTAAAATCCCTTGAACTTTCTAGCGTCAAGAATAATAATTTAAAATCGTGTAAAAATAAAAATGAAAAGACTGCGGAACAAAAAACGATTATTGTTAACCAGCCCGAAAATGACGAAACTTTAAGCGACCAGAATGTCGCTAGCTTACCAACTTTGACAAGAAAAAGAAAAGTTAACCCACTGCTTTGGAAATCAGTCATTAGGAAAAATCTTAGAAATCAAGGAAAAGAGTACCAAGATTCAAAATTAAAATGGCACCCAGCAAGATCAGCTGTAATCGGTAAATGCGATTGTTCGTCCAGATGCTATACAGTGTTTTCGGAGGCTGATCAAAAAAACATAAACGCCACATTTTGGTCCCTTGATGCTACTGGTAAAAACCACTTCTATAGTAAATTTATAAAGAAAATGCCAATTTCAAGAAAACGGACAACGAAACTTATTTCTCGCAGAAGCTGTACCTACGAATACCGGTTTGAAAAAGATTTTGAGACTCATTTAGTGTGCAAGCAATTTTTTTTTAAAACTTTGAACATCAGTGAAAGAAGGGTTTATTATTTTTTTAAAAAAACTGAGGAAGCTCCCAAACCCAATGTCGGGATTGCATCACCAACATTGCAAGGCAAACACACTAAACGAAAAATTCGTTCAGATCAAGTTCAAGGGGTCCATAACCATATTCTAAGTTTTCCGATAGTAGATTCGCATTACTGCAGGGCTTCCTCTTCAAAAAAATATTTGGAGCAGGGTCTTAATATAAACAAAATGTACCGACTCGACCGCGAAAAATATAAATCACCTGTGAAACATCATATGTATTCTAAAATATTCAATGAACAATACAATTATTCATTTTTTAAACCTAAGAAAGATGTATGTGATAAATGTTCAGAATTTGAAGCCAAGAATTTAATGTCTTCAACAGAAACAGTTGAATACGATAACCATAAAAAGTTTGTCACAGCAGCTCGTGAAGAAAAGCAAAGAGATAAACACACAAATACAAGTAATGGTACAACAGCTATAGTGAGCTATGACCTGCAGAACGTTTTCAATCTACCTAAAGCAAACGCATCGAATTTTTTTTATAAACGGAAGTTTGCAGTCTACAATTTAACTGGCTACTGCCACATAAATAAAAAAACCTACTGTGCAATTTGGCATGAGCTAGTTAAAGGTCGAGCTGGAAACGACATTGCTTCTTCACTCATTAGCATTTTAACACGCGTGGTACGAGATAATCCGGATATTACTGAAATTATATTATGGAGTGATTCTTGTATTCCACAAAATAAGAATCGTCTTACCTCAATTGCTCTTTTAGATTTTTTAAGCAAGAATCATAATATATCCCGGATAACACAGAAATTTTCGGAGCCTGGACATTCTACTATCCAAGAAATAGATGCTGTACATAGCGTCATAGACAGACATCTAAAGCACATCAACATATACAGTCCTGTATCATTAATGCACCAACTGAAGTCTTTCAGTTATCCTAACGTTACGTTAGATATTTATCAAATGCGTGATAAAGATTTTCTTAATTACGATACTGCCTCAAAAACTCTCTTGTTTCCACCATACAACTCGTTGAGATGTTTAATTTATAACAAGACAAATTTAAATATTGTGCAATATAAAGAAACATATTCAGATGTTTCTCCAAAACAAATCGAAATATTTAAGAAAGTTGGTAAACGGAATCAGAAGCAAAGTTCCGCTATATTAACTGAGCAGTTACCAAAAATTAAACCAAGTGTGTTTAAGCCACAACTAACAAAGGAGAAATCAAAGGATATACATTCCATGTTAAAATATATGCCGGACATCGATGCAGCGTTCTATAAGGCTTATTTAAAATAATCTGTGTTATTACGTTAAAATTATTTTTAGTTTTTTTTTATGATTATGAATTATTAATGTGAATTATAGTAATTTTGATTTTACAATAAATGAAATAAACCAAAGAAATATTCAGAGTTTACATTATTTAGTAAAATTACCTGCTCAATAAACTTAATTCTTTCAAATTCTGCAGTAACGTTGCTGTGTCTGAAAAATGTTTAAATTTTTTATCATAACTCCACTAATTTGTATTGTTTTTCACTTACAGAATAATGAGAGATGAATTGTCGTATCTCCATAAAATTTGTCGTATATCCACGTTTCGTAACATATTGAAAACTCATATTGTCGTAAGTAAAACTGTCAACGATTTTTCCGGAAAACTATAGGACATACTATTAAAAGGTAGTAAACCTAAGAATCTAACCGGAGAAAGCTTTTTATTGCTATTTTCAAACATAAATAATTAAAATTTTAAATAGTTAAAAATGGGTTTTGAACTTTGATCGTCATTTTCTCAAAACCAGTTTTTTGGAGTTACGACAGTATAATTCTGTGGCGACGATATTATTTGTTGTTTGCCCCAAAAAAACGCATGTTCCTAATTCAACAAGATGTGCCCCCCCCCCCCTTAACATTTTCGTTGTCTTCAATTATGTCTATGTTAAACAGAAATGGACCCAAAAGCATCGATATTTTGTGTTTTCAATATATCTGATTAAAGTCACAAAAATTCCAACATTCCCTCCAAAGTGCGATAGTCCTAAAATTAATTCAAAAATTCATAGTAGCAGCCCTAAGTAAACTATACAGCACTTCTATCAGTGCATGCAACAATGGTTAAGAACCACTGATTTAATCTATACTTAAACATGTAGGTATATAAAACCAAGACTTGACTTTAATTTTGTTATTCTTATCTTGAAATGGTGCAATATTACCGTCTATTGATAATCAATAACAATTACAAAGCAATTATTATTCTGACAGTAAAATAAAGGCCTTGTACCTCCAAAATTACCTAAGCAAAATTTTTTAGATTCATTATTCACAACATGTGTGATTGTGTGTTGATACTATGTACTTAGGTATATTTATGTTTGTTTGTATTGTATCTTATACACAAGCACAAATTATCTGTCGTGGAATTGGAAAATGTTTCACGATTAAATCACTGGTGTGTGTAGAATGATAAATTTTATTATAATTAATAATTGTCAATAATTTGTAGCATGACATCATTTATATTCTATGTTTTGCACAAAAATTGTCGTTAATTTACTGCAAATCACTATTTGGTTTTACTTCTTTATCTATAGTCCGCTTATCTTAAGATGTTGATAACAAAATACTGTAATCAATCTCGTTATTTCACCACATTTTATTTCTAAACAATACAATAATTACAAAACATTTATTTTTTACTTATTTCTTGGTGTAATCCTTAAATTAAGGCCACCGATCGCTGCATACGAATTCTCAAAAGGTTTAAATTCTAGTTCACGTGGTGTACTGGGTGCCAAATCGATATTAAACTTTGACATAATCGAAAATAATCCTAATTTTGATTGCATTAATCCCATACGCATTCCAATACAGTTACGTGGTCCATCCCCAAATGGCATATAGGTGAATGGTATAATTTTGGCTTTCTCCTCAGATGTGAAACGATCCGGATTAAAGACATTAGGATTTGGGAAATATTTTGGATCATTTTGCAAGGCGTACGTATCGATAAAAACTAGTTCGTCTTTCTGCAAAACAATATCGTGATTTGGTATTTTGTATGGTTTGGTGACACTCCGGAATAATGCTGTCACCGGTGGATAACGTCTCATCGACTCATCGATAGTTTGTTCTAGATATTTCATTTCGCTTATAGATTCGTACGTTACTTTTCCATCATGTTTCTTCAGCACCTCATCGATTTCCTGGTGGAGACGTTTCTGAATTTCCTTATTTTTGGCTACCTCATACAATGCGAATGAAGCTGCAGTCGACGATGTTTCAAAACCGCCCAAGAAGAATATAAATATTTGTGCCGCTGTTTCATTAACGGTTAGTTGTTTTTTCTTTTCTATATAAAATAAAATAAAAATAAACACTAAATAAACACTATTAACACTAACTCACCATCAACAATTTCCGTGCTCCATGGATCATTATCATTCACCGTGTTCCCGTTACGCAATTTCACTAATAATTGCAGAAAATCATGACGCACCACTTTTTTATTCTCACGTAAATCCAAACTCTGTTCCGTCACCGTTTTCATAAATTCTGCCAATTCGGGATCAAATGATCTTATCCCAAGTATTTTCGCCAATTTCGGTGCACAAAAAGCGACAATTTCACGAATTCTTTGTACGGTTGAATTATTATGAAACGCAAGCTCGCCCATTTTACGGAATTTATCATGTGGATTGTTGATTGTATCGGTTTCAATACCAAACGCAACCGATGTTATAACATCATTTGAGAAGCATGCCATCAATTCTTTCGCCTCATAAATATCGTTGTCTGGACCACGTTTCGTGATGTAATCCTGTAGGCGGACGCCAATTTTTGCAATAAGTGGGAACATTTGTTTTAGTTTACCTGATGTAAACGTGGGTGACAACTTATTCCGTAAAAATCGCCAACGCTCATTTTCAATATTAAAGAGATTGCCCGTAAGTGGATCCGCTTCTTCATTGACTGGCATTCCACGATTTACGAAATGATCAAAATCCTTTATCAACACTTGTTTAATTAAATCCAAATCTTTGATGTAAAACATTGGCCGAAAGAATATATAATATCCGGCAAATGGGCCCTTAATCCGATTATAGATACGTTGGCTTAAAACAGCGAAAAAATATTTTGATACTTCACCATCTAGTCCGGCGATAAATTTTGGTTTTAGATGTGGTATTCCACGGCGTGACCAATACGTATTCAGATACCACACATAATATAAAATCAAGGTTACTAAGCTGATTCCAATCAGTATGAGTACACCCATGATTAGACAAAAATTTAACGTTTACTCTTTGCGCGCACGACTCCACTTCACAAAGTTTTAAATTAAACTAATTGTGTTACACTCCAAAACCAAATAAATAATAAAAATTCGGATCAAATAAAAAAAAATCGCGACTGCGCGTTTCTTTATCAACAAAAACAGTAAAAAAACGCGAATTTGGGTTGTTGAAGATATATTTATAGAACGAGAATTAAATAGATAACTAATTGAGATTTGGTCATCTTTATTTATTTATTGAAGCCGCTTTTTACATCGAATCCGATACGCATCGCATTAAATTTTAATGTAGGCGATCGATCAGCAGCCAAACTTACATTGTACTTAGCCAGTACTAAGCTCAAGCATAAACAATACCAGCCGCATTCCAATACAAACTCGTGGTCCATCTCCGAATCATATGAACGTGAATGGTTTACGGGCGGCCTTAAATACGGATGAGAATCGATTTGGATCCTAAACACAAAATGATCAAAATCATTCATTTCGTTCGCCTTTTTATATACAAAATCCAAACATCTAGAAATTTCAAGACTTTTACAATAAGAATAGTCTAGAAACATTTAGTACAATTTAACCATGGAAAATTTTATTTTAGTAGAGTAAAACATTGAGCTATCAATTTAACTTATTCTATTACACCCTAGGTGTCACCGTAACAGTATTTAAAATTATTCGTTTGGGAGCGTACAAATTGATTAATAAATAATTAGCCTCAGCTACTCACTGCTGCAAGCTCTGTAGTCAATTAAATAATGCTACGGTGACACCTAGGTTGTAATAGAATAAGTTAAATAAATAGCTCAATTCTTCAATGTTCTAAATGTTTCTAGACTATTCTTACTGTGAAAGTCTTGAAATTTCAAGATGTTTGGATTGTGTATATAAAACGGCGAACGAAGTCGATTTGGGTTGATTAGTTTTGGGTAAGCGAAAGTATTAGGATTAAAAAGGAATTAAAAAGTGATGTAAAAGAAATTTAAAAACCAAACAATAGAGTCAAATGACGAAGTAGTCGTTAAACTTGAAAGAGTCAGCTTAAAGGGGCAGAAGCTGTCTCCCACAACCGATTGCCCTATAACCTCCATCCACGTTTCGAAGTGCCAAGAGGCGATGATAGCCTAACAATCAAAGGCGACATTGATGGTACGGGAGATCATTCGTGGAACTAAAGAGATGTTGGACACAGGAGGTGTGTTATCACAGGAAACTAATGGCCAAGAACGAGTGATTGCGAATACTCCAAAACATTATCAAAACCGGAGCGTAGAGCGGATAGGTGGAGCATATAGTGGAATGTGTTAAGCATTTCCATAAGTATCTTTATGGCCAAAAATTCCATTTACGGACAGATCACGGCGCTTTACGGTGGCTGTTGCAATCCAAGAATTCAGAGGGACAGTTAGCACGCTGAATCTAACGTCTTCAAAGCTACAATTTCCAAATTGAACAACGGAAGGGAAGTAAGTGCACACGGAAATGCCGACGCATTATCAAGACGGTCATGGCCAGTAGAATGTAAACATTGTGTTCATGTTGAAACAAATGAAGGCATCATCGGCGTTAGGCTTACGCAAGCGTTGTCTGATGAGGAGTGGATTTATCAGTTAAAGGTATTTCAAGAAATATGCCAGATGCTCGGCATAAATAAACCGAGAACAACGCCTTTGCATCCACAGCCTGATGGTGGAAAGATTCAATGGTATATTGGAGGAATGTCTAGCAAAGGTCGTTGAGAAAAACCAACAGAACTGGGATCGGCGTATACCGATGTTTCTGATGGCCTATCGACTCGCGATACATGACACAATCGGAATGACACCAGCTAAAACGTTATTTGTAGATAATTTACGATTAACGGGAGATTTAAAGTTTGGGGCTTTTCCTTCAGCAGCTTTATGTGCACAGGAGTACGTAGACCTGATGAAAGAACAACTTAATTGTGAGATGTGCTACTGTATGGCACGTGCGACTGTAGGGCAGACAACGCTACTAGAAAAGGTAGCAGTGAGTAGTGGAAGGGGAGCTGTCAAACTAGTAGAAGCAGAGTAGGAAACCGAGTTACACGTGTAAAAGTGAATTAAAAAATATATAAAGGTTAAACAAATTTATATAGTTTTATTCTGGACAACTGAAGTTGTCACAGTGGCGACGAGGAGAAGAACCGAACCCGCGAACCGGATTCTAAAACCAATTTGTTACCAACTTTTTTTTCGTGTTTGAGCGTTTAACCTCAAAATCAAAAAGTCTAGCACTATACGTATAAAAATGGACGCAAATCAAATAAAAGAATTGATGGAAACAGTTTTGGCTGCGGGTGATAAACAGGCGCAGGCAGAACGTGAAGCAGCCGAAAAACGTTTCGAATTATTGCTTTCGAAATAGCAGCCCAACATTTGTGTCAACGCAGATGAAAACTCAGCCGGGTCACCGCTGATAGTGGAAGGGTTCTCAGTGGTCAAAGATTTGTCGGATCGTATTGAAAAATTCATTTACGACCCCGAAAATAGCGTCACATTTGATTTTTGGTACGCGAGGTACCAAGGTATCTTCGAGGGAGTAGCCAAAACGCTGCCAGACGTGACAAAATTTGGACTATTATTGCAAAAACTCTCGGAACTCGACTACCAAAAGTTCGCGAACACAATATAGCCCAAGTTGCCGATGGAGCTGTCATTAGGGACCGCAGTAAAAGAACTCAGACGGATTTTTGGGTCAAAAAAGTCACGTTTCGTGCTGCATTATAAAGTCTTCAAAATTAAAAAAAGAAAGAGGTGAAGACGATAAGAGCTACGCAGCCCAAGTCACGCGTGAATGCGTGAAATTCGAAATCACTAAATGCAGCGAAGAAGACCTAAAGATGCTCGCGTTCGTACAAGGTTTTGTCGATTCGGAAGACGCGGCAATTCTCAAGAGGCTGCTCGATATGCTGGATTTACATTATACGCAAAGCGAGGCGATCCTGGAACAGCCCCCAAACTGAACCTAAACACACTGGTCAGCACCTGCAAACGGATGCGAACCCTTGAAAAAGAGAGGGCCATGGTCGAGCATCCGGAAACGGTAAAACAGGAAGTCCTGGTCGTACGCAAAAAAAACGCAATCTGAACGAGATTCAGACAGACCCCACAGCAAACTATAACCAATTCCACGAGCGCACCGAACCATTTGTACCGCCGAGACCGTGTGTTCACTGTGGGGAAACCATTTCCACAAGGACTGCCCATTTAGCGGAAAGACATGCACGCTGTGTAATGGAATTGGACATAAAAGTGAGGCAAGGTTCTGCAGTAGCTCGACGGAAAAATCCACGACGTCGAAGTAACGCGGTCAGCACCCACCAACAGAAATCAACAAAAAAAATTGTCACGGGAACGGTGGACGGTATTAAAGTAAAGCTGCAGCATGACAGTGGCTCAGATTTGACCATCATCTCGCAAGCAAACTGGGCGAAGCTTGGCGTACCAAGTTTAAAACGGTACAATGGAACTGCTGTAAACGCTTCTGGCGAGCCTATCCAGATCTTGGGAGGTTTCGACGCGACTTTGACAATAGGCGAGTACGAAGGTATTGGGATAATTTTCGTCTCACCGTCATCGCTGAACCTTTTCGGCAACGAATGGATGACGAGACTGAATTTATGGGATGTGCCGCCGTCAGTATATTGCCTCAGTATAAGGCGTCGCTCACACTTAAGCCAGAAGCAAACCCGATCTATCGCCGTGCACGGACGGTTTCACATGCAGCCTCAAAGCCAATCGAGGACGAACTGTTTAGATTGCAGTGCCAGGGTATCATCGTACCAATCAAGTACGCGGACTATGCATCACAAATCGTGGTAGTGAAAAAGAAAGACGGGCGCATACGAATCACCGCCCACTACTCCACAGGACTCAATGACGCGCTGGAATCGAATAAATACCCGCTCCCAACGCAAGAGGGAATATTGGCTTAACTCGCGGGAAATACAATTTTCACTGTCATCAACATGTCTAATGCAGGTGGAACTCGACGATGCTTCAAAAAAGCTGATGCCGCGATCAACACTCATTGCGGGCTGTTTCAGGTCAATCGCTTGCAACTAGGCGTTAAAACGGCTCCCGGCATTTTCCAACAATTAATGGACACTATGACAGGCGGCATCGACGGTGTTTTCCCTTGGATCGACGACATTATCATCGGAGGCAAAGACGATAAAACGCACCGCGAGCGCCTTTTCAACGTTTTAAGCCGCATGCAAGAATATGGCTTCACTCTCAAACCATCAAAATGCTCGTTCTGTCAGAAGTCCGTCGAGTTTCTGAGCCACATCATTGATGAAACCGGCATCCGGCCAAACCCAGCCAAGTTGAAAGTCATACAGCAGCTGCTACCGCCTTTGGACATGACCCAGCTGCGCGCTTTCAAACTCAAGGAAATGCGTGGGCCACTCGATGAACTGCTAAAAGACGAAGTCGAAAACGAGTGGACCAAACCCAAGAGACTGCATTCAGCCAGCTAAAGGCAGTGGTCGAATCTGATTTGGCTCTAGCGCACTACGACCCAGCCAAGACAATTATTGTGGATGGGGCGGTGTACTCATGCACCAACTGGATGACGGCACCAGGAAGCCCGTCATGCACGTATCGGGATCGTTTACGAAAGCGGAAAAAAATTATGCCCAGGTTCAAAGGGAGGCGTTGGCCCTGGTGCGGACACTGAAAAAATTTCATCGTTTCGGGTACGGCCGCAAATTTGAGCTGCAAACAGACCATCAGCCGCTGCTAGCCATCTTCGGTGTGAAAAGTGGTATTCCAATATACACCGCAAACCGCCTACAGCGATACGCAGAGAACCTTCTTGCTTACAATTTTGAGATCAGGTATGTAGACACAAAAAGCTTCGCATATGCCGATTTCATTTCGAGATTAATCGCGACACAACCGCTGCTCGAATCCGAAGATACCGTCATCGCAACAGTCGATGCGGAAAATCATGATTGTTTCACGATTGACACCACTAAATCGCTGCCAGTCAACTTTGGGGACATCCAAAAGACGACCGCAGAAAGCAGCGTGCTTCAAAACGTCGCGCAATCAGACAGATTCCACAACCAATTGTTGAACGAACTACACGACGGGCATCCAGGGGTTTCACACATGAAACTGCTCGTGGAAGCAAGTTTTTCTGGCCGGGTATGGATGGAGTGATCGAACAAGTGCAAAGTCTGCAACAAAATGTACGCTTCAGCAAAGTCTCCAACAAAATGTACGCTTCAGGCCTGGCCGAGTCCCAGGAAAGCTTGGTCACGAATCCACATCGACTACGCCGGGCCAATCAATGATTTCTACTATCTGGTCATCGTCGACGCTTTCTCCAACTGGCCAGAGATTTTCAAAATGCACAGTACCACCACAGTTAAAATAATCGATAATTTGTGCGAAGTTTTCGCACGCCAAGGCATCTGCAAAATTATCGTCTCCGACAACGGTCCGCAATTTGTCTAGGCTGAGTTCAAACGGTTCTGTGAGGCGAATGGCATCAAACATTTGACATCAGCGCCCTATCATCCTGAATCAAACGGGCGCGCGGAACGTTTCGTCGAAATGCTCAAAACCGGCCTAAAAAAACATGAAGGGATACGGAAGGGACATTTAGAGAGTCGTGCATTTAGAGAGGTTGGCACTCTACAAAGGAGGTGATTTTGGTCCTGTTCGGAACGAATAGGCTTAGGTGACACCTAGCGTGTAATAGAATAAGTAAAATTAATAGCTCCATGTTTTACTGTACTAAAATGGAATTTTCCATGATAAAACTGTTCTAAATGTTTCTAGACTATTCTTAATGGAAAAGTCATGAAATTTCTAGAAGTTTGGTTTGTGAATATAAAAAGGCAAACGAAGTCGAATTGGATTATTAATTTTTGGTAAGCGAAAGTATAATGATTAAAAGGAATTAAAAAGTGTTTTAGTGCGAAATAAAAATTATAAGTGATCTGTGAATTATCGTTAATAATTTTTGTAATTCGAACCTTGATTGACAAGACAGAAATGTAACAATATTCTATTTTTCGCACAACGAATGTTGGTAATTTACTTAAAATCACAATTACTTCTTTATCTAGTACGCTTATCTTAAAATGTCGATAACAAAATACTCTAATCAATCACGTTATTTTACCACGTTTTATTTCTAAACAATACAATAATTACAAAACATTTATTTTTTACTTATTTCTTGGTGTAATCCTTAAATTAAGGCCACCGATCGCTGCATACGAATTCTCAAGAGGTTTAAATTCTAGCTCACGTGGTGTACTGGGTGCCAAATCGACATTAAACTTTGACATAATCGAAAATAATCCTAATTTCGATTGCATTAATCCCATACGCATTCCAATACAGTTACGTGGTCCATCGCCAAATGGCATATACGTGAATGGTATAATTTTGGCTTTCTCCTCAGGTGTGAAACGATCCGGATTAAAGACATTAGGATTTGGGAAATATTTTGGATCATTTTGTATGGCGTACGTATCGATAAAAACGAATTCGTCTTTTTGCAAAACAATATCGTGATTTGGTATTTTGTATGGTTTGGTGACACTCCGGAATAATGCTGTCGCCGGTGGATAACGTCTCATCGACTCATCGATAGTTTGTTCTAAATATTTCATTTCGCTTATAGATTCGTATGTTAATTTTCCATCATGTTTCTTCAGCACCTCATCGATTTCCTGGTGGAGACGTTTCTGAATTTCCTTATTTTTGGCTACCTCATATAATGCGAATGAAATTACAGTCGACGATGTTTCAAAACCGCCCAAGAAGAATACAAATATTTGTGCCGCTATTTCATTAACTGTTAGTTGTTTTTTCTTTTCTATATAGCATAAAATAAAAATATTTGGTAATGGTGGCCTTTATTTTATTTTGACATTAACAATAACTCACCATCAACAATTTCCGTGCTCCATGGATCATTTTCATTCACCGTGTTCCCGTTACGCAATTTCACTAATAATTGCAGAAAATCCTGACGCACCACTTTTTTATTCTCACGCAAATCCAAACTCTGTTCCGTCACCGTTTTCATAAATTCTGCCAATTCGGGATCAAATGATCTTATCCCAAGTATTTTCGCTAATTTCGGTGCACAAAAAGCGACAATTTCACGAATTTTTTGTACGGTTGAAGTATTATGAAACACAAGCTCGCCCATTTTACGGAATTTATCTTGTGGATTGTTGATTGTATCGGTTTCAATACCAAACGCAACCGATGTTATAACATCATTTGAAAAGCATGCCATCAATTCTTTCGCCTCATAAATATCGTTGTCTGGACCACGTTTCGTGATGTAATCCTGTAGGCGGACGCCAATTTGTGCAATAAGTGGGAACATTTGTTTCAGTTTACCTGATGTAAACGTAGGTGACAATTTATTCCGTAAAAACCGCCAACGTTCATTTTCAATATTAAGGAGACTGCCCGTAAGTGGATCCGCTTCTTCATTGACCGGCATTCCACGATTTACGAAATGATCAAAATCCTTTATCAACACTTGTTTAATTAAATCCAAATCTTTGATGTAAAACATTGGCCGAAAGAATATATAATATCCGGCAAATGGGCCCGTAATCCGATTGTAGATGCGTTGGGTTAAATCAGCAAAAAAATATTTTGTTATTTCACCATCTAGTCCGGCAATAAATTTTGGTTTTAGATGTGGTATTCCACGGCGTGACCAATACGTATTCAGATACCACACATAATATAAAATCAAGGTTACTAAGCTGATTCCAATAAGTATGAGTACACCCATGATTAGACAAAAATTTAACGTTTACTATGCGCGCACACGACTCCAGCTCACAAAGTTTTAATTTAAACTAATTGTGTTACACTCCAAAACGAAATAACTAATAAAAATCCGAATCAAACAAAAAAAAAAATCGCGACTGCGCGTCTCTTTATAAACATAAACAGTAAAGAAACGCGAATATATGTTATTGAAGTTATTTATAGAAAGAGAATTAAATAGACAACTATTTGAGATTTGGTCATCTTTATTTATTTATTGACGATTATGAAAATTTAGATTTAAGCCGCTCTTTACATCGAATCCGATACGCATCGCATTAAATTCTAATGTAGGCGATCGATCAGCAGCCAAACTTACGTCGTATTTAGCCAGTATACTATGCTGAAGCATAAACAATACCATCCGCATTCCAATACAAACTCGTGGTCCATCTCCGAATCGTATAAGCGTGAATGGTTTACGGGCGGCCTTAAATTCGGGTGAAAATCGATTTGGATACTAAACACAAAATCTTTGATCAGCACACGTTTTATTAATATGCCGGATCTTTAATTAACCACATTTTCCGAAAATGTAAATAAAATCGTAAACAGTCGTAAACAGATCAAAACCAAAACTGCCAATAAGTTTTGGTTTCATGTATTTCACATTGCGATGGAACCAGCGGGCGTTAACGCGATATGCAAGATAACCAATTAATGTTAGAACCAATATTACTAGTAGTAATAAAATTGCCATTAGGTATACAACACTTTCCAAAATGTTCCGCGCCTCAATACTAGCGAAGTGATACTAAAATAAAAATGAAATCGAAAATTTATATTTTTACGGTGACACCCTTTTCAGTCAAGGTTCGAATCATTGGATTGAGAATAAAACAAAACAACTCAATTTATTACCAACGTATTTATTTACGATAATTCACAAAATCACTTTACATTAATATTCGCACAGTTTTACTGATCACTTATAATTTTTATTTCGCACTAAATCACTTTTTAATTCGGTTTTAATCTTTATGACTTCGTTCGCCTTTTTATATACACAATCCAAACATCTAGAAATTTCATGATTCTTACAGTAATAATAGTCTAGAAACATTTAGAACAGTTTTAACATGGAAAATTCCATATTAGTACAGTGAAAAATTGAGCAATTAATTTAACTTATTCTATTACACCCTATAGGTGCCACCGTAACAATATTTAAAATTATTCGTTTGGGTGCGTACAAATTGATTAGTAAATCATTACCCTCGGATACTCTGTACTCAATTAAATAATGCTACGGTGACACCTAGGGTGTAATAGAATAAGTTAAAATAATTGCTCAATTCTTCAATGTTCTAAATGTTTCTAGACTATTCTTACTGTAAAAGTCATGAAATTTCTGGATTGTGTAAATAAAAAGGCGAACGAAGTCAATTTGGATTGATTAGTTTTTGGTAAGCGAAAGTATGAGGATTAAAAAGAAATTTAAAAAGTGATTTTGGAATTATTGTCAATAAATTGTGTTAAATTGCTTTTTGTGTTCAATAAATAAATTCGTTTGTGTTAAATTGAAATGATTTGTTTTATTCACAATTCAGTGATTCGAACCTCGATTAACAATTGGTGAAGGGGATGAGATTGTGAATAAAAAAAATGATTCTCTACGAATTAAAAGTTTCAGAATTAAAAAAGGAACTTGAGAAACGGGGTTTGGCTACTGATGGTAATAAAGCAGCCTTACAAGCGCGACTACTTGACGCCATGGAGAAAGAACGGGTAAAACACTGGTCATCATGATTTTGGCGTGGAAGTAACGGATGCGGCAACCGTATAGAGAAGACAGAAGGTGAAACAAAAACATTGGTCGCAACAAGGAGAGCAGTCAAGCCAAAAGATGGAACAACAAAAAGAGCAACAATTGGAGACAATAAACCAATCAAATCAGGAAATGAAACTACAGATGAAACAACAGATGGAGAAAATATAACAACCAATTCATATTACAGGGTGGCTGAGACCAAGTGTTACCAAATGAAAACGCTGTAATTTTTTTAATTTTGATTATTTTTTATTGAAATTTCGTGGAATATGTTGAAAACATATTACATTTTATGAAAAACATGTTACTGCTCGATATGACCTCCTTTGGCTTTGATTATTTGATTCAGTCTTCCATAGAAAGCATTGCATGCTGACCGAACGTGGGCTTGCGGAATTTTATTCCATTCTCGAACAAGAGCTGACTTCAATGCATCAACACTTTCGTATTTTTTAGTGGACACCTTACTCTCCAAAATGGACCATATGGAGAAATCCATGGGATTCAAGTCTGGTGAATATGGTGGCCATTCTTTCGACGAAATCAGCCGCGGAACGCAATTTTGTAAAAATTGCTGTGTCGCTCGAGCTTTGTGTGACGGTGCCGAGTCCTGTTGGAATGTTCAACGGTTCGTACCAAAGTGTTTACGTGCCCAAGGTAGCAAAGCATCGTTTAGGATCTTTTGGCGGTACATCTCTTGGTTTACCTTGACTCCATGTTTGATGAAAACCAGAGGAGTGCGTCCATCTGCAGTAACTGCAGCCCAAACCATAACATAAGCTGGTGATTGCTTGCGCATGGCAACTCTTGTGTCCAAATTATCGTTAGACTTGTCCTCTAACCAAACACGATCATTTTGTTTATTCACATGCTGTTGAATGGTGAAAATTTTCTCATCAGAAAAGACAATTTTTGGAATCTCATCACGTTCGGCCAAGGCCTTCAATGCTCGTGTTCTTTCAAGCCTAACTTTTTTTTGTGCCTCCGTAAGATCTTGAACTTTTTGTATCTTGTAGGGCTTCAAGTGTAGTTCATTTTTCAATATGGTTTGAATGCTGTATCGTGTAACATGTAGACGTGCGGCTAATTGATTGGCACTTTGACGAGGATTTCGTTGGATTCGTTTCTTCACCTTTCGTATCATTTCTTTTGATGTTGCTGTCTTTTTAGGACCGCCTCTGTTGCGTTTAGCGATGTATCGAGTTATGGTTCGATACACAAACATTTTATTCACATTCAAATGCTGGAGCTGACGAACTATTGCTGTTTGTGAATTTCCACCCAAATACAGTGCAATTACACTATTACGTTTGAATTCCATTACGATTTTTTTATTAAGATATTAATTTAGAACAATTATTTATTGACCACATATAAACAACTAACCAAACTTCAATCTGTCAAAAAATTAATGCGCGAAAATGACAACTACACAAATGACAGCAGAGTGAAGTTAGTAACATTTGGTCTCAGCCACCCTGTATAGAGCGTTAGATGGGGAAAATTGCCGAAGGCCAAAAGTGAATGGATAAGAAATTATTCGAATTATCCAATTCGCCAGATGGCGAAACAGAGAAATTGCAGACGGTAATACAAACTGAAATTCAACACATTAAAACGGAATTTAAAATGGAGATTCAAGATGTGGGACGTAAATTACAAGCTGGATTTCAAATGGAGGTTAAAAGTCTCGAAAAATCACCTGAATCAACTTTCGCCGAAACCATCGCTTATTTTGTGCGTTAACACATGAAACTGCACAACCCATCACCAAACCGTCAATGAAAAAATGTCGAGTGGAAATCGACAGCAGCATAAACATCGAGCGGTCGGCACCAAGATACCGAAAGGGAAGCGGCAAAATCAGATGTTGGGCAGGTGAAAAAGTCGGTCACATCTCTCCGGACTACTGAGAAATAAGAAGGACAAGGGGAAGATCAACATATTCTGTGCAGCACAGGCAGTGGCCAAACAAGAGGGTCAAATGACGACGTAATTGTTAAACTTAAAAGAGTCAGCTTAAAGGGGCAGAAGCTGACTCCCACAACCGATTGCCCTATAACCTCCATTCGCGTTCCGAAAGTAGCAAGATGGTATGGACTGCATCATCACCTTGGTTACGGGAGTAAATCGCACGATTGTCCGTAAAGATGTGATCTATGAAGGTATACAACCAGCTAATGGATTGAAGTTACAAACGGCAAGTAGAGATAGTTCAGTAATAAAAGGCAAAAAGATCATGAAAATAAAGATCAGAAGAACTCTTTCCCAACACGAAGTGCAGATCGCAGATATTGTGAATGAAGTCATTATGGGGATGGACTTCATGAGGGCAAATGTCTTCGTGGTGGATGTTGGACGAGGAGAAGCTGCCATCGAACTCGGATTGTGTAAGCTAATGAAGAGGAGAGCGAGCCAAGGAAATTTCGGAAAATTCCTAGTTAAACCAGACAACTACTATAGAGTACCACTAAGGACTCTAAATCTCTCGGATAAGCTGAAAGCCATCAAGAAAGGGATAATTATCGGCAAATGTGACGAGGTATCGATAATAGCAAAATGTGAACAGAAAAGTCCGATTGGAAAAGCCGACATCCAAGGGCAGAAAGAAATGGTAGAACAACTTATACAGAAATGGACCGAAGATCTTACCTTGGCACAGAAAAATTCTGCACATCAACTACTCGTGTGATGTTCATATTCTGTAGTACGTCGAATATTAACGGAAGGACCTCAATGGTAAAGCACCGAATTGATACGGGAACAGAGATGCCGATTCCTCAATCACCCAGGAGATTATAATTTTCAAAACAACAAGAAGTCGACCGGATGGTAACAGAAATGCAGACGGCAGGTGTAATCAAACCATCTAACAGTCCATGGAGGTCACGACTAGTGTTGGTTGAAAAGAAGGACGGTAGCATGAGGTTCTGCGTTGATTACCGATAATTCAATGCTGTGACGAAAAAAGTTATCTATCCACTGCCAAGGATCGATGACACTCATGGAAGCCCATGAGGAAGATCGCAAGAAAACAGCGTTCGGTGTGGGTATTTGGCAATTTAATGTTATGCCGTTCAGATTATGTAATGCTCCTGCAACCTTTGAACGATTAATGGAGCGCGTGTTAAAGGGATTACATCGGAAGATGTGCCAAATATATCTGGACGACATCATTGTCATGGGCAAGGATTTCGCCGAGTATCTAAGGTACTTGGCAGAAGTTTTCGATCGGATACAGGCCGCCGGATTAAAGTTAAGCTCAAAGAAGTGTTAGCTGTTCAGAACTGAAGTAAAATATTTGGGTCATCTGGTAACGACTAATGGAATTCACACTGACGAAGAAAAAATCGCAGCGGTAAAGAACTGGCCAAAACCTAAAAATTTACACGAATTACGAAGCTTTCTGGGATTGTATATAGACGTTTCGTGCCAGGATTCGCCAACATTGCCAAGAGTTTACACGAGTTGACCAGGAAGAACAAGCCATTCAAATGGAAGGATGACCAGGAAGAATCATTCATGGAACTAAGAATACGGTTATGCGTCACGCCAATCCTCCAATAAATCTATAGGATCCTTTAACCTCTACATAACGTTGGTCACAGGAGGTGTGTTATCACAGGAAACTAATGGCCCTTATGTTCCATAAGTATGTTTGTCATGTGAAACCAGCTTTAAAGTATTAAACGTATTCTTTTTAGTTTTGACAGTAGTATGTTAGTTAGGTTAGAGTTTTTTCTGTACACGAACAGACACATGTAATTCTAAATATTAAAAAAGAATATTAATGTGATGTATTCGGGAAAGTATATTTGTATAATATGACAATGATTAAAATGAAACACTCCTCGTTCTTTTAATGTCTTTATGTGTCTACAAACGTTAACACACCAGTGTACTCCTTTATTATCATAATTGTTAGGTCTTGCCTGATTTACATAAGTATATATTTTACATCCCTATGAACCAATGATTCATAATAATACATACAGTACATACATACGTCTATCCTTAAAGTTATTACTTATTAATTAATTGGGTTGGGCTTGATATCTCCAAAAACGAAATCCCCAAGCACATAATCCCCAAATCATAAGCCCCAAATTAAAAAAACCCAAATTCAAAAGCCCCAAGCACAAAATCCCCAAACACAAAATCCCCAAAATCCCCAAAATTTCCCCAAATTTTGTTAAATAAGCTTGGGTTAGATTAAAAATCGCGGCGATTTTTAATCTAACCCAAGCTTATTTAACAAAATTTGGGGAAATTTTGGGAGTTTTTAAAAACCTATGTATTAGCAAAATAATTTTAGTACTGATTTATATTTATTAAAAAGTTTAAAACCACAGGTATAATTAATGTATCATTTATTACACAGTGTAATGTTATATGCAATAGATTTCAAAAAATCCACTTTGCCCATATTTTCGCGGTTGTTGATCACGTTTCTTATCTTTTTATACCGGCCCAGAGTGGTATTCGTAGGAGTTATAGTTTCGCCAGATTGAATTTTTTGCAAATTAGTCTGGACAACAATCATTTCATGTGAGAGTTCTTTAATGATTTCAAATAAGCCACAATTTTTTTTCCCAACTACAACTTTAAGTCTACGATGCCAAGCTTCTATAGAATTTTGTGTGCGAGGAAAATTTTCTTCAATAGAATCTACGACGCACCAAAATTCCGGCTTATATTTAGGAACATTTTTTGGACTTCTCCCACAAATATAGTTTTGTTTAAACCATAAGCATATTTTTTGAAAATCTTTACATCCGCAGTTTGTGATTAACTCATTATAATAAATTAAAATATGTTCAGTAGGAACGAAAGCCAAGCTTTTAAGCATTCGGACTTGAATGTTAAACTGTTCACAATTGCCATATTTTTGGGCCAGACCTTCCTTCTGCACACGCCTCCAAATAATTTGCCCGAAATGGAACAAGCATCCTTTGTAATTTGCATCCGGAAAATATTGTTTGGCGGCAGTCGAAATAGTTTTCTCAAAATCACTGATAATCCTACTGGGATTGAGATTTATATTCCTTTCGAGCGCCAATTGGAAAAGTTGATAAAAAAATTCATTGTACGCCTCCATTGTTTTTTTGCTCATCAGGCAAAAAATCAATGGCACAAATTGCCCGGCAATAAGGCCTTGAATAGTAAATAGTTGTCGGAAAATGGTTGGAACAACATAAAATGTTCCATCCATTACCCAGCACTTGCAACTACCCAATGTTTTTAATGAGGCCGAGGTCCCCAATATAATATTTTTATTGTCGTTGAAAGTAGTCTCTTTTAAGACAAAAAGGTCGCCTTCTAAATATTTTAACATTTCCGGAATAATTATGTCTGACAAACTTTCCGGCTCATTTATGGCCTCGTTGGATTTCCTTATTCGTGAAATTTTCAGCTTTTGGGCTCGTTTTGAAGGAATATACACGCGGCAATCTGGTTGGCAGTCAACAATGGATTTGCGGATGATTTGTGATGGTTTAAGCCCAGATGTACTTCCCATTTCCTTGAGACTGTTATTGCATTTTGATATAGGCAACAAATGCGCTATTGGGTCGTGGTTATGACATACCGGCGACTTTTTAATGTGATGTCGGTCATCAATTATTGTTGTAGTCACAACACTTTTGCACAACAGTTGCTTCCTTTGTGCACAAGACCAGCGATAATCATTTCTTTTATTTTTAGAATGCAAATGATATGCATATCCATCCACGAATAATTTTTCGTTCCCTTTATTCGATTTTTGAAGCACTAATTCCATACAAATTATTTATTTTACACAGCGACGATTTACAATCAATGTTAAATATGATTAAACAAAATCAAGAATAATCAAAACGCAAAAAAAATTAAAACAATCACAATTCTAAGATATAATGATCAGCGTAGGAAATAGGAATACTGTGCAAGATAAAACAATTTTACATACTATTATTATTAACGGGTTGAGCTTAAAATCCCCCAAAAACAAAATAAAATCCATAATGACCCATATGCAAATAATTTTTTGCTTGGGGATTTTGAACTTGGGGATTTAGTGTTTGGGAATTTTTAATTTGGGGATTTCTCAAAACCTTGGGGATTTTGTGCTTGGGTATTTTATTAATGGATATTTTATGCCTCTCCCTAATTAATTATTTCAATAAATTTCAATCTCTATACTTCATAGGTTTATTAATTTTATTTCTAGGCCGTAACGAGTGACTTTCATCGTCGTTGACACCAGAACTATTTTCCCGATCCGTAAAATTTGGAATTACATCACCAGATGTATTATTAACGTTTGAATTATCTGTTACCAGATTTTCACTTATTTCATTAGTTTCAGGAATTAAACTGTTATTCTTAATCTTATATCTAATCAATACTCTACAGTTACATTTTTCATTGTTATCAAATTCAATAATTTTCTTTTCAACATTTTTTTTATTTACATTACTTCTCTCGACAACCTTTTCCATGCCGACTGGGTGACTATTTTCTACGCGAATATGGATTTGATTAATATACCGTTTAATTACTCTAACACTACCCTCCAATAGACATAAATACAATCGCGGACCCAACACCCTGCTCACTGTTGAATTACGCCAACCAGGATGATTAGGGTCAGTATAATCACGTACAATTACCGTATCATTTACTTTAAAAGAACGCTCTGAATACGTTCGTTTCTTCACAAGTACCTGCTTCTTGTTATAATTTTCACCTAACTCACCAGTAATCCTCTCAGTTGGTCTATTAGCCTTAACTGGCCTAAGTAGATCTAATTTAATTTTCGGCGTAAAATTTAAAAGGGCCTTGGCCGGCGAAATGCCAACGTACAATGAGGTGTTGTACGATAGTCCGAGAGAAAACGATTCAATATATCTTCTATACCAATCTCGTTTTTGTCAAAACGTGCCCGCTTAATAGCATTCTTAATTGTTTTAACGGCATTTTCGGCAGCATCGTTAGTAGCCGGATAACCTGGTGGTGTAAGTGTGTGATGAATTCCATTTTGTTTCGTAAACTCCTTAAATATATCTATCTATCGCATTGCGAAAATAATTGTTTTAATTTATTAATCGTAAACAGTGACGTGGGACTATTTATCTATGTGAATTCTGCTCCAAGGCCTTTCTGGTATCTCCCAAGATATGTTAATCACCTTGGGAGGATTTTTCCTAACCGACAGACATGCATCACAACTTTTGATCATGGTTTCTATATCCTTATCGATACCAGGCCACCCTACATATGATCTCAATAAGGCCTTTGTTTTAACAATTCCCATGTGTGACTGATGCACTTCATGTAAAATGGAATTTCTTAATAATTCGGGGGGTATGATTCTGTATCCCCTCATCAAAATGTCGTCCTCAACAAACAACTCGGACCTTTTCATTATATATGGGCCAAATTTACGTCTATCTAAGTTACTAAAATTTCCAGAATAAACTGCTTCCTTCAATTCTAGCAAAACTTCGTCCTTCTGAGATTCTATTCGAATAGCCATCGTATTTAAAGGGATATCAAAATTTTTGCTAACCAGATGTAAGTATGTTGCAGCATTATCTTCTTCGTTATCAAAATCGTTTTTCGATGCAACAGGAGGTCGCGAAAGCATATCAGCACTGTTACATTTAATGAACCAAAACATGTTCCGACGTTAATTCTTTTTTTAATAAGTCAAACGACTCTTGACACATGTCAGTCCACTTAAACGCTTTATCTTTTTGCAAGAGTTCGTAAATAGGCTGCAATTTAGTAGCCAAATTCTCGATAAATTTACCGTAATAATTTATCAACCCGCAAAACGCTCGGATTTCGGAAACGTTTTGAGGAATTGGCGCACTTAATATGGATTCGTTTTTATTTAAATTGACCAAACCATCTCCTGTAATTATATGTCCTAAATACTCGATATGAGGCCTGGCAAAGACACACTTGTACCTATTTAATTTTAGTCCAGCTTCTCTTAATCTTTCAAAAACTACAACAATACGTTTGTTATATTCAACCATATTTTCTGCCCCTACAACTATATCGTCGAGAAAAATCGCTATTCCTGGAATATTTGCCAACATTTTCTCTAATTCCCGTTGAAAAATGCCTGTGGCAGGTTTTACCCCAAATGGTAAACGGTTCATTATAAAATTACCTATATGGGTGCTCCAAGTTACTAAATGCTTTGAGTTTTCGTCTAATTCTAATTGGTTATACGCTGAAGCTAAGTCAACTTTGGAAAATATTCTACATCCCCTCAGTTTCATAAAAACATCCGCAACTCGATGCAATGGGTAATTTGTTTCTTTCAAGTACTTATTAATGGTCACTTTATAGTCACACACATATTCGAAGTTTCCCATCACTCTTCAATACAGGCACCAAAGGTGTACCCCAAAGAGTATTGTCAGTTTTCGTTATTATACCTCTAACCTCTAAATCACGTAATTGCTTCTCAACAGCTTCACGGAATGCATACGGTATAGATCTTGCCTTAACAAATTTTATAGTGGCACTTTCATCAATATCCAATTTAATTTTTACGTGTTTTAAATAATTGTTAGGTCTTGCCTGATTTACATAAGTATATATTTTACAATTAATTAACATTACTATTTTAATCTAACAAACATAAAAATCTTTATGGCCAAAAATTCCATTTACGGACAGATCACGGCGCGCTTTACGATGGCTGTTGCAACTCAAAAATCCAGAGGGACAGTTAGCACGCTCGTAGCACGCTACGATTTCCAAATCGAACATCAGAAGGGAAGTGTACATGGAAATTCCGACGCATTATCAAGACAGTCATGTCCAGTAGAATGTAAACATTGTGGTCATGTTGAAACAAAGGAAGGCATCATCGACGTTAGGATTACGCAAGTGCTGCCTGATGAGGAGTGGATTTATCAGTTATCATGGAATGGAAGGAAAAGGTACACTGCCGACTTGGAGTGAGATCGCGGATAAAATTTCCATTGTCAATCAGCCTCCGTCTTGAGAATGGGTGTTTAAAACGATTGTGGGAGAGCACGGATGGCAAACTGAAGCAATTGCTACTAGTGACACCAAAGTGCCGGATTGCGAAAATCCTGAACGAGTATCATGGAGAATCAAGTGGGAGCCACATAAGAATTAAAAAAACTATGGCCAAGATACGTCAACGATTTTTACTGGGCAGGATGTAGACCGTCTGTGATAGAGTGGTGCCAGAAATGTGACCAATGTGCGACGGTGTAGGGACCCGCACGTAAAAGTCTTGGAACCATGAAACAATACAACGTCGGAGCACCATTTGAAATAATTGCAATGGATGTAGCGGGGCCAGTTCAAGAATATCTAGCAAAGGTCGTTGAGAAAAACCAACACAACTGAGAGCGACATATATCGATGTTTCTGATGGCCTATCGATTAGCAATACATGACACAACCGGAATGACACCAGCTAAAACGTTATTTGGAGATAATTTACGATTAACGGGAGATTTGAAGTTTGGGGCTTTCCCATCAGCAGCTTTATGTGGACAGGACTACGTAGACCGGATGACAGAACAACTTAATGAGATTCATCAATTTGAATGGGGGAAAATACGGATGTCAAGTGACCGGATGAAAAGGAAGGGCAATTAGTATGGCTTCAGAACCCGCAAGGAAAAAAACGATTATCACTGAAGCTGCAACCAACATGGGAAGGACCTTAGACTGTCATCACAAGGATACACGACGTGGTTTATCGGATACGGATGGGGCATCGAGGTAAATTAAAGGTGGTGCATTTAGAGAGGTTGGCACTCTACAAAAGAGGTGAATTTGGTCCTGTTCGGAACGAATAGGCTTAGGTGACACCTAGCGTGTAATAGAATAAGTAAAAATTAATAGCTCCATGTTTTACTGTACTAAAATTGAATTTTCCATGATAAAACTGTTCTAAATGTTTCTAGACTATTCTTAATGGAAAAGTCATTAAATTTCTAGAAGTTTGGTTTGTGTATATAAAAAGGCGAACGAAGTCGAATTGGATTAATATTAGTTTTTGGTAAGCGAAAGTATAATGATTAAAAAGGAATTAAAAAGTGATTTAAAAAGTGTTTTAGTGCGAAATAAAAATTATAAGTGATCTGTGAATTATCGTTAGTAAATTTTGTTGTAATAATTTTTGTAATTCGAACCTTGATTGACAAGGCAGAAACGTAACAATATTCTATTTTTCGCACAACGAATGTTGTTAATTTACTGAAAATCACGATTACTTCTTTATCTGATACGCTTATCTTAAAATGTTGATAACAAAATACTGTAATCAATCACGTTATTTCACCACGTTTTATTTCTAAACAATACAATAAATACAAAACATTTACTTTTTTACTTATTTCTTGGTGTAATCCTTAAATTAAGGCCACCGACCGCTGCATACGAATTCTCAAGAGGTTTAAATTCTAGTTCACGTGGTGTACTGGGTGCCAAATCGACATTAAACTTTGACATAATCGAAAATAATCCTAATTTCGATTGCATTAATCCCATACGCATTCCAATACAGTTACGTGGTCCATCGCCAAATGGCATGTACGTGAATGGTATAATTTTGGCTTTCTCCTCAGGTGTGAAACGATCCGGATTAAAGACATTAGGATTTGGGAAATATTTTGGATCATTTTGCATGGCGTACGTATCGATAAAAACTAGTTCGTCTTTCTGCAAAACAATATCGTGATTTGGTATTTTATATGGTTTGGTGACACTTCGGAATAAGGCTGTCGCCGGTGGATAACGTCTCATCGACTCATCGATAGTTTGTTCTAAATATTTCATTTCGCTTATAGATTCGTACGTTAATTTTCCATCATGCTTCTTCAGCACCTCATCGATTTCCTGGTGGAGACGTTTCTGAATTTCTTTATTTTTGGCTACCTCATACAAGGCGAATGAAATTGCAGTCGACGATGTTTCAAAACCGCCCAAGAAGAATACAAATATTTGTGCCGCTATTTCATTAACGGTTAGTTGTTTTTTCTTTTCTATATTGCATAAAATAAAAATATTTGGTAATTGTGGCCTTTATTTTATTTTGACAATAACACTAACTCACCATCAACAATTTCCGTGCTCCATGGATCATTATCATTCACCGTGTTTCCGTTACGCAATTTCACTAATAATTGCAGAAAATCATGACGCACCACTTTTTTATTCTCACGTAAATCCAAACTCTGTTCCGTCACCGTTTTCATAAATTCAGCCAATTCGGGATCAAATGATCTTATCCTAAGTATTTTCGCTAATTTTGGTGCACAAAAAGCGACAATTTCACGAATTCTTTGTACGGTTGAAGTATTATGCATCGCAAGCTCGCCCATTTTACGGAATTTATCATGTGGATTGTTGATTGTATCGGTTTCAATACCAAACGCAACCGATGTTATAACATCATTTGAGAAGCATGCCATCAATTCTTTCGCCTCATAAATATCGTTGTCTGGACCACGTTTCGTGATGTAATCCTGTAGGCGGACGCCAATTTGTGCAATAAGTGGGAACATTTGTTTTAGTTTACCTGATGTAAACGTAGGTGACAATTTATTACGTAAAAACCGCCAACGTTCATTTTCAATATTAAAGAGACTGCCCGTAAGTGGATCCACTTCTTCATTGACTGGCATTCCACGATTTACGAAATGATCAAAATCCTTAATCAACACTTGTTTAATTAAATCCAAATCTTTGATGTAGAACATTGGCCGAAAAAATACATAATATCCGGCAAATGGGCCCGTAATCCGATTGTAGATGCGTTGGGTTAAATCAGCAAAAAAATATTTTGTTATGTCACCATCTAGTCAGCAATAAATTTTGGTTTTAGATGAGGTATTCCGCGGCGTGACCAATACGTATTCAGATACCACACATAATATAAAATCAAGGTTACTAAGCTGATTCCAATAAGTATGAGCACACCCATAATTAGACAAAAATTTAACGTTTACTATGCGCGCACACGACTCCAGCTCACAAAGTTTTAATTTAAACTAATTGTGTTACACTCCAAAACGAAATAACTAATAAAAATCCGAATCAAATAAAAAAAAAAAAAATCGCGACTGCGCGTCTCTTTATAAACATAAACAGTAAAAAAACGCTAATATATGTTATTGAAGTTATTTATAGAACGAGAATTAAATAGGCAACTAATTAAGATTTGGTCATCTTTATTTATTTATTGACGATTATGAAAATTTAAATTTAAGCCACCCTTTACATCGAATCCGATACGCATCGCATTAAATTCTAATGTAGGCGATCTATCAGCGGCCAAACTTATATCGTACTTAGCCAGTATTAAGCTCAAGCATATTTTTACTTGCAACAATGCCATTCGCATTCCAATACAAACTCGTGGTCCATCTCCGAATGGTATGAACGTGAATGGGTTACGGGCGGCCTTAAATTCGGGTGAAAATCGATTTGGATCGTAAACAAATGGATTGTCATAGTGTTTAGAATCAGTTTGGATACCGTGCACCGAAACGCAGATATTTTCACCTTTTTCGATCGTTACATTGGTGTCCGGAATTTTATAATCTGTAATTGCTTGTCGTAATAGTATTGGCACCGGTGGATATAGCCGTAGAGTTTCATCAACAACTTGGTCTAAATATTTCATCTCATGAATGGCATCATACGTTAAAATTCCATTATGTCTGGAAATTGTTTCATCAATTTCGTGCTGAAGTCGTTTTTGGATCTTATTGGCCTTCGCCAATTCGAATAAAGTGAACGCTATTGTAGTTGACGAAGTTTCAAATCCTCCAGCGAAAAATATAAACACTTGGGCCATTATTTCATTTATCGACAATTGTTTGGAATTTTCTGTAAAATTTTTGGAGAAAAAAATAATTAATTATCATAATCTGTTAGGTAGCCAAAAAATATATTGGTACAAACCATCCACAATAGTTGTGCTCCATTGATCATCATCATCAGTGATTTTACCACCGTTCCGCAGTTGAACCATTAGCTGCATAAAATCGTGTCGAATAATTTTTTCGTTTTCACGCAAATTAAGGACTTGCGTTGTGATATTTTTCATAAACCTTTCCACCTGCTGATCGGATACTTTAATTTTAAAAATATCGGCCACAGCCGGTAACGTCATAGCCATAACTTCACGCATAAATCCCCAACCATCTGGATGCATCGCTCGATCACCGATCACACGCAATTCATCTCCCGGATTATTAATGCAATCGGTTTCAATACCGAAAAAAACCGATGCGATGACATCGGTCGTGAAACATGCCATCAAATCACGTACCTCAACATCTTGATCGAGAATCGAATCAATCTTAATTTTTAAACGATCACCAATGCACGCCACAAGCGGAAATATCGATTTCAATTTTCCACTTGTAAATGTCGGTGATAATTTATTCCGTAAAAATTTCCATCTTTCACCTTCCAACATTAACAAATTACCAGTGAGTGGATCACGTTTTTCGTTCACATATAAACCACGATTCACAAAATGATCAAAATCTTTGATCAGTACACATTTTATTAACTCCGGATCTTTAATTAACCACATTGGTCGAAAAAGTAAATAAAATCCACCAAATGGTCCCGTAATCGAATCGTAATCATCACGTATTAAAAAATTCACATTTTTTGTAAACAAATCAAAACCAAAACCGCCAATAAGTTTTGGTTTCATGTGTTCCACATTGCGATGGAACCAGTACGCGTTAACGCGATACACAAGATAACCAATTAATGTTAGAACCGATATTACCAGTAGTAATAAAATTGCCATTAGGTATACAAAACTTTCCAATAATGTTCCGCGCCTCAAAACTAGCAAAGTGATACTAAAAATAAAAATGAAATCGAAAATTTATATTTAAAATTATTCGTTTGTGTGCGTGCGTACAAATTGATTGATAACTAACTAGCCTCAGCTACTCACCGCTGCATGCACATCTCAGTACTCAACTTAAATGAAATTTTAGACATGTTTCTATTTAAATACATTCGTTTTTTATTCATACATAATTACGTTAACATAATTATTATATTTTTAATTATTTTATGTAATTATAACAAAAACATTAGAAACAAAGAGACAAAAATGTTGATTAATACTACATACAAATAGTTATTAAGGCTGCTCTTCAATTAGAATATTGTGTGTACACACTTATGCGTCGATAATGCAGATTAAACATAGAATTTTATTAAACAAATAGACATAACATTTAATTATAATTAACAAGTATTTATATATATATATACAAGTGATGTTATTAATAAAAGAAAAAATAAAATTTAATTTTATATATAATTGGAAGCCATATTGATGATTTTCTGTTGGTTTTTATCTTATTCTATATTATTATCTAAGACACAAACCAAAAAAATAAAATAAAATGTTAAAATAAAAATTAAAATTTATATTAGTTATTCTATTTACCGCTTGGATGTCGTGATGAATTTTTTATCGATGTAACGCTTACAGATACCCGATTATTAGTACTATTGTTACTGCTGCTGTTATTGTTACTATTATTGATTTGTGTGCTTGTTGCTATTTTTGGTTGTGGAATTAAATTTATATTATTACTACTGAAATGGAATACTGGAATTTTTGATGGACTCTTCGGCGTTGGGCTTATTATAATTTCAGATGGCGGGCTATTATTGTTATTTGTTGATCGCTCAAAATTCGATCGAATTTGATCAATATGCGATGTACGTTTCTCGCCAATATTCTTATTAACGGATGGCTCATATGTGGATGTAGTAAATCGGATTTCAGAATTACGCGGAATAAAATTCTCTTCAACGTGTTGGCGTTCGTTGGCCATAAAATTTGTTAGTAGAGATGCAGTTTTTGGTATGGTTGTGGTTGTTGAGTTTCGACTAATATTGTTGTTGTTGTTGTTATTCTGGATTATATTAACGTTTTCACTTTCAGCTTTGCCATTAACCGGTTTTACTGTTATTTCAGTAACAAACGTTTGATTATCGGCCGCCGCGAATACATCATCGTCATCATTGTTATTTTTTTGATGTTGTTGTTCCTCCTCATTGTCGGACACGTCGGGCGGTGTTTGCAATGTAAAATCTAATTTCTCATCTTCAATCATTATGATTGAATTTGGCTGAGATGTTGTTGTTGTCGTTGTTAAAGTTGTCATTGTAGTGACAATTGGTTCCGTTGAAATTGTAATAATACTTTCGACATTCTTGCTAACTTCGTTTACCGTGGGCACAATATTAAATTCCATCGATGAAATGCTTATACTGTTTACGCCTTGATTATCACTTGAATAGACTGGTGTTTGGTCATCGTTCTCAATTTTCTGATTCTCTATGTCACCGCCGCTACCGATAAGCGTTAAACTGATTGGTTGCGTGTCTAACACTAAATTGCTTTGCGTTTCATGGGTTTCAATTTTTTGGCCGTTCGTCTGCATTTGCATCAATTTCTTGAGCACATCTGATTTTGGGCGCTCAAGACTTCCGAACGGATATCGTGATACTTTAACATCGTCTGAAATATTGGTTGTACCAAAATTATTTATAATTTTAACATTATCTGTTATATTACTATTTTCACCGCCATTGCTCAATGATATTGTGGTCACCTCACTTTGGTGTGCACTTCCGTTTACTAATGGCCGTTCTTTTGTTTCGGATATTTCAGATATTTTAATCGGTTCCATTTTGGCTATTTGCACATCTTCTACCGGCTTAAGACCAAATCTATTATTAACAATAACGACTTCATCTTTTTCGACCTTTGCCAAACGATTCACAATATCTTCTGAATTATCTGTGATTTGATTAATAATTTCAGTTATATCTTTTTTGAGATCATTATTATGATTTGATTTATTGATTACATCCTCCATAGTGCCAAACTCATAGGCGCTCTTCAAACGGCCGCGTTGTAATGTATCGAGACCATTACTGTCCAACATATCTAAACGTGGCTCCTTATTTTCCAACAGCAAATCGGTATCCGAAATAGTCGCCTTCCTCTTTTTATTACTATTTGCACCGCTGGCTTGTGAATCGGAAATCTCTAAGCTTTGTGCCCGTTCCAATGTGCCATTATTCGATCGAAGTACAATCTCTTCGTTTGAATCATTTAAACTGTTTAATTTCATATTGAATCTAGATAGATCGCCTAGACTAGCAGTTTTACGTTCATTATCGTTGGTTGCATCGCTCCCTATTACCGTCTCATCCGAATCTAACGAAGCATTTGATGTATTATTATTCGCATTTTTATGTCTTCCATCGTGTTCGTCATCGTCTGACGAGGATGACGCCTGATGAATTGTAATGTGATCGGAATTTAATTCAAATTGATTATTTGCCGCAATTTTATCCTCTAGAGGCGGCGTATCGAAACCTAATTTTTTCGCTGATTTTGGTGTTGAGCTATTACTTGGGCCGTGCTGCTCAAGTTCGAGAATTTCTTTTGCATCCACCATCGCTTGGACCATTGTCTTGTCAACAAAATTATCCGAAAAGTTAAATTTATCGCTTGGATTGTCGGTTACATCGAGACTTAAATTTGTCACCATTGTCGTTGTGCTTGTGTCCAAATCGGCGTTGTCACTTGTTTTAAGCATTAGATTACCATCTGAGTTTGGTGGTGGATTTGGTGCTTTGCCTTTTGATTTTTTTGCCGAATCATTAATACTCTTACGATTGTCTTTAGCGGCGGTTGCCGCATTCATCATGAAACTGGGCATTTCTTGTGGAATTCCGTTACTGTCGCGTTTTATTCCGCTCGAATTTAGTATATCGTCACGCTGGAATTCACCAGTTGGGCTCACATTTATTTTATCTTTGCTACGTCGTTTGGCGGTTGGTGGTGTAATTTTCGTTTCATTATCATTTATGTTTGTAGCAATCGTTGTTGTCTGAGACATAACTACAACATCATTCCGCTCTTGATTTTGATTGTTGTCGTTTTCATTTTTCTCTTTCGATGGGCTCTTATTCGCGCCAAACATTTTCTCATTTACATTGGGCGGTAGGACACGGATTCCGAATTTTAATCCGCCACTCTTTGGTTGTGGCGATTCTTGTAGTTTTTGTTGCTTTTCCATTTCGATGCGACTCTTTTCTGGACTAATGCTGCGATTTTGTAATTTCTCTTCGACCAAATCCTTAATTTGCTGCTTAAATGAATTCTTCTTACCATTGTGCTCCTTTTCGTTTTCTTTGTGTACCGTTGCGGTTGGCCTCTCATCCATTTTAAGTGTGGGATAATTTGAATCGTTATCGTTGGGGAATAATTTTTTACGTGAATTTCGTTCAATTGTGTCTAAATTGTCTTGGCTGCTCGACCGATACAAGGGATGTGATAGAGGAGAATGTGATTCTTTTGGTGATTGGGATGAAATGTGTGAAGGAAGTACACCTTTTCCGTCGATTAGTTCGAGCTGTACATTATATGGTGATGCATAGCTTAGTATTGAGATAGCATCTTCTTGAACAATATGACGAAAATCGATCGTAATGCTGGTGATACGATCACCGATATTTACGATTTCGGTTGCTGGTCCACGGGAAGACACTTTTTTCACGAAAATACCCTCTTTTAGTCCGCCACAAAGTTCAATGCCGAGCCCCGTGAAATCAGATCCACGCAATGCGACCATCCGAGGGGCGGGATTCTTGAATGAATTAAAATAGGAAGGTTATTATGCAATTGAGTTAAATTTTATGCGATATACTTACACCAGCGTACGTATCATCAACAGTTTTTCGTTTATCATTGCTGACACCATTTTGTTTCGTCATCCATTTTGTGTCAAGCGGTGACTGTGTTTTATTACCTTCATTTTTGAATGCTGGATTATCGAATGCAAAATCATTTTTGGCATTTTCCGGATCATCAATCACGAGCTGTGCACCTGAAATAACAAAAAAGAATAAACTTTGGTTAGCCTACGTACGTATCACAATAAAATTTTAAATAAAATACGAATTGTGTAATATGATTGTAAATCCTACATGAGCTCGAGACTTGGGCGTAATTATAAGAAGCGTTCACATACGTATTTTTCTAATTTGCATTGTGAACGAAGTTTTCTTATATGCAAAAATGCGAACAACCATCCAATTACAATAGAAACAACAACTTTAACAGACATTGAAGCTCATTAAGAAACCAAATATTTATTGAAAGGTAATTTGAATTTTAAATTATTGTTCGGGGAGTGCCTCGCAAATCTCTATATCAGACTGAATATCTGGTAACCTTTTTTTTTTTCGACTAGACACATAATCTACTCGGTCAGTTTTGTCATAATTTGCGACGGTGCTATAAAATACAGATTTAGGAACATGGCTAAAACCTTATTTATGACCGATTTTTAATTCGCATATTCTGTTATCCACCTTGAAAAAAAAAAAAAAATCTTTAATTTACACACGACAAGACATACAATTTGCCCAAGTGTTGGTATGTTAAGACGAAACAAAAAAATTCTTCTTAGATCATATAATCGCGAGAGTATGCAAACATAATAAACAAGTGGATATATACATTTCATATATAAGATTAACCTTTTACATTCCAATTATAAATTTTGTATATATAATTCTTTAAAAAAACCGCGACACAAAAATTAAAGTTTTCTAAAAGCAAAAAACACAGCACAAGAATAAAACTTGTTTGAAAGATGGACGATGATGATGGGCAATCTTACCTGCGTATTACATACGATGGGCAATCATACCTGCGTAAAGTCATAAAATCATAACACAAAAAGGATTTTGTTGGTTTACAGGAAACATATGTTTTTCGGGTGATGGGAAAATGTGGAAAGGTGATGGGAATTTATGCAAATTTTTTTTATAAAATTGGGAGCTATTTGTAAAATAAAAATAAGGGACGGATATGACCAGATACCCTATAGTGAGTGATATTTTTACCTTCTTTGATTTCAATATTTCAACGTAAAATATATTTAGTTATGCGAATCGCGAAATCAAAATAAAAACCAGAGACACAAAATTAAATTAAGAAAGTAAATAACAAACAAACCAAAAAAAAAAAAAGCAGATCGTGTTAAATGTGACCCCTTCAAGGTTACTTTTGTTTTCATAACATATAGTTTGGTACTTTTTGGTTTGTTAATTTTGTGTCTCTCCGGTTTATATTTGATCGCCGTTCTTACATGTTATCTGAATTTTATTTGTCCACCAAAAAAAAAAAAAAATTTAAACGAAGGTACGAGTAAAGAAGACATTTTTCGACATAAAAAAACATAATGGATTTATAGAAAAAAAAGTATCATGTCGTGAATATAAATTAAATGTTGAATCCAAATTTTAATTTGTCTGAATCACACATAAAGATGACACATCGTATCAACA
Source organism: Tipula vernalis (assembly GCA_958295665.1). NCBI lineage: Eukaryota > Metazoa > Arthropoda > Insecta > Diptera > Tipulidae > Tipula > Tipula vernalis. Next base: position 5,828,670 of record OY282558.1, read on the forward strand.
TGAAATTTGAATCTAATGGTGGAGACGAATACGGAGATTTTCCCTAAAATGGGTATAAACATTAAAATTGAGCGAATTCCTATTTAGAATTAAATTATATGAGTAGGTCTACTGGCTCCTATCTCCCATACATTTTACATAAAACAATTTTTGATATGATCGGATTCATTGAACTGGACGGTGGAATTAGTCAAGAGACTACTTGTACGAATCGTGGGTGCTAATTAATCACCTTTTAGTAGGTTTTTTGATGGTTTGGTCTATTTAATTGATTTAAATTTGAGTCAAATTTCGCGAAGTTGAAATATTTTACAAATTTCACTCAAAATTATAATACATATTTTAATTTGGTTCAGACTCTGGCGGCCAGATGCATATAAAATCGGCTCAATTAATTTTCTTCTTTCTATTATAACTTCAATCAAATTTAGTGGAAGTAACATTTCACATTTGGTGTGAGTAGTATTTTTGATTGAAATTATTTTCACTCAAAATTTTTTTTTGAGTTTTAACTGAGATTTTAACAAATATTGTTAGGTTTGAATTTTATTTAGGGTTGAGAAATTTTAATTTCACTCATATTTAACAAAAATTAAAAAATTTGCATCTATAGTATACGTACATATCGTCGCAAAGCTTATCCAGCAATGTTTAGAGATTTTTGTTGACGTTACATAGCACTCCAACAAGTAATTTCTGAGAGGGAAGTATTAAAATTTTAGAGATTAAATTTATTATCAAACCTTTGGCACGTGCATAAGAAGAGATGAGCAACTTCCATCGCTTTCCTTGCATTTGGTTAAGATATCTGGATGATGTTCTCGCTATTGTGAAGAAGGTAAATGTGATGTATGTGGATTTTGTAGTATTTGACGTAATGACGTAAGACAATATATTGTGTTAGAACTCAGAATAAGTTGTACTAAAATTTTTTGTGCATTGGGCAATAATTGTGTACCAAAAAAAAAGATCAGCGTGCATCGCCATTCGTTGTCTGACTCTCGGCTTATTAAGTGAATTGAATGAATAATGGATAAATAAATTACGTTAATTGAATATATAACGATTTGACTATGGAAAAAGCAGCTTCGATTGCAATGGAATAAGAGCTGTGCAGCACAAGCCTGGTAATACAGATCAGGCAAGACGTCAGGGTAATCAATGGAATTCAAATTATAGACCACCAAATAAGGCTTATCCAACGGCGAACAGTAATAGACTACTTCCGTGCAAACATTGTAGATTTACCAATCACCAGGAATTCCAATGTCGGTATAAGAATGTAGTGTGCAATAGGTGTAAGAAGGTAGGACACATGGAATCTGTATGCAGAACATCGAATAAACAAATTTGTAACGTGGTAAGCGAAATTGCAGATGTTAAATGTTAAACTGTGAATAAAAAGGAGGAGATTTATACAGTTGATTGTTTTAGCGTAAATAAATTATTAGATATTAATTTAAAAATGTTGGGTAAAAGTGTGAGCTTTGAAGCAGATTCAGGGACGGGCGTGTCTGCTATGCCTGTTGATACGGTTGTGAGAGGTTATGGTGGTGAGATTTTGAAAGTTGTTGGTAGTGTCACACCTATGGTCTCTCACAATGGTGTTATACGACCATTTAGATTTTTGATCATTGATAAAGCTCAGGTGCCGATAGTAGGGCGAGATTTTTTAAAAAATTTTAATATTAAGCATATTTTTGTAAACAACGTACATATGTAAAGAAAATACGAAATTGGAAGACATTGTGGGAAGTTTCCGGGATCTTTTTAGTGATGAAATCGGATGTTTGAGAAACGTGAAAATCGGTTTAGAAATGGATGGGGAAGCTAAGCCTGCATTTGTAAAAGCGCGATCAGTTCCTTTTGCATTCCGTGAGTCTATAGAGAGACAGTTACGCGATTTAGAGAGAAGGGGAATTATTACGAAAACTGAGTCTACTCAGTGGGGTACACCCCTTGTGCCAGTACTTAAAAGTGATGGTAACATACGAATATGTGCTGATTATAAGGTCACAATTAATAACCATTTAAAGGATACGAATTACCCGATTCCCCGAATTTCGGACATTTTTCTCAAATTAAAAGGTTGTAAACTGTTTTCTAAGATAGATTTGGCCTCGGCGTATAATCAGCTAGAGTTAGACGAAAGATCGAAACAGTTGGTCACGTGGAGTACGCACTTGGGCAACTACACGATGAACCGATTACATTTTGGGGTTAAGCCTGCTATGGGCATTTTTCAAAGAGAGATAGAGAAAGTTGTAGCAACTATTCCGGGCGTAGCAGTTTTCTTAGACGATATTCTTGTAGGTACGAAAGACGAAAGTGAATATTTTGATCGAATTTCTGCAGTTTTCGAAACCAAAATGTATCTTTGCGAAAACCCAGATTGAGTATTTAGGGCATATAATATCGGAAAAAGGGTTGATTAATTTAAATAAGAATGAGTCCATATTGAACGAACCGATTCCGCAAAATGTATCGGAAGTTAGATCATTTTGTGGGCTAATTAATTACTATGGTAAATTTATAGGAAATTTAGCCACGAAGTTACAACGTATTTATTATTTGCTGCAAAAAGATAAAACAAAACGTTTTATTGGTGCAATGAATGCCAGAAATCTTTTGATCTGTTAAAGCAAGAACTTAATTCAGAGCGAGTCTTAATGCATTATGATGACGATTTGCCTCTTAACCTGACGTGTGATGCTACTGCGGTAGGAAATGGTGCGCTAATATCACATACTTTGCCGGATGGCACAGAACGAAAGAATTATTCCACAATTCAAAAAGAAGCATTGGCTATAATTTTCGGGACTAAAAAATTTTTTCAGTATTTGATAGGGCGACATTTTACACTTATCACCGACCATAAACCGCTTTTAGGGATTTTCGGTGAAAATAAGGGAATTCCACAAATGTCGGCAAGCCGTTTGCAACGATGGGTAGAGTACATTTGTCAGCATTTAATTACACCATAAAATATGTTAAATCGGATAATAATAGTGCTGATATGCTTTCACGACTTCCGATCATGACGGCTGACGATTCAGGTAGTGAGGAAGAAAATTCTGCTACATATTTGAATTTGGTTGATAAAAGTGTTGATATTCCGTTAAATAGGACGACGATCCAGAACGAATTACAAAAAGTCGAGCTATTAATGGAATTGAAAGAGGCAGTCATTCCATCGGAGTCGTTACGAATGTCAATTTTGAAGGATGTGGACCAATCACACATGGGAATGGTTAAAACCGTGGGAAATTCCGGAAAGACCATGGGAGTAGGATTCATATTGATTATGCTGGGCCAATGTTCGACAAGTATCTGTTAATAATCGTAGATGCTAAAACCAAATGGATTGAGGTTTTCTTTACGAAAAGTCCGACGTCATCATTTACGATAATGAAATTAGAGCAGTTATTTCAGCAATTTGGTTTGCCGGATAGCATTGTTTCTGACAAAGAAGCCCAGTTTACGGCCGACGTTTTTTCAGAGTTCACGAAAGAAAGGGGGATTGAACATACTTTTACACCCCCTGGCTATCCTGCTACGAATGACGCTGCAGAGATAGCAGTCAAAACTATAAAGAACGCTATCAAACGGGCTAAGTTTGATAAGAGTGAGGCAAATATTGAAAATATTGTAAGTCGTTTCCTTGTGCATTATCGGACTACACCTCACTGTACAACGGGTATTCCTCCGGCCAAGGCGTTATTAAGTTAGACTCCGAAAATAAGGTTAGATTTATTTAGGCCTGTGAAAATCCGTAAACCGAATGAATCTGGTAATACATCTGAGTCGAAATCATGGGGTACGTCGAAACGAAGGTATAAGGAGAGAAGTTTTAAGGTTCGCGACACGGTTATTGTGCGTAATTTTACAGATCCTAATCACCCTAGCTGGCATACCGCGACAGTAATTAAGGTTTTAAGTCCACGCGCTTATTTATGTTCATTAGAAGGGAATGGTAGGACAGTTAAGCGTCATGTTAATCAGATGCATTTGAGTGTGATAAACAAGCATCCGATTTCCACGAAAACGATCGACGGAGAGAACGAAGAGATTAAGAATTACGTGGGGAACGAGAGACCAGTTTTGGATGATAATGAAAATAGGAACTACACTTTTTTGATTAAGTTAAAAAAAAAAATAGAGTAGGTCAGTTTCTGAGAGTGAAGAAGTTAACAGAAGTGGTAGTTCATGGAAAGATGCTAATGTTTTGGAATATGTAACGGATGCATTTTCAAATGTGGATAATTCATCAGATGTTGAAGGTGCATTCGAGTTGAGTCACGAGGAAGGTCAAGTATTACGACCTCGTGATCTAATTGTTAAACCTTCTAGGTATAGAGATTCAATATTTTTTATTTTTTTTTAATGTAATAGCTTTGAGGGAGGACGAATGTGATGTATGTGGATTTTGTAGTATTTGACGTAATGACGTAAGACAATATATTGTGTTAGAACTGAGAATAAGTTGTAGTAAAAGATCAGCGTTCATCGCCATTCGTTGTCTGACTCTCGGCTTATTAAGTGAATTGAATGAATAATGAATAAATAAATTACGTTAATTGAATATATAAAATATAAGTATTTTATTTCTAAATTACGACGACCACCTTTACCACAGTAAACCTGAATTTAATTCTACAATTGTTAGCCAATGTGTGACAGTTAAATTTACATGTGGAAAAGAAGTGAATGACCGTTTGCCATTCTTGGTCGTTAACGAATACGATCCATCGGAAGATATCTCGAATTTGCTACATTTGGTACAAATCTTTGAATAAATGGAGGTTTGTAACATCGGACTCACATCACAATATGGATCCCACAAAAAAACAGCATTACATTCCTACCGATTCTACAACATCCCCATATCCAGTAATCAGTTTCAAAAAGTAGTAAACTACGTTAAAATTTCCACCCGGATCAATGGCTGTGCAAATCGATTAATCCAAACCATTTAAACATAAGACCAAAGGTCAAATCGAAATGTACACAATATGCACAGATCAACTTCACTGTAAATTGGGAATTTAGCAAATTTCGTGCATACACTGTGATCGATATAGGACAGAACAGAACCCTTAATGCATAACACAAATCATTAGATTGTCTACGCCAATACGGGGCTAATCAAAGTAGTAAGAGACAATTGGAAATTGGATGCATAGGAATCTCTTTTGATGAATAAGTTCAACGATAAGCTGATGAATCAAGAAGTTAGTGTCAATTTGCCCAACCTTTTTATTTAATTTGTGTATAGTTGCGGAAATTCTCCTGTTTCTCAGTTTTGTTTTGTTTTTGTATTTACATACATACAAATCTTTTATATTTCAATTAGAGAGTACATTTAATGTATTGTGCAATATTTATCTCACTCACACAGTAATTTTAATATTAGAAACAGATTCTACGCGGGCTAGACTCTGTTTGAAGATTTGTTTAGTTGTAAAACAATTTTCGGATGATGACTACTTTTTGGTTGAAAAATGTTTAAAAAATGTCAAAAATACAAGTTAGCTAGAAGCATCCTTTAAGTATCTAGATATGCTTAGATTTACGACCTAAGTTTGGCATAATTGCTTTCTGTATTAGGTCCTCCCAATGGTAAGTTTAAGACACCACTTTAGGACAACAAAAGGCACAGAGGAGAAGGTAGAAATATCTCCTCACAGTAAAAGAAGTGGAAGAACCGGCAGGGCATAAGTAAATTATCTACTGCTGGTAGAAGTTATATTAGCTACTTTAAAGTCATTTAACGCCAAATATGTCTTAACGTAACTTCTTATCGATATCTTGCCATATGGAAAGAAATACCTAAGGCATACCTACTTGGTGAGATGCACCAAAACCTGCACATAACATACTGCTAAGGATATCGACATGTCCACAAGGAGCAGATGAACAATAAAATGCTAAAAAAATGGGACCTTCTTATGCGTCAGATGTACTAAAAATAGGCATCAATTATTTACTCAGTAAAGGCTTAAGAAAATCAAGCATCCGTTTTCTTCAAAGAATATATAATCACGAAATGCTGCAGACTGAAGAGCGAACACCACGGTAATAAGATTGCAGCAACATGCAAATGTCTAAAAAGAATTCGCAAAGAGTAGAAATTTCCAAATTCTTGAACAATGGAGCTCTTCTAATGAAATCTTTAGGGCGCTCATTCACTATTTGACACTCATTCACGATTGGATCTAGACTCCATTGGACTGGAAACCAATATTAAAGTTGTGTCTGATCAAAAAAGGTTGCGGTTGAATTTGTGCTAATCCATAGAATAGGCCAGAATCAATTTAGTGTCTAATGGCGTGGCAACCCAGATTATATCTAAAAACGATGAAACGATAAACGATGAAATTCCACTTTCATAATTTTCCAATTTTTGCCCTTTTTCTTACTAGAAAATGGTACAGAAATAATTTACAAACAAATTTTAGTTGATTTCATTTCAAATTTTTCCCAATTTCAAATTTTTGTCGATTCAGCTCAAACTGTTTTCGAGAAAATAAATTTTCGATTAATCGATTAACATTCTCCGATTAATCGAACAATTTTAAACGGTCGATTAATCCATTAATCTAGCCTTGGTCATAATAAGTGTTTCCTAGCTTAGAGAATAGTAGCTGCTAATGGACTGTTCCTGTGGTGTTCAGTTTGTTTGTCTTGTTCCGCGGACTGTTCGCTGAAAACAGGGTTCGTTTCTGAATTTATTGATATGAAATCGGCTCATGACTTCAGCATTAAATAAAGCACAAATGAAATCATCAATCCTTTTTGCATGCCACTGTGGTATTCGAACTCGGTACGATAGAAATACCTGCTTTAACCCTTTCACTGAAGACGTTTTCTTTGCCCTCTTTAACTGAGACGGGTGTAAAATCGGCCCGAAGCCAACTTTCAATGTCTACTGCGGCTTACAGGAAACAACATGAAAGTTGGGTCACTTCTCCTGATAGTACAGGACAACTTTACTTTAACTCGAAAAAAAATTGTGCAGACCTTAAACTTTGGTTATAGGTGCAAAATAGGCCAAAGTTCAAGAAACAAAAAGTTTAGGAGTTTTACAAAGTTGGATACGACAATCCTGTGAAAATGCTGGGTTTTGCTTCTGCCAAGAGTTCCTGAAAACACAGACGTAATGTTTTACAAACCAAAAATTAGTAGAACAAAATCAAAACTGTATTCATAAACAGACTGGCAAGGACAGTACAATAGTATAAAAATGTCGTTACTTTTGGCTTACGCAAAAATTCTTCTTTAAATGAAGTGAAAGAGGCAGGAGAGAGAATTGTTTTGAGTCTGTATGGATGTAAGACAAAATAGAACATTAGACGAATACAGATTTCATATGTTCCAATAATCGCTTTAAAAAAACAAAAGCTGCTCATTTGGATTCATACTCAGACAGAACATATTCTCAGGTGCAAAAATGGCTTGGAAATGAAAAGTTTTCTTAAGAGTGGAGATGGGAAAAAAGAGGATATCTTCTGCAACCAGTTTATACCACTATAGATGCTGTCCTAAAAGACGTTTTAGAATTAATAGCATGTAGGTGTACAGGAAACCGATCAGCTTTAAAATGTTCTGTAATGTGTAATATTTGCGAATGCTTTAAATGTAGTAATTGTGAAGCTGGAACTGCATCAGTACATGGCGTAATAGACTTTGTTCGAGCAAACTTTGATGATCGAAAAACGGTGGTATTTCTGTTAATTATTGCTATAAAATTGAAGATAATGTTGTCTGAAGCAGGTTTTATTTGAACTGTTTTTTTTTTGTAAATGGCATATTTCTCGAGAAAATACCCCTTTTTGCCCGAGAAAATTCCTAAACTTTTTTGTTTCGTGAACTTTGGTCTATTTTGAACCTATAACCAAAGTTTAAGGTCTGTTTCAATCAATTATTTATGTTGTTCAATCCGGAAAATATTGAACGAATAAAGTGTCTTGGATAATTCGACTATAGTGTCATTTAGGGGTATTGATTGATTTTCATTTTCCATCGTTTTATGAATGAAAACTGTGGAAATTTAGATGTTTATGAAAAGCTCCAAATTGTTCAATATATTTATAAATGCAAAATATTAAGATAATTGATTTTTGTCGTCTGGTTTCTGCTGAAGATCAGGTTTCGTTTTAACATTTTTTACCGTCTTTCAGGCGAAATATGAAAGCATTATTTTGTTTCAAACAGCACTAATCAGCACTAATTCGGTTCTAACGGTAAGGTTCCTTGGTGCAGTGCCTAGCGAATTTATTTCTTTTTGGTAAATATCAACACCAAATTACTGTAGAATTAATCCCTAAGTGGAAATTTGGTTGCACCCGAACCTTGCAATTAAATTTGGTTAAGCTTTCTTCTTGAATTAGTGTTTCTCGATAAATTTTTTCGGTTAAATGATCCCAACCCCTATTTTAACCTAAAGAAAGTTGAAAGGTTCAAAATTTAATTTTTTAAGGTATAAAATTAATTGTCTAAATTGCAACATTCCAATCAAATTTGAGGAACTTCGATATTTGAAATTTAGAATTAATTTAACATTAAGACACAACCTTTTCATTACGATCTTAGAATTTTAGAAATTTCAGCAATTAAATTCAATTGTTCTTGGTAAGTCTAAATACATTTTTTCTCCGATAAATTTCTTTTCGAACTCTACGATGGATTCTACGATGGAAAATTTAACGAAGGAACCGTAATTACAAATTTCAGAATGAAACTTCTAATCTCTAGAAATTCATATGTTCAGAAATTCTAAATTTTCAATTATGAATTACAAGATTTACAATTTTTTGTTTAATTTTGTTAGATTAGGAATTTTCCCGGACTAACTCGCTAAATTTCGAGTTTTTTGAATAAAATGTAATATTTTGTAAAAAAATTTTAGAAACAATTCTTTTTTTTTATTTTTTTTTTATTAGGCCTGGCTCCTACATACATTAGAGCCATATTGCAAAAAATTCAAATTGTTTTTTATTTATATCTTTTTAATTCTTATTTCAATAATCAAAAAAAATTTTAAACTTTAAAATGGATCCGGATTACTCCCTACACATATTCTGTCAGTTGCATATTTTGCATCAATTTGCTATCCCACTCATCCTAGTAAATTCATACATTTCCTTATAAACCAAAAATCCACCCACATTCATTAAATCACTTAGATTTCTTGCATTGCGTAGGATGTTGAACTTAGATCTATATTGCTATATCTGGGACAAGCCAATATGAGATGTTCAACATCCTCCACACTTCCACACAACTCACAATCTTTGTCCTCACTCAAATGATGTTTCCACAAGCATTCCGTCCAGTTTCCATGGTTCAGCCTGATTCTCTCAACAGTTCGCAACATTCGCGGATCTCCTCTGAGCTCCTTAAAGAACGGAATTCTCAAAGGAGTAACACAAAGCACTCTGTACTTCATTCCTTTCGTTAGACTTTTCTCGTTAAATTCACCCTCCCATTTTCTCCACAGATTCATCTGATGCAGTCGAAGTACGTCTCTTGCATCCTTCCTTTCGTACTCCTGAACCATGTCATTCAATGTACCCTTTTAAGCTAACATATCAGCTCTTTCATTCCCCTCGATCTGTCTATGTGATGGGATCCATTGTATGGTCACATCACGTTGACAGTCTCGAACGTATTCAAAAATCAAATCAACATACACATTGCCTTCCCTTCCACCTCCACATTTTAGCAAACATAAACCACTCTGGGAATCGGAAAATATTACTATTTTCCTTTCTCCTTCATTCACAGCCAGTTTAATTCCTTCAAACCAGATGCTATTGTCCACTTTAAAATACTTTTCAACATTCTTACACTCCATTCTCATTCACACTAGCATCTGTATAAACGATATCATCTTGCACATATTGCTGACTGATTTTTCCAAATATAATTTTGGCGATAACTTCATTCATTCCCTTATTATATTCCTCCATATTCAAACATACAGTAAGATTATTAGGAACGGGTTGTGGACCAGCATTGCCTATACTCAGAAACATGTTCAAATTTTCAAGTGAAATGCTAGTTCTATATGTCGGTTTGTACACTGCCCTACTTTGTAATCTTACTATCATTTCATTCCAAAACTCATTTTTCTTAGTTATCATTCTCGCCGACTCTCTCACTGTGATCCACTCTCTCTTGTAGTCAATAGGTGAATCACCCATTCCAGACCAAAGAGTGTGTATTGGGGTTGAGTTAATCGCCCCCAATACCAACCACTCTTGCACATGCATTTTCTACTTTCATTAATTGGCTAAGAGCCCCTTTCGAACCATTCCATACGCACTAATACCATATTCAATTTTGAAGGATATACAAGGGCCTTTCTTAACGTATCAGTCACCCTTGGATGAGCGCCCCACTTAGGTTTACTCAACTGTTTAACCACATTTAAACGTTCCTTGCAGTTATCTGCTAAAATTTTCATGTTTCCCAAAATTCATACTTCTATCAATCCAAATACCCAAATACCTGTACGCATTTACTTGTTCAATTCTGTGACTATCAACACTTTTATTAACATTTGCAACCTTTGTTCTGAAACTCATATAAGCACACTTATTAGAATTCACTCTCAGATTCAACATTTTAAGTTTTTGTACTAAATCATCTACCCCCTTTTGCGCTCTTTGAGCCGCCACATCAATACTTCTCCCTTTTCCAATTACTACAAATTCGTCTGCAAATTGCAGAACGATTTGGTTGTCTGCATTGATGTGGTGTATCTCGCTGGTATATAGGTTAAATAGAGCTGCAGATATTTTACTTCCTTGCGGAAGTCCAACATTTGCAACTCCCTCCAACCTAAAACCACTTCCATTCAGAACCATTTTTCTCTCAGTCATAAAATCTTTTATCCACATACATACATACGAAACCACATAATCATAAGTTCTTTAAATGTCCAAGAATACCGCAACAGCTTTCATATTATCCTTTCTTACTTCCCAAACAAACTTTTCCACACACTCGATTGCAGAGTGGTTCTTTCGAAATCCAAATGTTGTAGATGACAACAAATTATTTTCATTCACAAAATTTTCCATTCGTTCTTTCATCATTCCATTTAAAATTTTTATAAAAACATTTAACCTACATATGCCTCGATAATTTGTTGCCACATTTGGATCTCTATCCCGTTTAGGGATGGGAACCACCCTGCTCTCTTTCCATTTGTCCGGTATTTTTGAACCCATCCACACTTTGTTGAGTATCTCAAGCAAATTATGTTTTGCTGAGTCACTCAACAACCGAATCATCTTATAACTTACTCGGTTCGTCCCTCGAGTGGTAGATTTTGCTCTATCTAACACTCTCAGGAACTCTCCCCATTCATACTTACAATCCATTCTTTCATTTCTACTCATTCTATCAACTCCATTTATTACATTTAAATCATTGCTTACATTCAATACCATTCTTATAAATTCTTCACCTTTTTTTCTGTTCTCACATATCACATTGCTCACATTAAAATGTTTACCATTCACCCTATTAAATAAACTCTATACATCCTTAGTTGTGGTTCTATGTGTCATTTGGGACACATATTCCCGCCAACTTTTCCTTTTTGCTCTGAGATACAATTCTTGTGGAATTTCAAATAACTGCATATTTACACCTGAGTTGATGCTTAGAATATTAGAAGATTTTTAAATTTAATGTTTGATCATCGAATGGCTTCAAAATAACAAATTTTTCATTTCATCACATTTGGAGGCTTTTTACATTAAACAGATTTCAAAATATAAGCATAATTGAAATCTGTTGCTGAAATTAAATTGATGGTTGATTTTAATTTTCTATGGATTTCAGTAAATTTCATGGAACAAATTCAGTAAATGCTCAGTAAAAAAAAACATTGGGGTTGCTGCAGTTTATACTGAAAATAGAGTTAAAATATAAATATCCAGAATTTTTTTAATATTACTTTAAAAATTAAAAATAATTTACCAAAATCAAATATTGTAAAAAATTATTTATTAGGTCAGTGATTTAGGGTGTGTTACGTCGTTAGTTAATAATAGATTTTTATAATTGGGTGCATTAATATACGACCGGCAGCATGACAGAAAGTTGATAAGACATTTATCATTTAATTACTTTTGTAATTTCCCGTCATTACGAATAATTCAGAGAAATTGTGTTTTTTTCATGCACCTTTATGCATCCGCTTTAATCTGACTGCGTAAGCTGCGCAGCCTAACTTTCTTTGCTGTATTTTAATCCAACCGAATGCGCAGCTTTGCTTGTAAATTTTAATTTTTGACCGACTTGCTGTAAAAACTGCGCAGCGGCTGAATTCTTAGCCGCACGGATATAAACCTCTTATTTTGATATACAAATTCTTAGAATTTTTATTTATTTCAGAATTCAAAGTGACTTTTCGGTTCTTTCCACACTTATCCCAGCGTTGGCATAAATAAAATAAAAGGTCGTATAGGAGCGATGTTCTGTTGCTTGGCAAAAATTCATGAGCAACTAGTTTTTCACATTTCTGGTGGTTTTTTCTTCTAAATTTGTTTTTCGCAAATAGTGCGCACTGTCAGGTAACAAGACAAACATTAAAGATTTTTGAAACTTTATTGTTTCATCCACATTTTGCTACATGTAAATTTGGGTGACACAAATAATCATCCAAAGCCGAATGGCCTAAAAATGAAAAATAGGCCAAAAAATTGTGTTTTTTTTGGCTGATTGTGCTGTGCATTATGGATTTAGCATAAAGCCCAAACAAAAAATTCAAACTTGCCCAAAAATGAATTTTTGTGATTTAGTCGGTTCGGGTAGCAACACCTAAAGAGAGTAGCTACACTCTCGTAAACAAATTCTAAAAACGAGAAAGACCCCTTCTGCTATTGTTACTGAACAAAGTGTAAAGCAAATTTTTGGTCTTCTGATTTTTACTGTTAGTATCTCCTGGCAGCGATTCTCGCACATTTATTATTGCGCCCTCAGGTTGAGTAAAATTGTGGTACTTTCTGATTCCAATTATGTTTGTAAAATTTTTACTTTAAGAATTTGCTTAAATAAGATAAAATCGCCTTTTTTTACGATATCACAATGATTTATCTCATCAGAAATTGTAATTCGAATTTTAAACAATTTACCTGTTCGTATTTCTTTGATAAAGATTTTCTTCATTTCTTTAAATGTTTCAATAAAGATCAAAATAAATCTAGTAAAAAATGGCAACAATGGAGATAGGACATTTACCACATATTTAAGTTAAACTGTTTTTTTTTTGTATTTTGCGACAATGAAACACGATTTGGATATAATAGGACACAAGAAGAACGAAGTAGAGTCTCCTTTGATAAATTGAACTGGCAAAAGACTCAGAGTTTCCATAGTCTCACGAACGTCAAAAACCTTTTGATAAACTTTCCAGGAGTATCTGAAATCTGATGAATTGAAACGACGACTGGAAAATCATTGCAGAGTAAGCAGGTCTGATGGGTCAGAATCAGACTGATATTCGCAGTTGCAAATTTTCACATAATCATTTTTGTGTTCATTACAAATGCTCTCAAAATTCATATTGCATTTTCGCAAATTTTATTTACGACACAGAAGTATATCAAACTTTTCCAACCTGTTTTGTGTTGCTTAAAACTTATAACATTTATCCGAAGTACTGTAGAACAGTGCTAATTATCTAATTTTTAATTTTTTTAATTTTAATACAAAACTAGAAAATATGTTGAACATTATCGCCAAAAACTTCAACAATTCAAACAGAAAGTACAGAATTCAGTTTGATATAGCCACTTGGACGTCTTTTAATTTTTGTGCCTGTGAAGAAGAACGAATAATTCATATCATGGAACGTAACTTTTAGTGGATGAACGTACTAGCCGAAGAATTGCAATAGGGAGACCAGATCGGGATACAACTACAAAAAATACGAATTTATTCGCAACAAAGCGTCGTTCTGATGAGTTTCGAGGAGCACAACAAATCAACCGAAACTGTTCCTTCACTTAATTCGAGCCGCAATTTTTCTCGACATTACACCTCATTTTTAATCACTCAACACATTGTACAAAGTGGATTACAAAATGAAAACATTTGAACTCAGTGTAATATAAAAGAACCGGGTAGTAAGTATATGTAGAACATCGCGTACTAAAAAATGGAAAATCTAATGTATCCATGAAACAAATTAAATTAGATTGGCCATCTGGAATCACGACTCAGACAACCATTAGAGTTGTTTGTTTGTCAGTTTCATGCAAACGAGCTAACTTTACGGAATTTGTTTTTAACCGGACCTCAAAGTTTTACTGTCATTATCAGTCATTAAATAAATGGATTTATGATTGATCATCTTTCAAATAACACGGAATCATATGAGCCAATAAAATTTATTGATACAAATATCATAAATAAAATCAAGAAAGACCCTACACTTGTCTAACAGTCTTGTCTGTAGGAATATTAATTTTTCAATGTTATTTTTTATTATGTTCTTCCTAATAAAGCCTAACTTCCATTTACAGCAAAATCATCGTATTAACTAATTTCGCCTTCGAATTCACTTAAATTAACAATAAACAAACATATTGTAAGGCATTCAGTCAGATTTTCATTTGGAATTAGCAATACTACGTAAATTCTATAAATTCTATTACTCAGATATACAAATTGCAAATTTTAGAAAACGAACTCTTTGCATTTGGATACTCCGATGTTTAATTGCAAGGTTATGCGAGAGCTTAGCTACTTTAAAAAAAACCATACACTCTTGGAATTTACTTATATGAAGTCACAACAAATTTACCGAACCATTATTAATTAAAAAAAAAAACTAAACTTCTCGGAATGGCGTCATTTACATTTGTCTGAATTTTTATACCAAGTCATATGCTGTTGTTGTTTCAACTGCGCTCAATTAAACACAACAATTCCCCATAATTTGTATTTATATATGTAAATATTTTAAAACGTACACAACCAATTTCAAACTTATAAAGTAAATATCGTAAATTGCCTCATCTCCATAATATATTTTCATGCTGTTTTGGTGTTGTTTTTTTTTTTTTTTTTGCTTCATCTTAAAGAATTTTAATTTCTATTTTGCTTTTATCTCTTGCAAAAGTTCTAACGATCTAAACTCGATCACCTTGAAAAGCTTTAACATTTTTTTCATAGCAGTATTTTATATTGACGAACGTATACAATATGTATAATCATAACTTCACTAATCGATCTTGCAAATGGAATTTTGCTATACGTTTGAGAATGTGTATTTTTTACTAATTGATTACTAATTAATAAAAAAAAAAATCTTGTGTAATACGATAGATTGAGAAAGGGGTGCGGAATTTGTACGGTTAAAAAAAAACTCTCACATTACAAATTCACTATTATATGTTACTTATTATTATAACAAAATAATTATAACATATGAGACAAACATGCGACGAAAATCTTGTTTTATGTTTTCCGGTGAAAAATCACGAAAACATTTTCCATTTCTATAGCTTAAAACAATTCAGATGAGGTTTAGCAATTTCATGAGAAATAATATTCGCGTGAAGTAATATCATGTACCTACATTTTTTAATTGAATGCAGTGAAGTGTTGAATTCTTCGATACGTTCGTCATCATACATACTTTATTATGTGTATTTACGTCTATGTGTAAACATGTCATTTGATATCGAAACGTCTGTATGTACGTATGTATGTAAAACGGCAGAATCAAAAATGCAACAGTTTCAACAAAACCACAACACACATAAATTAGGAAGGAAGAAGAAACATTTATATTTGACATTGAAAAACTACCATCCATTTATAAATACTCTTCATTGTCTTACTCTTTAGTAGTTTCCTTCTTGTCTGTACTATGTACATATCATTTTTCTGCACAAACAAGATCTTTATTTATTATTATTAGTTTCTATGGTTTTTAACAAAAACAAATGACTGTAATACCGTTGTTTATGGTTATGATACCGGTAGAAAAAAAAAAACGTCTATTTGATTGCGATTTGTTGTTGTTGTTGTTGTTATTGTGTTAATATAAATTCTTGTGCTTAAGAGCAAATCGCTAAATAAATTCTTGACTCGACTATACAAAGTGATTTTCCACTCATAATATCGACTAAATGCGTGAAAAGTCGTAATCGCTTCATAAACGCTTTGTAATTTGATTTGAAAGCAGCAACTAAATAATAATTAGATTTTAATTAGAAATTTTTTTTTTTTTTTTTTTTTAATTACTCGCCGCTGTATAAATTCGTATGTAGTTACTAAGTGTTCTGTGTTTACGAACGAGAATAATCTCGTGGAAAATTAATTAACAACATACAATCGTATAGAATTCAATGATTTATTCATTTGCTATTAATCAGATTTTAAATCTTTCTGCATTTAAAGCCTTTTTCACATTGTTTAATGAAATTTCAAAAGTTTTCAAGCTTAAATTTGATGTTTTAAATTTATAAACAAATGTATGTAAAGGCCAAGATTAATAACAACAAAGAAGTATTTTCGGATTAATTAATTAAATGTAGCAATTCCATAATTTAATTTAACCCTAATCAGCATGGGTTGAGTCTCGCAGACTCATTTTAATTTTATTAACTAAAAATTGAATGAAAAATAATTTTTTATGAAAATTGAGCTTTATGTATCCTAATAATTATTATTTAAGATCTAGAATCACCTACCACCAATTTTATACTTGTACCGAGTATAGGCCTAACCAGACCATTTTCAAAAAACAAACATAAAAGCATGCGATAAGTCTTTTAGAGTCAATAAGTGATATAAGTAAATAAACTTGATAAGCGAAAAGTCCAGCGTTTTAGATCTTTCACAGGATTTTAGTTAAATACTCCAATCCTCAAATCCAAAATTTTCAAAATCAACAACTTTTTGAGCGAACCATAACTCTTCTTTTTATCTCTCTCCTGAAGTGTACCACAAAGTTGTGACACAACAATACCAACTTTTAGGTTACTTAAATTTCCGTTTTATTTTAATTCATCACATTACCTCGCAAGTTAAAATAAAATATAAAAGGAAATGACGTTGTTTGGGTCACGTCGACTGAACCCTTGTAGTAGCAATGCTTCTTTTTTGCTCTGAATTATTTTATTTTGGAAACTTTGAATAATTTTCAGTCAAAACAAAATCTCTCTAATAATTTGAGAAATTTGCAACAATCATAAAAACTTACCGATCGTGTAATCTCAAAATCTCAACAAGTCTTCAATAGTATTCTCGATAACAAGCAACCCTGGAACATTTGAAATATTCCCCCGAAAAATATCATCTATGTAACTCAACATCCTCCATGTTTATCAGTATATAGCTCAATGCTATTTGAGTTTCGGAAAAAATCACTAATTCTGTAACAAGGCGCATTGCAAGCCCTTGTAAATTTCGAGGAATATCGAGAAACCCGAAGAATTTCGAAATGATCGAATAGTCTTACATTTCTAGAATATTGTAGCTCAGCTATTCACAAAAAATTTCGAATACTCCTAGAAAACTCGAATAAATTCTCGGAAATCTGTACGTTAATTCAAAAATCTCAAAATACCCAATATCAACGATTTAATCGAATGCTGGGCTTAATTCAATCCAAACCAAATTCGAACAATATCGAAAATATATAAATATATAAACCTCGAATAATCCTTCTATTAAGAGAATTCCAATGTATGTAAATTAAACTACCTGTATTAAAAAAAAGTTAAGCCACCAAATCTGAAAGTTGGACGTCTAATGGTACGAGTATGTTTATTAAACGAGATTCAGAATTTTTTCAAAATTACGACAAATTCGATTTTATGTAAGACATTTCCAGCTCTCGTAACGTTTTTCTATACAATTGCGTGTTTGCAAATTGAGTTGAGAGATACATAATCGGCACTCAGAGGTTACCTGAGAAGGTGAAACAGAAATATGGATGGATTACAATAACTGATAATTTGCTTATGAATTCTAATTGTTTTGACAAATTATTTTTTTCAAAAAATTTAATAAATAATTCAAAATACATCTTACTCTCCGTAAAGATCGGTTATTATTGGGGGTTCGATTAAATGAAAAGTTTAGATCAACTGGTTAACCTTAACCGTTTGTGATTTGACGTTTCAGAAAACTGATTAGTCTGAAAAAGTCATGAAATTTCCGTACTATTGATATGAATTGATATGTAACGATTTTGAGAAAAACTGTTTCCAGCACTACATTTTATCTAAACTTGACAAATATATACTGAAAATTTGGTAGATTTGTGATAGTTCAACAACAAATCGGTTGAATTACCGAGGAAATCCTTATTTTGAAAAGTAAAACCATTGCAACGTCACATTGGAGTATAGGTCTAGTAGTTTCGAATTGGTATACAGAGAGTGCTGAATATAGGATTTCTCATATTTTAGTCATATTTTAGTAGATTTCGACAAATTGAAATGTCTAGAGAATTTACTTCTCAAGCGTGAAAGGCATAATAAATGAAATGTTTTCGGTTTTCCAAAAATTTAAGCCAAGAACAAAATCGAGCCAAAATTTATATCGTCGATTTTTTCGATGACACATACATACATATTTTTTTCAAAAAAAAACTCTCTCTCTCAGTTCCTTACCTCTACCTCACTAATAACCACATCTACCTCACAGTGGAACTTTCGTACCCAAATTTCCGAGTTTAATCCCAGTTTTATATGATATTTATTAATTTCTACGGGACCCTATTTCTTTGCCGCCATTGAAAATCTCATCCCATATTGTTCGTTCTCACGATCCACCAAACAAATTTGTTTTCGAAAGCGAGCATCAACGGAGTAGCACGTATGTTAAAAATTGATCTGTGTTTGGAATGTTAGTGGGTTCGAAAATTTGGATTAAACTGAATGCGTCAAAAATCCGAATGCATTTTGATTGTGGTACTATCAGAAGAAGCGATAAGAATGATACAACTATTTTACCTGTACTTGCAAGGTTGACTAGTAGATGCATACATACATTTAACCCTAATATCAACAAATCTAGGCAATTTATTATTTTTGTGTCTTGGCAGTGTCTCAAAACCTTTATTTTGATCCGTAAAAATATTTTTTGTGTTTAATATATTTTGTTCCAAAATTTTATCGCAATAACTCCGACACACTTTTATTCTGGCGAATTATGAGAGACAATACAAAAATGTATAAATATGCAAATATTCTGTAAAATTTATTTTCAATTTCACATTATTTCTTCAAAAATTACTGTAGAACACTATTTCCATCGAAAATTTAGAATTCCACAGCATTATCAACATTTTACAACAGTTGGCTAAATCCCAAATCTATACCTAAAAACCATCTTCGAATCCCATTTCCAGGGAACATGTCGAATTTCATCATTATCGTTTAATACAGGCAAGCCGCAAATAAGATATACCTTGTAGTGATCAAATTATAATTTGAACCCTACATTGAATTTAATATTTTGGTCACTGTACAAAATTATATATCGATGTCATAATTATTATTCACCTCATTTCGGTTATCTAAAATTATAAATTATTGTACCAGTAAAGAATGCACTCTCGTTGAGTACTGGTGGTGATCATTAAATAATAAAAATAAATATTATGTAAGGAATAATTAATTAATAAGAAATTAAATAAAATAGTTGTGCATGTGTTTTATTTATCACGAACAAATAAATCGTATAGTCGATGGAAAATATTGACACCCCGACATACGATATTGGTTAACTAACGTTTTATCAAAAATTTCAACGTGGTTGCAGACTTGCAGTAAACCAGTGGCTGTGTTCCGGATAATATTAATAAATTAAACCGTGTTTACGGACGTGTGGTACGATATTATCGTGCCGCACAACAGGTACCCAATGAAAATTGCTGTACTTTAAAGCAAAAAACTGTCGTGTAATTTTATTAAATTATAGAAAATCATCGAGAATATATTTTCGAAACATAATAACGGTCACGATATTTGTGATTAAACCAATTGCGCCTACGAGATAATAGTTTGCTGATCGGATTGCAACATTGCAACGTGTTGTCTCAACCAATAGGAGCCAAACATCAGTTTTACAGTCAATTGTCTACCAGTTTGAGTAACTGCAACGTGCTTGTGCTAAACCAACTAAATTAAAACAAACAACATTTGGAAAGCGGTAAAGCAAAAATCAGCCAAAATAGCGGCAAATTGATAACAGCAAATATTAACGGTACTGAGCATCATTGGAATACACGTGTGTTTGGAGTTCCATATTTTACAACTTTAACATCAGATTAGTATAACATTTTATTTTTCACATTTATCATTTTATTTAAAAAATTTGTAAATTTAACGTTCACCACGTCAATTTCAATATTCGTTTTTCTTGCTATCGTGGTAATTTTATTTTCATATACACACTTAATATGTCGAACGACGATAAACGTACAGTTAAGGAAAATACTGAAACCATCGCAAAAGTCAAAATGCCAAATTTTTGCCAGAGCAACCCTATGGCTTGGTTTGTTTTAGTAGAATCTAGTTTTGTGATAAACAATATTAAATCCAGTCGATTTGAAATACCACCATGTCTTCACGGCTCACGGATTTAATATTCAATTCCCCAAAAATCAATAAATATGATCACAATAAATCGATTATAATGACTAGTCATACCGATAGTGAAGGAAGGCGGTTAACAAAATTGTTAAACGGTATTGATATAGGTGACGAAACACCTTCTCAATATTATCGAAAGCTTGAGAATATCTCTGGATCGCCAGAGATAGTTACCAAAAATTTCTTAAAGCAAATTTGGATGAATGGATTACCACCTGCATCAAAAAGTATTCTAGCTGCTTTTAATCAGGACGATATCTCCAATTTGTTAAATACGGCAGATAAAATTCATGAAGTCGAAAGATCGCAAGCTTTAGGGGAGGTCAGAAACATTTCAAGTTCCTCTATAGTTTCAACAATCGAGCAATTAATCGACAAAAAGTTTGCACAGTTAACCATTGCTTCAACTTCCCAAGTGTTTAATAGGGGCAGACAACCATTTCGAAATGTTCATAGTACAAATCGAAATCTCCTTTCACCTCATCGAAACCGATCTAAATCAAATCGTACTCGAAGTAATAGTCAGGTAGCACGGTACTCTTATTGCTATTATCATTTCAAATTTGGCGCAAAAGCAAGATATTGTATGAAATCTTGCGATTTCAAAGATCTTAATAACAACAAAAACTAGTACCGTCCGCTGTTTACGAGGCAAACTGCGGTAACTTATTATCACAGCGTTTATTCATAAGGTGTAAGGAAACTAAATTAATATTTTAAATCGATACAGAGGCCGATATATCGGTAGTACCTTTTAAATATTTCCCTCGTAGAAACAAAACTCCAGATTACTGTTTAGCCGCAGCTAATGGTTCCAATATTTACACATATGAAACTCAGTTACTAAATATAAATTTTGGTTTACGAAGAGTATTTTCGCACTGTTTCGTAATTGCATCCGTTAATCGACCCATTATTTGGGCAGATTTTCTTGGTAGATTTAATATTCTGGTATAGATCTTAAACGAAAAATGATACTAGATTCGAAAACATCGCTGTCAGTAACAGGTATCACGGCATCGGTAGATACCCCGACTCCCAAGCATTACAGCATCAAAAATAAATTTGGAGTATTGGTCAAGAATTATCCAATTCTTACTGCATCTCCTGACTATAGTGCTCCTGTTAAACATAAGGTAGTCCACTATATTCACACAAAGGGTCAGTTACCATTCTGTAAACCTCGACGTCTAGATGAGAATAAATACGTAATAGCGAAACACGAGTTTCAACATATGATCAATTTGGGAATCTGCCAATATTCATCATCATGCGTATCGTCTCCTTTGCATCTCGTTAAAAAGAAAGACAATAATGATTGTAGGCCATGTGGTGATTACCGCCGGTTGAATGCATGAACAGTGCCCGACCGGTATCAAATCCCGCACATCGATGATTTTACGATGAGACTGAATGTACATTTTGGACTACAAAATGCGGCCCATTCTTTGATTTATCGATGAAGTACTACGGGATTTAGATTTCGTTTACGCGTATATTGACGACATTTTGGTAGCCAGCCGTAACGAAGAAGAACATATATATAATTTAGAACAAGTGTTTCAGCGGTTAAGTGATTTCGATTTTAAAGTGAAAGTTTCAAACAGTGAATTGGGAAAGCAAACTCTCAAATTTGTATCTCACGTTATTTCGAAAAATGGAATAGTGCCTTCTAAGCAACGATTGGACGCAATATCTGCTCTTCAACCACCGAAATCTATCAAAGAAATTCAGAAGTTTTTAGGAATGATAAACTATTATCATCGATTTCTTCCGAACATTGCTGACATTCTTGTTCCCATCCATACACATTTAGCGGTATTGCATAAACTCCCTAAACATAGTAAATCATTTTGTTGGTCAGATAATTGTCATAAACGCGTTTGAACGAGCACAATCGGCTTTATCTACGGTTACACTGCTAGCTCACCCAATTTGTGATGCAAATCTGAATGTAAACAACAGATTGCATTTTTTTGGCAAATAACTTATTTTTAGCAATATTTAGAGTAAAGCTCTCTTTTGTTTGATATTCACAACAAATTTTGACGCGATGTTCACAAAAAATTTTGAATTTACCTGAAAACTTCGAATAAAATTAGAATCCTACTTCAATTCCGGAAATCTAGCTTAACCCAAAAGCTTCAAAATCTCGAATTTCGAGAATCTCATTTTTGTGAGATCGTGGCACTAAGTGCTATGCTAATAAACTCCAAAAATAATAAAACTCAAACAATTTCTATCACTTAATACTCAACACCAAGCAAATCTCAAATAAGCTTAAAATCTCGATCTATCAGAATAATTCTTAACAAATCTCATCTGCAGCACTTCACAAGTTTAGCGTAATATCGAGAAACTCGAATAGACTAGAAGGAATTCGAAATGCTCAAATAATTTCGAATCATCTTAAAATTCTAGAATAATCTGGATATTCTCAAAAAATTTCGAATATTCCCGAAAATCTTGAATAAACTTAGAATTGTATGATAATGTTGATAACCCTCAAAAATCTCAAAGTTAAGCGATTCAAAAGCAAGAAAACGTATTTCTCCTAAAAATAACTGAACTTTATTAATCCAAAAATCTCGGATTTCGGCAATTACACCTAACTTAAAATGCTACGCTTAATTAAATCCAAACAAACTCGAAAAATACCAAAAATCTTGAATAATCTCTATTGCAAAATCTGTTTAATTTGGTAATTTATTCCAGAAACTAGAATAATTTGAATAATTCCAATATATAAAACCATACTAAATCCTAAAATCGAGATGCATGCCTGGTGACCGATTTTGTATAATCTCTTGAGTTTCTATAGCATTTACATAATGCCGTTTTCTCGTAATTGAGAGTTTGTTAATTATAAGATTTTGATACTCGTCACTTAATACTTACTGTAAAATTGAAATGCAGTAGGGTGAGAATTTGGTTGAAGAATATATTTTCTTAAATTGTTAAAAAGTTAACTCGATTTATTGCTTGGGTGGAAATTTAAACCAGCAGCCGCTACTGATTGGTAATAAGGGTTGAACAAAAGGAATACTGGAATTGACTGCGATTGCCTGCAAAACGGGTCTACTAAATACTTCGTGTTTAGTCGCAATTATCTCAACCTCAGTTATAATTAATCGTTACATATTTTATAGTATAAAATAGCTATAGCCAAGGCCTATGCAACCTATTGTAGGAGTAAAGAGGGGAGAGGTAGGACGGGTAATTTTCCCGGCTCCCCAACGCTAATTTCTCCAATTTGATACCTTTTTTAAACCCCATAATTATACATTTACCCCCACTTATTTTTTCACTGAATTCGAAGCAAATTCTCAATCGTCTGGCAAGCAAGCAATTTTCATATGAACGAAACAAAATATAAAATATTGGCGAACCAAAAAAAATTTGTGGAACAATTAAACTGAAATTAAAATTTGTCTGGTAAAATTGATCTAGAAGTAGACTATCGTTTATTTGCCCAAAATATAGACCAACTTTGGTGAAACTTTACCTAAAAAATTTGTCGATCTATAATAAACTAATATGATAAACAGTCTAAGAATTGATTCCCCTGCTAACTGAGTATCAGTTTTACAAGGTCATGTCAGTGATGATGCCTGTTCAATAAATATGTCAACAAGTAAAATTTGATCGAAGTGGTTTAAAAATGTCACGTATTCACCTTCTTCTAAGTTTACAATTGGAGTAAGTAAAACCGAATTTCTTTTAAAGAGACACTTTATCGAACACCTAATTTCAGAAAGAATAAATACCAACTGGTCACCAGATGCGACTTGTCCTGATAAATTTGAGCCCGAATTATATGGACAGCTCTAAATGAAAACATTGTATTCCATAATTAATGCAGGAGATGATTAAAACAGGAGAAATACACTACAAGCTTTCAGCTAAACTCGTTTTGTCAAGCCGCAGTGTTTCGATAGGATCCGACAGTTTATTAGGACCATTTTTGAAACGAAATTCGGAATATTGAATTGGTTAAGAGATTAAAATAAATTTAAGATAGGGATTGCCAATTTAGCTTAAATTCTTCAAATTTATCGATAATTTTAAAATTTTATTTATTTACTTTATCGTTTCGCGATGAAGATTTTTGAACATTAGGTTGAGTTGATGGTAATGACCCCCATAAAATTCAAAATGTTTAGAACTGAAAAAATTCATATTTATCGAGTTAATCGGGAAAAATATGAAAAATCAGATTTCGGACGACTTATCGGAAACATACAAATCAAATATTATATGTCAAATCAACAAATTTTAAAGATACATATATTCGTTGTCAGAAAATTATGGAGAAGGGAAGAAAATTATTAAATATTGTAACCAATTTTCAGTATTTAATTTAATTTTATAGAGTAAAAGCTGGTCACTAGGAATAATAAGTGAATAAAATAAATTATATTCGGTTGTTTCCATATTGTTTCATATCAAACGAAAGAGTCCTCTATTGTGCATCGATTGCCATATAAAAATATCAAAAAAATAAAATTACGTTAAGGTTTGAAGTTTTCATTGTCTCCCGGAAAAAATTGTTTTTTGACTTACACACTTTGCATTTCTCGCCGACGATATGGTCTTCTAGAAAAGGGTGAATCATATTTTGGAAAATACCATTCACCTAGACGAGTTGGTCCCTAATCTTTTATCGAAAATAAAGGCTCTACACTACTATACGAGGGACCACAGGGACAAAGCAGAGTACTCCGTCCACCAAATTTCTTTGTTTTTTTTTTTTTTTTTTTGGAGTGCTACGGGCAAAATGCTATGTTTTTTGACTATTTACTTGACTATAACAATATGTTCCTCTATTTTTTAGCCATTATCACCCTTCCATACAGATTAATTTTAAATTTTAAATTTAATTCTAATTAAATTCAAGTTTAGTGTAATAATAATCAAAGTGTAGTGAAAATAATTAAAGTGTAATTTTGGAAAATGCAATCCACCGGAATGCATTTGTCAGGCAATATTTTTATTTTTGTAGATAGAAAAATTAAAAGTGCATGATTTGATATTTTGTGGATTGTACATAAAATCAAATTTCAATTTTTAATTACTAAAGTCTAATATTTAGATAGTATTGAAATAAATTTTAACTTATATAAAATAAGTCGCAGTAAATTTGGTATTAGATTTTCGTTTTACGCACACTTATTTGTATTCTTATGTTTGATTTTGTGTACATTGTACAATCGACACTAGTACATACTTATAATTTGGTATATAAAAGGGCTAACAATATGTTTGTGTAGCTGTCTCATTTACTCTTTGCACGGTTTCTGTGAAGGAAGTGTGCGAGGTTTTGTTGTATTTTGTATTATAAAGTACAAACAACAACGAGAAAGAGAATCTTGGCGTTGGTTTTGATACAGTGTCACAAGTATTTTAATATTGTGTATAATGGTCACTGATACATGCATACAACTTGATATATATAGTATGTATATGGCAGCATCAACAATATGGTTGAACAGCTGTCTCGTTCACTCTTTACACGGATTCTGTTAAGGAAATGTAGTATGTTTTGTTGGTTTTTGTATTATAATGTACAAACAACAACAAAAAGAGAATTTTTTTTCGTTGGTGTTGATACATTCGTCACAAATATTTGACTATATTATCTTGATACATAGTTTAGGTGTGTTTATATGTACTATAAGTCCTACTGCTACGCACATTAAAGATGGTAGAAAATATTTACCGTCAATGTGTGTTGCTGGTTTTAGTATATAAGATTTTGTTACTTGTATGCTGGTGTTGTTAATCTCTTTGTGTTTCTGTGTATTCACGAAACAAATATGATATTATTGATATCGAGCATTATGTGAACACAATGAGATTTTGTTTATTCGACTCAAATAGGATTTTTATACTTTGTATAATCGAATTGGTTTGAGCCGAATTGGAATTGGGAGCTGTCTTATACAATTCATTTAGAATATTTATTTAGGTAGGATTAATAATTTTTTTTACATAGTATTACATACGGAATCAAATTGTTTTCTAATTAATTTAATTAATATTATAAATTATAAATTGACTAAATAAATAAATAAATAGATAAATAAAATGCGAATTTAGAAATGTTGGTTTAAGTTAAGTTAAGATTTGATTTTTAACACAAAATGCTGAGTTCATTTATGTGAACAAAGTGGAATTATGGTTAAAACATTTTGGAAGGCTTAATGTTTTTGAGTTTAATGGTTGTCTTAATGGATTTGAAATTTAGATGGTGGGATGCACACACAATCGTAATAATTACGTATTAGACATATCGATAAATTTTTAAGAAAGTAAGGTTTCATATGCTGATATGTGTTCATCTTCATCACCGATCGTAATCAGATGATGAAAAATCTCTTTTGCATCCCGCCCCTACAGGGATTCGAGCCTGGTACCTCCCGATCCAACCGCCGCAGCTTTAACCACTGCTCAGTTTGTTCGGTTATTTTATTTTATTTATCACTAAATTTATATAAGTAAATTTCTATTAATTAAGTAGTAAAGCAATTTAGTTTTCAGTGATACCTGGGAAACTCTTTTTGAGTTTTATTAGTAAATATCATACTGTAGGTACATGTAGTACTTAACTAAATTTTTGATATTCTAGACTTTTCTGCGTAGTATTATGATCAATGTTTAAATTATATTATATACTTTTGTAAATAAATAATTTATTTCAACATTATTAATTTTCTTTTTTCTAGGTCTGTAGGAAATTGTCGATTAGTTTAAATTTAATAGTATGGTTAAATATATATTTTTAATTTTTATTTTTAAATCTAGTTGCAGTAGGTAAACAATTAATAACCTATTTTACAGGAGAATGGTAACTAATGAAACAAGTGCTGTGTATTTAAATTATAACTCAACAATTTAAAATTTTTAAACAATCTTTTAGAATTTTAGCTTAGAAGTGGGAGGATACTTAGGAAGTGGGATACTTATAGTACCTAAATGTATTATTGATGATTCTAGGCAGTTGTGGTACTGTAACATTATCATTTTTATATTATTTATTATAAATTTTATAAAAGAATTGAATTTTTAATTATTTATCTTCTTTTCTTGATCGGTAGGAAATTTACGATTAGTTTAAGTAAAATTATATGTTTAAATGGTTTTTAATGTTATTTTAATTCTTGTTGCCTTATGTAATAATTATTTAATTAGATATACAAGGACCATGAAAAATGAAATAATCGCTGTTTTTGTAATCTTAGATTAGTAATTTTAAATTTTTCCTAAAGAATTTCTCAGGTAAATTAATGAAAGGCGGAAATGGGGAAATTACAACATGAATAATTTTTAAGTCCTGATTTAGATTTAGGGAGTCCTGAGTATCCGGCCCTGGATTCCAGAGAAATGTTCATCTAATAATGTAGTTAGATTGTGCTGTTTTGTGCTAACCTATTTACTATAAATTATACTAATAATTTACTAACTATCGATCGCATTGGTGTCTGCAACCGGGTCGAGTTTGTCCCAACAAATAATCCTATCCTATCCTTCGGTTTTGTTACATGTGTACGGGTGTACGGCATGTGCCCGGGAGCCCAGGAGATCCTGCTATAATGCTTGGTCGTACACTCATAATCAATCAATCAATCAATTATCACCCTTCCAATCAGCATGATCTTTTGCTAATCGAATTTTTTCCCTTACATTATTTTTGCTCAACAGTGGTATTCTTCGGTAACTCTTGCCTAACATCAACAAATATTTTGAAAGAATGCATCTTGACCATTTTTGATTCAAAAATTGAAAGCTGCAGCTTCTGCACTGATTAACAATCGACGTGAACTACAATGTTTCCTTTTGTTTGACGTTTTCGTCTATGTCACGGAATTCTCCAAATACGCAAATAAAATGAAGCACCATCTGAAACTATCTGATGGTACTAGAACAAAGTATGTACAACTACTACACAATATTTGTCCCATCAATAATCGAAAGGGTTCGAGTTAACGTATTATTTAATTACTGCTCCTAATTTTCTGACCAAGATTGTATATTTGGATGGCCTAATATTTAATTCATAATGTTCTTTAACTTAATTTTGACTTTATAAAATGTTACACCCTGCGCGATCACACAGTTGTAACTGACTAATGCAAAGCATGTAAATCGCACACAATACCATAAAAACTCCGAAATATTTATCTTCAGTAGTTTTTGCCATTTTGTATCTTAAATTATGTTTTTGAGGCCAATTTAATATATTTGTAGTTTTGGTTAAATTTGCGGTGATACGGTATACAGAAAACTAATTAAATATGTATAGTGTTTTACCTGATTATGTTTTTACAATTAAGAATTGATTATACCTTACAAAAATGTCTTGTCTTGCTATAAACTTGCGGAATAAATTATAGTATCGCGATAATAAAGAAAAAAAAAACATTTTATTACATAATTTTAATAATAACGGTTCTCTTATGTCACATATTTTTGTATTCATCGGTTAATTTAACGGAAGCATATTACTAAACTATTTACGAGACAGAGAATGAGAGAGTTGTACAATTGAACAAAAAATTGTATACCATATTACAGTTGTTAAAAATGTGTACTTTCACTTGAGTTTTGAAATCGGGGCGCATATTAATATAATTTATAGTGCCGCCGATATTCTTTGTATAGAGTGTGAACTATGTGTTATCACCACATTCACCACATGTGGCAAGAAGAATATTATACATAGTGTGCGCGCATATTGGAAAGTTGTGGGTTTGTTAAATATATCGAGCATATTTTGAAGGGAGTATGAGATATTTTCATTAGGCTCACTTTAAAGATGATTTTATTACTTTAACTATGTCTACAATTTCGAATTCTTCACATTCTTACTGTTTAAATCAACACGGGTCAATTTTGACAAAAAAAATAAAAAAATAAAAAAAGACAACCAAGTAAATTATTCAGTTAATACCTATACAATAATCAAAAGTGTGTCAAAATTTGTATCTAACATTTTTTTTTACTACTAACAATCACTATTTAAAAATAACAACTTTAAATAACTAAGGCGATATAAAATATGATCAATGAAAATATATTTTAGTCGAAAGTAGAA
Organism: Tipula vernalis; assembly: GCA_958295665.1. Lineage (NCBI taxonomy): Eukaryota > Metazoa > Arthropoda > Insecta > Diptera > Tipulidae > Tipula > Tipula vernalis. The sequence continues at coordinate 5,858,400 of OY282558.1, forward strand.
ATGGGCGCTCACACGCCGTTGTGAATGACATAATTATCATATATGACATTGATCTTTCTCTGTATATGTATGATCGAACCGTATATTACGCAAATATTTAAAAAAAATTTTGTGCAATAATTGAAATACAAAAAAAAAATCGATAGATCAATTAAGCCGCAAAGTGGTTAAGTTGTGCGCCGCGGCATTAACATTAATGTGATTAGCATTTCATTTGAAATTGTGACAAAATAATTTTTAAGTGTTTCAAAATTAGCGGAACAAAATTTAGATCACCGTGTGTGACGTCCGTGGCTCTATTCTAGTCAAACCAGTTACATATGTGTTGTATGTGTGTGATATATGTTTAGATGCGAATAATATATATTGAGGAGTGTCAAGGTTTATTGTTAGTGTACTTAATGAAAAGTTATGCGCATATCTCCTTTCTAAATGAAAATATTCGCCATTGTAAACAATTGCACATAAATTTTATAAACACAAAGGTAATTTGACGTGAAAATATTTTAATTTCACTGCGCACACGATTAGACAGAAGATTAAATAGCAACAACACGTATCGTAAATTAATTATTCATATAAAAGCTTTGAATAATATTAATCATAATAATGAGTGTTGCTTAATTTGTGAAAACTAAATTATTAATTGTGCAATTTCAATATTTATGTATTGATCACGATCCTCATTGTCTCGAAAGTCATCTAAATTCTAGCGGAAAGTGCTCGGATTACATAGCAAAACGTAAAAGAGTATTGTGTAACCTTCACCTTCATACAATTAAGCGAACGACAAATTTTCTACTTAAAATACCAAATTAATTTTCTTTTTAACCTTGAGAATCGTAACAATATGATGCCGAAAATTAGACAAAAATTTTGTGTTATTCATGTTTCAATTCACTAACACAATTTAGTTTTTTTTTTGTATGAATCTTAACATTTTTCTGGTACTTAAGCGTATAAATTATTAATCGTTACCTATTGTGAAACTACCTTGCATTTAAATATTTTTAGTTAAATTAAAATTTAAGGTATAAAGAAAAACCACCCAAATATAGCAATCCACTTTCTAGTATATACAATACGACTTTCTATCGAACATAAAATGAATTATTATCTTAATTAACACCAAATCAAAAATGAAATGATGCTAGCCTACTAAAAATAAAATTTCTATGCAGATAAGAAATTATTTTAATTAACCATTTGCGGAAAAGCCCTTAATTAATTCAATTAAACCGTTTTGACTTTAAAAATTAATTCTTCAACATTTCTTTTTGTACAAAATTTTGTTAATTAATTTATTAGAGCAAATTTTTGATAGTCCATTACTGGTCCTTTGAAATACCTAAAAAAAAATCTTTCTATTTTAATCATTTCTTCTGCATATATGTACATAAATAAGAAAAACAGACTTTCTCTATCAACACCAAACGCGTACAAAATAAAAAAAAAAAAAAAAATTACAAACAATTATTTTTACTTTTTAATTTAATATTTTTTATGAATAAGTGAAATTATTGCTATTTTTTCCAGTTTTATAGATAAACAAAAAAAAAATCAATGCGAAAAATTGCGTGCGTGTAACAGTCATATACGAGCATTGTATTTATAATTTAGCTTAGAGACGAATGAATATGAGTAAGAGATGTTTAGCCTTTTGAATATTTTGTATTTATTTTACATATAGTGGGTGATTAAAAATACTAGGAGTGGCGCGCATATCGAATTCCCAAGCGCACATAAAAGTTTTATTTGAATATTTTCTATAAAAATATATCTTTAAAATCTTAAATTTTATTTTTTATTTTTAATTAGCCCAGTGTATTGTGTTCGCGATAAGAAAACCGGAACACTAAAAAAAAATTCTAACAGCTAAATTTATACTCTTCACAGCTATTTATGTATGTTATCAATCGAATAGAGAATTATGCAAAAATACAAAATTGATTTAATCATTTTGAATAAATTAATTTTATCGTACAATTATTTTAGCATCTTCAGATTTTTGCCAATTTTCTATTGTGACTGTCTTTTAATGTTTGAGTTATGAAATAATGTTAGATTTTAACCGTAAACTATAACCTCATTTCGAATACCAGGGATCTTCATCGACGGTAAAACATGCCTGTGATAAAGCATGAGCAACTGTGTCAAAATAAATATTTGCTCAATCTGTTTTTAGTTTACGTTGTGCTTTCAATAATGGACATTTTGGAAACATTTTGAGAAACGAAAGAACAAGAAACTGGCACGTTCACCAATTCGATATGTTGTACTCATTTTCATATACATAAATCTTCAAAAACATCTAATATTGTAAAAAAATCATAAACACTTTGATTAGTAAAACTATAAATAAATTGACGACGATTTCGCGTTTATATAAATTTATATTTTATTGTGGTTGTTATTGCAAAATACCTGAAATCACAATGAGTTAAATTTGAATAATGAGCACAAAAAATGTGTATATTTTATTGTGTCGACGCGAATTGAAAATTTTCCAATCTGAAGTGAGAAGTTAAAAGTTTAAAGCCTCGATTAAAGGTTTAAAACGCGCGAAAAATCACAAGTATCGAAAATCCCAGTCAGTGAGTGATATGATGCAATTCAACATCAAAATATTTACTAATATAACTATATTACACGTACTAAAATTGGTGGTGAAGAAGCAACGCTCTGACAAACGCTCAAACAATTTAAACAAAGAATTAATTGGTGCATTAATGGATAAAGCAATTGGTGTATCGGATTCATCTGAACATCCATCATATGTGATTGATGTAAACCATAGTACTAGTTCTTCAAGATTGTTGATACCTTCTCCTAATCAAGGCATTATCGGGACGGGGCAGCCTGTGGATACATTGTATCCAGCTCTTGTACAGGATAAAATGTATCTGTATCTTAATAGGTTCCATCCCTCGGTGAAAAAGGAGGCTGTACAAACTTATATTTGCCCGAAAATATTGGGCTGCAACGCTGACCAGGTGGATTGTAAATCACTGCTGGCTAAGGAACGTGCTGTGGATAACGCACTTACTTTCGTTTTTTTTAAATTGGTTTGACTCGGGAACATTACAATAAATTAAATAATTCAGACATGTGGCCTCCAGGTATACTGATACGACCTTTTATGAGTCATCCGCCGAAATCAAAAAACGTGTTTGGTGTCCGACTTGATCAGCACCTCCGTTAAATTCCACTATCTGATCATCACCACATCAAGTAAATTCAGCTACTCAAAGAATAAACATTTATTATCATAACGCAAGCGGTATTCGCTCTAAATCAAAGAATCTATTTTTATCTTTACTTGAGGATGAATATGAAGTGGTCTGTATAGCGGAGTCTTTTTGCCGTTGGATCAAGAAGTTATTGTCGAGACGTGTGACGATTTAGCTGGAGCGTCGAGCATATACCACTTTCCAATAAAAGTGTCACTGTCTTTCGATCTATGTGAAATTGTCAAGGATGAGTTATTTGTTGAAAATTTTAATTATAAAATTGGGGACTACGATCCCTTTAATGCTTTTTTTGATAATTATGATTGGAGTGCATTTGAGGGTAATGATCATTTAGAGGAAGTACTGGATGAATTTCTGGATGTGTTGGATTTGTTTTTAATTTTTGGAAACATTTTGTATTAATTAGTATTTTGTAAACATTATACTTTTTAAGATATTTGCAAAACAAATTTTCTGGACCAAGGGAGTGGCCACTTCCGGTTAGCCGATTTGGAGTAAAATTCACTGGGACCTCCCAATTTATCAAAAAAGCTTAAATTGGAAGTTTCAGTTCGATTAATTAAACCATATGGGCTGTAGAGAGGACACAGACAGACTGACAGACTAACAGACTGACAGACTGACAGACTGACAGACTGACAGACTGACAGACTGACAGACTGACAGACTGACAGACTGACAGACTGACAGACTGACAGACTGACAGACAGACACCATTCCGAAACCCACTTTTTCGGACTCAGGGGACCTCAAAACAAATAAATCTCTAGAAATCTCAAGGTACAAAATTTTCAGGATTACTATACTTTATTTTACTAGAGTAAAAGAAAGTAAAACTAAGGGATATCCGTCTACTATGTTTTTGGACGATCGTTTGGGTCATAATTTGAAAGATAATTGTAACTTGTTCGCTGACTTTTTTGAGAGTGTTTATGTAAAGAAACCGTTAACTTGATACTGTTTTGAATGGTCTACTCTTGCTTGATATCAATCAAAGTACAGGGTTCGATTCCATCCTTCCCTTGGTTCTTAGAATGATAGCACATACTGTCGCTTTTCCAAACACAGTTTTTTTTAACAAAAGCCTTCGACAAGGATACTTCCCGAACTTCTGGAAATGCTCTTTAATTAAACTAATATTTAAGTCAGGTTCCAGAAGTGATATTACTAATTATCGAGCCATAAGTATTTTATCCGTTTTGCCGAAGCTTTTTGAAAAATTAGTCAATGATTTTATTTTTTTATACTCGTAGGTTTATTTCTTCTAAGCAACATAGATTCCTTCCTGGCAGATCAACTGTTTTGAATTTGTTTTTACTGACCAATTATATATCAACGGCTTTGAATTGGAATGTACAGGTTGTTTATTCAGATTCTAGCAAGGCCTTTGACAAAATTGATTACAAACTACTGTTCCTTAAATTGGAGTCTTTGGATTGTAATAGTTTACCTATTAGGTGGATTAAGTCGTACTTAGATGGCAGAACTCAAATCGTTAAGATAGGGAATTGCACGTCTAGACGGATTCATGTTACGTCAGAGGTTCCCCAGGGAAGCCATTTGGGTCCCCTTTTATTTATTCTTTTTATTAATGATGTGATTAACTGTATTAAGTATTCTAAGATTCTTAAGCTGACGATATTAAATATTTTAAAACTATTTCGAATATTCGGGATGCAGAGGAGCTACACTCGGATTTATCGGATTTTACGAATTTGTGTACTTACCAACATTTATTATTGAATACTAAAAAGTGTAAAACAATGAGATTTTCCCGTAGAAGGAATGTTTTGAACTTTGACTACGAATTTTTTCTCAAAGACCATAGAATTGAGAAAGTTTTGGGTATCACATTCGCTTCTAATTTATCCTTCCAAATTCATATACAGGGCATTATTTCTAAGGCGTTTTCTATGTTAGGGTTTGTTAAAAGCTTCTCCAAAGACTTCTGCGATCCTTATGCGATTAGAATCTTTTATATTACGTTGGTGCACTCGCAATTAGATTATGGCGTAGTTGTTTGGGACCCATTTTATCAGGATTCTTCTGATCTTAGAGAAAGGGTTCAAAGACAGTTCTTAAAATATGCTTATTTAGATTGAATTGAATTAAACTTAGCAGTGGGTTTGGTGAGATTCTCGAATTGGTTTGTATCACTATAACAGTCTAGTCTTACGTAGTATTTTGATCCCAATTTTGTCAGCGAATTAGTGGTTTGTGTCAGTGAATTTAATCCGTCATTTTTACTATTCGCCGCTAGCGGCGATTTATTTTAAATTTTTAAATTAGGCTTTTAATTCAAATGAACTTTCCCGGGCTCCCCACATGAAACTTGTCCTGATAATTTTTCTAGGGTTAATTGTTGGTAGCGCAGACTAATTGAAATACTTTCCAGACGTGACACTTTACTTTAAAGGTCGAATTTATACAAATATTTTAATTTTATATGGGCGTTCCGTTGAAACGAATTTTTCCGAGCTCCCCACATGAAACTTGCCCTGATAATTTTTCTACTGATAAATGTTGGCTAGGCACACTAATTGAAATAATTTCCAGACATGACACTTTAAAGGTTGAATTTATACAAATTTTTTAATTTTATATGGACAAATCAGGAACGATTCCAAGGTCAAATCACAAAATACTAAGTTGCGTTGGATGTTGTTGGTGGAGCGAACGTTGCGCTACTGAAAATAAACGTCGAAATAGATAATGAATGTTTGATGCCAAACTGGTAAGGTTTTGCCAGGCGTATTCGTATCATATGGTGGATATGCGCTAGTTAATATAATCAATACAATCGAAACAGATGTTTCGTTAGAAAATATAAAATTATTCCTTGTTAGACGAATAAATTCGTTTTTTACCCACTTTATAATTGATCCAATAGAATGGATAATCGTTTAAACATCTTAAGCGAACAATTAGATACTGAAGAATTAAATGAAGAGTAAAGGAATTCTATTTTTAAAATTTTTAAGGATTTTGAAGAGTTCTTTATAGAAGGTGATTTCCTTTCTATATGACAAAAGCAACTTCTCACAAAATTCCTCTAAATGAAAATCCTCAACCAATTCATTCTAAACCGTATCGCTTACCAGGCGACTTAATGATATTACTTTTGAGAGCCTTGACCAACATGGTAAATGCTCCTATTTCAGTTTGTTGGATTTAGCTGAAGGATATCATCAAATCGGTATAGAGGAGAGCGACCCCAAAAAAAGGCCATTTAGTACTAGCACAGGTCATTACGAGTTTAATCGCATGCCTTTTGGCCTGAAACCGAGCACCATGAATTTTTCAGAGCATGATGAGCAATGTATTGGCCAGAATAAATGGGATCAGGTTCCTTGTGTATCTCGACGACATTGTTGTATATGAGTATGACCTTGACGACTACCACAAAAAATTAATCGGTGTTCTGGAACTGCTCCGAAAATTTAATTTCAAGCTACAACCAAAAAAGTGCAAATTTCTTAGAAAAGAAATAGTCTGTTTAGGTCATGTCATAACTACTACTGGCATAAGACCAGACCCAACCAAAATCGAAGCTGTGCAGAATTTCCCCGCTCCAGGAAATCAAAAACATTTGAAACCATTTTTAGGACTAGCGTCATATTACAGGAAATTTATTGACAATTTTTCAAGTATATCAAACTTCTCACACATAGCCTAAGAAGAACTAAAAGCTTTGATTGAACTAGTAATTGTTGTAATTTTTTCAATAAATTAAAACAGGCACTCATAACTGCACTTGTTCTGCAGTTTCCACACTTCTTATTCATGTTAACGGTAGATGTTAGTGACTATGCAATTGGTGCTTTACTTTCACAAAAGTTCAGTCAGAGCGTCATTAGCCCACCATAAACCGCACCTCAATTTCGATTCTTCCAATACAACTTCCACTGCTAGGAAGCAAGACACTACTGAGGCATCTTCGGTCAGTGCAGTTCCTGGTGTTTCAACGGATTCTCAAATTCGATCCAATTCAATAGAAGACAAAGTATCTCTACCTAGTCTAGACAGTGCCAATTCTGCTTCTAAAGTCTTTTTTTTTTAGAATCTGATGACGACGTTGAAAGGGTGCTACATGAATTTCACAATACTTCTCTACACATCAAGGCATTTTACGCACTTATAAACGTTTGAAGACATTTTAATATTTTCCAATGTGTTAACTCAAATCCAAAATTTTATCAAAAAGTGTAGCTTTTGTAAAGTAAATAAAATCGGTCTCCAAAGATTTGATAAGATTTCCATGGATATACCCAACCGGGAAATCCGACACATAGCAAAAGCATTCGTAAAGCTTTTTATTTGTTCCGTTTGGAGCACCGTTAATAATTCTCACCGCCCAAGGTGCCAATTTTACATCGGAATTATTAAAACGGATATGCAAGCTTCTCAAGATTAATAAAATACGAACGTCTGCGTATCACCCCCAAAGCAACGAGTGAGTATTTGAAGAATTTCACAGATGGCGAGAATACTACAAGGTAAAACAATTGAGGTGAGCTTTCTTTTACGAACGGACAATTATGCGAAGCTTAATAGCTTCGAAGTTTTTTGTGATTATCGATGTTTTCCTAGAATTCTTAAGTTATTCGAATTTTTTAAGGTTATTTCTGTTTCTAATATTTCTCGAAATTTCCAGGAGGTGGAATGGCTTCTTGTTGCAGAATTAATGATTTGCTTGGCATCGAAATATTTAAAATAAAGTTAAGTTTGGGTGATATTGATTTACATATAGATGATATTTTTTTGAGAATATTTGAGGCTATCCTTGTTCTTTAAAATAATTTTGGATTATGCCGGATATCGCGAATTTGAACGGCGTTGGGTTGCTTGGTATCGAGATTATTTTATATTTATCAAATTAACGTTGAAGACAATTCGACATTTTTGAGATTTTCGAAATTACCTGCTCATTGATGTTACTCGCACGATGTTACAGTTAATTCAAAATTTCAAATTTTCGGTAATTCTTCAAGATTTTTTGTAGTTTTGCAGATTCAAGCAAATTTTTTGATATTACTTATTGAAAATTGTTAGAAATTACTTGGTAATTTAGGATCTGAAATATGATCTTACGGTATTCTTAGACAATATTGCTTTTTTATCAATTGATTATGGATCTCTAAAACATTTAGCTAATTTGCGTTGCACTTTGTTGATTCATTGATTTCATTCGTATACCAATCGCCCCTGGAAATAAATATTATTGATAACGAAATTTTTATTCGACCACTTCGAAAAATTTCGATTTTACGGGTACTTCTTCGACCTTGTACCAACTGTCCGAAGATTAGAAAGATGAATACTCTAAGGCAGTGGAAACAACTAATAGAGATTTTTACATGGATAATTTAATGTCCTGTGGAGATAATCAAGAGCAAGGTGGCTTTCAAGCTGAGGGGGTCCAAAAACTGAAGTCACTTTCTGAAGATATCATCGAAAAGTTAATATCAGCCTATAAAATCTATGAAAAGGATGATTTAAACATAAAGGTGTTGTGCCTTGAATTTAAACGAACTTGGCTATCTGAAGCCTGAAAACTGTTTAATCCAAATGGCTACTTAAACGCATACTAATATTGCCGTGAAAATGTATTCGTTGACTGATAAATATTTTTTAGTAGACATTTCTGACATTTATTTGAAAAAAAAAAAACGCTTACAGCTGTGGTGTTACCGTTTGCAGTGACAAATAATATGGGGAGCGTAGCATTTATGGATAATGTTCTATAATCAACTGCAGCTGCTTTTAGACAATTATTGCTTTCTAGCGAGTTTGTCTGTGTAAAACATTGCATTGTAAATACCACAATATTAACCATTTATCGTGATCCATAATAGAGTTGCATGCCCAGTATTGTTTTATCATCCTGTTATACTATGCCCTACGCTACAAAACGAAAGCAAAAATGATTACACGATTCGGGCAGCATAATAAAAATTTGTGAATGTAGATGAATATTTTTCAAATAAATGTCAAAAATTTGTACAAAAAATGTTTATTACAGGTTTCGAACTCAGAATGATTTTTTTGTATATGATTGAATGTTTTGCTCCCATTTGAATTGACATAGCAGTCCGTATTACTGTACTCCGCTATTTCATTGTATACTTGCCTATGCAGATAACACTAATCTTTTGACGTATCGGGTTTTGCAATAATTATAATATTCTGTGGGATAGCTGGCTTTATTATGTTTCTGTTCATTTTCCATCGTAAAACATTTTAGCAGATAATGTCAATTCAAACACAACTTCGCAAATCTATTTTTTTAAGGATCGGTAGGTTTCTTGTTAAAACTCAAAAAAGCTTCAGCAGACTGATTCTCTGATAATCTTATTTTTTTAAATGCTAATACGAGAATGTGTAAAATTTTACACTTTTAAAGTTTACACTTAAATATATATTTAGCCGTTAACTTTATCACTCAGCAAATCAGCAAAATGTTAAATTTGTTTTTAGCATGCATTGTATTGCAAAATATATCTTTCAACGATGTTTATGAATTTAAGTTAGGTACAGATAGGGCACTCTTTAAGTGACACTATATAAACTGAAACGGATTTATGCAGTGCTATATTGCAAGTTTCAGTAATTTAATAATTGAAGGCTTATTAAATTACTCAATAATCTCAAATCTTAGGTTAAGCTAAAAGTTTAAATTAAGACCTGCAGAATATAAAAATTGAGTTACATATTATAGCCAAAGAAAAAATTTGAGAATATTGCATTCAAGGTCTATTGCTCGAATGAAATTTGCTTTATCATATGTCATGGATATGTCATGTCTGCCAAATGACTGCAGATATTCTTTTTCAAACGAAGGTCCGAATATAAAGTAAGGATGACTTACGTCCAATTTCTGACATTTTTTAGTATATCTTGCACCTAGGTGGGAGGATAAGGTAGGAACATACTATGGAATCGTCTTGCATATACCATATTACCAAAATATCTTCCAATTCTCAAAAATTAGCTCTGTGAAAATGACATAACATAACATTTGTATTTGCCAAAATGACTGCAGCAAGAAATTAATTTTAGGTTTTTAAGCCTTAAAATAAAAAGAAAAAATTATAAAAAAAAACCTTGAGAAAATGACGTAAGCGAAAAGCCACCTATCTCGGTAAAGGTATTTACATTGCTTAAAAAGGGGAGATAAACGGAATGAAAACAGTAATAATTTCTAACGGATTGAGTAGGCGAAACATAGAAAAAAACGTTAATTTAAGAACAACATGGCCCCTTAAAGTCGACTTTTACCGTGGTAATTGATTTATCCGAGGATTGGTCCGCAGCTTCAGACAAATTTTCCATTTAAATTTGACGTCAAATTTAGCTGGCTAAGTTTTTCAAATTTACGTGAATTTCATTTTCGTTTCGTATTTATAGTCGAAAAGCAGAATAGTTCATATACAACTGACTTTTCTGGGAGTTTGATGTTCATTTTCGGGATTTGTTTCAAAATTTTTCGAGTGATATCAAAATATTAATGGGCTTCAGTCAGTAACGACCAACATTTTTCCGATTCCGAAGCGAATTATCGATGACTAACAAAAAATAAAAAGAACGGATATGTAACAAGTTTTCGTGGTTTTTTAGAAAATCTACCATCAGCTCCGCAAAATGTATGCCAAAATTCCTAAACTATAAAATCGATTTTTTAAAATCGTATTTTAGAAACTTCCAGAGGTGAAACCTTACCCATTGGTGAAAGTTCAATCAAAATCGGTTTCGTAGGTTCTGAGGTTATGATGTACAAACAGGCAAAAGTTGCGCTTTATGTAAAGAAAATAGAAGGAGAGATGGGTGTACTAGAAAAAATTCAACATTTTTTTGGGTATTTTTTACGATTCGGCTTATAGTTTTTGATTATACGCTACCACTCAATCACGGACGATGGGAAAGAATTTTATTGCTTCTCCAATATTTACCATAAACGTGTAAACAAATTATTTATAAAGATATGCCAAAAGCAACATTCACATATAACGATTGACAACAATTAATATATTTAGCGATCTTCAAGGCGAGATTCTCTAAGCCGGAATTTATAACTACGTCTTTTTCTCGAAAATGTGCTGTTTTTGCTGTATAACAAAGATACTGGGTAATGTCTATTTCATGCTACAAAATATAAACAGTTTTGGATATCTAACCTACTTTTCTTTATTTCATTTAGAAAATACAATTGAAGTCTAAGGTTTCCGAACTTAAGGTCTAATCTAAGTTTTGGAACTGGTTTAGTTTTTTGAGTTGTGGATTGTCCAGCAGGGACCACCTTCAAACTTGGCTAGCCTGATATTAAAATAGTAAGCAGCACACATTATGATTTTCACTTTGTGTAGATTGTATGCTGCTTTGAACCTTAAAAGACCGCACGCACCAATCACTGCCAAGATACCCGAAGGTGGTCATGAAATACCGAGATCGGCACAACAACAACAATAAGAATCTAAACACATCATTCAGTGGGAAACAGTAAAGTAATCAAACATCCTCAATATAGACAAAAAATCGCGGCAAGTTCACCCAGCCCAGTCAATGAGTGGTTTGACAATGATTTTCTCTAAAGTTACTCACACAAACAATAATCGTGTAAAAATGGCTTTTCTCCTAACTTCTTCATCGAAAACAGTAAATAATTGGATACCGTTATATCCAAAATTTAAGCCCGCTTACAACTAAAGGATAATCGAGCTTAATATTTTTGATCGAGCATTCATAGCTCTGATAAACTTGCAAACTGGCCAGGCTCTTCACTTACCGCAAATAAATTATTATTTAGTATCATTGTGGTTTTGGAGACCATAACTATTAACCGGTTTTTAGTTCAATGTATAACTCCAGTGCCTTCCATTTTTATCTACGATTTTAAGTGGTTTCAGTTTCCGCCTCAAGAGGCCAATTTATTTTACAGTGATCGGTGACAAACAAATTATGATAATTAAGAAAAAACACTACCCATACCTAAAGCGTTTTAATAACATCAGTTAAATCGTTACTGGGAACGCAGTTCTTGCTTGATATTCTCACAACTGAAAATTCAGATGCAATTAAAATTAAATACAAACGCCATATACAATTTTATTAATCTCTCTAATCACAAAACAATACACCATATACGAAAATAATCCAATTTTCCAAAAATTTCACTTTAATAAAACAATTTTATGTACGTACATATCGAAAATCACCTGTTCATAGAAATTTTGACTTTATTGTGCCACATAACAAACATTGAATGCCTCATTGAATATCTTAATATCTAATTTAACGATAAAAAATCAAATTATTTATCTCTATTATTAAATATCTAGACAGTCTGAAGATGCGCTTTCATTATAATATGATACAACAATTCATTTAATTATGATTTCACTTTACAATATTATTATGATCATAAACATAAATATTTATATAATCGAAAGAATCCTTTCAAAATTCAAATGCACTGTGCATAGAAAAACAAATAATCGGTTACACTCTATTCCAATTAGTCATACGGCCACAATACGAACGGCAAAAACCATTTATTGCATTGTTTTTATTTAAACGATAAATCTAACGTCTCCCAAAATTAATTAAAATTTTCTTAAACATTTACATTTTATAAAACGGAAAATACAGAATTGGGCGCGCGCGCGCGCGTACGAGTACAGTAAAAATTTAATTTAAATTTCCAATCAACCTATAACGAAGTAATAAATATATATAGTTGAGGTTTGTCTAAATACTTGTTTTATACACGTCTAACAATTACATTTTACTGTAGCAAAATATTAATTATTATTTGTCATGGTATGATTGGTTGTAGTTTAAGCATTTACTACAACTTAATATTTATACCATGTAAATACAGTGGCATCGTGTAACCCAAAACTATGCGAAACTCAAAATTCCATACCGATCATATAACTGCGTGAGAAATAATTCAATATAAACATATTATAAGCATTTAACCTGTTAAGTAGATGAAGCATCTGTTATGCGCGTATAATATTTGCCTAAACTTTATTAATGACATACATACATTTGTATACTTAAAGAGGCAAAGACATAATAAAAAAAAAAAAAAATCTCAATCATAACCATAAAATCATTATGATGCGATACATACACCACAAATGGAGTAAAAGTACTAAAATAAATAAGAAAACATAAATTACTCGTTTATAAATATGTACAAGTCGATTATAAACAAGAAATATGTAACCTACATTTGATTCTGTTGTACGTATAGTTTTCTTCTCTATACATACATATAAACAAACGATCTTATATTACAAACTATAAATACCAAGATATAAATATTTAGATATGAAGTTAACATTTATTTATCAAGGTATAAACAATAAAAATGTAATCTGATTATTGAACTCGGAAAAAAAACGTAAATGTTTTGAAACGTACTAATCAAAATACGATCAACATAGTTTACCATAAAATCTATATAGCTTTGACACAAGGTCAGAAATAGAAAACCGTCAAGTAATAAGTTCCCATTTATTGTCCTATACAGTTGAAAACTTTCGGCCGAACTGTTTCTAAAGTCGGACCACTTTAAGGCAATGTAAGCTGACAGTGCAGTGGGTTGAGATATTGAAAATCTCAAGAACTCGAAAAACATGGATATTCCCAAAATTCTCGAAAAATCCTAGAATCTTGGAAAATCGTCTAACATTAATTAATGACCGAGATGACGTGCCTGGAGCACTCTGGCATAATAATTTAGTTTCATTTAGGGTTTGTCTTGCTAAAAAGGTCGGATTAGTATAGAGTATTTTGCGTCTACCAATTGATGATAAAATTAAAAAGTACAAAGTAATTTACGTTTTGGTTTCTACTTGTGGCGAATGTTAGTGGATGTAATTTTAAACATGTAATTATTTAGGATTAAGGTAAGGCGAACAATCGTTCTTTTTCAAATTTACGAAAAGCACAATAGTGTTCATACAAACTGAATTTTCTGGGAGTTCTGTATTCATTTTCTGGATTGGTTTCATAATTTTTGAAGTGATACCAAAATATCAAAGGACTTAAGTGATAATTTATTGATATAAATTATGAACTGATACTGAAAATTTAGGTCAGATCTCCGCTAAAATCGTTATCTTTTAGCGGAAGTTTTTTTTCAAACGAGTTAAGCGATTATTTGTATATTGATAAAAATTAAGCAGATCAGCCATTCACTATCTTCGAGAAGAATAAATTATGAAAGAATAACTTTTCATACAGATATAATCCAAAATCAACTGAAGATACCTTTATACATTTAATTCATCAAATGATGCTCAATTTGTAGATATATAGTCATTAAAAAGTAACGTAAACACGTTTTTACATGCAAAAAAAAATAAAAATGCGAAATTAGCCTAAAACAACCGCTTAGATTCCTAGATATTTTCCAAAAATAAATAAGGATAATTGTATAAATTAATTGGATCAAATGACACTACTTTCGTTGATGTGGAATCCTTAAAACGTAGTTATTTGAACTAACATATGTTTTTACAAGCAGGAAGAGAACACAAAATACGAAATTGAGCCAAAACAACCCCATAGAATTTCTATATATAATCCAAAATCCATTAAAGATAACTTTATACATTTATTTCATCAAATGATGCTCAATTCGTTGATATATAGTCATTAAAAAGTAACGTAAACACGTTTTTACATGCAAAAAGAGAATAAAAATGCGAAATTAGCCTAAAACAACCGCTTAGATTCCTAGATATTTTCCAAAAATAAATAAGGATAATTATATAAATTAATTGGATCAAATGACACTACTTTCGTTGATGTGGAATCCTTAAAACGTAGTTATTTGAACTAACATATGTTTTTACAAGCAGGAAGAGAACACAAAATACGAAATTGAGCCAAAACAACCCCATAGAATTTCTATATATAATCCAAAATCCATTAAAGATAACTTTATACATTTATTTCATCAAATGATGCTCAATTCGTTGATACATAGTCCTTAAAAAGTAACGTAAACACGTTTTTACATGCAAAAAGAGAATAAAAATGCGAAATTAGCCTAAAACAACCGCTTAGATTCCTAGATATTTTCCAAAAATAAATAAGGACAGTTAAATAAATTAATAGGATCTAATGACACCACTTTTGTTGATGTGGAATCCTTAAAACGTAGTTATTTGAACTAACATATGTTTTTACAAGCAGGAAGAGAACACAAAATACGAAATTGAGCCAAAACAACCCCATAGAATTTCTATATATAATCCAAAATCCATTAAAGATAACTTTATACATTTATTTCATCAAATGATGCTCAATTCGTTGATACATAGTCCTTAAAAAGTAACGTAAACACGTTTTTACATGCAAAAAGAGAATAAAAATGCGAAATTAGCCTAAAACAACCGCTTAGATTCCTAGATATTTTCCAAAAATAAATAAGGACAGTTAAATAAATTAATAGGATCTAATGACACCACTTTTGTTGATGTGGAATCCTTAAAACGTAGTTATTTGAACTAACATATGTTTTTACAAGCAGGAAGAGAACACAAAATACGAAATTGAGCCAAAACAACCCCATAGAATTTCTAGATATAATCCAAAATCCATTAAAGATAACTTTATACATTTATTGCATTAAATGATGCTCAATTCGTTGATATATAGTCCTTAAAAAGTAACGTAAATCCGTTTTTACATGCAAAAAGAGAATAAAAATGCGAAATTAGCCTAAAACAACCGCTTAGATTTCTAGATATTTTCCAAAAATAAATAAGGACAATTATATAAATTAATTGGATCAAATGACACTACTTTCGTTGATGTGGAATCCTTAAAACGTAGTTATTTGAACTAACATATGTTTTTGCAAGCAGGAAGAGAACACAAAATACGAAATTGAGCCAAAACAACCCCATAGAATTTCTAGATATAATCCAAAATCCATTAAATATAACTTTATATATTCATTTCATCAAATGATGCTCAATTCGTTGATATATAGTCCTTAAAAAGTAACGTAAACACGAAAATCACATTTCTTGACCATTTCCCTCTTCATCCGACGAAATTGACTATGGTTTTTTAGTTACATATGTATTGTATATAAACTTCACTCTCATGTATGAACGCATGATTCTGTATTTTTATTCCAATTTGTTATAATTTTTTTACCTTAGCAATGAATTTTCAAAATAATTCAAAATCGAATTAACTCCTCAAAATAATGCCATATTTGGAATTTAATATAAAGCCACTTTATTATAACTGGCAATAAAATAAGTGTTAACCGTAGTTATATTTCGCAAATCTCCTACGATTTTGTGTTACGAATATTTTTTAAATGGATCGATGGGCCAAAAGCCTCATAAACAAAAATGTTTAATTAAATTTTGCTTTCTGACTAATACGTTGCAAAGTGAAATCATTTTGTTATGTGCATCTTAAGAGTAACTATTTTATCCGGTTTATATATGGAGATTTTTCGATGCATGTCACATCATTGATTGATTATAAAATTTAATCATCTTCAGAATTGCAATGTCACATAACAAGAAAACGAAATGTCATTGCATGCCACTGTCATTTTCATTTTATATTTGTAAAATAAATATTCAAATCACCATTTTAATTATTTATTTATAGAAAGTAAGTACTCATAGTCTAATACATACTCTATTCCGAATATTATCCATTGCAAATTTGCTCAATGGAAATCCATTTTTTATTTATAAATTGCAATAAACAATTACTGCGTAAATGCATTTATAATTGTAAAGTTTAAGAGAAAATTTTTTCGTTTTTCAAATTTAATTTTTTTATGGAAATGATTGATGAAAGTTTTATGATTTAAAGAAAACAAAAAATTATTTGGTAAGAAAGTGTAATTTCACATGAATGAATGAATTAATAAATATGAATTCTTCTTTTCATTTACTATAAATTATTTACTTTAACAAAAAACAACAACAAAAATATGTTAAAGATGAAATCTATATGTTCATACAAAATGCATACACGATGATGAGAAGAAAACACGATCAAACGATTTGAATCATTAAAAAAAAAACTACTTCAAGATTTTGTTGATATTTAAGGTATGCTCGTATGTGTGTCATCTAATTTATCTAATTTTGTAGTCAAAGAAAAGATAACTTTATCTGATTTGGAGCGACCTCAATCGAGGAAAGTGTGCTTGTATTATACACAAAAAAAAAATTGTGCGAGTTTTCAAGATTATAGTCGGAACGAGTCTATAATGCAATTCACAATAATTAATTAATAGTATAACATAGTTTGCATTGTGCAATTTGCAATAGATGTAGGTACTTAGGTAAATTAACTTTCAAATATTTAACAAATTAATTAATTACTATTATTACTGCACAATCATTAATTCGTCAACTATCAAATAAAAATTATTTGAGACACAAAATTTTCCCATCAAGCGCGCTCATTTTTATTTATTTTAACGTACGACTACAGTAAAATGCTAAAATTGCAAAGCATTTTAACTTTCAAATCGGTTTTTTTTTATTCTACTGTGTTTGATGAAAAGTGATTTGAATGTGAATAGGAAAGTATAATGGCGCAATACGTGGATTTTATTGAATTATGTGCTTAGATTAAGCCGTCAATGTACTTTTATTAAAAAAAAAAAAAACTGTTGGCGTACTTCCATTATACTAAATATTAAATCGGTCAACATATTAAATATTTTGAGATCATAAATAAGTAAATAATCAAGTTTAAATGCGCACATACAACAAAATCAGGTGTTTTTAAAAAATTAAACTAAAGCTAGCACAACTTCCTCATTCCAAAAAAAAATTTCCAATCGATTGTATTTACACAAAAGCATAGAAAAATACTAATAATAACTATAAATTACTATGTCAAATGACACCGTATACGTTTATTTGCTATATTCATTAGATACATTAAAACAAGAAAAATAAAACTAAAAATTATAAACAAAACATGTATTCAAAGTGGATTTTTTATGTTTTCTTCTTATATATAAACACCACGCACCGTCTTCCCGCTTCAAGAAAAACAACATGACGCGCAATATAGTATACCAAAAAAAAAAACATACATACATACACACAAAAAACCAGTATTGTAAGATTCTTTTGGTTAATTTTTATATGCACGTACATACATATATGTTACAATATATACACCTTCATAAGTTTTAATTAGCGTTCCATTAAAACTTATCGATGAATTTACAATAATTAAAGTATCACTATATGATGTACATATAGAAGAAGAGAACATAGAAAATTTTCTATTTATAGATTGTTACCTGATAAGGTGTGATTTGGCGGTAGAATGGATGGCACAGATAAAGAAAATATTGTCGTTCGGGCCCCGCAAAAATGTAAACATTAACATTTTTATAGGTGAATTTCAATATTCACTGTAGGCGGAATGTGTGTTTGTTTCAACCTTCAAAGTAAATTTTCCAGCAAAGTCCAATTTAAACTTATTTCGATTTAATAGAAAAATATTAAAAACAATTATGAGTCTCGAGTTAGTCATCTTGAAGGTTATACCAAGGAGAACTTTTTTTTTTTTTCGAAGAGTGTATCGCTCAAGACATTAGTTAAATATGTTAGGAAGGTTCAATTAGGAAAATAGTGCACAAAACTTAAAAAGAGTGAAAGAAGAAAATCGTACTGAATCAGAAAATGTTGGTCACTATACTGGGCGAGTCATTTTAATCGATTACATTCAGGTCAATTGTTAAGGCCATTTGAAGGTCAAGGTCATTTTTTAAACGAAAACTCCTATTATTGACACCGGATTCGAAAAGAGTTAGAAACTTTACGTCCGAATATGTATTTTCCATGACCTCCCAAAGTCACCTGAAGGAATATAGTTTAGTGATAATGCTTATGATTTGCGATGAAAATTTAAAAAAAAAAAAAATAGAAAATGACCTTGAAAAGTGACCTGAAAGTCAAGGGCATTAATACATATAGGTGACCCCCATTATCCTTGACAATTTTGTTCTAAACCGTTTTTTTTTATAGCTGGCGTATTTTAGGAGATATTTGGATCCGTCGATTTAAATGGCTCACGGTGTATATTTAAATGGCCCTTTTTAAAATTTAGATAAAAATAGAATTTACAAATATTTTATTTTATTGAGAGTAAATTAAAATCATTTTGATTGAATTTCCTTAATTTCTTGAAATACTAAAAATGCCTGACAATTTTTGAAGCTCCTACATAAATAAACTTAATTTTAAACATTTTTTAAAATTTAATTATTTCAACTTTTCAAATTTTTAACTTAAATTTTATAAAATTCCTGAGCTGAATTTTTTAAATCTGTGAACATTTTCTTATAATTTTTTAATTTTTTATTGTGGTGGTACATAACATATTTATTGATGCGTAAAAATGTACTTCACATAGTTAGTTAAATACGAAATTATAGCGCGATAATTGACTAAACGTGATTATTGAACTAATCAGTGGTGGCTGCTGATATAAATTTTAGCGCATGCACTAAATCGAATTAATTGTTTTTCATTAATTAATTAGCTTGTGTAGATCATGTCGCACAGTGACTAGAATTCGCTTACGCTAAATAGAAATGTAATTCGCATTTCTGGACAGTTTTTGCATACAATTTTTGTTAAATGAAGCTAAAGGAACTTCTTAAATCTTACTATAGTTCTTGCAAACTCATTTGGTTATCCATAGGGCATTTCCATATAACAAAATTTTCAGTTTAGCGATTAAAAGTTTGTTGCGAATCTTCGTTATCTGCAAATTTCTTTGAAATAGAGTTCGTTATAAAGTGATCGCACTTATTAGTTTTTATATTTAAACCCAAATTCAACGATCACGAAGATCCCAAAGCCTGAGTATGAATTTAAAATGTGATGACTGATAATTTTATTTTCCATTTATGGGTAAGACTCTAGAAATCGACAAAAGATAGGGAAAGTTCAACCGGTTAAGGTTAACCAATTAATCTAAACTTTTTAGTTATTCGATCTGTTATTTGCCTTTGTCTTTTCATTTACTTTGAATTTAACTGCAGCCCTAGTACATAATTTGTTACCAATCAAATTTCGAGTTTTACTTCCCGAGTTTCGAGAGCTCTCCATTTACCGAGTCACAATTGTGATAACAATCATGTTTTGTCGCAATTTTTAAAAAAATCTTGAAACTCATCTAATCCTCACATAATTGACCATAGGCGCTTCGATTTAATTTTTCGCGGTTGTGAGGTTACCAGAGATTTGCTTGGCACAACACCTGAAAAGTATTGTATAAGTATTCGAGATTTTGTAGATTTGTCGATATTATTCGAGTTTAGTCTCGATTGAAATTTAGGTAAGTTATTACCAATGATATTTACCAAATTCGAGATTTTTTGAATAGTCTAGATAACTTAGTTTGAATAGTGTTATGCTGCTTGGTATCTCATTTATTTGAAATTATTAACATGAGGTTTGTATGATCTGTAATCTAAGCTAATTCGAGACAGATTACATTTATTTCTAGAACCCTTTTAATATTTAAGGGGTTTTCCGAAAATTTTAAATTTATTATTCGAAAGTTAGGTAAACTTCGATCTTTTTCCAGATTTTCCTTATTATTCCAGATTTTCGATATTATTCGGGGTTTTGATTTAAATTAGATTTCCAGATTTAAATAGCATTGAGTAGCTTAACATCGAAGTTATTTGGAATTATCGTCACTGTCCATTTCCGAGACTGTTGAAGGTTTTGCGAAGACTGGATGGCATTTTTTATTATTCGAGATTATTAGAGATTTCTTGATTTTCCAACATCACAGTCTAAAATTTTCAGTTAATCTAAGTTTTTCTGGAATAGTTACGATTTTCCGAGATCCATGAAATAATTTGGATTAATTCATGATTATTCGGTATTACAACTTCGGAATACTAGGTAGTTTAATGAATACAATTTTAGTTTGCATATCGTGGAAATAATAATGAGCACTTAAACCTAAGTAACATTTTCCTATACTGATATAACCCAATTTTTTATGAATAAGTTGATGAGTGCCGACATTTTTTTAAGCCAAAGTAAGTCCTTATGCATTGCAATCTGTTCTAATTTTTAATGCTACACCTGACTAGTAATGTAATACTTTGATAGCTTATATAATGGCTAAAATTTTTTATTCAAAACAGTGATATTTTGCTTCGGGTGATGTTGTATGCCTTGAGTAGTGTGATGTACTCTCTCATTGAAACTCTTAAAAATCCTAAATTCTAATTTATTAGAAACACAAGTCTATTAGGCTCTTGCTAGAGAATTAATCCAGTTTCGAGCTGATAAGGCTATATAATTATGAAAGATTAATACTCTTGTCAGGCGACTGGCAACAATTTACCTTCTATAAACAGAATGTACTGTGTACATATTGTATTAGCGAATTATGTTTAAACCCAAATTCACCTAGATTTTTGATGAGAGGGATTAACTGTTTCAAAGCTATTCTCTTAAAATTTTCAGAACTATTAACTAAATGGATTTTAATTAGATTGAACCAAAAATTAGTTTGAAAAATTCTTCGTTCGATAATATTCGATTCGAAATAATCAAAATTTAAAATATTTTTCAAGTTATTTACGATTAAGATCACTTTTCAGGTTAAATCAATCACTTAAATAACAAAAATCATTTACTAGTGGAATTCTATCAGCCAACAGTAAAATGAAACCTAAATAGTTACTATGGTTATAAATTTGTCTGAAATCTTAAAAGTGTTGAAAAATTATTAAATCCATTTCCGCTGAAAAGCTGATTTATATGAGCTCAACAACAGCTGCTAGACATACAAATCGACCCTTACATTTTTATAAATGAAGTTTCCATTCAATTAACCAAAAAAATTATTTGAATCTTATTGCCAGAAGCCTTAAGAACAAATTCGTAATTATTCAAGTTAAATGTGATGCGCTTAATTCAAGTTAATTGTACACATGTTGATAATGATATTAATAATTATCGTTAAAAGCAGATCTTAAATAGAATATCTAGAAATTTATCAGGTCTAAGTTGTTTCTAACGAAAATCGACTGATGCTAATTTTAAGATGCGGAACCTAATTTAGAAACTTTTCGAATAAATGTTAAAGTCTTAATGACCATTGAATGAAAAGTGGTGGAGTAAAAAGTGAGTTATAATAGAAACATTTTATAAAAGTGTCTAAGAGTAGCTATAGTTAAGCAAAATTAGCAGTAGTTAAATCCGCTACAGTTAAGCAAAATTAGTACGTGAAAGGTTCATGTATGTAGAATTAAAATGATCTAAATGACTGCATCCACCAACATATCAGCTCTTCACATATTTAAGGGCTATTCTGTTTCGACCTGGCAATTAACTTAAGAAGAAATGCTTTACTAATGGGTTGATATCGGTTGGATGGAATGAGACAAAAAAGGATTTCGGAAGATTGTTGATACCCGTTTTATATATTCACAAACTTTTCGTTAAATTCTCTTAGCCAGATGAATTATGAAGCTGTCTGTTTAATGATAGTCTGTAATGTGATAGTTTCGTATAGATAGAACGTCCTTTCTTTTATTTAAAAGAATTTAAGATTTTTGCTTTTTATGATGCACCACACTTGATAGTAACCTAAGAGCGCCTTATGGAATGGTTTCATGGAATGTCTTAAAAGTGTTATTTGAAGCGGAGAAATGGAGAACGACAAAAGTATGCCCAAAAATTACCACTCGACATGTTTATCCAACTTCTTTTGAGAAAATGAGAGTGAAATTTGCGACACAAATATTTAGCCGAACAACTAAACCATTTGCGTCTGCGACTACTAATTTTATTGAAAAAGTAGATAGAAATCCTCAAAAAGGCGCAATTTTTAATTCAAAATGAACACAAATCTTAAAACCATGCTAAATTATTTTTCTGATATTACTTCAACAACAAAAAATTCTGTCTACTGGCTAAATCAAGAATCATATTAGAAAACTTTTTCGGCAATATTAGACAACGATAATCATATACAATAGCAAGAATACTTTGTGAAATAGATATAAACGAAATGTTGGTACCGGATCAGTGGCTTAACTAAAAATTTCGGGCGGCCGCAATATTTTTTTGGGACCCTAAAAATGCTTCTTGTATCTATGAACAAGCAAAGCTTTTGAGGAAAAACTTATTTCTTTCTGTTTTCTATAGTCTCGCATTAATTAAAAGTATCAGATTTCGAGGGTAGATGACATGAGATATCTTGTAACTCAATGCAATGATCATTTCTAATTATATCGATAAAGCATCACAAATTTCGAATATAATTTGAAAAATATCAAGAATTTCGAAATAATCTCAAAAATGTCGAATTTGCAAAGTATCTTAAATATTCTAGAAAGTGTCCGTAAGAATGTAAAACCAAAGAAAATCCTATAAGTGCTAATCACTGACATGTACAACGTAAGTAACCTAAACATTGCAGAACATTGCCTTACAAAATTGGAATAAATTCGAAAATTTTAAGAAGCACGAATAATCCCAGAAATGTCGAAAAATTTAAGAAATCTAGAATAAACCGCGCAAAACAATCTACCCCAGAACAATTCGGAAAATCCCTATATTACGTGTATGTCGATTTGATGTCGAACAATCCAGGGTTTCTGCTTTCTCCAAAGCTCTCAAAATATGGTTGAAACTAAACAAATTACTTGAGCATCTATTTCTTCTACTATTATAGTTTTGTCTTTTATTTTATTTAACTTCTTTTACTTGTATAATGTTTAAACAAAATTTTAAATTCGTGTAAATATGAAATTATTGGTCAAGTAACTTAATGGTACTAATACTACTAAGCAAGTTAAGGCATAGCTGAACAGAACGATATGCAATAAGAATAGAACCCTCGGACCTTATATCAGGTATTTTTTTTAAATATTGAACAATCCTATTCATCGAATAGGCTCTAAAATTCTTGAATAGCATCGAACTATCAAATACACCCTACTACAAAATCAAACATTGAATAATATCGAAAATCTCGAATAACCTGACTGTTTCGTAACACCGAATCACCAATTAAGTCTCAAACATCGCGCGTCTCATTTCGATGATAAACTTAAAAAAATTCGAGAAATTTTCTAATATGAAATCGGGAAGTGAGAATTTCCAAATGAGGAGAACTCTAACCAAAAACAATCTAAAACAACACCATCACTAGTTGCAAAATTAAGTTGGAAGTATTTTCTTTATATTTAAAATAGTTTTCCAAAATAAACCTTTAAATTTCATTTTTATTTACCGTTTACTAGTATGTATAATAAAAAGATCCGCTAAATGAGAAACTATAAGTCGAACGAACACTAATTGATTTTAGAGACTGACTGGTTTGGTTCAAGTGAGGGAAACAAGAATTTATTTTCAGCCGCGGTTATGCATTTTTCTAGTTTCTTCTTAATTGTTATGAACAACACAATGACACATCGCAAGCTGCTAACACTAGCAAATTACTATAAGCTCCCTTTTTCAATTCAAATTTAACCTTTTGCATAAAAGAAATTTTATCTGTTGGGAAATCAAATTCAAACTTTTCTAATCAAATCTTGATTTGTAACAGGTTGAATCTGTTTGGCTAATGTTAGGAGTTACACAAAACGTATAATACAAATAAATCAACCCAGCAAACACCAAAATCGTTGTCGTTTCATGTCGAAAGCTTTTATTTTAAACGAGTATCTAGTCAGAACCGAAAAGAAATGGTTGAACCTGTCTTAAGAAAATATTTAATAGCAACAGGAACGATTTCTCCTTCTTCTAACAATTAGAACACTGCCTTTTCTAAAAAAAATTCCATGAAATGTACCGTTCTGCAAATTTACGCTTAAAGGTTAATCTGAGCTATCTAATCTAAAATTTGAACTAATAAAGGAAATCTTGTGGGTCCCAACAACCGTGGTGTCATCCGCGGCCGCAAGGAGCTTCTGGTACCTAGTTACGCCACTGTATCGAATCATTTGGAGACTGCTTCTAATGAATGGGCCAATTATTTTTTGAAATACTTTGTGAACCATATACCTGAAAATTTCGAAAAAAGTGGAAACGACGAGACAGACTTGGTATTTGTAGAGGCAGATATTGAGTATGAAGACAGTTTTGATGGCTCGCCAATAAGATATTTCCTTGGATATGTTGTGTACAAGTGTTTAGAAAAAGCAAATGTGCCAATTGTTCAAATCTGTTAATCAAGCCCGAGGATATTTTAGCCACGCACCAAGCGAAATATTTTTTTAAATTTCAAAATTCCAAATCGAAATTTTTGCAAACATTTTTGAAACACAGCCTCCTATGGCCTAATATCAAAGTTTAATTCGAGATGTTTGTATGGCTCGTATAAATAACGAAGACCTATTCGCACAGTGGTACAGTGAGGATAACCCATGCTACCAGCATCATTTAGAATCGCTAGCTTGTATATTATTGGTTCTGTTACGCAAAAATTAAATTCTTAATTTGCAGGAAATTTTAGATCTTACAAAACCATGTATATGGAAAAATGTCTAACACAAAATCGTTGTTTTAATTTAATCTAATTTTAAGTCGATATTTAAATATGTCCTAATTTATCAAGCTGATAAATTATCCCTTATCCCGAGAAATAAATGTGTTCCAAATTTTACCCTTCAAATCATATAAGATAAGAAATTTTTAGTTGAAATAAAACCCACTCAGCAGCTGGTTTATGCAAATTCCCAAAGAAAGTTCAATTTTCAAGAGGAGCTATTAAGAACTGCTGTTATTTCAACAATTCACAAACAATTGAAGCACTTCAGAACTGCTATTGATAAGTTCGCGAAATAGAGATTGGAATACTACAAAATTGTAGAGATAGCCCTGGCAGCTTTTGGAATACATTTGTTTTCCATAAATAATCGAAAGGCTTACAAAAAGCAACAATGTGCCAATTTTAATAAAATTGCTAGATTTCTGTATATTTAACAAATTGAGAGGCCTTTGAAATCATGCATCGAGACATGGAATGCGGTTCTAATGAAGGTAGAATGATCGAGTGTGCTCAATCATAAGGAAAACTATATAAGAAATGACATGACGTTTAATGATGGCTTGGATGAGAATGATACAGTAACCGGCAAAATAAGAAATGTATATGTATGTATGTGTATATGTATATGTATTTGTAATTTTAGTAGATAATGTCTGGTTATTTAAATAAAACCGTTCTTCATTGTGAAGAATTACGACACACGGTTGAGTGTGGCCTTGAACCCTGAAAGCTTAAACCTCATAAATCATAACTAACTGGTTTAATATATTGAAGACCTTGCAAGATTAAGTTAATTTCATATTTTGTTCATTATTCAACATTTTTTATCCATCAAGATTAGCCTTAGTGTAACCCGATGAAGCTAGGTTTGCTCGATGATGCAAGTATGATGTATTTGCAAAAAAATGTTTATTAAACCAACTAATATAAATCGTAAATCATTATTTTGTCAACTGACCTTTATACAAATAAACAAAACGTTTTATTTGTTGTTGATATGTCTATTTAGTCTTTGAAATAATTTTTTTTTTTGGTAGATCAAAGTTGAATCAAGATAATATCACCAGCACACGATTTTAGCGAACTTAATAAACTTCAAAAACAATTAGAAAAAAATCACCGCCTCGTTTCAATGATAAACCAAGGTTTATTGCTTACAAATGCTTACAGTCATTCCTTTATTCTATATGATTTAAACTAATTCAACGTGAATAATTGCTATACACTATTTTTATTACTATATGAATATTAAAAATAATTTATTGTTCTGTAATTGTATATTAATCGGTTATGTAATGTATATTATATGCGGCTAAAAGCGCCGTATTGTCTTTGGGCACGAATATATAGAATTGCGCACCATACACATGCATTATGATTCATAATTAATTTATTAAGACAATAAACCCATTTTGCCCTTATAAAGGCATCGTGATATGAGTAAAAAGGATATTTGGGAAAGACAAAAAAATTCTTACCTTTTCGTTTCGATTGATATTTTTTGTATAGCCACCATATAAGGAATGCTATTATAATTCCACAAATAAGTGTTCCAAATATAGCACCTGCTATGGAACCACCTCCATAGCATGTTTGTTCTGAATCCATGATAATAAATCTTTTTTGATGTCACTCTCTAGATATTTATTTGAATGATATTTTGTTGCTTTGATTTTTAAGTCACTTGTATTGTTAATTGTTAATCTTAATCTTAAAATATGATTAATTGATTCTATTTTTGATTACGTCACTTTTTTTGCTACACTCTAAACATGTTGAACAAATTATTATTTTTTTTTGGGTTGTTTTTGCTTAACCTTATACCACACTCGCTGAATAGATCACCTGCAAATTATACAATCAGAAAACAATGTTTATTAATTAATGAATTACCGATCATTTTGTATATAATACAACAAATAGAGGTTATTAAATAAATTATAAAAATTCCCAAGAATTTTTGGCGAAATATGTGAGGGGCTTTACAGATTTCATGCCCCAATAATAACCTTAAAAATTCTTTTCGTGATCATCAAAAAAACACTGTATTATAAAATATAAATAAAAATCAAGGTTAATACTATGCAAAGATGTGTAATTTACCGGAAGAGATTATTAGAATGTTTTGTTGTTTACTTTATATTTATGAATGAATTGTTGTTTTAAAATATTTCTTTAGTAATTAAATGCGTTATGAACAATTTTCCAATCTATCAAGTCTGTCGAATATTATTCAGCGATTGAACACGGATTTCAAAATTTTACAAATCACTGAGACTTTAATATTTCAAC
Organism: Tipula vernalis; assembly: GCA_958295665.1. Taxonomy (NCBI): domain Eukaryota; kingdom Metazoa; phylum Arthropoda; class Insecta; order Diptera; family Tipulidae; genus Tipula; species Tipula vernalis. Next base: position 5,886,500 of record OY282558.1, read on the forward strand.
CTTCTACTAAATATATTTTGTGTTATTATGACATAATTTTGACAGTCATGGTACTTTCAAACATATATAGTTGCAGAGTTACCAAATTTCTTCATACATATGTAATGGGAATATGCCGTTGTACTTAAATAAGTAACCTTGAAATTATTTTAAATATTAGTCTTGTAAATACTTTTATAGACGTTTATCGAATATTTTATCTTATCATAAAGCCAATATACTCGTACCTATAATAATTATTGAAAAAACAATACACAATACACCTACTTGATCCCGCTGAATGTAAAGAACAAAAAAAAAATTTAAATATTTCGCGATTTCGAACAAATATTGATTTTTAAAATATATAAAAATAAATAACCGTTTAAATATATGAACGTACGGTTTTTTTTTTTTTTTTTGTTTACTTTCCACGTTCCAATACTAATTGAAAAGGTTTATACAAAGAATAATATTTGTTGCAGGCTGTCAAAACCTTAAAAACACAAAATTTCGATTTCAAAACAACATAACATAAAATCATGACATAAGAATATTATGTTGTGGTAATTACTTTTATTTGTTGTTATTGTTTTGTTGCTGCTGCTCAAATATCTCATAAATATTTGCACGATTCAATTTAATTTATTTTCCAGGTTTATTGTTATTTATTCCGTTTAGAATAACTTCTTTGCTTTAACTCCGATTTAATGAATTTATAAAACCAAAAGTCACATTTTGTGGTTTTGGTTTTTTATTTTATTGTTTTGTGGGTTATCTTTACCATATTTTTGAAGGTTATATACAGAAAAGACATCAATCACTTGAATATTTGTGCTGTTGTATTGGGAATGGCGGCAACAAAAACAAAGTTCTTAGTGTGGTTGAGTGATTTGTTTCTGCAAATTAACATTAAATTTACTGTTCAATATTCGTAAAAGAAATCTGTCAATTTAATATGTTTGCGGTATAGAGCCATTGGTAAATATAATTATCGATATGCTGCTCATCGTACTCGTAAGTCAAGTGCAATTTCACCAAACATTAAACAATGGAAAATCATTCTGCTGTAGCAATTTAATTGGCTTCATAATTTAATATCTGTACGTTATAATACTTATTCGCCTACTACTTGATTAATGATATAAATCAACCGTGATTTTCAAGAACATCAAATGTGTTTGAAGGGGTCAGCACTTATGGTCGTATGCCAAAATCCAGAATGCACAATATGCCGCTTGTCATAAAAATACCTTTTTATGAAAATTCCTTATTCTAAAATCTAGTAGTTTGAGTTTTTACGGGATTAACTAAATTAGAAATAAAAATTTTATGGGATCACTATCTATGCCCGAAAAATATAATCCCAAAATTTAAAAAATCGAGAATAATGAAACAGTTAAAATTTAGAAAACAAAATTCAGAAATTACCAAAAAATATTCAGAAAAAATAGATAGGCTGTGTCCGCAACCTGTGATAAATATTTTTTAGTACTAATTTTTGACATTTATTTGAAAAAACACCCCAATTATGACTGTCAAATCCTATGGTAATTTTTGACATATACAAAATAAATTCATTCATGTTCAATGATGATAATAGTTCGATGCTGATGCATTATTTTTTTATTTTTTACTACGTTTTTCTTAACTTGCTTTCTTGGCTATCTGTCTGTCTGTTTGGGTCAAAATTTGAGGTCGACATTTTGTTCACTTTGGTTGTTTTACCTGACAATCTCATATTTTCAAACATTCGAAACAAAAATTTAAGAAAATTTGTTTGTGTTAGTGCAAAAACTGTTAGTGAAATGTGTTTCGCGTTGCAGGAGGTGCATGGAAACTTTCCGAGAAAGAGATAGACAACTTTAAAATGCATTCAATCAGGCTCATGCATTCAATATTCTCGAACAACCTGAATAATATGTTGATCCAAATCTAGAAGAGGAAGTTCCCAAACAGAATATATCTGGTGAATAATTGCAAACAATTTACAATAACATGAATGCAAAACAACAAGAACTTTTCCAACTAGTAAGATAGAGCATTCAAGAGCAGTTGAACGGAAGTAGACAACGATTGAGATGGTTTGTCACTGGTGGAGCAGTAGTTGGCAAAACATTTACGTTTAATGCTCTTAAGAATTTGGTTAAAAACTTTTTTTTCAAAAATCAGTGGTCAAAGTGGCTGCCTTATCTGGTGTTGCAGCTAGACTAGTAGGAGGTTCAACAGGACAGGAAATTACCTGAAGATTATGCGTCAACAGTGGAAGGATGTCGATTACCTTTTCATTGATGAGATAAGCATGGTTCCTTATGAAATGCTTTGCATGATTGACTCACGACTGAGACAATTGAAAAATAAAGAGAACGAAGTGTTTGGAGGTATCAATATAATTGTTTTCGTAAAAGGAGCCCACATTTTCAATCAGCCAACTCGATTCTTGCCAGCGACTCATTTGTGGCGATTGTTTTCTTTATGTGAGCTGACAGGAAATATGCGGCAGCAAGGAGACAACACATTTGCTGATCTCTTGAATGCCCTTAGAGTTGGAAAATTAAATGGTCAGCATTTTGAGCTTCTGATGTCAAAACAAATGACAGAGGCAACTGGAGATATGGCATTAGATAAAGCCATTCGAATTTAGCCTTTAAGAGCCCAAGTAGATGCCCATAATCTTGCTGTACTTGAGCAATATCGAGCTCAACAAATGCGTATTTTCAAAATTCGAGCACAGGATCAAATTATTGATGCAACAAGAAACGTTGATAATGTAACTAAAACTGGAGGATTGACCAAAGAGCTAGAAATATTTGTTGGTGCCAAAGTGATGTTACGCTCAAACATCAATGTTGAAAAAGGGTCTTGTCAACGGCGCCATTGGAAATATTACAGAGATTATCTGGCCGCATTTCTGCAGAGACCAAATGTACGATACTGACGTTCGTTAGAATAGATTTTGGCAATGAGAATATTTAACTTATCGAGCCGAAAGCTATACAATTTCCTGCTAAATATAATTATGGTACAATTGAGCGTAGACAATTACCAATAATTTTGTGTTGTCCATGTACAGTCCACAAAATGCAGGGATGTACCGTCGATAATGCGGTTGTTTACTTAGAAAGATCACTTTTTCAAGACGGCCAATCTTACGTCGCATTAAGCAGATTGAGATCTTTAAATGGACTGCAAATTCGAGACGACTGAAAAATATTTAGAAGCAAAGCTTATTAACAAATTATAATTCTCTAATTTATTTTATCAAACACCCGAGTGGACACTGGATAAATTTGTTTAGTAAATATCTAGTTGTAAGGAAGACTAATGACATGTAGACGTAAAGCGTGTCAATATTCGTCCCTACAACTAGATATTTATTAGACAAATACGTCCAGTTTCCACTTGGGACACATACACCTTAATCATAAATTAGGTACAGGAAGGTTCTAAGCTAGCAAAATGTTCTAAAAATACCATAAGAAGTTATCCAAATCACATTTATCAATTTTCTTTTCTAAAATGCGCCCCACGTTTTTAGTTGTTGAAAATTGGTGCTAGTTTTAAGTATAAATGCACAGATAATTCTATAAGCCCAGAAAAAAATTATTTTCTTCTTTTTAGTGCATTAGAAAAACGTGGTATTTTAAAAAGTTTTTTTTATATATATTTTTTTACATATAGTCCAATTTTCAAAAATATTATCTTTGTTTTCCGAATACTTCGCTGGCAATTCCATTATGTATTAAGAATGAATGAGTCTAGCCACAATGTAAAAGCGAGCCATGAAGCTTACTTTTGTCTATACCATTGTCGTCAATAGTTGTCATTTTCTATCTAAATATCTCCGTATTGCTCGAAAATTAATGTATGAGGCTGGAAAATTTGCCAAACAATTATTGCGCAATTCGGACAGTATGAATGGGAATATTTTTCAAATAAATGACAAAAATTAGTACTAAAAAATATTTATCACAGGTTTCGGACACAGTCTTGGTAAATCAGGTAAATCAGTTACCGTTAATTTTGATTTGTGGTAGACATGTGATTTAATGATTTTGACAATTTTATATTTTGGCTTATGAACATTTTCGCTCTAAGGTGAGTAAAAAAATATTAATACGCAATTAATAGCCGTAGAATAGTAATTTTCTCGTGTTTAGTTTTTTGGTTTAGAATTAAATTGACTTACACTGACGAAAAGATCAAGGAAAAGCCATTTTGCCGTTTGGAAACATTTTTTATGGAATGAAGAAGAATGGACAGCGATAGCTGTGTAATTGCAAAAAAATTTTAAAAATTGCTGGCAGCACAACGAAAGGCCTCCTTACACATATGCTATTAGCGTATAAAATAAATCTTACATCCGCCATCGCAACCACTTTAACATTTGCCAACACACCATGATCGGATGATCCACCAAGGAAAATAACTTCCCACCATTTCTGCACGCCTAATAGCTCTGGATGGAATTTAATTTAACGTAATATGCTGTTCTCACGATTTTCGTGCAGGTTTAAATGCTACGGGACTCAAAAATCTTCACACAGTACGCGATATGGTTGTAGAATGTAGCAAGGCAATAAGGAAATTTATATCCGATTAAATTTCAGATAAAAACACTCGAATTCGGCGTATGAGGATTTTCTTCGGAATGATATTGTAGCCATTATGACTGATGCGGTAAGTGTGATGACGAAAGCCAAAAAACTATTACCGGTAAATCAGCTTTTATGCTTTACATAGAATGTGCAACTGGCGGTAATTGAGGTGCTCTTGAGGAAGAAGAAGACGATTTTCTTGAAAGTGACTCAGATGAGAAGCAGGATTTTTCCGAAGAATTACTAGATTAAAACAAAGGCAGTGACGGGTTTTTCTTAAAAACTAAAATATAATAAAACGTAACCTTGTGGTCTTGAATCTCCCACCTCTCCTTTAATTTTCTTAAAAACAAATGACACCGGCTTTGAAAAGAGACTCATTAAGTAATGTGGTCAAATAAAAATTTAACTGAGCTATGCTAAATGATCCAACTTTTCAAGGAAGACATTATTTTGTTCTCAAATTTTAAAGTACGAATGACGATAAGAAGCTTATTAGAAATAGTAGAAGCAGATACTTAGAAATAATTGAAAAAATGAGTTTTATGAAACTTTGGTACAGCCTTAAAATATATTGTATTTTTTCTCAGGGAATAACTCGAGCAACTCAAAAGACGATTACCACTCATTTCATACTTATTCATAACTTTAAAGACGTACAAGTGTTTCAGTGAAAAATTTTGCTTTTGATAAATAATTGCCAAGATGGACTACATACACTTAATGCTAAAATGCATTAATCTGATAGCATGCTTTTGAGCAATGACCAAAGGCTTAATTGTTTCATAATAAGTCCCACCTCAGGAATAAATACCTTAACACAATTTTGACTCAATTAGAGCGTGATATCATTGCTTTAAACCTGGAACTTAACAAGAGTTTGTATACTGCAAACCAATTACTCAAAACATTTAAATCACCATTCCTTTGTGAAATTGTAGGGGGATAATTTTGAGTAGTGTAAGCAAATACTTTATCATCTATAAAAAGAGAATTAATGTACTATAATAGTTCGTTTCCACAACTAACTCTTTGAAAACGTTTAATAATAAAAGACTTGAACCATTCAAAAATATAAACTCGGAACCCAATATTCCACATTTTTTCAAGTAAGATGCTGTGATCTACCATATCGAAAGCTATTGTAACCTGCGGATACCATATACGAGATGAATTAATACCCTAATGAAGTGGATTCATTAGGTATCAATGTTCCGCCGATCACCAAGAAACAGCCTTAACAATGAACAGCGAGACCAGGTGGATCAGCCTCTTATCAATGCTCGAAAGCTTCTATTTATTAAAAAATCCGATACAAAAAGCATTGATAATCATAAATCTAGTTCCAGAGGATTTTCTTGCTTTATCTCATGATGCGACACAAATTTTATTAAAATTTATTACTGCTCTAGTCCCAATTAAAACATGTGTCGAAGCACTTTGCCGTCGGGCTCGAGATGCTAATCTGTTCACAGTCGACATTGTCATACATTTTATGTTAAATAAGCTTAAATATGCCAATAGCAGCATAAGTCAAAAAGGGGTTTCTTCAATTAAATGTCGAAAATGAATTAATAGCAGAAGGCTTCTTGCTATGTCACAAACACCGCCGTCAGCTCCAACCACATTTGAAAATATTTATATCGAACCACGTTTCAGCATCGTACATAAATTGGATATTGCCATTAAACAAGGGTATACACAAACATACCAATGCAGCCAATTAGGTGTGAGACACTGTTCTTAAAAATTTAAAAGGATTACCCTCGATATCCCAAACAAAAAATTTAAAAAAAAAAATCAATTCCAAAAAATCAAGTTTCTTAAATATAACTAACTTTTGAAAGGTCATTTTAATTCGTTTAATTCGTTGAACACCTTAGAGGGTGGGGAACCCCAGCTTTGACGATTTATTATAATTAAAATATTAATAGAAATTAAAATGTTTTTCAAATATTTGTGTATTTTCCCACATACATACTAAAATAGAGAACTCCTCAAATCCGCGAGGCATTATTGAACCTTAACGTTTGTGTTAACGACACAACGCCCATCAATAGAAGTACATACAGGTACAAAGTGTATTGATGGACGTTATGTCGTTTTAGAGCTTTGATAATGGTATCGAAAAGATACCAAAATGTTAGTATGTACAATCAAAGAATAAATTGTGTTAAGTATAATTAGGCTAATAATCCAAAGATGGTTTTTATTTATAAACTTAAGCTATCTGGTGCAAAATAGGGAACAAAGCATAAAGTTGGCGTACCTTGCAGACCTATAATCAGTTTAGTTGGCAAATCCTCTTCCGCAATCATTAAATCGCTAGATTTTTGTAATAAAATCAAACAAGTGCTAATACCTTCTAAGCAAAAAATCGTTTCTTTGAAGGTGGTCTCCTTGTTTACCAGCTTTGATAGTAAGTTAGCGGTGGAACTTGTGAACAGTTAATGGCGGGAAATTAAATCAAATTCCAAAATCAAATTATTGACGAAGGCGCAATTCGTGGAGGAATTGGATTTGATTTTGTATAATTGTGAATTTTTGTTTAATATGAAGAAATGCCAACAGTTGTTCGAAACACCAATGGGTTTACCAGTTAGCCCAGCGGTAGCTAATTTGATAATGGAACCTTTGGAATTCAGCGTTCTTATTTGATTCTTTTGTTTGGATTGATGATAATTGAAAAGAAGATTAAATATTTTTCAAATAAATTCAATTCGTTCAATCCACTATCGAACACTCTTTTCCATAATAAAAATATTGAACTCTTTATCCAAACTTTACTTTACAATAATTACCCGTTATATTTAATTAAATCCTTTATCAAAATAACTATTCATAATCCCACTTATAGAATTCCAGTTCAAAATGAACAAAGTATTCAAGTGCTTAAGTAAATATGATTTCAAGGTAGTCGGTCGTTCAATTTTTTCATAACTTAAAGATCAAATCATAAAGGAACTCACTCGTTTTTATTTTTATTACGTACATAATAAAATGATTGTGCATGTTTGAAAATAATGACGCAAATAATGACGCAAGAGTTTTGGAAGTAATGATGTTATCGGTCATGACATTAATATTAAACGTCTACATAAAAAAAACTTGACCTTGAAACCAAAACAACTATTGTTTAAACAACTCTTGATTAAATACTGTTTGATGATACATTGAATTGCGTCAATTTGAGTGATTGACCCTATAAGCGTACTTGTTATAAAGTACTTGACGATTATATTTGATCACCACACTTAGACTAACTTCGAAAATTGTAATAAATATGTTTTAGTACAAGTTTTTGATGTTTATTTGAAAATGCGTCACAAACACAAATTGTCATAGTCTATTACTATGATAATTTTTGACAGATATAAAATAAATTCCAATGAGTGTTGAACAATTTTAGTTGTTGATTGTGTACTATCGCCTAACAGATTTCAATTTGACGAAGAATACAATTTTTAAAAATTTTGCTATTGTGTGTTGAGGTGATTATCCATTAATATTGCAAGGAATAGTATTTAGATACGGTTACGAGTTCTGGGGCGGCAATAATGTCGGGTAAAAGAAATTATGAAAAGTGAATTGAGATCATGCTTAGGAGTTTAGGAATTGTTGAAAGGAATCAAATCGGAATTCCCTTCATTAATTGCAATAAATTATAGCGTCTATTCGACTTTTTCAATGAATATTTAAGGATTTTTAATTTATAGTGAAATGCAAAATAGAAGTAAAATTTTCAATAGTAAAATAATAAATCTTTGTAACAATCTGCATTTGTTGCCTCAGTTGAGAAACCCATTTTAAATTATTTATAAAAATTAAATTAATAAATAGCTTCTAGATAATGCCTGACGATTACCGTTTTTCTTTAAATACAGATCAGACTGGTAGAGAAACCGTAAGATGATCTCCGCATGACAATTTTATTGAGCATATTTAGGCAAATTTATCTTTCATAGTATACAGGCAAAATGCAAAATGTATCATTTCGATATTTTGGTTTGTTTGTTTAATTATCTATGAATACAACTCTTCAACTAACAAGCAAATCCTAATGGTTAATTACCACTTAAACGGAATTCACGATGCCGATTTGACGGAAAATACCAAAGCAACCTAGATTATACAAAGCCATAGTCTAAAAAACCAAGCTTTTATAGAGGAATTAGAATAGAGGAAAAACCAAACTGTTCATAGTAAAACACACAAAAGATATGGGAAATCACTTTTTTTCCTAAGACAAATTTTTAAATGAAAACGTTACAAATTCTTAATTATAATTTCTAAAATACTTTCATAAATGTTTGAATTTCAACACATATGAATGTCGTTTAAGTAAATCGGTTTCATTTACTTGTAATAATTGATTTATTTAAACCAAAATTTAATAAAAATTTCTTAACCACAGCATTCTGGTTAAATTGAAATAAAAGCTTACTACAATTCGTTTGGTCATTAAGTCAATATACATTACATAGATGGCAGTGATGGCCGTAAAAATTTGAAAAAATTGTACCAAAAATTACCACCTGAGGAATTTTCAAGTTCAAAAATTTCAGGAAAAGCAAAATAAATTCACATAATATAGGAATGTGTGATAAGTTTGTGATTAAATAACTTTTTTTCGTATTTTCCTGTTAACATTTTAGACATCTTACGTACTATTGTGTGAATGGATTTCCATTTTTTCACTATTTTGTGTGCTTTTGTTACTTTGTAAAATTTTTTATATAAAAAAGAAAAATTCTTTATTATTATTTATTTTTATTATTTTAATATTTTTATCTTCCTTATAGTAACAATCTGTTTTATTTTTTTAAAAAATCGATTTCAGATGCTTTCGCCTTCCTTTCTCAATTTTTAATTTAATATTATTATAATATTAAATTAAAAATTGAGAAAGGAAGGCGAAAGCATCCGAAATCGATTTTTTAAAAAAATAAAACAGATTGTTACTATAAGGAAGATAAAAATATTAAAATAATAAAAATAAATAATAATAAAGAATTTTTCTTTTTTATATAAAAAATTTTAAAAAATAAAAAATCTTACGTACACTAGTAAAACTACAGATAAATTTAGCAAGTATTATTTTAATTCATCAGAGCCAACTTTGATGTATTTTTCAAAATGAAAGTTTGAGAAATATATTTTGGAAATAATTTAATTTTATTATTTCTGCAATTAATATTTATTTAATAACAATATATTCTTCTTGTAGATTGTTGTTAGAGATATCTAGAAAACTTTTATATAAACGTTTTCTAATATTTTTGCTTTTTTCATTGAAAAACTTGAAGCTAAAAAACCCATTTTTACTATGGATTCCTATGGAAATCAGTGAAAAGTTATATCACTGAAAAAGCTTTGATTAAAGATATTGGTTCTAATAATTCCTTTGTAAGCGTAGATGATTGCCAACCCTCTAAACAGTTTAAAATTTTAAAGTTCTTCAGATTACGATTCTTAATACCTTTGTTTTATGATCTACAACACCTCAGGAAATGTCATTGTTTACAGGGCAACAAAAAGAGTAGTGATAATCGTAATATGGTTAATAATTATCGTCCTATATCTACTTTATCAGTAATTGATAAAATTTTTGACAAAATTATTCCGCTTCAAATGTCAGACATTTCCGAATAATTTAATAATTTGTTTTACTCTTATCAGTATGGATTTCGAAGTGGTACAGTTACTGAATTTGCTATTGATACAACTGACCTAGAACATTTACTTATCGCGCTATTATTACGGATTTCGAGATATTCTATATGATCTTATTAAACGCTATTTAGAAAATAGACAGCAGTATGCAGGTATTAATTGGTATCAAAGGTAACATTTTGGGAATAATGTGTGAAATGCCCCCAGGGAAGCGTTCTGGGACCACTGTTGTTCATCTTCTTTATCAATTAAAAATTAGAATTTTTGTAGATGATACGGCAGTTTTTTATTAAATCAATAATCCGCAAATAATATTGAGCATGACTTTGGTGTTTTATTGGTAAATAGCTTTTGCAAGTCTCACCCTTGAAATTTTATGAAGATTTATGAAATGAAAGAGTTGATATTAACAAATATCTTGGAGTAACTTTGGATGCTCAGATGATTTAGAAGCAACAATCTTTTATTTTACCTAAGCGAGCTATTTATGGGCAACTTGTGACATTATTCATATATAAGGCTGTAAATGATTCGTCATTTTTGTCAAATTTAGAACTTTATTAATGATGGCTATTTAATAATCGACGAAGTAAATACAATGTTATCACTTAGTCATTTTGGTTCACCAAAATTAACCAATTTAAAGATGAATTAGTCATAAGCTTAGCTATGAACTCTTAAAGGATTGAATTTATTTCCCCACAAATTTTGTTTACATGCCCATTCTGATGAAGACAAGCTTCCATTAATAACAAAACCTACAAGCTATTGACAATACCCACATATGCAAGTTCATCCGACTATAAAAAAAATGTTTATCAAAATTGAAATTTAATGAGAAATATGTTAAAAATGTAAAATTTGAAATGCTAGTTTATAACAATGTCAAAACTTTGATTAATCGTATATTGAGTCGAATATCGAGAAATCGAATTTAGTTCTTTGCCATCCTAATAATTGATCGAACACGTTAGTTTTTTAAATTGAATTCTTCGTCACAGTTGTCTATAGTCATACCTATAGGAGCCTATATATAGGACCTATAGGATCCTATAATTGCCTTAGTGAGGATATCTCGGAAGGTTATAGGTATGAATATACATTATTCCGTAATCGACTTCAGGTATATTTATGGTCTAAGGTGGAAATATCCGCATAAATAACATTAAATGAATTTTGAAATTGTTACTCATGGATCGACATACCAGACACAATATTCAAAGAATGAATTCTTTAAAGGATGTATCGTATTCATCGTTTTCAGTTGTAGATGAGAAATAGTAGTCTATCCAGAATCAGCGCATATTTTAAAGTAAAAGACATTTTATTAAAATTGGTTTTAAACTAATTCACCAATAAGTTAAATTGTGAAGATGTAAATGATCCATTGCACTTTAGCTCAAATGAAAAACTATACACAGATTTGAGTACTTATGAATTCTTATGAATAAGTTGTCTTACAAGTTTGTTTCTAATGAAAGCTCAATAATAATTAAAGTTCATTCCATCAACTAAATATGATAGTTTCCATATCCTTTTTCTCAATTCCAGGGATGTCACGGGCCAGCAATTTCAAGCCGATGTAAATCTGATAAATACATCTTGAGTTAATATAAGGCCAGAGGTTGAGATGATCAATAAATTAATTGGATGTAGAAATTAAGTAACTATTTCAAATATACCGGTCAGATAAACCGGTTTTTACCATTAGATTACAGTTTTGAACCTTTGTGACTTCAAGTCACCAGATTTAATATTGAAATGGGAAAACCCCGAATAGACGCTCTATTTTATTTGACAATTTACAATTACAATTACACTATCTAATTCCACAGTACCTGAGAATACGAATTCGTCGAATTCCTGCTGAGTTCATGGTATTGAAATTCCTGGGATTGTCATACGTTATTTTGCCTAGTTTTACCCGATTGACATTTGTTTTTGTGTAATAATCTATTTCAAGATGATGTTGTCAAAAAAGCAAGTTAACAACGTTAACAAAGCGGCAAACGCCGAGTACCACCTCCTGAAACATGATTGGAAGCCCTGAACATTTGGAAACAGTTTACGACGATCAAAGCTGATCGAAGCTAGGTTTTATCGAATAGATACCGATGGTTAATGCCGCAACTCATAAACTGTTAACAGTAACTTTTCTGGTAATTTCCCAATAGAAGAAATTGACGGAATTAATTTTTCCTCATCTTTCTTCAAAAATTACGAAAAAATATTCTCACCGTCAAGTTCTTCTGTTCCGAAATTACCAAAAAAGTTGCTGTCGACAGTTTTCGAGTATAGGTGGCATGAAGGAAAACTCATTAAACATAAGATAGGGTCAATGTTCATGTAAATGTTTAATAATAGTGTAATATTTGTTGAGCTAGGAATTAAGATAAAGTCTCGGCGATTAATTCAAATAAAAAAAAAATTGCTGTCAGGTCAAAACCGCTTGCCCGAAAATACCTTATCTTGTTCTTGTAAAAGCAGACTGGTTTAATTTTTTCAAAATTTTACCAACGTTTTGGCTGTTTTAGCTCTACAGGCAACACCCTATTTTTGTTATTTAACTGACTTTGTGGGGTTTTTAAACGCATTGAAACGCTCCACACAAGAATATAACTTCGCTTTCGTCATCAGTTCAAATTGCCCATATCTTGCAGAAAAATAGCTCTACGCAGACAAGTAGCGCGTGCTTTTGCACAAAAATATTTTAAGATTGGTGTTCAGAACGTGGAACTTGATTAGATTTAATAAAAATATGACAAATAAAATAGATTTTAGCAGAATATGACCACGAAAAGTACCATGAAAATTCTTTTTTGGGCGACATCTTAATTTGCGGCTTAACCTCAAGAGTTTATGGCACAAATTAAAATAAATTTGTTAAGTTCAAAAATCTTTTTTGGACCGGCTATTAAATATGAAAAAAATTATTTTATTATTAATAGTTTAGCTGTTTATTGTGTAAGTATTTATTGATCTGGAATCTACCAAAATTGCACTCCAAATTCTTCACAGGATGAAGCGGCTATGAATCTATAAAGAAACATGGTTCAGATAGATATCAAAAGAAGAAGTTAAATCTGTCAATGATAATGATTCAGGGCCCTTAGAAATGCATTCTGTAGTTGAATCAAATCGAACTTTTTATTTCTAAAGAAATTTTCGAAAATAGTTTTGTGCAACATTTTTATTGCACACAAGAAATTTATTCATATACATACATATGTATATCCGTACTACAATCACTTAATTAACAAACGCCCTAACCCATATTTGTATAATTTTTAGGAAGTTCGCAAACAAATATTTTTTAGTCATTAATCCAGTTAGAACTGATTGAATAAAATTAAATGTGGTTCAAGCTAAAACAATAACACAGAAAGTTGCAGCTTATTGTGTTCTGCACTTTAACAAAATGTCATTTTTGAAAAAAGTGATGCTATGCACCAATGTTACAGTATATTCAATCTACTTTTAATTTTGATGGTGTTCAATTTTCTGTCTGTGTAATTTCATTTTAAATTTTTTAGTACCACAACAAGGTTTCGATTTTAGACAAATTTAGAATACTATGTCTCGTTTTCATTTTGTATTTATGAATGGTAAGTTGATCAGTTTGTTTAGCGTAATACAAATAAAACTTACTCTAAAGTTACCTTGGGTCTATTTATGAAAATACATTAATAATCGAAAAAGCAATTTTTATTGTAAAGGCACCTACATACTTTCTGCTTTTTAAAATTTTACAATCTATTTTCTGAGTAACTCGTGTTGCAAATGGGCAACGTTTAAATTTTATTGTATCATCAAAATAGGGGCAGCTTCTTTGAAAAGAAGTGTGGCAAGCCCATTACATTCCTTGTTATCATCAAATATGACAAGCCTTGTATTAGTGATTTAGCCATGCCACTGAAGTTTAGTTTTTGAAATATATTATTAACATCAGTGTCGAATCATCAGTGTCTATAATAAATTTCCTTCTATGGGATGTATCAATATTATCGTTTTATTATTTTATTGAGCTCTTTAAAACGCATCATCAAAGCGAAAATAGAAAATTGTCAAATTATTTATGTGTACAGTGGATTTACATATATGGACAATAAATATATTCATTTTGGGAGGCCGTTAATACAGCGAGGCCTGAAATCGCCTTCGAATGCCAAGCAGAAAAAATAGCCAACACCAGATAAAACATATCAACAATCTAGAAGCGATGGAATATATTAGCGATGTGTGATTTGGACTCAGAATTGATTGTATAGTTTCGTTGTATGCCTATAATAAGTTGGTCAAAAGGTTTTGTTTTAATTCGATGGGTACCGACCATGGACGATTGGGGAGGGTTTAGGCAAAAATATCAAACGGAAAAGTTGTTCGGCGGTAAATTTTCTGCCGATGTCTGTAGTTGGTCATTTAATAAATTTTTTTAAGCAAAGCAATTCGAGTAAAAAGACACAGTTCAACTGAATTAGACCAAAATCAGACTTTTGAAATAAATAAATTGGTCATAAGGTTTTATTTAATTGATGTAATTTTTCACGTAGATTAAGAATTCGATGAGTTCCGATGTCAGGCGAATGGATAAAATGTCGAAAAAGGGGCTTCTCAGTCCTTCTAGTGGGTTTACGTTTTTGCAAACTACTACGTAATTTTGTATTTTAATTTTTTGTCGACATATGTACATAATTAGGCTATTGAAGTACTTAAAATAATCAAAATCACTCTGGTCTTCCTTTTTAAATTTAAAAGTCATTTTTAGCAACTTTAAAATGGGTCTATTTGGCACCATTTTCTACCTTGTCCCTTATCAATTTAATCCAAAATGAGCATGTTGTTTGACTGAAATTGACTTCGCTTTGTTGCTCGAATTTCTTTGTAAAAAACCAACTACATGTTTCGATATTAAATTTCCCCTAGAACAATTCTCGTAGTAGAAGTTCTTTTTGAATTTTTTTTTCTTAAAATGCAAAATAACCGAATTATTTATGAAAGCATGGAGAGGTCGGGATTTACCGAATTTTTAGTTTACGTGGCAAAATACACCGATTAAAAGATAAAAGCTTTTGTCCAATTTAATACTCTCAAAATCTCGATTTTTGTCTTATTCGCCTGGATTATTTCGTTTCTTTTTCCAAAAACAAATGAATTTAATAACCAACTTAAATATTTTTCCTAAGATGGAAAATAACTGAGTTAATTGCGATAAAGTGACCACAAATCACAAAAAAGGGGTAGGCACCTTTTTCGACCATTTCCCCGTTCGAACGAGCTCGAGACTAATCGAAAACTGTTGACCAATTTATTACCTTTATTAGCCCAGTTTTTGTCTATTTCGGCAGAACTATAAGGAAATATTCGGCCTAGAATCCAGAAAATATCTGAAACACTTAAATTGTTAGACAAATTTAAATCCGAGTATTCTAATCTTGGTTATTTCACATGAAAGCGTGCTAAGAATAATACGCTGTCTTCACATTCGTGATTTTTGAATGACAGATTATTTATGATATTTGACGTTTTTGGCACGAATATTATTATCCTTTCAAATAGTTTATTTTATTTTTAAAGCATTACACCAGATACTTTCACCGTAATGCTGTTTAGCAACCGTATAATGCAATTATATATTTAATTGAATTGATTAGGCATATGTTGGTAGTTTATAGTTAAGGATTGAATAAATTGAATAAAATGGTTCGTATGGGTATTTCAATATGGTCAATTTCGTAGCTAAATAACATTACCGAACAAGCAAGCCAAATATTAAAATTTGATGAAACTTTAGGATTTATAAAACTTTGTCGAATTAAATTTTGTGAAGTCCTTGGAGTTCGAAATACTTATAATCAACAATTTTGAAATATAAGCCTATTGTCCAAAAGAACCTTAAAATCACAAATTGAAAAAATGGTTTTCCAAATTTCTCTAATTCTTAATCTCATGTTACTACAAATTATAAAATCGTTCGAAACCTAAAATTTCCTGTCTGTTAAATTTAGAAAGTTTTTAATAGAACTTCAAAATTTGCTGGATCTATGTTATAAGGAATTTTGCATATGACAATCTTTCTTTTTTATAAAATTTTCCGAAAATTCTGAATTTATCTAAAAATTTGGTTTGTTATAATTCTGTACGAAACTGTCTTAACTGTACGAAATGGTCTTTAAAAATAGTTTGGTAAAATTAAATATCCGAGATTTTTCGAATTTTATGAAATTCCATAAAGTGAAACCAGAATTAATTTAGAATAATTTTTAACTGAACATTTTTAATTTAATATTTAGATGTAGTTTTGGCTTTTCCACAGATATTAGTTGGAACTTTTGAATATTTCTGAACGTTCAATTTAGAATTTATTGATTACCTCAAAGCTCTTTGATCAGCGGTCTAAAGGTGAGTTTTATATTTCAATAGAAATGCTGGACCTTTACACTAAATATTAGAATTAAATATAAAATTGTTTGTAAAAGTGGAATACAGAACCCAAAACGTGGAAAACGACTTTAGTTCGATCCTAATTTTAAGTAAGGAACCAATATTTTTTTAAATAGCCACTGGCCTAAACTATGCTGTATTACACTAGATCAATGGCCATAGACCGATAGTTACTGGTTATAGGAAAGCTTTGGTTTTTAATTTTCTTCTAAAATAACCGCAATTGCTTGGATATTTTTTGTGGTGTCATTATTTTAAATAAAATTATCATCTGAACCGTTACGATAGCGGACATTCATATGAGCAACATAATTTAGGATGATTTAGCATTTTTTCTCTGTACTTGAAAGGATTGTGGAAGAGCAAAATAAGTATTTTATTTTAGATCATCCAGCATTTGGAATGTTCAACCAAGGTTACGATTTTTCAAACTCTTCGAAAACTCGAAATGGTGCAACTATAAAGTAACA
Source organism: Tipula vernalis (assembly GCA_958295665.1). NCBI lineage: Eukaryota > Metazoa > Arthropoda > Insecta > Diptera > Tipulidae > Tipula > Tipula vernalis. The sequence continues at coordinate 5,903,661 of OY282558.1, forward strand.
ACAAATGCTTCCATTTGTTGTTAAAATTAAGCAGGGGTTATTTAACGAAATACGTACAACATGATTAACTAAACTAATTCAATAATGAAGGCTTGCTACCGGTTCTGAAAATTCAGGAAAGTTAGAAGTAAGTTTCTTTCATAAAATATTTACATTATTTGCGTGAATTATTTCACGAACCATGTTTTGAATTTATTTATTAATTCCTTATTGTGAAACTATTTTTCGGTTTCAATATAAAAAAGTTGATAATTACTTTAAAAATAACGACAGCAAAAAAACATTTGTTTGCGTTGATCGGAAAATTTTGAATATCAATTATTTGATTAATGTAATGTAAAACAACAAATTTTTATTAAATACCAAAATTAACACCATAACCAAGACGCCATAAACAACACAACAGGTATTCGATTTGATTCTACAAAATTGATAAATCGATATAAGCTATTCAACCAAATAATTTATATGGAAAATTTTTCGAGCAATATAAACAGGGAGTATAAATGTTTTTGTATAAGTGCAAGGTGATGGTAAAATATGTAGACTGTTTATAAATTTTTTTCTCATCGTTTCTCTATACCTTTTTTTTTGAGTTATTATGTCTAAGAAGAAAGCCGTCTCGACGACTTGAAAGAAGCAAACTATTATTGAAGCGGTTCGGTGGCAAAATAGAATTGTTTTTTTTACCAATGAGAAGCTATATGTACAATTGAACAGTGCTACAATCGCCAAAACAACTGTTTTTGATCAAAAACACCTTCTGGTGAAGCTCGAATTATTACTAGAAGATAAAAACCTAAATCTGTTATGGTTTAGTGAACCAAGAAATTTACCACCGTCAACTTGTGAGCATTATCAACGAGATTTTACATTATTTCACAAAGCGACATTGAGTTAACAATGATTATGCCCTTATGCAATGGCACCGTATCATCCGTATCTAAATCCTCTCGACTATTTTGTTTCTGCATACTTGGAGACTAAAGCTTTCGCCATACTACCATTGTCAAAGTCTGGAAAGAAATTCCTCTGGAAATGTTTCGAACTGCTCTTGATAATGTATGTAAACGTTTAAAATTATGTATTGATGCTCATAGTGGCTATATTTGAACATTTTTAATTTTTGTATTAAATAAATGTTTTCAGGTCTATAAAATTGGTTCAAATTCTTTAGAAATATTTGGAAATATTGTCACCCGGTATAAAAAAAATTAGAATTTCACAATAAGGAATTCTTAAATAAAATATAAAATAAAAGCGTAATTAATTTAATTAAATATATAAATAATTTTTAATTAATCTTTCGAAAATTTTAATGAACTTTTCTTAATTAACGATAGACAAATTGGTATAAACCAGTTCATTATTAGTATCCGACTTTACATCATTTGACTATACCAAATGAAATATCCGCTTAAATGAAACTACTAAAACGATTCAAAATGTGTCAAGAGCAAATTGGTAAAGAGTACTCTTTAAATTACCTAACCGAGTTCTAGATATTTGGATACAGAAGTTTGAATGAAAACTTCGCATATTGAACAGAATGAAGAACAAAATTTGGTCGATTAGCACCCTGCCACAGTCTGAAATTCTTGAATATAGGTATGCTATTCAATGCATTGATTGTGGCTGGTGAATCATATACACATTTTATCTTTCAATGAAGAAAAGTTGTATTGACAATTAAAGGTGTGGTCGCAATAAATTAAAAATTGTTGTAAACCATGTTTAATTATAAGGCTTATCCACCAATCCTATAAACAATAATTCACTAAAAATTCATTATGGTCTGCATTTTCTATAATATTTTTGAACGCATAGAAGTCTGTAATTTGCATTCAAAACAAATGTTAACATTTACGTCAAAATAGCTCGGCGTCATACTATAAACAAATAGTGTCAAATAATTCTTTTATTTCCAGTTGTTCTAACATTAGTTTGCGAATTTAATTAAAAAAACAAAAAATATTTCTCGAAACTGTCAATTATTATTGCTAAAATACGGTAAATATTTCGGCTTCTTCAAATATAAACACCGATAGATATTCATTATAATATCAAACATTTGATCTATCAAAGTCAAGATATTCAAATATTTGGAAACTTTCTGAAAACTTTCCAATTTTGATGAAAATTTGATGAATAACTAACGTAAATTAAATAATTTAAAATATTTTTATGTTTAATCGTTAAAGGTCAGGGATTTATTTTATTGAACTAATTATCCATATATCGTTGAGTGTGAGTTCTTTCCCATCTGTGTGTATATGTATACGTAATATTTTCTCACGCTTGTTCCAGTTGAATAAACAGCAAGTAATTATGGCAAGATCAAGAAATCTGATATGTAAATAGCCAAGACGCTTACATAAAAAGAAAAAAATGTTTCGAAACATTACGAAAGTGAATAAAAATAAATAAGTTTGTTATCTCTTTAATTTAAATTCAATCAAAGATTTACATTAATTTTTATTTTTGATTTATTTACCTTTCGCTTAAAAATTCGGGTTCGTCGCTTACACGTCTAAAAGCTCTATCGTTTTCTACTTAATTTTTTTTTTTTTTTTTTTTGAAATAATGAAATTTGTTTACTGTGTCAACTCGCTGTATGCCACATATTCATACTTTCACTATATATATATATAAGTAATATAGCTAGAGGTTTGAAAATTAATTTAAAAAATATGTTTTTAAAAATTATTTATATCAATCGACGACCACCCAATCAGCTAAATTTCGGTTTATACCGTCTGTAATGTTAATGTATGTACGAGTAATAAAAAAAAAAAAATTAAAGTGATTATCTCTTACCAACAATAAAAATTAAATAATATTCAAACCAAGGTAACTCTAGAAATCAAAACTGATCATAAAATATTTGTTTCCTTTTTGTATTTATAAGTACTTATAATATACAATCTTCAATCACATTGATCTTAAAAAATGATTGTTGATGATGATGATCATACGAAAGATAAATTGAGGATCACGCCCTTTGTATATGAGTATATACAATATACATATATCCGTTGTAATTCCACAAAAATATACACAGACACTTGTTAAAAATAATTAATATTTCTTGGAATTTTTATAATTTATTTTTAATAATAATAACAATTATTTATTATTGTTATTATTTCAGGGTACATACATATATGTAGGCAATACGTAAAAGCGATTAATATTTTTTCTTATGAACACAATCACTTAAAAATTGTGAAAGGTATGTGTGTAAGACAAAATACTAATATTAAATTATATTACATGTAATATTTATTAATTACACTTGTTTTTATTATTAATTATTTTTTTCACTCAATATAGCACACAATATATGAAATTTTATATTAATCCGCACAATTTTAATTAAAACAATTTAATTTTTCTTTTTTTTTAATGATTTAAGTCTTAAAAAAAACACAACAACGTACAACACTATTATCCACTTTGAAGTCACAATTTTTACTAAATGAAACGTAAAAAAAAATTGATTTTGTTTTCGTTTCATGTGTTTAAAAAACATATTTTGTTCTCTTTCTAGCGATCAACTATTATTTTTGTCTCTTTTCTTGAAACAAAAACTAAAAAAATACGCGATCGTGACTTACATACACAGCAAGAAAATTTATAGCGATTTATCTACCTGTTTTGGTTTTATTTTTGTTGCTTTGAAAGTCATAAAAAAAAAAAAAAATACAAAACACGTTGTTTTAGTTTTGGTTTATTTATCCATATTTATCTGCTTTTTTTATACTGACTCTTTTACTTAAAGTCAGATGATCGCATTTTTGTTATTTTTTTTTATATGCGCGATCATTCGGAGATGGACTTGGATATTATAATAATAGAACACGATAATGATGTATCTAGGTATAGTATTTAGAAGTGTTAGTTATCTTAATGTACCACATAGAAATCGAAGATCATAAAATAATATTTTTTATTATGATCATTAGCGATCGTTCAATAGTTTACTGCATACCTAAAATTTAATATTTTTGAAGCAGTAGTTTTATTTCAACTATGTATTTACTCATCAATCTGTGTTGTTTATGTACAGTGGTTGAAAGGTCATGAAAGATCATTATTAATTTTCTCTAACCATTTAATGAATAATTGGCTGTCTATTTTAATATCGCATGCTTAAATCCTATTTATGATGAATTTATGTAGAAAGTTCACTGTCGACGCCACATTCTGCGTTCAAGTGAAGTCCAAATCGAATTCCAATAAAACATTTTTTTTTCTTTTTATTATTCAAGTTTCGCCAAGTAATTTGAACAGTAAAATTTTTGAATTATATTGGCCTCATTATATAAATGTGTACCTTTTCGTTTTCTCGGACGACACCTTTCCCAGGTAGAGCTGGGGAAATATTTTTTTTTTGTTTTGTTTCGCTGAAGGTTTATCTGTGAAAGTGTACGCCTTCCAATGAGAGTTACAAAAAATAATTCTTATATTTAATTTATTGATTCAGAATTATCTAAAACGAGAAATTCCGTAATCCCGAATACTTAAAGATCGAGATCCTCCTCTATTCTCAACTAATCATTAAATATTTTTGGAAGTCGTGTAAATATAATCGGTTTTTTGGTTGGACTAAAGCGTCGGGCAACTTTCTGTGCCAGTACTTATGATCTAGCTTACTGCGAAATAACTAGTGAACATATGTTAGCGTTTGTTAAATATATTCAAACTCGGCGATAACCACTAAACTACTAAATTCTGTGAAATATACATTAAAGTTCATCATAATTAGATTAGATAGACTGTCAGTTGGCTACTTGAAAATATGTGGTAAATGACCCAATGAACATCTCTGTGATCAGCGCAATAACACTTTTGAATCAGCTGGATAGAAATTATCAAAAATCAATAGATGTATGACCGATTTGATAATGTATATAAACAATAAAATGTGTGCTTCAGTAAACTAATTTACTGACTATTAAGCCTCAGTCTTCAAGATCTTGTGAATTTCACATTTACTTAACCTATACCCATATACACATTAACTTCATTTTTCATAAACTGGATTTTCTTAAATTTACTTTTATTCCATAACTTGAAAGTCTTTTCGAATACTGCCTATCCTTTGAAAATAGGAGTCATTGTTTTTAATGGTTACAACAATGTCACTGATAATATTCTCCAGTACGCTCCCTAATTTTACCTACCGCATTGCTGGATCGGAATTTATACCATAAAAACTCGTGCCTCTTATAGGTGCTTAAAGTCCCTAAACATTTTCCCTTACTTTCATTTACCTTTGTGAAACTTTCATCTAATTTGTCTGTGGAAGGGTTTCCTGTCCTCATTATTCTCAACTTTGGATTAAATGAAATTCAGAAATCACCACATGTCTTGATTTTCTACTAAATTAATAGATGTAATAAGTTTAAATTAGTGGCTACAATTGCATAGAAAAAGTATGCCCTAAGACATTTATGATCATTTATCCCTTATACGGAGTTGAAAGTATTGTTATTTGCCCTAAGACATTTATGATCATTTATCCCTTATACGGAGTTGAAAGTATAAGTCTCGATACGATCAATCGCGCTTAATATTCAATGTATTAAGAGATCATTGGTGTATGAGCAATAAAACTCTCATTCTCACGTTGGTCATTATTTCTTAGTCGTCGTCGCTTTTAATACCGCATTGATTATCAGGGCTGGCGCTAGAGAATTTTCCACCTGGAACACTTTACAAAAATGACGTCACTTAAAATTTCTTTCCACTTTGCCTTGGAGGTCGGGTTTATGAAGAGTTTTGGAAGAGTATCCGCGGGTGAATGAAACTCAATGTGTAAAAATATCGTGTAATAATGTAAAATATTATTCAACCCGAGAGTAATGAACCTAGCCCGTGAGTAATGAACTCAACCCGTGAGTAATAAATGCAACCCATATTTGAAAATTAGAGCAATCTCGCCCTAACACACTCAATATGTTTAATAAAATTAATAGTAACATGGTTGAACTGGGGTACCGGAAACATTCATAAAACCAGCCCCATTTTAATTGAATTGGCGTCTTAAACTTCAGGCGAAAAATGAATAATAAATTCTTGTTCGTCAATTTTTAGATGTAAATTCTAGGTAGTAAAAATTTAAAGAAATGCATCAGAAAGTATTCAAAGCAAAACCTTCTAGAACTATCGTCAAATTATCATCCAAACGAAAGTTTCCCATAATTGCTGAATGTACAGTCCATAATTGAGTAGAACTGTGAACGATGCGGGACAGCAAAACGAGGCTAAGTATTCTGTGAAAGTGGAACAATAGGAGAATTGAAACCAAATTTAGGCTCATAACCAACCAAAGTAAAATAACCTTGTTAGACAAGTAAAAGAACCTTGTTTATTAGATCTTATTCGTCATAGAGAATATACATCTAAGATGTTTTAACTGTCTTAGTAAAGTCTTTCAGTTTATCAATGTAAAGCTAAAAGAAGATTTATCCATTCTAGTTCAGTAAGGAACACGATTTTACCGACCGCACAAATATTAGTAGAGGGTCAACAAGGAAAATGAAAAATATGCAAGGCTTTATTGGATCGCGAACATTCTTCATAATTGAGGAGTGTAGCTACATTACACATCATATCGAAGTTTAGGGTGAAATTTTCATATAAAACAATCTTTACACCCAAAATACAAGGCTTGGCTGGATAATATTTGCCTTCGCGACGTAAGAAAAAATGGTAGAAGCGTCCAAAATTGAAATGTATAATCTTTAGCCACTCTATTTTGAGTGAGAGCTTATTATTAATAGAATAAAACAAAAGTGGCAGTTTTGACCACATAATAAAAATAATTTTGAAAAAACAGCAGATTTCTTCAGCCAAGAATACAGCACATCTGGCGCGGTAACGTAACCTTATCACTAAGGTTTTTAATTCCATTTTACCCGAACAAGATTTTGGAATGAGGACAAAAGCTACAAATATCTGATTTACAATTTATAAATTATTAAAGTGAACATTGTAAGTACCAATACGAGAGTAGCGTTAATTAAATCAATTAGTATTCCACGCCTCGAGCTTTGTGTAGCTGCCTTAATCACAAAACTGATGATATCATTAGTAGAACTTTAGGCAGTAACAACAGAATTAAATATTATCTGTGGACTGATTTAACTCTAGTCCTAAATTGGATTTCGTCATGTCCAAGAAGGTGACAAATCTACGTAGCTAATAGAGCGTCGTACATTTTGTAACGTACCAATAGAAGTCGGTGGAGTTATGTGAAATCGAAAAGAAATCCAGCGGATTGTGGTTTGTTTCCTTCAAATTAGGATGGTGTGGTCCAAAACGGTTGATCCAATTGGAAGATGATTGGCTGTGTCAAAGGGCGTTGAATTCTGAATTAGACGAAGCATTGAACACTATTTTAATGTTATATTTAGAAACGAGTATATGTGAAACATACAAAACAATTAGAATGGTGCCCCAAGATTTTAAAGGTGGTTGGTGTGTTGGCTCGAATTTTTAAATAATTAATGGGCAATGGAGTATCGCTCCCAGCTATATCAAAATATCCGCTGAAGCTGTTTATGTTATAATTAGAGCTGTACAACGCAATGTTTTCGGGACAGAGATAGACGCAGTTGGTAGTAAACCATTACATATATTGGTAGTAAACAAATGAGCAATGAATCACAAATAATATCTTTGTTTCAATTTGTAGATAAAACTGGTTTGCTGTAATTAGGAGGGGGAATACAAAATGCAGATGTACCATATCAAATAATCTTACCTGCTAAGCACCGTATTACAACGTTAATTATAAGGGAGGAGAATTTTAAGCACCTGCATGCGGGTCCAGTCGTATTAGCTTCTATATTCAAGCAGCAATATCATGTCTTAGAGGGAATGATTAAATATACGTCAAATATTTGGAAGATGAATCAGTTGCTGTAGACCAAAGGCACAACAACAAAAGCAATTGATGGATGAGCTGGCGATATCGTCCACTTTATATGACTGGGTTCATTAAAACTGAACGCGTCAAAGTTATGAGATGACAAAATATTAAAATCATATTTAGCTTTATTTGTCTGTATGACTACTAAAGCTCTACATTTGGAATTGGCCACTGATATGACAGCGGCGTCATTTATAGGTACCTTGAAGGTTCCAGACCGGGCGTGGAATTTATGGTCATATATTTATATAGTGACAATGGGTCCAATTTTGTTGGAACTGCAAGAGAATTAGGTAGATCACTAGCGATGGTGTCAAAGGATGAACCACAGTCACAGCTTTAGGTAAGTTCCACCTAAAGCAGGTGCTGGAAGAAACTCTATTTACCTACGAAGAGATATCGACATTGCTGACTCATGTAGAAGCCATATTAAATTCATTAAATTTAACGCCTCTTTGGGAGTTCTCAAAAGATGAAATTGATCCCCTTACACCGGGTCATTTTCTCATCGGATAGCCACTAGTACAGTTACCAGAACAATGTTTATTGGATGTCAACGTAAATCGGTTAGCACGTTGGCAACAAATAGTTCAACATTTGTAGCAGAGGTGGAACACAGTTTGGCAATCCAACTGCTATGTCAAACGGAAGAGGGGCCTAGGTGTTCTACTGTGGTTGCTTTGCCCTATACATATAAATTGCGTTAAAATAAAAAGGGTTCGGATTTTACGAATTATCTTAAAAAATTCAATGAAATCTTCTGAAAATTTACTTCTGCCTTGGTAACCCGGGGTAACATGTCGAAGAGAAGCCCGATTGATACAGTTTACATACTAAAATATTCTCAACAAACACAGATGTGCTGGGCTAGGAAGTGAATTAAGGCAAGACTATTCACACAAAATTCTCTATTTTCGTTGAAAAGAGATGCTGTAAATTTGTATTGTTGCCAAATAACTTCAATATTCGATGGCATGTACTCCCTGAATTGGAATGGCAAATGGTGTAATTAACAATAAGTTTTAAATGTCTGCTTTTAGTCGACCTAGAATTCGGATCAGGTTTTACTTGAAATCCTCTAATTGCTGAAGGAGATTTTATTTACTTGTTCATCCTCTTGTGTTCATCATTAATTTCGGTCGATTTGACTTATGACGAATTGACAAAAACCCTCACAACAGCCAAAAAGTGTAGCAGCTAACATTACACTTTCCGCAAAGTCTAATAATAATGATAATTCATATATTTATTGAAGTAAAGGTTTATTATGTTTACTAACTAAGTGACTTAATAAGTAAACAAAAAAAACGATTGACATCTGCTAGGCTGCTTCGCTCCTTCCTGGGTCAGAATACTACGACATTTTTTTGTGGGACACTCCAGGTTCTGAAACTTAAAAAGTGTAACAGGAGTGGGATGACAATTAACAAGTAATTCTAGAGATAGGCATGCAGATCTGAGTATACCGTTGTATTCAGTGCGACTCTCAGTGGCTTAGATCTTTATTTGAATAAATTTCCTACATAAAAATAATGTAGATTGTGTTTGCTGGCCATTGACAATAGTAACCATAAAGATAGGTACTCAGATCTGTCAATGGCCATCCAAACTAAACACGCACAAAAATATCTTTTGGCTTAAATATTCACTAAATCTAACTGAATACCATGGCACAATCAGATCTTGGCACCTACATATCTGTATACGATTACTCTATCTGCATTTTTTTGATGTAAGGAAATTTGTTCAAAAATATCATTTGGTCTAACGTTCTTATTTGTCTCTAAGATTAGGCATCTAAGACAAGGGATTAAACCCCACATTCAACATTTTCATCCAGGAAAATTTGATTAAATAAAAATCTCAGCCCCCGAGGTTCATACAAATATTCTCGAAATTATATACTGTATACCATGGCATAGTCAAATCTGCGTACGTATATCTCAACGATTTATTATCAATGGCAATCGAACTACAGCTACACTTTTTTTGATGTACGGAAATTTGTTTAAATATAAATGTCGCTGCGCAGAAATATCGTTTTGCACAAATATTTACGAAATCCTACTGCAGTCGGATCTGCGTACTTATATCTAACGATTAATTGTTAATTGCCATCAAACCTCACCTAAACTTTTTTCATGTATAGGGAAAATTTGTTCAAATACAAATCTTAGCCTCTGAGGTTCGTACATAAATATCGTTTGGCACAAATATTCACGAAATCCTATTACATAGTCAGATCTACTACATTGTTACTACGATTGTCTCTACGATTACTTGTTAATGTCCTACACCTTTAAGTGTAGGTTATCATCTGTTGTCAGGTTTTGCAATTTTTTTTGTCAGAAATTTAACTCTATGTAGTATTAGGAAATCCTTTGTTAAATAGTGCTCTTCGGTATCAAAGTTGGATGTCTGTAAATGCCTGTTTGTTACCTTTCCGCATTCTAGCATCCTTAACAGCTTAATGGAATAGGGCCGAAAGGCCGAATGTTGAAAAGGCGAATGTCGAAAGGGCGAATGTCGATAGGCCGAATGTCGAAAGGGCGAATGTCGAAAGGCCGAATGCCGAAAAGCCGAATGTCGAAAGGCCGAATGTGTCGAGAGACCGAATGTTGAAAGGCTGAATGTCGAAAGGCCGAAGGCCGAAAGGCCGAAAGGGTCGAAAGGCCGAATATCAAAAAGCCGAATCTTGAAAGGCCGAAATCGATTTTAATTTTTCACCTTTTTATGAATGAAAATTTTCGAAATTTATATTTTGATGAAAACAAAAATTTATATTTATATCAAAATTCTTGTAAAAACATGTTTAATAGTAGATCACCTTAAATATTAAAATGTTCTTACGTTTTTTTTTGCGAGATCCCCCTTTATATCGACTAAAATAAAGTCGACTGGCCAAAATGTCGATTTAGGAAATGTTGAATTCAAAAAATCAGCAAAAGTATCGACTTCGTATTTATTATTTTGCTGATACAAGATATGTATATGTATTATGCAAATTGAGAGATTATGATTTTTAATTACTCTCTTGTATTGATATAAAAATTCTTTTGAAGTATTCTAACAAAAAAAAAACAATTAACATGAAAATTTCATTTTTTTTATCAGAATTAAACTGAAACTTGTAGTATCGTAAGTATAAGGAGTTTGTCATACTAATAAAACCTTTTTAACAAAATATAAATATTTGGTTACTCTTGATAGGTTGATGAACAAAAATGAATATTAAAACAGTAATAAGCAACAAAGGAGGTGTTAAGCTTGTAGTTGATGGGTTTATATAAAGAAAAGAAAAAGTTTCATAAGAAGTTTCCCGCTGGCGTTGTGAAGAGACTAATATTTGTAAGGGACGTGTTAGTACTAAGCTGGAAAATTCAGAATACAAAATATTGAAGGATCCAACGGAGCACTGGCATGAGCCTTTTGCTTTCAAATTTGAAAAATATAAAACGAATCATGCCGGACAAACAACGGCTAACTTCAATAGATAAGCCGTCTCAAATTATAATTGAATCCGTTGCCCTTTGAAAAGAAATTGCACGGTTATTTTACCGGAAGAAAAAGCCCAGAAAAAGAAAATTTCAACGCTAAGATCTGCTGCTGGAGAACAAGAACCGACCAACCTAGAAGGAATTGAAATTCCTAATAGATCGAAAAATATTGAAGAGGAAAATTTTGTGCTAGCTGAAAAATCGTTCAAAAAGGAAAATATAATTATTTTGGGAACTTTAGAAAACTTGAAATTATTTGGTAATCCAAGAGTTTGGCTGATGGATGACACATTTGCCGTACTACCATCTATAGTGAGGCAACTTTTTACCATTTACTGTAAAGTGGATGACGGGATGATTGTTCCATTGGTATATTGATTAATGTCCAGCAAAAATAAATAGTGTTATGCTGAAATATTTTGTGAGATATGCCGAATTTCATGCGATAAAAATATAAATCTGATACCAGAATACATTATCTCAGATTTTGAAAAGGCGAGTGTGAGTGCTGCAAAAGTTTTCTTCCCAACCACCCACTTCAAAAGTTGTTTTTTCCACTTCGGCCAAATAATATGGCGAAAAATACAGGCAGAAGGATTGGCAGCAAAATATGCCAAAGAAAAAGGATTTAGTATTCAAAAGCGAATGCTTAAATGTTTGGCATACTTGGGAAATCCCGGAATATTACGAGGAATTAAAAAAATCATTGTAGACTAAATGCCGCAAAATTACCGAGTGGTTTAAGAAAAATTGTGTGTATGGTAAAATACGAAACCACACTTATCAAACACAACTAAAAGAAAGTTTTGTTTCTTATCCGCCACAATTTTGGTCTACGACCTTATAAATGGACCACTTCCAAAAACTCAGAATAGTGTGGAGAGTTGGCAGCGAAAGCTTAAAATTATCGTAGGAATATGTAGGTGTTTATAAATTAATTGAAATTTTAGGCGAAGAACATATTTATGTAAAATGGAAACTGCCGAGGATTAAAATGGGAGAAAAAATAAAAATTAAAAATGTATGTATATATTGAACGTGAGAGAAAATTAAGAAAGATTTTAGAAGAAAAGCAGAGGAGAACCAAAATAAATTTCTTAAAAGGATTAGCTTTTAATACATTTTTATCTTAAAACATATATTTTTACGTACTTTTGCTTACTTATATTTTATAAATTAATATATAAATATATAATTAAATTATAAACCATTAATAAAAATCAAATATATGTACATAGTTTCAATTATATTTTTAAAATTTGTCTTCTTGGAGAAATTGTCGATGTTAAAATAAATTTTGCGCAAAATTTATTTTAACATCGACAATTTCTCCAAGTCAGCATTTTAGAATCGACATTTTGTCCAAGTCGACATTTTATAAAGCGACATTTTGTCCAAGTCTACATTTTTCTAGTCGATGTTTTTGTAGTCGACATTTGTGGAACCGACATTTTGAAATTCGACATTACTTACCCAACCCTTTTTTTGTTATATAATTAAAAATTAATTAATTATAATAAAAAAAAAATAAACAAATTTTTTTTCCGACAAAATTTGTACAGGAAAATTAAAGGAAAATTCGACCTTTCGACCCAATTCTTTGCCCTTTCTACACGTTCGGCCATTCGACCCATTCGGCCTCTCGACATTCGGCCTTTCGACATTCGGCCTTTCGACATTCGGCCTTTTGACATATTCGGCCTTTAGACATTAGGACTTTCGACACTTTCGGCCTTTCGACCTAATCGGCCATTAGACATTCGACTTTTCGACATATTGGGCCATACGACATTCGGCCTTCCGACCCATTCGACCTTTCGGCGTTCGGCCTTTCGACATTCAGCCTTCCGACATTAGGCCATTTAACATCAGACGCAGCTTAATTGGTCTGATGTGGAAGAAATATAGGGTTTATTGAAATGAGTCCCAAAGAGATTGATTATCTAATGGTTAAGGTACCGGAATTATTGCGCTCAAATTATTTACTTAGCTCTTTCAATAGAATTGTCCCATGTGTAGAATATCGCAGTTTGAATCTCGTTATGTATAGTTGATTTCTTTACCAAGTTTGTATATTTCATATTTAGTTGTATTTTTCTTTTTCGCACGACAATTTTGTACCTCCACCTTCATGTGATTTATCATTTAGGGTGTCCATTTTAGGTACTCAATTATTCATTGAAAAAAGAAAGTTTTTAATAAAGGTTGTGTCCCATAAACACATAAATAAATTTGTTCCATTTATAGTACATTTCTACTTAACGGTAATAAAATTTATTTGTGTCTTGTTTAGGATGGAAAACTCGAGTAAGTTCCTCAAGAGGGAAGCTTATCCTCAATCGAAAAATAAGTTTACGATCACAGAGTTGAAAAAACTACAAAATTGGGAAGATTTTGAATTTGGACGATGAAGATTTAAATAATATGCCGCTCAGTATGTAGTAATTTTCTAGAAGACGCTGTGTTAGAAGAAGAAATTCTTCTTCCTCCAACTGCTAAAAGTACGACTTTCAACGTCGAGGTAGATGAAAATTATCTGGAAGAGGACTTTATTGAGCAATTAATTTTAATGACCAAACTTGCAGTGAAACGTTACCAAATATTTTGTCAAAAAGCATCAATTTTAAAAATGTCGACCGAACTTACAAGTTTACAGAAAAAAAAAAATATCAAACGGCAGCGAAACCCAGAACAATTTAAAAAAGTGGAATTTGTATTAATTTGGAAGAAGCAATCAATTTTTATAGTGATAAATATTTTACAGCAGAGTTTTATGGAAATTCGGTGACCTTCACTAAGATAATGCAACACAGAAAGGTTTAAAAGGATTCAAACCGACGAACTCCGCCAAACTTAAAGGATTTTAGTTATGTGGCAAAAGTGGACAACCTTATGACTTCATTATATACCAGGGTAAACCCACTGGTATTTCAACAAAAATTTGGATCGGGCCCAGCCGCAGTGTTACACCTGTGCCTACTGTTGTAAAATTTCCGAAATTTTTAAATTTTATAATGTTACCGGTAATATTATCGGTAACACGGGTAAAATAGGTAACATACTTTTTATTCAATATTTTAAATTCAATTTATACCAAAGGACACTACTTAGCAATATTTTGATTTCTGGACAAAAGTAGTAAGATTTTTAAATAAATCACAAACGGCTTATTATTCTTTCAAATATATTTCATCCTCTTCAAAGTAATCTCCTTCGGACAGAATACACTTATGCCAACGTTTTTTCTAGCCTTCGAAACAGTTGTTTTCTGCCCAAAACTTTTGTGATGTCAACAAGGCCTCTAATTATCGATCGAAGTTTTTTAAGCACCAAATCCTTGACTTCCTTGATGTGGTGTTCATCAGTAGACGTCGAAGGACGGCAAGGTCGCCATTAACGCCTACAGTAAATAATAAATTTTACATAAATATGAGTTTATGATCAATTAAACTCTTTAATCAATAAATGGTTCAGCCCCACCGACGCATTTATCATCCTCACCGTCAACATCACCCACAACAAAATTATTCTTACTTTTCTCCAAGTCAACTTCATGCAGCTTCATCCATTAATAATAATTTCTATTTCATTCAGCAGGAATAACTTCATTATCGTTATTCACACTTCCTACGTTCGATCTCGACAGGTTTAAGTTGTGCAAAATGTACGTTAGTTTTCCTGCAAGTTCTACAGTCAATGGATTACGTGCTGAGATATGTATTATAAGACCATAAGTACTGAATGTGCTTTCCATTGCAGCTTTCGATGCAGGCATGCTCAAAATATCGACCGCCAAGCACTTAAAGGTGAATTAGAACACAATTCCACCCGCCAAATTTTACCAGAGAGCTGCTCGACAAACGGTCGTGAAAAAAGTTCACCTCGAATATTGTAATGCGCCAGACTCATATATTTTATTACCCTTCTATTTTTTGCCCTTATATTTTGTGTGAAGTTCTGCGATATTAAAAATACATTCAGTCGCTTCAAGTTTCTGTGATTCTTAAAGACTCTTTCCTCGAATAGCTGGTTCAAGCAAATTTGAAAATACTTGTAAGTTTTTCGTAATTGATGCATTTATTTTGTTCAAAAGTTTGTTTTATATTAACAAAACAGTACACCGCTTTAGACAAAACAGCAAACTCTCAAAAGAAGATGGCCATTTAGCAGTCGGAGGTAGTACACACTGAACCATTTCGAATAGGAGATCGTAGATGCCTTCATAACTGACTTTACTTCGTCTTCAATAGCCAGCGCCTTCAGGGCATACCTGATGTAGCATGAATGTAGATCGAATTTAGCATGAAAAAACCATCCGTACGACTGACTGAAAATTTCAAACTATTGGTAGACTGAATCTTGAAGATATCGACAATGAGTAAGTTAAGTCCGTGGCAGATGCACCCATACTCGGTAATATATGTATCTTTTGTTAACCATTTTTCGGGACACTTTTTTGTTCGTTCTATTGTCAGTAGTCTTTTAACACCGCTTCAACTTTCTCGAAAAGCAACTTAAAAATCCAAATGTCGATTTTCCTTAGTGAGTAGAATTATAGAAAAAGGCTTTAGGTGTATTGATGACATAATTTGTTATGGGGTTCCTACGTATGTTCGACCAAGTATGTTACGACTGGCATACGTCTCCACTTGAAACAGTGAACATTTTTTTTTCGAAAATTCCAAACGCTCAAATAATTTGAATTTTGTTATCGTTATAAAATACCATGACCACCATGGTGTTTATACCTATGCTCGCTTTTATGATTTCCGAATTTAAATCCAACGTTCCCCTCGATTGTAATGTAAACATATTTTAAATTTTTTTTCATTTACTTGTTTTCTATATTGTCATGTACAAACCTATATATCTCTTGCGAGTTGGTGTGTGTACATGTATTATGTAGTATGAGATGGAATATTTGCGTTATTAAAATGTTCAATCTGGAATATTCTATTTTTCTTTCTGGTATCATTGGCTTAAATTAACGCGTGATATTTGCTCTGAGTGGGGATAGAACCGATCGGTGTATTAGACATGAATCCGATGCGGCCGTACAGATAAGTATGTACATGTGTTCGTCGTCGTTGTTTGTCTTATTCGTTGTATTTGTGTACATAAAAAAAAACAATATACATGTCAATAAAGATTTTACAATAATAAAAAAAAAATAAATAAATAAATGATGAACATTTGCACAAATACAACGAGTGAGACGAACAGCGATGCGAAGTAGAAAATAGGAGGGGGAAATTTTCTGATTTTTTTTGGATAGAAAAATATTTTTTTTGATGAGGAGTCTAGTTTTGGGAGTTGTGACGATAAGATTTATACGTTTTATTAAATATAAAGTCGAGTTTTGATTCTTGGGATAGGAAGAGTTTAGTTTGTAATAAGGTCTGATGACCAGTATTTTTTTTTTTTATATAATTTACATTAATAATAAGAAGTTAATTTTTGGTGCCGAGTGGCCATGTGTATTTTGCACCGATTTTTTTTATATAAACATACAATTTTGTGGAAAAAAAATAATAATTTTTTTATCGTCAAAGGGCAAATAAAGTTTTGTTGGTACTGATAAACTTTTTCTTTTAAGTGCCGCGTAGCATCACTAATTTGATTTGTTATGGATGTAGTATATAGTAAACTGTTATGTGATTAAATCAAAAGAAAAAAAAAATATACTAATTATAAAATTTGTAACGTTATGGATAATTTTTTTTTAATAATAAAAACAAAAAAATAAAAAAAAAATAAAAATAAAATACAAATGTACCGTTAATATAATATAGTATATGGATATTTATATATTTGAATGAAATTTGTGTATTTTCTCTCTTCAATGAAAATCTAAATAAACAGTAAATTTAACAACAGTGTTTGCAATTAAACCTTGAAGTTGTTGGGATGTTTTGTTGTTCTCTGGAAATTTCTTTTGCCTCATCGATAATTATGTGAAAAGTGCTTTAAAAGAAATAAAAAAACTGTATTTTTATTGATGGTGCTATTCTTGGACGATAAATGGTTCATGAATACAAACAAAAAAAAAACATTGTTTAACGCAACACCGAAATAACCTACATACTTATCTAGTGTGGGTATCGAGTTGTGATTTTGAAGCAGTATTCCGCCCGTGGGGGCAGGCAATCAATTGTGTGAGGGGGATTCTGCGTCGGCGCTGGTTGCGGTTGGTCGGACGGGCCTTTAAAACAACAAGGTTAAACAAATAAGGGATAAACAATCTGGCTAAGTAACTTTTAGTTTCTTAAGTTTGTAACAGGTTGTTTCTCCTTTCTATTTTCATTATATTGTACATATGTATATTACTATTTTTACCGTTTGTTTTCGGCGTTTCGTGGTGGTGCACCGATTTGGTGAAAACCCCACTCAGAGCAATTATTGTCAGGTTATGTTTTTTTCCGTCATTTTGATTGATTGCGTTTGGAATTTCCGTTCTTTTTCTCTTCACTTCTGCTCGGTTGTCCGTTTTTGGGTGGGTGGTTCGACCCCATAACGGTTCATTTATTTCAGGTATTTTTGTGTTTTCCTTAATTTTCTTAAAAACAGTGATAGTGAAAGTGAAACTTAACATTAACGTAGAATCAGTTTTAACGTAATTTATCTTGTTTAATTTTAAATTTTTTCTCTTTTACCATAACCTAAAATTTTTTCTTTGAATTTCTTACTGTAGTATGCTACGCCGCACCATGTGCGTGTAAACAAATAACTGATCGGGTGATGTGGGGTGTGGTCATGTGAAGGGTCGGCCCTTTTCCACCCTTTTCCGTGCGTGCCGTTCGTTCCTCCAGGACAGGCTGTGCTGGAGGGCGGCACGCCATATGAGTTGATCGCGTCGGGATGACGGTCTCCGTTCCGGGGGATTGTCGCTGGGATTGTCATGCGGGCGTCCTTCCCTCATAAATGGCATCGGTAGCCGTCGCGACTGGGAAACAGCATTCCAGTAGGCGGGCCGATGAGGGGAGGCCCGTGTGGCAGTCACGGCGGTGATCGCCTGGGATTGAGACGGTCACTCCGGATCGATCACTCCCAGCTTATCATTATTTTTTTGCCTCTGAGGCTGTGGCAACTTAATTTTAATTTCCTTTGTCTCTCCAATTTTATTGTTATGCGGTTATTCAAGCATGAGTTTATGTCTGAAAACCCCACGCCGCACTGTGAGCTCTAGCCAGCTACTATACCGCATCAGACCGCTATTCTCATGTCTGTTAACGTAATCCCTTTTGGGATTCCGTTACAAGTATCGGTCTGCAACGTCAGATGTGCCGGAAATTTTTGGTAAAACTCACCCTTTGACGCGATGGTACTCAAGACCCAACAATTAATTGGAAAGTTAGTATATCGAAGGAAGTTTATAGAACGGTCGCAATTTCTTGAACAAATCAATACAAGCCGACTTTGTGGTACCGCCTAATGGATCATCAGAAAAGAAAATTGGTTGAGTAATAGCTCATCGACCATCTGTTGCTGTGATTGGTGTTTTTTCCAGACAGAGCGATGTATCAAATTCATGGTCAGATTCCAGCTCTACGTATTTGCCAAATGAATATGTCAATGAAACAGGAAAAAGGTGTAGATTATATTTTACAACAAAAATTTGGTGTAGTAGGTTAATAGTACATAAGGAAGTATAATGCAGTGGTGTCACAACTGTTTTTGCATTTAGACTAAGTAGACCGATATTACCACGGTAACATCACTTTAGGTAATATTACCTAAAATTACCTATTTTGCCGGTTATATTACCAACGAGAATATTACCGTTCACATCACTACCTGTGCCAAAGAATTACCAAACCAGGCCACAATTTATATTTTATTAATTTCTTTCCATCGTTCCAATTATATGAGATGTTAAAGCAGAAACAAAGCAACACTGCTGGAGTGATATCGCCACAAGCAATATGTACCGGTTGAACAACAAGAAATCGTACAGATTCACAATTATGGAATGGTCGGGGTAGACCTAATGGACCAATTGATTAGCTATTAGCGTTTTTTTATTAAATCGAAGAAATTTCACCTCTAAGGTTGATATTTCATTTTGTTGATTTAGTGGTTTGCTCGAGTTGGTTGGAGTGGAAAGAGAACATTTTGCTATAAATGGAAATACCATATTGGCCTCACTCAACAGATTTAATTCATGACCGAAAGGGTTAGAACGTAAACGAAATTTTTCCATAAAAATTAAAGGGAAGCATGCAGGTGAATTTAATCAGTTAAGTTAATCCTGCAAAATTTCAACTAATGGTTTGTTCACATTTTCAATACTTACCCCCACTATTTTCGTTATTAGTGGGAAAATTAATAACACAAAAACAACAAATTAATAAAATCAAGTTTCTTGCACCAAACACACATATAAAAGCAAATAAAATCACGTTTTTGTTTTGTTGTTTTCATTGCTCAGCTTTTCAGATTTTAAAATGGAGCAAATCAAGTGGAAAGATTTTGATATTTTCGTTTTCGTCTTAAAATGTACAAGAAAAAAACGAAAAAGAGAAATGATGGAAATTTTTTTATGTTATTAAAAACTCTCGCAATCAATCGATTTTGTAAATCAATGAAATGCTTGTTATTGTATGGGAAATTGGCTGCACAAGAATTTTTGACTGGTGTATGTTGTAATTTTTTATTTTTATTTTAGTGAAGATGACTTTTCAAAATACAATATACAATTGGTTTTTATTTATTTAAGGAAAGTGATGAAATGTTACATGCAAACAAAATGATTGAGAATTGTTGTGAATAGTTTTGGATTTTTAAAGACATCAAATTTTAAAATTCAATACACGTGACAATAAAATAATATTATGTGCTTACTTCCTTTGGTTAAAAGAATGTATTATTCAATTAATAATATGATTCACAATTAACGCAAACAATTTATAATTTCTGCGATATCAATCATACCACATGACGTCCGATAATTGGCCAAATAAATTGTTTACGTGATGTAAGACTTGTATATCCCATACGTGCTTTAATCTGATTGATACATTACACAGCGATATAATTTAATTTTCACCCGTTAATAAAAGAAAGTTGAAAAATATGTACGATACATCTCACTCGCACCTTACTATAAAAAAGCTCTAATTAAATTTCGATCGAAATTTTAGTCGTCCACATACAATGAAAATTTAAAATTTTAATTTACATCTAATTTATGTTTGTATGTATGTATACACATCTATGTATAAGGAATTTGAGGTAAAAATTAGCATACCACATTCCATTTAACATTTTTTTTTTTTTTTTCATTGAATGAAAGATGATTTTATGTAAAACGCTGTTTAGGTTTAATATAAACGGTAATTTATATACTTAGATTGTGGTTTAGTTATTATTTGTTGTACTTTTCGAAGGTGTTACGATTTTTTAGGTTAATTACAGGTAAAAATCGATCATTTTAAGTAGATATCCGAAAGTTGTTTTTTGTTGTTAAACAGAATCAATAGCACAAAATAGTCTAGAGAATTTATTTTAAAATGTAAATCTTTTATTTTGTTTTTGAATGCGGTATCATAAAAAATCAAATCGCTTTGAACTTGGACGACATGCTTCGATGGGTTCAATAATAAACTCGTAACGTTAATTAATTCAAAATGATGAAAGTTGTAAATTTGTTGTGCACGCCTTAGCTTCTACACTTTTAATTGTTATTAATTAATTAAAATTAAAACACTTAATTCGAGTGAAAATTTAGGGCAGCTGAAGATTTTAAATTTTTATTATCCCATTAAGCTCTCGCGGTAAACTCTCTCCATGCTTGGAGCATAATATGGATCAAACGGTGTATCCGTGTGAAATCATATAGTGCGATTGTCTGTCTAGACAATTGCAATATCCTTTTATGTCAAATAACCAAATAACTTGTATGACGTTATTTTTTAGCGAGATAAGTGGTATGCAGGCGATACAATTACGCCCATTCCTTAACGAATATGTTGATGCTAATGGCAGCGTTGGAAACAAAATTTTATTCCCAAAATGGTTGATGACTTAGACAAATCATTTTGGGACTAACTAAATGAAAAATTCACGATACTTCTTGAACCTCGAATATTGAGCAGCGCATATGGTAAGTTTAGTAAACAGGATGCTAGCGCCTTGCTATGACGAAGAAGCCGGTTAATCATTCGCCAAGTGGCATTTAATCTACAAAGAACTTTTCATGTAAGTAAGGTTTCTCACTCGATATTTCCTTATTCGTCGAACTAACTCACAATGCTCAACACTCCACTCCTCTCTCTCTTTAACTCAAATCCTATTCAACGCCCTATTATAACGCTATTCTACTCTCAACCCAACCCTATACTCAAATATAACTCTAACCCACCTCAACCTTGAACTGAACTACCAACTCAACTTTCAACACAATCTCCAACTAAACGTTCAACTCTAACCCTAAATCCAGACCGAACTCAGAACAGCTCATGCTAACGCCCAACTGAAATTCCAACTCTAATAAACCTTAAATGGACCAAAAATTCAGCCCCAAATTCAACTCCAAGTTCTTCGCCCTTTTTAACCCCAAAACAACATAAAGCGGGAAATTACATGCAGAACTGAACCCTTCACTAACCCTAAACCCAACTCCCAAATTAAAATCCAAACTCAACCCCAATTCACTCCAAAACTAAATCCTTTAACCTACAGGGTTCGAAATCTGGAGGTATCTATGAACTTAACTCAATCCTAACTCAACCTCTAAAGCAACCCCCAACTGAAACCTAAACTTAACCCTAAACTCAACGTCTATCTCAATGCTTAAACCAATACAACTGAATAAACAACATTTGTACATGAACCCAACTCAAAATAGCTCAAGCTACCTTCCAACTCAACCATTAACATAACCCCAAACAAATTTCCAGTTTAACCCCCAGCTGACTTCTGCTCAACTTAACCCCAGTCAGCCCCAGCTCAGCTATAGTGCAACTCCAGCTCAATCTTAACTCAATCCGCAACTCAGCTCTGAAAGTAACCCCAAACTCAACCTTAAACTCGCACGCTAGCTCAACGGCCAGCTCAATCCACAAGCCAGCATATGCATATACAAATTTGCTCAACTGCTCAATAAACCTAATCCAACTCAACTCAACTCAACCCCAATTCAACCAATAAAAGGAACCCAACTCAACCCTCAATTAAACCGCAAACTCATCGACTAACTCATCTTCAAACCACCATATATAAAAAATTGGTTAACGTGGTAATATCAGCTCGTGGTTTTGGGTCAATTCGTATGGCAGGTCATCGAGCCTCTTGATACTTAGGTTCCAAAAGCTTATTAATTCTCTACCATGACTACAACAGATTGACGGGATTTCAATACGTTATTCCTTTTGGATAGAAGTAATGATGAATTTAGAAAGTAGAGAGTAGTAGAAATACGACCGTACTGAGCTACAGCGACACAATCAAATAAATCAGGTTGGAAATCATCGACCAAGGCTTCCCGGATGTCAAGCTGGGTATGACCCAGATCCTGGAAATCCAAGATGCCATTATGAGTCAGTCCCCAACTTCCTGAGCTGCCGTACTAGGAACGGATGGCTCACAGTAAACTGTGCGGACGAGGACACGGCGGCGTGGCTTACAGCCGTCGTACCTAAACTGAAGCTATGGGAGGGGGCAACCATCAAAATGATCAGGGAGGACGAGCTCCCTTGCCCCAAGATCTTTTTCGTATACTTGTCACGCTGTGGCAAGGAGACGGATGAGAAGATACTTCGCCGGTTGGCGATTCGGAATAAGGATTTGAGAGGAGCGGACTGGAAGGTTGTGGCGATGAATGTTTGACGATGTCCGTTTCCCACAAAACGGCGGAGATCCTTAAATGCTCCAATTATAGGGTAAACTGGATGTGCGGTGCCGTACACTTTCGCCCTAAGAAGGAGAAAGCAAGGGATGGGTATACCACAAGAGCGGTCGTGCGGAGGGGACCTGAACCACCACAGATGGCGGCGGCGAAAGACGTGGAAGGCGTCAGAGCTGTCTCTGAGCGTGGCAGGACGAATTGGCCTAGAACATCAGGTGTGACAAAGTCAAGACCGAGCCAGAGTAAGAGGGGGAAAAGCCACGGTTTGAGGCCAAGGGCCAGGGTTGCACAATCACAGCCCAAAAAGGGAGAACAAGGCTATTGAGCCCATGGCAAAATAAACAAGAAGATGCTGCACAATTCAACACACCACACATCCTTGAGATGTGTGCAGATAAATCTTCATCGATCCAAAGCGGCAACTTATAATCTAAGCCGCCTTTTCTTAATAAAGGACTGGGACATTACGCTCATTCAGGAGCCATGGGCCCACAATGGACAAATCAAAGGTTTGCCGAGTAAAACAGGTAAGCTAGTTTACAACACGGAAGTGGATAGGCCGAGTACAGTAATTCTTTGTCGCTCGACACATAATATATTCTCCATTAATGAATTTATTTCCAGGGACATAACATCGATCTCGATAGAGACTCCTTTAACCAAATGAGCCCGAAGCAAGCTCAACTGTGCTTCGGCATATGTTCCTGGGATGAAAATGACCCACCTCTAGAACCGGTACAGAGATTCGTTAATTATTGGACGACTCATTACCAAAAATTTATCATCGGTTGCGATGCAAATTCACAGCACATAGTCTGGGGAATTAGTGACACCAACATCAGAGGTGAGCAACTTTTTGAATTTTGTTTAACAAAAAATCTAATCATTAATAACAAAGGGAACGATGCGACTTTTGTGATTGCAGTCAGAAAGGAGGTGCTAGATATTACCCTGTCTGATATGGGTACCTCTGGTACAGTTCTGGACTGGCATGTGTCAAAGGAAGCATCCTTCTTGGATCACATGTATATCAGGTTTGATATTAAAACCCCTTCAAAAAACGAATCGGTAGTAAGATTACCAAAATGGCCAGTCTATAATGAAAGAATTTATGATAAGGTAACTGGTCTACAGACCAACATCAACTCTATTGAGGGTCTCGATAGAGTTTCAAGCAATGTTACCGAGGCAATTATTGATGCCTACCACTCAAGCTCACCCCTGGTTCGTATCAGTGAGACAAGGGATGTTCCTTGGTGGAACCACACCCTGGAAACCAAAAGACGAGAGGTTTGTAAACTTTTCAACAGGGCTAAGAGGACAAACGATTGGACCACCTATCGAATGTCTCTTACCCAGTATAAAGTCGCTCTTAGGAAAAGCAAGAGGTCGAGCTAGAGAGATTTCTGTGAAAAAATAGATAGGCTCCCTGAGGCTTGTCGACTCCAGAAGGCACTCTCCTCGGACCACAGAAATCCGTTGGGATCTGTAAGGAAACTGAATGGAGAGACAACTACATCAAGGGAGGAAACTCTCGAATGCCTGGTGAAAGGCCACTTCCCAGAGTGTACTATCCTTGGAGGCCAGCAAGACCTCGATATAGACAGCGTGCATCCCTACCTGATTCCAAGGGAAGCTTACAGGTTCTCAAGAGGTATCTTCACTCCCGGAAAACTAAAATGGGCCGTCAATTCCTTTGATCCCTTTAAATCGCCGGGAGGGGATTTTATATATCCTGCATTTTTACAGCAAGGCCTACAAATACTGTTGCCTTATTTGATTAGACTCTTTAGAGCCACTTACAGCTGGCAATATGTTCCAAGAAGCTGGAGGGAGGTGCGGGTGATTTTTTTCCCGAAAACGGGAAGAAGATCCGCAGAGGACGTTGGGTCTTATATACCTATTAGCCTCACATAATTTATTCTGAAAACAATGAAGTAGATACTGGGCCTATATATCAGATCCAATGCCCTCCTAAGGCAGCCTCTAGACCCCAGCCAACAAGCATACCACACTGGGAGATCGACAGAAACAGCGCTCCATGAGCTGACAACAAATATCGAAGATACACTTCGGAATAAAGAGGTTTTGTTATGCTCCTTCATCGATATTCAAGAGGCTTTTGACAATACAAAGTTCGAAATGGTTCAAGAACAAACACATGCAAGGGGAATAGACTCCTCCACTATAGGGTGGATAATCAATATGCTTAGAAACAGGAGGAAAACGGCCTCCTTTGGCGATAAAACCATCACGATTGCGGCTACCAGGGGTTGTCCCCAGTGGGGAGTTCTCTCACCCCTTTTGTGGCTACTCGTGATGGATGGACTACTTATAAGATTAAAAAACTCTCATTTCTCGAATATCACCTACGCGGATGATCTAGTCTTAATGGTCAGGGGGAAATTCGAGAGTACAATAGCGGAACGTATGCAGTATGCCCTCGAGTTGGTAAGCGACTGGTGTATTGAGAAGGGCCTTAGAGTAAACCCCAACAAAATTATTTGTACTTTCTTTACAAATCGGAGAAAAACAATTCTCCCACCTCTATCTCTAAATGTGGAAATTCTCCAAATGGCGACGGAGGTTAAGTACCTGGGAGTGATACTTGATCAGAAACTGACATGGAACCCGTTTTTAAAATATGGTATATCACAAACAAGGCAAATAGGGCGCATTTCACTTGCCAAAGAATGATTGGCAAAACATGGGGTCTGAATCCCCAAATGGCACTTTGGCTATACTCAACCATCGTAAGACCAATAATCTCTTATGCGGCTTTTGTGTGGTGGCCTAAGACAGAGCAAAGTGGTACCTGCTCAATATTGGATAGGATCCAAAGGCTAGTTTGTTTGAGTGTAACGGGAGCAATGAAAACCTGCCCTACAGCTGCTCTTGAGAAGCTATTGGGGCTCTCACCACTACACTTGCACCTTAAAAGAGTAGCTGGTTCAAGGGCAGTCAATCTAAAAATAACATCTCAAATTAAAACTATTAGACCAAGACATAATAGCATCCTGGAGGAATTGAATCTGGACGAGGAAATAATCCAACTACCAGACGTGATGGTTAAAACTATTGACTGCCGGAGGAATTTCACGATTGAGATACCCGGCAGGGAACAAGCGGGGAGTATCATCTCCTCCTTAGCCCGTCATGCCTCCATATGGTACACTGACGGTTCAAAATCAGGGGTGGGTACGGGTGCGGGTATAATCGGGCCGGGTCTCGAACTCTGTGTTCCATTGGGTAAAACCCCCAAGCTTCCCAAGCAGAGATATTTACGATCGAGGTATGTGTGCTTCGATCTCTCACAAAAAAAAATATAGAAAAACCGAGATTTACTTAATATCGGACAGCCAGGCGGCATTGCTTGCCTTAGGAGCATCTATTCCAAAATAATCTGGAGCTGCTATCGCAACCTTCTAGAACTCAGCAGGGAGAATAAAGTTACCCTTTTGTGGTCCCCTGGCCATTCCGATATACAGGGAAACGAGGCGGCAGACCGCTGTGCAAAAGAGGCATCGGAGAGCTCTTTCCTTGGCTCCGAGCCTAGTATTGGTTACTCCAAGAGCCATCTGGCAAATGAAATAAGGAATTGGGAACAAAAACTTACGAAATATTCTGGGAGTCCTCCATTGGGATGAGACAGACCAAAAAATTATTAAGCTATGATATTATACGTTTAGATCCGGCAATCAAGATGGATAGACAGTCTCTAAAATCCCTCATCTGGTACTTAACAGAACATGACCCTTTTAATGGACATCTGGAGAAAATGGGAAAGTCCCCTACATACCGTTGTGGATTCTGCAACCTGGAAAGGGAAACATCTGAACATCTACTATTCAGGTTTGATGCTATAATCCATAAAAGACTTAAATTCCTCCATGCATCCGGCCCTTTAAATATGCATGAACTGGTAGCGTTTATCAAGGACTTGAACCTCCACTTTACGTGAAACCTTCTGGGGATGCACAATATACCTTCAATGGTCGCGGTGCACGGGCTAGTATTGCTCACCCCGTACAAAAAAAAAAAAAAATTATGAATTTGATTTATCCGTTGTGAAGAAACAGCTTTCTTTATCTCAACAACCTAATTGTAGGGTGGGAAATAACCACTTCAATATGGGAATGGTGTGTGTATCTTTGAGACAATTTTACGTGTGAGGAAATCTTACATGCAAGCTTAAAGGAATTAGATGAGAGAACATTTTCACAAAATTCAAGGATATGCTCTGCCACAAGATTTCAAAAAAAAAATTCTTCAAGACCACGTTTCGAAGAGCAAAGTTCACTTTCCTTATCCGGTATAAATCCCTGGAAAGTACCTTGGCTCTAAACAGGAATTTTTGTTCATACCAAGCACAAATTAATCAATTTGATCTGTGTCATACAAGTTTACTATACGCAGCTGGACGGCGGTAAAGCAGAAGAGAGACTTTTGAAAATAGAAATCGCGATGATTAGTCATCTATCATTCATGTGATTAAACTGCCAGTGAACGGAAACTATTAGTAAAATCAACGGAAGCATTTCGAAACTTCATCACAAGTTACAAGTGTACGCAATGCCCCACCACAAACTTAATTAGGTTTTGTGCGAGAAAATAAATCACGCCACTGCAGGAAAATAATATAAGAGACAGTCATGCATGACACGTATATAGAATTTTATAGAGAATTTATATTGGTTGTTTTTTCAAGATACCACCACAAACGGAAGATTTCTATTTGCAAGTTCATTCTCGTGTTTATAAAAAAAAGTTAGAAAGAGAGGCGTGTGTTTTAACACACGCCTCTTTTGTGAGCAGGGTTCTCCAAAAGTTGAATTACTCGGTGCAATTACGGTAAAATGTTCAGAAAGTTCTCGGGTTTACCCCAATTCAACCAATTCCCTTCAGGTAACTCAAAGGTGTAAAGGCACACTTCGACAACATTCTATCCATTCTTTACTCACGCAATAGTCGAGTGCACCACACATACGAAATGTTAGTATCGAATCTAAAGGAATAAAATTGTCGAGTAAAACTGGAGGGATCTCTACACGCCTCCAATGTAATTTCAATTAATTTGTTATTTTGGTACCAACTATCAACATGTACATTCAAACAATTCAGAAAAATAATCACACATAATATTACTTCTCAATGTAGCAAGATACTTCTAGGTCTCTACCATTCAACTCCCAATTGAAAAGTTCAACAGACTAAGTGATCTGAGTTTTTATTTGTGGGGCGACACGGGTTCAGAATATTAAGCGTGTAATTCTCAAACGAAGTAGATGAGTGATGTGTCTCGTAAATTTGACCAAGATAAACCACCTAATTCGATAACAGCTGATTCATCAATTATCTGATGAATGACAACAATGTTGATTACTGACAACGACAATACACACCTGCTGAGAGCAATATTACATCTTTGAATTGGAAAGTCTTTATGTCATAATATGAACGGACCATTTGGTTGCGGGTTATTAGAAATAAAATGAAAACTTGGGATGCGAGTGGTGATTGCTTACTTCCGCGACCATTGAGGGTGAATTAAAGGTGAATTAAAAGTACCTGCTTTTTTGGAAAATGGCTGCAGTTGAACACAATATTTGTTTAGAAGCAGTAAACGTCTTATTGGTTTGGTCACAATAAGAAAAAAAAAATTATAGAACGGTGATGTGGTACATTGGTGTACATAGCTGATGCTTGATAATCTTCTAACAATATTAATCTAGAATATTTCTAGTACAGTTATATAAAAATAATCATCAAAACGTATAAAATTCCATAGTATGCCGAAAATAACAAAAAACCATTGCTGTATCTTTGAGATAACACCATTCTTATATAAAAAACCATTAAATTATCAAATTTCAAGTTCATTACTTCGCATTTCAATATACGAAAAATATTTTGGTTAACCATGTGTGGGAGACTTAATCTTACCAAAAAAAAAAAAAAAAAAATATACATAATACGAAAGACATGAACGATTGGGTAAGCGACAAACCCAAAAAAAGCAAAAATAAAGTCTAATACAGTTTGATATTTAATCATGCCTAAAAGATAAAATCGTCGTATATGTTTGGAATTTTTTAGTTGTTACTGTAATTTTAACCAAAAATATTTACAAAAAACTAACAAACATCTTGGTATGAATTATGATGATGATCATGTACCTAAATACACATACACATAATAAATGTACCCATAATAAAGAATGATATTTCGAGGATAATTTAAGATGTTTTTCTTACTTGAACATACATATACATTTTATATACAAACGTATATAGTCGTACGTATAAAATCTTCTTCTTATTGTAAGACGCGAACAAAATAAAAACCTGAATTATTATAATGAAAAATACAAAAACAGAATCAAATCAAAATAAATTTAAAAGGAAGGTGCGGGTTAAAAATTATATGCGGCTGTGTACATGGTACACAAATTCTTGCATTCTACGGATGTTTACATAAGGCTTTGTATTATATGTACATTGTAATTTGTATCCGGAGCAACAAT
The DNA here is from genome assembly GCA_958295665.1 of Tipula vernalis. Lineage (NCBI taxonomy): Eukaryota > Metazoa > Arthropoda > Insecta > Diptera > Tipulidae > Tipula > Tipula vernalis. Next base: position 5,933,465 of record OY282558.1, read on the forward strand.
AACTCAAAACAACACCAATGATATCGCAATTATTTGTTTACTTAAGATCAACTAGATGATGGCCAATTCTAAATTATATAGCACACCAAGAGCGAATTATTTTATTTATTTCAATAAGCTCAAAGTATTAACTCATCCATATATACAAAACAATAATAAGCAAAAAGTTGAAAACATAAAGCGTAAAAAGAAAGAGTCATGGCCATTTAAATGTCAAGTCAACATATTACATTGGCGATTTTGCAAGAATGACTATCATTAGCTGTTACCCATGCTCCAATTTTCATACTCGTTTTAGAATGGTACCCTATCCGCACTTGTGTCACAATATATACTCTGACTAAATCGCATATGAAGAAATTATGGTACAGGTTGCTCTTAATACTTACGATAAATTGATGCTTTTGGAATATTACTTACTCTTGAATGATGAATAATACTTACATAGAGAATATAGAAGTTGACAAATTATTAAATTTATTTGAAACTTTCAGTATTTTTGAGCGATTCTGAAAAAAAAAAATAAAAATTTATAGGAATCCTCCTAGCATGAACTGAGTGGCGATTCAAAATTTACTGTGCTTAGATAGTTCTTTATATTGTGTGATTCTATTACTTTTGACAGAATGGAAATAATAGGAATTGGCATTATATGCTTATTGCAGTTTTTATTGGCAACTTACCCAATTGATGAAAAATACTTGTTTCAATGAAAGATTAAAAATTTTGCCTTTAAGGTTTTCCAAATGAGAAAAGGCAATTTTTTAAAAACCATTGTGGCTCGCTGAGCTTGTTAACTTTTAATTTAAACCTGATTCAACATATTAAATTAAAGGAGGTTAGCTTATCTGTTTGTATGTAGAACAACATTATATTAGTTGAATTGAAGAAATATTTTATGCAACAGTCATTCGCTGGAATGACTAATTTGCTCTAATTTTATCCCCAATTTTCAGGTTTTCAAATTTTTAGCCAACTGCTTTTCCGTGTGTTCCTAACGGTTTCTCGTTTTAAAACGGGTAAAGAAATGAATTTGTTCATTGCTGTGAGTATTCCTCTCGTTAGTTGATATGTGGTAACCAATAGTCTGTCCAGTTTAAGTTGAGAAACAAATTATTCGTTGTATTCCAGTGGTTTAGAAGTTTTTATGGTCAACAGAAAAGTTTAGCTACACGAATTAATAGAAAAGTGTCATTGACACAAACAAGTGGCAGATCAAAATGATTTAAAATTGGACTCGTTATATTTTTACTAATAAGAAATAAATAAATTTAAAAAGATATTTAGTTGTTTCAATTAGAAACATAAAGAGCTGAAACCTCACGAGGTGCATATCTGAACTATACTCAAGTCAAACTCAACTCCTAAATCAATCCGAACTGTAAACCTCTTAATCCCTTACTCAATCTCCAATTAAACTTTAGGTAATTTCCAACTCAAGCCAAAACACTTCCCAAATGATTCCTCAACTTAACCCCTCCATCAACCGTAACTCTAGCACAACTGAACACTCAACTTAACCCTCAAGTTAATTTCTAAATTATAACCGATTTACATTACAGGTGGTGAAGTATTTCACACAAAGTGTAGCTACACAAATTAAGGAAAAGTGTACGTGTACTGAAAAATTGTATAGGCCTACATAAAAAAGCGTAAATAACCAGTAGAAAATATTTTCATAAAGTGAACAGATCAAGCTTTTCGAAAAAAAATTTGTAATTTTAAATAAAAAGACTTGGCAAAATTTTTGAAAATTGTGAAAAAGGGTTATCTTGCATTCCCAGTATTGTTTTCGCTCTGCGTTTCGATCTTGTTTTCGACTTATCGTTATACAACAACAATAATTATTTAATTTTTTTTTTTACTCATCGTTTTTTGCGACGAATGACATTTAGATTTGTTGTTGTTGTTTTTATAGTAAATACTTGGAAACTCGTACTTTTAGCTGAAATTTACTTCCAAAATCTATTAGAACTTAAATTTGGTCGTAATAAATCATTTCACAAACGATGAGCGATTGTGATACAATGTTCGTCCTTCTTTGGCCGCATCAAGAGCTTGTACAATTTTTCCACTTTCTGTGTCGAGCGCCGATGTTGCTTCGTCCAGCAGTAGAATTTGTGGATTACGAATTAGCGCACGTGGAATAGCGGAACTCAGGAAAAAATGGATACAAGAAATCAACGTCTTTATGTGATATATTTCCTTCTGCTTTCCATTCATCTAAGTTTGAGTCGATTTTCTCGGGTTCCTTGATTTTAAGCTCCCGTTCTAACAGCTGGAATATTTTAGCGGCCTTGGGCTACTTTGAACACAATAGCATAGTACACACCGTTATTGACGACCAAATATCCACGGTAGTACATAAAGGCCGCGAAGGAAAAAAACATAATTGATCGGGCTAACCCATAAACAAGACCTCTAAGATGTGTGCCACGTTTGGATACCTTTAGCGCGGGCGCCAGGATATCCATATATTTCATATGGAACATTTTTCCTTTCCCAATGACACTATCGTTCTGATGCTTGATACAACTTCTACATATAATATTTTTTTAAGAAAATATTTGTTCTCAAAACCCCAACATTTTTCATATAAGTAAATGTCTGATTAGCTGCGTTTATGTGGTTGTAAAAAATTATAAAAGCGAAGAGAAGCGGTCTGTTATTGACAGTTCTCATTTTAAAAATAAATTTCGATGTGTCGATAAGTTTCAAATTTTATATTACGAAAACAACAAAAAATTACTATGGTTGACAAATTTTTTTGGATTTGATGTTGTTTTCACCGCCATCGCCATAGCCACTATATTTTGTTAGTGCCACTAAATAATATTGGTAGAAAACTTGGATTTTTTTGCATGGGAACGATAAGTATTTTATATCTTAAAGGAGCATTTCTTTGCTAATATCTTGAAGAAAACAACAACAAAAAACTAAAATCTGAAAACAAGATCGAAACGCAGAGCGAAAACAATAATGTGAATGCAAGGTAAGCCTGTTGAAATTGCTGCTATACTATGGCCATTTTCTACAATCCCGGAGGTGCTACCTCCTATGGGCCTATAATTCCATAAAGTGAACATGTGAAGCATTCTGAAACGGGTCTTCAAAAGGGTTCAGCCTTTTCCACCATTTTCAAAAATTTGTCGCACTTGCCCAACCCTTTTTATCTTTACAACAAAAATCGTTTCGAACAGCTTGATCTGTTCACTTAATGAAAATATTGCTATTTTTTAGTCATCGTAACTAAAATCAAAATAACAAGAATTATCAACGGAAAAATTAGTTTTGCATTTTTCATGAAAATTTTTTATCAATATTGAAGTATGGTTGACGCTACCACATCCAGTAAAATCATCACTTGAAGAAATATCTGAATAGATAACATCAGATGATAATACCAAATCCAATAATTTCTTCGGCGGTTGCCAATGCTTTTTGATCGTTAGAAGAGGGAGTGAGAATACCATCAACGACAATCCAAACAATGCCGGGAAGATTTAAATTTATTTATTTATTATGAACTTAAATTTTGAGACACTCTATTTTGAGAATGAGCTCATTTACAACAGGGTGTCATTGTTGAAAAACGAGTATACATCAAATTTCTGCAAATACGTCACGGCCACAGCAAGCAGCGATACCATTACTTCAAGCAATATTGTGGATTCTCTTGTCTCTCTAACATTGTTAAATGGCGGCCAGTGAATTTTTGGCCAGATTTCCGAAAAATCGGTTATTTTCCACATTCCTGAAGGCATCCTTTTATTTGGGGTACTTTAGAACATAACTTTGCTTATTTTAATTTGATTAGGAAAAATGGCGATACCAAAGATCATGAGTTGTTCATCAACACATACTATGAAGACATCAATTCCCGATACATTTTTAAATTTGACTCACAGGGCACATATAGTATAAAGCAACTATGAAAATAAAACAAAATCGGCTTTAAAACGTACAGCCATAATGCCGTATATCGGATGACATGCTATAACCTCACCTAAAAGTGACTTCTTCACGGCGGTCAACACATCTACTCCTTTAAGGCTGGTAGCCAAATCATGTCTGTCTTTTCTAGAGACACTTACTGATGAGAAGTATTCTTCAGAATTGAAATTTTTCAGTCCGTTTTTTATAATCGCCGATCCTACCAAAAAAACATGTAACCTTTTTGACACATGGTCTGAAAAACTACATCTTTATGTGCACTCAACTCAGTTAATTTTAATTGAACACTCAATAATTTTAATTGAGCGCCAATTCCACTCCGACTCAACCGCAACTCACCCTTGACTCAACCCTCAAAATGGAACTTATCTCAACCCTCAACTCAACCGCAAACTCAACAAATCACTCAATCCTTGAACAATCGTATACGTATATACATAAAATAAATGTCTCTGCTACTAAACCAAAATCGAACCATAACTCAACTCCAATTCAACCCCAATTCAGCCCACAAATGGAAACCAACTCAATCTTAAACTCAACCCTAAACTCAATGCCCAAGCCGTTCTCGCGATACCATAAGTATGTACATCCAAGGCATCCATACAGAGCGACGAAATTTTTTATTTTTTTTTAGTTTTGTATTTTAGGTCTCAGGGGCTTGGGAAAATAGGGGTTTTGTGTGTGCAAACAAAAAGTTTGGTCAGTGCTTAATTTTAACAGGATTTCAGTAACTTTGGTCCTTGCATATCGCAATACAACCATTACATTTAGTTTGATCAATAATCTATCTAGAACAGAATCGATGTGGTGCTATCCTATTCTAATTAACAAAAATCTTGGAGATTTCCCCATATTGTGACTACTTCATATAATAAAACGATTATTTGGATTTTAGGTTAATTTTTCGACAATTTTCAACAAACAAGCCGACGTTTCGATGATATGTTTAGCGTCATTCTCAAGGGAAAACAGGGTTGGGAATGAATAAAAGAGTTGAATCAATTTTATGGAAAACTCTGTATGGAAGTGCCCCTATAGTAGTCTTAATTTTGCTACAAACGGAATAAAAACTAAAATTACCGTACTTAATTACCTTACAGATTTTTGAAAAAGCAGAAAACTATTACCAAAAACATTTTTAATTTCTTTATGTTGGTAACATTCCACTTGGTTTGTAAGTGGGGAGCGTGAATATTATGATTTATTCTATTAAATCATCAAAATAAAGACAGCTTATTTGTAAAGAAGCGAGACAAGTCTTAAAATAATGATCACTTGTTTATATCATATGGTTCGCTCATATTTTAATCGAGCTCCTGTACATGTCTCTTATGTCCTAATTGAGTACTTGTAAATGTTTCTTATAATTTACCTGCATTCATTGCACTCATTGCTACTGGCATTCTTTGCTTATTATTTAAAATAGTGAATTCATCATTACGCATTTTGGCCATATTATACGTATGGGCCCGCAAACCTCAAAATATTGTGAGGCTTTATATGTTTAGAACGGTAAGGGGACATTGCAGGCCCTCTTATGATTTCGATTCGACATGATGTCTACTTAACAGTGTTAAACATTTAAAGACAATAGATAGGTTGCAATTTGTTCTGCGGGCCTCAATGGGCCTAACCAAGCTGACATTTACTTACGTTTAACAGAAATTAGCATTGACCAGAATTTTGTGAAATTTAGCGAAAAATTTTACTCATCTCGAGTTTTGTGGTAAATTTGTTTATGTGCTATTTTGAGAAGGAACTGAATATGACAAAAATCTTTCCTCGGGTTTTTTATCGATATATTGATGACGTCATATGTGTTGTTAATCACAGGAAATTTAAAGATACTATTTGTTTTATTAACTCAGAACACAAATCAATCACTTTCTCAGTAGAAGAAGAGTCGTATCGTGAGTTACCACTTTTGGATCTCAAATTATCAAGAAGTATGAAAAACTGCGTCACATTTAATATGTTTCGTAAACCTACAGCCACTGACCGATACATCACTTGTAATTCAAACCACACTCTGCAATATAAGAAAGCCGCATTTAACTTCATGATTTATCGTGTTGGAAATCTTTAATTATTGGTGATTTTGAGTGTTGAAACAATTAATTAATTGTTAATCATAATTATACGTTTTGACCATATTATACATATATGTGCTTATGGTGCAAATCTCAATATACGGCTTGTTTTCAAATGTTTTCCATAGCAATGGAAAATCATGTGGAGTCGAAATCATTAGAGACATTAGAGCTAGTCGTAGATGTTCTGAAAGGTTTAGGCACCGTTCTAACCCTCAAAACCTTCAAATTACTGGTGAAATTGCATATCTGCTGATCACAAGCAGCTAATGAATTTCCACATAAATTTAAGGAAATAAACGAAATCGAAGCTTTTCCACCACAACCGCTTAGTGCTTAATGACAAAGATGAAAAACAGGCTTTAGGGTTTATTATTTGGTGGAAACGGTATTGGCGATTATAAATTAAAATCAATAACATCTTCTACATATAATTTTGAAACTCTTACCGTCTTCTAGAGAAGTAACAAAAAGGCATGGATAACTATAACGATTTCCGAGTACTGGTTTCGTAGCTCTTTTTGTCCTGAAGTCAAACAGTATTGCGAGAAAAATAAATGGGAAACACCAGCATTGCTATTACTCGATAATACGCTTGGACATTTTGATTCAAATGCGGCTATACAGGTGAAACTTGTCTGTATGCCTGCAAATACTAGGAGATTATAGTTACTTTTAAAGCATATTATCTACGAAGAATGTTTAGCCTATTAGTAGAGAATACTGATTTCTAAGATATAAGATCTATTAAGGTTTGATGGGGGGCGCACAATATTCAAAAGGCTGTTGAGAATTTTAGGAAATCTTTGAAATAAGTTACAAGTAAATCTATTAATTTTGTCTGGCGCAAAATATGGCCAGATATAGTGCAACATGAGAAAGTTATTATAAATCCAATTTGATGCCGCCAATAAAATTGCCGCTCTAGTATAAAACAGTTATACAAACAAGTTATTTTAAAATATGAAATAAATTCAATGGATCGTTTAGCATTCCCAAAAAAATCTTGAAACTCATATATTGCTAACAGAATCGACCACTAGGCGTCCCGATTTTCGGGTGTGGTGATTTTAAACACTTTTCAAAACAAATTTATACAGTTTAAATGTCTTAATAGGGATAATTCTTGTTGAGTTACGTCATACATATATGTTCATTGCCAAATTATAGGTACTGCGGGACTTCCCAAATTTTTTTGTGATTTTTAGAGGTTTCTATAGAATGGAATCAACATTTTATAGATTTTGCGAGACTATTCAAGATTTTCAGAATTAAGCGTCGTTAGAATTTTCAAAAGCCGAGTTTTTTTGAATTGCTTATCATTGAAATTATTGAAAACTATTCTTCGATTCTAAGTTTATTCGAGGTTTTCGAAAATTTTCGAAATCTTTAGAGAATATCTAGATTACTACCGAAATCATTCTACTCTATTCAAGTTTTTCAACGCAACTTTAAATTTGTAAAGTGATTTAGTTGAGGTATACCATATTACAGAATTAGTGATATATCGAAATTTTCGATATTTTTTGGGATTTTTGATTTTTTAAAACTAGAGTTTTTAATATTTTCGATATTAATAGGATTCCAGCTTGCAGTTGAAGAAAGAATAGCATTGGCTTACTTTATCTTACATAGAAGTGTCAGCGGCGGCTATATACTGTTTAGGGGAAATAAGCGGTAGTCTTAGGCACAAAATTGGGTAAGGCTCTAGTAACCGCAAAAAAACACTACCATTCCGAATATTTTCATAATTTTGCGATTGACTCACAGGATTGTTAACCTCGAAAGATTTAAGAAAATATTAAATTTTTAGTTAAGTAGAAATGTAAAAATGTATTAATTTTGAAATAATGTGATTTGTTTAATCATTTTTGAGCAGGGTCATGAACCCTAACAATTCCGGGTTTGATTTGAAATCCTCTTTTGTCGATCAATATTTATACAGTTAAGTCGAATTGTTTTGCCAAGAAACGCGCCATATTAAAACTTGCCTACGGCACAGCCCTTGTAGAAATATCGTCGAGTGTTGGGCATATTAAATTTCGTCTGAATAAGATTCTTGAAATTCGATATTTTGTGGTTTTTAGATTAGGATTCTAAATTTTTTCGAAGTTTTTCAGGTATATACGAAATTTTTTATAAGCCGAAAGAAGACGAAAAAAAAAATATTTCTACAAATTGTTCAATCTAAGCTTACGTGGCAAGATTTGAAAAAAGAGCTAACATTACCATCTGAAGACTCTCGATCGGTCGAGCAACTTCAAATTCAACTCAATAAACATATTCAAGGTCAAAATGAAAACTTTTGTATACGTTTATACGTTACGTAACATTGAAAAACCTCATCTGCCCTCGTAATTTACAGTCTAAACGAAGCGACTGCTTTACGCTCATTTCAGGATAGACTTTCCTCTTTTATGGCTATAAAATGATAAATCTGTTCTAAACCAGGTCATGTCACTATAAACCTGAATATACCTAATTCATATTATACAGGAAACTCATCAAAATCGCGCATATCCTTACACATTAATTCTACTAACTCTGAACTTAAATATGTTAGAAGAAAATCGATTTGTCGTTCACCGTAACAGTTAATAATGAAAAATTGATTTGAAGATTTCACCCTTACCTGTATTGGAAAAAATTTGTGATTGGGATTGATCATCGTCTCACAGTTTGGCTCAATAAATATCCAAAACCTGGTTCTCGTCTAATTTGTTGGCGATTATAGCTGAATGAATATAATTGCGACATGGATGAATCGTAAGATGAATAAAAATGTAGACTCGCTTAGCCGTAAAAAGATTTCCGAAGGGCAGAGATTACCAGAGCACAAGCAAAATAAGTAGCACAAGATACAACTTCCGATATATCTAGTGTTACCATAACACATTCTTCCAGTTTAATAAGTCAGCCTTCCAAATCTGTTCCAATTAAAGTAACGAATCGAAAATCACTTTAATCTGAAGAAGGAATAAATAAAGTTATAAAGAAATTTCACATTACACCCCGTGGTGGTCAAATACTATGATTTTCCTTACAAGAATAAGCGAATTAAATCATTTATAAAGAAATGCTCGTCATGATTGTTTTATATAATGGCCACAAGTATATGCTAACAATACAAGATGATCTCACAAGTACTCTTTCACAAGTCCAATAGCCTCCAATTCACAGATCAAGGATCTACTTTTACGTTCGATTCACGGCTTACCACAATTGAATCAAATGGTGTGTTATAACGATCACACCCTACACTAATATAGTATTTAAGAAATATTGTTAATGTCGACACGTTACCATGAGATCAATGGACACCCTATGCAATTTTTAACTTAACACGTTCGCGGACAGTAGCCAAAATTGAACGGCTCAAAAAAAACACACTAACGTTTTTTGTAAATGCATAAGCTTTTAACATCCATAAAACAAAATATGAAAGGCCTTATAACATTAGAACCATTTACGGCCAAAAAATGGCACGACGCCAAATGCCGTCTTGTCCCTGCAATAATTTTTTTGATGGACAAGGACAATGACGTGAAATGCCGTCAAGTGGAAACCAATGTATTATCCAGCAAAACTTATTTATTGAATTCATAAATATATAAAAAAAAATAAAAATACTAATCCAAACAATTTATAGGTACATATATACATATAAAAATTACTAAATAATAAAACTATTTTTTGTGGTAGTTTTCAAAGCATGGCTCGATACATAGTGGTGGTCCGTCCGGACATGATTTACACAAATATTTTGTTTCTTTGCGTTTACCAAAAATCGTGCATTCTTTACATCTCAAAAAATAGCTGTTGTTCGGCTTCTTTGGGTTAGGAATGCTGCTGGGGAAGTGCATATTTTGGGCTTGTTGATCATCTTTATCTGTATCAGCTGGATTGGGTGGGTCAATTCTTGATCGCTTGCCTCCATGCATTGGTCCTGATTTCACCAATTTTCTGCCATCGTTCATGCTGTTGGATATGCCGAGAAATTCTTAGACTAAATTTTCACGAAACTGTAGCAAAGTCAGCTTACTGTTGAATTTTCTGTTTATATAAAAAGCATTCCATATCGCTATATCTAGCAGATGTAACATTACTTTTTTGTACCATCTGATGCTTTTTCGAGGTGAAGAATAGTACCTGACCATCTGGTCATTTCGATCGACTCCGGACATACTATTATTGTAATTCGAGACTTCTTCCGGTTTAATTTTTTCTTGTCCGAATCGGTTTTTTACGGTAATAAGCTTGGGATGATACTTTGTTGTAATGCAGAGAACTTCTCGCCTGTCTTTCCATTTAGACACATAAATTTTTCCGCATCTCTGCCACTTGTGTTCTCCCTTTTTCAGTTTTAATTTTGTCAATGCACTTGGATTTTTTCGCCTGTTTGAACGCAAGGTGCCGGTAGAGTGCGTTTTTCTGGTAAGAAGTTTATTAGACAGCCCCACGCTATTGTAAAAATTATCCATAAATATATGGTGACCGCGATCCAAATAGGGCTCTGTTAGAGAAATTACTAATGTTTCGAGTTTTGAAAGTCCAGCAGCTTCTTCACTGCGTCCCGAATAAATTTGAAGATTTAAAACATATCCATCAGTTGTACATACAGAGTAAAACTTTATTCCATACCTAGCTCGTTTTCCCTTTAAATATTGCCGGAAACTCAAACGGCCGCGGAAAAGCATAAGTGATTCGCCCAACGATAAATCTTCCGTAGGGTATAAAACACGTCTAAAATTGATGAGTAGCTTATTCAACAGAGGACTAATTTTGCAGAGTTTATCCCTAGGATTAATAGGCTGAGCATAACTGCAACTGAAACATCTTAGCAGCTGTTCGAATCGCCTTCCAGATATAGTATAATGGAATGCAGGGCAATAATAAAGCGGATCCATGCTGAACATTTTTCTTATAGAGGGAAATTTCAATTGACCCTGAAGAATACAAAGCGCTAGAGATTGTTTCAACTCAGTAATATTTGTTGGTTTGATTGAAGAAAAACGGCTGTGTTTGGTGTGAGGTCGGCCTGTGTTTTGCAAAATTTCTGCATATGTATTCATAGACGTAACTATCATATCCATTATATCATTGTCCCAAAGTTGCTCAAAACATTGTACAGCATTTGGAGTATGTTCGAATTGAACCTGAATACCGAATTGAGCGACATCAAATCCAAAGTCTGGAATCTCTTCTGTATCGTCTTCCCATTCATTGTCAATCGAAACCTCAGAAATGCCATTATCATTATCAATTATCAACTCATCTACATTTCTTACAGATGTGTTATTATCTGTTGTGTCGCTGCTGAACTCATCTTCATATGTCGGGTCGATTATGTCGTCATCTTCGCTGAATAGTTCTGACTCATTTCCTGAGAATTCAGATTCGGGAGTACTCACTTCATCAAAAAGTCTAAGAAGTCTTTCTTCTTCCTTTGGGTCCATGGAATATCCTGGAAAAATTGTAAATAAACTCTATAAATACAAACCGTATCGGAGACGTTGCATAATTTTTCTTACTTGTTATTTTCACACCGGCACAAAACAACTGTAAACACTATATTCACTAAGGACCACTACACAGAGCATCAAATAGCACGTAAAAATACGCCAGAAGGTTTATCAAACGATTACAACACAATACTGAAAAATACTACCTAATTCGTTCGTTCACAACAAAAAACAATAAAACATAGAGAGAAAAAAAATATAAAAAACGGATATAATTTTTTCTACAAACATATTTTTACAGTTATATTTTTACAGTATGAAGATACAATTCACAATATTTTATATCTTCTGCTGGGACAGTAAACTACAAACAAATATAATTCCTATGTAAATTTGACGACAAACGCCGACTTGCCTCCACAACAAGAAACAAATTTGGACGGTATATCCCGTCTTGTCCCTATACATAGAGACGGCATATGCCGACTTGTCCGCGAACGTGTTAAATTTAATACCACATACTTCAACTGCTTACATGTCCATTGAATGTCTTTTAGGATATAAACCGAATCTATACCTATCTCTATATAACAAGATAAGATTCCTATATATACTCATGATGTTGAGTTATCAGAACTCAAAGCAAGACTTCAACATTCAAGGCAAGTGTCAAAAAATACCTTGATAAGCCATAAATCAAAATCCAAGGAATTTGTCAAATAAATTGGATCCATTATGAACCATATGAAATTATTCAGATTTGTTCACCTCACGCATCACGCATCACGATTTGTTCACCTCAACTTCACGCATAATCAACACGGTTCACAATAATAGGCTAAAAATATTCGAAGAATACGCTTTGTAATTTTCACAATGTTGGCCAATTCACGACTTCTTAGCAGTATATTTCGATTTCTATATATGCACTGGATTGATGACATTAATCTTAAGTTTAAATTTAATAAATTTATTACACTTTTCATTTCAACTGAAAAAGTTTAAAACTTTTTTAATCACGGTTACATCAGATCGGATTAAAATTTGAAAAGATTTTACTTTAACTGTTTAAACTGAGTTTTGGACACTCTTGAGCACACGAAAATTTTAAAAATTGTCTTGGAACCTAAATTAAATTGTATTTTACATCGTTTTGGTAAAACGTTCTGTAATAGTCGACAAATGCTCAGAAGCTGACTAAAATCACACTCAGACTTCGTGTCATACAATGTCTGTCACAAACAGTTTGTTAGCAATAACATTAAATAGCACCTAAAAAATATACAGCTTAATGTTAGCCATTAAAAACTTTAAATTACTAATAATTTACATTTCAAATGATTCAAATAAAATTGAATATTTGCAGAAGACTCAGTTCCAAAGATGATAAGCAACATAGTAAAGTCAGCACATTCGACCAACACAAAATTTAATATTCAGCCTATAGTAATAAAAAGATGTTTGTTGTTAAGACGACGTAAATTTTTTTTTTTTCGTAAATCCGTTTACTGTATACAACTATATTTAATATAGACGTAGTTTTAGAACTTGAAACAACGTACGTGATTAGAATTTTGACGATGAACCTCTAATATTTTAGTAATTGTATTCGAGGTGGTTTAGTGGTACTGTGAACATTTCAGTTGTATAAATCATAAATTATTTTAGAATACAAAAACGATAAAATATACGCAGTTTGCGCATTCAAATCCTTAAAATTCGTTTAGAGCAATTATGTACAAGTAAAAGTAAATTTTAACAAACAATACAACAATCAAAATATTGGCCCATACAATTCTTAGAAATTGTAAAACGTTTCAAAACAATAATACTGTGTACATTCGACTTTTGTTCAATTTCAAAGACATGACTAAAATTTAAAATTAAGCAATTATATTCGTATAGTTATGTAGATGAATTACATACATCAATGAATTTATAATAATCTAAACTGTTTTAATAAATAAATATTCGTGACCTTCTCGCATAGAGTGGTGATCCAATATTTTTTTTTTGATAATTTTCAGATTTTTGTTGTACGCGGCGAGGTAGATTAATTAAAACACAAATAAATCGTTATTTTAATAGTTCGACCTACACAATAATTTGTGAGCTTTATTTATTTAGTTACTTTTTTTAATGTAGATGGCAGTGATAGTATCGTGTACTAAAAAGAAATTTACAGAAAAAAGTTGTTTGTGGTTGCGCTATTCGCCGCTAGAGTGGTCTAGCAGGCTTTTAAGAGAAGTTTTTGTTATTTACAGTAGAATTAATTAAAATTCATCGCGTTTCACCATTAAACATAGATTTTTGGTCATTCCTTCCTTTTATCAATAAGAATTTGATTAAAAAATCATAAAAAAAAAAAACTGTAAACCTCCACTAAGATGATAGGAATAATAAATTTTATTTCTTTATTTATTTTTGTTTTTCCAAAATCCATTAAATTTTTATCTAATTGAATTCATGATTTGAATTTTTGAAAATTTTTTCTATTTGCAGGTACATAATTGTGAAGATGGTGTTTATAATGAAGTGAAATGAAGAGTGATTGTAGAATAAATAAAATAAATGTTCACATAACTACCACAATCTAATACCGCAAATTTAGGGGTTTCTTTATGGTGATGATAGTTTTACAATTTTCATTAATAAAATATCAATTGAATATTCTCGTGCGACAATTTCTCAAGTGTATAGTCCAGACAAATGTTTTTTTTGCTTCTATCTACAAATTTGCACCATAAATAACCTTCACACCATTCCGATATCCTGTTGGTTGGATACATTATCTGTAATAGTAAAAACCTATAAAAAATTGTTCATCCTTTCGTTTTTTTTTTCAGTGTGCTGCGTTCTATTCAAGTCACGTTCCACAAAAAAGGAACACAAAAAAAAAACTAAATATAAAAAACACTTTGGGTCGCGTAAAAAATGAATTGATAAATTATTTATCGCGAATGAGTTGTTTGTTCATTCCAAATGGTATTTTTTATTTTTATATTTGTAGATTTATATTCATCAGAATATTGGATGGTTTGGTAAAAGAATAATTCCATACTATATACATATATAATCACCAATTTGTTGATGTTGTTCTTATATATTATATTGGCAGCCCGAAAAGATGCAAAATGCATTTGGAATGTTAATTTTTTATTTTTCAATAAATCACTTGGTATTAGGTAATGCGGTTTTTACTTATTTAATATCCACAAAGTAACAAAGTTGGTAAAATTCAAGATATCGTTACCATCTCACGTCATACATCCTCACAACTTATATTCAAACAAGAAAAAAAATTAAATTTCGATAAGAATTGATAACAACTATAAAATATGATCTTTCCAAACACTGTAATCATTATCACAATGAAAATGGAGAAAACATTTCTCTTCCTTTATACATGATTATTTTTAACTACATAAACTCGTATCTTTGTATATCCATGTTTCATGTACTATCAACTCCTTCTTTATATATAGATTAAACACCACATACATAAGAAAACTAGAAAATTTTCATAACAATAAAAATATGATCACGTTTTATCTATAAAATCAACTCAATTATTTTTCATTCTTCACAAAAAAAAAAGAAAGAAAATGTCGAGAAACTAAGAAATAAAAAATAAACTTTTGTTACTTGTTCCGTATACACTAGATTTTCTATATTTTCATCCCAAAAAAAAAATCAACAATAGGGAAAATTGGAAATATCTACGAATACTATATCTCACCATGTATAGTAGGTATGTATATGTACCGCACCTCATACTGCTCTGACGATGTTATTCGGATTAGATTTCATTATAAATAAAAAAAACTCCTTCCATGGTTTATTTATCATTAGATAAAAATTCTTATCATTAAATGGAAGTGTTTTTGTTGTTGTTGAGAATAAAAAGGATAATATTATGTAATTTGAATGTGTAACGGAATAATGGCGGATAATCGAGATTGACTACAAATTATATTGTTAAATGAGTTGTTATGTTGACGCACTAAAAACTTATAATTTTTATATCGAAACGCTTCGGTTATATTTTAACGAAGCGAGCCAAATGTGAAAACCGTCGGTGCGGCGATCACTTTTCCACCACTATTCTTATGGTGTACACCGGTTAGTGGAATATCGTTTGGGTTGAGTCTAAAAAAAATCAGTACAAGTTTCCCGTGGGAAATCTCGGAAAATTCAAAAAAGTTTCCAGCCGAAAGTAAGAAATGGATGAATAAAATAAGCCTCTAGAGTGTTATGTCTGGAGATGGATTGGATTGATGTGACTTGTAAATAGCTATCGCAGGAAAAAAATTCAGTTCAAGTTTCCCGTGGAAAATCTCGGGGAATTCAAAAAATTTTCTAGCCGAATGTAACAAATAGATGAATAAAAGAAGCCTCCAGAGTGTTATGTCTGGAGATGGATTGCATTGATGTGATTACTCAATAGCTATTGCAAGAAAAAAATTCGGTTCAAGTTTCCCGTGGGAAATCTCGGAAAATTCGATTTGTGTATAGCATTATTTTTTAATTAAATTTTGCATAGGCTTGATAATGGTTTAAAAAACCGAGAATTTGGCATAAAATTGTATAGAAAAAGGAGAAAGTTTTAATAAAGAAATTTATTAAAAAATGTTATTTTTGTGTTGGAGCGTAAATGTCACATGGGTTGATTTGAGCTCATTAAGCAATATTTTCCAGTCAATTGTCCATTTAGTAACGTTGTTCATTGCTCGTTGAAGATTTTCCACAGCCTTTGGTTGTGATTCGTCTACTGATATAATTACAGTGTCGTCAGCGAACGTGCTGATGAATGTTTTATTCGTTGTAGGTATGTCCGCAGTGTAGATAAGGTAGATGAGGGGTCCCAAAACGCGCCCAAATCAAGCAATCAAAATGAAAATTTTCACAGAAATTACAGGTCCCGAAACCTATTGATAGGGGTATCAACCATCGAAATCGGAGCATTTTAGATATTTGCCGCCCAAAAACTTGTGGGCTATAGCACAGTTGATTTTCAATAAAATTGAATTTTCTAAGAAATGGTTAGAAATAATCGAGCAATCAAAATAAAAATTTTCACAGAAATTACAGGTCTCGAAACCTATTGATAGAGGTATCAACCATCGAAATCGGACCATTTTAGATATTTGCCGCCCAAAAACTTGTGGGCTATAGCACAGTTGATTTTCAATAAAATTGAATTTTCTAAGAAATGTTTAGAAATAATCGAGCAATCAAAATAAAAATTGTCACAGCAATTACAGGTCCCGAAACCTATTTATAGAGGTATCAACCATCGTAACCGGACCATTCTAGATTTTTGCTGCCCAAAAACTTGTAGGCTATAGCACAGTTAATTTTCAATAAAATTGAATTTTAAGAAATGTTTATAAAAAATCGAGCAATGAAAATGAAAGTTTTCACAGCAATTACAGGTCCCGAAACCTATTGATAGAGGTATCAACCATCGTAATCTGACCATTTAAATTTTTGCTGCCCAAAAACTTGTGGGCTATAGCACAGTTGATTTTCAATAAAATTGAATTTTCTAAGAAATGTTTAGAAATAATCGAGCAATCAAAATTAAAATTGTCACAGCAGTTACAGGTCCCGAAACCTATTTATAAAGGTGTCAACCATCGAAATCGGACCATTTTAGATTTTTGCCGCCCAAAAACTTGTGGGCTATAGCACAGTTAATTTTCAATAAAATTGAATTTTCTAAGAAATGTTTAGAAATAATCGAGCAATCAAAATTAAAATTTTCACAGAATTTACAGGTCCCGAAACCTATTGATAGGGGTATCGACCATCGAAATAGGACCATTTTAGATTTTTGCCGCCCAAACACTTGTGGGCTATAGCACAGTTGATTTTCAATAAAATTGAATTTTCTAAGAAATGTTTAGAAATAATGGAGCAATCAAAATGAAAATTGTCACAGCAATTACAGGTCCCGAAACCTATTGATAGAGGTATCGACCGTCGTAGTCGGACCATTTTAGATTTTTGCCGCCCAAAAACTTGTGGGCTATAGCACAGTTAATTTTCAATAAAATTGAATTTTCTAAGAAATGTTTAGAAATAATTGAGCAATCAAAATGAAAATTGTCACAGCAATTAAAGGTCCCGAAACTTATTGATAGAGGTATCGACCGTCGTAGTCGGACCATTTTAGATTTTTGCCGCCAAAAAACTTGTGGGCTAGACACAGTTGATTTTCAATAAAATTGAATTTTCTAAGAAATGTTTAGAAATAATCGAGCAATCAAAATAAAAATTTTCACTGCAATTACAGGTCCCGAAACCTATTGATAGAGGTATCAACCATCGTTTTCGGACCATTTTAGATTTTTGCCGCCCAAAAACTTGTGGGCTATATCCCAGTTGATTTTCAATAAAATTGAATTTTCTAAGAAATGTTTAGAAATAATCGAGCAATCAAAATGAAAATTGTCACAGCAGTTACAGGTCCCGAAACCTATTGGTAGAGGTATCAACCATCGTAGTGGGACCATTTTAGATTTTTGCCGCCCAAAAACTTGTGGGCTATAGCACAGTTAATTTTTAATAAAATTGATTTTTCTAAGAAATATTTAGAAATAATCGAGCAATCAAAATGAAAATTGTCACAGCAATTACAGGTCCCGAAACCTATTGATAGAGGTATCAACCATCGTAGTTGGGCCATTTTAGATTTTTGCCGCCCAAAAACTTGTGGGCTATAGCACAGTTGATTTTCAATAAAATGGAATTTTCTAAGAAATGTTTAGAAATAATTGAGCAATCAAAATCAAAATTTTCACAGCAATTACAGGTCCCGAAACCTATTTAAAGAGCTATCAACCATCGTAGTTGGACCATTCTAGGTTTTTGCCGCCCAAAAACTTGTGGGCTATAGCACAGTTGATTTTCAATAAAATAGAATTTTTTAAGAAATGTTTAGAAATAATTGAGCAATCAAAATGAAAATTTTCACAGCAATTACAGGTTCCGAAACCTATTAATAGAGGTATCGACCATCGTAGTCGGACCATTTTAGATTATTGCAGCCCAAAAACTTGTGGGCTATAGCACAGTTGATTTGCAATAAAATGGAATTTTCTAAGAAATGTTTAGAAATAATCGAGCAATCAAAATGAAAATTTTCACAGCAATTACAGGTCCCGAAACCTATTGATAGAGGTATCAACCATCGTAGTTGGACAATTTTAGATTTTTGCCGGCCAGAAACTTGTGGGCTATAGCAAAGTTGATTTTTAATAAAATTGAATTTTCTAAGAAATCTTTAGAAATAATGGAGCAATGAAAATGAAAATTGTCACAGCAATTACAGGTTCAGAAACCTATTAATAGTGGTATCGACCATCGTAGTCGGACCATTTTAGATTTTTGCCGCCCAAAAACTTGTGGGCTGCACAGTTGATTTTCAATAAAATTGAATTTTCTAAGAAATCTTTAGAAATAATCGAGCAATCAAAATGAAAATTGTCACAGCAATTACAGGTCCCGAAACCTATTGATAGAGGTATCGACCATCGTAGTCGGACCATTTTAAATTATTGCCGCCCAAAAACTTGTGGGCTATAGCACAGTTGATTTTCAATAAAATTGAATTTTCTAAGAAATGTTTAGAAATAATCGAGCAATCAAAATGAAAATTGTCACAGCAATTACAGGTCCCGAAACCTATTGATAGAGGTATCAACCATCGTAGTTGGACCATTTTAGATTTTTGCCGCCCAAAAACTTGTGGGCTATAGCACAGTTGATTTTCAATAAAATGGAATTTTCTAAGAAATGTTTAGAAATAATTGAGCAATCAAAATGAAAATTTTCACAGCAATTACAGGTCCCGAAACCTATTTAAAAGCTATCAACCATCGTAGTCGGACCATTCTAGATTGTTGCCGCCCAAAAACTTGTGGGCTATAGCACAGTTGATTTTCAATAAAATGGAATTTTCTAAGAAATGTTTAGAAATAATCGAGCAATCAAAATGAAAATTTTCACAGCAATTACAGGTCCCGAAACCTATTGATAGAGGTATCAACCATCGTAGTAGGACCATTTTAGATTTTTGCCGGCCAGAAACTTGTGGGCTATAGCAAAGTTGATTTTCAATAAAATTGAATTTTGTAAGAAATCTTTAGAAATAATGGAGCAATCAAAATGAAAATTGTCACAACAATTACAGGTTCAGAAACCTATTAATAGTGGTATCGACCATCGTAGTCGGACCATTTTAGATTTTTGCCGCCCAAAAACTTGTGGGCTATAGCACAGTTGATTTTCAATAAAATTGAATTTTCTAAGAAATGTTTAGAAATAATGGAGCAATCAAAATGAAAATTGTCACAGCAATTACAGGTTCAGAAACCTATTAATAGAGGTATCGACCATCGTAGTCGGACCATTTTAGATTTTTGCCGCCCAAAAACTTGTGGGCTATAACACAGTTAATTTTCAATAAAATGGAATTTTCTAAGAAATGTTTAGAAAGAATGGAGCAATCAAAATGAAAATTGTCACAGCAATTACAGGTCCCGAAACCTATTGATAGAGGTATCAACCGTCGTAGTCGGACCATTTTAGATTTTTGCAGCCCAAAAACTTGTGGGCTATAGCACAGTTACTTTTCAATAAAATTGAATTTTCTAAGAAATGTTTAGAAATAATCGAGCAATCAAAATGAAAATTGTCACAGCAATTACAGGTCCCGAAACCTATTGATAGAGGTATCAACCGTCGTAGTCGGACCATTTTAGATTTTTGCCGCCCAAAAACTTGTGGGCTATAGCACAGTAAATTTTCAATAAAATTGAATTTTCTAAGAAATGTTTAGAAATAATCGAGGAGCAACCAAAATGAAAATTGTCACAGCAATTACAGGTCCCGAAACCTATTGATAGAGGTATCAACCATCGTAGTTGGACCATTTTAGATTTTTGCCGCCCAAAAACTTGTGGGCTATAGCACAGTTGATTTTCAATAAAATGGAATTTTCTAAGAAATGTTTAGAAATAATTGAGCAATCAAAATGAAAATTTTCACAGCAATTACAGGTCCCGAAACCTATTTAAAGAGCTATCAACCATCGTAGTCGGACCATTCTAGATTTTTGCCGCCCAAAAACTTGTGGGCTATAGCACAGTTGATTTCCAATATAATGGAATTTTCTAAGAAATATTTAGAAATAATTGAGCAATCAAAATGAAAATTTTCACAGCAATTACAGGTCCCGAAACCTATTGATAGAGGTATCAACCATCGTAGTTGGACAATTTTAGATTTTTGCCGGCCAGAAACTTGTGGGCTATAGCAAAGTTGATTTTTAATAAAATTGAATTTTCTAAGAAATCTTTAGAAATAATGGAGCAATCAAAATGAAAATTGTCACAACAATTACAGGTTCAGAAACCTATTAATAGTGGTATCGACCATCGTAGTCGGACCATTTTAGATTTTTGCCGCCCAAAAACTTGTGGGCACAGTTGATTTTCAATTAAATTGAATTTTCTAGAAATCTTTAGAAATAATGGAGCAATCAAAATGAAAATTGTCACAGCAATTACAGGTTCAGAAACCTATTGATAGAGGTATCGACCATCGTAGTCGGACCATTTTAGATTTTTGCCGCCCAAAAACTTGTGGGCTATAGCACAGTTGATTTTCAATAAAATTGAATTCTCTAAGAAATGTTTAGAAATACTGGAGCAATCAAAATGAAAATTGTCACAGCAATTACAGGTCCCGAAACCTATTGATAGAGTTATCGACCATCGTAGTCGGACCATTTTAGATTTTTGCCGCCCAAAAACTTGTGGGCTATAGCACAGTTGATTTTCAATAGAATTGATTTTGTAAGAAATGTTTAGAAATAATCGAGCAATCAAAATGAAAATTTTCACAGCAATTACAGGTCCCGAAACCTATTGATAGAGGTATCAACCATCGTAGTGGGACCATTTTAGATTTTTGCCGCCCAAAAACTTGTGGGCTATAACACAGTTGATTTTCAATTAAATTGAATTTTCTAAGAAATATTTAGAAATAATCGAGCAATCAAAATGAAAATTGTCACAGCAATAACAGGTCCCGAAACCTATTGATAGAGGTATTAACCATCGTAGTTGGACCATTTTAGATTTTTGCCGCCCAAAAACTTGTGGGCTATAGCACAGTTGATTTTCAATAAAATGGAATTTTCTAAGAAATGTTTAGAAATAATTGAGCAATCAAAATTAAAATTTTCACAGCAATTATAGGTTCCGAAACCTATTGATAGAGGTATCGACCATCGTAGTCGGACCATTTTAGATTATTGCCGCCCAAAAACTTGTGGGCTATAGCACAGTTGATTTTCAATAAAATTGAATTTTCTAAGAAATGTTTAGAAATAATCGAGCAATCAAAATGAAAATTGTCACAGCAATTACAGGTCCCGAAACCTATTGATAGAGGTATCAACCATCGTAGTTGGACCATTTTAGATTTTTGCCGCCCAAAAACTTGTGGGCTATAGCACAGTTGATTTTCAATAAAATGGAATTTTCTAAGAAATGTTTAGAAATAATGGAGCAATCAAAATGCAAATTGTCACAACAATTACAGATTCAGAAACCTATTAATAGTAGTATCGACCATCGTAGTCGGACCATTTTAGATTTTTGCCGCCCAAAAACTTGTGGGCTATAGCACAGTTGATTTTCAATAAAATTGAATTTTCTAAGAAATCTTTAGAAATAATGGAGCAATCAAAATGAAAATTGTCACAGCAATTAAAGGTTCAGAAACCTATTGATAGAGGTATCGACCATCGTAGTCGGACCATTTTAGATTTTTGCCGCCCAAAAACTTGTGGGCTATAGCACAGTTGATTTTCAATAAAATTGGATTTTCTAAGAAATGTTTAGAAATAATGGAGCAATCAAAATGAAAATTGTCACAGCAATTACAGGTGCCGAAACCTATTGATAGAGTTTTCGACCATCGTAGTCGGACCATTTTAGATTTTTGCCGCCCAAAAACTTGTGGGCTATAGCACAGTTAATTTTCAATAAAATGGAATTTTCTAAGAAATGTTTAGAAATAATCGAGCAATCAAAATGAAAATTGTCACAGCAATTACAGGTCCCGAAACCTATTGATAGAGGTATCAACCATCGTAGTCAGACAACTTTAGATTTTTGCCGCCCAAAAACTTGTGGGCTATAGTGTGGGCACAGTTGATTTTCAATAAAATTGATTTTCTAAGAAATGTTTAGAAATAATCGAGCAATCAAAATGAAAATTTTCACAGCAATTACAGGTCCCGAAACCTATTGATAGAGGTATCAACCATCGTAGTCGGACCATTTTAGATTTTTGCCGCCCAAAAACTTGTGGGCTATAGCACAGTTAATTTTCAATAAAATTGAATTTTCTAAGAAATGTTTAGAAATAATGGAGCAATCAAAATGAAAATTGTCACAGCAATAACAGGTCCCGAAACCTATTGATAGAGGTATCAACCATCGTAGTCGGACCATTTTAGATTTTTGCCGTCCAAAAACTTGTGGGCTATAGCAAAGTTGATTTTTAATAAAATTGAATTTTCTAAGAAATGTTTAGAAATAATGGAGCAATCAAAATGAAAATTGTCACAGCAATTACAGGTCCCGAAACCTATTGATAGAGTTATCGACCATCGTAGTTGGACCATTTTAGATTTTTGCCGCCCAAAAACTTGTGGGCTATAGCACAGTTAATTTTCAATAAAATTGAATTTTCTTAGAAATGTTTAGAAATAATCGAGCAATCAAAATGAAAATTGTCACAGCAATTACAGGTCCCGAAACCTATTGATAGAGGTATCAACCATCGTAGTCGGACAATTTTAGATTTTTGCCGCCCAAAAACTTGTGGGCTATAGCACAGTTGATTTTCAATAAAATTGAATTTTCTTAAAAACGTTTAGAAATAATCGAGCAATCAAAATGAAAATTGTCACAGCAATTACAGGTCCCGAAACCTATTGATAGAGTTATCGACCATCGTAGTCGGACCATTTTAGATTTTTGCAGCCCAAAAACTTGTGGGCTATAGCACAGTTGATTTTCAATAAAATTGAATTTTCTAAGAAATGTTTAGAAATAATCGAGCAATCAAAATGAAAATTTTCACAGCAATTACAGGTCCCGAAACCTATTGATAGAGGTATCAACCATCGTAGTGGGACCATTTTAGATTTTTGCCGCCCAAAAACTTGTGGGCTATAGCACAGTTGATTTTCAATAAAATTGGATTTTCTAAGAAATATTTAGAAATAATCGAGCAATCAAAATGAAAATTGTCACAGCAATTACAGGTCCCGAAACCTATTGATAGAGGTATTAACCATCGTAGTCGGACCATTTTAGATTATTGCCGCCCAAAAACTTGTGGGCTATAGCACAGTTGATTTGCAATAAAATTGAATTTTCTAAGAAATGTTTAGAAATAATCGAGCAATCAAAATGAAAATTGTCACAGCAATTACAGGTCCCGAAACCTATTGATAGAGGTATCAACCATCGTAGTTGGGCCATTTTAGATTTTTGCCGCCCAAAAACTTGTGGGCTATAGCACAGTTGATTTTCAATAAAATGGAATTTTCTAAGAAATGTTTAGAAATAATTGAGCAATCAAAATGAAAATTTTCGTAGCAATTACAGGTCCCGAAACCTATTTAAAGAGCTATCAACCATCGTAGTTGGACCATTCTAGGTTTTTGCCGCCCAAAAACTTGTGGGCTATAGCACAGTTGATTTTCAATAAAATAGAATTTTTTAAGAAATGTTTAGAAATAATTGAGCAATCAAAATGAAAATTTTCACAGCAATTACAGGTTCCGAAACCTATTGATAGAGGTATCGACCATCGTAGTCGGACCATTTTAGATTATTGCAGCCCAAAAACTTGTGGGCTATAGCACAGTTGATTTCCAATAAAATGGAATTTTCTAAGAAATGTTTAGAAATAATCGAGCAATCAAAATGAAAATTTTCACAGCAATTACAGGTCCCGAAACCTATTGATAGAGGTATCAACCATCGTAGTTGGACAATTTTAGATTTTTGCCGGCCAGAAACTTGTGGGCTATAGCAAAGTTGATTTTTAATAAAATTGAATTTTCTAAGAAATCTTTAGAAATAATGGAGCAATGAAAATGAAAATTGTCACAGCAATTACAGTTTCAGAAACCTATTGATAGAGGTATCGACCATCGTAGTCGGACCATTTTAGATTTTTACAGCCCAAAAACTTATGGGCTATAGCACAGTTAATTTTCAATAAAATTGAATTTTCTAAGAAATGTTTAGAAATATTCGAGCAATCAAAATGAAAATTGTCACAGCAATAACAGGTCCCGAAACCTATTGATAGAGGTATCAACCATCGTAGTCGGACCATTTTAGATTTTTGCCGTCCAAAAACTTGTGGGCTATAGCACAGTTGATTTTCAATAAAATTGAATTTTCTAAGAAATGTTTAATAATAATGGAGCAATCAAAATGAAAATTGTCACAGCAATTACAGGTCCCGAAACCTATTGATAGAGTTATCGACCATCGTAGTCGGACCATTTTAGATTATTGCCGCCCAAAAACTTGTGGGCTATAGCAAAGTTGATTTTTAATAAAATTGAATTTTCTAAGAAATCTTTAGAAATAATGGAGCAATGAAAATGAAAATTGTCACAGCAATTACAGTTTCAGAAACCTATTGATAGAGGTATCGACCATCGTAGTCGGACCATTTTAGATTTTTACAGCCCAAAATCTTATGGGCTATAGCACAGTTAATTTTCAATAAAATTGAATTTTCTAAGAAATGTTTAGAAATATTCGAGCAATCAAAATGAAAATTGTCACAGCAATAACAGGTCCCGAAACCTATTGATAGAGGTATCAACCATCGTAGTCGGACCATTTTAGATTTTTGCCGTCCAAAAACTTGTGGGCTATAGCACAGTTAATTTTCAATAAAATTGAATTTTCTAAGAAATGTTTAATAATAATAGAGCAATCAAAATGAAAATTTTCACAGCAATTACAGGTCCCGAAACCTATTGATAGAGGTATCAACCATCGTAGTGGGACCATTTTAGATTTTTGCCGTCCAAAAACTTGCACAGTTGATTTTCAATAAAATTGAATTTTCTAAGAAATGTTTAGAAATAATCGAGCAATCAAAATGAGAATTGTCACAGCAATTACAGGTCCCGAAACCTATTGATAGAGGTATCAACCATCGTAGTTGGACCATTTTAGATTTTTGCCGCCCAAAAACTTGTGGGCTATAGCACAGTTGATTTTCAATAAAATGGAATTTTCTAAGAAATGTTTAGAAATAATTGAGCAATAAAAATGAAAATTTGCACAGCAATTACAGGTCCCGAAACCTATTTAAAGAGCTATTAACCATCGTAGTCGGACCATTCTAGATTTTTGCCGCCCAAAAACTTGTGGGCTATAGCACAGTTGATTTTCAATAAAATGGAATTTTCTAAGAAATGTTTAGAAATAATTGAGCAATCATAATGAAAATTTTCACAGCAATTACAGGTTCCGAAACCTATTGATAGAGGTATCGACCATCGTAGTCGGACCATTTTAGATTATTGCAGCCCAAAACTTGTGGGCTATAGCACAGTTGATTTCCAATAAAATTGAATTTTCTAAGAAATGTTTAGAAATAATCGAGCAATCAAAATGAAAATTTTCACAGCAATTACAGGTCCCGAAACCTATTGATAGAGGTATCAACTATCGTAGTCGGACGATTTTAGATTTTTGCCGCCCAAAAACTTGTGGGCTATAGCACAGTTGATTTGCAATAAAATTGAATTTTCTAAGAAATGTTTAGAAATAATCGAGCAATCAAAATGCAAATTGTCACAGTAATTACAGGTCCCGAAACCTATTGATAGAGGTATCAACCATCGTAATCGGAGCATTTTAGATTTTTGCAGCCCAAAATCTTGTGGGCTATAGCACAGTTAATTTTCAATAAAATTGTTTGATACGAGCAATTTTTTTGAGTAAGGGATTATAGTTGGATGATAACTTTCGCAAACTGAAACCATATACGATTTATGCAGATCTGTGACGATTTCTTAGATTTTATGTGCTTCGTCTGCTGTAAGGCATCCAGTAATAGAGTCATCGACATAGAAGTCGTGTAATATTTTTTCTGTAATCATTGGTTGATTCTCCATCAGGCTGTTCCCGATCCGTACCTGTGATAAGACGATAATGTGTCGGTGGTTTCGTATTATCGGAACGCCATATGATTCAGTGATAACCCCTATCATCAAATAACTCTTTACATATTTGGCAAACCATTTTGTTTATGTCCGCTGTAAAAACAATTTTGTATAAGCGGAACGCATCAAAATTGAGATGAGTGGTTCATATACGGTAGACCCGACCATCAGAGTATAGTTGAATGACGTTCCGTTGGATGACTTAAACGATGCGTCGTACACCACCACTCTTTCATCACCCCCGACTCTTTCATCAAGCCCTGATGAGAAGGGTTGTAAACTGCATCGTGTCGGTTTATTTCCTCGGATGATATACTTCTTCCATGTGGTTAAGAGCTTATGCTTAAGAGCTTGATGGTTTGCGTATTTTTTGCCATTCATCCGCTGGTATCTAGTTTCAATGTTCGAGGTCTCAACAGACTGAAAAATTGATTGATCTCCAAGAATGTATCGATTTTATTTGGTTTTGGAGATTTAACAAGTTTGTTTTTTCAATGAAGGTATAGCTGGTTGGTATGAGGTTACCTTAATCTGCCAGTCACTGTCTTAAATAAGGGAGGAAACTGAAATGGTTACCTTGCCTTTGGTGATTCCAGTGGTTGATTTGTTTTAACTGCAATCGTTGCACCTGATCGTCACTCACGAAAGATGCTTGCGAGTCAGAGTCTAACATGGCGCACGGCATAACCTCCATTCGCCAAACTCATCCTTGATTTGTATAATTGCCGTGGGTAGAATTGATTTTTGGTTTAGATTCGTATTGTGACTGGTGATATCATCTTTTTGACGGTGATTATTATTTGGGTTTGAGTTGGTGGCTGACTGTGGCTGCAAGTGCGATCATGATTTCTTAATTTATCGTTGATGTAAACTAGTGGTTGTTGCTGTTTTGTTTGTGGGAACTTTGTCACTCGATGAAATAAACATATGTAGGAGCGAATGATGCTTTTTGTTGCAAACACGCTTAAGCAATTAAAACAACGTCCATTTATCTTGACAAGATCCCAACGGGTTAGTATATTTATAGGCTTAAATTTGGAACATTGAAAAAGCTGGTGGTCATTACTTTGGCAGACGGGGCACGCGATAGCTGGGTTTAGATGAAAACCCTTAATAGTGCCAACTGATCTGCATGATTGGCCTTTATTGCTAAAATTTATTCTTTCTAGTTCATCTGCACGGTTCGTTAGGAAATCACTAAAGGTTTGTCAAGCTGGAAAATCCTCATCACTGGTATGCGTCATTCATAATTTTTTCCCTTCTTCGTCTAACTTATTAAACAAGATGTAAAGCAGAATCAGCTTAAGCTCCCAGTGCTTTTAAGCTGCATGTGGCCTAATCAGACGTATCAAGTAGCTTGCTTATTGAAAATGAATTTGCGCGACGGATGGTTGACTGCTTCCTAAAAAGCTTTATTAATGAATTGGCGGTCAAGCTTTTTCTATCATATCTTTTACAAAATTTTTGGAAAGCTTCGATATAGTTCGCTTCCGTCACTGCCAAATGCTTAAAGCAGTGCGCCGTTTGCTCGGTAAAGCCAGTAATGTTAAGCAATTTAACGATAACCGCTATAAAATTCTAGTATCGAATAATTTCGTAATTATGCGATGACCGTATGCCTCGAATGGGTCGAATGGTAAGTGGATTTTCGAACCCAACTTGGTGTTGTTAATATAATATTTCGAGAGCATGGTGTAATCAACGTAAGCACTGTGACGGTTTTATAAACTTTAGAGAAATAAAGATCTAGAAATAAGAACAAATTAATTCTTATAAAAGTTGAGTATTTTACATTATTCCAAAAAGCAATGCGTGAAACTTAATCTGGAAGTTTATTAATAATTAATTTAACGGTGATTCCAAAATAAAAACTTTCATCAAATTTTAAGGATCCATTAGTATATAATATACATATATTTTATAACATCGTCTATAAATAAATCTTCTGAGCAAAAAGATTATTTTTATGCAAATTTCATAGTAAACAATTTTTATTCGGATGCTCTCTAGGTTTGTTATCTATTATCATATTGGATATAGTTTTTTTGTGTTATTGTTGTTTTTTCATATCAAAAAATCACGTTCGATATACACAAAAAATTTGATATTTTATTATGAAATCCGTGAAATATTAAAATAAAAATATTTTATTTATTTATTTATTTTTTTAAGGAAGATCGAAATGAAAAACTATTTCCAATTTTTTTTTTTTTTTATTCACTCGTTGATAGTTTTGTTATAACTACATTCTACGTGTACATTATGTATAAGGTTTTCTCGGATTTTGAATTAAATTTGAATATTTGCATTATAGAGTAGGTATGAGTACAGTATTGTTATGTGACATATATATTTCGATTCCGATAAAGTTTTATCATCTCTATACTATACGGATATATTCCTTTTATTGTAATGAATTAAAAATACTAAAAATTATAATTATAATACGTGATTATTAAAACAAATAAGAAGAAAAGTAAATTAAAATTATTTTATTTTTTATCAGACAAACGCTCACGTTTTAATATAATTGGTATCAATTATTTTATGAAATTGATATTACAAATGAACCATTTAAAAGCGTTTTTTGTTGTTGTTAGTAACATAAAATTTCTAACGAGTCGAGTTGGGTACACATTGTAATGTACTTTTTACTATATCATCAGTAGCATGACGATATTAATCTTGGATATAGTAGTTTACCAGTATTTTGGCTTAAATTTCATATTTAATAAATCTTCGTCATTAGTAAAATTTTGTTGGTACTCCCCTAACTTAAATGTCCCCAAAAGTATATACCATCTGATATACACATTTTGCACTAATTTATTTCATTTGATTATACGAATATAAAAAATTTCTAATTTGGTTACATATAAATTGCTTGAAATCCATACGAAATTATATAAACAAAGAAAATAAATAAATGGCTAAGAACAAGACAAATCTCTTATATCTAATAATAATATTCACCCTATTTGTTGTCTAACTATAGAGACATAGAAAATATCTAAAATGAGCGCGTCTCATATTTTAACGCGTTTCTATTGTCTTATTATCATCACCATTTTCTTATAAATATCTTATTATTTTCGCTTATATTTTTATGGTGATTGTTTGTAATCTGACATTGATTAATTTTATGATAATATACAGATTCTAATTTGCATATTATTATTTGTTTATTGTGTAGCAACAAAAAAAAAAACTGTAAATACAAATCTGTTTAGCTATTTACATAACGGATTTTATTTAACTATTTTTGGTTGAGCTTTTTGATGAGCTTTTTAACTCTATATTATGTGTGTATTTCATGTAGTTTATCTGTGAGACAAAATATCAGACAGGCAGACTGGCTAATAATTTATTCATCTAATAATCTCTGAATCCCTCCTCCCTTCCGATGTCATCAATCACAACAACTAGCTATGTGTATACAACAAAACGAAAACGACACAATGAAAATTATTTCGTGCTTTTACTTCATGGCTGATTTAAAAATTGAATTTTTACTTAAGAAAAATGGGTAACATCTTAAAGGAAACGGAAAAAACAAAGCTCATCAATCATAAAGTGTATGATAACAATAATACATTTGACATCGAGATTTTTTGTTTATCTCTCGTACACATACAAAAGATATGGTTTGAAGTGCATATAGAAAATGTGTACACTTATCCAGAATGAGATATAGAATTTAACCCCTTCAAATTTCAGAAAAACAAAAACACAAGTTTTTCATCGGTGTGATGCACACATTAAATTTATACGGTAATCAATCAAAAGTCATTGAAAATGTTAAGAACATTTGCAATATTATCGTTATCTTTTTATTTATCTTAGTATATCATATTATATCATATAAACGGAAAAGTTTTAAGAACGAAACCACTATACACTAATGATGGTGAAAATGATGATACAGCAATTTAAAATGCTACTTAATATTTTTTAAATAATGTACAACGTACCGTATTGTACCAAAACTTAATTTGCGGGAAGTATTCAATCAGTATGTTTCGTTTTTTAATGCACAGTCGAGTCATGTCCGGGACGACATCTTAGACATTTGCTTTCATATTTCTTTTTTGCTCTTTACAGAATAAGAAAAAATTAAATATATAATTTTATTTTTTATTTTGTATGAAAAGCTCAAGCTTATTTATCATAAATCTTATTTAAAGAAAAAAAGAAAGAAAAAGATTTTACTTGTTAAAGTAAATTAAATAATTTTTGCTTCTATTTATTTATTTTTTTTGGTCGTTGTTATTGTTGTCTTCGTTTGGTTCGTATGTATTTTCCATTTTCACAATGCCATTCATGCCTGCAACATTTCTGGGTTGCTATTACATATATTCATGTATATATCCAAAGAGGATATTTTCTCGGTTCATTTCCGTTCAGCGTACAAGAATGTTTGTAATTGAAGAATAGGAGAAACAAATTAAGTATTTTAAGTATTGTACATACTGCATCTTAAACATAATGAGGTAATCTAAAATTTAAATAGCAATTGATTGTTGAAGTTACAAAAGTTTTTCAGATGACATAAAATTAAACAAGTAATTTTTAATGGATGTACATTTACAGAGTATAATTTATTTATTTCTACTGTGTCTAAATGCTATACGATGAAGCTTTCTCCTCTTTTATTGCACTGTGCCAGAGACTTCTAGAGTATATAGCCAAGCTGTTTTAGTGATTTAACTTTTCATTGTAAAAATTATGTTTCCTAAAAATCAAAAATCTTATACAACGTTTATATAAATGTTTTCTACATATCTTTAATAACCACATATAAGAAGGCTACATTGGTGTTAAATTAATATTAACTACAGAAATATTAAAACTAAGTTATTTCTAAAATATATTTTTCGAACTTTGATATTGAAAAGTACATCAAAGTTGGCTCGGGCGAAGTAAAATAGTACACACTTACTATATTCATATTTTGTTTTACTAGTGTACGTTAGATGTCTAAGTTGTTTACAGAGAAATATGATAAAAATTATTTAATCACAAAATTATCAAAATCTGGTTCTTAATAATTTGCGAATTTGTTTTGCCTTTCCACAATTTTTGAACTTGAAATTTCCCCAGCTGATAATTTTTTCTTCGATTTTAGTAAATTTGTACTGCTATCACTGCCATCTATGTAATGTCTATTGAATTTGTGGCCGCACGATTTGACCAGAATGCTATTGGTATGAATTTTTTCTAAATTTTGGTTTAAATCACACAACGAATAGGAAAATGAAAACGATTTTCTTAACCGTTGTTGATAAATGTATATTGCAATTCAAACATAATTCAGAATTTGTGTATTTAAAACTTTGTCTTAGGATAAAAAGTGTTTTACTACGAAAAGTTTGGTTTTTACCTCGTTTCTAATTCCTTTATAAAAGCTTCGTTTTTTAGATTATGGCCTTGTATAATCTAGGTTGCTTTGACAGCACTAATAAAAAATATTCAGCAAAAATAATTTAACCTACTAAACTTTATAATCAAGCGAAAACTTTAATTGAGGAGAACATTTTTCACGACACAATCTGAATGAAGATTTTTTTATATGGAAATTTTAATTTTCAAAATATCTGATATCTAAATTAATTCGCGGTTTCAATTTGTTAAATTTGGAAGGTAACTGCTTTCTTAACAATTTGCAAATTTCCGAAAATGTAATTTGGTCCATCTTAAAATTGTTTATCAGCATCTTTCGCGGGTCTGTCACACTTTCAAAAATACATCTTTTATTTTATAAATTTTGGAGAATGTGGAAAAAATGTATGTAATGTATTCAGTGTAAGAATTTTTCTTTAATAATTTATTTGATTTAAAAACGGTTTACCTCTTTCTTCGGTTACGTTGCAGGGACCTAACAATTTTTTGATAAATTATTTCAGAAGAGTTTTATAGCCTTGAAACCAAAAAGCCAAATTAATGCCGTTTAGTAAAGCAAAAGCCCCCAAAGTTTTCTTAAATGTATATACAAATCTTGGTAACAAATTTTTCGATAAATCACTTTTTCTGTAATAAGATGTAACTATTAAGTCCCTTCCAAATCGAGAGGATTATCGAGAAACACGAGTAAACCCGAAAAGCATGAATGAGTTTAGAATTCTAGAATAATCCCAAAATTCAAAAATATTTCGACAATTTTAGTAAAACTCGGGTAAACTTAAAATCATAGAATAATCTTGAAAAATCAAGAAATCACTAAGAATCTTAAATATTCTTAAAAAACGTCATTTCGCTTTGTAAAACTTTGAATAATCTCGAAAATATGACAATGACGATAATTTCGAATAATTTCGTTATCAAGCTGCACAACGCTATTTATAGCAGTATCGAAACTTTCGAATAGTAAACTTAAAAACGTTCAAAACAGAAAGTTTCGATATGTCTGTTTAATCTTAGAGTTTTAAAACTACCACAATATTATTAACAAAAAAATTCAACATTCTCAAAAATCTCGAATAAACTTAGATTCCTAATCTGCAAACATCTCAATACTAGTTAGCAATTCAACAGCAAAACACCTATTTCTCAGAAAAATAAACTTGAAAGCTTAAAAACCTCAAAAAATCCCATAAAACGTCAAATTTCGAGAAATCCGGAAATTAAGATGCCTGAGAGTACTTTATGTACAAGCATTTAAACAAGAAAAAATCGACGGATTAATTCACAGTTCTCGAAAATCCACTGATAAATCCGTAGATTTTTTGTGTCGTAATTTTGAACGATTTTCAAATTAATAGTTAACTGATTGCTGGGACATTTGTCAATTTTTTTTGTTTGCTTTACCTCTCAGTATTTTCTGTTCAAGATCATCGCAATAATATCAGATACCAATTTCAATTTAATTTTAAAAATGACCATAAAATAAAAATGCTCTCCCACTTAAGCTTTCTGTGTCATTTTTCTCTCTGTCTTCTTGGATGATGTTAGTGAAATAATGAACCCCTTCTTTAGGAAAGTTTCTCATTGTAAAACTGTACGTCTAGCCTATCGTGAAACACATTAGGTTATTTGGACAATATGATTCACCAAACTTTGATGACGAAGATGAAGATTCATTAAACATAATTACGTCAACAACCAACATCCGTTCGTTTGTTTCCAGCGCTAAATAGCGTCGATACAGCATAAATCGCATTTTGCTTATATTAAACAAAAACCTAGATTATAAGTATCATTGTCATTTATTATGTTATTTTTGTAGAATTAACAAGCTGTTTTAGAATAAACTACGTAAAAATAAATAAGTTTTAAGTGTTTAATTCAACTAAGATACGAACCTATAACTGGCGCAGCCGGTAGTCCTCAAGTATTAGCTTTGAGACAATTCAAAAATAGCACCAACTGTTAATTAAAATCAGTGTAATAACAACGGTATGCAGATACATTGGTCCCCACCAGTGGTAAACCAGTTGACATAAAAAACAAAT
The DNA here is from genome assembly GCA_958295665.1 of Tipula vernalis. Lineage (NCBI taxonomy): Eukaryota > Metazoa > Arthropoda > Insecta > Diptera > Tipulidae > Tipula > Tipula vernalis. The sequence goes on from OY282558.1 coordinate 5,967,711, forward strand.
TGTGAAATAAATCTGTTCTACGAAATAATATTGTGAAATCCCTCCGAAGAACGACCGGTATCAACCCGTTCATCAGGAAAAGCAGTTTCGAACAATGACATGAACGCCAAATTCATTCTCATTGTCTGCGGGATCATCACGGGATAAGTCTTATCATTATATTTTGCAATTACCCAAATAAAAGACCCAAAAACCTCAATACATTTAAATATTAGAGGATACTACCATTTGTTTGTAATACGTGTAAAAGTGTTTTATCGTGATCAATAGGCCACTAAAGTGGAAATTGAAATTGAAAATTTGTGAAAAACTTTGCAGCCATCAGCAAACCAATGTCAAAATATTTGAAAAAAATGTAACAATAGAACCAGAAAATATTGAATACCGAAAATGTTTTGATAAGTGTAAAACAATGTTAACATCAAAACCGATACTGGAATACTCAGACTTCTCAAGAACATTCAGACTAACAACAGATGCGTCTGATTATGCCATCGGAGCAGTCCTATCACATAATGATACGGACAACCCAATAGCATACGCTAGCAGAACTTTAAGTGAAACTGAAACCAGATACGATGCCACAAATAAAGAAATGCTAGCAATAGTATTGGCCTGTAAACACTTAAGGCCATACTTTTATGGGAAATCATTCGAAATATTCATAGATCATAGGCCATTAGAATGGCTGATGACCATTAAAGAGCCTTCGTCCAAACTCATCCGTTGGAGACTGAAATTATCAGAATTTGAATTTAACATAAATTACAATAAAGGCACCGCAAACAATATTGCTGATGCATTATCTAGATTGGAAATCAACAATACCGAAACAGAACTGACGTTACCTATGACAAACACACTGTTAGATAACTTTAACCTACAGGTAATATTTAGAGTAGGCAAACAGGACAAAATGAACAGACATATAGAGAAAACAAAGAACAAAATAAAATACATAAACGAAAAGGAGGAATATAATGACAAGAACATCAGATCAATATTAGGAAAACTGGCGATAAAACATAAAGCAAACATTGCAGTTTAATGCAATTACCAAATAGCTCAAGCAATAGCAAGATGAAAAAAGACAGCGAAAACAGGAGAAAAACTAAACATTTGCAGAATACATGAAACAACATCAACAGTTATAGTACCATATCAAGAATTCATACCTGAAACAATTACGTACCACAAAAAATAGAGACACCACTACAAGAAAATATGGAAGACCAACAGACAGAAATCACTCCAACAATTCTAACGCAGGAAGAAAACCAACAAGAATTAACAAGCTGTTTTTGTATAAACTACGTAAAAATAAATAAGTTTTAAGTGTTTAATTCAACTGAGATACGAACCAATAACTACATATTTTCCATTTTCAACTTAAATTAAGAATATTTTGTATTGTATGGTATATGAAATTTGATAGATCGTAGATGACGTTTTATATTTCCGAATTTTCGAATATAGCTCTATCCACTGTTTTAGCCATTGATATCGAATTATAAATCCGCGGATACAATTTTAGTCCAGGTTTATTCAGTGGATTTATCTTTGTTTAAAAATAGAGGCTAAGTGTTTCAGATTTCTTTTTTTTTCGAAATTGCGACAAAACATGCTTATGACATTTTGAGTTCTCCTAATGGTGCGATTATGTAAAATCAGTGTATCTCCGCAATTGCAACTCTGTGTGAATTCTCGAAACTGAAATTGGAAATACGAGAGATATATAGTCAACAGGCAAAGGTACTCGTATAACTCTAGCAGGTGAAATTGATTTGCTCAATAATTTTTCGTAAATTCGGCTATTTTACTTGTCAATTCGCTGCTCCTTTTAGTTTCAATTTGTACTTGGTACTTGGTGTACTTGGTGTATACACCAAATTTATTTTTTTGTGATTTTCTGTGGTTGTAGAGCAGTGTTTTTATAATTAAAATGTTCCATATGGTGTACAAATTCACTACCATCCTCTCGGGCTTAGGGCCGTTACCGGTATACCGAAAACCGAAATACCGGTATACCAGATTATGTTTCAGTACCGGTATTGAGCGATCAATACCGGTATTTTATATTTAAAATTTTATTTATTATTCGCCCAATATTCATTGAATTAATACATTGGAAGTGCAGTCCTGTTGATAATGACAGTAAGAATTCTTATAGGAATCGTATATAGTCAAATTTTTTAAAAACTCCTGAAAATTTATAAACAACGCCTGCAGGAAAAGTAACGAAATATTAATTTTTATTTTATGAGTGTTGGAACAGTCTAACCGTATAGCAGCTCATATGATTGATACTTCACTCTACAAAAAACAAAACTGGGAGCTATTTGCCAATTCGATTCGAACGTATTTGAGTCTTCGAAGATAAAGATTTTATTGTTATTTAAATTGAATCAGATTCGTTCGTTTCTTATTTAAATCAAACACGAATCTTATACTTTGAAGAGTCGAATACTTACGAATAGAATTCACAAATATCCATAGTTTGATATTGTTGAAAAAGGAATTCTCGACAAGAGCTTAGCTTATGGCATTATTTTTTACGCGAGTCCCTAATATAAAACATATGGCACAGAAATTAAATCAGCTGGAGGGTCTACTAGTGGTTTACATACTCATTTTAGGACATTTCACAATATAAATATATTGAAGCGAAACTTAATTGAAGCAATCACAATTACGATTTCTGCAGCAAGTCCTGCCAACACTTTACAAACATAATTGCCCATTCCTGAAACAAAAACAAAAATTTCTAGTATTATAAGAAAGATGACGATAGCTTGCCTAAAGTATTAACAGAAATGACGGCTATGGATGGATTTCAATTCAATGTTTCTATAACCTCATTTGAACTATGAAAATCAATGTAGCAAGGTGTTTCAATGTTCCACACTCAGCCGAAACCATTCGTCAAATTGTTATGAAATATGCAACAAAGGTTCGACAAGGAGTAGTCAAAAAACTGACGATTTTCTTCTAAAAGAGATTCGATTCAGCCACACATTTGATGAATGATCCATAAATTGGCATTTTTTGAATGTCAATGTCAATTCCCGAAACAGATTTTGACATTTAGGTTTAACTCCCGTTCATATATCTCTTCCAGCAGAAGTATATGTCAAACTTATTGAAAGCAAGCTGAACGAACACAATTTGAAAATTGACCGTGACATAATTTGCATTACTATCGACGGGACTTCTGTTATAAAGAAAATCGGTCGTTTGCTGGCCATCGATCAGCAGCTTTGTTTGGCACATGTGATCCAGTTGGCTGTTGTCGACGTTTTATATACAACAATGGTTAAAGAAACTGTGTCAATTAATTGTTCTGAATCTGAAGAAGGCTGTGATGATGCATTTGCATATGTATCTAACGAAGCGGATTTAGGCGGACTGACCATTTTTCATAGCTCTACAGATAGAACAGCTTTATTTTTATGCTGGAACGGTTTTACAAATTACAAGAATCAGCGGTTTTTATTCTTTTAAGCCAAAAACATTGTTGGCTCAGATATCAACTTTAATCGACTAACAAAAAACTAAATAGTTAATATAACAGTCCATCTTATACAGCGGCTTTTTTTCAATCTTAGCTCCAGATGAAGCTTTATAGTCAACATCAGAAAGTGATGTCGATCGTTATGTTATGGTCACCAGAATGATATGCACTTACGTTGTATTCCAACGGAATTAAATAACATAACACAAACTAAGATATTAGATTTATTTGAATAATTCAATTAATTACACTTATATTTATTTTAACATTTAGATAATTATTAAATAATTTATTATTATTTTTATTTTAATTGTGCTTTTAGTTTAGCAATTGGTAATGGCGTCTTCCATGTTATTACTTTTAGTTGTTGGGCTTTTGATCTTCGCCGAATGTCGATCACTGATTGACTTTTTATTTTTTAATGGTATTTTTGGTACAACTCGGCTTTACTACTTTATTTTATTTTATTTTAATAGTACAAATTTTGTTAATTAAATTTTGCCCTAAATACAAAATATTGCTATACAATTTATTATTACATAACACCCCCATCGTCAGAAAAATAATGAATTCCTAGATTTCATTCTTTCACTGACAAGTGGCATAAGGTTTGGCGTAATTATTATACAATATTAGAAAATATAATTAACATTTTCTATGGAAGACGACAACATTTTCTTACAAATTTAACATTCTAATTTATCTTAAGGTAATTTGTACATTTAATTTTAATTTTAATTTATTAATATTAGTAAACAATAATTGATAATTGTTTTTTTTTTTTAGTTTTTTTATATAACATTACCAATTTATAATAATTAACAAACATTGAATACATTACTAGAATTTATCATTATTTCACCTGTCAAAATATATTAGGTTAACCAACCATTCTCGAGACAAATTTTTTTTCTTTGAACTCAAATATTTAATTCAATTTATAATGTGGTTCAAACATACGATTATTGGCATTTATTTTAGCTTATTTTTTTTTCTTTTAATTTACTATATACTATACTCAACTATAAATTACCAATAATTATATTTTTCGTTTTAAACGTTATTTTAGTTTTAGGTTTCTAGGTTTGAAAGATATAATTTTATTCGGTTGTTATGTACGACCTTTTTAATTCTTCCTATCGTGATTTCTGTATTTACTTCTGATGGTACATCAACTACTTCATATGGCCCTTTCCAAATTTCGTCTTCTTTACCTTTCCTGTTTTCATTTTTTAATATATCCTATTTATATCCTAATATAATCACCAATGATAAATGTGCAAGGATTCGCGTTTCGATCATAATAACGTTTTGATTTTTCTTTCGCAATGGTAACATTTTGTTTAGCGGATTTGTACGCGGTTTGTAGTCGGAATTTTAAATCAGCGGCAAAATCGTCATAATTGTACACTATACTAACATTTGGCATTTGGGGCTGTCTACCGAACACCAAATAAATGGCATAAACTTTCTAGCTGTATGAGGAGTTGTGTTGTAAACAAACTTTGAATACGCTATACATTGATCCCATGACATCGGATCCTGATCTATAAATGATCGAATATACTCAATGAGTGTTCTGTGGGACTTTTCTATAGCTTCCATTAGATTGCGGATGATACGCCGTTGTATTTATTTTATGTTTTTTTAACATTTTACAAATTTTAGTAAATACTTCTCCCATGAAGTTTGCACCTTGGTCGGTAAGTATAGATTTTGGGCAACCGAAAACACAAATTAAATTTTTCACAAAAGCTTCTGCTACAATATCGGCCTTTTGATTTATGATAGGAACTGCTAAACAATATTTAGATAAATCATCTTGCATTGTCAAAAGGTATTTATTACCTAAGTGTGTAGGGAGGAAAGGCCCTACTATATCTAAAAATATTTTATCAAATGTAGCTTCAGAAGTTGTAGTGATAACCATAGGCATTTTCAAAGATTTAGATGATTTATTTTTTTGCCAAGATGGACAAAGTTTTATGTATTTTTCTATTTTAGCTGGCATATTTGGAAAATAAATGAATTGCTTTAATCTTTTATAGGTTCTCTGTATTCCTTGATGTCCACCAAATAAATTCGAATGATATTATGTTATCGCTCTATTAATATCAGTTTCATTATCTAAAACTGTAACTGGTTTAAAAAAATTAGAATTTGTTATAGTTAAAGATGAACTGTTACCAGTGGAATTTGTATTTTTTTTGATTTTCGGGGTTAATTTTACACGGTTAAAAAAAATGGGATGAAAACTGTCCTTTTCTTATCCTTTTGCGGAATAACTATACGTCCATCCTTTTTTTAGATGTAAAATTATACTTTATCAAAGTATGCAAATCATTTTTGTAATTAACTAAACATCTTATCCAATTTTTCTTAATTATTACACTTATCCAAAAGGGCGAAAATTGCGTAGAACTAACATAATTATTATATTAAGCCAGAGTATAAAAATGTTTATATGAAAATACCTAAAGGTATCCTATCGCAGGTTAATTATCTTTTTTTTTAAAGAGTAAAATCTATGCTTTTTAAACAAAATATATTTTTACGAAACATAATTCGTTTTAAATCGCTGCTGTATTTTAATTTTATTTGGATTGAATTGATCCACTTATAAGACAAATCTCGATATATCTGAAGCATAGTAACAAACAATTCTGGAGTAAAATTTTGAGAAAAAATAAGAAAAATTAAAATGTTTAATAAATTTTTAACGTTTTTAATTATTATTTAGAATAGGTTTCATTACTTTTAGTGTAAAAATCTTTAAGAAAAAAATCTTAATCAACCTATATGAGATAATATAACTTCATTTCAGAAGAATAAACATTTTTTAAAGGTTAAAATGTATATTTATAAAGGGTGAATTAATCTTTTAGAAGCATACAAATCGATAGGCTGCAGTAATATTAACCATTCATTTTGTAACCAAATTTAGTGGAAAAAGAAAAATAACCATACAAATTTAGATGTTGTTAAACATATTTTTATTATTATTTCGCACATAATTCATTATTATGTTTTGTAAAATTTGTACAAAAATAGATGAAATGTATTGAAATGTATTAGAATAAAAAAGACAAAAAAAAATATGTAAATATATATATATATATATATATATATATATATATATATATATATATATATATATATATATATATATATATATATATATATATATATATATATATATATATATATATATATATATATATATATATATATATATATATATATATATATATATATATATATATATATATATATATATATATATATATATATTATAAAATTGCTTGTGCATTATAAGAAATATAAAATAATCACACTATATATTCAAAAATATCCTGATTAATCCAATCAGATAATTGGACAATAAATAATAATTAAATAATTAAAAATTAAGTAAAAATAATTCATATTGTACATTTCAATTTAAAACAAAATCTAGAAAAAAAATAATACTTATACAATAATATTAAACATTTACTTAAAATAAACCCTGTAGGCAACAGTTTTATCTCAATCTGGCTATAATACTGAACAAAATTCGGCAACTGTGCATGAGCTGGATCGTAATGAATTTGCATTACAAAATGTAGTTTTAAAAAAAAAATCGATTGCATCGTCAATGTTCGTTATTGTTTTTGGGGACAATAAAAGCGTATCATCAACTTTTAACCCGAAATATGAAATGGCCTTTTTATTTGGTCCAAATGCAATTAACTGTGGTTGACATATACAAATATCTACTATTTCAGCTTCGGGGGTCGTTAGGGTACAAAAAACAATAAAAGTTTCTACCGAATTTAAAGTTGTACATCTTTTTTGTCTTCCTCCTTTTGAGTTAACTGGTGGTAGCAAGCTCAATAGCTTCAAGTATAACTGTATGTCATCACTCCATTCTATTAGTAAAACAATAAAACAGTAATATATTTAATACATAATTCAACATTTTAAATTATTGGGATATAAAGATATTATGATATTTATGTATGTAAGAAGTTTACCTAATATTTTAGCGATGACTGCTTCGTTTGACTGTTTAAAGTTTTTTTTAAAGATCGCATCTATCTTGTAAGCATGTTGTCTCCAATTCTCTTTGAAATTCTAAAGCATCATGAAATTGTTGTGTTTCGCAATTACTTGAAAATCAGTAAGTATCTGCAAAATAAAAAGATTTTTAGTTTTCCGATTTAATAAAAAAAAAAAATTAATAATACCAATTCTGGTAGCGCCTTTATTTTTGGAAAATCCTCCAATATTCTTTTTATATTCAAACTTCTAAATTTAAAAGTATTTTTAAATTTTTCAAAAATCGATGGTTTTTGCGTCAATGCACAGGCACTCTTTAAAAAGGAAATATCCGCCAAATTATCATAATCATCCGGCTCTTCTTCTGATTCCGGGCCGTCTGGAATGCTCAACAAATCCGTCTGGTTGAGCACGTCTTTGCCGTTTTTAAGTTTGTTGGTGAATTTCCTTTTTAGGGATTGACAGTATTTCATTCTATCATGCAACCAACCAGAATGTGATTCAGGGTCAAAAAATAAATCCTGTTCAGATGGAAAATAATAAAAAGAAATATTAAATATTAAAAACATAATAAACATACGAATAAATAAAAAAAAACACCATATGTAAATATGTGACTAAAATAATACATATACGTATACGCATAATATTTTCTTAATCTTACCCATTCGTTCTCAGATTTTAAATTTTTGTCATAATAATTGAATATGAATTATGAATTCAGCCGACGTAGGATAATACCCACATGTCAATATCATGTGCTGGCACACCAGCCGATTAAATGCATTTCTCTCTTTGGTAGAAAGATGGTTGTTTTCTTTATAGAAATTTGAAATGTATTCCCCTTGGTCTTGTCCCCTAATATATGATTCCAATTTCTAAAATGAAAAATTACAGTGTTAATCATTATTTTAAAAAAACACAATCAAAGAATTTTTATTGTTTATTTACCTCTGCTGTAAGTCGACGAAGAGGTTCTTTCGAAGTGTTATGGCCTAGGGGTCCGCAAACTCTGATTTGTCCGAATTGGTACATGATAATAGTATAGATGGTGCGGTCGAGCTTCCTGCAATATTACAAAATGAATATGTTAATAAATTTAATTTATTTACTAAACGATTATTAAATTATTATTGAACAAACCTTCGCTAAAACTTTGCGAAACACTCTCTGGTGGAATTATTTCACTTAATGGAGAGCACCGAAACTCATTAAATGTTGATGGTATGTTTGAACCTGTAAAAGTTTGTTCAAAATAATTTTATTTAGTCGGTAAGCTATTTACAAAATATTGTATAACAAACCTCCTATATCGGCCATATTCTGAGTTATGTGATGGCTACTTTGAATGTGATTTGATCAAAGCTCGTATCGCTTTTGTATTGTGTTAAATACTCCAATAAAATTTCGGTCCAATGCACGTGTTATTTTTATCGTAAAAAGATATTGGTTCATTTAGGGAAAATCCAGTTTGAGCTAAACTAAAAATTCGAAATAAATTTATATAAAAAATTTTATTTTTGTGATTTTACATTTACAAGAAAATACATTTCTGGAACCGTCGAATAATAACGAATAAAAATTATATTAAAAATAATATAAATAAACGCGATATGAGAGCGGTTCTAGAATCAATTTCTCTTAATTAAAATTAAAAATCAAGAACAAGTCAAATCAGAATAATTAAACTATTCAGATTACACGTGATGCTTTTGGTTTTAAGGTTATATTTCACATTTATAAAAATTATGTGATAACTGTCGCAAAATCAATCATGGTTAAATGCCAAATTTATGAATGTTGAAAAAGAAGCAAATGTAATCCTTTGATTGAATAAATTAAATACTTTACAACTTAAATACCGTTATATTATCGAAAACGCGTTGATGGGAATAGTAATCGGCATACATTTTGTATAATTATCACCATTTTTGATAAAAATAAATTTCACTTTAAACATTTTAATAAAATAATAATAAATATATTTTGCAAAGCAAAACCTTTGTACTGTAAATTGGGTTTTACTATCACTTAATATTATTCTTATGATCGAGAACGTTTAAAACCAAAAACACTAGTAATATTTAATTAATTATCAATTTATTTAAAAACTTACCGCACAACACAAAATCATCGTAAGTAAAAATATCTCCTACAAAACTATTCACTTTTAATAATTTTGCACGATTAAGGTACACGAACTTTAATATCATTTTAAATAACACATTAAAAACCTGTATCCACGGAAGAACGCCACTTGCCTACTGAAGTTATATTTCAATTTCAAACGTAATTTCAAAAAACGATTATAACTATCTCTTTCTTTTCCCACACATGAAGTACAAACGAGAAAGACAGAAAATGCAGAAAATAAAAAACACCTTAATCTTAAAAGAATAAAAATTATCCTTTTTCGTTTAACATCATGTTCATTTGCTTTTTATGCAAAAAAGAATACAAATTGAAATAATGCAATTTTATTCTAAAAAGTATGAAATATAAATTAGATTTTTGCGGTGTTCTACAGAAGTTAGGAATTTGAGAAAGAGAAATTAGCCGATCGTTTTTTAGTTTATTTTTAAAATATATCTATTGCAAATAAATGAGTATGTTCTACACTTCATTTCGGTTATAATATAAAATATATTTGTAAGTATCAAAATAAAGGATCACTACTGACTACATAAATTTAACAGTTCACCGAAGTGGAAAAAAATAATCGTATCGAATCGTAGTCGTATCGAAATTTGGAACCAGTTGTACACCTATATACTAATGCCTAAATCTTTCATGTAAATAACCAACTTGTCTCTCGGTGCGTTGGCTTAACAGACTGATTTACATATTTTAGAAATAAAATTTAACCCTTAACGGTCGCAACTCACCTCTGACATGACAACTACAGTTGGTCGTTGCGGTCGTTTGACACGTGTGAGGTGACAAGACCGATCATGTCGAAATTCGTTGTCTGTGGAATGTGTGCACAATCTTCTTGTCAATTGAACATTAAAAACTAAGCAATTAACATCTCCAGTGATATAACAGTGTCTTTTTTAATCGAGTTTCAATATTTTGGCCCAAAAAAATGAATAAAGAAAATTTTATGAATTTGAATTGGAGAAATTCATGAATAATAAAACATGTGTCTTTAGCTAGTAAAACTATTCCTTATATACCATTAAAATAAACACAAACTACCTGGCCCATGTACTAAAATACAAAAAAAAACCTAATTAAGAAATACCTATATAGGTATGTAAAACCAATTTTTTTTATATATGTACTGCAATAAAAATGAGATAAACAATATGTTTTTTAAGAATTCCTAATGAGTGGAAATTTTCCAATATTATTTTGTATTTAAATTTTTTTTTATAATATTTTTAATTTTTTTAGAATAAGATTCATAGGAAATTGTTTTTTGTCAAGAACAGTGAGAATCATGTATGAAAAGCTAGCGACCGTCATGAGTTAAAATTAAATTATTCTTTCTAAAATAAATGCAGAAAATTCAAGATTTCTACTTGAAATATCCTGTTTTGAATGTTTAAGTCACAATTATGTTTATCATTTCCCATTCTGAAGTCTTTCGTAATAATTTGAATTGCTTAGTTTCAAGTTCACCAAGCTGTGCTGCTTGGTATTAGGCAAATAAACTTTATTTAAGAAACAAGCATAACCAATTAAAATAAATGGATTTCTGTTACGATGTAATCTTGTGTTTACGATGTTATGTACAAACGTCTACTTCCGGATTCTTCAGCTGTACATGATATATTCAATTATCCATGCACGTTTCATGATCACGACAAGTTGATTTCCTTGTTTGGGTGGACGATTGATTGGGCAGGCTGATCTAACCTAATCTTATGCAAAGGTGATAAAGAACAATACATTATTTTCCGTTTGGTTGCAAATTTAGAATTGATCAGTTCTGTGAAGTTCACAAAAATAAAATAAAATAACGTGTTAATGTTTTCATTGCCTAACTTTTAATCCATGGCTACCTAGCTACTGTTTATTTGGGTAGCCAACAGTTTACAGCTGGATGCTTTGCGAATATTCGCATAGCAAGTGTTCACATAGGAAAAATATTTCAGCTTGGTTGGTTTTTCGCTGGATTGAAAAATTTCCTAAACAAAATAAGGGAAATTTTTATTTCTTTTCTAAATGCAAAATTCACAATGGAGAAAGGTGTATAGGCATGACTAATTTTGATTGCGAATCGAATTGTAAATTTGCCTAGGGTTGCGTAGACAAATTTATTACCGATATGTATTTTTTATATGTATACTATACATGTGAAAAAATTTAAAACAGATTGCGATCATTCGCAAAGGCATCTCAAGTGGAAACCCACAGTTAGACTGCAATTCCTTGAACCGGAAATTAAAAATTTTTCAAGAACATATTATTGCGATTGGTTTTGTCGATTAATCGATTTTCACGTTTTTCGATTTTACGTCAAAGAACACTACGGATTGATACCGCATACGATGCGATTATTTCACATTTCATTTACTTCTTGTAAGTATACATGGCTCCTTATGCGTATGTTCAACCAAAAGCAGTAATATGAGTATTGCAGTCGCGATTATGCAACGTTTTTCTGTCCGTGAATTTTATTTCGTATTAAACGAGCAGGGTATTATAAAAGAAATTAGAAATACTTCATCACAAGAGATTAGTAAGGGCCGTAAACAGCAGTGACGGCAATGCAGGAATGAAATTCCTGAATTTTCTTATCTCTGTTTACCAATCAAATTTTCGAATGTGTACATATACTTTTGTAATTTCTTTTAAAACGTCAATCAATGATAAATTTATCAATTTATATCATATTTATATTATTAAAAACTGCTCGCAAAGTCATCAACAAACTTTTATAAAATACAAAGACACAGTTTTTTGAACTAGTAGCTAGCGGTTCTTAATTGTTTATTACATATCTACACACTTTTATTTGGTAAACGTTAAAGCTCTTTACAAAATGTACTCAACGATAACCATCCTAATTTATACTTTTTTGAATAAATCTGGGTTATTAGAGCAATGTTTTACTCTTTCTAGATTAAAATAGTCATGATCCATATTATTGTCCTTTACTGCATAAAATGTGAATAACAATTCACATCTTTTGCAATAAAGGACTATAATATGGATCATGATGATTTTAATCTAAAAAGAGTAAAATATGGATCTAATAACGCAGATTTATTTCCTTGCGTAATTTCCTAGCGTAGACATACGACAAAAAGGAGATTTAACCATTTTAAATAAAACAATCTGGTTAAACTACGGCTTCTATGATGATGATATAGATATGATTAAGTACACGGAATATAATTCTTATAAATTATATTTAAGGAAATAAATATTACAGTGATGCGGTTACTTCATTTTGAAAGTTATACATTTATTTAGCAATCTTAATTTACACAAATTTGCTTATTTAACAAACTACAACAATTTATATTTGAAAATTATATAATAAAGTGAATTTTCGGTATAATCAATATGTTTTTCATGAGGAATTTTGATTTTCAAAGATTTGAAATCGATAACATTACACTCTTCAGTAATCATAATTCTGTAAGAATATAGCGACAACTACTAAATGAATCAGTAGATCATAGTTTTGTGAGAAAATATGTGTTATTTCTTATATTAAAAATTTCAATAATTTCTTGGAAAACAGGATAGTTATTCTTGTTAAATGAATTGCACACGAACATCCCTCTTTTATAAAAGTAATTGCATTTCATCCAAGAGGCTACTTGTATTTCAGTATTTATTGAAATTTTTAAATATTTTGCGATTTTTCCGCCTGAATCTATAAAGAAATTCAACTTTTTGGTTTTTAAAATACCATATTCATGTTCGATACCCAATATGATTTGTTGATCTGCCATAAATTTTTGATGTCTAATGGTAAGTGTTTTACAAATATTTATAAAATTATTCATTTTGGATGATAATTTTATAAAAAAATAGTGTTTGGATTCGGATCTCAAACACGAAAAATGTGCTGACGGTCCCAATTTGGTTATAATTGTCGGATAATGAATAAGCATGTGCTGCTTTGGTGTTAATTTTAGACCAAATTGTCCGGTTGAGAGAGTATTTATCTCATAAGGTACATATGACACAACACTATCATTCGGTATAAGTGAATTATCACGTTCGACATTTCGATACTCTGAATTTTTATTAGTTTCAAAGCAGACAATTAATGTAAAAATAACCGCAACGCTCAACGATACTAACGTTTCTCTAGTTGCGCAGTCGCAACAAAAATGTGATTTCTCTGTCTATTTGTATAATTGTTCCATCATTCGCCAAACATTATTAACATTACTAAAGTAAACAAAACATTTTACGTGTAATAAAAAGTACAGAAACTCATAACAAATGGATAAATTTTGCTGCATTCAAAGATTAATTAAAAGAATAAAATAAATTTTAACGAAAATAATAAATTTTATCCAAATTAATAATGAAAAACTATCTTTTAGTCTAAACAAATTTTAGGTTTCGGAAAAGAATAAATTTAATCTTACAAATTTACCAAAGTTTATCCAAAATGATTTTATCCTTAGGGTAAAAATGGTTTTTATCCTATCATTTTTAACCGTGTACTTTGTGATCTAGTGGTTACAAAAATATCACAGACTTCCGGTTCACTATTTTGGCTTTCTGAATTTTCTAGACATATTCGACTTAATGAATCAGGATTTTTGTTTGCTTTGCCAGGTTTATGTTTTACTATAAAATTTTACTTTTCCAGTTCCAGTCGCCACCGAATTAATTTGGATGACGGATTGGATATACTTCGTAAGAAGTTTAATGGCTCATAATCAGTAACAACAACGAATTCTCGACCATATAAATAAGGGCGAAAATTTTGAATCGGCCAAACTACGGCAAGAAGTTCCTTTTGAATAGTGGAATAATTCAATTCTGGTTTCTTTAGCGTTCTACTGGCGTATGCTACTGGCAAATCATCTCCATCAAAATTTTTAGACAACACTGACCCAATTGAACATCGCTTGCATCGCACGCATCGCACGTATGGATATTTTAATATTGGTTCATTTACTAAACTGTTTTTAAGTTTACTGAAAGCTTCGTCGCATAGATCATTCCATAAATATTTTGAATTTTTCTTCAAAAGCATGGTCAACGGTTTTGCAATTTCTGCAAAATTGGGAATAAAAGAGCGATAATAACCGCATAGGCCCAAGAATGATTTAATTTCGGTTGTATTATTTGGCCTAGGGTAATTATTAACGGCGTTTACTTTATTCGAATCTGGTTTAATTCCGTATTGCGTAATCACATGACCTAAATAGATGACTTCCTTTCAAAGGAAATGTCACTTTTTTGGATTTAATTTCAAATTGTGCTGATGAAAACAATCGAAAACATTTTGGAGGCGTTCACTGTGCTCTTTTAAATTATGTGCATGTATTACCACATCATCAAGATAGACGAAACACTTTATGCCGTTCAATCCAATCAAAATATTATTCATTAGACGTTGGAAAGTCGCTGGTGCGCCTTTGAGACCAAATAGCATCCTGGTGAATTGGTAGCGGCCAAGGTTGGTACTAAACGATGTTTTTTCTTTGTCGGCCTCATCCATGGGGACCTGGTGATAACCAATGGATAGATCTATTGTAGTAAAACACATTGATCTGCCCAGCCGGTCCAGGATCTTCGTGATGTTAGGCAAAGGAAATACGTCTCCAACAGTGACCTCATTCAGTCTCCTGAAATCTACCACCACGCGCCATTTTTTCTCAGGATCTGGTGATTTTTAGGAACGATTAGCAAAGGGAAGTTCCAAGGACTCTTGGAATTTTCCATAATGTTGTTTTTTAACTTATCGGAAACCTGCTTGTTAATTTCCGCTTTCGTTGATTCTGGCAGGCGATAAGGTTTGATGTAAATTGGATTTGTCCCTGGTAAAATGGGTATTTTATGACTTGTAGAATTAGTGAATGATAAAGTGTCGCCGGGTAAATAGAATATAGCGTTGTAATTGCGACATATCGAAACAATGGAATTTCCCTCTTCATTATTTAATGTTTCAAGATTAAGCTCATTTTCTAAAATTGATATTCGATTGGTGTCACTTGAATTAATTTTTAAATTTAGGTTCAAAATATCATAATTCTCAATTGTGTCAATTTTGGGTATGAAATTTGACAGATTCACTGAATTCTCATTCGTGTTAATCAAACAAACTATCGCCGAATTATTTAAAGGAGCAATTATTGAATTAGCTATGAATACGCCAGGTGATAATTCATCATTCAGATATACTGACGTTTCTTGTAGATTAGGTATAAATATTTTAGCTATTTTCTCGCATCGTGGTTGGATTTCTACGTGATTAAATGGTACGATGTCAACCAAGACATATTGATTATTAATTAAAATTGGTAAAATTCTCAACTTGTATTATTAAAAATTTATGAACAGTTTTCTGATATATTTTACTGGGATGTTAAAAAATTAACGTTTTATAAACATAACATTCCATTAAATGATGCAGAACCAAGTTATATAAAAAAATTATCAAAATCCTCGTATTCCCCATATAATTGACCTTTCTATTTGTACCCAAGAAAAACTGTAAACGCAGTATAGATTAGAGAGTGGTTATGAACTTTAGGAAAATTAATAAAAACGTCATTTCCGATATATTCCCAATACAAAGAGTCGACGAAATATTTGATCAACTGGGCCGTGAAAATTTTTTTTCAGTTTTGGATTTAAAGGCCGGTTTCCACCAAATCGAAATTGAAGTTTGTTCACATAAAGTAACTGCATTTTCTACAAATTTATTTCACCGTTTGGTTTAAAAGTGCATCAAAAAGTTTTCAGTGTATGATGACAATTGCAACGGGCGGATTATCACCGAAAGCTTAATTTTTGAATGTTGATATATTTAGTTGTATTTGGATGTTCATTAAGACACCACAATTCGGATTTAATAAATGTATTTGAACGTTTACGTATTTTAACCTAAAATTAAATCCCAAAAAATGTAAGTTTCTTCAAACAACAGTAACCAGTAAAACTTTAAATTTGAATGGGCATTAAAATGCCAAAAATCATTGGACATATTGTTATATAAATGTGACGTTTTATTGTCAATTTATATATTTATATAAATAGGGGTTAATGTCTATTTATACATTTACTTAACCTAAACTAACTTGAGCCTAAATTATGTTTATCTCCGTTGTTACAGATGTTAAGGCAATTTAACTAGAGAATCAATAAATTCAACGGTTCGAGCTTGCCTCTGGTGGGGGCTATTACCGAATCGTGAATTAATTTCCCTTTTTGTGGAGAATGCCGCTAGGCACGGTGTTAGTGGAATATTCGGATACCTTGAGTACTGCTAACAAAAGAAACACGTGCGTAGCACTTATTGGTTCTTTTGAGAGTGTTCTCTCTAGGCCTGGGCGTTATTAGTTAGTTGTTGAAATACTTACTCCTTATGTTCTGGATCTGGAGGATAAAAAGAAACTCCGCTTCTTGGTTTTAATATCTTTATTTGATAAATTTATTGTGCTTCGACAATGTTGAGACTTTAAGATTCAAGACTACAACAACTATATATTTAATTTTGTAAGCCTTATATACTAATTTTGTGTGTGTCTTTTGCACTAACAACAAAATTTCATTTCGGTCAATAATTTGGAAAAGTCATTTACCCATATCGTTATGAAAATTTGGGTTGTTATGTTTGATTGCATTTTTTATGCATTACAATTATTGCAAGTCGTGTGACATTTATTTAGTTTTGTCGGTATATTTTTTTTTGTGTCCCACATTTAATTGCTATTGGACGATTTTCATATATTGATACTTAAATTTATTACATATTTTACTGATAGACCTTTTCCAAATTTATGACCTAAATTTTAATTGATTTTACATATTTTTATTATTACGAAATATCGCATTACTTTGAATTTTGAAATTATGATCTACATTATTTATTCCCTTATATTCTAATACATAAAATTTACTACCGATCATATTTCTTTTACTTTCTTTTACTCTAGTAAAATAAAGTATAGTAATCATGAAAATTTTGGACCTTGAGATTTTTAGAGATTTCTTGGATTTGAGGCCCCCTGAGTCCGAAAAAGTGGGTTTCGAAATGGTGTCTGTCTGTCTGTCTGTCTGTCTGTCAGTCTGTCAGTCTGTCAGTCTGTCAGTCTGTCAGTCTGTCAGTCTGTCAGTCTGTCAGTCTGTCAGTCTGTCAGTCTGTCAGTCTGTCAGTCTGTCAGTCTGTCAGTCTGTCAGTCTGTCAGTCTGTCAGTCTGTCTGTGTCCTCTCTACAGCCCAGATGGTTTAACCAATCGAACTGAAACTTCAGATTTAAGCTTTTTTGATAAATTGGAAGATCCCAGTGAATTTTACTCCAAATCGGCTAACCGGAAGTGGCCACTCCCTTGTTCCAGAAAATTTGTTTTGCAAATATCTTAAAAAGTATAAGGTTTACAAAAAACTACTTAATACAACTTGTTTCCAAAAATTAAAAACAAATAAAAATAAAAAATTAAAAATTAAAAAAAAATTTAAAAATTTAAAAATTAAAAAAAAAAATTAAGAAAAAAATAAAATTTCTAAAAATTCTTTGTTCGTAAAAAAAGTCGTGTTTTGGCCACACCTCAATTTTAACTAGGAAATTAAGGGACCTATTCCATGTGCTAGCGAAATCTTTATCTAGGTAGAGCAACCTATTCCATGTGCTAGCCAAACCTTTGTCATCATTGTTGGCAATGGCCGATATTGGCCCTTGGGAGTTGAGTGCGATTTCCAAAAAATAATTTTGCAGAACTTTTACTAAACGAACGATTCGTATGGATTAGGGTTTTCTAGCTAGGTATTTGAGGGACCTATTCTATGTGCTAGCGAAACCGTTGTCATCGTTGTTGGCAATGGCCGATATTGGCCCTTGGGAGTTGAGTGCGATTTCCAAAAAATAATTTTGCAGAACTTTTACTAAACGAACGATTCGTATGGATTAGGGTTTTCTAACTAGGTAATTAAGGGACCTATTCCATGTGCTAGCGAAACCTTTGTCATCATTGTTGAGTGCGGTTTCCAAAAAATAATTTCGTAGAACTTTTACTAAACGAACGATTCGTATGGATTAGGGTTTTCTAACTAGGTAATTAAGGGACCTATTCTATGTGCTAGCGAAACCTTTGTCATCATTGTTGGCAATGGCCGATATTGGCCCTTGGGAGTTGGGTGCGATTTTCAAAAAATAATTTTGCAGAACTTTTACTAAACGAACGATTCGTATGGATTAGGGTTTTCTAACTAGGTAATTAAGGGACCTATTCCATGTGCTAGCGAAACCTTTGTCATCATTGTTGGCAATGGCCGATATTGGCCCTTGGGAGTTGGGTGCGATTTCTAAAAAATAATTTTGCAGAACTTTTACTAAACGATCGATTCGTATGGATTAGGGTTTTCTAACTAGGTAATTAAGGGACCTATTCCATGTGCTAGCGAAACCTTTGTCATCATTGTTGGCAATGGCCGATATTGGCCCTTGGGAGTTGGGTGCGATTTCCAAAAAATAATTTTGCAGAACTTTTACTAAACGAACGATCCGTATGGATTAGGGTTTTCTAACTAGGTAATTAAGGAACCTATTCCATATGCTAGCGGAACTTTTGTCATCATTGTTGAGTGCGATTTCCAAAAAATAATTTCGTAGGACTTTTATTAAACGAACGATCCGTATGGATTAGGGTTTTCTAAATAAGTAATTGAGAACCTATTCTATGTGCTAGCCAAACCTTTGTCATCATTGTTGGCAATGGCCGATATTGGCCCATGGGAGTTGAGTGCGATTTCCAAAAAATAATTTTGCAGAACTTTTACTAAACGAACGATTCGTATGGATTAGGGTTTTTTACTTTCTTTTACTCTAGTAAAATAAAGTATAGTAATCATGAAAATATTGGACCTTGAGATTTTTAGAGATTTATTTGTTTTGAGGTCCCCTGAATCCGAAAAAGTGGGTTTCGAAATGGTGTCTGTCTGTCTGTCTGTCTGTCTGTCTGTCAGTCTGTCAGTCTGTCTGTGTCCTCTCTACAGCCCAGATGGTTTAACCAATCGAACTGAAATTTCAGATTTAAGCTTTTTTTGATAAATTGGGAGGTACCAGTGAATTTTACTCCAAATCTGCTAACCGGAAGTGGCCACTCTCTTGGGCCAGAAAATTTGTTTTGCAAATATCTTAAAAAGTATAAGGTTTACAAAAAACTACTTCATACAAAATGTTTCCAAAAATTAATAACAAATAAAAATAAAAAATAAAAATTAAAAAAAAAAATTAAGAAAAAAATTAAATTTCTCAAAATTCTCTGTTCGTAAAAAAAGTCGTGTGTTGGCCACGCCTCAATTTTTCTTTTCGCTCCATTGACCTATAATGTTATGTATTTCGATATTCCACTTTACTTTATTTTTATATTACAGACGGTTACTTAATTTCTTTATATGTTATATGTTTCGTATTTTCAAGTTCATCATTTTCAATTTGTTTTGGTAACTAACCTTAGTTATTGTATGTGTTATGTTTGATATTCATATTCCTGAATGTTTACTATTTATTGTCGTATAATGATGGTCAGTGCCATTATACAATTATATTAATTATTCACTATGTATGTTAGATTTTGGGAAATGGTATTATTTCCTATGGGAAATGATGCCGTTTCACAACAATATTTAAGAAAATGTTAATGAAACTCCTTTATTGCAATATCATGATTTTAGTCAACCATTTCGTCAACAACTGACACATTAGATACCGCATGTGGTGCTGTATTATTACAATTAAAAGATGGTCACGATTTATCGACAGCTTACGCATCAAAAACATTTACCAAAGGTGAAAAACATATAAACATTCAGCCCTAAAAGGATTGAGAACTGTTCATTGAGCACTTAAATATTTCAGGCCATCTTTACAAGGTTGAAAATTTGAAGAATCCCTTACCAAAATTAGGACGAATGCGACTAGATTTATAAGAATTTAACTTAAAAGTTGAGTATAGAGTAGTAGATGCATTATCTCGAATTGTTATTGACAATCTATTTTATTTTGTATCATTATATGAGCTAAATCAATTTACAGTCAATGCAAACAACTCAAAATAATCAATGCCTCCAAGAGCCTGATGATCCACTAGCGGAGCCTGGAAATTTGAAAGTATACTCGGCTAAATTTGCAAGCTAAACTAAAATTTTTCGTAAACTGGAATTTAATATTGAAAAAGCTTTTCACAAAGAAGTAAGTACACTGGGAAATCAGGAAATTATATTCTTCAAAAATTAAAAATTGCTATTCAACCCAGTACCTATTGAAGACTTTTATTTCTAGGCTTTTTGATTTGATTTTAGACATTTACATAAAGAAGCCTTTTTAATTTTTTACCAAAGAATAGATTAATTTCGATTTGGAATTCTCTGGGACGTTTGAGATGTAAGTTTTTAGAAAGAGCAAATCCTTGTGGCTGCTTTTTGAATTTTTACAAAGATTGTTCCATCCTTGGAAACTATGAATAATATGAGATTTCCTAATTAATTCTAATTTAGCATAATAGATTATAAAGCAGGCCAGTGTTATTTACACCGGGTAAAGTTACTCTATTTATTAATTTATTATTATTATTAGTACATCCTTTATATTATTATTTTTATATTATATTTGTGTTTATAGGACGGATATGACGGAGACAAACTCAGCGGTTATGTAGAAATATTAATGTCAGCTTCGGTGCTGCATATTCAATATTGGTTAAGCTGGGTTTAAAAAGTAGTATTTGGTTAAAATTTTATAAAAATGGTTTTAAAGGAAGGAAGAAGTAATTGTGGTTATCTGAGTAAACGTTGGGTTTTCAGAGGTGCGTTCAGAAGACTGAAGCAGCAAACGACTGGATATTGGGTCCGTTCTGTTTACTTCAGTTTTTATTTATTTAGATTTATTTCGGTTATTTAGAATTTTGATTTATTTTAATTTTATTTAACTTGTTATGTTACAATTTATGATCCGTATACTACAGGTATTATTTTAAGTTAGTTTGGTTACGTTGTGTGCAATCAGTGCAATATTGATAAAAATTCTCCAGGAAATTGATTTTGCAGTTATTTAATGCGTTCTAGTTTGAATCTAAGTTTACAGTGATTTTATTATTTTGATTTTCTAAAGTATCTCATGGAAGTCATTTCTAATTAATTTATTAACTTATTTTAGGTTGCCAAAGTTAAAAACTGGTTTAATTTTAATTTATTATGATAGGAAAGTTTATAAACATAAAGAATTGTGCTGTAGCCATACTACCAAGTATTGACCACCAAGGTGTCTGTAACCAGGTCGATATCAATCATTTATAACCATCCTGTCCAATTCATTCAAGGTTAAGTAAAATGGGTGTACAGTTACTGGGAGATCCTGCTTAATGCTTGATCTTACAATCTCATTCAACCAATCTTTTATTGCCGAACAGTTTTATCGATTTAGGTCGATTTTCTAAGAAACTTCATAAAAAACAAAGAATTTTGTCCGTTTCATTTCACGTTGGGCATACTTTAGTTTCATACCGCATGCTTTGTTTATTCTAAAGTCGTGTCGTGGTGTGAAACTGGTATCAGTTACTATGTGGATTTTCTCAATATTTTAGTATTTGAGTTGCATAACTTTAAATTAACATTTTTTTTTTCGTTAAATCGGGCATAAATTCGTCAAATTTAACAATTTTTTGTAAGACGCCTAAAATAAGTGCCTTTGGTAAAATTCGCGATTCAAGAACTTATGATCAATTTAATAATCGTAAGCGAAATTATTAGATTTTAGGATCTGTCGATGTTTTCTTATAAAATCTGAAGCAAATTTATTTTTACAACGTTCTACACAATGTTCTTGCTAGTCCAAATAAACCTGACAGTTTTATAAAGCTTTACAGGTACTTTCGACTTGTTGAGCTTGGGGACCAGAAGTAATTAGACAATAATTAATAAAATTATGATATTTATATTAATTGGATCCATAAGTATGATTTTCCAGGCTAATCCAAAATTACTTTAAAGCTACAAACTTAACCATTTAACTAGCAGTGATGTGGTCACACATTTTCATAATACCTCAAATTCCAATTTATAATTTTCTAAATAAAATTTTTTAATAAATAACAAAAATGCGTGTTTTTTTTTGTTGGAAAAATAAAATTTGTCTTCCGTTTTCTCTTACACACGTTGAAAACATTCAAATCACCCAAACCAAATTTCATTAAGACAACCTCAGCAAAAAACAACTTTTTTTTTTTCTTGTTGTTGGAAGAAAAAGTAACAAAAACTTTATATTTCGTTTCATCAACTGAAAATCCTTTTTTGAACTAAAGACCTAAGCCCCAAACATTATATACATCTCCGTATACATAATAGAAAACCATCCAACTCTTAAGTAAAGATGAAAAATCAAATTAAAATTCAGATCAGAAAACTTGTGTTGTTTCCACTTTTCCCGTATTCTATCCAGAATAAAAAAAAAAAAAAACCTTCTAGTACCCTACCACTTCCTCTACTGCTACAATACAGGAAAATTGGGAACCGAATGATGGCGGTAAAATTTAAGAAAAGTTATTAAATATTTTTTTATTTTAATGATTCCAGTCGAATAAAACCAGCCAGTGCAAAATTTTAGTGTTCCGTCGAACGACGGAGACAATTTTAATGTGTTCACATTTCAAAGCAAAGCAGATGGGTTGACTTTATGTTTAGAGCGATGTGCATGATATCGAACGTGATTGTGTACTGTGTGTGCGCGCGGGTTAATTTGGTGGATAATTTTAATATTTGTTTAAAAACTTGTTCAATCAACGTTTTCAATACATACAAAAATTTAATTTGAAGGAGAGGGTTTGGTATATGAGGAAATTATTTTGAACCAATTTGGTTGCATATTTTATACGAGTGTTTATCACGTTTCGTATTAGATCTACTTTACATATACGTCTATAAAACATTTAATATTTTCTTTATATATGTAATTTGTATACATAATTTAAGACATGTAATCCATCACTAAAATGATATCACGCACACACATCACCCAAATATTCACCTTTTATTTAGATCAATTCCATTTATTTTAGATAATTTTTGTTGTCGTAAGTTTTTTTTTTGTTAAATAATAAATGTAATATTCTAATGAATATTTTAATTTAATAAAAATAAATTTAAATTAATTTACTTAAGATATCTTAACCTGAACATACAGGTACACACACACACACAGGTACAAGATGAAATAAAAATTAAATGTATTAATATTTGATGAAAATTTAAGGCATGAAAAATAATGCGAAACCATAAGGGTGGTGAAAGGTAAGAAAACACTGTATGTACCTATTATACCATACAGTGTATATCTGTAACATACAAAACGAAATTAAATTGAAAGCTTTTCTCTCTTTTTAGATATGTTTTATGTTTGCTTTATATTAAAATTAATTTGATGAATAAATTATGGAAATGTATCATTTTCTTCTTATTAGGATTCTCTATCTTATATTATGCTTATTAAATTATAGTTTTAAGTGTGTAGTTATTATATGGGACTCTTACTCAAGCACATAATTTGTGTGCGTAACTAGTATTTATTTGGCATAAATTTATTCGTAGGTTAAAAATCAATGTTTCCAATTATATTTCCTTCTATAAAAATATTCAAAGCTCACATTTTTACCTGTACAAAGAAAATTGACTGGAAAATTCCAATTTTTCACCATAGAAACTTTCATTAAAATTCAATTTCTTCCAAGCATTTTGGTTCATTGAAATTTAATTAATTGATAAGAAAACATATTTATTTATATACAACATTCATACAAACACAAAAAAATAAAATATCCCGCCTAAATATTTTAAGTGAGCAAAATATTCGGGAAATTAATTCCCTTTGTAATTTTATTTTTTATTTTTTATATAATAAACGAACAGGAAATTTAATTTATTGAAATATTTTAATTAAATATTACACGATATGAAAATCACACAAAGTTAGTGAAGAAGTAAGGTAGCTGTCTTTCTCGGAAATTATAAGCGCACCGCTGTACTATCATTTTTCATCAGAGTTAATTAAATTTTTGGGACATTCCAGAATTTTTTTTTCTTTTCTAATTTGTATATCGACGCAACCATCTTTAATGGTTATAACTAGACTTAGGATTTTTAGGTTCTTAAAAATCAAAAATATGTTCCTAAAACATGTAACTAAATTTGCAAAATATGTTGTAAAATGTGTGATTAAAATGAAAAATATGTGGTCATATTTTGAAAAAAAAAAAAAAAAAAAAAAAAAAATTTAGATCCTTATCTTAAGAGGATTTCAATTTACTCATTAACAAAGAAAATTATCAAGTTTTTGACTACAAAGTTGGATAAACTAGCTCTCCTGGACTACAAAATGCTGGAAAAGTAGTCCAAAAATGGTTCCACATCCAAAAACTTAAAAATTTGGACTGGTAAGCGATACTTACTCGAAAAGAACACCGTGGCGGTTGAGGCTAAAAGATTCACGCTATTAAAGCAAATTTTAAACTAAGAAAAACTAAATTACAATCATATTTTTGCTCAAATCAAATTGTATTACAGTTTAGAATTCATATTCTTTTACACATCGTGCTGATACTAAATAATTTTATTGTTTTATTGCAATCATGTTTCGTATTCCAATTTTTACTAACGACAGTTAAAATTTAGTTTGGAATATCAAACTTATATGTACTTCTCCAATCATTTTAAAATGAAAGCTGAAATTGTAAATTTTGTATTTTAAATTTCACTCAAAATTATAAATCATTTCTCTTTCAAGTTTTTTTCAAATCGAGTTTAAAACTTAGCCTACTAAATTTCGAGCTCAATAAACATAAAATTTTATTCAAATCGATTTCAAATCGAATTCAAACCTAATCTTCAATTTTTCTCTTGTCAGTCTAATTCCGAATAAAAACTGAACTTTAAACTAAAAACAATATTACGGTTATGTTTTTGCTCAAGTCCAAATTACTATTCAAATTCAATTTCTACATACTCAGATTTTTGTTCAAAATTCTGATACAAATTTAACAAACCTTTTGTTAAAATGCACTTGCAACTATAACTGAAGTTGCATTCCAAATTTCTAATCAAGCACATTTAGACAAATCTAGGTTGGAATTTTTACTTAATTTGTTAACAAAATATTACAAAATTTTTATAGCTTAATCGCACCCATAATTTTGCGTTGATTAAATTTGGAAATGAAGGTCATTCTTTAAATATTTTTTAATGAAATTTCATCCAAATTTTTGCGCAAACTCTCGATTGGATTGAAATTGAATTTTTAGTCCCACCATCAACAGGAAGAAGCACATTTTCTGATGGATTTTATTAAAATTTTTGCGGATAAAGAATTGTAAATCGTTCATAATATAAAACCTATTGTTTCAGGGCTGAAGAATTTTTCGCCCATAAGGTTGGGCGGTGATGAGAATTTTTCAAATAAAACATGTCGATATCTTAAACCAAAACTTACATTTCCCAATTCTTATTTTCCAGTACCAAATGGAGTGGATGTATTTTAGTGAAATTTCATTTTGGACGTGTTAAACCCATTTTCTAAATAGTATCGAATTTAAAACAGTTTAATCACATCCTGAAGCACCATTTGGGTTGTAGTTTTTAAACAAATATTTAAATTGGGTTGAAATTATTATTTTCCAGGTTCGTCTAGAATTTTGCATTGCCACTAATAAATTCAAACCAGAAAATTATAAGAACATTTTTCCGGACGTCTGTAGAAGTTTCAAGCTCAAGTACAAGAACACACATGATTTATAAGGTGTCGAATAAATGGAAATCTTTTTGTTTTAATTTATGAATGCTTTTACTTTGTTTATTTCAGACGAATTGTTCGTACACTTATCATCCACAAATTTAATTTTAGTACCCATGTCGCTGTTGTGTAATAATATTTCAATTTTTGTGGTATAATCATATTGCGCTCATCAGATCAGCATTAGTAGGTTGTTCAATTTTTAGATATTTCCTCGATCGATTTGTCACCTATTCATGTGTTAACAGAAGTTTTTAAGGACATGATTTGTGAAACAAAAAATTGAAATGACACTAATGACTTTTCAAAAATCTGAACTAAAATCTTGTGTTGTTCTTGGAAACACTTCTGATTGAAATTTTAAATTTTATATCGATTATAACTAGATTTTCGATTGGCAATGATGATATTGGCAGTTACCTAGTAAGAAAAATTTATATTTACACTGTGGATATTTTTTCAAATATTGTTAGAGTACCAGATGGCAATAATCATACTGGTTTAAATTTATTAGTGGCAATGCAGAATTCCGAAGGAACCAGAAAATTAATAATTTCAACCCAATTTAAATATTTTATTGCCCAAATGGTGTGGCCCAAAAAATTCTTCAGGATTTATTGTATCAACTTTAATAAAAATAATACCAATAATACGAGTAGTGTTCCAAAATATTTTTGCTGTTGGTCCATGTTTTATTTTAAAAATTCTGCCGACGAACTATTTTAAAAAGATCTAAAAATCCATCTGGAAATATGTTAAATACATACTTAGTCGAAACTTGGCTAATATCATTTTTGATGTATGGTACCGACGAAACTATAATTTACAGTATTCCGCAATATTTTTGAAGGTTGAGCCATATTTTAATTAAGGAATCCAACTCCATATAAAAACTAATTAAAAAACTAATTTCATTTCTCAAATCTCAGAGACGAAATATTATTAAAATCCATTCACAAACGTGCGACCTCTAGTTTCATTTAGAGCTGATGACGTAGTGCACTCCCTGTAGTTCTGAACAATATTTTAATTAATGGTATTAACTATAATAACATTATAGAGCTGTTTTGCAATATTTCTAGAATTTGGCGCTAATTTTATTTAAGAAATCTGACCGCAGATGATATTGCCCAAGAAATATTCAGATCTTTAATAATTCCATTTTATATTAGGAACTACTAATAGAATCGACTTTGCAACTCAGATATAGAATTTCACTAAAATTCGTTGACAAATGTGTATGTTCCATTTGTTACTGGAATGTAATAAAGGAGGCCCAAGTAAAGAGTATTTTATGTAAAAGAAAACAAATTTCTCTTTGGCAAACATAATTTTTTGATTAATCTTTTGTATTTGTGGAACAATGAATTAGCTACAGTACATTCACATGATGAATCAAGAGTGAGCGGGTTTGAAACTTGTCTAGAAGAGGTTTCGTACATCTCATTTGTAACTGGTGGATGGTCATCGCCACCAAACCAATTTTATTTATAATTTCTTATGTACCTCGCTGTACTCACTCATCGTTTCATGTTTAATCTTGAATTTACCGTATGCAATTAAACAAAAACCAAAAAAAAAATAAAAACCGGATTTTATTAGCTTGGACGGATTATGTTAGTCCATAAATTAGTTGTAATTGAAACGTGAAAAAAAAAAAGTTGTGAATTAAGTGTGTGCTTAGAATTTTAGGTAAACGAAGCTTTTACAATTGTGATACCTGTGCGGTTCGAACTTTGTGAACATAGTGAATTTTTTTTCAGTTTGTAAATGTGACACATAAACAGGGTGCGTGCTTGTTAACGGTGAGTGATTTAGTTAAATTCTAACGGCTTTTTAAAATCGACAATAACACATTATTATTACAATTCCAAATTCATTTTGTTTTTATGGGAGATTACGAAGTTTGTTGAGGCTGTGCGTAAAACAATTTATTATTAGTGTATAGTTTGTATGGGGATCAGATATGAGATAAATTGTTAACGAGATAAGTTTTCGGAATAAAAAATTAAGTTTTAACGAAATTCTGTCTTGTAACATTTGTAATAATTCTCGAAAAATTCTAAGAAAATATATTTAAGACGTAAATTTAATAATTATTTTTCCAATGTTTCGAAACATCAGCTTTTGAGCCATTTATGTTGATATTTTATTCTAGAATTAATTTGGAAATTTGAATTCTTAGCCGATATTAAAGATGAATTTTTTTTCAATTTGAGGTACAGTTGGTGCATTAGTAAATATTCGGTTTAGTTTTCTTTTTGATCTTTCATGGTCCTTCTTGCTGTAATACATCATTTTCCTAATCATTAGGTTCTAATGTACATAGATGCTGTAACTCTATTGTCAAACGAACTTCTTTTTTTAAAACTCTACAACTCGAACAATTGACAGAATTTTAGGAATTTTAGTAATAATTAGGTTTATACAGGACGTATAGCACCTTTTTAATTTTAGCGATTAGTCAAAATCGTCAATTTTTAGGAGTACGCTTTTTAGGTGTTCAACTAGAACTTTTTGAAAACATACAATTCAATTTTTATCTGATTTGACTAACGAGACGAAATTGTTCGAACAAATTAAAATAGTAAATGTTTATTTGTAATTTAGTTAATAAAAGAACGAGAAGAGTTTAAATCTGATAGTTCATACTCAGAATCTGTGCCATACCACGGATATGGTCCTGGGAGTCCAAAATAATTGTTATTAGGTTTTGTGATAATTCACAAATAATACTTGACTTAATGACGCAGATACCTGTGGTTTGTAGCTATATTGGAGAACATCACAAACCTTTGTCTAATTTGTCAAAAATAAAAGCTAAAGATTAGGATATGAAACTCTTCTGTACCCACTTTAAAAGCGATGGCGAAAACAGCAAACAATAATAAAACTAAATTCCGTCATATTTCAATATTATGCTGTACATAAAGAAAGTGAATGAAAAAATTATGACCAATTTGTATATCACAGAACTGAATTTTCGAATTAGAGCGATTTCGATTTAAAATCATCGATTTTAACGTAAATTAGTCACCAGTAAACTATTGCTCCGATCACCAGTAAACTATGTTCTCCGTTTCGAGTCAAGTGTAAGCTCACTAATATTGTTCCGGTTTGTTGCTTCGAAAATTGAATAGGCTAGATTAGAACATCTGAAGTATTACTTAAATTGCAATACTGCGACGTCCACTTGTTGTTGTAGTCCTCTAAGCAAAATTTGGTACCACCTATATTTCAGATATCTTAAGTCCTGAAACGATTTTCACTCATCTATGCTGGTTTTATCTATTTATCAATTTTTCGAAACGACTAATTTCCAATAGTGATTGTTTTCGTATTTCTTCTCGGATGGAGGTTTCGACAACAGATCAGCGGACGATGTAGGCATATCCTTCTTTAGGGGAAGTTGTGCCTTGTTTATAATAATCACTTTGAGGGCAATTTCGGCCAGAATAAAGGTAATTTAACAAGAAACTATAAATATTTTGAAATTCAATTAGCTAGGCGAATGAAGAGCTCTTTACTGGTTGTAATGACAAAACCACGTCAAGAATTTATCAAGAAATATTCAATAATGCTGGCAGCGGAATAATTTATGTGGTTCTCTTTATAATTCTGCTTGGGAACTTTTAATAATATATTTAGGACTAGTTCTTATGCCAAGGTATTGGATGAATACTTCTGCTAGATTTTATATTCATATACACTAAAATAAACTAGGAACAGATTTTGGCGGCGCGATAATCCACAAAAAGTTTAGAAACTCGCTCTCTAAAATTACCGGCAAGATTCAGATTTAATTTGTTCTGTACCCTCCAGACTAAAAAAAATGTACACTTCAGTCATAGAACTTATTCCGTAAGAGACTTCAGTTACATTACCTTAACAAATAAATGACGATGTACTATAACTATAAAACCAATGAAGAAATGTTTACTTCGAGACAAATTGGAAAAATATAATTGTTCAAATCTTGTTTTACCCAGTTCTGAATAAAAATGTTGCTCGAATAATTAACTAAATTTTTTAAAGTCACTCAAACTGTTTAATATCAGTCAGCCATAGTTAAACTCTATTTCTAATGTAAGTCCCTACTTAAGATTTTATTCAATTACGGTTTAAAATTGATATGCTTCTATTATAAAACAAAATTCTTTCAGATTTTTGCTGGATTCCTGATTTTCTAGTTTAATTAAAAAATTTGTTGAAATCGTGTCTAGAGTTTAAGCTCAGTCACATAAAGGGCATTAAATATTTTGCGAAAATTGTTTTTGAAAATGTGTTTCCCAAATGCAAAATAAAGAAGACAATTTCTACTTAAAATTTCACTCACATTCATTATATCTGGTTTAGAATTCAAACTAATTTTCTCTCTATCGAATGCAGTTGACCAATTTAGACTAGGTTTATGTTCAAAATTTCATTTATCATTTTGTTCAAGAACTGCTTGGAACTAGATTTCTGACCATTTTGATTTTAAACTAAATTACTAGAGTGAATACCATTCACATATTAAAACGAAAATTACAATAATCAATTAGCAGAATAGCTAAATATTTGTTAAAACTATGTTAAACCTATAAATTTCACTTAAGTTTTCATTTCAATTTAATTCTATGAGCGTGTTCAAAATTACAATTAACAAACATTCAAGTACAGTTTGGAAGTTTAACTCAATTTTGGATTAAAATGTCTGGTTGAACAGTTGATTCAGATCTAGATGGAATTGTAATCTAATTTTATTCTGGATGCAACCAAGGTTTTATTCGAATCGATAAAAACTATTTTATTTTACAGTCTAATTTTTTGATCCAATTGTCAGATTAGTTTTGGTTTTCCCTTGACATATCTATTCTTTGCTCCACCTAATTTGTTATCATTTTTTTGTTTTCTAATTGAAAATCCACTCAGTAAATCTATTGTGAAATGTAAACTTACAATATATTTCTCTCAAAATTTTGTGAAATCAAGATTCGAGTTGTAACTCAATTCCTACATATAATTTTAATTTCCTAATTCAAATTTCTCACAAAATTTCTGATACAAATTTCTAAATTAAATTCTAAGGAAATTTTGTTGGTTGTTTGAGACCAAATCTCGTAAAACAACTCAATTCTTACCTAATTGCAATTAAAATTATGTTTGAATCTAGTTTAGAATATCAAATTTTCACTCAAATTTTTGCTCAAAACCAAGTAGAATGTCCTAATCAATTTCTAATCTAAATTTCCAAATCAATTTTTAAGCCAAGTAACACTGTACAACGATTTGTACTGTTTAAATTTTATTCAAAATGTAGTTTAATCCAGAAACATTTTCTTAATTTCTATTTTAAATTTAACTCAAAATATTGAAAAGTGTCGTGGTTCGAATAGTAACTCAATTAAAATTGTATCTGCTTAATTTCAAACTGAAAATTTATGGATTTAAAACCGGAGGTTTTTTTTTTAATCCTCTCAATATTTAGTCATGCCTTGATTGGAATTTTTATTCAAAGATTGGAATTCAAACTCTATTTATAGTTTCTGCTAAAAATTACGATTAGCTGTTGATTCATGTTAAATATAAGATGTTGTTCAAATCTAGTTTGTAATTCTAAATCAATTTTTAAATTTTTAAATTCAATTTGAGTTCCTACTCAAGAATTTATTCAATTTCATTTGGAAATTCAAATTCTCATTCAGACTTTTGCTCGAAATTCTGATTTTATATACGATATGTTGAAATTCACAACGTATGTTGACCAACAATATGTTAACTTTTCTCACGTAATTGGCACTCTACATTTTACTAAAATTTATGTTTGATTTCTGACTTAATTTCATTTCTAAATTAAATTTAAAATTTTGCCTAATTATTCTACTTAAAATTTCATTCACAATCATTACGCCCAATTTAAAATTGAACCTAATTTTGTTATACCTCTATAATTTTGGTCAAACCCATCGTGTTTTTATCGTAATTTGAAATCGATTTGTAATTTACCAAATCAAATTAAATTTAATTTTAATTTAGTTTAATTTATAATCAAATTTACATTCAACATTTCCCTCAAACATAGGTACCGGGTGATTTTTTAAACCTGATACACTCAAATATCTCGGAAAATAAGCACCCTATCGTGAAGGAAATACATTAGTGTTAAAATTAGTACCCCTCCTTCCTTCTTGTAAGTGGGGCGGAGGGTAGCTTTGAAACTAAAATATGAACCCCTATTTTTTATTGCCGATTCGGATTCTACGGCTAAAAAAAAATACGTAGGATTTGACTGAAACATTTTTTTCGATTCATGATAGCTGTAATTGACGATATTCGTCACTATGACGATAGGGTTACGATAATGAGAAGCCATTTTCAGTAAATGAAAATTTACGAAATACAAATTGTTTAAGACTAACTTCGAGTATTTACAATGAAACCGTGGTATTTTCATTGCAGACGTATTGCCGAATCGTTTGCGTATGTTCTCAGTATAGGAGAAATCGAAAAAATTGAATATCGTAAATTACAGCGCCATCTAACATGAATCGATAAAACTGTTTCAGTCAAATCCTACGTATTTTTAGCCGTAGAATCCGAATCTGCAATAAAAAATAGGGCTTCATATTTTAGTTTCAAAGTTACACTCCGCCTCGCCTAGGGGGGTACTAATTTTAACACTAATGTATTTCCCCCACAGAATAATTAAATTTTAATCTTAACCATTTTTTTCGTAGAGTGTATCAGGTTAAAAAAATCACCCGGTATAATAACTTGGAACTTGTCCGATTAAAAATTGGTTTCGTTCGAGCCCATTTTGAATATGAATAACATTAAAACTGTTGCTCAAGTGCATAAATGGGGTAGTATTGAATTTGCTACTTTCTTATAGTTTAAGGAATTTTAACGCTTTTTTAATTCACCGAAGTTCTGTTACATACGTTTCCATATTTTGCACCTTAATCAGATAAATGCCAACAACGTGGATTATTTCATTTTTGATAAAGCCACAAACCTTAACGAATAAAAATAACAATCACAAAATCTGCTTTTCTAGAAGAACTCCGGATAGTCAAATAATGTGCAGTAAACTATTGAGATATATATTTTAATTAGCTGAGTTTAGGCCAAAGTGACACATTTTTAACTTCTAAAAAAAATATTTATTGGCCTAAATTTAAAATTTGGCTTATAAAATATTTTGCTTTATCGAATTTTAAGCTATGGAAGTCAAAGTTCGTTATTCTTGAAGAAAAATTAAAAATGTTTGGCATAAACGTAAAATAAGCGGAAATATGTAAAACTATGTGATTATGCCAAAATATTTAAAAATATATGTGGTAACAGATAGGGCTCATTTGCTTTTTGCTTTTATTTGTTCTAAAAAGAGTAACTATCCAACCAATTTTTGGTTTGGATTTCCCCAAAAAATATTTTTTTACCTAAGAATCCTAAGCCTAGTTATAACGAACTCAAAGTCCACATCGTTTTGAAATGAAATTCTGGAAAAAACTTACCAGACTGAACAATTTTTGTTTGTTTTTATATCGATATGCCGTCTCTGACTAATGAATGTGAAACTAAAGTTATACAGGGTACGTGTTAAAATTGACTCGAAAACTACTATTCCGTTCACATCTACAACACAAGACATTAAAAACAAATATTTTTCTCATTTTTATTTGCCCGAATGAGAACACTTTGAAGTTTTCTTTTTTTTTTTATTATATTCTAATTCCGAAAAATATAATAGAAAATTGAAAACTTTTCTCCAGATAACTTTTTTTTTTTTTATATAATGCATGTCCTTTTTGCAATAACCCATTGATGTCGCAGATTTATTCCTTCGGAATGATTATAGGAGAATAGTCAGACTTGTAAGTGTTGAGCCCGATTCTTTTTTTCCCAAGTCAATAATCTTTCAACAGACACAAAAAAAAAAAAAAAAAATTAAAAAATAAATAAAAAATACTTGAAATACTTTTAATATGTTGAATCACGTTTCATGACGTAAGAAACTACTGTAAAAGTTGTGTATAGTATATAAGATGAACGGAAAACATCGTAAATTATATAAACATAAGTTTTTCGAAAATATCTGTGGCAAGAAATTATCTTGTTCGCTTGTTGTGTTGTTTGTTTGCATATTTTATTACATTTTGTTGCCACACACAGTTGAATTGAAAATGATGGGCCTTTACCTGTGATTACTTATCGCTTTTAGTCTCAAATGTTTTGTTGCTAGGCAAAAAAAAATGTGAAAAAAAAGTAGAACTTAGAATGAAGAAGAAAGAATGATGAAAAGTAGAACTTAAATGAAAAAAATGTAGAACTTAGTCACTTAGCTATAAAAAAATAAAATTATTTCACATTAAGCTGAGAAGTTCATGGTCCCAACTCAGAATTCTGTGTTAGGGAGTGCTTCAATTCATGTCAATCCATGTTATTCATTATATTTCCACGTCGATTGTTTAAATATTAAAATCTGAAATTGAATGAGGTTTTTTAACAAATGTTGATGAGGTCTGAAGCAAAGACTATAAAATACCAAGTCATCTTGATTTCCTACTCTCTGCATAAACAAAACTAGTCTTGGTGTTTTGTTATTTCGCTAAATTTGGTTTTGTTTGATTTTTAATGTTTTTGCTTTAGTTATAAGAAAGGAATAAATATAATATCGTAATTTGGTTTCCATATTGTTGTAATTTTTTGTTAGGTTCTTACGTGCGATCAGTGCAAAAATTATTGCAGTACAGTTATTTGCAACTCGTGTCCGAATCAAATTATCAAAAGTAATTGACATTTGGCATTTAACATTTAGCGCCATTAATTTAGGATTAAAATAACTATTTTAGAAATCTTTGCTCCGTGAGGAATTTTTGTCGTTGGGTTGGTTTGTCTTTTTTTATTTAATACTTTTCGGCTAAATTATAGACCAATTTCAACTTTTATATAAATTCAAAGTTTTTTATTATCCCAAATTTTCGATGGTTTGCTTCATTTTCAAGGGTGATTTGAAATCAATTTGGTCATTTGAATGTTTTTATTGTGAAGGAGAAAATTTAGTGTATTATAAAAATTAGAACAATTTATTATTTTTCCATTGAAAATGTTGCAAACCATCGAAAATTTAGGATAATAAAAAAAAGAAAACTTTGAATTTATGTATATAAAAGTTAAAATTTGTCTATAATTTAGCCGAAAAGAATTAAATAAAATATATAAGAAGACCAACAAACAAGATTACTAGTTGGTTTGTCATATTAGTTGGATTTTATTAATTTTCAAATTGATAATTATTTTAGTCATAGTCAAAGTCAGTGTGAATTTGTAGTTGTAGAACCTAACTGAAACGTGTCAACTGATCGTTGAAGCAAAACAACGAGGCTGGTTGCTCATCGGTTCATAAGTCACAGGAATGAAAAAAATTGTTCGAATTCGCATCGCACCAACCTTGCTTCCTTTCGAATTTGCTTCATGTCTGCTGCATTTAACTACCAGCTGGATGCGGAGTTAGCCTGCAGCTTTTTAGTCTTACCCTTTTCAAGACTAACA
Source organism: Tipula vernalis (assembly GCA_958295665.1). Lineage (NCBI taxonomy): Eukaryota > Metazoa > Arthropoda > Insecta > Diptera > Tipulidae > Tipula > Tipula vernalis. The sequence goes on from OY282558.1 coordinate 6,003,722, forward strand.
ATTTTCAAGCTATAGCTAACATGTTAGAACACTATTAATGAATATTATTGAATAATTTCGTAGTGTATGATAAATAACAAATCATCCGTAACACATTAATAAAAATCTAGATAGAAATCACGAAAATTTGTGAAAGTTTCGAGTTATTTGTGATTTAAGGATCTCCAATTATTTCAAAAATCTTGAATAACCTCCGAAACATTTTTACTAAATTCGAAAGTCTGAATAGAATTGCTAGAGAACATAAATTAGAAATCCTTCAAGAAATTGTCTACAATTATAGTTAGAAAAAATTCGTTAAAAAATGAAGCTTTTGAATATACTACACGGACACAAAATCAAAAATGGAGCCATCTTTTAGAAAAAGGACAGTTCCATAAACATAGCTAGGCTTCAAAAAGGCTCTGCAAAAATTTAATAGAAGTCGTCTAGTTGGCTATTCAATTAGTTTGCAAATGTGTATTCTTGAACACCAAAACTGATACAGTTGACTGAATTGGACATGGAAATATCCTTAGAGAATTTGTAACGATTTAACAAGCAAATAATAAGGTGGGTTCAAACCCAACGGATTCAGTAAAAACGGGTGACTGTAGACGAAAATAAATGTACCAATGAACAACTAAGCTATAATATGAAGTAATGAATTAAAAAGTGATTCAAAATGAATTGAAAAGATAATCAGCAAGGACAAATGCTAAATTTTTCATTTAATGATGGTTTGACTATAAGGAACAGACGGACGGCAGAAACAAATAAATTCGTAAAGATATGAAGATTGGATGAGTGTGAGATAGAAAATGACTAAGCAATTTTCTCAAAATTGGTTAATGGCGCGAACATTAAAACTGTCGACAGTAATTTTTTAACAGCGGAACTTGACGGATTTAAATTTTTCTCATCTTTTTTCAAAAAGTGCTTCAATATTTTTCTCCCTCTAGAAAAATTATCAAAAAAATTAGGGTCGATTCTGATGAAATACGAGTAATAGGACACGTTGAGAATTAAAGTTTTGTTTTTTTTAGAAAAAATCTATCATTGAAAATCTACCCTCCCCTAACGGAAAGGTAAAATAACATGTCAATTGCTTCAAAGGTAGTAAAAAATTAAATGTTTATTGTTATGAACAGTTTTGTTGTGGTTGGAGAAAAAATAAAAAAGTTAAAATAAAGTTTAGTAATCACGAAAATTTTCGACCTTGAGATTTATGGATATTTATCTGTTTTGTGGTCTCCAGAGTCGGAAAAATTGTGTTTCAAAATGGCGTCTGTGTGCCGTTCTATAAGTTTGCTTCCTCTCTACAGTCTTGATGGTTTAACCAATCGAATTGCAACTACGTATTTAAGCTTTTTTATAATTTTGGAGGTCTTAGTGAGTTTTAGTAAAAATCGGACAACCGGAAGTGATAATTTTCGTGGACCAGAAAATTAAAAAAATATTAGGTTTACAAAAAAGTGTTAGATATTGAGAAAATGTTAACAAAAAAAAAAAAAAATAAATAAAAAATAAAAAATTGATGAGTGCACGATGAAGTATTAAGCAAATCTCTCGGAGGACGATGGCCCATCGCACGCCCTGGTTACATATAAGGAATGAGAGGAAAGGTTTGTTAGTAAGGGGGGAAACGACCCAGACACTTAGGTAGTCGATAGTTAGTAGCACAACTCAATGTTAATCTACGTTAAACATAAAAGCTGTATTCTGTAAACAAAGTATATAATGTTTAATTTCCTCAGATTTTTAGCCCAGAATTTCTTGTCTGACTAAAATTTATTTTTCAAATTATCAATTGTTGTTTCATTTCCATCATTTGATCCCTACCCTCCAATTAATTCTTGCTGTAAAACAAATTATGCTATACGTATACTATTTGATTTTAATTTGTGTACTTATAGCACGTTTACCTGTGGTTCCGAAAATCATACTTTCATCTGTTTCGAAATATATTCCAATACTTCCCTATCCAATTCACTGAGACAGTTGAAATTTAATTTTAATTCCAATTAAATATGATTTGAATGTGAATTGAGTGTGATTTGAATATGAATTGAATCTGATTTGAATAAAAATTGATTATGAATTAAATATGGATTTAACAAGAATTGAATGTGAATAGAATACGGCTTGAATATGAATTGACTGTGAATTGAGTATGCATTGAATATGAATTGAATATGATTTCAATATGACTTAAATAAAAATGTAACTTTCAATAAAATCAGAATATAAAATGAATTGAACAAGAATTGAATATGCTTTGAATATGAATTAAATATGTATGAATTGAATATCACTTGAATGCAAATTGAATGTGCATTGAATATGAACTGACTATGAATTGAATGTGAATTAAGAATGATTTGAATAAAAATTGATTTTGAATTGAACATGAATTGAATGATTATAGAATACCACTTGAATATGAATTGAATATACATTTTTATATTTTGAAGAAAAAAACTGAATATGATTTGAATAAACATTTAATATGAATTGGATGTGAATAGAATGTGAATTAAATATGAATTGAATATGATTTGAATATGATTTTAGTAAAAACAAAACTTTGAATAAAACTAGGATATGAATTGAACAAAAATTGAGCCTGAATTGAATAAGAATTAAACATGATTATGAAACATGCAAATTGAATAAAACTTGTACATGAACTGACTATGAATTGAATATGAATTGAATATGAATTGAATATGAATTGAATATGAATTGAATATGAATTGAATATGAATTGAATATGAATTGAATATGAATTGAATATGAATTGAATATGAATTGAATATGAATTGAATATGAATTGAATATGAATTGAATATGAATTGAATATGAATTGAATATGAATTGAATATGAATTGAATATGAATTGAATATGAATTGAATATGAATTGAATATGAATTGAATATGAATTGAATATGAATTGAATATGAATTGAATATGAATTGAATATGAATTGAATATGAATTGAATATGAATTGAATATGAATTGAATATGAATTGAATATGAATTGAATATGAATTGAATATGAATTGAATATGAATTGAATATGAATTGAATATGAATTGAATATGAATTGAATATGAATTGAATATGAATTGAATATGAATTGAATATGAATTGAATATGAATTGAATATGAATTGAATATGAATTGAATATGAATTGAATATGAATTGAATATGAATTGAATATGAATTGAATATGAATTGAATATGAATTGAATATGAATTGAATATGAATTGAATATGAATTGAATATGAATTGAATATGAATTGAATATGAGTTGAATATGAATTGAATATGAATTGAATATGAATTGAATATGAATTGAATACAAATTGAATATGAATCGAATATAATTTGAATGCGAATTGAGTGTGATTTGAATAAAAATTGTATATGAACTGATTATAAATTGAATATGAATTCGATATGAAATGAATAATATTTGAATAGGAATTGAGTATGATTAGAATATGATTAGAATATGAATTGAATATGATAATTCGAACAAAAATTGATTATGAATTAAAATGAATTTAATATAAATTGAACATGATTACGACTTGAATGCGAATTGGCTATGAATTAAGTATGAATTGAAGACAAATTAAATATGATTCGAACATGAATGGAATATGATTTGAATATGATTTAAGTAAAAATTGAACTTTGAATAAAACGGAATAAATTAAATATTAATTAAATATAAATTGAATATGAATTGAATTTGAGTATAATTTGAATATAAATTTAGCATGAATCCAACATGAATTGAATATGATTTGAATGCGAATTGAAAAAGAATTGAATATGAACTGATTATGAATTGAATGTGAATTGAATATAAATTGAATATAAATCATTAAAATTTGTACAAATTGAATGTGACTTGAATATGAATGAAATATGAATTGAATATAAATTGAATAAAATTTGAATGCGAATTGAGTGTGATTTGAATAAAAATTGAATATGAACTGATTATAAATTAAATATTAATTTGTTATGAGTATTAATTTAAATTGAATGAATTGAAGAAGGTTTGAATATGATTTAAATAAAAATTGAATTTGGAATAAAACTGAAAGGATTGAATATGAATGAAATTTAAATTTAATGTGAATTGAATATGAATTGAATATGAATTGAATATGAATTGAATATGAATTGAATATGAATTGAATATGAATTGAATATGAATTGAATATGAATTGAATATGAATTGAATATGAATTGAATATGAATTGAATATGAATTGAATATCAATTGAATATGAATTGAATATGAATTGAATATGAATTGAATATGAATTGAATATGAATTGAATATGAATTGAATATGAATTGAATATGAATTGAATATGAATTGAATATGAATTGAATATGAATTGAATATGAATTGAATATGAATTGAATATGAATTGAATATGAATTGAATATGAATTGAATATGAATTGAATATGAATTGAATATGAATTTAATATGAATTGAATATGAATTGAATATGAATTGATTATGAATTTGAATACAAATTGAATATGAATCGAATATAATTTGAATGCGAATTGAGTGTGATTTGAATAAAAATTGTTTATGAACTGATTATAAATTGAATATGAATTCGATATGAAATGAATAATAATTGAATAGGAATTGAGTATGATTAGAATATGATTATAATATGAATTGAATATGATAATTCGAATAAAAATTGATTATGAATTAATATGAATTTAATATAAATTGAACATGATTACGGCTTGAATGCGAATTGGCTATGTATTGAGTATGAATTAAAGACAAATTAAATATGATTCGAACATGAATGGAATATGATTTGAATATGATTTAAGTAAAAATTGAACTTTGAATAAAACTGAATAAATTAAATATTAATTAAATATAAATTGAATATGAATTGAATTTGAGTATAATTTGAATATAAATTTAGCATGAATCCAACATGAATTGAATATGATTTGAATGCGAATTGAAAAAGAATTGAATATGAACTGATTATGAATTGAATGTGAATTGAATATAAATTGAATATAAATCATTAAAATTTGTACAAATTGAATATGATTTGAATATGAATGAAATATGAATTGAATATAAATTGAATAAAATTTGAATGCGAATTGAGTGTGATTTGAATAAAAATTGAATATGAACTGATTATAAATTAAATATTAATTTGTTATGAGTATTAATTTAAATGAATGAATTGAATAAGGTTTGAATATAATTTAAATAAAAATTGAATTTGGAATAAAACTGAAAGAATTGAATATGAATGAAATTTAAATTGAATGTGAATTGAATTTGAATATAAATTTAACATGAATCCAATATGAATTTAAAATGATTTGAATGCGAATTAAAAAAGAATTGAATATGAAATGTGACGGTGTCACATGCAATACAGCCCATGAAATAATTCAATTACTGCATGAGATATTTCCGGGTCGTGTAGTCTCTCGTTTCGGTGATCAGAATTGGCCCTCTAGATCGTCTGAGGCAATTAAACGCTGCATCAACGAAATTCAGCCACATTTATGCAGAATGGTCATGAAAAATTTCCACAAAAGAGTGCGTATGTGCCAACAAAGCTGTGGAGGCTATTTGCCCGATGTGTTATTCCATAAATTACCTTATCCTATGTGCTTTATGATTCAATAAAAAAATAACAATCTAAAGACTAAAAACTGTGTTTTCTATTTAATTCAAATCTTGCGTTAATTTTGGGACACCCTTTATGAAGCGTTATTTACACTTTAATAAAATTTTAAATTATAAATTTAATTGTTATTGTTATTATTATTTGTTATTTGTTGCTTTTTACATATAATTTACATTTTTAGGTAATTTACGCAATTATTTAGTTGTAAAATATAAAAAAATGTTTTTTTACATGAATATGCCCAGCTGGGGCTTTAATGTAAAAAACCCTTCAATGTAAACAAGAATATTTTCAGATGTCACATTATCCTCTCAAACCATTAGAGAAAATATCTACATGCTATATTTTCTTCAGACTGCCATTTGGGCAGATATTTAAACCAATAATGATGCAACCGCTGGACCGAATGTTAATCTTTAATGCTTGTTGGTTGGTACCTTTATTCATGCCTCAACATTTAAACAACTGCTTGGGTTGAGAAGGCATCTCTTTGTGGTAATCTATGGATGAGATGTGGATTAAAATTAAAATTAAATTCGTAAAATAAGTATTTTTAATGAAAATAAATTATTAAGGATAATTACAAAAACTAAAAAAAGAAACACACAGCCGTTTGACTCGAAGACTAAAAAACAAAAAAAAAATAGAAAAAGTTTCTCAAACTTCCTAGAACGTAGCAGAATTCATGAAATACTATAATGAGGCGTTTTTTAATCCGGGAGTTTTTTTTACTCGAGTGGCAGCGAACTTAGAAATATTGACAGTTTGCAGGAAGCAAATTTATGTAGAACTGAGTGAACAAAGGTATATAGTATATGGTGTTTTGGATTTTGGATACTGGTCACTCTTGGCTATAGAATAGGTAAATGTTGAATCTATATGATTAAGCGAATTAAACGGAGATTGGGTGTAAACCCAAGTCGGTGAAGTTAGCCCGAAAAAATATCAGCCCGAATTTTTGGTTCGTTTCTCGGATAAAATGTAGCTATCCCGAAAAATTGTAAATTTTTTGTAAAAAGTGTAGGCTCATCCCGAAAAAAATATTATAATTAAAATGTATCTAACACAAAAAACAAAACAAGTTTATTCCAAATGAAAATTAATAAATTTCTAAAAAAATATTTGTAATAAAAAAAATTAATTTCTATAAGAGTAAAGCCATTCAACATATTCTACAAATTTTCATAGCTATACTAATGTATGTTCTGTTGGTAGTGTATTCCATTTACTATGCATAAACCGTAAGTTATATACTGCCAATACTAAATAGAATGCTTAAAGATTTTGTATTTGGGAGGATAGGCCATGATGCTAGCTAAGAAGTAGTCAGCATCCCACGGTCAAATCATGGCAATAAACATATGATTTTTTAAAATTTGTGTTTTTAGTGTTGAAATCTTAAATTATAAACAACCAATACTAGCAGAAACTTAAATTCTGTGTGGCGATACTAGAGATAAATACCACTAACGGTATATACCACCTGATAGGTCTTGGATATGCTAATGAACCATGAATAGGCCATATCCATATCATGAAGATAAGACATATAATTTTCAGTACACATAATAAGTCTATTCGTACACTGTATCCAGTTGAAACTTAAATTCTGTGTGGCGATACTAGAGATAAATACCACTAACGGTATATACCACCTGATAGGTCTTGGATATGCTAAGGAACCATGAATAGGCCATATCCATATCATGGAGATAAGACACATAATTTTCAGTACTCATAATACGTCTATTCGTACACTGCATCCAGTTGAAACTTAAATTCTGTGTGGCGATACTAGAGATAAATACCACTAACGGTATATACCACCTGATAGGTCTTGGATATGCTAATGAACCATGAATAGGCCATATCCATATCATGGAGATAAGACATATAATTTTCAGTACACATAATAAGTCTTTTCGTACACTGTATCCAGTTGAAACTTAAATTCTGTGTGGCGATACTAGAGATAAATACCACTAACGGTATATACCACCTGATAGGTCTTGGATATGCTAAGGAACCATGAATAGGCCATATCCATATCATGGAGATAAGACATCTAATTTTCAGTACTCATAATACGTCTTTTCGTACACTGCATCCAGTTGAAACTTAAATTCTGTGTGGCGATACTAGAGATAAATACCACTAACTGTATATACCACCTGATAGGTCTTGGATATGCTAATGAACCATGAATAGGCCATATCCATATCATGGAGATAAGACATATAATTTTCAGTACACATAATAAGTCTTTTCGTACACTGTATCCAGTTGAAACTTAAATTCTGTGTGGCGATACTAGAGATAAATACCACTAACGGTATATACCACCTGATAGGTCTTGGATATGCTAAGGAACCATGTATAGGCCATATCCATATCATGGAGATAAGACATATAATTTTCAGTACTCATAATACGTCTTTTCGTACACTGAATCCAGTTGAAACTTAAATTCTTTGTGGCGATACTAGAGATAAATACCACTAACGGTATATACCATCTGATAGGTCTTGGATATGGTAAGGAACCATGAATAGGCCATATCCATATCATGGAGATAAGACATATAATTTTCAGTACACATAATACGTCTTTTCGTACACTGCATCCAGTTGAAACTTAAATTCTGTGTGGCGATACTAGAGATAAATACCACTAACGGTATATACCACCTGATAGGTCTTGGATATGGTAAGGAACCATGAATAGGCCATATCCATATAATGGAGATAAGACACATAATTTTCAGTACCCATAATACGTTTTTCGTACACTGCATCCAGTTGAAACTTAAATTCTTTGTGGCGATACTAGAGATAAATACCACTAACGGTATATACCACCTGATAAGTCTTGGATATGGTAAGGAACCATGAATAGGCCATATCCATATCATGGAGATAAGACATATAATTTTCAGTACTCATAATACGTCTTTTCGTACACTGCATCCAGTTGAAACTTAAATTCTGTGTGGCGATACTAGAGATAAATACCACTAACGGTATATACCACCTGATAGGTCTTGGATATGGTAAGGAACCATGAATAGGCCATATCCATATCATGGAGATAAGACACATAATTTTCAGTACTCATAATACGTCTATTCGTACACTGCATCCAGTTGAAACTTAAATTCTGTGTGGCGATACTAGAGATAAATACCACTAACGGTATATACCACCTGATAGGTCTTGGATATGCTAATGAACCATGAATAGGCCATATCCATATCATGGAGATAAGACATATAATTTTCAGTAATCATAATACGTCTTTTCGTACACTGCATCCAGTTGAAACTTAAATTCTGTGTGGCGATACTAGAGATAAATACCACTAACTGTATATACCACCTGATAGGTCTTGGATATGCTAATGAACCATGAATAGGCCATATCCATATCATGGAGATAAGACATATAATTTTCAGTACACATAATAAGTCTTTTCGTACACTGTATCCAGTTGAAACTTAAATTCTGTGTGGCGATACTAGAGATAAATACCACTAACGGTATATACCACCTGATAGGTCTTGGATATGCTAAGGAACCATGAATAGGCCATATCCATATCATGGAGATAAGACATATAATTTTCAGTAATCATAATACGTCTTTTCGTACACTGCATCCAGTTGAAACTTAAATTCTGTGTGGCGATACTAGAGATAAATACCACTAACTGTATATACCACCTGATAGGTCTTGGATATGCTAATGAACCATGAATAGGCCATATCCATATCATGGAGATAAGACATATAATTTTCAGTACACATAATAAGTCTTTTCGTACACTGTATCCAGTTGAAACTTAAATTCTGTGTGGCGATACTAGAGATAAATACCACTAACGGTATATACCACCTGATAGGTCTTGGATATGCTAAGGAACCATGAATAGGCCATATCCATATCATGGAGATAAGACATATAATTTTCAGTACTCATAATACGTCTTTTCGTACACTGCATCCAGTTGAAACTTAAATTCTGTGTGGCGATACTAGAGATAAATACCACTAACTGTATATACCACCTGATAGGTCTTGGATATGCTAATGAACCATGAATAGGCCATATCCATATCATGGAGATAAGACATATAATTTTCAGTACACATAATAAGTCTTTTCGTACTCTGTATCCAGTTGAAACTTAAATTCTGTGTGGCGATACTAGAGATAAATACCACTAACGGTATATACCACCTGATAGGTCTTGGATATGCTAAGGAACCATGAATAGGCCATATCCATATCATGGAGATAAGACATATAATTTTCAGTACTCATAATACGTCTTTTCGTACACTGAATCCAGTTGAAACTTAAATTCTTTGTGGCGATACTAGAAATAAATACCACTAACGGTATATACCATCTGATAGGTCTTGGATATGGTAAGGAACCATGAATAGGCCATATCCATATCATGGAGATAAGACATATAATTTTCAGTACACATAATACGTCTTTTCGTACACTGCATCCAGTTGAAACTTAAATTCTGTGTGGCGATACTAGAGATAAATACCACTAACGGTATATACCACCTGATAGGTCTTGGATATGGTAAGGAACCATGAATAGGCCATATCCATATCATGGAGATAAGACACATAATTTTCAGTACCCATAATACGTTTTTCGTACACTGCATCCAGTTGAAACTTAAATTCTTTGTGGCGATACTAGAGATAAATACCACTAACGGTATATACCACCTGATAGGTCTTGGATATGGTAAGGAACCATGAATAGGCCATATCCATATCATGGAGATAAGACATATAATTTTCAGTACTCATAATACGTCTTTTCGTACACTGCATCCAGTTGAAACTTAAATTCTGTGTGGCGATACTAGAGATAAATACCACTAACGGTATATACCACCTGATAGGTCTTGGATATGGTAAGGAACCATGAATAGGCCATATCCATATCATGGAGATAAGACACATAATTTTCAGTACTCATAATACGTCTATTCGTACACTGCATCCAGTTGAAACTTAAATTCTGTGTGGCGATACTAGAGATAAATATTACTAACGGTATATACCACCTGATAGGTCTTGGATATGCTAATGAACCATGAATAGGCCATATCCATATCATGGAGATAAGACATATAATTTTCAGTACACATAATAAGTCTTTTCGTACACTGTATCCAGTTGAAACTTAAATTCTGTGTGGCGATACTAGAGATAAATACCACTAACGGTATATACCACCTGATAGGTCTTGGATATGCTAAGGAACCATGAATAGGCCATATCCATTTCATGGAGATAAGACATATAATTTTCAGTACTCATAATACGTCTTTTCGTACACTGCATCCAGTTGAAACTTAAATTCTGTGTGGCGATACTAGAGATAAATACCACTAACTGTATATACCACCTGATAGGTCTTGGATATGCTAATGAACCATGAATAGGCCATATCCATATCATGGAGATAAGACATATAATTTTCAGTACACATAATAAGTCTTTTCGTACACTGTATCCAGTTGAAACTTAAATTCTGTGTGGCGATACTAGAGATAAATACCACTAACGGTATATACCACCTGATAGGTCTTGGATATGCTAAGGAACCATGAATAGGCCATATCCATATCATGGAGATAAGACATATAATTTTCAGTACTCATAATACGTCTTTTCGTACACTGAATCCAGTTGAAACTTAAATTCTTTGTGGCGATACTAGAGATAAATACCACTAACGGTATATACCATCTGATAGGTCTTGGATATGGTAAGGAACCATGAATAGGCCATATCCATATCATGGAGATAAGACATATAATTTTCAGTACTCATAATACGTCTTTTCGTACACTGCATCCAGTTGAAACTTAAATTCTGTGTGGCGATACTAGAGATAAATACCACTAACGGTATATACCACCTGATAGGTCTTGGATATGGTAAGGAACCATGAATAGGCCATATCCATATCATGGAGATAAGACACATAATTTTCAGTACTCATAATACGTCTTTTCGTACACTGCATCCAGTTGAAACTTAAATTCTGTGTGGCGATACTAGAGATAAATACCACTAACGGTATATACCACCTGATAGGTCTTGGATATGCTAAGGAACCATGATATCCATATCATGGAGATAAGACATATAATTTTCAGTACACATAATACGTCTTTTCGTACACTGTATCCAGTTGAAACTTAAATTCTGTGTGGCGATACTAGAGACAAATACCACTAACGGTATATACCACCTGATAGGTCTTGGATATGCTAATGAACCATGAATAGGCCATATCCATATCATGGAGATAAGACATATAATTTTCAGTACACATAATACGTCTTTTCGTACACTGTATCCAGTTGAAACTTAAATTCTGTGTGGCGATACTAGAGATAAATACCACTAACGGTATATACCACCTGATAGGTCTTGGATATGGTAAGGAACCATGAATAGGCCATATCCATATCATGGAGATAAGACACATAATTTTCAGTACTCATAATACGTCTTTTCGTACACTGTATCCAGTTGAAACTTAAATTCTGTGTGGCGATACTAGAGATAAATACCACTAACGGTATATACCACCTGATAGGTCTTGGATATGCTAATGAACCATGAATAGGCCATATCCATATCATGGAGATAAGACATATAATTTTCAGTACACATAATACGCCATTTCGTACACTGCATTCAGTTGAAACTTAAATTCTGTGTGGCGATACTAGAGATAAATACCACTAACGGTATATACCACCTGATAGGTCTTGGATATGCTAAGGAACCATGAATAGGCCATACCTATATCATGGAGATAAGACACATAATTTTCAGTACTCATAATACGTCTTTTCGTACACTGTATCCAGTTGAAACTTAAATTCTGTGTGGCGATATTAGAGATAAATACCACTAACGGTATATAACACCTGATAGGTCTTGGATATGCTAAGGAACCATGAATAGGCCATATCCATATCATGGAGATAAGACATATAATTTTCAGTACACATAATACGTCTTTTCGTACACTGTATCCAGTTGAAACTTAAATTCTGTGTGGCGATACTAGAGATAAATACCACTAACGGTATATACCACGTGATAGGTCTTGGATATGCTAATGAACCATGAGTCGGCCATATTAGTATCATGGAGATAAGACATATAATTTTCAGTACACATAATACGCGTTCGTTTTGATAAATTAAAATGATGATTACCAGTTATCAGATTGTGTCGAACCATTACCAAAATCTCTTTGAATTTATTCGTTTTAATAAATTAAAATGATGATTCCCAGTTTTCAAATTGTGTCGAACCATTTCTAAAATATCTTTAAACTTATTCAGTTTAATAAATTCAATTGATGATTTCATGTTATTTTTGAAATGTATATGTCTTATCTTCATGATATGGATATGGCCTATTCATGGTTCAGATGGTATATACCGTTAGTGGTATTTATCTCTAGTATCGCCACAAAGAATTTAAGTTTCAACTGGATGCAGTGTACGAAATGGCGTATTATGTGTACTGAAAATTATATGTCTTATCTCCATGATATGGATATGGCCTATTCATGGTTCATTAGCATATCCAAGACCTATCAGGTGGTATATACCGTTAGTGGTATTTATCTCTAGTATCGCCACACAGAATTTAAGTTTCAACTGGATGCAGTGTACTAAAAGGCGTATTATGTGTACTGAAAATTATGTGTCTTATCTCCATGATATGGATATGGCCTATTCATGGTTCATTAGCATATCCAAGACCTATCAGGTGGTATATACCGTTAGTGGTATTTATCTCTAGTATCGCCACACAGAATTTAAGTTTCAACTGGATGCAGTGTATGAAATGGCGTATTATGTGTACTGAAAATTATATGTCTTATCTCCATGATATGGATATGGCCTATTCATGGTTCATTAGCATATCCAAGACCTATCAGGTGGTATATACCGTTAGTGGTATTTATCTTTAGTATCGCCACAAAGAATTTAAGTTTCAACTGGATGCAGTGTATGAAATGGCGTATTATGTGTACTGAAAATTATATGTCTTATCTCCATGATATGGATATGGCCTATTCATGGTTCATTAGCATATCCAAGACCTATCAGGTGGTATATACCGTTAGTAGTATTTATCTCTAGTATCGCCACACAGAATTTAAGTTTCAACTGGATACAGTGTATGAAATGGCGTATTATGTGTACTGAAAATTATATGTCTTATCTCCATGATATGGATATGGCCTATTCATGGTTCCTTAGCATATCCAAGACCTATCAGGTGGTATATACCGTTAGTGGTATTTATCTCTAGTATCGCCACACAGAATTTAAGTTTCAACTGGATGCAGTGTATGAAATGGCGTATTATGTGTACTGAAAATTATATGTCTTATCTCCATGATATGGATATGGCCTATTCATGGTTCCTTAGCATATCCAAGACCTATCAGGTGGTATATACCGTTAGTGGTATTTATCTCTAGTATCGCCACAAAGAATTTAAGTTTCAACTGGATGCAGTGTACGAAATGGCGTATTATGTGTACTGAAAATTATATGTCTTATCTCCATGATATGGATATGGCCTATTCATGGTTCATTAACATATCCAAGACCTATCAGGTGGTATATACCGTTAGTGGTATTTATCTCTAGTATCGCCACACAGAATTTAAGTTTCAACTGGACTTAGTGTAGGCGTATTATGTGTACTGAATATTATATGTCTTATCTCTATGATATGGATATGGCCTATTCATGGTTCATTAGCATATCCAAGACCTATCAGGTGGTATATACCGTTAGTGGTATTTATCTCTAGTATCGCCACAGAATTTAGTTTCAACTGGATGCAGTGTATGAAAAGGCGTATTATGTGTACTGAAAATTATATGTCTTATCTCCATGATATGGATATGGCCTATTCATGGTTCATTAGCATATCCAAGACCTATCAGGTGGTATATACCGTTAAAGGTATTTATCTCTAGTATCGCCACAGAATTTAAGTTTCAACTGGACTGAGTTTATGAAAAGGCGTATTATGTGTACTGACAATTATATGTCTTATCTCCATGATATGGATATGGCCTATTCATGGTTCATTAGCATATCCAAGACCTATCAGGTGGTATATACCGTTAGTGGTATTTATCTCTAGTATCGCCACAGAATTTAAGTTTCAACTGGACTGAGTTTATGAAAAGGCGTATTATGTGTACTGACAATTATATGTCTTATCTTCATGATATGGATATGGCCTATTCATGGTTCAGATGGTATATACCGTTAGTGGTATTTATCTCTAGTATCGCCACAAAGAATTTAAGTTTCAACTGGATGCAGTGTACGAAATGGCGTATTATGTGTACTGAAAATTATATGTCTTATCTCCATGATATGGATATGGCCTATTCATGGTTCATTAGCATATCCAAGACCTATCAGGTGGTATATACCGTTAGTGGTATTTATCTCTAGTATCGCCACACAGAATTTAAGTTTCAACTGGATGCAGTGTACTAAAAGGCGTATTATGTGTACTGAAAATTATGTGTCTTATCTCCATGATATGGATATGGCCTATTCATGGTTCATTAGCATATCCAAGACCTATCAGGTGGTATATACCGTTAGTGGTATTTATCTCTAGTATCGCCACACAGAATTTAAGTTTCAACTGGATGCAGTGTATGAAATGGCGTATTATGTGTACTGAAAATTATATGTCTTATCTCCATGATATGGATATGGCCTATTCATGGTTCATTAGCATATCCAAGACCTATCAGGTGGTATATACCGTTAGTGGTATTTATCTTTAGTATCGCCACAAAGAATTTAAGTTTCAACTGGATGCAGTGTATGAAATGGCGTATTATGTGTACTGAAAATTATATGTCTTATCTCCATGATATGGATATGGCCTATTCATGGTTCATTAGCATATCCAAGACCTATCAGGTGGTATATACCGTTAGTAGTATTTATCTCTAGTATCGCCACACAGAATTTAAGTTTCAACTGGATACAGTGTATGAAATGGCGTATTATGTGTACTGAAAATTATATGTCTTATCTCCATGATATGGATATGGCCTATTCATGGTTCCTTAGCATATCCAAGACCTATCAGGTGGTATATACCGTTAGTGGTATTTATCTCTAGTATCGCCACACAGAATTTAAGTTTCAACTGGATGCAGTGTATGAAATGGCGTATTATGTGTACTGAAAATTATATGTCTTATCTCCATGATATGGATATGGCCTATTCATGGTTCCTTAGCATATCCAAGACCTATCAGGTGGTATATACCGTTAGTGGTATTTATCTCTAGTATCGCCACAAAGAATTTAAGTTTCAACTGGATGCAGTGTACGAAATGGCGTATTATGTGTACTGAAAATTATATGTCTTATCTCCATGATATGGATATGGCCTATTCATGGTTCATTAACATATCCAAGACCTATCAGGTGGTATATACCGTTAGTGGTATTTATCTCTAGTATCGCCACACAGAATTTAAGTTTCAACTGGACTTAGTGTAGGCGTATTATGTGTACTGAATATTATATGTCTTATCTCTATGATATGGATATGGCCTATTCATGGTTCATTAGCATATCCAAGACCTATCAGGTGGTATATACCGTTAGTGGTATTTATCTCTAGTATCGCCACAGAATTTAGTTTCAACTGGATGCAGTGTATGAAAAGGCGTATTATGTGTACTGAAAATTATATGTCTTATCTCCATGATATGGATATGGCCTATTCATGGTTCATTAGCATATCCAAGACCTATCAGGTGGTATATACCGTTAAAGGTATTTATCTCTAGTATCGCCACAGAATTTAAGTTTCAACTGGACTGAGTTTATGAAAAGGCGTATTATGTGTACTGACAATTATATGTCTTATCTCCATGATATGGATATGGCCTATTCATGGTTCATTAGCATATCCAAGACCTATCAGGTGGTATATACCGTTAGTGGTATTTATCTCTAGTATCGCCACAGAATTTAGTTTCAACTGGATGCAGTGTATGAAAAGGCGTATTATGTGTACTGAAAATTATACGTATGTCTTATCTCCATGATATATATATGGCCTACCCATGGTTCATTAGCATATCCAAGACCTATCAGGTTGTATATACCGTTAGTGGTATTTATCTCTAGTATCGCCACAGAATTTAGTTTCAACTGGATGCAGTGTATGAAAAGGCGTATTATGTGTACTGAAAATTATATGTCTTATCTCCATGATATGGATATGGCCTATTCATGGTTCATTAGCATATATCCAAGACCTATCAGGTGGTATATACCGTTAGTGGTATTTATCTCTAGTATCGCCACAGAATTTAAGTTTCAACTGGATGCAGTGTATGAAATGGCGTATTATGTGTACTGAAAATTATATGTCTTATCTCCATGATATGGATATGGCCTATTCATGGTTCATTAGCATATCCAAGACCTATCGATCCCATGCTGACTACCTCTTAGCTAGCATCATGGCCTATCCTCCCAAATACAAAATCTTTAAGCATTCTATTTAGTATTGGCAGTATATAACTTACGGTTTATGCATAGTAAATGGAATACACTACCAACAGAACATACATTAGTATAGCTATGAAAATTTGTAGAATATGTTGAATGGCTTTACTCTTATAGAAATTAATTTTTTTTATTACAAATATTTTTTTAGAAATTTATTAATTTTCATTTGGAATAAACTTGTTTTGTTTTTTGTGTTAGATACATTTTAATTATAATATTTTTTTCGGGATGAGCCTACACTTTTTACAAAAAATTTACACTTTTTCGGGATAGCTACATTTTATCCGAGAAACGAACCAAAAATTCGGGCTGATATTTCGGGCTAACTTCACCGACTTGTAAACCCAATAAATATGTAAAATAAATTTTAAACATATTATTCATTATTTCAGTTTCGTATATTTGTTTTGTCGGGGTTATATGGACGCTTCAAAAAGCATTAGAAATATTTAGTGAAACTGATGAAACCACTATAGTGTACTAATACTGGATGCCGTAAAAAATCGGAGTTAACTTTTAATTTATACAATTGCCCAATTGACCTAAATTAAAAAGGTTTTATTTTTAATTTTAAGCTCTTTTTGTATATAAATGATAATAAACCAAAACGTAATTATTTTTTGTGCGGTATCACATCCATTTAACGATTTTAATTTTTAGCTTTCAATTATAATGTACTATAAATTTATAATATACGGATGAAAAATGAAATGTTTTCCCCCCTCTTGTATATATTACATTGAAGAGATGATGAAAATGATTATTAATAATTAATTTTTTTTGCGTTTCTCTTAAATTGCGTGAAAGGAAAGGATTACATTAAATATTATATATTTAAAGGGTTTTAAAATTTTTCGCAGTGTGGAAATATTTTATGGCGGGGCTAAATTTGTATGATGCTTTTAAAATTTTAAATTGAACAACAGTGTGTTAAATGTAGAATTCAATATTTTTACAAAAAAAAAACACGGTTGAACTTAATTCTGGATAATTCGAAACCAAAAAAATAAACGCGTATAATTTCAACGGATATGGTTAATATCAAATCTTCTTAAATTTTCAAGTTACAATTTCGGGATTCGACAACAACAAATTGAATGTATTTAAAATTAATGACAGCATGTTGTGACGTTCGACAAAGTTTTTATTTTTTTTTTGTGCTTTTTGTATATACATATTTTAATATTTATAAGTTTTTTTTTTTTTTGGTTTTTCATTTCCGACAATATTTTTATGATGGCGCAAACAAAAATTTCCTCCAAAAAATTAATAAATTACAGACAAAAATGTACGAGTACATGTTTGGTATGAATGGTGGATATAGTTATGCAAAGGGAAACATGTTTTTATATTAACAAAGTGTGGTTTTCATATTTTCCTGGTGTGCTTTTATTTTCTTGCTAACCGCACACAGTTTAATATGTTTGTGTATATGCATACTATATTTTACAGACTTTTTATGTAAACGGCGAATACAAATTCAGAATTTCGGAAGCTGTGATAATATAATGCAATGTTCATTAACTTTTAATTAGCTGTTGTTAAATATAAATTCATTATAAATACATGGTGTCGAACTCCTTCCAAAAAAATTTGTTACTGTTCATACTTCAATAGTTTCTTAAATATTTATAGCATAACCAGCAATGTCTGTACAATTATAAATGTATGTGTGCCTTTTATAAAGTTAAGAGGAAAACTTAAAATGTTCCACCTTATAATTTTCTGCAAACGCAGTAATGAAATATTCGTTAAAAATGTTGCTTTGGTTTTTAAGCGACTTTAAAAATGATAAATTATAAAATGAAAGATAATAAAATATTTCTTAATTAATCATGTTTTGCTATGTTGTTGTTATTATGTTTATAGGAAGAATGTTATAAGGATTTTTTTGATGATTCATTAAGAAATTTAATCGAATTCTACGACAGTTTTACAGCTTGCAGCATGAGGAGGGACAACATTAATTTATTGGTATAATAAATGCAACCGTTAAAAATGTAAATACGTATACTAAATTTTTTTTAAATATTGTATCGTGGTCGTAGACTATGGGGAGAACTAATTTTCAATTAATTTTGTTTTTTGTTGCCCCAATAAAGAACAAATACTTATATGTTAATAATTTTAACCAAAAAATATCCTTTTCCTACCTGCCTGCCTGTTGGGAATGTATTTTGTTTCCCAGAAGTTTATTGTTAGAGCTCTGTGTGTTTAATAGATACTATTAATTCACAAATTTTATTTTGTTTCGTGTTTTAGTTTTTCTTTACATTGAATTAAGCGTAAATTGTGTTCGAGCAATTTATGTGAATAAATAAATAAATTAAGTAGAGCAAACACCCGTATTCTTGCAATAATCTATAGATTCAAATAAACTAGAACCAAGCTAATCAAAACTTTTAGTTTTAGTTTGAACTAAACATATTTTCTTTATTTTATTTTTATTGCTTAAGTAGGAGTTAGTTTACCGATATTAATATCAATATTAAAAGAACAAAAATGTTAGATGATGTAAAAATAATAAGTTGCATCACTGTAACTGAAAAACTACTTCCATTGTTGGAATTTATTAAAAAAGAGGATATCTCGCAGAATTGCGTGCTTATAGCTAGTGAAAAATCTAAAATTTATTTATTAAAAATACTAAATTAGTACTAGTTAATATGTGTGGGCTTGCGGCGATATTCCAAGAAAAAATTCGAAAAAATTGTTATTGATGGAGATAGGGCCGAAAAATTCAAATACTGGAAGTAACCCTACACTATCACTTTCGTTTGAATCCGTAAGTTATATAATGTATAGTAATCATGAAAATTTGGTACCTCGAGAAGGGAGAACCCTGAGTCCGAAAAGTTCGTTTCAAAATGGTGTATTTCTGTCAGTCTGTGTCCCCTCTAGAGCCCAGATGGTTTAACCAATCGAACTGTAACTTCAGATTTAAGCTTTTTGATAAATTGTGATCTCCCAGTAAATTTTACTCCAAATCGGCTAACTGGAAGTGACCACTCCCTTGGTCCAGAAAATTTATGATTTAAGTATATGGTTTACAAAAAACTACTTAATATAAAATGTTCCTAAAAAATTAAAAAAAAAAATCTCAAAATTCGCTCTTCGTAAAAGAAATTCGTGTGTTGGCCACACCTCCATTTTTTTATTCGATAGATCAAATACTAGACAACTTCACTTTACTTTTTTGTGTTAACCCTTTCACTCGTCATATATTTTAAAACGAGGAAAAAATGTTTCCTGATGAACCATACATTTGATACACATTATTATCTATCGCCCCTGACAAATTTTATTTTTGCACCGAATAGCTTATATGTCTTCCTATTGCCTACCTGCCTTGCGCGAATCTTGTTATATGTTAAGATCGCACAAGGTTCTTTTAAGATTTTGTTTCAAATCCAAAAGACTCATTATGTCTTAAGCCTTCAGGATAAATTATCCAGCTGCCAAATGCTGCAACATCGATAAAGTGGAATATGACGAGGAGAGTCCACTTTTGGATTTTATAAATATTCGAAAATACGAAATTAGTATGTCGAATAAATCGACCACCCATCCCATTATATATGCAGTTGCACTATTTGAGGTTGCTTGATGTTTATGTATTTTTTCTTTTTTTTTTTATCGAATCTTCGAACAGTTATTTTTTCACCCTGGCCAACGAAATTGGATACGAGATGGACGGATCTGTTATCTTGACATTTAATTAAAACAATTTACCATGGCGATTTATAATTTGGTTGGTAATTCCTCGTACTTTCCCACTGAGTTTATTTCCCGTTGTTCTAGAATTTTAAAAAGCTAGCCGGTGTTAAATAATGTTTCGTATTTGCCTTGTCAATTAAGGTTCGTATCACTGGATTGTGAATAATACAAAAATCAATTCAATTTATCAACAACGAATTTATTTATTTAGCACAAAATATTACAACCCATTTTATTAATTTTAATTCACAAAATCACTTTATATAAATTATTTTCA
Organism: Tipula vernalis; assembly: GCA_958295665.1. Lineage (NCBI taxonomy): Eukaryota > Metazoa > Arthropoda > Insecta > Diptera > Tipulidae > Tipula > Tipula vernalis. The sequence continues at coordinate 6,025,062 of OY282558.1, forward strand.
AATTAACAAACCCTTTTTAAATCACTTTTTAATTATTTTTTAATCTTCACACTATCGCGTTCCAAATTCGAATAATTCAATTCGATGTTGTTCGCCTTTTTATATACACAAACCAAAATTCTCGAAAGTTTATGACTTTTCCAGTACTAATAGTGTAGAAACATTTAGAACTGTTTTATCATGGAAAATTCCATTTAGTACAGTAAAACATTGAGCTATTAGTTTAACTTATTCTATCACACGCTAGGTGTCACCGTCACAACAAATTATTGTCACGGTGACACCTAGTGTGTAATAGAATAATTTAAATTAATAGCTCAATGTTAAACTGTACTAAAATGGAATTTTCCATGATAAAATTGTTCTAAATGTTTCTACGCTATTCTAACTGGAAAAGTCATGAGCTTTCTAGAAGTTTGGTTTGTGTATATAAAAAAGCGAACGAGATCGAATTGGATTAGTAATATTTGGTAGGCGACAGTGTGAAGATTAAAAAGGAATTAAAAAGTGATTTAAAAAGTGTTTTAGTGGAAATAAAAATTATAAGTGTACAGTAAAATTTGAGAATAATTTATATAAAATTATTTTGTGAATTTTTATTAATAAACTGTGTTGTAATAATTTCGTTGTTGATAAATTGAATTGATTTTGTATTATTCACAATCCAGTGATACGAACCTTGATTGACAAGGCAAAAACGTAACGTTATCAATGTATAACTGCCACAAATAAAATAAACTTTTATCACCGTCGGTTTACCTTTGTCGTATTGTTTAACGTTTAAGTTTTTTCTAAACGGAATTATTTGCTCGTCGATGGAATTAACATCTTCAACTTGTACTTCTCTGCAGTAGCTTAAAATACTGGTAATTAGTGGTCGCATTTTTCTCTTCAATCATTTGTTATGTCCATGTTGTTTACTAAATGAAAATTTGCTTGAAACTGATAAAAACGGTTACAATGACATTACCGATGCTATTGATTCAATGCTTAAATATTTGTTCCAGTATATTTTTATCTTGGGTAATTTTATTGTTCCCATCAGCAAATGCATCTCAATAAATTGTATCATCTCATCTGGAGTAGTGCGTTTAAATAATCTTGTGCTTTGTTCTTTCTGTTCTGCGTACAGGTTTGCATACGTAGCTATTCTAACGTACAATTCGTTTGGAACAAATTTTGTAAAATAGCTGAACGGAGTTCTAGTTGACACAGGGTAACTATGCAAATATCCTTTTTTTGGTAGCTATCATAAGAGTATTTCCGTTTAATCTCATTTTATGCTAACCCTGTATATTTGTTTGTCAAAATTAAGCCCAAAATAAAGAGATATTGATCTTCTGCCATTTGGATTTTTCTGAAATACAATTATTAAAATTAAGTTATTTTGAAACATTTTATGATAGTTTCATATAAACTGCTGTTTTCGTTAACACTCAAAAAAATCGGACATATTTTAGGTGTCAAATAATCTATCTATTGTACTAACGTACTAAGAAAAGTCGGACAAATAAAAAAAACAAATCCAGTTTAGTCTATTGTATTCTAAAAAAAGGAGGACGGACAATTTTAAGAAGTAGAACGAAAGAGGTGTTTCTCGTTGTCCTTTTTTTATCAAAAAACTAGAACGAAATTGTTTAAAAAGTAGGACGTTCAAACATTTAAATGTTTGAAGTTAACATTGAGTAGTATGATCACAAAAAGTCAGCTCGTTGAAATCTGTGTTAAAATTAATCTCATTAGTTCATCAAATCAAACCTTTTAAAATTTAAAGCAACAAAAATGAAGCTTATCGGAGATAACGGTAAATAATCTTCAAAAATGGCGACAAGTTGCGACCGACCGAATATTTATCAAGCCTTGATGTTGGTTCGAGAAAAAAATGTCTGAAGTGCTTACACTAACTTTGAGAATTTCCCTCACATTTTCCAACTTATAAGATCAAAGCAGCTGAATTTTCGATTTTCCTGTAAACCATCTTTCGGAATCTTCATCTTCATCTAAATTTTTAACATTAAATAAAAAGAGGCTCCATGGAATTAGAACCGCAAACCGAAAATTTATAAATGCGGCGTTGCTGAATCTCTTCTTAATAGATGTAGTGAATCCAGAGAATTGTTTCTCCTCGCTTCCAAAAATGTGGGCACCACACTCCTAACAACAACCTTTCTTGTGACAACGAGATATCAATGCCGATATAACCTATCCACCCAACCCCACTATCAAATGATGAAGCGCAGAAAATGGTATCACGAAATGCTCAAATGTGACTGCGATCAACTGTTCTACCGCATGTTTCAGCCTGTATCAACAATTTTGATTACAGAAGACATTCTGCAAAAGTGGAAGACGGGTCCTCTTCTTATAAAGTGAGATCGGTTAAACTGAAACAGGTATACCGTGTTATTGTTTTGCTGAACATAGGCTACAAGGTTTTTGGTGTTCGCTAGAAGTGCCCTTTAGGCGTGAATTTTGGGCGAGATATGAATTATGGCTGTAATTTTGAAGGTGAAATTTAGATGCAAACGTTTATGGCTTTAACAACGAATTTTGAAGCTGAATCATGATCTTTGAGGGTGAATTTTATAATTATGGTTTTAAGTGTGAACTTTGGCCTTGAGGTAGAGTGAATGTACAAAAAAAAAAGAGTAAATAATGTGAGTGTGATGTAAATATGAAGGTAAATGTTAAAATTCAGAAGAAGCTATTAGAGCAGCAAACTATACGAGCAGATGGTCCATCGGTTTCTCGTGTGTTTTAAATAAGCAGACCTGGCCTGGACAGTCGGTCAAGAACTGAACAGCTGTTAACACTTCGGCACTGTCTTAAGGATCAGCATGCGTGGATACCAGGAGTCTTCTCAAATGGTTACTGTAGAAGTTGCGAGGATGAAGACGATGAAGATACTGTAATGAACTTTACTCTACACCAATATCCATCTAGTGCAAAGCAGATGGACATTTCTAGGGGCTCCTATCCTCAATGACCTTGAGGCGAATTTTATGTATTATGGCTACAGACCACTTTTGTGTCAAAGCCGGTCCTTGGTATAGCCGCCCTAACATAACCTACCCTAGCGTAAATTTTGTGAGTGAATTTTGAGGGTGAATTTTGAAGCTGAATTACAGACGTGAGGTTAATTTTGGGAATGTATTTTATAGTTAATATTACAGGAGAATTTTGAGGCTGTAAGCTGAAATTTTTGAGTGGTGATCTTTGTGGTTAAATTTTGTGCTTGAATTTGGAGGACGAATTTGGCGTGAATTTTTTTGGAGTGAACTCGATGTGTGCTTTTGGGTGTGATTTTTATAATTGCAGTTTTAGGCGTGAATTTAGACCTTGAGATAGTGTGCATTTTATGAGTGAATTTTGAGGGGGCACTTTAAGGGAATTTTGAAGGTGTATTAGGAATGTGACGTTAATTTTGGGGATGTATTTTATAGTGAATAGGAGAATTTTGAGACTAATTGTACGGTGAACCATATCAGTTTTGAGGGCAAATTTGGTCCATGTAGGCCATATTTCTTCAGGCCGCGACATTTTATGGTTTAAGGTTATTCTAGAATGATGTTATTGGTGGAGTTTGAATGTATTGTGCACCGATTAACGCTCATTAACCTCAATTTTCCATTTAGTTAGCCTTTTCCATTTCATCTAAATGTTCTTGTAGGTTGCTTGCTGCTATGCACTTAGAAATACTGATCCAAGGAGAAGAATAGAATTGATCAAATTTTGAAAATTGTATGTAATTTGATGTTGGTTGATCTTCCGTACAGATCAAATGTAATAGTGGACTCAGCGCGCTGCATCGTAGAACTCCTGCACGAATTTCTTATAAATCGGTGGATATTAAATTTCACCAACAATTTTCGATCGAACTGATAATTTATAGTAATTTTAGAAAAACCTCTCAGCAACTGTGATCTAAGTTTGTTATGTTCCTAATGCCATACTTTATATTAGTAGAGTATTCCTGATTTCAGATACGATACTTAAATGATCAGGAATACTTTTTTTCTCCTGCATTATTAGGTTACGTCTTTGAAGAGTATTTTTCCGAATAGCTTAGAGAGAGTTGAAAGAAAACTTGGTTTACTTTTGTTTAATCTTTACTACTGTTTTGGAATCATTATGGTTTGCAAAAATTTCCATATTTCCATATGGATTCCATATTTTGTCACTTATCAGATCATGCGCTAGCGCTAATTTTGAATCAGTGTATTTCTTCCTTTTTTTCTATTTGGTGCAACTTGTATTTAATTGGCTGAATTTTCTCAGGTTCTGCAACGTCAAGTATCAATTAGTAGCTTCCAATTTGCTTGTTGAGTGTAAATACCTTATGTGTGGCTTTCCAAAGAAATAAATCTATTACTGAAACTTTATGCAAACTGAGCTGCTGCGGCAGCTTATTTTAATACATCTGATAGGTCTTGTACTGCTACATCAAGTTCATTTTTTCTTTTTAGTGCGATATTTATCGAACGCTCACTTTCTGGTTGGTGTAGCATTGAATTGGGTCCAATTAGAGTGATTCGTAAGGAATTAAGGTGGTGACAGAAAATGAAATTGAATTTTGAGGTTGAATTTTCTAGTGAATTTGAGAATGAACTTTAAGGAAAATTAGGAGAATCTCGCTTTTGAGGCGGAACTCGGGTTTATCCATATTACAGATGAATTTAGGTGTGTAGTTTATGAGTGAATTTTGAGGGTAAATATTTGGAGTCTATTTTGGATGACAATTGAATTTTTAGGGTGAATAGGTGAATTTTATGTTTGAATTTGAGAGTAATGTTTACTAAGTTTCATCTATCAAACATGTAAGATTTGCTAATATTCCTTCAACTACACTCCTTGTGTTATGATTTCTCTGTAAAAGTTCAGATTTCGAAAGAAATGTTTATACGAAAAGACGACGATAAAAAATTCAAACGACCTCCGAAGAGATTGAAGAAGTACTTTCCATGATCTTTTAATCAAGACATTTTATTGAATGCTCTTGAACTATTAAGTAGATTCTTATACATATGTACTATTTGATAAAATAGGAAACGGGCTTCGAACATAAAATTTAATCGAAATAAAATTAGCGCAGTTTGATTCTCTATTTTTAGCAAAAAATTGCTAAATAGAAAACGATTTCGATCACTAAAAGTGTCCATCTTCAGAGTAATTTATTCAAACATAGTATTGTAATCTTAAGCGATGAGGTTTAAATTTTCAAAGTACAGAGAAATCCCAGTATAAAAAACATTCAAGAGACTGTTGTAAAGTTTGTTATAACCGAAGTTTCTTAAATCTAAAATATTCTCAAAAAGTTTATTATAACCGAATGTTTTTTACAAAGGTGGTTTGCTATAGCGGGATTTGAGTGTATTAAACGGTAAACGATATATTTCGCGAATCAATTGGTGCTTTCCAATATTTTAGAGGTTGAGTTACTTCTCTGTTGTGTCTACTTAGTTCCTGTAGTCATATGTTTAAAGATGTGGCTGTCTAACCAATATATAGTATAGGAACTCTTGGCAAATTCTTTCACCGACTTTGCTGTTTATGATGTAAAGGGTTTTCCTGTTCCGATTATTTTTGATCTATATTGATCTTCCGCAATCTCTTTGGATTTAAGTCCTATAATTAATATATTTTCCTCTTCCTATGGGCAATTTCTTTTCAGGAATTGTTTAAGAACTGTCAAAAGCACTGAGGTGTACTCTACAAATATTATTTTGGCAGATTTTGGAATAGAAATAGTAGCTATCGGTCACATATAACCACTAAACTGAAAAGCTAGACAGAAATTGTATTTCAAATGACAAGATGAATTTTCTATTTTTTATATTTTGTGAAGTACTTAAAATTGAAAGTTTCGTAATTTATAAAGGTGCCTTGTACAAATCGTTAAATTAATTATTTTGCCGGATAAAACGTTTTTATACGATACACTGTAAATGTAACCCTTATTTTAATACAGTTTTCTATATGTTCAAAATTCTTATCTCTGTTATAATATTTACGTACAATAATGTTCGACGAAAGGGTTAAAAAATATTACTGAACGATCTTAACTTTTTGTTGATGTCAAAAACATTGATTTTTTTTTATAAGTTTTTTGTCGTCGTTTAATAATAAATTTTTATATCTTTGATACCGCGAAAATGAAAAATGATAAAAGTTTTCGTATTTTTCGCTGCTTAATGTATCTACAACAAAAAAAAAATACAAAAATACAAAATAAAATGTATAAAAAACAGCATCGAAAGAAATATGACAAAACAAAGTATAATAAAGAGTTAGAGTTTCGATTTTTTTTTCTTATCTTTTAACTTAAACATTTTTTTGGTACGGAAAAGACAAGGAGAATATTATACTTTTTGTGTATGTATTTCTGTAGTTTTTCCAATTTTTTTTTTTTTTTTTTTGTATCTACATACAGATCTACACTCGTACAGCAGTGACAAGAAATTAAGTTTGAAAATCGAATGAAAATCAATATTTTTTGTTGTTACACAGCTATACGGAAAGAAATAATATAAAGTTTTTTTGTATAAATGTGTGTGTGTGCTTCTTACAGAATCGAGCTATATACATTTCGTATTCGATAGTAAATTTGTAATCAGAAAAGTTACAAGCCGTGAAATTAACTTCAGATAATTGAAAATTTAATAAAAATAAATTTACAGAACAAAAAATACTTGATTCTATTATTTCGTCAGATTGATAGACTGTATTTTATGCGGTGTGTTGTGGTACACGGTAAAATTTTCTAATCTTGGATGACATTTTATTCGTTCGAACAAGTGCTAAAAGCGACATGATATAAATTATTATATTATTTTGTAACAAACACATAAGCGCATTAATTAACAGCATTATACACTTTCTGCTCTCTCCGGAACAAAAAAAAAAAAAAAAAATTTATGAAATATGTGTTCATTTCAATACATTTTGAAGCACTTTTTATAACGACAAAAAAGCTTTATATGTTTATACAGAAATATATATACTCCACTAAATGACATTAATTACTTTCTATATAAATTAAACAGTATTAATAACGGCAAAGTAAATATTTTTTCCAGTTTTTCAACAGAACGAAAATAAAAAAAAAAAATGGAAAATGAGTTATGGAAATTTCATAAATTTTCTTGTTTTTTTAGTGTACCATGGCACTAAATTTAATTATAATAAATTATAAATTATTTATATTGTATTTATATAATATATAAAAATATTATGTAGCTGTTAGAGGCGGCGGCAGATTATGTGTGTGGATGGATGGTGCTTTATTTTTTTTTGTTATATGTTGCCAAATTTTATGCGTAAATAATGTACATTGGAATATTTTATGTGTACGTACGTTTTTAAGGGACTAACATTATATTTTCCACAACATATTTGAACCTATTGAGGTATACATATAACTAAATGTTTCTGTACAAATAAAAATAGAAACGTAACTTATCCCTAAAGTAAAAAAAACCCACAAAAAATAATTATATTAAAAATTGAAATAAAAAACTTTTTTATTTTTTGTAGTTACAAAATATAAACATTTTTCAAAACATAGATTTTATAAGCCACATTTAGACTGGAAATTGAGAGAGCAAAAAAAAAAAATGTCGAAGAAAATACTAGACTTTTCTGTAGATATGAAACCCAATTAAAAAACTTTAAATTGGTTTGTACAAATAAAAAGTAAATTTTTAGAATAAAAATGGCAACAAATTTTTTTTTCTAAATAGAATACCCAAATTGGATATGTTTATTGAGCGTTTGGTTAAAACTACGGTCTTTTGATTTTTATTTTGGAAATTTTTAAGTGAATTAGTTGTAAAACATTATGTCGCTTGGTTAAACAGATGTTTTAAAATCGTTTAAAACTTAAATTTTAAATTTTGTCCGCGGGCCAATTATAACTTTGATTATATGAACTCTATCTTTGTATGTACTCTTCTCTAGCATCCTAAATTGTATCATAGGAGAGCCATGTTTAGGAATACAAAACTCTAAAGACTTCATTGGTAAAAGTAAAGATATCAAAATTCCAATGGGCCAGAAAATTATTTCATTAGACGTTCGGTTCTTATTTATGGAATCTGGTGCAGGAACTTGTCAAGAATGAGACAAACGATTTGGAAAAAATCTTTTTCTACCGTAATGATATCATCGCAATCTGAGTAGTAAACATTCAATATCTTCTCATGAAATTTAACACGTTTGACCTAACATGAAGTTCACTATTGGCGAAGAAAAAGATGATAAAGCTCTATTTCTAGACTTGGTAATCATGTCAAGCCTCTTCGATGGGCATGAGGAACCAAGTAAGATTGATCGCTGCGGTTCGCTCAGTATTTAAATTACTTTTCATTTTTGGTTTAAAAAGTCAATAAGTTATTCTATTTTGGGTTTGGAGGACGAACATTACCGATATTAATTGTTTAATTAAAAACTGAAATTTATAATTTGTTAGTGGACAACGAGAAATATAAACGACCCTATTTCTGTATAGCTCTGTCTTTCTAAACTTGAGCAAAGTACAGTTCTGTTAAGTAAATCATCTAAACCAGTGGTCTCCATGATTTAATCAGTTTCAAATAAATGAACTAGGACGGTTCTATTAGATATAGGCGCTATTTTGACTGTAAATCATAGCACCTTGAAAGACCGTAGCTTGTCTCCCTACGGTTTCTCCTTGCGCGCATCTTTAGAAAATGTCATTCGAATGTGTTAACCACTTTTATAGCTTTTGTTTCCTTTAAACCTGACATTACCAAACTCAGCAATAGCATGAGCAATACTAAACATAGCATATCGGTTAAACAATTTCAAAATTATTATTTTATTATGTATCAATGTATAAGTGTGTTGTGTACACAAATAAATTATTTATTGTACACAATTTTGTTTGATTAAATTTTTTAATCTATTTTAATTAAATTTATTTTTATTTATTTAATTATTTTAAGTTTAAATTTTATTTAATTAACATTTCTATTTTATTTATTTCTTCACAATTTTAATTTGTTTATATCACCGCGCGATGTGGGCGGCATGTCACCTTATTGAAATTCAAGAGCAGACGGAAGTTAAAAGAAAATAATTTTATTTTGGTTTGTAAGAGACAGTAGTTCATTGGTTTAAATGCCTGTTTTCCCAAATGGTAATGTCAACATTGAGCGGCGTAAAGACGTTGCATTAGTGGTTGGGCATTCATTGCATGATTGTTGAAACGATAGGGATCCGTGAATGTCTACAATTTACAATACATTTCCAATTTTACAATTTAGTTGTGGTTAGTTATAAAGGAAATCATCATGGTATTTCACAACAATAACAACACCACGTTCAAGTTATCCCAGACTTTCACCTCAGGAAAATTTGGGGGATTGGAAAATTTGGGATTATGTACGACCGTTAAAATACATCCCAATCGTTTTACACGAGCGTAAGAACCAATCTCCGGATTGTTTTTATTATGGCATTTTTTCCTCATACTTAAAAATAGGAAACCAACTCAAAAAATGGCCAATCTGTTGGCTGACTCTGGGCCAGTTCTGAACGCGGTTTGATTGTTGAAGTTTTCGTTGCATCAATGAATGCATTGCCTTCCCGTATTTAGGTAAAAACCATTAGCTACAAATTTAAGAAATGGCTAGCAGGACCTCTTATATAGCGATGTAACGAATTACCAGGTCCGCCAATATTTTGACCAAAAGAATTTTTTAATTTTTTTTTTTCATTTTTAACTGGCAACACATTTGTTGACGTGGCGAAAGTTTGGACAAGCGGACGAGGTTCGAAATTGGCCCAGAGGTGCTCAATTGGTCCCTTTACTGTAACGATTTATCGGATCTACCGGCCCACTATAATCTTGACCAGAAAAATAATAATTTTGTTAATTTTTTCAGAGGTAGCCAATGGACTCAAATAACAAATTTTCAGATTCCCGAGGGAATTGATTTAGCTTCCAGAAATTTCAAATATCGAATGGATGTGTAGTTTAGAAATTGTGTTGTCTTGATTTTTGTCTTCTTAATTTACAGGCAATTCAGCTTGGACTTCAAACTTCAGGAACTAATTAGCGTCTTATCATTTTGATTTTGGTTACTGGTGGCATTAATTGTAATTCATTACAGGATAGTGTCCATCACAGATTAAACTTCTATAATCTTAATGGTAGGTTCCGGAACTACTTAATTTATAATAGTAGTTGGAGCTAAACCGTATTTTGAAGTTGTGACTGTGAAACTAATTATGTTAGGTCGCCTCTGAGCTACTGTTTTCTAAGTTTTAAGTGAAATTTAAACTAATAGGAAGAGACTACAGTATTTCATCCTGATATTTGGTTCAGCTTTCCAGGAACATCAAACATGAAATTTATTAACTTTACTAATTATCAACTGCATAGGTGGCTGAAACCGGGTCGAGTCTCTAATACTAACATTCCTTTCCTATCCTTCGGTTTTGTTGTATATAAAAGGGTATTCGGTGGACCTGGCGTATTCCGGGAATTTTGCTTAGACTTGGTCTTAAACCTGTATCAATCAATCAAATTTTCATTTTTATTTATTATTTTTATTTTGATTTTGATTTTGTTTTTTATATTCAGTTTTATTTTTATTTTTATATTTATTTTTATTTTATTTTTAATTTTTATTTTTATTTATTATTTTTATTTTTATCTTATTGTTATTGTTATTTTCATTTTTGGTTTTATTTGTAGTTTTATTTTTAATTTGATTTTCATTTTCATTTTTATTTTTATATTTTTATTTTTATTTTTATTTGTAGTTTTATTTTTATATTTATTTGTAGTTTTATTTTTATTTTTTTTTCATTTTTATTTTTATTTTCATTTTCATTTTCATTTTCATTTTTATTTTTATTTTTATTTTTATTTATTGTTATTCTTATTGTTATTTTAATTTTAAATTTTGTTTTTATTTTGAGTTCTGTTTTAATGTTTATTTTTATTTTTACTTTACAGCTCACCAGACCATATATCTGAAATGACGTTGTCGTCCCTTATACAGGGTGGGCCAACTTGGGCTGACTGATTTAAAATACATATAACTTTCGTGTTTTCAAAATTGTTTATTTAATTTTTTTACAGATTATAAAGAATTTTATAAAATTGTATAAGGTCTTCATACTCAAAGCAAGAACATGTCAAAATTGATCAACTTTAATTTTTTTTTCCGAACGATCTATAGTTACAATACAAAGAAAATACAGTCGGCATTTTATTACTGCCACAGCTACCAGTGCAAACATGATAATAAACATTATAACCCGTTTTGAGGAACGGGGTGCAGTATTTAATGAGCTACGAACAAATGTTAATCGATCTGTTCGCATTGAACAAACTGTTGAGACTGAGCACGAAAGTGTTATCGATAATCCTCCTATGCCTACTCGTCGGCGTGCTACTAAATTGGGCATCTCCAGAATATCACTACGACGTAATTTGAAACTTCATCTGTAGATGCTTCCATACAAAATTCAAGTGGCCCAAGAGTTATGGCCGAGGGATGCCAACTTTTCGATGACCGAATAATTTCAAAAAATTTAAATTTCGCTTAGCCACCTCGTTCGCCAGATTTGTCGGCTCCTGATTTTTTTTTGTTGGGTTTCTTGAAAGAACGGGTTTACGTGAACAAACCACAAAACATTCGGAAACTGAAGCAGAATATTCGGAGAGAAATTGCAAATTTTATTACAAAATATCTCATAAAAGAACTGCCAACAAGAAAATCGAAGTCATTTAAGGAATATCATTTTTCAAACTTGCATTTAAAAAAAAAATTAATAAATTACACTTTCATTAAACAAAACAAATAGCAAATTTAAAAAATAAGAAAGTTATATGTATTTTAAATCAGTCAGTCCAAGTTGGCCCACCCTGTATATAAATCTGCAAATTTATTTTTTAGCAAAGCCGCTTAAATAAAAATGAGCGTATTCGCCCTTCCATCTTCGAACCTCTTTCAATGTTAATATTTTTGTCATCGCTAGCTGATCGTTGTTTTCCATATCTGCTACCGACCGTTGTAGCATGAAGTGGCTTGTCTTATGATAAAAAATTGATGTGTATCTGTGTATCTAGCTACGAATTTCGGGACGCTGCCTCCTTAATATCTAAATTCCAATTTTTTTTTTTAATTACTAATTAATATTTTACTAAATTTGTTAAATTCCTAACTGCCTAAATTTTGTTAATTTAATAAGAAACATAACAAGCAATTAACTTCTCAATGCTTGGTTTTTTAATTTATTAAATTCTACATACTCTTAATTTTGAAACTAGTTTTATTACTAAACACCAACATTCTATAATTTCTAGAATCAATAATTTCGAATTTATTAAATTTCATAATTCTTAGGTTCTCAAAATATTTTAGAATTTTAAAAATAAAAATAAGTTTTCATATATCCAGAATTCTTAACTTTCAAAATTTCTAAATTAATAATAAGTGGTCTTTTCACGAAATTGCCGGCAAGGTTTAATTTTGATGAGAGTTTTTGTTGTTGTTGCGAAAGTAAATTTGAATTAATTTTATATTCAAGCCTTCAGTTGTTTTGAGGCAAAAATTACAGTTTGAGAACAATGGCCACTGAATGGTGAGTTTTACCAATTTGAGGTGGGACGTGTAAGAATTAATGCGTGAAAGTACTGCTTAAATTTACAGTCTCTTACTTATATCATCATCTTTATACATTTTATAATAATATGTCTGTCTCTCGATAACTATGGCACAATGATTAATTTTGGCAAACACGAGATAATCATGAATGATAATGCCAAAAAAAAAACTCGAATAAAACTATTTGTCTATTGGGGCTAAATAACAACAACGAGATGATTTTAGTGATATGACAAAACTTTTCTGACGTCGCCTTTCTTTTTAACTCTTAACTTTTTCTAATTTAATGATGATTAGATTAGGAAATTTTCTTAAGCAAAATGTTTTCTTTACCATACAACTGAAATGGTTTAATTTAAAAATCTCAGTAAAATGAGCTCCAGTATTATGTGAATATACTATTATGTCTTTAACCTCCTTATCTGTACCTATAATAATTCCAAATCGATTTGATATTTTTTAAGAAATATAAAAGACACTTCTTCTTAACATTTCGATTATTTTAAAAACCATAAACAAATCGATTTAATAAAAAAAAAAAAAATTTGCTGTACCATTTGGTTTCGAAAAAATAATAAAAAATAATTCTTTATCGCATTTTCAATTTTAATGATTATGACTCGTTTGACAATAAATAGACGAGGAGCTGAGCGATTTTTCTATTCGCTAACGATTTTTATTTGTTTCGATTTTCATTTTGATTTGCATCCAAAAATCGATTTTGCTGTGTGCTTTTTTGATACGCTTTGTATGATGTTATTCAACATTCTGTAATGAGATTCTGATGAGAGTTCAAAATTTAATATTAAATGTTTTATGCTCCAAATAATAATAATATTATGTTGTTTTATAAATTTATTGGCAAACACCCCCCTCGGAAAGTAGTTGTTATACATAAAAGCTAAGCCAGTAAAATTGAATTCAAATTTGCTGAAATCAAGACAATCTGATAGCTTAAATACGATAATCGTATAAAGTAGAATTTCTAAATCTGTTACATTAACTTTTTCAAAAAGATAATAAACGAATGAAATATTATATTTTTATGTCTACACATATTTAACCATGTTGTTCCGCTCCATATATACTTGCCTTCCCGCGCTTATGGGAATAAGTGAAATCGTTCTCTGGTTTTATTTATATAAATTTACTGTATAGCCTCGTATCTATATATGTATATATGTACCAAAGAAGACGCAGAAACTGTTTTTCGACGTATACAAAATTTATATAATAATAATATTCTAAAGTTAGGAAAATTGTATATAAATAATTTTTCAAACCCTTATGACAGTTTGACATCTGAATATAATTGCTTTTTCATCTTATATACATCTCTGCTTCTTTACACTCTCGATAAATTATTATGTTCATCTCAAAGTGTGATTATAGATATCAATTTTCTGCCCATTTAATGGTTATTTAACTTTGTTCGTTTTAGTTATTTTGATTTTGGTTTATTGGCACACGGTTTAAATGTCTAGTTAACAGGGTTTAGATGAATATTTTGTTTTGTTATCAGAACTTTAAGTTAGTTCAATTACTTAAGATAGCAGCAATTAACCACGATTATACTTAAATCGACTGGGGAATATTTCAACTTAACGTCGTGTGTGGAAATATTTCTAATTTACTGTATACTTAACATAAGCTTCGAAAAGCTCAAAATTTAAAATTGGGTTGCTTCAGAAATCTTAAGGTTTTAAAAGTCCTCAAAACTGAAATTCTTTGAAGGCCAAATTTTAAATTTGTTTTGTAAAGCGCCAGGAGCCGACTGAATTCTTAAACTATGCCCTCACAATTATGCTCTCTTGAATTTTTAATGATTCTAACAAAAATTTCATGATACGAGTATAAGAATAGCTTTTTCCGGAGCACATTTCTGCAAAAATAATTTAACTTTTGACGTCGGTATTAGAACTGAATTTCTAACACATTAGTTCTTGCTAGTGTTGCGACTTAATGTTTTTTGATTTTAAAATGCGTTTAAGAGCTTGCTGAATTTTATACTTCCAAAGCTCCAATAAACTTTAAATTTAGATACTTACCTTGTTTAAAATTGTCTCTTCAAAATATTTTAATCGTTGTACATTAAATAAGTTTTTGTTAGAGATTTGTGTATACAATTCTTTTAGAAAGATGGAACAATGTTTAGAAATGTACCGAAGCTTTAAATGCTTTAAGAACCTCCTGATCCGCTGAAAATAAGGATAAATAAAAAAAAAAACATAAAATCGTTACTAGCGCTAGCCAGCTACCAAAGCGTTTCATAAATAGATGTTCATATACACTCACAGCACTTTAAAGAACAAAGTTTCGTTTAATTGGTCACCTTTTTGCGAACAAGCTTTTCTAAAATTAAAAGAAGGATTGTTAAATCCGCCTATTTTATGGTACCCTGATTTTATAAAGCTCTTTATAGTTACGACGTGGCTTTTGATTATGAAAGTAGGGTGTTGTAGAAAGCCGAAAGTATGCTTTGAAACGATTTCTACCTTACATTTTTGGGCATCAATTCATAAATCACAAACCTCTAATTCGGCTCAAATCTGTCATCTTGTTTAGTTCGTTGTAGAGGAGATATGTGGTTACGAAAATAATAAAGTCTGTAGTTAATATCACATAAACAAAGAAGAACTCGAAGAAAAGCCGGCAATGATGAGAATCTCATTGGATTATGGAGAAAATCAATCCCAGAAAGAAAAGGAAAGCAGAATCATCTCCAGATTGAGCAGGCAAAGCAAACATCAACATCGAGTAATTTATAAACTCCGCGCACAGCAGAGAAAATCAAACTAAAGAGAGAACAAAATAGCATTCACATATTAATATGGTTGATGTCAAAGATTATCCGCTGTCAAAGCTATGATGACACTAATCACAGAGAAAGTTTAGTGGAATACTTATGAAGACAAGTACGAAAGACCAATTAAGATGATGGCTAAAGGATTACACCTAAGAGTTGCAGAGTAAAGATCTAGACATTAAGGATGCTGTAAACAACATCAAGAATAATAGAACTGTAACTGATAATAGCAACAGCGTCTTATCCAAAAACTATTCAAAAAATCCAACACATTCGATCAATTTAAAATATTAAAATCAGAATTGAATCAGTGAGATACTGTGGATGTCTGGCTGGGTGCGTCAAATGCGCTTTTAACCCTCTTTTGAGCATGCGTATTAGATAGGAAATCGATGGCAAAATGCATTAACTGCAAGGAGCAGCCCCAGCAAATTTGCGGTCAATCGACAGATAAATCAGTGACCTTATAAACTGCGATGGAAAGAATCTTATGCACAAACGACTCAAGTTCAGGAGACAAAAATAAAAGATAACGACGACAGCTACATTTTAAGGAAACCTGGCATCATCGATACCTAAAGCGATTAGAAAATAAAAAATAAATTTGAAAACACTGAGAATAGTAATTTGGAACGCGAATGGGCTGATCCAACAAATACCCGAGCTTCAAATATTTTGAAACGGATGAAACGCACTAAATGGTTAGAATTCTCAGTTGTGATTTCAAGCCGTAAAGACATAATAGTTTTAATTTAATACAAAATAGAAATACACCTTTTTGTTCGAATTTTATTGGTGCAATAATTAATTATAATTTTACATAAAACATTGATAAATTTGTTATTTTCCTACCTTGTGGAAATTTGTCAAAAACTTAAAAACAGTACTGTGAAATCATTGATTAATGTTTTACTGTAATAGTGTCTGTTTTTAAAATAAAAAGTTTTTTTTTTTTATAATCCCTTATATAAAACGTGGTACAGACAATTCAGCTGCTGTGTAGAGGTTATTTGAGATGTGATAACTGTGATTGCCTGTTTCATTCTGGTTGTAAGAAGCTGTTTGGTGCTAATTTAGTGACTATAGCCTCCGTTTCCACTTGGTACTGTTGCGTGGATTGTATAAATGTGTGCTGTGTTGTTACTAAGAAAGCTGATCAGTTTATGGATTTAGAAATTGAACTTACTTCTCTGTCATCGTGCGGTGTATCTGACATAAATGGGATTAAATCTGCATTAGATAAACTTACTACAGTTGTGCTCGAAGTACATAAATCGCAAACATTTTTGGCTAATAAATATGATGAAACTCAAAAACAATTTGAACAAATTATTGATGATAGTAAAAAATTGACCTGTGGCGGTTCACGCATTCACACATGCGTCCGCCGCCACACGGTCAGAACAAAAACACAGAAACGCAAACGGAAACACCAATACAAAAACGGACAACTGAACTACTGTCTCTTCCAGACAACGACGGACAAGACAAAATAAAATAAAAATAAAAATTCAGTCTCGTATAAATCTTCAAAACAGCAACACGTTGCTCTGTGTGTTGGCCGCCCAACCACATTTTGTCGTCCCAAAATAGTGGTGTGAAACAAAAAGAAGTTTTGTAATAAATTAAAATAATTTTATATTCATAATAAATTGTTTTAACATTATGTATGTAAATGTATAGCTTCTAAAGACCGTTAGGATCAATAAACTGGAAGCTGAAAACCAAATTATCGGTAAACGATTGCGTGATCTTAGCATTTATAATGGTGTAACTAGTAATAATGACATAGTCATTATTAGAGTGTAAAAGAAAGAAGAAATCTATTAACCCCGAACTGATTTGGGCCTATCTGAAGGAAGTAATGTTTTTATTCGTGAATTATGTAGTTCCTAGATCTAAAATGGGACTATTCAACGAGTGCCAAAAATTTAAATTTGACAACAAATGGAAGTATTACTGGTATAAAGATAACACAATTTTTTTTGAAAATGGATGACAACTTGAATAATTACTTTGATTTAGATAAGCTTAAATTAAGTGTCATTTCTAGCAAGTAGTTTTATTAAGCTTTCAATATTATTTTTTGTTCTTTTCTAGATTATAGAAGTTTCAATTTTTTTAATATTTAATAGTGAAATTTATTTTATTCAACAAAATAATCTAATTTTTGTGTTGTTTATCAACATTTTATATTGTTTACATATTAATCTTATTATTATTATTATTATTTTGGTGTTTTTGACATTTTGTTTATTTTTTTGCCATTTTTACCTTCAGGGGTTGTATTATTTTTTAGAGTACATTTTTTTACTGTAACGACCATAATTTTTGGTTAGAATAATAATTTCAGTAATTTTCATTATATTTTGATTTTATGTAACAGCTACAACATTTCAGATAATTTATGGTTAATACTTTAATGGATTCAAGCTAAATTTTTAATTTCACAATTTTTCATCAGAACATTCGTAGTTTACGTGAGAATTTTGATAAATTTATTTCTATTGTAATTTAAATGGTTTTATTGATCTTCCTTCGATTATATTTCAATCTGAGATATGGATTTATGATTACAAATTAAGTTTTTAAATATCCCTAATTATACGAATTTTGGGTGTTTCAATAATAACTATAGGGCGGGTGGTGCATGTGTTTTTTATAATAACAGACTAAATTGTTCGTGTAAGTCCGTTTCATTAAATTCGGCGGACGTAATTAAATTATCGTTATTTATTTATAGTGTGAACTATGTTTTTATTTATGTATATCGTTTGCAATTCGTTCCAGTTTCAATTTTTGTTAGTGAATTTTCTGATTTTATTAAGAATATTAGAAACAAAAATGTTAATATTGTGGGAGATTTTAATATAGATATTCTAAATTTTCCTCCTTCGAGTAGGGTTGTTAATTATGTTGATAAAATTATGTCTAGTGATTCAGTAATTCTTACTGATTGTTAATCCATTGCTGATGATTTTGGTTTGTATTTTTCTAATATTGTGTCTCACCTAAGAACAACCAATTGTTTGTTTAATAATATAGAATATTTTTTCATAATCATAGTGAACTCATCATCTCAGAAAATTTTTTTATTAATCCTGTGGACGGTACTGAAATTGTTGGTATAATTAATGGTTTAAAATCTAGTAATAGTATAGATATTCTTGGTATAAGTTCCAATATGCTCAAAACTAAAACAGAAATTATATCGCCAATTTTGGTGTCTGAAAACCGCAGTTGTAATTCCGTTATTTAAAAAGGGTGATAAACTGCTTAAGGATAATTATCGTCCTATATCTTTACAGCCCATTATTATGAAAATTCTGGAAAAGGCGTTAACATTTCGGGTAGATTCGGCCTTCTTTTCTAAATATAATATTTTAAATAATTGTCAATATGGTATTAGGTCTGGAAAAAAAACTGAGTCAGCTTTAATTGATTTTTTGAATGAAGTTCATATTAATTTAAATGGGAAAAGTGTGTTGTTGCTGTTTTTAATGATATTAAGAGGGCTTTTGATATGGTAGATCACTATTTACTTTTAAGGAAACTTTACAATTGTGGTTTTTCGTAACAGGTTTTTTAAAGTAAAAATTGATAATTCGGTTAGCATGCCGTTCAATGCAGACTTTGGAATTCCACAAGGTTCGGTCCTCGGTCCTGTGTTATTTTTAGTTTATATAAATTCTATCTATAATTTGGATTTGAAAAGCAGAATTATTGCTTTTGCTGATGATATGGTATTGAGTTATTATGGTTGAAGTACTTCTGAAATATACAACCGTATTAATTCTGATATGAATACATTGCGGTCTTCGTTTGATGATCATTGCATGACTTTAAGTGAGAAAACTAAAATTATGTTTTTAAGGTTGGCTGGCGATCCATATTCGAGTTATGTTCCAGAGATTGTTTGTCATATGAGGAATTGTAATTTAGTGAATTGTAGCAATCTTTGCATTCCAATTGAACCTGTTTATAATTTTAAGTATCTAGGTTTGCATCTGGATGCTAAATTAAATTGGAAAATTCATTTTCAAAAGGTTAAAGAGCAATTAAATTTTTCTTTACGTGCCATGTACTTACTGCGTCAGTTTTGTCCATCTGCCGTTTTATTAAATTTTTATTGCATGTTTTGATTACCTTGTTGGGGTGGGGATTATATGAATATATTGGAACCTTTATACATTTTGCAAAAATACATTGTTCAGATTATGTTTTTTAAGAGTCATCGCGATCGTTCTTGGCCAATTTTTATGGCTTGTGAAATTTTACCTTTGCAACACCTACAGTCCGAACCAAAATTATTTGTACCTGCTAAATTTTTGAAGTAACGTAACGCAAACAACTTTAAAAATAATATAAATAATAAACTTTTTGAAAACATTAATTTTAATTCAATAAATTCAATTACCCTGCTTTACATTTCTATCAAAATTTTTTTTAAATTTTAGTCCTAGGAGAAGTTACAGGTAATTTTCCTGTTTGAAATTTTCCTGTTTCCTGTTCTCCTACTTTAGGCCAAAATTATTTGTACCCACAAATTTGTTCTCAATATTATTTTTGCAATTTGGAAAAAATCAAAATAAAATAGTAAATCAAATAAATTTAAGATTATTTTTTGCTAATTAAATAATAATATAGTCACTCGTATTTTGTATGCATATGGTCAGTTTTTGTTTAGCCTCTATAAGATCTAGCAAGGGGTTCAAAAGTTTGTTGTTGACATCACCTAGAATTTTATCCCGCTCAGTTTTCTGGGCACCCTGCTACACATTTTTGATATTTTTAGATCATGAATATCTTACACTTTAATTTAAACCTCCGCAAGTTTAAATCGAAACCCTGCCCTGGCCAATACAAATAATTATATTTAAGATTTTTGTAGAATTTCGTGGCAATAACTTTTCTTATGTATGGGAGCATTATTGTACTGCAATATACTGTTTATTTTTTTTATTTATTTATTTATCAATTAGCCAATGCTGTTTAAACCTAATGTTTTTGTACAACATGAATATATACAATAATTAAAGTAGAGAATAACAGACAAAATTTAAAATTAACACAAAGAATAAAACAAAATATACAAAGATAATATATATACAAAATATATACATAAACATATATACATTATATACATACTATTTACACCAATCAATCAAAAATTTAGATTACCTTGTACCAATTTTAACATTAATCCTTTAAAAATATTCAAAGAACCAATATTCTATAGTTCCAGTGGTAGGCTGTTCCAAATGACAATCATGTTCACCAAACAGGAGTTATTGTAAACCTTTGTCCTATTGATAGGCAAGTTGACATTTCTTGTTCGCAACGATGTAGAAAAATCTAACTTCTCATGTAAATACAATGGTTTACCCGTTTTAATAATACAGAAAATAAAAGCCGCAGCTCTATAACGATAAAATTCAAACAAGTCACATCCAATAATAGAAACCCTAAATTCAGAGACATGGTCAAACTTCCTAAGGTCATAAACATATCGAATGCAGTTATTAAACGTAACCTCAAGTAAACGCCTAGAAGTACTATCACAGTTATTAAATATTACATCACAATATGTGAAAATTGGTATAATCAGACTTTTAACAAGATATATGCGTAAATTCACTGGACAAAACTTTTTTATTAACCTAAGCGAGTATAGACAATAATTAACACGCTGGCATAGGGATTTTATATGATCAATCCAAGTGAGTTTAGGGTTCAATATTAGTCCCAAGTTATTAACTGTAGGCACAAATGAGATAATATCATTGTCTAAATAAATCAGAGGTGCTATATTATGAGAATTATTTGTAGAAAGCAATAATGCTTTACTTTTAGTGGGATTAATAGCAAGTGAATTATTCTTGGCCCATAAGGAAACATTTTTAAGATCTGCATTAAGTCGCATGACAATCTCATCCAACTCTGAAAAATCGCCACCAATATACAATTGCAAATTATCAGCATAAAGATGAAATCGACAATTCCGAATATGCCCAAGCAGATCATTAATATAAATGGAGAAAAGCAAAGGCCCCAAAATAGAACCCTGAGGCACCCCGGCAAATACTCCTCGAATACTCGATTGAGCTTCTCCATGCTTTACGAAATGTTTGCGGTCGCTCAAATAAGAATGAAGCAACATAACAGCAGAATTCGAAAATGTATAATACAAATGTAACTTTTGAAGGAAGTGGATATGGTTAACACAATCAAAAGCTTTAGAAAAGTCTAAAAGGACTAAAATACCAAATGAATGGCCCTTGTCAAGAATAGTTGATAGATCATCAACTATATGCACCAGTGCAGTGGTAGTGCTATGACCAGGTTTGTATCCTGATTGAAATTTGCTTAGAAAATCAAACCGGATAAGGTGTTCGGTAATTTGGAGTTGAATAATTTTCTCTAGTACCTTTGATAACGCCGGTAAAATACTTATCGGACGAATATCACCAATACCAGAAACCACATCCTTTTTAGGCAGGGGAATGATAGAAGCAACCTTCCACAAATCAGGAAACACCGATTTCGTTAAACATTGGTTAATAATAAATGTGATATGAGGTAGAAATAATTCAATAAACAATTTAAGTACTTTAAAGTTTATATTATCATATGCCATTAGATCCGATTTAACAGCACGAATCGCATTCAGCACCATAAGCTCATCGACACAATCAAATACAAACGCGTTGCTTACCGAACTAATAAAATTAGAATTAGGTAAAGGTAAAACACCAACAGAATCACTAAACTTACAAATTCCATTCAAAATTTCTTCGGCAGAAAACATAATGATTGCCTCATTTGATGTACCTAAAACTCCAAGCTTTTTAAATTGACCCACGTTCTTTTAGAATTGTATACATTCCCAAAATAGAATGAATGCTTAGCGTCATTAATGCATTTGTTGGTTTTATTTCTATAGTACTTAAAGGAAGCCAAATCATGCTCCAATCCATATTTTTTATATTTTTTATAAACCAAATACTGTTCACCACGATATAACTTTAAAAGGGAAGATTATGAAGAACTGTTCAACAACATGGTGCGATGTCTCATCATTGGCGGTGACTTCGTTGCAAAAAACATCTCTGGGGTTCCACAGTTATAACACCAAAAGGAAGAGCTGTTCTAAGCAGGAAAAATATTTAAATGCGATTTTCATTCTGGAGGCTCACCAACTTACTGGCCAATAGATTTAAACAAAACACCGGTTCTTATAGATTTTTTTATGTAACAAAATTTATGTGATAACTATATTCACATGGAAAATAATCAAGACCTTACTTCAGATCACTCTCCTATTAATATGGTTCATCAACATCAATTTTCAAGTACTAATGAGGAATACCATACACTTCGAGGAAGCAGAAAGGCTAATAGAAAATTTACAACAAGCTACGTGCCAAAGTATCCTCTTGAAGTAAGGGAGCTTGAGGCAAAGAAACGAAAATCAAGAAGTCTTGGCAAAAAACTGAAATTTCTCATCAGAACAGTTAAGCATAAAACATAAAGACCAACCATTTCGATGGCACCCATTAGAAATGATGATGGAAGATGGGATCGAGGCAGTAAACGAAAAGCTGATGTATAACCCGAGGCGATCTAAAAGAGGAAGTAACTAGAGATACTAACTAATAAAGCAATACTCAAGCTTCTACATTCTAGTTAATGCTGTGTTTAGACTGAGATATTTGGTGCTGAAGAGAATAAAGCTCTATTCCCGTCCACCAGTTTGATTTCAGAGCAAACCGTCTTGACTGTAGAAATGTTCATAGAATCACATATATTATAAAATGTAGATTGTAAACGAAACAGATTTCTGGATGTAGAGCAAGAAGGTTGTAGAATAATATATTAGAAGGTATAAATAAACTTCGAACATTGATTAATATAGTCAGCAACTGGATAAAAAAATGGAGAAACAAACTCAGTGAAACCAAATCTGTGAATTTTACTAGTATTACCAATTTTAACGGAATTCCACTCATAATCAATACTAAACAAGATACTTATGCGAATACGGCGAAATAGTTAAAATGTAAAGAACATGTCAAATAGAAAAAGGAGGAGTTGAATATGAAACGTAGGAAAATGTACCGGTATATTTTGAAACCAGTATGGCCCTACGGTGTAGAGCTGTGGGTTCTGTACCAAGAAAATAGATGTCAAGATAATACAGACATTGCAACAAAAAGGACTGCAGAACATTGTAAATGCCCCGTGGTATATTAGAAATTAAGACCTCCATTTACTTGTAAAAATCGCCAAATTTTACATATCTACAATTTATTTACACGTTAAAAAAAAGCTTCGAGTTCTAACCAGCATTAAATTGCAAACAAACAAAAAAATGTATAAAAATCCCATTAATATTCAACAATCCCCCCCAGTACTATATAATACCCGCTTCACTCATCACCTATTTGGTCTACCGTCCGAATATAAACATTTTCATTCGATTTCGCATATTTTTTTTACGTATGTACCTACGTACGAGTGTTATATATCGACAAAAAAAAAAAAACTTTTGCAAAAAACAAATTGGTGTGTTGTTTATTTAAATCCGTGCATGAACTGAATAGATTAAAAGCCTTGCATAAATTGAACATACACACATGTTGGATATGTTTTATAAATTTCGTAAATGCTGAATTTTTGGACGAAACATTTTCGAAAATCACATACATATGTTGTTGTTGTTTATTTTAATTAAAAATTAATTTTGAATTTAATTTAAATGTTGTACGGTGTAAATCCTTATCGATTGTATTTAGCACGCGCTCACATAAAGATTATAAGATATACGGTCCTATATATACATCGTATTTAATCATAAGTTATTACATTCTTTATATATGCTAATAAAATAAACGGACAATCTAGCAAATCATTCCAGCATACCTAATATCCAGCATCAATTTATTCGCTTAAAATATATACGATATCGCAAGCATGTACATATGTATACATTATAAATGTAAATAAAAAGCGAGGTTAGATGTACAAGGAAAAAAAAATTACAAGTAATTTCTTTTGATTACTAACGGTTCGTTAATTCTTACATCAGAATAAAAAAAAAAATAAAAGTAATATTTCTGTTTAGTTTTTCCTTTGTGCATACACATTTTCTTCAAAGCAAGTGGAAAATAGAAACAAAAAAAAGACGACGTCGGGAAAAGATTTTATTATCTCGTTTAAAATTTTATGCGCTCGTCGTCATGATTTTCCAAAAACAACAGCAAACATGGTAAAGTGGAAAGATTTTTTTTTTTCATTTAACTATTTTATTTCACGGTAGTGATTATTGTCTAATTATGATACTTTTACGTCTTCCGTTTAATTTTTATTTTTTGTGCTTTTATGCTTAGTAAATACCATATATATAAACGAATACATATTTAACTAAACATGTTCAAAACCATTTTAAAGTGTTCTTGTAAAAATTCTAGTAATCAGTCATTTTTAATTTTTTTACATCTCCACTGACTGTCAGTTTTAATTAAATAATTACAATAAAATAGAGAAAAGATTCGTTTAGTGTTGAGATTGGAAGTAGTATGTATATGTATGTATGTACATATATAAAATACCCCGAAGATAATTTTAAGTTTGCTGCTGCTGTGCATTTTAATTGTACAAAGTAGAAATTAAATTTTCGCTATGGTATTGTGTTTTTCAACACTTTGTTTGATGCGAGAAATAAAACTTCCGTTTCTAGAAAACAAAAAAAAATAATAGTGAACGTTATTTATCACACCTTTTGTTTGTTATATTCGTTGCTTTTTGTTTTCGTATTAAATATTTAATTAAAAATATTAATTTACGTAGGTTACGTAGTATATAATTTTAAATTTAAGCTTGACTAATAATTTTTCCGTTTTCCGTCATTTTGTGGCAAACTATTCGCAACGATACTTTTATTATATGGAAATAAACAAGATCGAGTGGTTTCATGGTTCCGTTATGTTGTTTATACAAAATTACAAACACATTTTCAATTGACGTAAAATTCTGTTAAAACCAATTTTCCCTTGTGCTAAAGTGTGTGTGTGTGTGTGTAAACGAAAATGTCAATTAAATATTAATGGTAAAATGAAAAATAATTTTTTTATTATTAAATCAACAGTCGTATACATACTTATATGTACGTGTAGATATTAAAAAAATCATTCGTTGGATGTGCTCGTTTAAATACATATATACAAATAAAATAAGTACTCGTATGTAATGTCTACCTTTGTTTTTTAGTAAGACGCTTAGATGTGATATCACCCCTGATACATTACAAAATAAATTGCATATATATATACAAAGACGAAACAAATACATAATTTATTGTTATAACATTCTTTTGTTGCATATTACCAGAAGGCGAACACAAAAAAACTTCATCTGATTTTCTCATTTTTCTACTAACTGTGAGCTTTTCAATTTTGACTGAAAATTATTTTAACAGAAATATGCTTGAATTTCAATTTAAATAATTTATTGTCATACTCATATTTATGACAATTAAGAAAGGATACAGTCGAGAGTAGGTTTTTATGCATAAGAATTGGTTTAACACGAAATTGTTTAATTAAAGCTTGGATTTATTATAGAAACAATGAGTTATTTACTAGGCGTAAAATGTTTCCCCATGATTATAAATTATTGTCACTAATGCTAAAAATTAAATAATTTTGCTTACACTGTTACTGTATCTAACGATTATACAACAATATGCAATGATCATTATGAATATGTCAAAAATGCAGACGTTACTACTAAAAAAAAAAAAAAAATTTATGTCATATGTATTTTCACCAGAACACAACAGAACATAAAAAATTATGATTTTCTCCGTACAAAGCACAAAATGACATTGACAATTACATTGAAATATTAACAATAATATTTATGGATTTAAACGATGGAATTATCTTAACACAAAAATTTCATTATATTATATAAATTTCAAATCTCTAAACATCTATTGTTTAAATTTATTGATTAGATTAATTATTTAACCCCAAATCTCGTATACAAAACCACCAATGTATAATACATACATTGTTTCGTGGACCCATGAACTCTTAATTTTAAATAATTCATTATCATACAAATAATAAAGCCATATAGACAAATCCACCCAATTTTATCAATTCGATATCCGTAAAACATTTTTTTTTTTTTTGTGTATTGTTGTCAATTTTGGGGATTCGCGAAAATTTCATTTATATTAATTTATTTATTGGATATATGTATGTACATAGTTTATTTTTTGTTGGGGAGGCTTTATCAATTTGTATTGCGATGTGTATTTTTAAATATTGCAGGTCATATCGCAACGCCTGTAAACAAAATCATAACTTTTTTGTTTTTGTATGTCTAATAATTAACATCGACAATGTTGATAATATGATAAATTATGATAAGCATGTGTAATAAATAGCATAGCGTGGTAGGTATAATATCACTGGTTTCACATATATGTACAACATACCTGTATTAATCATCTCCTGTTTTTCACCTAATACTTCATACTCACTTTTAAGTAGAATCAATGCTAAATTTAAAATGATTTATTTACAGCAATTTGCCAAAATGAAGAATATTTAAATGTAAAATTCTAATGCTTTTCAATTAACAGTATAATATCAAAAATAACATGTTGTTTTAAATTGGGGGACTTAAATTGCTATTTTCGATTTTACCATACTGAAACATTTGCTTTCTATATAATAGATTGGATCAAGGCTTAATGGTTTATCTTCATAGATAAAACGATTTAATATTTTAGCCAAATCGTACTGGCAAATGTTGATACATAATTAAACATTGTTGATGCATAATACACAGGTATCAAAAACTTCTTCTTGCATGCTGCAATGCAACATTTAAGACCTTAGCGACAAGTTTATGTATAGTTGTCCACATTAATAGCGTTTTTCAAAATATGTCGAAATATTTTAAGCTTCCACAAGACCACTTTGTGGTTAACAAGATCAAAAGCTTTCGTTAAATCAAGAAATGTGGTTGACACTTATTTTATATCTTAAGTTAAATTTAACCAAGCAGCTAATGTATTTCAAATATTTTGGTGAATGTGGTCGGAATTGAATTCGGCGGAATATTTGTAATATTGGACAACGGATGGAACCGGCAATAGATGTTTTATTAATTTTGCAATATAGTATATTATGGTACTCTGCCCACACAGTTAAGGTCACTGGCAGAGTTAGATTTTAAGTTATTTGTAATATATTTTATCTCTTAATGATTCGTTTTATCAAGTGTAAATCGTTCAATTATAAGATGTTTAGTAGTTTACTTTGGGAATTTTATTTGATTTTTTTTTTTTTTTTAATTTTTTTAAAACTCAAATTACATTTAAGAACCTGAAAATAATAACAATCAGGATATAAATTAAATTACTTTCACGTTTGATAAGATTTACTATTTAAACCGCCTAAAACGATATCAAATAATGTTCCGTACAGACAAAGAAATAGAGGGAATTTGGTAAAAAAGTTAGGTCTAATATTTCGTGTTGTAACCTATTCTTGAAATGACACTTTGCATCCTTCTTTTATTTGAGAAACCCAACTTCCGAGTTATTTCGGGGGGAATTTTTGGCCACAATTCCTCCACAATGAGCCGTTTTAATTGTTCCCTGCCACTAATTTGGTGTTCATTGACCTTTCGCTCCAAATTATGGCATAAATTTTCAATAAGGTTGAGATCATGAGTGTGAAGTTTATGCTAAAAAAAAATAACAAAAAAATACACTGTTAAATTAGCTATTTTCCAATTGGAATTTAAATTATATGAAAAATTAAATTTTTTGTAATTTTGGATTTTTAGTACCACCAAACGGACTTTTTTCATCAGAAAACAGGTTCTTTTCATCTTTTTCAGATATCTGGACCATCTGTTTATATCGTTAACCAAAAGCATCCAATTGTGTTGAACATTACTATATTTCAGATAATTTAAAAGTTGAATGAATTTTGATAGTTTAAATAATTATTTAGTGCCGATCCTAGAAATGTCCCAAAGGTCCCGCACATTTCTTAAAATAGCTAAGCCATATAGCGGTCAATGTCACCAAGCCGATCCAATTATGATGAACTATAATATATTTCAAATTTGTTAGAATTTTTAATAATTTTTCATTATTTTAAAAGTTTTATATCGCCGATCGCAGAGATGTCCACAAGGTCTTGCCTATATTTTCCGATAATTTGGTCATGTGCCAGTCTACGTGGTCAACCTTATCCAATTGTGATGAACTATACTATACTTCACAGAATTTAGAATTTTTAATAATTTTATTTGGTTTAAAAATTGTATCTACAATTACAGAGATGTCCACAAGGTCTTGCCTATATTTTCGGCTGACTTGGCCATATGCCAGTCTACGTGGTCAATCTTATTTAATTGTGACGAACTATACTATACTTCACAGAATTTCGAATTTTTAATAATTTTAATGGTTTCAAAAATTGTTGTATCTCATTCGCGAGGAGTTTGTCCTAAATTTGTCCTAAAGACAACAACAACATTTTAGGACAAGTTTAGGAAAAACTTCATACGACTATATACTACTAAGAAGTTTGTCCTAGATCCCAAAACTATGTATTAGTATTAGCGAACATAATGAAGTTTTGTAAGGAAAAACAAGAAAACATTCAGGCGGATTTTTTTTTTTGAGATTGATGTAATTATTAAGCTTCAAAATAATAAATAAATAAATGTAAAGTTAAAAATCAAAATTTTCATGAATTTTTTTTCGATATTTCTAAGAGGTTTACGGCTGAAATGTACATTTTCACATTGAACTAGATCCATTCTATCCAAAACATATCACATTTCCGGAAAATGTTGGGGAAAAGTATGTTAGGATTCCACTTTTACTTGATAGTAGGTTTAAATCAAAAATCAAAATTTTCATGAAGTTTCTTTCGATATTTCTAAGAGGTTACTACGGCTGAAATGGACATTTTCATATTGAACTAGAACCATTCTATCCAAAACATATCACATTTCCGGAAAATGTTGGGGAAAAGTATATTAGGATTCCACTTTTACTTGCTTAGTACGTTTAAATCAAAAATCAAAATATTCATGAATTTTCTTTCGATATTTCTAAGAGGTTACTACGGCTGAAATAGACATTTTCACATTGAACTAGAATAATTGTATCCAAAACATATCACATTTCCGGAAAATGTTGGGGAAAAGTATGTTAGGATCCACTTTTACTTGCTTAGTACGTTTAAATCAAAAATCAAAATTTTAAAATTTTTTTTTTTCGATATTTCTAAGAGGTTACTACGGCTGAAATGGACATTTTCACATTGAACTAGAACCATTATATCCAAAACATATCACATTTCCGGAATCCTAATATACTTTTCCCCAACATTTTCCGGAAATGTGATATGTTTTGGATAGAATGGATCTAGTTCAGTTATAAAATATATATGAATGTAAAATATTTCAAATATATAAAATTTTTTTATTACAATGTATAATTTTCGCCTATAATTCTCACATCAACATTTGTTGTTGTTGGTTTAGGACAGTTTAGGACAAACTTCTCATACGTTGTATCTCCTATTACAGAGATGTCTACAAGGTGTGGCTTATATTTTTGGATAACTTGACCATATGCCAGTCTACGTGGGCAATCTTATCCAATTGTGATGAACTATACTATACTTCACAGAATTTCCAATTTTTAATAATTTTATTGGTTTTAAAAATTGTTGTATCTCCGATCACAGAAATGTCCACAATTTTGATTGATCAGAGATACAACAATTTATAAAACCAATAAAATTATAAAAAATTCGAAATTCTGTAAAGTATGTATAGTATAGTTCATCACAATTGGATAAGATTGACCACGTAGACTGGCATATGGTCAAGTTATCCAAAAATATAGGCCAGACCTTGTAGACAACTCTGTAATCGGAGAAACAACAATTTTTGAAACCATAAAAATTATTAAAAATTCGAAATTCTGTGAAGTATAGTATAGTTCATCACAATTAAATAAGATTGACCACGTAGACTGGCATATGGCCAAGTTATCCGAAAATAAAGGCAAGACCTTTTGGACATCTCTGCGATCGGAGATACAATAATTTATAAAACAAATAAAATTATTAAAAATTCTAAACTCTGTGAAGTATAGTATAGTTCATCACAATTGGATAAGGTTGACCACGTAGACTGGAAAATGGCCAAGTTATCCGAAAATATAGGCC
Organism: Tipula vernalis; assembly: GCA_958295665.1. NCBI lineage: Eukaryota > Metazoa > Arthropoda > Insecta > Diptera > Tipulidae > Tipula > Tipula vernalis. The sequence goes on from OY282558.1 coordinate 6,055,787, forward strand.
AGACCTTGTGGACATCTCTGTGATCGGAGATACAACAATTTTTAAAACCAAATAAAATTATTAAAAATTCTAAATTCTGGGAAGTATAGTATAGTTCATTACTATTGAATAGGATTGACCACGTAGACTGGCATATGGTCAAGTTATCCAAAAATATAGACAAGACCTTGTGGACATATCTGGGATCGGAGATACAATTTTTAAAACAATAAAATTATTAAAAATTCTAAATGCTGTGAAGTATAGTATAGTTCATCACAATTCGATAAGTTGACCACGTAGACTGACATATGGCCAAGTTATCCGAAAGTATAAGTTAGACCTTGTGGACATCTCTGTGATAGGAAATACAACAATTTTTAAAATAATGGAAAATTATTCAAAATTCGAAATTCTGTGAAGTATAGTATAGTTCATCACAATTGGATAAGGTTGACCACGTAGACTGACATATGGCCAAGTTATCCGAAAATATAGGCAAGACCTTGTGGACATCTCTGTGTTCGGAGATACAACAATTTTTATAACCAAATAAAATTATTAAAAATTCTAAATTCTTGGAAGTATAGTATAGTTCATCACAATTGAATTAGATTAACCACGTAGACTGGCTTATGGTCAAGTTATCTAAAAATATAGACAAGACCTAGTGGACATTTCTGTGTTCTTAGATACAATTTTTAAAACAATAAAATTATTAAAAATACTAAATTTTGTGAAGTATAGTATAGTTCATCACAATTGGATAAGGTTGACAACGTAGACTGACATATGGCCAAGTTATCCGAAAGTATAGGCCAGACCTTGTGGACATCTCTGCGATCGGAAATACAACAATTTTTAAAATAATGGAAAATTATTCAAAATTCGAAATTCTGTGAAGTATAGTATAGTTCATCACAATTTAATAAGGTTAACCACTTAGACTCACATATGGCCAAGTTATCCGAAAATATAGGCAAGACCTTGTGGACATCTCTGCGATCGGAAATAGAACAATTTATAAAATCAAAAAAATTATTAAAAATTTTAAATTCTGTGAAGTATAGTATAGTTCATCACAATTGAATAAGGTTAACTACGTAGACTGACATATGGCCAAGTTATTCGAAAATATAAGCCAGACCTTGTGGACATCTCTGCGATCGGAGATACAACAATTTATGTAACAAATAAAATTATTAAAAATTTTAAACTCTTTGAAGTATAGTATAGCTCATAACAATTGGGTGAGATTAACCACGTAGACCGGCAAATGGCCAAGTTATCTAAAAATATAGGCAAGACCTTTTCGACGTCTCTGTGATCGGAGATACAACCATTTTTGAAACCAATAAAAATATTAAAAATTCTAAATGCTGTGAAGTATAGTATAGTTCATCACAATTATATAAGACTGACTAAGTAGACTGGCATATGGTCAAGTTATCCGAAAATATAGGCCAGACCTTGTGGACATCTCTTTGATCGGAGATACAACAATTTTTAAAACCAATAAAATTATTAAAAATTCTAAATTCTGGGAAGTATAGCATAGTTCATCACAATTGGATAATGTTGACCACGTAGACTGACATATGTCCAAGTTATCTGAAAATATAGGCCAGACCTTGTGGAGATCTCTGCGATCGGAGATACAACAATTTTTAAAATCAATAAAATTATTAAAAGTTCTTAATTCTGTGAAGTATAGCATAGTTCATCACATTTGGATAAGGTTGACCACGTAGACTAGCAAATGGCCAAGTTATCCGAAACTATGGGCAAAACCTTGTGAACAGCGATATAAAACTTTTCAAATAATGTAAAATTATTAAAAAATCCAAAAACTTTGAAATATCTTATAGTTTATCATAATTGGATTGGCTTTGTGACATTGACCGCTATATGGCCTAGCTTTTTTAAGAAATGTGCGGGTTTTTCGGGACATTTCCAGGATCGGCGCTAAATAATTATTTAAACTATCAAAATTCAGTAAACTTTCAAATTATCTGAAAAATAGTAATGTTCAACACAATTGGATGCTTTTGGTTAACGATATAAACAGATGGTCCAGCTATCTGAAAAGGATGAAAAGAACCTGTTTGGTGGTATGAAAAACCCAAAATTACAAAAAATTTAAATTTTCATATAATTTAAATTCCAATTGGAAAATAGCTAATTTAACAGTGTAATTTTTTGTTATTATTTTTAGCATAAACTTCACACTCATTTGAGATCTGGTGGCTGGGGAGGATGAGGAAGTATTCACATTGGACATTTTCACATTGAACTAGAACCATTATATCCAAAACATATCACATTTCCGGAATCCTAATATACTTTTCCCCAACATTTTCCGGAAATGTGATATGTTTTGGATAGAATGGATCTAGTTCAGTTATAAAATATATATTAATGTAAAATATTTCAAATATATAAAATTTTTTTATTACAATGTATAATTTTCGCCTATAATTCTCACATCAACATTTGTTGTTGTTGGTTTAGGACAGTTTAGGACAAACTTCTCATACGTTGTATCTCCTATTACAGAGATGTCTACAAGGTGTGGCTTATATTTTTGGATAACTTGACCATATGCCAGTCTACGTGGGCAATCTTATCCAATTGTGATGAACTATACTATACTTCACAGAATTTCCAATTTTTAATAATTTTATTGGTTTTAAAAATTGTTGTATCTCCGATCACAGAAATGTCCACAATTTTGATTGATCAGAGATACAACAATTTATAAAACCAATAAAATTATAAAAAATTCGAAATTCTGTAAAGTATGTATAGTATAGTTCATCACAATTGGATAAGATTGACCACGTAGACTGGCATATGGTCAAGTTATCCAAAAATATAGGCCAGACCTTGTAGACAACTCTGTAATCGGAGAAACAACAATTTTTGAAACCATAAAAATTATTAAAAATTCGAAATTCTGTGAAGTATAGTATAGTTCATCACAATTAAATAAGATTGACCACGTAGACTGGCATATGGCCAAGTTATCCGAAAATAAAGGCAAGACCTTTTGGACATTTCTGCGATCGGAGATACAATAATTTATAAAACAAATAAAATTATTAAAAATTCTAAACTCTGTGAAGTATAGTATAGTTCATCACAATTGGATAAGGTTGACCACGTAGACTGGAAAATGGCCAAGTTATCCGAAAATATAGGCCAGACCTTGTGGACATCTCTGTGATCGGAGATACAACAATTTTTAAAACCAAATAAAATTATTAAAAATTCTAAATTCTGGGAAGTATAGTATAGTTCATTACTATTGAATAGGATTGACCACGTAGACTGGCATATGGTCAAGTTATCCAAAAATATAGACAAGACCTTGTGGACATATCTGGGATCGGAGATACAATTTTTAAAACAATAAAATTATTAAAAATTCTAAATGCTGTGAAGTATAGTATAGTTCATCACAATTCGATAAGTTGACCACGTAGACTGACATATGGCCAAGTTATCCGAAAGTATAAGTTAGACCTTGTGGACATCTCTGTGATAGGAAATACAACAATTTTTAAAATAATGGAAAATTATTCAAAATTAGAAATTCTGTGAAGTATAGTATAGTTCATCACAATTGGATAAGGTTGACCACGTAGACTGACATATGGCCAAGTTATCCGAAAATATAGGCAAGACCTTGTGGACATCTCTGTGTTCGGAGATACAACAATTTTTATAACCAAATAAAATTATTAAAAATTCTAAATTCTTGGAAGTATAGTATAGTTCATCACAATTGAATTAGATTAACCACGTAGACTGGCTTATGGTCAAGTTATCTAAAAATATAGACAAGACCTAGTGGACATTTCTGTGTTCTTAGATACAATTTTTAAAACAATAAAATTATTAAAAATACTAAATTTTGTGAAGTATAGTATAGTTCATCACAATTGGATAAGGTTGACAACGTAGACTGACATATGGCCAAGTTATCCGAAAGTATAGGCCAGACCTTGTGGACATCTCTGCGATCGGAAATACAACAATTTTTAAAATAATGGAAAATTATTCAAAATTCGAAATTCTGTGAAGTATAGTATAGTTCATCACAATTTAATAAGGTTAACCACTTAGACTCACATATGGCCAAGTTATCCGAAAATATAGGCAAGACCTTGTGGACATCTCTGCGATCGGAAATAGAACAATTTATAAAATCAAAAAAATTATTAAAAATTTTAAATTCTGTGAAGTATAGTATAGTTCATCACAATTGAATAAGGTTAACTACGTAGACTGACATATGGCCAAGTTATTCGAAAATATAAGCCAGACCTTGTGGACATCTCTGCGATCGGAGATACAACAATTTATGTAACAAATAAAATTATTAAAAATTTTAAACTCTTTGAAGTATAGTATAGCTCATAACAATTGGGTGAGATTAACCACGTAGACCGGGAAATGGCCAAGTTATCTAAAAATATAGGCAAGACCTTTTCGACGTCTCTGTGATCGGAGATACAACCATTTTTGAAACCAATAAAAATATTAAAAATTCTAAATGCTGTGAAGTATAGTATAGTTCATCACAATTATATAAGACTGACTAAGTAGACTGGCATATGGTCAAGTTATCCGAAAATATAGGCCAGACCTTGTGGACATCTCTTTGATCGGAGATACAACAATTTTTAAAACCAATAAAATTATTAAAAATTCTAAATTCTGGGAAGTATAGCATAGTTCATCACAATTGGATAATGTTGACCACGTAGACTGACATATGTCCAAGTTATCTGAAAATATAGGCCAGACCTTGTGGAGATCTCTGCGATCGGAGATACAACAATTTTTAAAATCAATAAAATTATTAAAAGTTCTTAATTCTGTGAAGTATAGCATAGTTCATCACATTTGGATAAGGTTGACCACGTAGACTAGCAAATGGCCAAGTTATCCGAAACTATGGGCAAAACCTTGTGAACAGCGATATAAAACTTTTCAAATAATGTAAAATTATTAAAAAATCCAAAAACTTTGAAATATCTTATAGTTTATCATAATTGGATTGGCTTTGTGACATTGACCGCTATATGGCCTAGCTTTTTTAAGAAATGTGCGGGTTTTTCGGGACATTTCCAGGATCGGCGCTAAATAATTATTTAAACTATCAAAATTCAGTAAACTTTCAAATTATCTGAAAAATAGTAATGTTCAACACAATTGGATGCTTTTGGTTAACGATATAAACAGATGGTCCAGCTATCTGAAAAGGATGAAAAGAACCTGTTTGGTGGTATGAAAAACCCAAAATTACAAAAAATTTAAATTTTCATATAATTTAAATTCCAATTGGAAAATAGCTAATTTAACAGTGTAATTTTTTGTTATTATTTTTAGCATAAACTTCACACTCATTTGAGATCTGGTGGCTGGGGAGGATGAGGAAGTATTGACTTTACATTGTACAATAACCATTCCTTTATCAGCTTTGGCGAATGCTTCGGGTAATTGTCATGTACATAGTGAAGTCTTGCCCATGTCCCCATTTCTCAGCAGTTATTAACAAATTACCTTTCAAAATATCCAAATAATTAAACCGGTTCATTATGAAAGTGAAATGTCCTACACTCCTTCTGCTAAAAGCACTTTAAACCATTATACTTCCTCCACCATGTTCTACTCAGGTTCAGTGTTGGGTTTCCACCACACCATAACTCGCCCGCATCTAAACCAAAAACATTAGATTTTCTTCCGGCTGAGGGAATAACATTTTCCCAGAACTCTTCGGGCTCACTCACATATCCCAGTGGCAAATACATTTCTTGCGTGTCACACATCGACGATACTCTTGTTTATGCAAAATATTGCGTATTGAGGTTCTATCACTCCTTTTTTGCGTTGATAAACTTTGGCAGCGATCGTTGGAGCACTAAGCTTTCGATTCTGTTTTATTGCCTTCTCTATTTGATGTATTTGAGGTGTGTTCAACTTTCGATTGCGACCACGCCCAACAAGCATCTCTAGTGATTTGGTTTTTTGGCAGTTTTGGATGAATTATTGAATCGAAGATCGCGGGCGATTAGTTATTTTGGAAATTTCCTGTAAACTTTTACCTTCCCTCTCCGATTTAATGATCAATTTTTTAATTTCTATACTATTTTTGGTACGAGAATAACACATTTTTAATTAACTTGACAATATTTCATTCGCCATGAAAAAAGTCCGACTAGGTGTTAGTTGAAAATAGGAGTACAACAAATAATAAATTGTTAATGTGCTAGTGTTAATTTTTACAAAAGTTCAAGTGTATACGGACAATTATTTGAGATCGTATTAGGATGTTTAAATAGTAAATCATATGAAACGTAAAATTAAATTAATTTGCTTCATGATAATTATTATTTTCAGGTTGTTAAATATAATTTGATTTTAAAAAAAATAAAACCTGAATTTTTTGTTTGATTTCTATTTGTGTTTTTCATCAATTTTTCTTACACCGAAGGTGTACGTATAATTTTTTGAGACAGTGTATATATCAATTCTTCATATTTGTAATATTCAATATGTATGCTAATATTTCAATCATAACACTTACGAAATAATTTAAATGTAATGAGCAAACATAAAATGACGTGTGTTGGATTAATGACTAATTTCATATTCACGCACGTATTCGCTAAATAACATAGATCTTACTTTGTTTTTAAATGAACCCAAAGGGAGTTATTTAAAATGTTCAATGGAACCGGCATATTGTACTTTATCATATTGTTTTTTATTTTATATCCCAGTAGAATGCAGTGCAGAGTGTTACTAGATCCAAATCCAAATTAGAAGCTTCAAAGATAATTACTTAGGGGATTAGGAAAAACGTAACATACTTACAAAACACTCTCTTGTAACAAGGTAAAATTTGAAATTTGAAATAATCATAAATAATTCAAATAAATTTCGAATAATCTCGTTACTATTTTTAGTTTTTAAATTACTTGACCTTTTGAACTCACTTCAAGTCCATTTTCAAAAGCGTTTAAAAATTGGCCAATACAAAATTACTAAGTCTAGACTAGAAAATTTTTCGCTAAAGTACGCGGGTTTTCAAAAATATAAATAACATGAAAATATGACGAACAAAATGTCCTGGTGTACAGTATTTTATTTAAACAGCTTACTTTCATTAAATTATTTGCATATTCTAGATTAAATCATTGAAATACAAAAATTACAAGAAACATTGTTACACTGCACGCTAGATGCTAATAAAATGACCGATACATTTTAATATTGTTATTTGTGAAACTCTATTTCTCCGTTCAAATAAAATTATTGAAAAGGGGCAGGTACAATTGCATATATTTTACTCACTTTAAAAAAAAAATCAAAAAACGAAATAAAACAAAAGGTTTGATCATAAAACTTGTGAATAACCGGACAGGCTGTCTCGTTTACGCTAATCCTATTGGAATTTAATATGAAATAGAGGAAGAGCAAAGCAAAATGGAAAACAGTGAGTGTCACGACAGTGTCGCATAGTTAATATAAAATTTAACATGAAACTGGGGATTTTTTTTACAAGGCAATCCATTCATGTTTCATTTTCTTGTGGTTTTTGTAAATTTTAAAGGTTCAGTACAAATTATTAAATTTGATCACTTACACTGATTAGACAGTTCAATGACCCAAATCTTTGTTTTATGGATGTTTGAAGATTTTTTGGTATTTAGCCCTTTAGCTACCTGTTGCAGGAAAAGGAAAAAGCCAACAAAGCCAGCATTCAGAATTACCAAATTACCAAAATTTATAAAGCTAGAAATAGGACAAAATCGGGAACAATGGTTTAAATCAAATTATCCTAGAAGCTTAAAGTTATCAATACATAGATCAAATAGACTTATTGTGTGTCAAATCGATCGTCTTTTTTGAATATAGAAGACGTAAAATTAAAAATTTGTTCCAATTTGTTTGTAATTACGTAATATAGGCAAACAACAAACAATCGGACGGATGTGTAGGCATTTTATAATTTTCATAAATGAAATATTTGCTTTATATTTCTGAAACAACTTTTTGATGACAATAAAACCAAACGAATTTCGGAGCAATTGTCAATTTGGATTGATTGCCTCCTATTTGACAGCTCAAATTCTACGTACAAGCGTACTAGATGTAAAATAATATTACGTTTCTTTTGTCGATGCTTTTGCATTCATTAAGACATCTCAGTATATCATCTGTCTATGCCATAAGCTTCAAAATTAATAGATAACAAGTATCTTAACGGATAACAGTTAAGTTTTTAACAAAATCAATATCAAAAAATAAAGCCCCGCTAATTAATATTAAATTTATAATAATCTGAATTTGTTAATTTACTTAGATATCCATCCCATAAAATTAATTATTGCAGGTACAATTAGTCCATCAATTTTAGACGTATTAGTTTGTAGTGTTCAGGTTACGATTAACGGCCAAGGTAGCTTTTAGCCAAGTAGACCACTCTTCTCAACGTTTCCATTCCACAAAAACTCATATAGGTACTATGTTGTGATTTATTTATTTGTGTTGCACATTATAACACATTGCAAGGGACATAAATCAATAATAATGAGTTTTTCTCAAGGTCAGCAAGTCAACTAGTAAATCACGTAAATCACGAAACAAGGATTTTTGTTTTTTTAGTTTTGTAATGTTCACAATTAGCAATGACCGATGAATGATAACGAATCAATGCAGATGAAATAATCGTAAGCTATTGTTTGTTACAGGGTCAGCAATAACTCAACAAATAAATTACGAATTTTGTACTAATTGACTGTTTTGATTTTTTTAATTAGATTTTTAATTAGAATTTTAAAATTCAATATATCCACTAATAAAAGTTTTAATTTTAAAGCACTATATCACATTAAACATTAAACAATGGTTTCACACAGTTCAAATTTATGACTATGCATTAAATTATTGTTTTAGTTTGAATTAATTATAATTATTTATCATCACACCAATTATTATTAACTTTAGTAATTTATGATCACACGGAGACATTAAAAATTTGAAATTAGTTAAGTTAAAATAAAACACGTGGATTTTTTAATTGAAGAAATTTTCCGAAAATCTTCATATCGTCGTGTCTACTTATTGTTGGAAAATCGTGATTGAATTGTTCTACGAAATTACAGCTCTATCTTAATAAATTTGACAATTATTTGAATTTAAAAACTAAAAATTCGTTTGTCTGTGTCAAAATTTTCGTTGAACTTTCAAAGATGTTTTGTCGTTCTGATAAATAATTTCGTCTATTAATTAGGCTGAATTTGAAGAGGGCCAAATATCAATACTTCTCAACTTCGGTGTTATTTTTACAATTTGAAATTCATCAAAATTGCTAGGTGGGTATTTCATATTCGGTGAACCCTTTTTATAAAACTGGATAAAACATTGAGCGACGATCGAATTAACGCCACAACGCGAATGTTTGTTATTTGTTCATTACCGGTTCGTACACATCAAATGAATAGAGTTTGCCATTTGTTACTATACGTTCACTTATAGGATTCAATAAATTGAAGGAAATGTATTCGGAAGATTTTATTTTGGGGCACGCAACTGTCCCGTTCCATATATCTCGGTTGTTTGGAGGCTCACAAAGTTTATAATAAAACATTAAGAGTTGATCAGTTTTACTTTACTAAATTAAAATTTTCCGCGAGCGTGAATTTTCCACGAGCTGAAAAACAGAGAGATATTGCTCCAGGCAATCGCAGAGAAATCGGGGCGATACCTCAAGATTTGGTCAATTTGGTAATTCGGGCTAGAGGAGAGATAATTAATTCGATTTTTAGCACTAATTTTCACGCTGACAAATTCACAAAAAACGTGTACTACAGATGTTGACCCCAAAAATCAATTTGGTGGAATGGTATAAGTACAAAAACGGTACCACTGGATAGGTGTTCAAATAGACTTTGAATCTGCATTCAAGAAAATTAAACAAACATTCGATTTTTTGATATTTTTGAACTTTTTTTTTAAAATTGATTAATGTGCGAATTTTTTGCCCCCAAACTGCTCTAAAATGATTTAAAAAAGTCCATTACTAGCATTTAAAAGAGGTGCAAAAAGTGAATCGAAAACGACATCAGTTTGTCAAACTCATTTGGGTTCCAGATTAACATTGTCGAAAGGCAAACTAAATATAAAGCTGCCGGTAAACCAACTTACTGGCCCACGGATAAAAAGATAATTTCTGATTTAATTGACTTTTGTGTAACTAAGGGCATTCACGTACATATGTTAATGGCACGGATTGGTATGATCCGTCTTCTGATCACTCACTGGTAATAGAGGTACCTATGTCCTAAGGAAAAAAATGCTGAATCGTCTTACAAACCAGCAAACTAATTGGGATCAATATAGGAGGCTATAGTCGAACAAAATGGTCTACTTGATATTCCTCTCATCACACCAGCTGATATTGATGCGGCGGTAGAAAATCTAAAAGATTTCATGACATTATCAGCTAAAAGGGCTACACCTGTCATAGTTTTGAAAAAGTTAATAAACTGTGACATAAGTTCGCCGTCAATGGCAGCACACAAAACTACCGTTGTTGAAATGGAAATTAAATCGAGCTGTCGAGTCCCTAATACTTGATTTGCGGGAAGAAAAGAACCAGAGCCCTAAGAATTATTTAAGTCATATCTCGGTAACCGAGAGGACAGATTAATCTTTGTGGAAGGCAACAAAAATTAAAATGGCAACAAATTCGAATCCACCGATTAGACTGCTAACTGGAAATTGGTCGAGAAGTGATGAAGAAAACGCCAATGCTTTTGCTGCTCATCTAACAATAGTATTCGCGCAATCCAATCAATTATCCTACAAACCTATGAAGTATAAAGCTTGCATAAGCCCGAAAAAGGCACCAGCATTCATATTCAACACGATCATGCAAGCCAGTTATATTCCTCAAACATGGAAAATATTTTTGATCGAAATAATACATAAGCATGGAAAACTGAAACGCATGCTGCCCACAATCTGAAAGCTAACCAAATTGAAATCAATATTAGAAGAACGGCGCGTTATTTCAGACCATCATGGTACTACAGAGCAAGTATACAAAATTGCAAATGAAATCAAAATCACCTTCGAGGAAAAGAAATATTGTTCTGCTGAATTATTGGTTACCGCACAAGCCTTTGATAAAGTTTGGTATGATAGACTAATATACAAAATTAAAAAGTTGAAACACTCAGTTTCGTGAAACTATCTTCTTCAAGGCAATACACGGTGAAACAAAACAGCGCAACTACTTGCTTAAATGATATTAATTCATGTGTCACTGGTTTATACTTGTTGCACAATAGTATACTTGTTGTCCACAGCTGATTTACCTGTAACTAACAAAGTAGTAATATCAACATTTGCTGATGACACGGCCATCCTGGTGTTACACAATAATCGGGAAATTGCCTCAAAGGAATTACAGAATCATTTAAACAAAGTCGCGAACTGGCTGAAGGCATAGCGAAAAAAGGTGATCGAAAACAAATCAACTCATATCACGTTCACCCAGAACAAACGTTTCTGTCCACCAGTGAAATTACCTAAACGATAAAAACATGCCTCAACAAACGTAAGTAAAATACTTAGTTTTGAACCTGGATAGAAGGGTAACGTGAAAAATCATATTGAAACAAAACGCAACCACCTCAAGGAAGAAAATCTCAGTTGCCATTTGCCAATAAAGTTTTACGAACAGATGATTGATGAACATGTGAACCTGTAAGGTTACACATAGCACTAACAATAAGTATTAACATTAACATAGCGTACGATTTATTACTTCTTGTGAGTATCTTATGTGTAGTAAGATTCAAGAATAAAGCCATTGGCAGCATTTAAAAAAATAAAAAAAAGTTTGTCAAACAAAATGTATCGTTGTTTGTGCTTTTTGTTTTCGTTTTTCAGTGGGTTTGACATTTAACGATATTTTTTCGTATTCATACATGCATTCTAAATTCCAATTATATACGCTTTAAAAATTTTCAAAAAATCAAATTTCGATTTATAAAAATTCTAATTTCAATTCAATTTAACAACAACAAACAGCAACCAACCAGTTATACTTACCCATTTAGCACAACATGTTTTATTTCTGTTTTTCGGTTAGCCGCGACCGAACAAAAAAAAAAAAACCAACCAACATAGAAATGAAGCTTAATCAAATTGAAAATGTTTTGAAGTGTAAATATCGTTGATTTTAAAAATATTTATTTAAAAAAAAAAAAATCCGAAAAGTTTGTGTATTTATGGCTGAGCTTTTCCATTGGACCTAAAATTTACTAGCCTAGAAGATCAATAGAATTCATAATAAAAAATAGCAAAACAATAAAAAATAAAAATTAAATCAAACGAAACACAATAAAATAAATAAAACAAGTTTTTTTTGTGTGGTGCTTTAAAATGAGCTTTTTTCGGAAATAGATATCAAGAGCAAAAAAAAAAATTGAAATGAAAATCAAATCATTGAGCCGTACGGTTTTTTTTTTTAAATTAAAAGTTTGAATTTTGGGATGTTAGTAACTACAGTTTGTCGTATAAGTTATATAATGTAACGAGCGCTTAGAGGCATACGGTTAAAAAGAAAGAAATTCGTATTATAAACCTTAATCCCAAACTATACATTAATCAAAAAATACAATATGCATTACCTTACATATATGAACATGATTTGTGGTTACAATATATAATGATAAACTTGTATGCAAAAATAACAAATCATTATCTAAAATTGAATCTCGAACAAACAACAATTTTTTTTTTTTGTGTTGCTATATACGTTCAACTCCTACAACCGTATCCTATTTCCTTAACAAGTAGAAAAAAAATTTTTTTTGAATAAAGGCAAAATTTGTTAGCATAAAATAAAGTTTGAACTTATGTACGTCCCTTGTCAAAATGCTGCGCCGCTATACCGTATTTTGTCAAGTTAAACAACAACAAATTTGAAGGCTGTATATTGTTTCTGTTGATGAACTTTTATTATTGTTTTTCCTTTAGAACAATGTCATAAAAAATGATGAAATTATCCCTAAAGCAAGGAACGAACGGTTGCCGTTTGATTGGAAAGTTTCCTTTTAAAATTGTTTTTGTTTTTTTGTTTGATGGGAATGCACCGTAAAACTGAGAAATTTAAATACAGTTTTGGTTTTCCTTAATTTAAATGCTATCATATTTCAATAAATTGTTGCATAACGAATTTTAACTTTTATTATAAAGCGACCAATTTTTCTAAATAATTCTGGTGGTATTTGGTACCAACACGAGTTACCGATCAGCCAAAATTTCATTGAGAGAAGCTGTTCCCGAATTCAGAAACTATGGTTTCCTGAATATCGAATAGAGTTATTGGTTGTAGCAATCAGCCTAGACGAGGAGGGAGCTAACGAAATTATGATCGGAAAGCCTTGGTCAAACCAGACAACGGCAATATAATGTACCAATTAGTAGGCTACTTCTCTCGGAAAGTCGAAAACATTCATGAAAGTGATGGTCATCTATATATAATTTTATCACCTCGATAGTCTTACATGAAAATATAGAGCAGCTACCAAGCGTTGGTGATTTGTTTAATAGTACCAACCAAATTTAAAATTTCATTTTTTTTTCGTCATGATGAAAATAAGAGAATCTCCCCCAATGTATGCCAGTATACCTCATCCAGTAGCCCTGGAAACTGTCTAGGATTCAAAGGACCAATCAATCATTAATCTGAAAGCTAAAATAATAACAGAAACGTATATAACAAGAAATAAAACAAACCGGCGAACAACTCAAATACAGACCATTGGCTATCGCAAACAGACACGAATTGGAAACTGGAACATCAGAACTCTAACAGAAATGTCACGGTTAGCACAAGTAGAGAAGGAAATGAATCGAAGATGGAAAATAGTGGAGAACTTACAACCAGCACGGGTAATTGTTTGATGTACTCTGGTAGAACAGGCAGACATGAATAAGGTGCAGGCATATTAGCAACAGCAAAAAGAAAAAGAGCATTACTCGAATGGAAACCAATTAGTAGCATAATAATAAAAGGGCGATTTCATTCAAAAATACGTAACACAAAAATCATAAAGTGCTACGCACCTACAGAAGGGGCAAATGTCATAACAAAAGATAAGTTCTATGAAAACTTGCAAGCTACAATATGTAGCACGCACCGAAACGACGATTCTAATGGTAAAATCGGAACAGTTAACACCGTCATGGCATCAATCATGGGTAAATGGGCGCTAAGTGCTATCGGACATAACAATGGAGATAGGCTCATCGATTGCTGTGTCACAAACCAACTATTCATAGGAGCAGCAAATTCTTATACAAAGACATCCACAAATACACTTGAACTTCACCAGATGGCAGAACCTAGAACCGAATTGATCATGTACTTGTTAATAAGAAGTTCCTAACATCCCCCCAAAACGTCAGAACAATGCGTGGAGCGGACGTTCATAGTGACCACCAACTGGCGGTAACAATTTTCCAAGTCAAACCAGCCGCTGTTAAAACACACACGAAAAACACCTTCAAGGAACGCTCCAACTCGATCTAACAAGAAATGAATCGAAGCACAGTCGATCAAAAATGGGAACAAATAAAAGATGCTTACGACAAGGCTGCTACCAGTATGCTCGTCTACCAAGCCAACACCAGAAAGCCATGGGGGCCATACGTGGAACAAAATCGAAGAACGTCGTCAACTTAAGCTGCAACTAGGTTGCCAGGGTACGACGAAAATCTGAAGGGAGTATGAGACCACAGCTCAACAAGTAAAGAAAATGGCAAGAAGAGATCGCAGGAAATACACAGAAGGCATTCTCGAAATTCCAGAGGAATCAGCTCCAATCAGAAACATGCGCACACTACATCAATGTGTAAAAAAGGTCACCGGTAAATACACGAACATTCTACCCATAAAGAATTTAACTGGGCACATTTTAACCACACATAGGCAACAACTTAACAGGTGGAAAGAACTTTTTGAAGACAACTGCGTAAATAACGAAGAAAACTACGAGGTCCCGCATTATGACAACAACAACAACTACAATGCCCATTAACACTCAGCCGCCAACGGAGCGAGAAGTTAAGCTTGCCATTCAGAAGCTAAAGACCTATAAGGCCTAACCAGCAGAAATTTTCAAGGGCAATGCATACATAACAGCTGAAACTCTAACACCACCATTAATTGATATATGTAATAGAGGGAGAATTCCGCAGACATGAAAAGAATGATTGACTATAACAATCTCGAAGAAAGGAGACCTAAGAAAATGCAGAAAATGGCGAGGCACATCTCTCCTTAACAGCACAATAAAAGTAGTAGCGATGATCATTCTTGAACGTATATCTCCTTCAATTATTCAACGCCTAAGAAATGAACAAGCTGGCTTCAGGCCACGATTCGTATCATCACAGAGCTATCAAATCAATGAAACTTACCACTTCATCTACTCTTCGTGGACTTTCTTTTTCGAGAATATTCGATTCCATCAGCAGAGGCGCAATATTGAAAACACTGTGCGAAATAGGCATACCTAAGAAGATAATTGAACTAATTCAAGAAATGTATCTGGAAAACAAGGTTTAACACAAAGGAAAGCAGAGTGGCAAATATTTCAAAGATGTATACTATCTCCACTCCTGTTCCTGATAGTACTGAACAACGTAATGCTTAAACTTTACAATACAATTCCAAATGGTATCCAATAGGGTCTACTAAGGCAGCTCAATGATCTAGATTACGTAGATGACATATACCTAGAATATTGTTACATTTTTGCCTTGTCAGTCAAGGTTCGTATCACTGGATTCTGAAAAAAACAAAATCAATTCAATTTACCACCACGAATTTATTTATTTAGCACAAGAATTATTACAACACAATTTCAATACAATTTATTAATAAAAATTCACAAAATCACTTATATAAATTATTCTCAAATTTTACTGTACACTTACAATTTTTATTTCCATTAAAACACTTTTTAAATCACTTTTTAATTCCTTTTTAATCTTCACACTGTCGCTTTCCAAATACAACTAATCCAATTCGACTGCGTTCGCCTTTTTATATACACAAACAAAACTTGTAGAAAGCTCATGACGTTTCCAGTTAGAACAGCGTAGAAACATTTAGAACAATTTTATTATGGAAAATTCCATTTTAGTACAGTCAAACATTGAGCTATTAGTTCAACTTATTCTATTACACGCTAGGTGTCACTGTCACAATATGAAGTTGGTCTCAAAATCAACACTAGCGAAACCAAAGCCGTGAGACTCAACACAAACATTAGTACACCAATCGTCATCAATAACACGCCAATTGAAGTGGTTGAACAATTCGTATAGCTTGGTTGGACTGTGACAAAAAACGCGGCGCTGAAGAAGATATAAGCCAACGCTTTAACAAAGCAAGAAACACTTTAAACATTCTCCGTAAGGTCTGGAATGCGTCCGTCCTGTCAAGGAACACAAAGTTACGACTGTTCAATGCATGTGTAAAATCAGTACTGTTGCACTGTATGGGTGCGAATCGCAAGAAGAAAGACTCCAGGTATTTGTAAATAAATGCATTCGAACTTTTGACCAAACACTATTAGCAACATAGAGCTTCTACGACAAACAAAGCAAGCAGACATTGAGGCTGAAATAAGAAAGCGCAAATCGAGATGGATCGGAAATATATTGAGGAAAACTCCAAATAACATAATTAGACTATCATTAGAATGTAATCCGCAAGGGAAATGAAAAGTGGGAAGACCAGTCATAACTTGGAAGAAAATTATTTTAGCTGAAGCAAAACAGCTTGGTAAATCATGGGGAGACCTGAATACAATAGCCGCCCGCCCTAGAGTCAGATGGTCCTAAATCGGAGATTTAGAGAATTCGGAGAAAGAAAAAATTTCAAATTTAAATAAGAAACCAAAACGGTGAAAACTGGAAAATTCAAATACAAGCAAACGAATATCAGTAGAAAATTTTTAAGCCAAAACAGGGATCTTTGATAATAAATAATGGAACTAAAATGAACCTACACTGTCAGTTGCTTCAACGAGAACAGAAAAAGCAGCGCCGAAAACAGAAACAGAAGTTTAGCACAATCAGCTGGATTTATATTTGTTGAAATATGTTGCCAATGATTACTTGGTAGTCTTTCTATAATGAAACTGGTCCGATTTGCTACAAAAGAGTTCCATTTTCTCGGTACATCTGACAGCCAGGCTAAAACAATTGTAAAATCCCTCCAGGCGTGTAATGTCTCCGCAGGTGCTTTAAAAATTTCAGCAATCTTCTTTAATAATTTAGTCAGGAGTACCGCTCCGCACAGTTCCAAACGAGGAATAAAAAGCTGTTTCAATGGAGTTACCTTTGTCCAGTGTTGTGCAATTACGCGTAAAAAATAATTTTTTACATACATTACGTAAAAAATTGTAAAATACGGTAAAAATTGTAATTAATGTAAAATATTGTAAAAAATGTAAAAAATATTAAAAGTGATGCCATCTAAAAGAATTAAGAAATACTAGTACCACTCACATACTCAAACCTCTCTAAAAATGTTCAATTGATTTTAACGAAAATTATAATCAAAATAAAATAACATTGCAAAATTTATAATTTTTAATTAATTAAATTATCATAATGAATATTGCATATGTTCAACAAACCAACATGAATAATCAGTCATATTGATTAAACTAATTTCACCACTGTTGGGCATATTCGTGTACAATTCCATTTTTATCATTTTTCAAATCAAAAATAAGATTCCTTTAATAGAAATATGCACATAAAATCATTGATTAATGATTTGATTAGTTAATTATGCTTTACCAGATAATAGTTTTTGTAGTAGGTAGGTATATATTCACGCTAGAATTTATCGCAATGCCATCTGTGGTTAGTTTTAGCAAATAAATCAAAAAATATGTTTAAGAGTGCAATTGCTGTTTACTAAACCCGCCGCAATTTTTGTGTATATTAACAGAAATTCGCCCGCTTCTGCTCAAAAGTATTTCGGATAATGTAAATTATTTCACAGAAATACGGGCATTATATTATGTGGGCCGCATGACATAACGATCTTGTGCAATTTTACGATTGCAATTGTTTCGTGCATTTTTGCTTGATTTGACCGGATACATGATTTCGTAGAATCATTAAACTGCATAAAATACATAATCATTATTACTGGCACTCTGACAGTGATAGTAAATAAGATACGATGTAGCAGTGATAATATGAATCGAAGTGATTGTGATTGGAATTGGAATTACCTATTGTACATGAATAAAAATATTGTACCGAAAGAGAATTTAAATCGGAAGGATCATTCTCCCAAAAAGAATCCACAAATAGTGTGTACCGAATTTCAATATTATAACGTATCCCGTTCCGATTATACGGTTGGCTAGTAGTAGTATGAGAAATTAAACGTTTCTTCTACAACTTTTCTTCTACAACGGGATACGTTATAATATTGAAATTCGGTACACGCTATTTGTGACCGAATTAATTTGTGCGATTGCTTTCATAGAACCGTACCAAAAACCAACTGGTTCCCACAGTTATGATTGCATTTCGCTGCCTCTGCCATGATATTATTGTAACAAAGTTGAGCCTTGATAAAGAATGATGCGTGATCCAATTAAATTACTTATCGTTTTCGAGAACGTAGCTGTTAGAATACCAATTGCAAAATGGTGGCCATATATTTATAGGCATTAGGAATCGATTACTTCTAGCAAGCTAACTTGAACTTGGAATAGTTGCCGTAATTAATACCAACTGTGAATGCTATAGATAGATAGTTTAATATTTTACAAAATCATTTTTTTTTGACAATCTAACATAATTGCGGTGGTGAAAGTTAAAAGTAAAACATACACAGTCAAATTTTATAAATCAAATAGTATGGTACCTACGTGTGAGATGGCGTAGAATAAATTATAATTATTTGAACCATTTATGTAAATAGAGAAATAATTTGTTTAATAACATTTTCGAATAGATACAATTTTAGTACATAAAAAACAGAATAAATTTCGTTTTGTCAGCATATTTTAAACATTTTATTTAAAACACATAGTACAATCTACATTCAAATTAATTTCAATAGATAGAGCTTTGAAATGGTTGTAATATCGACATACAATTTTTTAATTCTGTTTTTTTCATTTAAATGTCACATTTCGCACAGATGTCGCTAATTATTTACAATTTTTTACTTTGTAACGTAAAAAATTTCAAGTAAAAAATACAATTATTTACACGTAAATAATAGTGTATATTACGCAATGTAATTTACGTGCACAACACTGCCTTTGTCTTACCAGCTATTAGACGAATGTATGTATTTCCATTGCGGTGAACAGTTCTGTAGTATACGACAGCAGAATACGCCTTTTCAGAGGCGTCACAAAATCCATGGTATTGAAATATTTGACCCTCACACATCTGCAGTGATCGTGGTATATGTATGGCTGTCAGGCATGCCAATTTATGTGATTGTCACTGGCGACAACCAACCAAGGGGATCAAATAATTTCCCACATTCCGATAACAGTCCTCGCTTAGTGATTTGATGAAAGTTCAAATCTGGTACATTGAATACAAAGTTGTCCTCCTTTGTTAACCAGCAAATTCCCATCGTTTTAATGTATGATTCCGCATCTTCGATTGAAATGGCATATTTACCTCGATTTTCTATTGGTATGTTGCTTAGAAATTCCTGGTCGTTTGAACTCCACTGTCGTAATGAAAACCCGCCGTTCGATAATGTTTTTGATATATCGTTATATATTGCGACAGCCTCATTTATCGAATCACATCCAGTCAATAGGTCATCTACATAAAAATCAGATTTAATAATATTTAATAACATTGGGGTAATTTCTTTATTATCTATGGCTGTTTGATGTAATGATCTAATTGCGAGAAATGCTGAACACGTCAAACCGTAAGTAACAGTTTTAACTGGAAATGTTGCATCGGCCGTAAAGGATTTTCTCGCTAAACTATCCTTTGATAATCCTGATGTTTTGGATTAATACTTATCTGGCGATACATCTTCTCAATATCGGAAACGAACGCTATTTTATGCTTGCGGAATCTGGATATAATGGAGAATAGATCGTCTTGGACGGTTGGTCGTGTTTGTCGGATATCATTTAAAGATAGACCTGTGCTCGATTTACATGAGCCGTCAAATACGACGCGTAATTTACTGGTAGTGCTGCTTGATTTAATTATGGCATGATGTGGTAGGTAGTGAATTGATTTGTCTTCGCCCAAGATCTCCCGATCAGAGATATATTCCGTATGTCCTAAAGCTTCATATTCGCGTATGAATTTTACGTATTCGGTTTTAAGCTCTGGATCTTTGTAGAACTCCCTCTTCATTAACATCATTCTAGACCTTGCTTGTTTTAAAGTACTTCCTGCATATTCACAATTGTCTTTAAATGGTAATTCTACTTCATATCGACCATTAACGAATTTGTGGGTTTCCAAAAATGTTCCTCACAAGCATCATCTTTGACAGGCGATTCAAATGAATTTTCCTGTACTTTCCAAAACCTTTGCAATAGTTGGTGTATGTCTTCAGAGCTTATACGTATTGTGTGACACTAAAGCTCGATATTACATTGTTTATCTACAATTCCTGCAACGATCCAACCAAATATGCTGTCTAACAAATGAAGGTTTGGCATATCAATGCCTAGTATCATTTCAATTGGCTTTGGATTATATAATTCGGGGTCAGCAAGACGATATTCATAAAATTTTTCTGTATCATGCGTGTTTAGCAATATTGCTCGAGGCGGAAGATAAGTTGTTAAATTATTCAGAATCAGATCGTCAACTATAACAAAGTTTTGAGGATGGTACCTAGAGGAAAGTTTTATATTGATTTTCCCCTTTGTTTGACCTGCCGAAATACTCGTACCAGATAAACCATTTACTGAAAAGCACGCATGACTCCGCTTCAATCCTAATTTTATTGTAAGATCTGCGGTAATAAAGGTACATTTAGAACCTGAATCCAGGAGAGCACGGATGCTATGTATCTTACCACAACGGTCGGTAATACAGTTTGTCTGCTGTCACTAACCGCAACTTTTGTTGTCGACATTACGTTCTTAGGAGAGTTTCCTGATTCAATGGTCTTTGTGGAATCTGATTGATTAGAAGTGTTGGTTGTGTTAAAATTTAGTTGTCTTGTTTCGTCGGTGTTTTTGAATACACATAAGCGTGTGATGCTTTGATTTGCACCTAAAACATGTATTTTGTGATGGACAGTTGTCCGGTGAATGATCCTCGTTTAAACAATTAATGCATAAATTATGGTTGTCAACGAAATTTCTACGGTGCTCTCTGTCAAATCCTTGGAATTTATAACACTTATGTAATGGATGAGACTTCTGACAGCATAAGCATTCGGTTTTGTGGTAGCGGCATACGATACTCTCGGCAAATGATTGAATGATTTAACGTTTACATTGAAACTTTCTAAAGCATCGCACGTTCGATGTAGGAAATTTAAAAAATCATTAACATTTGGTGGTTCTAAAGTGACTGAATGTAATGCCCATTGTTGTTTTGTTACGTCATCCAATTTAATAGCCAACAGATGCAAGAGCCATGGATCACAAGACTCACCATCTGGACCTGCTGCTTTCAGTCCCCTTAGTAATTCGTCTGATGTTTCAGCTAATGTTCTCAGTTGGCTGAATGAAGTATGTTGGATTTTGGACTGATCTAAAAATGTTTGAATTATCGTGCTAACAATAGATCGCTTGTTATCATACCGTTTTTGCAATTTATCCCATAATTTGTCGTAATTATAACAAGACATATGTTATCACTCTCGCTGCACTTCCTTGTAGTAGGCCTTTCATTAATTGAAATTTGTGCACACGTGATATGGACTCGTTTTTGTGTACTGTAGCTTCATATAAATCCTTGAAAGCTGGCTATTGAGTGTATTCACCGCTGAAAGGCGGAATGTTAATTCTTGGTAATTTCAGTGATTTATCTTGGGTTGTTGATCTATCTTGTAATGACTCAAAATAAGCTCTTTGTTGAGAATATATGTTATTGATTGTTGCGTTCAAATCATCATTGATTGTATTATTAATTGTAGTTGGGTTTCGCTTATTTATTTCGCGTGTCAAGATGGCTTGTATATTAAAGGTTTTTGACTCAAATTCTTCAGATTTTGAAGTCTGTTGTGGCAATAACAGCAATTCGTCTTCTATATCAGAAAATTCTTCCCACAATGAATCCAATTTGCGAAGCCTAGCTTCAATATCTTCAAATATGTTTCATTATCGATACCTGAAAATCGATATTCTCAACAAATGTAGCCGTTTTTGTTAAGAAGCCTAAGACTCGACCACGATTTTTTATCAATACAGCCTAGGTCATTTTATCACTCGAATTTGATCAGAAAATTAACGGGATTTTAATTGAAATAAATTTAGTGTAAGACTATATAATTTTTAAATAAAATGGCGTAGTTCTTTGAATCACTTTCCGAACAAATTGTAAACCACTATATATACAAGAAATTTAAGATATACAATAAAAATTAATTAATTACTGATTGTAAATGAAATAAAATTGTTTTAATTCAAATTAAATAGTTTTGTGATGATGGTCAGTATTGCGTTATGTTGCTTTGGAACAGATAACGATTACGTTTACTGGGCAAATGGCCACAGTAATTGATACAAGATGCCAACTCCAGAACATCGAATCGGTCTACAAAAATAATTTTTATTAAAAACACTCGACGTTGAAAGAAGTGATGAGGTATTTACGAGTAATTGTCAATATGTAATAGTAATAGTAATAGTAATAGTAATAGTAATAGTAATAGTAATAGTAATAGTAATAGTAATAGTAATAGTAATAGTAATAGTAATAGTAATAGTAATATTTTATTAAAATGTTAAATAAGCCGAAGCTTTTGAATAACAATCATATTTACAAATATTATCGATGTTCAGTTATCAATTTAAACAGACCCTTTTTAAATAAGCCTAGAGAGCTGATGAATTTTAGCTCCAAAGGCAAGCTGTTCCAGGTGATAATTGCATTTATCAATGCTGAATTATTCCTAACATTAGTTCTGTTAACAGGCAAGTTAACATTCTTTGTACGCAGTGACTGGGAAAAATTTAATTTTTCATGCAAATACAATGGCATGCCCGAATTAACTATACGAAACATAAAAACGGCAGTCATATAGCAGTAAAATTGAAACAAGTCGCATCCAAGAATTATATCTTTATACTCAGAGATACATATGATCAAACTTTCTAAGATCATAAATATATCGAGTACAATTATTAAATGTAACCTCAAGTATACGTCTTGAGGAACTATCACATTTGTTATAAATTACATCACAATAGCTGAAAATGGGTACAACCAAGCTTTTAATTAAATAAATTCTTAAGTTAACAGGCCAAAACATTTTTATCAACCTAAGCGTGTACAAGCTATAATTAATACGATGGCACAAGGAGCGCATATGGTCGTTCCAAGTAAGATTTGAGTTCAGTATAAGCCCTAAATTGTTTAATGTTGGAACAAATGAGATGATATCACTGTCCAAATAAAGCACAGGTCTAATATTAAGAGAAGTATTTCTAGAAAGAAACAATGATTTACTTTTACCTGGATTAATTGAAAGTGAATTATTCTTGGCCCATAAAGAAATATTTCTAAGGTCAGAATTAAGTCGCAAAACAATTTCATTCAATTCTGATAAGTTACCACCAATATACAGTTGCAAATCGTCGGCATACAGATGTAACCGACAATTTAGGATTCGCCATGATAGATCATTTATATAAATAGAAAATAACAAAGGACCCAATATGGATCCCTGAGGCACTCCAGCAAGTATCCCCGCAATACAAGAATGATCATCACCACACCTCACAAACTGCTTACGATTACATAAATACGAATGCATCAACATAATAGCAGAATTGGAAAACTTATAATACAAATATAGCTTCTGTAACAACTGGATATGATTAACACAATCAAATGCCTTAGAAAAATCCAAGAGCACCAAAATAGCCATCGAATTTCTACTGCCTAAGGTAGACGACAGATCATCAACAATATGTACAAGGGCTGTAGTAGTGCTACAGCCGGATTTGTACCCGGATTGATATTTACAAAGAAAATCAAATTTATTAAGGCGCTCCTGGATCTGCAATTTCATAACTTTTTCCAAGACCTTAGATAGAGCAGACAAAATACTAATTGGACGTATATCACCAATACCAGAAATAACATCCTTTTTAGGTAGTGGTGTGATAGAAGCTATCTTCCATAAATCAGGAAACACAGACTTTGTCAAACATTGATTTATAATGAATGTTATAAGAGGCAGGAACAGATCAATAAATAATTTTAGTACCTTGAAGTCTACCATATCATAAGCTTTCGAATCTGATTTAATTGCACGAATCGCATTCAAAACTATAAGTTCATCAACGCAATCAAATACAAAGGCATCATTTTCAGAACTACAGAAATCAATATCAGGTAAAGGCAAAACCCCAGTAGAATCACAAATATTACAAATCCCAGACAAGATTTGTTCCGCAGAAAATTCAATGGCTGCATCACCTGTAGAGCTTGAAACACCTAGTTTTTTTTAAATTATTCCACGTTGTCTTAGAGTTATGAGCATTCTCAAAATAAAATTTTTGTTTAGCTTGATTGATGCCTTTAACAGTTTTATTCCTAAAAAATTTAAAAGCTGTCAAATCAGCATCCAACCCATACAATTTATATTTTTTATGAGCCAAATCCCTACATCCACGGTGCAGTAGGGCATTTATTAATGATACTTTTCCGGGGTACACAAGCTAAATCTAAATGTAAGAAATTTGAATTAAATATATCAAGGATGTCATTCACATCGGAATAGTTGTACATATTAAACCAATCTAACGAAAAGAAATTATTTACAAAATGCTCGTGATTGATAGCTTTATAATCAGGAACAACAGTATAAGAAATTTGATCCCTAGTACGAGAAAACTTATAAGATGCAAAAATCAAATCATGATCAGAAATTGCAGGAACAGCAGCCTGGCCAAATGAAATAATATTATGTCTATCAGGTACGTACAAAATTATCAGATCCAAAAGACTGTTGATCCTAGTGGGTCTATAAGGTAAATAACATAAATTATGCAAATTCAAACAAGCTTCTAGTTGATTATTAACCATCATATTGAAGTTAAAATCACCACAGCAGAAAATCTTTTCATAGCTTATTAGGTATTCAGCAAAAATTGTTTGTAAACTGTTAATATCATTACTACAAGCAGGAGGTGGGTTGTAAATAACCAAAATTAAAATTTTACCAAAACTCCCAGTAAGTTCAGATGCTAGATATTCTACTTTACCCAAAGAACCAGAGAATATTTTTTTAACCTTAAAAGTGGCCCAAAAATAAAGACCAACTCCACCCCAATTATTATTTATTCGATCAAATCGTAGCAGTTTATAATTATTAATTTGAAGCGACTTGTTAGAAATCTTACTACTAAGCAAAGTCTCAGTCAAGGCAAGAATATCAAATTAATATGTTTGTAAACTAATAGTTATGTCATCAAAATGTTTTACCAAGCTGCGCACATTCAAATGACCAAACTTTAAACAAGAATTATTATGTACCTGCAAATTATCACCTGGAACAGCTTGATTAGCTTCATCGATTGAGCCTGTATACATATTATTATGTTAAAAAATGTTGTCATCTAAACAACTGGTGTGTCGATTACAGCTGGTATCCGAAATTTCACACGTGGAGTTAGAGATGCCCGAAAATTTTTTTTGTCAAATTTTCTAACCAAAATACCAATTGGCCAAGTAGCAGGATCCAGAGCCTTACCACGCAATTCTTCCTTAAACCCCAATTTGAAGCACACATATTCCAAATCATTCAGATTGTGATTCTTTGGGACTAATTTAGAAATTTTACAGTTATCTGTATCTAAACAAGTTTTTGCCATAGCCAGGATGTCGTCCTCAGGAGTATTAGAAGTAAATCTTGAAATATGTATCCAAAACATTGGAGTAACCGTTTGTATACCAAAATTTTTCGGAACATTTTTAGTACCACAAATAGATTTAGTGACTACGCGCTGTGGAGTTTTAACTCCAACTTCACTAGCATTTATACATTTGCTTGGTTGATCCGGAGCACCACTGTGAGAAGCAAGTGCATTCGATGCTGCAACAGGCACAACTACAGGATTTTTTACCACTTCAGCAAATGTCGTACAAGAAGCACCGAAATTAGTAGGACTGGAAAATACTGGATTTTGATCGTCGTCATTAGTTAAAGGCGATGTAACCACAGCTAAATCTTCATTCACACCTACAGAGGAATTTAAAGGCATAGATGTAATAACATTAGTTGATCTCAACTGAATATGTCTTCCAGTAAAAAAAATTTTAGCATTAAAAAATATTACCACTCCTACGAGTAGGTCGGATTTGGTAAAATTTTAAAATAAGTGAGTGGATTATTAGTTCGAATGTCTGCAGAAGTTTTTAGTATTTGGTTTTGTTAGTAATTGGAAGTTTCTGCTGCATGATGATCTGCTTTAATCCTAGAAAGAAGCTAGGTACAATATCTGTACTACTCGAGCTTATGAGAATAAGACATTCGAATGGTTTTAGGACCTCTTTTTGAGAATATATGTTATAATCGTCAAACCTCCAATAAATTCTTTTATTCAACTCCTCCACTCCAAAGTTTTAAAATGTTCCACGGCTATCATTTTGTATTGGTATAGATAACGGAAGAAAACGGCAAAGCAATTATTCTCTTCTTTCTTTTTGTCTACTGTAATTAAAAATTAAAGCAATCAAAAATAATCGTAGACGCCCCAATCTTTGTCTGTGAATATTAAGGTTAAGTCTTCACCAATCACAAAACAATGGCGAGTTCTGGGTCGTTTAAAATAAATACATTGAAATCAATGTTCTTATAACTTTTGTTTGCCTATGGATCCAGACGTCTTGGTTAAATAAATATATTACTGTACGACCAATTCCGTTATTTTAACTTTATCAGTCAATGGATTTTCAATGGAAAAAGTTCCACGGAAGATGTTCCGCTGAAATCATTATATCTACTCGTACTTACACAATTTCAGTCGTTTAATTTTAAAGGCACAATAGAAGCATATTCGCAAAACGTTTAAATGGGTATAACTTTAGATTCAGACTTCCTGAAAATGAGACTTTTTGAAATGTCGTTAACTAATTCGTATGTATGAATTCTGTGAAGAATTTTAATTTAAAGTTCCAGATTTCAATTTTTTTTTTATAAATTTAATTTATCAAGTTATTTTCTTCACTGATTCAAAATTAAAAATCAAAGCAATTCCTCTACTGTATGGGAACTGAACACTCTACTGTCAAGCCTTTTCAAGAAATAATTGTTTCTGCGAAAAATTCAACCGTAAAGCTTTGGTACAGATTTGAGTTCAAAGTTCTATTTCTAAGTCAAGCTCACGTGTTTTCATTCTGAGCGGGTTTTAATATTACATTTGTTCATCTGTGTTGGGAAATATACCCACGTGAAAAACAATTGCTAACCGCAAAAGGAGAACATAATCACTGAACACTACACCTCGTTACTTAAAATAAAATGTTGGAAAAATTATACATGATTCGAGTTCGTCAGCGCATAGATCGTTTAGCATAGTAAATTGCACTTACAATCCAACCCCTTTTAAATGAATTTTCACATGCAAGACACTTAATATCTTCCAGACTTGTGTCGGTTATTAATAAATCCCAAAGGTATTCATCGGTTATTTGATATGACTAGCAGTCTGTCAAAAAAAAAATTTTAATTAGTACCTACAGAAAGACGCTTTTAAGCCTGGTAAATTTACTTACATTTTATTAGCAAGTGGACAGTAAAATATATCGACAAACAACCGTCAACCGCAACATTCTTTACAGGTTTGAGGCTTGAAAAGATGGAAAACAATACACGAGCACATTACATAGAGAATATACCCTCGTGTATGAAACATGAGGGAAAAATTAGAACAAGAAAATAACGGAATTGGTTGATTTAAAACTATTTATTCCAGTACTCCATTTTTATTTTCCATCCATTGGCCGATAACTAGCACTGCACAGAGATTTGGGCAAGGTTTGGTTATATGGGTCTAATAAGTCAATGTATTGTTCACATTAGGCAGAAAAACTGTTTTCAAAACACATGGGTGAGTAAATGGTTGTGAGAATTGGACCCTATCTTACATTTCTTCAGTGAACTCTTAAACAGGGCAACAGTTTGGCAAGCGCAAAGGTCTTAATCAGTGACGACAGATCCTCGGCATAGATTATATTTTACTAGCTTCTGGTTTGTCGGTCTTTTATACTTCTGGTTGTCAACATAATAATAAGAAAAGCTGGCTCAGAATATTAACCGATTAAACAAATGATAACTTCTTCTGGATAATGTTCGGCCAAACATTGAGTTGTACGATCTTGGCTACAACTCATCATCAATAAAGTTTAACCATACTCAGAATTTTGGTTGCATTTATTAAATTTTTTGCGAAGCATTGAAGTTACATGTAACTTAGGTGATCGTCCGTGTGGTTAAGTTAGAGAGAGAGAGAGAGAGAGAGAGCATATAAGTGATCAAATTAATAAGACAGTAAATTAACCCATTCGGACAATTTTATTTCATTTTCTATATGACAATTTAAGCATATTTCCACCAACCATATCCCATGCGGAAAGCGCCTTCAATTTAAAATCTGGTGTTCGTCCAGGTGCCAGAACAGCATCAAACTTCGAATAAACTGTCGCTATACCGATTTTAGTTTTTAACAAAGCCAATCGCATTCCAATACAATTCCGAGGCCCCTCTCCAAACGGCATATAACTACCGGGCACAATACGTTGCTTGTTTTCTGGATTAAATCGTTCCGGATCATATTTTAATGGATTAGCAAAATATTGTTCATCCCTTTGAATCGCATGTATAAAAATACTAAGCGAATCACCCACTTTGAAAGTATCGTTGGAATCCGGAACTTTATAAGTTTTTTTTACTTCACGCATTGCAACAACTACGGGTGGATACAGGCGTAATGTTTCAGATACAATTTGTTCTAAATATTTCATTTCACTAACGGATTCGTATGTCCATTGCCCGTTATATTTGGCCAAAACATTATCAATTTCGAATTGTAATTTTGTTTGTATTTCGCGATTTTTTGCTAACTCAAATAGGGTCATTGCAATTGTGGTGGAGGTTGTTTCAAAGCCACCAACGAAGAAAATAAATACTTGAGCCATTATTTCGTTAACCGATAATTTTTTCATGGTATCTGTAATAATTCAAATATAAACATGTTAGATATAAAATTAAACAAACAAACAATTAATCTATTTATACTCTCAACCACTGTCGCATCCCATTTATTGTCATCTAAAATTTTTGTGTTGTTGCGCAGCTGAACCAACAGTTGCATAAAATCTTGTCTAACGACTTGTTCATTTTCACGCAAATATAATGTGTCTTCTACAACTTTCCGTATAAAATTTTCTACAAACGGATCGGCAGTTTTGATTCGCAATTTTTTTGTTACATTTGGAAAGAAAAATCCTGATACAGATCGAATGATTGCTGTTGCTGATGGTTTCGTCATACGTTCACCCATTATACGGAACATTTCATTTGGATTGTTGATACTATCGATTTCGACTCCAAATGCAACTGACGTAATTATATCGATCGTGTAGCGGCGTAGCACTTCACGTACATCAAATATATCATTACCCGCATCGATTTCTGACGCCATAAAATTTTGTAATCGTTCACTGATTTTCCACATATTTGGAACCATTTGTTTTAGCTTGCCGCTCGTAAACGCAGGTGATAATTTATTTCTCACAAATTTCCATCGTTCTCCACCAAGCGCTAATAAATTGGCAGTTAATGGGTCATTTTCCTCGTTCACATAAATTCCACGATCACTGAAATACTCAAAATCTTTTATCATTATTAAGCGTGCCAGTTCGGGATCTTTTACGACAATTGAAGGTCGCGTGAATGTCCAAACACCGGCATATCGACCTTTGATTTGTTTATACCAATTTTCGCCTAACTCAACGATACTAGATTTGCCGAATGCCATCTCTTTAATATTACCAAATAACCATTGTGGTTTAATGAATTCCATATTACGTCGTGCAAAATATTGATTTACATGATGAAAGTAGGCAATAAGTGCCCCAATTATTACAACTATTACACTAATCACGGTGATGTAAATGTTTTCAAATGGCGAAAACATTTTTATATAATTTAAAACGTTTTTGATTACTCAACGCACTAAAACTTCATAATATTATGTCTAAAACTGAAGCGCAAACTAAAATTTTTTGTGACTTGTTTCGTTTTGAAAAAAATTATTTGACAATGGTTCGCTGATTTCTTATCAACACGCGGTCAGTAAATTATTATTTTTTCTTTGCTAAAGAGTGGTCTAGTTGTTTTGTCGAATTTATAAATTTTTTACTGGTAGTGTAATTTTGTGACATACGATGAGCAACTACGCTCAAAGTTCATATATTTGAGTATCAAGGTTAGTTTTGATTAGAACATTAATCTAAGCAAAGTATGTGACAATAGTGAGTAAAGTTAACAAAAATTGATAAAAATTATCGATGTAAACAGAGAAAGGTATGCAGTGAGCGAATAAATTATGTTAGTAAATTAACCCATTCGGGCCTTGCTAAACTTTTTATTTCATTTCCTATGCGATAATTTAATCATATTTCGGCTAACCATGTCCCAAGCACCAAACTTCTTCAATTTTAAATCTGGTGTTCGCCCGGGTGCAAGCACATCATTAAATCTCGAGGACACGTATTCAGCGTATTCAGCTAACTCGAACAGGGGCTTCGATATTGCGGTCGAAATTGTTTCAAAACCGCCTAAGAAGGAGCCATTATTACGTTGGCCGATACATTTTTTAGGTAGTCTAAGTTATACAAATATAAATATTAGATTTAAAATGTAAGATGCATCATTTAATACTCGTAACTTACTTTTACGCAATTCTACCACCAGTTGCATAAAATCTTGTCTCACCACCTGTTTCTTTTAACGCAAATGTTATGTTTCCTCTAAAACTTTTCGCAGGAAATTTTCAATTTGTTGGAAGATTTGGGAAGAGAAATGATGAGAAGCTTCTAATAATTGCTTTCGTTGATGGTTTCATCATTCGTTCACTCATCGGGAGTAACAATCCATTTGGATTGTTAACACTAGCGGTTTCATTACTAAACGCAACCGAAGTATCTATATCTACTGTGTAGCAGCGAATTATTTCACCCATATCATGTTGTAATCGTTCACTGATTTTCCACATATTTGAAACCATTTGTTTTAGCTTGCCACTCGTGAAGGCAGGCGATAATTTATTTCTCACAAATTTCCATCGTTCTCCAATAATCGCTAATAAATTCGCGGTCAATGGATATGTTTCTTCATTCAAATAACCTCCTCGATCACTAAAGTATTCTAAATCATTTTTCAGACGAGATCGATATCTTTGACGATAATGGTAGGCCGAGTGAAAATTTAAACACCAGCATACCGGCCCTTGATTTGTTTATACCACAGTATACTTAGATCTATTAAATTAGCTTGTCCCTTTGCGAGCTTTTTAGTATTTCCGTACATGCACAAGGGCTTAATGAATTCGATATTGCGTCGCGCAAAATATTGATTTACGTCATAGAAGTAAGCAACTAATGCACTAATTATTACAATCACGACACAAATATTTCTTTGTACATAACACTTTCGTTTGCTTCTTTTTGCTAAGCGTTTATTGAATAGACTAATTTTTAATGTCTCACATTACAAAAACATATAGCGAGAATTTCTCAATTTTCTTATCTTTAATAAATTTCAAGTGTTTTTTTATCAAATTTGCTTTTCATGGTTGGTAGCAAAATATTGATATGTAATTAGATTCTATAAACTCAATGAAATTTCATAATCTAATGAAAACGACGTTAAGAGAAGAATGTTCTCGCGAGACATTATACAATACATTTGAAGGGAGCTTTGTCGTTTAAATCCCTGTCTAGTCGTTTTTAGCAAATTTATCGTCTTCCAACTATATACACAATTCATAATTTTTTGTTGTTGTATTTTATATAAATTAGCTCATTTTATTTTGAGACAATTGACATGGTTTTAGAGGAGTTTATTATTTATTTCAAGAGCAAATTCTTGAAATTTGCCTACCTATTTGTTTCCTGAAAATACGGTTTCACAAAAAGAACCAATCTCAGGATTTGACATTGTGCTGACACTCATACAAAATAAAGTAATTTATTGGAATACCGATTGTGATGGAACGGGGAAATTAACCTTTGTTTATCGAGTGTAAATTAATGTTAATGTTAAGTTGATGAATACGATCCCATACGTTGTATTTTATTTAATAAAAAACATAAACAGTGGTGACCCCATAAAAGTTCATGCAAATTTGGAAGTGAAGATTAATTCCTCTAAAACGAATTAGAATTTTCACACATATTTGTGTTAAATATAAACATTGAATACAGTAATACATAGAAACATTTAATACATAGAATAATTATTCACAAGTGATCAACAAAAGAAAATCTCAACAAATAAAATTTTAGTGATCGAGTACATTTTCAATGACACGAAGGCCATTTAAATTAACGATCCCGGTGGTTCCGGAAAAGAAACGTGGTTTCGGCTGCTGATTTTCCTCAAAAAATATTGTTAAAGATTCCAATATGTACCAAAAAAAATTAAGCTCACTGATTCCTTATTGGATATGGGCACCGGAGAAAATACAGGGTGGCTGAGACCAAATGTTACTAACTTCACTCTGCTGTCATTTGTGTAGTTGTCATTTTCGCGCATTAATTTTTTGACAGATTGAAGTTTGGTTAGTTGTTTATATGTGGTCAATAAATAATTGTTCTAAATTAATATCTTAATAAAAAAATCGTAATGGAATTCAAACGTAATAGTGTAATTGCACTGTATTTGGGTGGAAATTCACAAACAGCAATAGTTCGTCAGCTCCAGCATTTGAATGTGAATAAAATGTTTGTGTATCGAACCATAACTCGATACAACGAAACTGGTAGCATCGCTAAACGCAACAGAGGCGGTCCTAAAAAGACAGCAACATCAAAAGAAATGATACGAAAGGTGAAGAAACGAATCCAACGAAATCCTCGTCAAAGTGCCAATCAATTAGCCGCACGTCTACATGTTTCACGATACAGCATTCAAACCATATTGAAAAATGAACTACACTTGAAGCCCTACAAGATACAAAAAGTTCAAGATCTTACGGAGGCACAAAAAAAAGTTAGGCTTGAAAGAACACGAGCATTGAAGGCCTTGGCCGAACGTGATGAGATTCCAAAAATTGTCTTTTCTGATGAGAAAATTTTCACCATTCAACAGCATGTGAATAAACAAAATGATCGTGTTTGGTTAGAGGACAAGTCCAACGATAATTTGGACACAAGAGTTGCCATGCGCAAGCAATCACCAGCTTATGTTATGGTTTGGGCTGCAGTTACTGCAGATGGACACACTCCTCTGGTTTTCATCGAACATGGAGTCAAGGTAAACCAAGAGATGTACCGCCAAAAGATCCTAAACGATGCTTTGCTACCTTGGGCACGTAAACACTTTGGTACGAACCGTTGGACATTCCAACAGGACTCGGCACCGTCACACAAAGCTCGAGCGACACAGCAATTTTTACAAAATTGCGTTCCGCGGCTGATTTCGTCGAAAGAATGGCCACCATATTCACCAGACTTGAATCCCATGGATTTCTCCATATGGTCCATTTTGGAGAGTAAGGTGTCCACTAAAAAATACGAAAGTGTTGATGCATTGAAGTCAGCTCTTGTTCGAGAATGGAATAAAATTCCGCAAGCCCACGTTCGGTCAGCATGCAATGCTTTCTATGGAAGACTGAATCAAATAATCAAAGCCAAAGGAGGTCATATCGAGCAGTAACATGTTTTTCATAAAATGTAATATGTTTTCAACATATTCCACGAAATTTCAATAAAAAATAATCAAAATTAAAAAAATTACAGCGTTTTCATTTGGTAACACTTGGTCTCAGCCACCCTGTATATCACCAAGTATATTCAAACTATCACTTTAAATTTTAACAATATGGATTTTTATTAATTTTTATAATATTAATTTAATATCGTGTTGATTGCTCAAGATCTCAATTGTAAGTAAGAAATATTAATTTACAAAAAAAAAATGATTAGCCATCGCCAATTACAGGGTATTACAAAAAAAAATATTAAAATAGTCCGCTTAAATATTTTGAAATATTCCTACTTGCTGCTTTATCATTATTCGGATTTCATTTCAATGCTCCGTCAACTAAATTATCATTGCACTGCCATTATCGATCATGGTACACTGCTAATTCTACAAAACGATCAAATTTATTCAATACCGAAATCGCACTAATTGACAAACAACAATAACAATTCAAATGTGTCAAAGTTATGAGATGAAATGAGAAAGAAAGAAATATTTTGTGCAAAAATGGTAAGCTAAATTATTAATTAAGATGAATCAGGTGATTTGCAATGATTATATTTATAACGAATTAAATTTATTAGGCACTATGCGAAATCATCTGATTTTTCTTTCACATTTGTTGTGTTTTAAATTCTAATGTACATTTTGTTTTAGATTGGATTGTTTACATTGGTGGTAATGACAGAAGATAAGTATTTTGAATTGAATTAAATTGTTAACAATTTTAAGTAATTTAATTATTTGCTTTTAGCTGATCAGCTGGATTTAAACAGTAACGTTTATTCATCAATACTACAAGCATAATATCAAGGACGGATAATCCAAACGACAATTTTCAATTCCGACAAGCAAATACAAAGGACACTTCAATTGCTGGTATATAATGACTACAAACAGCAAATTAGAAAAAATTTGGGATCATAGTGGATATCAAGCGAAAGAAGAGACTTGATGGAAATACAAAAATGTCAGTTATATAGGTAACAATTATTAAAAGAGTTCAATTCACTAGTCGAACCTCTCAATTTCCAACACTCTATTAAGCATTCCGTTCACCACTATATTTTAACAAATGGACATCTTCCATTTTCTCGTCCACATAGATTAGACCATTTCAAAGAAAAAACTGCGAAACTAGAATTTGATCACATGATGGACCTTGGAATTCGTCGTGAATCATCATCTTCAGTCTCGTCGCCATTGCATATGGTGCAGAAAAAAGATTCAGCTGACTGGCGGCCCTGCGGCGATTATTGTAGGTTGAACGCTATATAACTGTGCCGGATAGATATCCTATAACGCACATTCAAAATTTATCGCAAAATTTATTGGGTTGCAAAATATTTTCTAAAATTGATCTTATTAGAGCTTACCATCAAATATCGGTAGCACAGGAAGATATTTTTAAAACTGCGATAACCACCCCGTTTGGACTGTTTGAGTTTCCTCGGATGACATTCGTCCTGAAGAATGCACCTCACACATTCCAACGGTTTATGAACACAGTCACTCGAGGTTTGTCGTTTGTATTCGTATACATAGATGACATTTTGGTTGCAAGCAAAACAGATAAAGAACATATCGCTCATCTGAGGCAATTATTCGAAAGGTTAACGGCCTATGGCATTAAAATTAAACCAGAAAAATGTGTTTTGGCAAAAAAAAATCGACTTTTCAAGTCATATTGTACAATTTCGGCTGAAGGCATACTTCCTTCAAAAAGTAGAGTGGAGGCAATAACAAACTTTCCACAAGCGGTTACTATTAAACAGTTACAAAGGTTTATCGGAATGATTAACTTCTATCATAGGTTTATACCGAAATTAGCCGACCTTATTTGCCCACTTCAAAGAGACTTAACAGCCCTCACTGTAAAAAAGAAAAATATAGCTGATTTCACATGGTCCGAAGAATGTGATCAATCATTTCAAAAAATCAAAAATAAACTTGCCTCTGCAACCTTGTTGATTTTTTCGGATCCATCAGCACCTATCAATATTACTTGCGACGCTTCAAATACAGCAGTGGCTGGAGTTCTTCAGCAATTTGTTGTCGATTCTTTTCGTCCGCTTTGTTTCTTTTCGAAAAAATTAACAACGGTGGAACAGAAATATTCAACCTTTGATCGCGAATTATTGGTAATTTATTTGTCAATAAAACAGTTCAAATATTTTGTCGAAGGTCACCAGTTATCAGTTTTAACTGATCATAAACCACTCACCTCTGCCTTAGATTCAAAAACGGACAGAAGTTCGAGGCAAACGAGATAACTGAAGTAGATCGCTCCTTTTACCTACGGTCTTTGAATGTGGTTGCCGACACGCTTTCTCGAACTGAATGCGATGAAGTTTCGTGCACAATTTTAGCCGTAGACACTGAAACTTTGTCAAATTCTCAACAAGACGATGAAGAGCACTTGTAAAGAAATTTCAATTAAATCAAATGTCAAGTAGATTAAAATTTAAATTTCTGTTACCTTCAGATGACGCTACGAAAATTTGGTGCAAAACTTCCAATGATATCAATCGTCCATTTGTACCAAAACCACACGAAGAAAGTCGATTTTTCAAAATCTCTACAATATTTTCCATCCAGGAGTAAGAGCAACTCGCAAGCTCATAGCCTCAAAGTACTTTTGGCCAAGTATGTTACTGGAGCAAGTGTTGTACCTCATGCCAGCAATCGAAAATTTTCAATCATACCAAAACACCATTAGAACATTTCAAATCTCCTGCAGGTCGTTTTGATCATTATGAATTGCTCAAGAATTAAAAGGGGATAAGTCGACTTATGCCCTTTTAATTCTGGTTTAATTTTCTGTTTAATGTTCAATTAAAACCTCTTCATTTTCCAATTTTTAAGGTAATATCAAAGAGAGTAAGATATCTTATTCTATTTGATATTACAGTAAAAATTGATATGAAAACGAATTATAAGAAAATTAAACAAGAAATGCGCAAGAGTTTTTTATACCATAAATTGACTTACGCCCTTTTAATTCTAGAGGACAGATTTATCTTTGCATATATTTTTTTTCGTTACTTTGACATGTTTGACTAAAGAAAGGTGTTATCGTGATGCCATTTGAAAGCTTCTCGTGAATTGTTCCATTGAAGCCTCGACCAGGTTTGAAAGCTCGACTAGCTTTTGCCATAGACATTTTCAATGTAGGATGATTGGTGAAACCATATAGCATTACAATTTAAATTTTAATTAGCTGGTTGTCAAGGTGAAAAATCTGCAACGCTAAGGCATCACTACCTGTAATCAACCAATCAACCAATAAATCAAAATTAACTAATATCATTTCATAATTTCAATTGAATATCGATGTATTAGTACGAGTAATATATGAAATTCGGATAAACCAATAAAATATTTAAGCTCTAAATCTAATCCGGTCTCTCAGGATAGGTGTGTTCCTGTATATGTAATTTTTTACGGTTTAAAACAACTTATCAGGGACCCTTTATAACCAAAAATATAACAACTTCAAAAAATCTAGGGCGGTATGTGTCTTAGTACAGATGTGTTGCGTCCCTATACCCAAATTTAGGCGTGTTCTGTCCCTATATGTAAGTTCATACGAAACTTGATTTTTAAAATTTTGTCAATCCGGTCCAAAGATGTTACCCAAGTGGACTCATATTTTGATAGGTAGTTGAAAAATTTCTTTAACGAAAAAGCATAAAACCTTTCAAGGCGTGTTGCGTCTGTTTATATGTGAGTTTACACGAAATTTAATTTTAAAAAATGTATCAATCTGGACTTTTTTTTGCCCAAGTGGCCACATATATTTTGAGTAGGTAATATAAAAATATAACAACTTCCAAAAATCTAGATGATAAGTCATCTAGAAAGGCATGTTCCGTTTCTTTATATGTAAGTTAATACGAAATTTCAGCGGCCACATATTTTTTTTTAGATAGAGGGGATCGGTCACTACCCCTAATGAAGTACTTGAGTACGATTTTTGGAAAGATTGAGAATTTTCTTTTAATATCAAACTTTTTGCGAAATTACATATAGAAAACATCTATCCTAGGTCACTTAATTCTAGATTTTCTAGAGTGGATTAATTGAGAAATTCTGCAACACCAATTTCTTGTGAACTTACACAAAGGAACGCAACATGTCCTAAGTATATAATTCTATGTTTGGGGAAGTTGTTATAATTGTTTTTGGGTAGAGAGGAATTACGACTGTCTGTGAAACATGTGTCCTCTTGGTTACGATCTTTGGACTAGATTGAAAAAATTTTCTAAATTTAATTTCGATTAGACTTTAACTTTGTTATAAAAAAATAATTGTTGTACATTGTGAAAATTCATTATAACGAGAGTTATTATTCCTACTAATACATTCTCAGGAAAATCATTTTTTTTAGGACAAAATTCACACCCGTTTTTAACAAGTTTTCAAATGTACTATATAATATCTTAAGATAAATCACATCAATTTTCATAAGAAGCATAACAATAAGCCTCATATTTGAAGATTTTGCAAGTAGAAACCGTATACCCGATATATGGGATATAACCAATTTATGAAGGCAGGGTGGTATAAAAAGGCGAACGCGCCTCAATTTTTGTATAGTGAATACTTGTTAGGAATTGAATCTGGTATAAAGTCGAATCCATCATGTTTTTGTCATTATATTAACTCTAGAAGAATGTCTTGTCTGTTGGTTGTCCTTTACCCATGATCCACGAGTTACATTGATAGGCAAGCTCGTGATATAAATTCTGTTTGCGAATAGTTTGAAACATTTTTCAAATCCATATACTATATTTAGTCGATAAATTGTCAGGAAATAAATTAAAACAAAGGTATTCCCTCAATACCTTTAAATAATTGTTCCGAAGCCTTAGGTTTTAGGCAATCATTTATCTCATTTATTTAATTACAGCCTTAGTCAGGATACTTTTCCCCAGTGTTGGAAATCCTCGTACATGTTCCCAGTAAATAAATCTGGACCATAAAATTTAGTTGAGAATTATGGAGGAATAGCTATTTAATGTAATCCCTAAACTTTTTGAAAACCAACAACAACCAATCTTGCGGTATTTGCTAATGATACGATATCCTGTTTAGAAAACGGTGCTCAAGTTATCACTATCTATCTATAGAGATTTCAGCAAGGCCTTTGATCATATTAATCACAAATTAATACTTGATAAATTGAGATCTAATTTGAAAAATTAGTGTACGGAATGAGCCTCACCGATGTTTTTTCCTTAATCGTTCTACTGCTACAAATTTAATGGATCTTTTAACATTCAATTTTAATATTGTTCATATTGTGAGTCTTTCGATACGGTATCTCATGCATTTCACTTAAAAGCATATTGTTACGTTTTTACCTTGTCACTCAAAGTTCGTATCACTGGATTGTGAATAAAACAAAATCAATTCAATTTTTCAACAACGAATTTATTTATTTCACACAAAAATTATTACAACACAATTTATTAATACACTTATAATTTTTATTTCCACTAAAACACTTTTTAAATCACTTTTTAATTATTAAATACTAATAATCGAATTCGACTTCGTTCGCCTTTTTATATACACAAACCAAACTTCTAGAAAGCTCATGACTTTTCCAGTTAGAATAGCGCAGAAACATTTAGAACAATTTTATCATGGAAAATTCCATTTTAGTACAGTTAAATATTGAGCTATTCGTTTAACTTATTCTATTACACACTATAGATATCACCGTCACACTACCAAATCAATCCCTCTGTACAGGGCCAGCCTCTCCAAATGCACCACCTTTGGTTTACTTCCTTATCTCTTTCTTGTCCTGTAGGGTGCCGTCCATGTAGGCTGCACTTTCGAAGACGAATCCTTTTTCCATTGTAGAACGCGGTTCTATTTCAGCCGCTTTTCGACAAATATTCTGCCTTTGGCTTGTCTGCCATAACGATCCCTCATCCAGTCACCGGACACTAGCACTCCTCTTCGCGCAACCCGACACTTCTTACCCAATATCAGTTTAAACTGATGCTCATTGATTTCCCTCACAATTGTTTCAGATTTGGATGACAGCTCCTCGCAATGGCTGATTATTATTCGCCTTACTGTCGCATCCATACCGTTAAATTTAAGTTTCAGTTCGATGTTATCGCTGCTCAATATTCCTCGTCCAAAATCCAACACAAAGCCATTCACCTTCATGAAGTCCGTTCCCAAAATGACCTCGTCCACAATATCTGCGACCAGAAGTTCGTGTGGGAAAAGAGTTTCGCCGATCCTTATGTTAACAATCTTTTTCCCTTTAATTATTGCACTCTCTCCATTTGCCATCAAGTCTTTTCGGACAATTGCGTGAGTTGCTCCGGTATCCAGCGTAATGAAACACTTCCTTCCATCAACATTGCCCTTAATTGTTACGCTACTTCTACCTCGTGCTTCACTCGTAAGAGGGATGGATGTTATGGGGCAACCAAACGGCGAAGCCAGTTTCGGTTCCTTCAAACTAACTTCTAACCTTTCCACTTTACCGACTGTTGCCATTCGTTCATCCGATACCTGCTCTCCTCTTAGTGCTCTTTCCACAGATGTTGGTGATCCGTGCCGTTTTCATTTTGCTTCCCAACAAATTCGCGAGATGTGGCCAATCCTGTTACATATCCAACATCTTAGCTTGCTACTTCTAGACCTTTGTCCCGACCGTTCGCATAAAACGTGGCGATCTTTTCTCTCCCTGTATTACATTCCGACAGTCCATTGAGATGTGACCCAACTTGTCACATTCCCAACACCTAAGCCTGCCGCTTCTAAATTTTGATACCGTCCGCTCGATGTACCCTTTAGTGTATAAATTCATTTGGCGCCTAAACTATGATGGTCTGGTGAAGTTCTGCACAGCCTCGATCGTTAACGCAAACGGAACGGTTTCTGCGAACGTTGCTTTAGGTGACAACATCACCGCCTTGCGTGTCTCTGGATCTCGAATGCCATCAATGAATGCGTCAATTTTTAGCCTTTCCATATAATCGGCCGACGTACCGGTATATGTCAGATGTACTAGTCGCTCGATTCCCAATGACAATTCCTGTAGCGATTCTCCTTACTTTTGGTAGCGGCTTTTAAATTCCATGCGATAGATTTCCCGCTTATGATCACTACCGTATTTCCTATCCAGCGCCTTCATAATTCCGAGATAACTGTTGCGATCTTTTTCCGGAATTGTTTGTATGGTCTCCGTTGCTTCACCTTTAAGGGCCACTATTAACGCTGCGACAAGATGTTCATCATTTCAACGGTTTGATTGGCTGCCGTTTCAAATTGAAATTTGAAAATGCCGAAAGATGTTGTTCCGTCGAATGTTGGTGGCTTTAACTTAATCGATTGAACTGTCTGAACCACTTGTGTTGTTGTTCCACTTGCCTTGATATCAGTTAGCTCTTTCTCGAGGCGTTGAAACTCTGTTTGAAATTCAGCTTGTAATTTATGTTCCACCTGTTCAATCTCCGTTTGCAATTAATCTTCAACATGTTGAACCTTTGTTTCTAATTTCTGGTCAACCTATTGAATCTCCATTTGCAGCTTCTCCAATTCGCCGAGTATGCAAGTTAATAATTCGAGAAGTTTATCGTCGATTCTCTTATGACCATCTGTAATTTGGTCTTTAATTTCCTCTCCTTGTTGTTTCATTTCTTGGTTAGACTGATTTTGTTGTTCCAACTGTCGCTCGTCTTGTGGTTTCATAACACTCATTTGTTCCATCATCTGGTTCATAGCAGCGATTAACTGCGACAAATCGAAACTTCCATTATTATCTCCTTCTTTCTGCTCTACGGTTGTCGCACCCGCCACTTTCTCTCCAACATCATGATGATCTGCATCCAGCCCTTCGATCTCTATGGCCTCACGTAGTCGTGCTTGTAAAGCTGCTTTACTACCATCAGTAGCCAAACCCCGTTTCTCAAGTTCCCCCTTTAATTCTGGAACTTTTTATTCTGTCACAAATTGTTACTTTTTTGCTTTGTCAATTATGGTTCGTATCACTGGATTGTGAATGATACAAAATTATTACAACACAGATTATTAATAAAAATTCACAAAATCACTTTATATAAATTATTCTCAAATCTTACTGTACACTTATAATTTTTATTTCCACTACAACACTTTTTAATTCCTTTTTAATCTTCACACTGTCGCTTACCTAATACTACTGAATCCAATTCGATCTCGTTCGCCTTTTAACAAACCAAACTTCTAGAAAGCTCATGACTTTTCCAGTTAGAATAGCGTAAAAACATTTAGAACAATTTATCATGGAAAATTCCATTTTAGTACAGTAAAATATTGAGCTATTTGTTTAACTTATTCTATCACACGCTAGGTGTCACCGTCACAATATGTTGTACTATTGATCTTACAAGAAAAATTCTCACCTAGCGAGAAGTGAGTAGTGACACCTAGCGTGTGATAGAATAAGTTAAACTAATAGCTCAATGTTTTACTGTACTAAATGAAGTTTTCCATGATAAAACAGTTCTAAATGTTTCTACACTATTAGTACTGGAAAAGTCATGAACTTTCAAGAAGTTTGGCTTGTGTATATAAAAAGGCGAACGAGATCGAATTGGACTATTCGAATTTGGAACGCGATAGTGTAAACTTGTAAGAATTAGTAGTATCTGGTAAGCGACAGTGTGAAGGTTAAAAAGGAGTTAAAAAGTGATTTAAAAAATGTTGTAGTGGAAATAAAAATTTTAAGTGTACAGTAAAATTTGAGAATAATTTACATAAAGTGATTTTGTGAATTTTTATTAATAAACTGTGTTGTAATAATTTTGTATCATTCACAATCCAGTGATACGAACCTTAATTGACAAGGCAAAAATGTAACAATATTTTACGGAGCGAATACAACAAGTTAAATTTATTAGTTTGAAATTCCTCAGAGTTTTACGTTCGGTCCGCTTTTACTTCTCATTTTCATTAATGATTTACCAGATATTCTAACTTGCAAATATTTATTTTAAAATCTTTACGCGCATTCAAACTAATGATGATTGTATTAAGTTCCAATCTGATTTTGAAAAGCTTCGTGCTTGGTCGAATTTAAATAATTTGAAACTTAATATAAAAAAAATGTGCTATGGTGTCATATTTTTTTATTTCAAAAATCTTTATTAATATTTTTATGTAATTATGTACAGTATTGTTTTGACAATTTTTTTTTTCTACAGTAACCTTTAGGTTTTATATAGATTTGTGTTTATTGTAATAGTTTTATTTTGAATGCATTGCGGCAACTTGGCAGTGAGGATTGTTTTCCCCCGAATATAATTTTTTTTTTTTTTTTTTTTTTTTTTTGCGTGTTATCTTAAAACTATTATTTACAATATTTACAACTTACGAACTATCTTAATACTAACTACCCTAATCTTAGATTACAATGCTAAGCGCAATAATTTGTATAAACATGAACATGTCGAGCTGTTCAGTATTGGTGAGCGATGTTGTTTAGGAAGTCGCATGGCAAGGAAAG
Source organism: Tipula vernalis (assembly GCA_958295665.1). Taxonomy (NCBI): domain Eukaryota; kingdom Metazoa; phylum Arthropoda; class Insecta; order Diptera; family Tipulidae; genus Tipula; species Tipula vernalis. The sequence goes on from OY282558.1 coordinate 6,099,532, forward strand.
CAGTTTGTTTAGCCGATTGGACAACATTGTAGCCGAGAAGTTACCGATATAGTTTAATTGGGCCATGTCATGGAGGCAGACAGTCGAGGTTTGTCTGTAATCCGGCGGGTGTGGCCAGCTATCAAAAACATGACGTAGTGCTTTATTTTGTATGCGTTGTAGCGTGGTTTTCTGCGTTGATGTGATTAAGTCATACCAGGCTGGTGATGCATAGGTGATGATGGGCCTGATGTATAGCTTGTATACCAGTAACTTATTTTTGTAGTCCAGCACACTATTACGGTTAAATAACGGGTACAGGATTCTGAAGGCATTCGCTGATTGTTTGCTAATTGCTTTAATGTGGCTGTTGAAATTGAGGGTACTGGACAGATTGACGCCCAGATACTTTGCCTCCCTTGACACCGTGATGTTTTCGCCATTAATGGAGACGTCCACTGCTTTGTTGAATTTATTTTTATAATTTTGGTGGGGATAGAAATAGACCAGCTGGGTTTTTGTGGCATTGATCCTAACATTTTAGGTGTCGAAGTAGACCACCAGCGTATTAAGGTATGCTTGAATTCTGGAAGAGCATTGGTACTCACTGTAACTGCTGGAATATACTGTTGTGTCGTCGGCGTATGCTTGGAACTTGGTGTAAGGCTGCCTAGGGACAGGTATGTCATACATAAAAAATATGTAAAGTAATGATCCTAGCACCGATCCCTGGGGCACTCCTGCTGATATTTGTTTCGTTTCCGAGTTATGCCTATTATTCACGCAGACAAAGAACTCCCTTTCTCCTAGGTATGAGTTAAGTAGTGCGATGAGCGCTGGATTGGCTCCACATTTAATTAATTTGTATATGAGGCCCTTGTGCCATACCGAATCGAATGCTTTCTGGATGTCCAAGAATGCTACCGCCGTGATCTTGCGACGTGACTTGGCTCGTTTGAGGTCATTCAAGAGACGCATCATTGCGTCCGTTGTCGACCTATGGCAAACAAAGCCAAACTGCTCCACCGGGATCAAGTGCTGAACCGCCGACCAGAGCCTACGATAGATCACTCTTTCCACCAGTTTACTGAGTCCGCACAACAGACTTATGGGCCTCGTGTTTTCCGGGGTGCATGGTTTGCCGGTTTTGGGAATTGCTACCACCTTAGAGAGCTTCCAACTTTTGGGGAAATAGGCATAAACCAGAATAGCGTTTGTGATTTGTACCAGCTGTACGATAGCCGAGATTGGTAGGTTTTTGATTGCCCCGTTAGAGATTCCATCTATCCCCGGCGATTTTTTATTCTTTAACTGTCGTACAATGCTTGACATCTCTGCGGCATTTGTCGCTTCAGGATATACCGTAAATGGCAATCTTTGATTTGTAATAAATCCGTCCGCCTGGTCTATTATTCCCTGATCCTCGGTACGTGCCCTCTCACTGAATATCGTTTGGTAGTAGTCTGCTACCTTATTGGCAATTATTGCAGGATCAATGACCGGGCCGTCAGGGCCGTCTAGCACCGTGTTTAGTTTTGTTGTTGGTCTCAGAGTTCTTATGTATTTAAATATATTTGACTTGTCTGGGTTTACGCTTCTGAGTTTCTCGTTTATTCTTTCTTGGCGAAACTGGCTGATTTTTTCGTGCACAAGCCTCGTAGTTCGATTTATTAGTTTCGTGGTGTATAATGCCGGCCAATATCGGTGTTTGTTTCTATAATAGTTCCTTAGTTTGATCAGTTGGACTATATGAGCAGGTAGCGGTCTGGTCCTATTCTCCATCAGAGGCACAAATTTATCCGTGGCTATTCCCATGATTGTTGTGAGTTTATGAACTCTTCGGTCGATTTCATCCGTTGAATCGATTGGCTGTTCGTTGAGCGGGGCAACTTTTTGATGAATATAATGCCTATAGCAAGGCCAGTCAGCGTTTTTGTAGTCCAGTATTCTTACACCGTCTGGACTTTGGAACAGGTCGAACCGATCCAAGGTGTGAAAGACTACTGGCATATGGTCAGAGCAGAACTCATTCAGCACCGTGACGTCTTCATCAATGTCTACTTCCTTTGCCAAGACCAGGTCAAGTACTGCATCCCCGCGTGTTCCCACGGGAGGAAAGTGAATGTTGATATTCCTAAATTGGCAGTATTCCGAGAGTTGATTGTCAAGCAACCCCATGAATGATGGTGAGCGTTAAAGTCGCCACAGACGACGACGCGTGGGTGAGTGCTAATCAAACTGTGTAGGTCTTCGGTTACAACCTTCCAAAAATAGGCAGAGACTAGTACGAAAGATTCGTCTCCTTCCCCCACAATTACAGTGGTAGCAACTAAACTGTCCCGTATATAGGCCCTCGGCGATGAATGTTTTATGTTGTCTCTGACTAGGATCGCCGTACCTCCGGATCTCTTAATTTTGGAATTTGTTCTGTGTATGATATAATTTTCGAAAAAAAGCGAGTGTCGGTCGTTTAGTCTGGTCTCGTTTAGGCACACTATGCTTGGTTTATGTTGATTGAGGAATACCGATAGCTCCTGGCGACGGGCATTACTGATTAGGCTATTGCAATTTAAGGTGACAATCTTCATTGCAGGAATTGTACTACGAAATTGAGGTACGCAGCCTTTTGGCTGGCTACGTCCTGGATATTATTTAGTTGTATTAAAAATTTGGATACGTGGCTTGTGAGCGAGGTAAAGCTCATGCCGAAGAGTTCATGTGACTTTGCAAAGAACTCTCCAAGAATACTACTCGCTCCAGATGGCTCCGAAAAATGTGGTACGTTAAGAGCTGAAGGCCCCTGGCTCGGTTTGGGTTTGAGAAAATCGGCATAATAGACACCTTTTTTGACATAGTTAGATTCAAAACGACACCTTTTTTGACATAGTTAGATTCAAAAGTTTTGGGCTGAGCATTGTTTACATTGTTTGTATTTACTAGATTAGGTTTAGTTAGCTTACCAAGTCTTTTTTGCCTCTCTGAGACAGGCACCTGGTAGGTGTGATCCGGCGCACTTCACACATTTGTATTGCATGCTGCACCCAGCAGCAACATGCCCGAATCCTTGGCATTTACGGCACTGTGCTATGGGGATTTTTCTTTTGTTTTCCCAACTGATTTTATAGCCGCAGCAACCGTTGGTCATATTTATGTCTGCATATTTGGTATCATGCGCAAAGGACACCGTAAAGCAGGGTAATTTAATTTGCTTCTCCGAGCCGTCGTTCTCCTTGATCATTTTGTTTATGGGGTACACATTTTGCACCGCTAGCCCTTTTTTTCCTAATTCAGCTTTGATTTCATCCGTGTCTGTATCCTGATGGATACCCTTCATCAACATCAGTTTTGGTCTTTGGTTTTTTTGGATGTATGTGAAGAAATTCATGTTTATTTTTTTGAGTTCCGCTACCAGTAGTTGGTGGTTTTCAAGATTGGTTGCGTAAATTATCGTGCTGCTAGAGTACACCTTGAGCAGGGTGCCGGTAAGTTTTCCTGTAATTTCTCTGATTAAGTTAATTTTTGACGAGTCGAACCCTTTTAAAATTATTGGGGGTGGTTTAGCGACTCTGGTTGCGGATTTCCTTCCAGTGTCCATATTGACCTTATCAGCAGGTACGTCAAACTTTAATCTGTTAAATTGTCCGCCAATTCGACTGCTTGGGAAGACTACGTTATCCGTTTCCGAATCGGTGTATTCAAAGTCAGAGCTGTTGTCCAGCATCATTTTGACGGCATGTGAGACATCATTCTCTGGGGTATCGCTGTTCTTACGCACTCTCTTAGTCTTTTCGACGCTTGACGTTGAGGGGCTGCCCACTTCGTTGGACCGTTTTTTAATAGTGGCCTCGTATGATGCATTTGTTTGGCTATTTGACGGGTTGTTGGTTCCGTCTGGTGTATTATAGGTGGTAGATTCTACGGGTAAGGCCGGGTTATTGACACTGATTTGGTTTAGAATGTCACTTTTAAATATTTCCAATGATTTGCTAATATTTTTGCTTATAAATTTAGTAATGAAGCTCAGGGTTTTCTCGTCCAAAGATGGCTGTCCACCAATTTTTTTTTTTCCGCATTTTATATTTAAATTTGCTGCCTCGCTGTGGTTACACCGCCACCAGCAGGTCCAAATTTTGTAAGCACAATTCTTTTAATGTTTTCTTCTTTTTTCTTTTATCTAGTTTAATTCCGGTAAAGAAATTTTCCCCTTTATGGCAGAAAATCTCTGTGTTTCGTCCCTCCGTATTAAATATTACGAAATTTAATTTAATTTAATTTATATTTTCTATTTTCATGAAGAAAAAACAGACGTTCGTCGACGTGAATGTCTAAGGCTGATGGTGTCATATCAGAGCACCCTGTATTTTATAGAGCCATAATCAAAAAATCTGAGCTTTTATAAGGGAATTAGAAACGAGGAAAAAACGGAACTTTTCATAGTAAAACACACAAAACATATGGGAAATCACTTTTTTGCCTAAGACAAATTTTTAAATGAAAACGTTACAAATTCCTTATTATGATTTCTGAAATACTTTCATAAATGTTTGAATTTCAACATATATAATTGTCGTTGAAGTAAATCGTTTTCATTTTCTTGTAATAATCGATTTATTTAAACCAAAATATAAGAAAAATTTCATAACAACAGCATTCTGGTCAAATTAAAATAAAAGCTTACTACGATTCGTTGGCCATTAAGTCAATATACATTACATAGATGGCAGTGATGGCCGTAAAAATTTGGAAAAATCGTTCCAAAAATTACCATTTGGGGCAATTTCAAGTTCAAAAATTGTAGGAAAAGCAAAACAAATTCACAATATATAGGAACGTTTGTTAATTTTGGGATTAAATAACTTTTTTTCGTATTTTTCTGTAACCATTTAGACATCTTACGTACACTAGTAAAACTAAAGATAAATTTAGCAAGTATTATTTTAATTTGTCAGAGCCAACTTTGATGTATTTTTCAAAATGAAAGTTCGAAAAAATATATTTTAGAAATAATTTAATTTTAATATTTCTGCAATTAATATTTACTTAATACCAATATGGCCTTCTTGTATATTGTTCTTAAAGATATGTAGAAAACTTTTATATAAACATTTTATAATATTTTTGCTTTTTTCATTGAAAAACTTGAAGCTAAAAAACACCATTTTTACTATGGATTCCTATGGAAATCAGTGAAAAGTTATACCACTAAAAAAGCTTCTAAAAAATACGTCATTAAGATTATGGCTCTATACTCTAGAAGGCTCTGGTCATATCCGAGACAAATATATCGAGTATTCCTATAAAATAAATGATGTGCTCTTGGAAAGGGTTAGTGAAATTACTGAACTGGGCGTAATTCTTGACCCTTAATTAAAATTTACAATAATGTTTATTGTTCATATCACTGCAGTTTGTTATTGTTTTGTACCGAAGTGTTAATGCCGCAGTTATCTGGAATACTGTAGTCATAGGTATGAAATCATTATTATGAGATTTATAAAGCCCAAATTAAGAATCGCATTAGTTATGTTGATGGAATTAAAATCTCTATCTTTAAATATATTGCTCATGCTAATTGTATACATAATTATTTGTGAATACAGTTGATTCAGAAAAAGTTCTTAATATTTACCGTCGCAAGACTTCAGGGGTCAACTTTCGGATTTAGTTTATCTCCTTATGCCGGTCTTTGCAAACTTTTTAACCTTCTTAGTCTTGAATTTAGAGTCTAGATGATTCATGCAGTATTTTCTCGGGACGTAATTTGTGCTAGTTTTTCTAGTGTATTTGTGCTAGTGTTCTAATGAATATATCAGATTTTTTTGTGTTAGTGTTCTAATGAATATATCCGATGAAATGATCACTGTTGGTATTCGCTTTTTACCTTATTGATAGAACCTTCATTAGCTCCAGCTTCTGGCCAGAAGAAACTTTTTTGTAACGCATTTCTTCATTTTCATAAAAATTCCCCTGAATTGTTTTGTTTATCGGAATTTTATTTTGGGGGGAAATTTCAGAGATTTCATTGTCTGTTGGGTTTTCTACTGTTAACGTTATAACGTCACCAACCCTTTCATTATTTTTTCCATAATTGATCCATATCAGCATTGTTGAATGCTGCGGTTAAATCAACATTATCTAAGATATTGTTGCCAATAACTGAAACAGATGACTCTTGTTGCTGAGACTCTCCAATAAATTTATCTGTTTTGGTGTCTCGTAAAACTCCTGCTTCGCGCTAATCCAAATATTGTATAAATTTTCGTCCTCTTTAACTCCACGCCAAACGCCTTCATTCTTTTGAGGAAATGTAACTGATTTTCCTTCCAAAAATGGCTCAAAAGTTTTTAAAAAACGATTCTGATCGTCTTCGGTTGCTGCTGGTAATAGGAATGTGTTTACTTCGGGATGCTTCAACATTTTTCTATAGATAACCGTATCAGCAGAGAAAGGAGTAAATTCCATATGTCAGAAATGCATTTTGTACAATCGTTGCATTAGCAGCGGTCTATAAAATTGTTGCTAGTAACGGAGCAAAATGTTTCTTTTTAGTTTTTTCCCTTCATTTTTCAACTTCCAATTATATGAACAACCATTTTCCAGTCATTTTTGAGAGCCCGAAAAATGCCTACATCTAACGGTTGTAAAAGGTGTGTTACTTTCGGATAAAGCGCTATCAATATTATTTGATGTTTTTTACAAAACTCTCTTAAACTTAGTGATAGATAAGATACATGACCATTTTATTTGCTATATATATTCGTAGAAGACCTCACTGGTCATCCACTCACAAATGGAGCAACCCATATTCCAGCCTTTTGGTATTTTTCGGCCGAACGCAAACGGTATTCTTTTTTATTTGTATACAACCATAGGCGGTGGAATACTTCCTTAAGAACTTACCATGATGAGAGTTGTAAGGCATTCTTTCTCATCATTGTAAAAATAATTGTACACCGCCTTCTCACCCTTCGCTGCTAAGACACAGTTTTCTTTTGGCGCTAATAAAAAAGCGCTTTCGTCACAGTTAAACACTCGATCCGGAAGAATTCAATTATGATTTCCAAAAACAGCGGACGGGTATTCATAGTGCACAAAATAATTAGTGTTTCACTATTTTAATCTTGGTTACTTAATATTAATGCTAATTCATTACAGGACAGCAACATTTGCTATGATTAGTACAAGTCTGGTGAACCGCATGGAAACTTGCAATATAAGAATCCGAGTCGACTCTGTCACAACTAACAATCCTATCCTTTCTTTCGGTTTTATTATATGTAAAACGAGTGTACGGTGTGTGCCCCGTAGTCCGGGAGTTCCTGCTCAATGCTTGGCTGTACATCTAAATCAATCAATCAATCAATTTTATGTACCTACGATCACGACAGTTAATGTTGAGTAAGAATTATGGAATTGATGAACCTATGGCGTGTACTTTTAAATAGTTTAACCAATATTCAGAACCTTTCGATTTTAACATTTCAAGAGATCGTTCTAAGAGTCGTATTCGAAATAATAATAATTTGTAACATTTTTTTATTTACGAATTCTGTTAGTGTTGTAACCTATATTATCTGGTAATGCTGGTAAATAAATAAATAAATAATTGGAGGGTGCGATTGTTAGCTTTCATTTTCGAGGCAGGCGCATAGTATTTTTTTTTATTCAAAATTTTATAGAACCTAATTTAAAATTCAAACCTTTGCACTAAAATAGAAAGAATCGAAAACACGAATCGAAAGAATATCTAAAGAAAGAAGGAAAGCACCTACCCAAATGGGGTATGCCGAAATTCGACATGTTGAGTGGAAATGGGGAAAAAAAATTATAAAATTGAATATTAACTTCCAAAATTTCAAATTTTGAGAAAATTTACTAAAATCTTTAGATTTAATTTTAAACATTTCTAAATGATTTTCGATTTTGGAAACTAAAATTAATTCATCAAAAATAGCATTTTGCGTCTTATGTTCGTTTGTCCAGATTATAAAAAAAAAGACAGTGGTGTCCATTCCTTTCCACTCGTTTTTTTCACTCCAATTTACGCAATGATTTTGACTGAAAGATGGAACCACATCTGTGCACCACTTTTGTGCACAAAAATTAAGCATACATGCGAATATTTAGTATTCCCCGGTTCCAAAAAAAAAAAAAATAAATTGCTATATATGAAACATAATTGATCATAAAAAGTCGAATAACTACATAAGAATTATGTAAATATGTAAATATACAAAAAGCACATTGCATTACATACCCATTACGAACATACGAGTATACACGCCTATTTAATATAGGTAGTTATTGTGCTGTTTTGTATAAGTACATACGAATACATCAAGATGGAGCAAAATAATGGGCTCATATATTATTTAAAATATGAATGAAATCGTTTGATTAGAAAATTCCTGAAAATACGAGCATATAGGTACATACACAAATAACGGAGGAATCAAATCGCATGTAATAAAATTGATAAGAATTTTATATTTACGAGCATTGGGTTTATTGCTCCTTCGATTCGGCGTCATTATACGGGTATGCAACGTAGTCTATGGCATTTTGCAAAAATTCCCATGAGCCTTTATTTTAAATCAACAAAACAAAATCAAATTTTATTTGTGCAATTTAATAATTTTCTATTTAAAAGAAAATGAAATATATTTAAATTGCTTCCAGAGAACATTAACCGATAAGGGTAGATATATAAATATATGAGGGTGGATTGACATTTCATATGTAAATTTTTATTTTATGTGTTTTTATGCACAATCAAAGTTTCTATATCATTGAGTAATAACAGGTGTATCACACACGTACATTTTTTGGATCGAGCTACCTAGTACACCAAATGCGATTAAGCTTAATATTATTTCCACTTGAAACTTTTTTTTTGTGTTTGTTATATTTATATGCATTATAGTAAAATCATATTTCGAAAGCAAAACATTGTTCATTAATTAATTGGACTGAACCTCTTGTTCATTTGTTGATCAATATATGTGCCAAAAACCATTTACAGTGGTTAACCATTAAAAATAATAACACTTGAAACAATAAAATCTAATAAGCTTTTCCACATATCCATTTTCCTCATTGTCGTCATCGTTCGTCGTCATCATAATAGATAGAGAGCTTTTTTGTATTTAAGTATGATACATTAAAAGTTGTTATTTTTAAGTTCCTCATTCTAATTTTATGAACTTTATATGTTTTAAGATTAGCTTTATCTCTTAAACATTTGTAAAAATATTATGGCATAACAACAACAATAACAACAACAACGCTAACAACAAAAGGTATAATTCTATATAACTACTATATATAGACACTTATCTTTTGCTGTGGTGAATATTTTTGTGTGCACACATTAGGATAAGATACGCTTGTAACTAACTATATGTAATATGAGATAAGAGAGATTAGCGTTTAATATGTATAAATTTTAATTAAAATAAATTTTTGTGTCATTAACAAGAATTTCTGGAATGATCACGGATTAGAATTTCGAAGCATACATATATGTATGTGGTGAAGTAAGGTGACATTAAATGTTCGCTCGAATTTTAAGAATATTATTACATCAATTAAATTTTATGATATGTTTTCATTTATAATCATGAAAATGTGTGGTATTTGGAATATGAGTGTATATCTCACTTTAGGTTAGATATTGTTTGTGGTTGCCGGTTAATCTTTATACCGTTCGTGTAACCATATAAAAACAACAAAATTTAGGATTTTTGTAAAACCAATGTAGGTATTTTTGGTTAACATTAAGCTCTCTTAAATTAATTGTTTGGCCAACTTTACTAAACCCTTAATTTTAATTTCAATAAAGTGAACCTCAAAATTTAAAGTTTTTTATGAAATGTTTATTGAAATTATTTAAATAATTAATATGATTTTTTTTTTCGAATTTTGTTGTCCTTTCGATGTCAATATGTTGATCCAAAATAGGTAAAATTACAAAACATCAAACAACAAGGGTTACTTGATACGAAACGAATTACCAATTCCACAACGAATTACTAAGAAACGAATTATCGACTCCTCCAGGGTATGAATTGTTCTCAGAATTTATACAGATCTTACACCAAATTCAATAAGACCCAATACAACTTAATGTCACTCTTATCATGTCTGTCATAATGCGCTCTAGTCCATTCAAAATGAGATATTTAACAGCTAAATATGTATACGCGCAGTTCTTGTGGTTACTGGAGGCGACATGGCTGAATTTTATAACCATGGTCAAATGCCGCACCTCTGGTCGATTTTTTTTCGAACCAAAGTTTCGATTTTTATTTTCAAGGCCACAACAAACAAAGTTTTCTCGCGAAGTTACTTTTCAATTTTGCTCTAAATTTTAGAGTGAGTTCTTATTGGATTATGCAATATTACATAAATTTAAATTTGCATGACGAATATTTATTTCGCTAACGGCAATGAGTAATGCACATAATTTTTCCAACAATATTGATTGAAGCTCTTCTGTAAAAATAATGTGCTTAATCCAGAACATGCTAATTTTTTTAAAACTTTTTAGAATGTTCATTGTATTGTGTTTTTTTTCTGAACTGTTCGTTTCGTCTGAACTAAATTTGCCATGGACGACAGTTCTATAGGGAAAATTGTTGAAATGATTTGGTAATTTTTTAAAAGACGAGACGAGAAACGGCGTTCGGCGTGTTTGGTTCTCCCTTTCAGTACTCTCTCAATGTTTGATGTGAATTTTCATGTCGATTTTTTTAATATAAAGGATTTAATTTATGGTTTTTTAACTTCTTTTGATGTCATTGAGCTATGTTACTTAAGTAGTCGCTAAGCTTGAAGACTGGTCCAGTTCCGTTCGGATGTTTTCGATTATGTGATACCGTTGCTTACAATACGGCTATTTATTGCCTTAGCAAATCGTGTGCGAAAGTTTTAAGTGATTTTCATGTAATACAGTTCTTACACATTCTTTACCTCTCTCTGCCTCTTGTATCCTATAGCGATGAGTTTCCTGTTTAACTTGGTAGTACTATTGTATGCTTCCAACTTTTCATTTTCGATGCGTTTTAATATACATTTATACTTTAACGTTTACTTTTTGAAAGATGAGAGTTTAATTTACCAGAGATCTCAATTTTCTAAGTTTATTGGCAGATCTTCCATCTTCTAAGGTTTATCTAGAATTAAAATAACCTTTGAAAAATTTGTTATAATTAAAAAAAACGATTTTTTGTGATTGATTTCGTTTTGGGATTTTTTTGTAGTTATTCGTTTTTTACGGTTATCATAAATCCAAAACGGCTAATCACAAAATTTGATATAAATACATTTCCACAACCTGAAAGCCAGTTATATAATTTGGCTATAATTTGGAATATCAGTCAAAAACATTTCAGCTAAAAACAAAATGTTTCAGTCAAAAATGAAAAGGGAACTCAGTCAAAATAGTTTTAGACTGAAATGCCATTTCATAAGAGCGTTCACGTCAAAACTTTTTTGACTGGGAATTAAATGTTAAAAATAAACCTTCATTTTCCAGAATATTTGAAAATTAAATTTTTATTTTGCAGTATATCAGTACCCTGATTCTCTAAAAAATAAGATAATGTGTAAATGGGTAAACTTGTGAAAAGCAAAGCTTACTTTTATTAGTTTGGAATTTTTCGATATTATTTTAGTAATAAGTCAAACCGAGAAATTGCAAACTCATAAAAGTAAGCTTTGGTTTTCAAGAGTTTACCCATTTAAGCATGGTTTCCACGATGGCGAGGCGAAAAAATTAGTCAAACTAAAATGAGAAAGCAAAAATTCACCAATAGTACGATAGAGAGAAAATACCATTTTGACAGAAAAATTGGGACGTCCAGTTTTAAAAATTTTAATTCAGCACTCCGAAATAGGACGTCTAATCCGAAAAAAAGATGAAATGGTTCATCTTTATTCGGATTAGTCGCTGATTTTCGGAATTCATATTGTAAATTTGAAGTAAATTTTCGGAATAAAACAAATTTCAAAATAGAACCGTTCATTTGAAATTTGTTCTGTAAAGACAATTAATAAATTAATATAAAGCAATATAAAAGTAATGGATGTTAATAAAGTTGAAAAAGGTAAGTTAAATTATGAAATGTCTCCAAATGTATTTAATAACTAGTTTATAATATTTACAGTATTCAATAAAATTAGTACTAGCCGTGAAATAACGCGTCCTTATTTGGATGAGGAAGCCGATGATTATGATGGTAAACCATATAAATAATAATTAAATAATTTTAGATCATAATTATATATACACATCAAATAAATTTTAGTAGATTCTATGGAAATTAAATATCTTCTATCGGAAAAACAGGTCGCCGAATGTGTTGTTGACCCAAATTCTATTGTGGATCAGATTGATTGTGGTATGTGATTGGTTTTATTGCGGATCGTTTAGAAACATTGTAAGATAATTTTTTTTTTCTTAAGAATATCTAATAGAATCGGTAAATGATCGACCACAACTGTGGGATTTTAAGAATCAATATTATAAAAACCGAATGATGCGCCCACAGTTGTGGGAAGAGGTTTTAATAGAATTAAGTAAGTATTTAAGATAACACCACATATGTTTGCAATTTTTGTACATATATTGATATCATACAACAAAAAATCTACAGATTTGGACAACAACAAAAAAAAACAAAGTTGCAGTAAGAAAAAAATGGGACTACTTAAGAACAACATATATCAAAAGTAAAAGAAATGAACCGAATGGGTCTGGTGCACCTTTAGTACCTAAAAAACCTTTTAGGTACGCCAACTTAATGGCTTTTTTAGACGACAGTGTAACACCTAGAGCGTAAGAATCTGTTATTAAATAATTTACAGAATTTTACACCACATAATCTAATTTTTTAATATCCTTGTTTCTTTATTAGATCAAAATCGATCTGTAATATTACAGAAGATAGTAACACATCAATAAATTCCGATGTCAGCACAATGTCGAGCAGAAGTTTAACTCCGTGTAAAAGGACACGTACTGAGTCTGGTTATAATATTCAGAAGATTAATGACCTGCAGTATATTACATATATAATTACTATGCTAGTAAACAAAATTGCTATAAAACTATTTTTCTTATTTTTCAGAAAAAAGTGTAGGCGAGTACAGTTTAAAAAAAAGACTTGTGGAGGTTATAGAAAGTAGGTCGCAGATGGAAAACCAACCGAAATCATCACTACATTTGTTTGCTGATATGATAGTCAGCGATATGAGTCGACTTCCGGAAAATGTTATAAGAAGACTGAAACTTGAAATTCAACAATTAATAAATAAGGAACTCGATTTATATTGCAACGACGAGTAATAAAACAAAGAATTACAAAAAAGTGGTCATATATTTCTTTTGAAGACTCTATTTTCTAATGTTAAATGTAAAATAAAAATTATTCTTAAATTTTGTCCCATTGCCATTCTACGGCGCCGCTACCAACGAAGTGTGATGTTAATATTTCTCTTATTTTCTTTGCTGCAAATGATGGATTTGTTTGTATTCTTTCTAAGGAAGTCAACCTCTCTTCTCTTCTCCAGGAACCGGACACCGTCCGTCCATTGATGTCACTATCTATTAAATTGGGCGTAATATATCCTGAATTTACATCTTGTCGAAGCCAATTGTGCAGACATACTGATGACTGAATTATGCGTTCATCTGTGGAAACATTTGCCTTTATGGTTGTTCTAAAAATTCGCCACTTGGTGCTTAGTATTCCAAAGACGTTTTCAATAATTCGTCTAGCGCGACTTAGGCGATAGTTGAAAACTCTTTGTTCTTGGGTGAAGTTGTTTGAGCTATACGGTTCCATCATATTTTCTGTTAACGAGAAAGCATCGTCCGCAACAAAAACAAATGGACAATTGTTTAAGTCTTCTGCGACATCACATGGCTCTGGAATTCTGCAACATACATATATATAAATTTCTACTTTATATATATATATGTATATATATATATATATATATATATATATATATATATATATATATATATATATATATTATATATATATATACATATATATATATATATATATATATATATATATATATATATATATATATATATATATGTATATATATATATATATATATATATATATATATATATATATATATATATATATGTATATATATATATATATATATATATATATATATATATATATATATATATATATATATATATATATATATACAATTAATTACGCAGACTTATTAAAACTAATTAAAAATCCTTACGGTAAAGATTTGTCGTAAGATCTTTGGCCAAAATTACTTGCACGAAAAATTCCTCCATCGCTTTGTTTACCGGCTGCTCCAATGTCGCAGGATATAAAATTGTGATTGTGGTCACAGATAGCTAGAAGAACTATCGAATGTGTTTTCTTATAATTAAAGAATTCAGATCCTCCTTCAGCTGGTGCCTAAAATAGTGACATAAAATTAGAAATTTGTATTATTTATTAATTGAAACTAATTGATATACCTCAATTATTATGTGTTTCCCATCAATTGCTCCTATGCAATTGGGAAAATTCCATTTTTTGAGAAACCCTTTCGCAATATTAATAAAATTTTCTTCCGTAATTTTAGGAAACACTAAATCTCGTAAGGATTTTGTTATGGCAGTAGTGGTTTCTTGGATAATCCGATGCACAGATGCCAGTGAGCACTTGTACGATAGTGCCAAACTCCGTTGTGACTCGCCAGTAGCCAAATATCTAATAAAATTAAAAATTAATAATTAATAATTAGAAATTCACCATAGCACAAAACAAATATTACAGTATTACCTTAATGTTACAGCCAAACGAAGGTTCACACTTAGAGGCTCTCGTATGAATGTGTTCTTTTGAATATCGGCCCCATCTAGCAACATTAACTCTTCCATCTTGGTGGCACTCATTCTGATGTAGCTATGAAATAGTTTCTTTCATCCTCTCAACTATTGTGCTATGAGCACCACTTTCATTCCTATCCTTATAGAAAGGACGAACCCAATATTTTCTTTTTTTTTTTATTGGTGGAACACATTTTTCATCACCAGAATCACTCTCAGTGCTACTTGAAAACATAACGGCATATATTGCCATTAGTTCCTCAACAGTTTCCATTCTCAACAAAATTTAATTTTAATATCAAACAAAACACAAAGTTATATGTTATGAAATCTCAAACCGTCAAAAATAAATAAATAAAAATTCGGAGTAACGACTTGTTGCAGTTTCAGTCACTCTTATGTTATTTTTTTTAATTCCTTCCTCTTTTTAGTTTGACTAATTTTTTCGCCTCGCCATCGTGGAAACCATGCTTTACACATTATCTTATTTTTTAGAAAATCAGGGTACTGGAAGCCTTTGTCCCAAAACTTATTTCAGACCAAAAATTTGTGACTGAAGTACCTTTCAAGAAGGTTATTAAGTTCAAAAGTTGAGGTGGAGAAGGTGGTTCGGTTCGGACCGAAAGACCATTTAACTGAAATGTGTTTGACTGGGTATTCCTCGAGCCATATTACTTCTTCATCAATGGAAAATGACAAAAGTTGAAAGAAATAGAACAGCTCTCAATTTAGGTGACGCTTTTTTACCGGTTCGACTAGTTTTCACAGCAATAAGCTGGTCACTCGGATCGGACAACTAACGGTAGAAAAAAATGATAAGAAAATTAATGATTTTCAATGAAATGCGAAGTGGTCGAATAATAATTTTTTTAGTGCTATATGATTGAATACCAGAGCCGTATACCAGAGCCATATAACTGCAAGGCTAAAATTGCAAGCGTAAATAAATTCAGTTCAAAAAAGCGCGAAATAGAAGTATTTTTATTTAATTTCACCAACAATTTCTTGAGAAAGCTGAATAAATGCTAAATTACCTAAATGTCTTGAAGATCCATTTTCAATTGAATAAAAGGCAATATTGTCCAATAGTTTCTAACACATTACGGTTACCTATCTGTTTATATTCATAATATTTAAGTATTACCTACAAACAACCAAAAATACACATAACTAATATAAAGCATATATACTGAATTATCTATTACCTAGTAAATTATCAAGTAATTTCGAACAATTTTCAATAATACCAAAAAATCTTGTCGAATCTGCAAAATTATAAATAATCTCGAGGAAGTAACGAACATCATCGATAGTATTGAATTAACTGTAACATCATGCGAGTTACATCAACGAGAAGGTAATCTCGAAAATCCCAAAAATTTCGAATTATCGAATAACCTCGATATAGAAAGCAACCCAATTTGCCCGTTCAAATTGACAATATTCCGAATACTAAGAAATTATTGCAACTCCAGTGCTTGCAAATTTCGAAAACACAAACAACCTCGAAAAATTTAAATAATGTGAGAATTCTAGAAAAATATCGATAACCGCAAACAATTTCGAATTTATCGAAAAACTAAATAAGCTCAGGATCATGAGATATCAAGAAATCGCTAAGAATCTCGAATAATCTCAAAAATAAACACCATCGCACGAATAAAATCGAAAGTATTGAATAATGGCGATATTTTCGAATAATTCGGTGCCAAACAACTTCGAGCGATTTAAATCCGGAAATCTGGATAATTCCAAGAATCTCGAGAAAAATGAAGAAAAAATCAAAAATACATCAAATCCTTAATAATAAATATCTGTTACATAAAACTCAGTGAGAGAAGCTGGATTTTACTCGAATAATCTCGAAAAGATGGATAATCAGGATATTCTCGTGAAATCTCAAATTTTTATGAAGATATCTGCAGTTCTCGTAATAACGCTTACATAATCGTGTTTTCTCGTAATTGCGGCTTGGGGAATGGCAGTTCTTGAATTTTGTAACTCGAAGCACGAAAATTCTTATTCGGCGCCCTGAAAATCAGTTAATAACGGATCGATTAACCGATAGAAATATCTTCAGCAGCTATGCGACTGAGTCTAAGCAACCTATTTCAATTTTTCAAGTAATTGGTTTGTAATGTTGTATTATAGCAAAGAAAATACATTTGGTTGTTTTTTAAAGGAAATGTTAACGTTCTGTAATGAAAATTAGGATTTAAATATAATATAACAAATAACTCGAATTTGTGTTTCCAAAGATCCAAATCAATGGTGGTCAGAACTTCGGTTTTGATTAATTCAACTACCAAATCAATCACGAAATGAACTTCTTAAGTCGAAGATTGACCTTAACCTGTATGTTATCGCAAACACCTATAAAAACCGTAGTGGATCATCAAACTATTTCTAGGATATTGAATGAGCATATTGCTCCGTTTGCTAATGACATGTCCGTACTTGTGGTTTATTTAAGTGACTTAATAGGTAAGCATACAATTCTAATGAAAATTAAAAAAAATTTTAAACCGTGGGTGAATCGTGAACGTATGGTTTCTATTAGGGATAAATTTTATCGACTACACAAGAAATTTTCAGAGAACTTGTTTTTCAAAACACAATTTTTATATTTCAGAAATTTAGTGACGAACAAAAATAAATTTCTTAAGAAGCAATATTACAGTAACCAATTTAGAATGAATAATTCTGACTCTCGAAAAAATTGGAAGTTGTTTAATCGTATCATTTTTAATCGCACAAAATCTAATAATCCAATTTTGATGTCTGATAATTTGGGCAATTTATTAGAACCACTCACAGTTGCAAATATTTTTAATAAATATTTCATTAATGTGTCAGCGTTTTGCAGTGCTCAACCCTTTTACTCTACTATCTTTATCCGGTCATTACACGCTAAGTCTGCCAATGGCTATGACTCAATATCAGTAAAATTTTTACAAATTCACAAGCAAATACTCGTAAATGATATTGTGCAAGTTATTAATGATTGTTTGAATGAAGGAGTATATCCTAATTCATTAAAAAAAGCGGTTGTAATTCCAATTCATAAATATGGTAACAAACAAATCTGCTCAAATTACCGGCCTATATCAGTCCTCAATTCCATGTCAAAAATTCTGGAGAAAGTTATTTACAATAACTTTTTTGATTTTCTTGACAAACATCAGATTATTAACGACAATCAATTTGGATTCATCAAAAATTCTGATACTCAAGCAGCTGTAGCTAATCTCATGAATAACATTTACTTAGGACTCATGCGCAATTATATGTCGGTGCCTTATTTATTGACATACGAAAGGCGTTTGATTGTGTTGATCATCACATACTTATAGAAAAATTTAAATTACTGAATCCCGCAGAACAATTTGTCTCAATCTTAACAAAATACCTAAGTAACCGATCTCAATGTACAATTGTTAATAATATGTCTAGTTGTTATATATCCATTCACTGTGATGTACCACAAGGGTCAATTTTAGGCCCGCTATTATTCATTTTCTGCAGAAATGACATTTTTAATTTAAAACTTTTCGGAAAATTATAGAATATATGCAGCATGATTTATATTTAATCAACAATTACCTTGCGGCGAATCATTTATCCGGCGAATTTAAACAAAACAAATTACATTGTTTTTGAAAATAAACCAAAGGATCAACTCTCACCTTATTTTGGTTTTGGTAATGTTAATATTGAAGAAGTGTCATGTTACAAGTATCTTGGATTGATCATTGTTCTAAAACTAAATTGGTCCCAGCACATTGATAAATTGTACAAAACCATTTCCCCAATGTTATTTGTAATAAAGCGTATTTCATATTATATTAATTGTAAAACTGCATGGTTAATTTATTTCGCTCATGTAAAATCTAACCTCAATTATATGGGCATGTTCTGGAGTATTGAACCTGGCTATTTATTACGTCCTTTAAAAACCCTGCAATACAGGATTATTAAAATTATAAACACTTGCCAAAATTAACTAGCTTATATTTATTGTATAGTGAAAAGATCCTACCTATTGCTCTCTTAGGTGATTACGACCTTCCGATATTCATATTTAATGCATTTCACAAGCTAACCAAATGTAATTACAGTTTTCAAAGAGCTTATGATATTCATTGTTACAACACACGATCTAATCAAAACTACTATATTTCAACCCTTAGAATCAATAGAGACTCAAAAAATGTTTTCTACAGTGGTTTGATTTTATTTAATAAATTACCTGATGAAATTAAACAAGAAACACGTATAAACTACTTTAAGAAAGCTGTCAAGTTTTATCTATTTAAAAATTGGCTTAGTTGGAAAGCTTAAATTCTCAATGTAAAGGATTCTTGAAACATTAATCATTTAATAAATTTATTTTATAGCATAATACACAAATAAAATTACGTATTATTATTATTATTATTATTTTTTTACTTTTTCGCTTATAGAATACATACATGTACTTTTATAGTTCTTTTTTGAAACTTGTAAAAAAAACCTTCAACTACATTTACAAATCAACCTTTATCTCAATCGTTAGACGATCCTAAATGCTATTACCAAATTAACGGTCAGCCCAGCTATCAATTAAATCACCAAATCAACACTTAATCAACTTTCAAATTAACCCTGAACCTAATTCCAAATCAACCCTTAAATAATTCCCCACCGTAATCGGAAATAAAATGAAACAAACTTTTGTCTTGCGAGAGACCATTTATGTACTTTAATATTCACAAAAAGACTAAACTCTACAAGAGAGAGAAAAATAAAATGCAAAACAAAACGCCTACTTCACCTCAATCGATTCTGGACTGTAAATAAATAATTCAAAATGTCCATATAACTTATTTAAACACAACCCACATCCCAAAGTAAGCTAACTAAGTCGTAATTCTACGTCAACTCAACTTAGCCCGACTCAGATCTCCAATCCTCTGCTTAACTTTACACTAATTTTCCAACCAATCCCAAAATTAACTCGATTGGAAAGCTGCATGCGTATATGAACTCAACTCAATCTAATCTCCCACTAAACCCTAAACTCGAACTTCTTTTTCAAATGCAACTCAATTTCTACTCAAACGCTCCTCACCATCATACCGGTATATGTACCGAGGTATCATACCATAATTCCATTACACCATCATACCATTATGACACTATACCATTAAACCATCATATAATCATACCATTGTCCCATAGTGACGTCGAACCATCCCACCATACCATGAGGTATATAATCTACCACACCTTCATACTATCATATCATCATAAACTCGTCCATCACCGATTTCTAACTGACCATACTATATTCCAGAATTTCATCTGAACATAATTTTAGAATCCCAATATTAGTCTACTGATCGAACTTTATCATAATCGGTTGAGAAACAGCCAAGTTCTATCATACTTGGCCATATTCCAGAACTTCATTCAAAAATTATTTTAGAATCCCATTTCCAATGCACAATCCCAATTTCATCATAATCGGTTGAGAAATAGGCAAGTTCCCTTATACTTGACCATATTCCAGAACTTCATCTAAAAGCATTTTAGAATCTCGTTTCCAAACGGATGTCAAATTTGACTAAAATCCGTTAAGAAATAGATAAGTTCCATCCTAATTGACCATTCATATAATTTGCTACAAGTTCAATTTGAAATGTAAAAGGTTCAATTTGAGGTTTGAGATGTTAACAGTGACCTTTCTTGTCTTAAACAATATTTGTGTGCAGTTTGGTTCAAATCGATCAAGACGTGTGGATTTGTTTATTTATCATACATAATGCTGCGCATACATATAAACACTCACTTATATAGATTACTCATTTGAGATTACTGAACTGCTCACTAAACACTAATCCAACACCAACTCAACCCCAATTTAATCCGCAAACGGCCCCCAATTCAACCCTCAAACCATACTCAAAATCTCTTTCAATTCAATCTTCAAACCAGCATATATATTGGCCAAATGCTCACTATATCTAAATCCAATCCCAAATCAACTCCAACTCAACCCGCAAATTAACCCCTAACTTAAGCTTCAACTCAACCCCAAACTTAATGCCCAACTCAATATTCAAATCAGCATACATAACAAATTGGTAAATATTTCTATAACCAGGTGCTTTGGGTAAATTCGTATGACAAATCTCCGCCTTGACCATAGAAACTGATTGGCGAAAAAAAAAAATTAAATATAAATGGGTACAGGCATCCAGATATCCAGACATCCAGAGATCCAGAGATCCAGACATCCAGATAGACGGACGGACATTTTTTTTTTTTTTGCTTTTTAGACTCAGGGACTTTTAAAACGTCGAGAAACGTGGTTTTGGACCCACCCAATTATTGGTCATTTTTTACATGGTTTCAATACTTTGGTCTTTTTAGACCGAAGTAATTGCTAAACAATTAATTGGATTCTTTTTTGTAATCTATGCAGTACATTTTTACAAATTTTCATTATCGTCTATATGTCTTCGCATTAAAAAATGTTGGGAAATATTTTCTCATTACTTGGCTTATTATCAGACGTTTTTGGAAATGGATCATGGTAACTTAACGTTAAAATTCGAATCGATTTCCGAACAAGTTCAACTTCACAGCGCTAAGTGCTAAACATGTTTTTTAAATGAAATGTTAAAGTTAGTTATCTGCCAAAAATGCATCTTTAAATTTGTTTTCTTACGTAGATACTGAAAATCCGTATAATTTTAATCGGCAATCATTGGAAGGGCATTGTAGCCAATTTTGCAGCACATTTAATGATTCTTGAAAGCTTCATGATCCCTTGATCTGAATTTAAAAATTTTATCAGAGATAATTAACGAATTCGTGTTAATGTTCCTTTTTACATTCTTTTAAATTAGTTTCTCAAAATATCCCGTTCGTTAAAGAAACGGATTTCTTCGTCTTGCTTTGAGTCCAAAAAATTGGGTTTCGAAGTGATGGCTGTCGCATAGATGATTTTAACGTTTAACCAATCGAACTGAAACTTATATTTAAGCCTTTTTCTTAAATTGTGAGGTCGTAGCGAATTTTAATGAAAATCGGCCAACCGAAAGTGGCGGCTACAGCAAAATGTTAAAAAATGAAAAAATAAAAATATAAAAACAAAACACAAAATTAAAAATTATAAAAAATTTGCGTAATAAGCTTCTTAAAATTCTCCGTTTGTAGATGAAAGTTGTGTTTTGGCTCACCTCAATTGTTTTATCCACAACCACAATTTTAGAAAGTTTGCAATACTTGTTTTGAAATACCTAGTTCTAGATAGAGCAATCTCTTTTGAGGTCGTCCTTTCGTTATTATTTTATTTATTCTTTACCTGGTTAGTACACAACATCTAAAAAATAAATTTGTACAGCCAAGTAATACCGGATAATACAGCCAGTTACAAATATATGCATCTATTATTAAAATTACTAGAACCATGTTTTATTTAATCACTGCATAAAATTCGCTCTTACAAGTACCAACTCGACTTTTATACACCAACAACAGACAGATAATTTTTTATGAGACATAACATAAACAAGCCCCGATGTAAAATTATATGTATGTACGTAATGTCATCAATTTGTGTTGTAATGTTAAGAACATACACGAATGAAGGAGATTGGGTAACAACTGCGGATTATGGATTTCAACTACATACCACTATAAACGCTGTTATCACAAATAACTACTTTATTATAAATATTTTTGTTGCTACTGTGTAATATAATAATTTTTATTGCATAAATTGGTACCAAAAACGAACAAACATTTGGCGATACGATATCTTTACGTATTGTGTCTTAGTATTATTGTATATGCGATGTCTCTCTAACCCGTTGATGCAATGACGTTGATGCCAAACTATACAGGGAATATACATACCTATATACATATAACAAAAGCACATAAAAAACAATTTTGTTATAAACAAATAAAATGAAATATAATATTACAGTCATTTGGAGCTTTTTATATATGATATTAGTATGTTTTATATGCGGGAGCTTTTGTGATAATGGATTTTTTCACTTGATTATTGTTTCGAATTTCGATGTGATATTAATTTTATTTATCATGGTACGTGATTATCACTTAAGTATATGTCGAACGAGTCAAATTTGTTATATGAAGAGGTAAAAATTTCACATTTACATGTACGTGAAACATACGGCTATTCGGTTGGTCCCATAAAATTGGTCTGTTTTATATACAATTTCACATTTACTGTTTGCATTAAATATAATTAAATATTTCCAGACAATTTAACAAAGTTTAACTTTACTTTTTTTTGTTATTGTTGTTTTTTAGGTATAAGTAAAAAAAAAAATATTCTCTAAACAATCATTAGAATGAAATCTAAATAAAAACGATTTGCATATAGAATAAAAAGGAAAAATAGCAAGCAAATTCACAAGAGTCATACCCCCTATGTATATACCATATAATACGACATAATTTGATTTGCGTGATTTTCCCAAATACGTCATAAACCTCGCATAAATATACTAGAAAATTGAGAGAAAGCTCTAAAGGCTTTCACAAAGTAACAGAAAAAAAAAAAAAATTAATTAAATTATTTTCTAGTTATTCTTCCATTTTTAATGCCTAACGTACATCATAATACTCTGTACTATATATAGTACACAAAAGCTCTATAGATGTAGAGATTAATTTTCACATGAAAATTTACAATATTTCCATGAAAAATCTTATCTTTTCTTAATTTTTTTTTGTTGTTATTTTTATGACTTCTTGCGACATTTTAATATGATTTTATGTTCGTCATACCATGTAATTTGATTTTATGACTCTGTTTTAGTACGATTTTTTCATTTCGAGGGCTCTGTCTGTTATTTTATAACGTAAAACCTTTAAGATGAGAAACCATTTTCTGACATATTATTGTATTTATAATTACCTGAGACTTGATTATTTGTATATATACAAAATTTTGGTATTGTTTTATTATGTTGGATTGGCAGAATGGGTAATAGCGATATTGTTATGTTTTCTTGTCGTCTTGAACTTTGTAAATACATTTACATTGTATACGAGTACAACACCAAAACGATATACTCTGTGTATTCATGCTAAAATGGTTGTTATAAATTTTTTAATGGGTTTTATCTGATTCAAATTCAAATAAACATATTTTATGTAAGAATATTACAGTAATACCTTTTGTTGTATAGCAGCAGAAGCAAACAGAAACACAAAAAAAAAAAAAAATATCACAATATCTTTCTTAAGATGAATACAGATAATTCAAAGACATTTTTATGTATATTAAATTTACTTTTTTTTTTTTTTTTGGGGGCTTTGGGCTATTTTAATATAAAACCATTATGTCAACAAAGTATTTATTTAAAGTTTCATAAAACTGTCATATAAAAATATTATATGGTTTGGTAAAATGAATAATTTAGCGGGGAAAATTGCAATGGTTTTCTTCCTCAAAATTGTTTTCAACGTTTCGGAATTTAGCTTTAATAAAAGATGTTATAAACAGGCGTTTCGTTCACCCATAGGTACTAATGGAACAAATTGAAACTAATGTTTGAAAGACATTCCCTTGATTGTAATTTTCTTTTAAAAGATATGTCGATAATATCATTAAACCTATACCTACCAAATTCGGCGGTTATTACAAATATTTGATACAGTATTTTATTGTCTAGTCTAGATAACTTTTTGTTTACAAAATTAAAAGACCAAGTTTCTAAAGAGTTACCAACAAACGAGTACGGTAAAATCAGCTCCGGTAATACTAGTCAAAAACATTTTAGTAAAAGGAATTTTAGTCATAAAATTACATATAAAAATATTATGCCTAAACTCCAATTAAAAAAAATACAGTCCATAAAAAAGGGGTTTCGATCAGAAAACAGTTTGACTGAAATAACCTTTGTGTATTTGGGCTGAACAACATACTTGAAAGGTATTCTAGTCAGAATTGTTTGGATTATAAATCTTTTTGGTTGGTTTGTTTTTTTGAAATGCCGTTTTGATAATGCTTTTGATAATTGCTGCGTAAATGATAAATGGAACGCAGAAAATTAGTTGCGAAAATAAAATTTAATTAAAAAAAATTTACCTGCAACATGGAAAGATGGAAAATTAATTATTAATTTGAAAACTGATCAGCCATTTCTTCCCGATTAGTTTTACTAAATATTCTGGTAACGAAGTCGCCAGACATTCAAAAAGCAAACTACTCATAAAATTTAGCAAGAGTAGCTGCGTGCAGTCAGTGCACTTAGGTGTATTTTGCCACGTTAAATGGAACGCAGCAATTGATCCCTAATTGGGATTGAAAGCTCAAGTTTAAATCTGCAAAAATCAAGAGCCCTATACCAAAAAAATAATTTGTTCAAATATAAAGAATTGGCTCATTATAAATAAAAATTTAATCGCATGTTGTTTATAATTCGTTATTAGTTCCAGTGGCGTAGGTGGGAACCCGCAGCACCCGCAGTCGCGGGGGCACACGATTATTGCGGCCCAATAGAGCTACCAAGCGTCCGAATATTAGTTCAAAGTAAAGATCAGTTAGATGGTAGCTTAGATTAAGCTTAAAAAGACCACCCGTTCAAATTTACAAAACATGACATTTCTAGGAAATTTTTAAGAAGAGGCGGTTGTCTAGTTTTAAAAAAAGAAAAAAAAAAGGTGTTGCTATTGCTTTTAAATATTTTCTTAAGACAGGCCCAACAATTTTTTCTCGGTTGGTGAAAGTGATGGTCAGAGTAATTACACGTAATCTGACTCCACAGAAATAAAAATGGCTTTAGGTTCTGACAAGTTTTTAGATTAAGAAGAAAATTTGCCAAACTTGTTTGAAATCAAAAGCTTTTAACATCAAACGATACCGATTATAATGTTTGCAACCTTTAACAAATCAAGTTTTGATTAGAAAAAGTTGAATTTGATTATCAAAAGGTTAAATGTGATTGATCTAGTTTCTCGTTTACCGAATATTTTCTATTACCGGTAAACGGTAAATAAAAACTTAATTTATAGGTAAAACCGGTTTAGTTTGAAAAACTATTTTAAATAAGGAAATTTCAAATCCTCCTTGTCTCGGATTTCATTTTTTGATCACTTTTTAAAATTTCTTGAGATTATTGAAGTATAGCTTAGAAACGGGATTGGTTATTGGTGCGAAACTTAATTGGTGATTCGGTGTTTCGAGACCGTCAGATTATTCGAGGTTTTTGAGGTTATTCGAGTATGTTTGAAATTGTCGGATGTATTTGATAGTTCGATGTTACTCGAGGATATTAGAGCGTTTCATTATTATTTGAGTGTTTCATTATTATTGCGTATCATCAGTAGTATTAGTAACATTAAATTTGTGTGTTCTCTAGATTTTTATGGGCTTGCTGAAATTATTCATTAATATCTAGATTTATCGAGAGATTCACATAATATAGAAATTATTAGAATTTTCCTGGGGTAATCGAGATTGAGTATTATTTTGAAAGACTTTCAAATTTATTCGAATTTTATATGGCTATATTCTGAGACTAGGTTTGAGTTGTGGGAACTTGCAGAGTTACACCGCATCCCCAATGAAATACTTTTTACTTTTGCCTTAAAGTATTATATGAATTTCCAACATAAAGTGCATTGCTTTCAACCAAAATGAGTTAGGTATTTTATTTGGTTAACGATGGTCAAAGCAACAGCAAAAATTAACCAAATTTTGGTCTAATTTTTTTTCGTATATTTTCTTTTCAATTCGACTCTTGTGGCAGGTATTGAAACTAAAAATTTTGAGCTTAAGATTTGCTTAACCACTAATTTTTTTTGGGTTAGCTAAACTATTTTCGGTCTATCTAGTACGATTGTTGTTGTAATTTTTTTATTTTTGGTGCAAGCAATTCAACTATAATGAACAAACATGTTTGTTCGTTATATTGGAAATCCATACAATCCTGTAGGGCAAAAGTAAAAGAATTCCATTGGGGATTACACATATAAACCTGAACCGTCATATTTAGCAGATTTTTCGCGATTTCGATTTTTCTTCAATTTCCTAGGTTTTTCGAGAAATTAATTGACAAGAATGTCCAAGTTATTTACATTTTACATGGCTATGATTAACGCGAATAGGATTTCCTTTGGTTTGAAATGAAATTTCGAATTGAAATTTTGCGATGCTTTATCGATATATTTAGAAATCTTCATAACATTGAGCTGATTGCAAGAAATTTCCTTTTTGTTTGAGACCAGTAACTGAATCAGGTGCGATTTCGTACTCTCGAAATCAGACACAAAATTATGAAATAAATAAGAGGAATCTAAAATTTCTTTCGTGTTCTGACTGGCTGATTGAGTGGTTATATGTTATTGGTTTTGTTTTTGAAATTTATATACATATTACTTTCTTTTACTCTAGTGGGGAGCGAGTAGTAGGGACAGCAGAGACGCAGCAGGGACAGCAGAGACGCAACGATTTCAACAACAACGTCAAGCAACACTAGCTACAGTTAGTACAAATTTGGGTGACCGCATGGGAACATAATGATGGAACGAAATCTCGCCCCTCTCACAACCGCCGATGGATAAAATGATGGAGGGAATAGTAATAGTTGTTTTCAGCCTTTCAGGAAAAGAACTTGCGGGACCAGGAAATTGTGTTGTCAATTATGCTGTCATAAAAAAAAACATTAACTATCGATCGCTTTGGTGTCTGTAACCGGGTCGAGTCTGTCCCTACAAATATTCGTGGCGATTGTGGCGCCTTTCTTTTACGGGGTTTGGCTTCATGAAGAATGGTGTCGTGTTGTATAACATGAGTATATAGATAGTGGTGTGGTATTCGCATTTATAATACGGGGGAGACTTGCGTAATGCTCGATCATACATTTGAAATCAATCAATGTTACTTTCTTTTACTCTAGTGTATAGTAATCATGTAAATTTTGGACCTTGAGATTTTTAAAGATTTATTTGTGGCCCCTGAGTCCGAAAAAGTGGGTTCCGAAATGGTGTCTGTCTGTCAGTCTGTCTGTGTCTTCTCTACAGCCCAGATGGTTTAACCAATCGAACTGAAACTTCAGATTTAAGCTTTTGTGATAAATTGGGAGGTCCTAGAGAAATTTACTCCAAATCGGCTAACCGGAAGTAGCCACTCCCTTGGTCCAGAAAATTTATTTTGCAAATATCTTAAAAATTATAAGGTTTACAAAAAACTATAAACACAAAATGTTTCCAAAAATTAAAAACAAATAAAAATAAAAATTAAAAAATTAAAAAAAGAAAAACTTAAAAAAAAAGATATAAAAACAATTAAAATTTCTCAAAATTCTCTGTTCGTAAAAGAAAGTCATGTGTTGGCCACACCTCCATTTTTTCATTATTCAAGAGGCAAGACTTTTATTTAAGATAGTTATTTCCGTGCTGCTCCTTAACCGATCAATCACTAAAATAACCCCAAAAATGTGATTTGATTGATTTAGGAGCTCGGGAGAAATACCCTGTGGTAAAAATCCGACCTCGTAAATCCACTATAAATCTCTATATCTGATTATTTTATATCCAGGTTTTACTGTATAGTACCCGAAACAAAAAACAAGCGAAAATTTATTTTATTTTTTATGGTATCTCTTTTGTTCCCATGGTGTATTTTTGAAGTCGGATTTTCACCCTAGGATAAGTAACCACAGGAGTAATCTGATTTGTTAAGAAATTCTGAAACAATACCCTGCTAGCTTTGTTCGACCGGCATATTGATAATTCTGCTTGCCTCTATTTGGTCTGCATGGTCGCATTTATGCTTGCCCTCGCTCGTTCGTTCTTTCGCACAGATATTTGTTTCTTCATTTTAGTTTCACCTGCTGTATTTGAATGTTTCTGCCATATTTCGAGTTTCAGTTCCAGAATTTCGAGAACTCACAATGTACAAAATAGCAACGGTTCATCGCCGCGATTATGAAATTATAAGAAAATAATCACATTTTGCCGAAATTTCGTAAAAATTCTCGAAACTAGCAGAATGCTTACATAAAGGGATTCCAAGCTTCTCAATTTCTGGATTTGGGTGGTTTTACCGTTTTTGTAAAATAACGTTTAGGGATTATTCTAGTTTGTCAAATGTTGGCGTTATGCTGCATTGCATTACTTGTATTATCTTATGTGATTTTTCAAGGTGTTTAAGCAAACTCGAGGGTTTCTTTGGCATTAAGTGTTATGTATGTAGTTAGATATTATTCAATCTTTTTTTTTTGGATTTTTCGAAAATATTCAAGGTGATTTCAAGTGATTTTCTTGAAATTCCAAATTTTTCTTAGAATTTAGATATTTTGGTTTGAATAGTGTTAAGTTGTTTATGGCATCTATATTTTATTCAATATCTTCGTGATTATTCGAGAATTTTCAGTAATTTTTTTTGTTCGAGAAAGAGATTTTTGCTATTAAACTGCTAAGAATTGTGATTTTTCATGATTGATTGTTTTAGGAATCTAACTTTATTCGTGATTTTTAGTCATATTACAATTGGTTTCAGAGTTTCGCAGCGACTTTTCTCGAAATTTAATTCTAGGCCTATTCCACTAGTACAATTCTACTAGGCACAATTCCATTGCATACAATTCCACTGGCGAAATTCCACTTGGGACAATTCCACTGGGCACAATTCCACTTGGCACAATTCAACTTGCACCATTCAACTTGCACAATTTAACTTTTCGATAATCAAACGTATTTAGGATGCGTATCCCAAATGCGTTTGATTATCAAAAAATTAAATTGTGCAATTTAAATTCGTTTAGTTTCAATCATACCAATACAATATTAAATTGTGTGTTTGCGTTTCGTTATTGTAACTAACATGTTATAATACAAGTTAAATTGTTCTTCAGTCGAGCTGTGCCAAGTGGAATGGTCCCAGTGGAATTGCGTCCAATAGAATTGTGTCTAGTGGAATTGTGCTAGTGGAATCGATCTGTTACCGAAATTTGCAAGACATCGGAATTGCCTGATGTTACAGAATTATTGATACATCGAAATTTTCGATATTTTCTATATAGAATTTTTTAAGGGTTTTAAGTTTATTATTAGAAATTTTATAGAATACGATATTATTTTAGTTTAGCTTTTAGTTGAATTACGAGAAATCATAGTATTCAGTTAAATTGTCTTACGTAGAAGAGTTTTTCGAAATTCAAAATTTCTATAATTATCTAGATTCCCAAAGTTAATTACCGTTGAACTGCTTGACATTTTCGAGACAATTTGAGGTTTTGAGAAGACTTTGTGAGATTCGTTGTGATTTCTTGACTTTTTTAAATTATTCTAGAATATTAAGTTTATCCGGGTTTTTGTGAAATATTTGATATTTTTCGTGATTATTTTACAATTCTAAGATTATGTATAAGGGCTATACGAGATTACTCATATTTTTCGATATTCGCCGAAATTTGAAAGGAGTTAACATATCGATGCCTTAATTAACAAAGGACCAAAGGACCCACATTTGTTAAATTTTGAGGAAATCTAATTTTGAACGTAATATGCAATATGCTGGTTGGGTTCTTCTGGATTTGAACATCAAAATCTCATTTTTAAAAATGTTATGTTGATGTTAATTAAGCCATCGATACAATGTTGATATATATACAGATTCAGTTACGATAAATTTGGAGGATGGTGAGTTACATAGTTGGCATTTTTGTAGAATATGTGAGATTTTTCGAACTGATCGAAATAATTTTGTGTTAATCCATATTAAGAATTTGAAAGATAGGCTGATTGGTGGTTTTGAGGTTATTCGATACTTTCGAAATTTTTGTTGGAGAATATTCTAGATTTTCGAAATTCTCGTCGATATTACTTGCGTGATAATAAAATTACTCAAAATTGTTATAGATAATCGTGGATTATTTCAAATTTTTCAGATTTTTTGATAATATAAAAAAATTTTGATCATTCCCATTTGTAAAATTTTTAGGAATGCAAATGTTGAACATCACGTTTTGTGATTTTTTTTATTCCTCGTTATTATAACGCCAGTCACAAAAGTCTATGTAGACGACGTTGTACTATAACAGTTCTATAAAAATTCAAAATATGCTTATAGCATTGTTTGCGTCGCGTCAAAAAATTATGATTTTAAACTGAGTTCGATTTTTTATCTCATTGACTACACATCTAACTAATAAATGATCAAGTATAATTAAATACTGTACATTTTTGTTACTGTGCTTTACCACGTTTGACTTAGTTATTGTAAAACCGGCTATCAATTATTATTCTGTTACTGGGGTCAATAGGTGGATTGCAAAGAATTAGCAAAAAATCAAATGATTCAAAAATCAAAAAAAAAAAAATCTCACATCATAATTTAAATAATGTGAATATCTCGTAATATTCGTAGCAGTTCTGGTAATGAGTGACCTTAATATATCTAACCGATATGGTTGATTGAACGTTGATGTTAATGCTGATACTCTTCCTATAAATACTAACAAACAAGTTTAAACAACAAGAATTAAAATTTATAACTGGAGAATGTGATATTGCTTTTAACTGCATTGGTCAATGCCAACGGAACATTTGTTTATATAACAAAAACAGAAGATTAAAAAAAAATACAATCACTGTTAATAGCAAAAAATAAAGAATTCTTCGTTTGTGAATTGGAAGAATCTAAAATGGTGAAATTTGTATTGGCGGGTGTTCTGCTGTCCTATTAAAAAAACGATTGTTGACTAGGAACTCAGTCAAGGTGTTGGCTATTTGTAGTCAGGAACACTGTCATAAATTACTGGACAGTATAACATTTACTAATGACGAATTTGGACAAGAAATCATTTCAGGGGAATGATAGAAAATTAGAATGAGTTCTGGAATAGATCCAACTAGGATGGTGTAATATGGGTTTACACATTATTGTTTATTGGGTTAAAATAGAGGTTTGTTAGGGAGATGCGTTTAAGGTGTATGGGGGCAGAAGCTGTCAAAAAGAGATAAGAGAGAACACATGTAATTCTACATACAAAATAAAAATATAATAAACATAATACATGGTGTTAAATGTGTGCTTTTAATTATTGAGTTAAATTATTGAAAAATTTAAAAAGATTACACGAATAAAGATGGATAAAAACTTAAATAAAGTTCAACAATTAAATGATGGGTCAACGTGGAAATTATGGAAACAAAAATTTTCCATATATTTAACGGCTGATAACAAGGAAAAGGAAGACGAAAAATTAAAAATTGCTTTGTTGCTAAATTTTATTGGTGATGAAGGTATCCTTATTTACAACACATTTGAAAAACAAAATTGTGATACGTTGGCAAAAGTGTTAAAATGTTTTGATGAACATTTCCTACCTAAAAATAATACTGTTGCAGAATCATATAAATTTTTCACTATGCAGCAACAGATAGGTGAACCAATTGACAATTATATAACTCTTTTGAAAAATCAGATGTTATTATGTGAGTTTGAATGTTCGTGTAAAAAAAGATATGGTGATAGATTAATATGTGATCGATTAATATTTAGTATCCAAAATGAATCCTTAAAGAAAAAATTGTTATCAGAAAAAAATTTAACAATGAATGCAGCTATTGAGTTATGTAAAGTCAGTGAAATTGTTAAAGAAACAGTAAAAATGGTGTCCGGTGAAAGTTCAGAAGATTATATTGACTATATCCGAGCTGGTACTGTGAACCCAATATATGTTAACAAAAACAGTTATAACAATAAAAGATCATTTGTTTAATACAATATGAAATGTGCGAGATGTGAAAAAAATCACAATCAAAATGCAAAATGCCCAGCTTTTGGAAAATCCTGTAATAAGTGCCACAGATTGGGTCATTTTGCAAAAATGTGTCGATCCAAAAAAGTCAATGTTCTTGGTGTTGAAGAAGAGTCACATGAACTAAATCTATTAGAATTGCCATCAGGGTCAGGTGAGTCCGGTTTTGATCCAAATAACCAAGAGGAGTTTTATGATAGTTTGGTTTGTGTTGGTGCTATTAAATCAGATAAACTTAGTTGGTATAAAGATATTATTCTAAAGAGAATAAAAGTTAAATTCAAAATAGACACAGGTGCTGAGTGTAATATTCTAAATAGCGGATACAAATATAGTTAAACAAATTTATCAAGAACGAACGACATTGGTTGCTTACCGAAATTATAAAATTCAATGCAATGAGAAGGTCAAACTGTGTAGTGAAGTTAATGGTAAAAAAGAAATTCTAGAGTTTATTGTAATAGAATGGAAGTTACAACCCTTGCTAGGGTTGGATGGCTGTATCAAATTAGAAATTATAAAGGAAAATAATTTAGTTCAAGAAGATGTACCACTTCTCCCACATAATAAGTGTGAGTTAATAAAAATGTATAAGGATATTTTTGAGGGATTGGGTAAAATTCCAGGAGTATATAGGATTAAAATTAAAGATAATGCTGTTCCAATTATTAAATATAGAAAACGAGTTCCATTTTCTCTACATGACAAACTAAAGAACAAACTAGATGAAGTTGTAAAGCAAAGCATAATTTCACCGGTTGACCATCCAACCAAATGGGTTAATAATCTAGTAATAATTGAAAAATCAAATGGAGATTTGAGACTTTATTTAGATCGTATATCACTTAATAAATACGTGGAGAGAGAGCATTACATGATCCCCCAACAGAGGATGAAATGAATTTTTTCTGTAATTGGTATGAAAGACGGATTCTGGCAGATACAGCTGGATAGGAGTAGTGCAGATTTATGTACTTTCAGTACACCATTTGGTCGATTTCAATTCAACCGGCTTCCGTTTGAACTAAATAGTGCACCAGAAGTTTTTCACCGAAGATGTGTAGAAATATTTGGATATATTCCTGGTGTTGAAGTTAACTTTGATGATTTAATCATTGCTAGAAAGAATGTGGTGGATCATGATAACATTGTTAAAACACGTTTTCGAAAAAGCAGGTAAATATAACATTAAATTTAATGAAAACAAAATACAGTTACGCGTAACAGAGGTTACTTTTTTGAGCCATGAAAGATCAGAAAGGTGTGCTGAGATTGCTTGGTGTAACTAAATTTGTAGCCAGATTCATTCCGAATCTTTCAGATAAGACAGCCAATTTGAGAAATTTGACAAAAAATACCGTGATTTTTGATTGGAAAGAAAATCACAAGAAAGAATTTGATCAAATTAAAGAAATTTTAAGTAGTCAACCAGTATTAAAGCAATTTGATCCTAGTAAACTATGTGTGTTGCAGGCTGATGCATCAAAGAATGGACTTGGGGCAGTATTGTTACAAGGCGGACATCCTGTTACTTATGCGTCACGCAGCTTTACTCCTACACAGAAGGACTATTCGCAGCTTGAGAAGGAACTCCTGGCAATTGTTTTTGGTACAGAAAAATTTCATCAATATATTTATGGCAAATACATAACAATACAAACTGAAACCGATTGTAACAATAGTTAAACAAGATTTGGACAAGCCAACAATTAGAGTGCAGAGGATGTTATTAAAACTCATGAGATACAATTTCAGTGTCCATTATGCTCCTGGGAGGGAAATGTATATTGCTGATACATTATCAAGACAAATGAAAATGAAAAAGATGAAGTTCTTTGTCGAGTGAGACTTTATTTGTTAAATGGATGGCCTAAAAATCAACGAAACTTAAATGGAAGTTTAAAACAATACTATAAACTCAGACATGAATTAACTGTAGTGGATGGATTTTTATTTGGGGGCAACAAAATGATAAATCCAAATTCATTGCGAATAAAAATTTTAAATGAACTTCACATTAGTCCATTAAATAACAAATCAATTGATGAAGTTATCAGAGCATTATTGATGATATTTGTTTCAGTTGGATTTCCATGTAAAATACTTTCTGATAACAATCTGTTTTGCAGTTGAAAGCTTAAATAATTTGCTGAAAAATTTAATATTGTACTTAAATTTTCGACTCCTTACCATTCTCCAAATAATGGTCTAGCTGGAAAATCCGTGGGAGTAACAACAAATAATGAGAAAATAAATGGATGTTATTGTAACTTAACTATTCCTTAACCGTTCATGATGAAATTAGACATGTGCGTTGGAAATGGTACTCTAAAATAGTTTTTAGATAAAGTTCTGGAATATGGCCAATTAAAATGGAAAATGGCTATTTCTTTACCGATTTTTGATCGCCCCACAGCAGTATAAACCTGAACAGCTGCCTGGTTTACAGAAGCTTCAACATACAATAGCTTTTATGATATTGCCTGTTGATGATTTTGTGAATCTGGCACCTGTGAATGTTTCTCATATTGACATCTTTATTTTAGGTACATCTGCCGGAAAATTTAATCACAATCAAAGAAAAATAAGAAGAAATGGGTAAAAGCACGCGCAACTTGAGTGAAACTTCTAATGGTATTGTAGGGCCCCGAAACTCGAAAAATTATTTTAGAATTTCATTTCCGTAATGCTTTTCATATTTCACCATAATCAATTTAGGAATAGCCGAGTTCCAACCAAATCGGCCAACTAGATAAGTTCAATCCTATAATAGATTGCATTTCAAAATTTCATCTAAAAAATTCCTTTTCCATCGCACATGTCAAATGTTTCATTAAAATCGATGAAGGAATAATCATGTTCCAAGTTCTTTGGCCATATTCCAGAACTTAATCTAAAAAACATTTTAGATTCCCATTTCCAACGGACATGTCGAATTGCAATACAATCGGTTATAAACCAACAAGCGATGTGAGTGGGAATTTTACAAACGTACTCTAAGCCAAACATGTTGAAGCCATTTATTACAGTTCAATCAGAAAAACACAACATTATTAATTATCAGCTTAGTCGGGCCCGCCGCATAATTGAAAATTGTTTTGGCATTTTCTCGGCTAAATGGTGAATATTTATAACGGCCGTAATAGCAGACCCTATTTTGGTGGAGAATATAGTTCAATCTTCGTCTGATTACATAATTGGTTAAAACACAAAAGCAACAACTATATTACTCCAGATATTATAGATCATGAACTAAGAGGAGTTATCGTACCAGGTAAATCTTTTTCACACTTTTGATAAGCTTAAAATGAACTTAAAGGCAATATTATTACTTATTTTTAGGTTTTTGGAACAACCAAACCACAAACTTTACACCTCTTCAGGCATAATGTATAGGAACTCGACAAATTTAGAAAAATCAGTACACGAAAGGTTTGCCGATTACTTTTCTACTGAGGGACAGGTAGAGTCGCAGCTGGGTAACATATAAAAGACTTTACATCTAGTCGGCCACGGAAATTAACAAAATCTAATCTATCTTTTAATTTTCATTGGGTTTATGATTCGCTCAAACAGGCTACAGAGGTAAAAAGTGTTAGATATGTACGTTGTAAACAGAATGCATTCAGTTTTAATACTCGTTTTAGTACTCAAATTGATACTTTTATGGAGTCACACTAGAACTTTGACTCAGATGGAATACAACCTTTAGTACTTGTCAACCCTTGACGATCGAGAGATTTTTTGGTAATACTCGCCCGGACGACAGAAAATTAGAATGAGTTTTGGAATATTTATGACTAACTAGGATGAAAATTGGCTGTTCCTTATAGAGATCCTAAAAAGTTAATAGAAACTTTTTGGTTATTACGGCTTGTTTTTGTACGGATACCTTCCTGCTTGGAACACTTATTACTAAAATACGCTTGTTGATGATCCCGTATTTTGGCACTTGATGTTATCTCCAGTGCCTTATTGTATCCCTCTATTATTTTATTTTGGGTTAAAATAAAACTTGTAGCGGTTCACCCAATAAACCACTACAAACTTGGCGGCGCACATTCCACCTCGAATGTGTATTGGGTTGACTTCCCCTTCATGCTTGGCTGGACCAATAGTATCACAACTCAAATATACACAAAACAAAATAAAATTAATTTAAAAATCAAAAATTAGTCTCGTCTCGGATGTGGTGTCGAATAAACGCGCGCTCGTCGCAATAAGTTAAAGTGAAACACATAGAATGGTGGTGGAATAAATAAATAATTTAAATTAAATTTTGTACAAAAATAATAATTTAATTTTCAATAAATAAAATTAATTTTATAATAACACAATAAACAACTAAAAATTAAATTAAAATAAAATACAATATAATTTATTAAATTGCAAATTTAAAAGTGGCGTTTTTTATTAATTAAAATAAAGTGAAACGCTAAAATTCTTTATTGTAATACGTTATAATTTATTTTATTTTTCCCTTTATTAATGTCTATATACGTAATTTTGTTCGATAACTCGCTTAGACCTCAAACATATATTATTTTGTTTTATTTTACTGGCAAATTTGGTGGCTTGCTATTATCATTAAAATAATGCGATTGGCGACATCTAACATAAACTAGCTTAATTACTAGATCCGTAAAAATAGTCTTAATTCCAATATATTGTTGTGTTGTGTTTCCCTCCTCGTCAACACGGCTTTTAAATCGCAGAATTGCGGAGGTTTTGTAGAATTGCTATTATTGGAAATTTTCTGAGTTAATATTTTCAAAGTGAAACTTACGGAAGCGTATTTCAATAAAACCGTTTGATAAAATTGTCGACCTCCAGCACCAATATCGCATGTTATGAAATTGTATTCATTACCACAAATTACCATTAATACAATAGATAATGTTTTTTAATTAAAAAACTCTAAACCGGACTTATTTGGTACCTAAAGTAAAATGTAAAGTTGAAGTTATAAATTTAAAATTTTTAAATTACCGTACCTGAATTGTGACGTATGGACTTATATTTGATTTGAATACCGGTTCTGTTATCTTGGCGCATTTTTTTTCCGCCACTTCTGACACAACCTATTACGAAAGAGCTTTTGCTTAAAATAGGTTGTGTTAAAAGCTAAAATTTAACAAGTAATCACATAAATGAAATTAAATCTAATTCCTGCGGTGGCCTGTTAATTGATATAAAAAAGGCGTTTGATATGATGGGTCATAACCACTTAATGCATAACCAGAATTGGTTTCAGAGGTACCATCAACAAGTGATTTAAGTCATGTTCAATGGTACTAAGAGCAAACTATATATTTTGAATATTGGTGTTCCTCAGGGGTCTGTTTTGGGACCTCTTTTATTTTTAATATAAAAAGATTTGTGTTATCGTTGGCTTTCTATATTAGTTGTAAGCCACCAGATCAGTACTGACCTAACTATTCGTAGTAAAATTAATTTTAAGCAAAAAAACGAAAATTATGTATTTTAAAATTGGTTACAGTAGTTTCAATCCGCCTGTAGTTAAGTTTCATAGCCGTTCTTGTACTCTTGACAATTGTTTCAATTCGTGTTTTTTTATTGAAACCGTTACCTAAATTGGAAATTTCATATTGCTATAAGATTAAAAGTCTATCAATAATGCGTAACGAATGTTATGTTTGCTTAGAAGAATAGCTCCATGCTCTGCCTTAAATAAGTTCTATTACGCTTGTATTAATTCCAGGTTAGAATATGAACCAGCTTGGTGGGGTCGATTTTCTTAGATATCATAAATCCGAATTTTCCAAGTTTTCGAATAATTGATATTTCAATAGGTAAACCCAATATTAAATTTTAGCGGATGAGCATGATTATAATACACAAATGAACTTTATACAGGCTTAAATCTTAAAAATACCATTTTTCCCATCTGAGTACGAACATTTTTCATAAAGATATGGAACAAATTGAACAAATGTATGTTCCTTGAATTTTTTGGAAGAAGCGCCGGACTGCGGTAAATCAGCATGTATTTTCGCATGAAGCACGGTGCTTATGCCATGAAAACTAAGATTGCATTCGATACTACCGTACGATTGCAAAGTACCTATTAAATAGATATAAGAAATATGACACAGTATATCGATGACTACTGGCAGAGCACTCTGTATTTTATAGAGCCAAAATCAAAAAATCTGAGCTTTTATAAGGGAATTAGAAACGAGGAAAAAACGGAACTTTTCATAGTAAAACACACAAAACATATGGGAAATCACTTTTTTTCCTAAGACAAATGAAAACGTTACAAATTCTTAATTATGATTTCTGAAATACTTTCATATAGGTTTGAATTTCAACATATATGAATATCGTTTAAGTAAATCGTTTTCATTTTCTTGTAACAATTGATTTATTTAAACCAAAATATTAAAAAAATTTCATAGCAACAGCATTCTGGTCAAATTGAAATAAAAGCTTACTACGATTCGTTTGGTCGTTAAGTCAATATACATTACAAAGATGGCAGTGATGGCCGTAAAAATTTGGAAAAATCGTACCAAAAATTACCACCTGGGGAAATTTCAAGTTCAAAAATTGTAGAAAAAGCAAAACAAATTCACAAAATATAGGAACGTGTGATAATTTTGCGATTAAATAATTTTTTTTCGTCTTTTTCTGTGACCATTTTAGACATCTTACGTACACTAGTAAAACTAAAGATAAATTTATAAAGTATTTTTTTAATTTATCAGAGCCAACTTTGATGTATTTTTCAAAATGAAAGTTCGATAAAATATATTTTAGAAATAATTTAATTTTAATATTTCTGCAATTAATATTTACTTAATACCAATAAGGCCTTCTTGTATATTGTTGTTAAAGATATGTAGAAAACTTTTATATCAACATTTTATGACATTTTTGCTTTTTCATTGAAAAACTTGAAGCTAAAAAACACCATTTT
This sequence comes from Tipula vernalis, assembly GCA_958295665.1. NCBI lineage: Eukaryota > Metazoa > Arthropoda > Insecta > Diptera > Tipulidae > Tipula > Tipula vernalis. The sequence goes on from OY282558.1 coordinate 6,139,133, forward strand.
TACTATGGATTCCTATGGAAATCAGTGAAAAATTATACCACTAAAAAAGCTTCTAAAAAATACGTCATTAAGATTATGGCTCTTTGCTCTAGAAGGCTCTGCTAGTAGCTTTGTTAAGAGCTTTTATATAGTTCGTTTGTTGGAAATATTTTACTTGATAAAGCCTGATTTCATTTATGAAATATTTACTGACAGTATAAACAAAATGGGATAAAAATATATATTCGCGTGCTGTGTGAGAGAAAAAAAAACTTTTTCAGTCTTACAGTACTGAAAAAATTATTATAGTATATTGACATTTTTATAGTATACTGATAAAACTTACTGAAAAATATATGAAGCGAAGTATATTTTTTCAGTACTGGAAAAATATTTCTATTTTTCAAAAAAAATTAAAAACATAAAATGATCTGTGTCATTTCAATGAAATTTTCGACTTTTATGTCTTTATTCGGTAAAAAATACTGTCAGTAAATATTTCATAATGGAAATCAGGCTTAAAATCGATCGACTATCTTTACTGGAATTATTTAAAGTACAAGCATAGAGAATGGGGAGAACAAACTGGTAAACATGATATCGACTTTTACTTAATCAGAGGCAGTTTTAAACGTAGGTTGAAGTAACGTTAAGCTCCGATCTAAAAATGTTTTTGTGTCAATTTTAATTCTTTTTTATTCTTATTGTTATCTCGTGTGTCTTACATTATTGTAATCAACTTTTCTCTTATAAAATAAATAAAAAGAAAAAACATTTAGTGTTAGAACACTTACGGAATAATTTCAATTCTTAAACCATTTTTAGAACCATTATGATTAATTAAGATTCAACAAAGTTATATCATGGGATCATGCTTACTCATACGTGTACCGTATGTAGTATTTACACCTTTTATTTATTTTTTATTATTCCAAGAGAAGAAATAACAATAAGCTCAATCAAATTGTAGATTTGTCAAAATAAACAAGTTTATCTCATTACAATAAAAAATATAAAAATTAATTGTTAAGAACGCTTAATTTTCTTATTTATAAAGCACAATCTGACAATAAAATTGGCTTTGTCTGTAATTCTTTATTTTATAACATTTAAACCGATGTATAATATTTTCAATTAAATTGTTTGCAGGGTATCGGCGATGAGGGCCGCCGATTCGAATCTCTTGTCAGAATTTGGTTGGAACCTTCTATTTATTTAAGTGGAAAAAGGCCCTTAACGTTATAGACCATTACTGCCCTGTACCGCGTCTAGCGACATCAAGCTTTTCAAGCTGAAACTCTTATACGCTATGTTTTGCTTCTTATTTCGTGCAATCCCTTCCTTTTAGAATATGGTACGAAATTTTATAAATAATCTTTGGCCGTTCAATTTAAAAGGAACACCAAATGAGTTGCTTAATCCGAAGCCGAGTTGTTGGAAGAAGGATACCTGAATAAATCTTAAATCATCTGGTCAAATTAATATTTGTTTCATACTATCGTCTGAAGATTAAACATAAGTTATTTTGAGACCAGTAAGAAGAATAAAACTAACAAAAAAAAAAAAACAACGAAAAACGCAGCGTGTGCTTCACCCAAACAAACAAAACAAAAAAATCTCAAACTAAAGCATAACAAAAATAAAATCTTTCAACTTTTGGTCTAATTTTGGAGCTGGGTAACAAAACCCAAATAATTCTTTACGACTTGTATTCTTTTAGAAATATAGAGACGGTTTTTTTTGTTGTAATCGCTTCTAAATAAACCAGTTTACGAATTATTAAAATATTTATGTACCTATACATAACTTGTACATACACCAATTTTTTTTTTTTTTTAAGTTTAATGCCACTTTTTTGGTACCTATCTATATATGTTTAGAGACGTTGGGTGAGACGAAATTCAAGATTTATATCGTCGTTTTTTATGTTTCAATGAATAACAATAAATAAATGAAACAAGTTTGTAAAATAATCAAATAAATGTTTAATTATTTTTATTCAAAACGTATGTACGTAAGTATGTACATACGTAAGATTTAGTTTTTATTGTGCAAAACTATAAAAAAACCAGTTGTATTTGAACTCATTGTTTTGAATTTTTTTGCGGTGTATTTAGAAAAAAAAAAAAAAAACTCTGATCTTGACTTTGATATTAAAATTTATTTACATATCGTGAATAATTGTTTTGCCATAATTTTGGCAATGGTTCTATAGACTTTCGACTATATTTTACATGTGCTATCTAACCTTCCTTAGTTTGTAATCAATCCCATAGATTTCTATGACATTTCAACGGAATTATCCAAACCACTTGCTGACATTTAAACAATTAACTCCATGCAGTTAATTTAATTTTGCGTTATTTAATCAAATAATTTTAATTTATTTATATAATATGTTAATATCAATTACAATTTTATGATTGTTGAATAAATAATTACTGTATTGTGATGTTTCAGGTTCATTGCTGATATATTTGCGCACGTATATTGCTATTCTGTATTCACCAGTCATATGATTTAAAATGTCATGATTTATTGGATTAGTTGCAGACGTACGTACGTGTACACAGATCCAAGGATGAATAAATGTGTTAAACGCAAACACGAAAATAATTACGTAACACTTTGGTTCAATTTTCAGTTCGTTAATCGGTTTATTATAAAAGTTTTTCATATAACGTAAACTGTAATTGAAAGATGAAAACATTTAATGAGATTTTTCTATACTGTACAGAATTGTATAAAACATTTTTTTTTTGGTGTTTTTTGTCACAAGTACCTTTTGTCTGTTAAAAAAACAAAAAAAAGTCGAAAACCCCATAAGATTATGATTACTGCGCTCAATATTATTTTGGGTGATACAGGAGGGATGTGAACAAACTGGCACCACACATTACCAAGCGAAAAAAAAATTAAAATAATTTAAATTTAGTTTTTAACTATTTTGTGTTTTTTTATTTTTTATTTCTTAAATAACTAAACTGTTTATTATAAAAACATGTAGGACATTTTAATTTATGCGGCATTCTTCGTAACGAAATAACATTCGTAGATTTTGTAAGCAGTTTCGCATGCTGTTTCACCTTTAAGATTTTTGCACGCATCAACAGCATTTTCAACTTTAACTTTGTCATCACCTTTAACCAATTTCTCTTTGGCAACTGCTTCTTGGAAATTGGATTCACTGTCGAAGAAGCCCGATTTCTCGAAGATACATTTAGCAAAGCATTGTGTTTTCTCGTCTTTATTCGAAAAATCTCCTGTTTTTAAACTGGCCACAACTTTTGGATCAGCTCCCGTTGTAGCGATACATTCCTTGGCGTATTCATCTCCTTTTTGTTTTTGCTCATTGGTAAGGGCCTAGGATTAGTAAAACAAAAAAAATTAAAATATTTTTTTGGTACTCGTATTATATGAAATTAATTTGTGTACTTACAAATGCACCGGTGGCCAAAGCCAAAATGGTTAATGCAACTAAAAATTTCATGATGATTTTTTTTTTTTTGTAGAGTTCTCGTGTTATTGAGGTTTAATAGTTTTTGATACTGATGGTAATGTGAGAAAACGCTTCAGTATTTATACAAAAAAAAAAAAAAAAATTGATTGAAGTAAGTAAAAAATAATTCTTGGCTTTAAGTGGGGAGATTTACACTACAATGTTATTTAGTTTTTAATCAATATGTGTGTGTGTACGTCTGTTATTAAAAAGACCGGCGATAATTTTTTTATTATTATTTTAATTTTTTATTATGTAGTGGTATGGTGAGCCACATGTAATACATGTGTGCATTCCAAGAATAAATGGTGATTATAAGTTTATAACTTATAACTTGCACGTCGTTGCATATTGTATTGTATGTCGATCGAATTTCTCGTATTGCGTCTTCAACAAATACAACACCAGATGTTTAATAGCTTTTTTTAAAACTAACGTGTGCGTTTAGATTTTTTTTTTTTTTTTTAAATGTTGCCAATGGCTTTATTCTTGAATCTTTCTAAATAAGAAACTAACAAGAAGTAATCAAATCTTAATCTAAAATTGTTACATATTTTAAGTCTTAACCAATGTTAATACTTATTGTTAGATGGGATGTGCTTCTAGTTTTGAGTAATATTTCGAACTGAATTCTTTAATTGTTTCTTTAACGGTTTTAATCCCAAGGTCGTGATATATATTACTATTTCGAATGTACCATGGAGCATTGGTAATACTGCGTAGTATTCTCGCTTGGGTTCGTTGCAGGAGTTCTCTGTTTGAAGCGCTAATGGATCCCTATAACTGAATACCATGTCCATATGGGTTTGATTATCGCTTTGTACAGTAAAATTTTATTGGCTAATGACAACTGAGATTTTCTTCCCATCAGCCAATACATTTTGGAAAATGTAATTTTTATTTGATTCCGCTTTGTTACAATATGATTTTTCCACGTTAACCTTCTATCCAGATGCAAGCCTAAGTATTTTACCAACAACAAACGAAGTTGAGGAATAATTTTATCGTTTAATTTCACTGGTGGGCAGGTGCATTTGTTTACCGTGAATGTGACATGAGTTGATTTGTTTTCATTCACTCTTATTCGCCATGCCTTTAGCCAATCCGCTACCTTGTTTAAATGATTCTGTAATTCCTTTGAGGCAACTTCAGGATTAGTGTGAGACACCAGGATGGCTGTGTCATCGGCAAATGTTGATATTATTACTTTGTTCGTTACAGGTATATCAGCTGTGTACAACAAGTATAATATTGGTCCTAGAACGCTACCTTGCGGGACACCTAGTCCATCGTGCCAAACTTTGACAAAAGCTTGGGCGATATCCAAAAAGGCAGCAGAACAATATTTCTTTTCCTACTTGCTCTGTAGTACCATGTTGGTTTCGGAATCCAAATTGATGGTCTGGAATAATGCGCCTTTCTTCTAATATTGGTTTCAATTTCGTTAGTAACATTTTTTCAAATAGCTTTGAGATTGTGGGCAGCATGCTTATTGGACGATATGATGAGATTTGCGTTTCATTTTTTGCTGGCTTATGTATCATTGTGATCAAAGATATCTTCCATTTGTGAGGAATATATAACTGGTTCGCATGATCGCATTGAATACAAATATTATTAGTTTTATGCATTTATCTAGCAATTCCCTTATCATGTTTCCAGTAATGAGATCATGTCCTGGTGACTTTTTCGGGCTTATGCAAGTTTTAATTGTATTCGTAACTTTCTTCCAATTATACTTTATAGGTTTGTAGGATAAACCATCATCCATTTGCTGGGGTGGCACGAAATAATTATCTTCTTCGTGTGGGACGAATACCGTTGTTAGATGAGCAGCAAAAGCATTGGCTATTTCTTCATCACTTCTCGCCCAATTTCCAGTTGATAGTCTAATCGGTGGATTCGAATTTGTTGGCCTTTTTATGTTTTTTGTTGCCTTCCACGAGGAATAATCTGTCCTCTTGGTTGCCGAGATAACACTTAAATAGTTCTTTATGCGCTGGTTTCCTTCTTCCCGCAAAACAAATCTTAGGGCCTTAATAGCTCGATTCAATTTCCATTTCAATAACGGTGATTTTGTTTGCTGCCATTGACGACGAATTTGTCGCTTTTCGTAGATTAGTTCCTGTATATTACGTGACAGTTTATTAACTTTTTCAGAACTGCTTATGCCGGGTGTAGCCCTTTCAGCGGATAATGTCATGACATGTTTTAGATTTTCTGCCGCCGCATCAATATCAGCTGGTGTGATCAGCGGAATATTAAGTAGACAATTTTGTTCGACTAGCCTCCTATATTGATCCCAATTAGTTTGCTCACTGTTACTATTACCGGCGAGTGATCAGAAGACAGATCATAGCAATCGCTGGCCTTAGCATATGTACGTGGAATGCCCTTAGTTACACAAAAGTCAATTGAATCAGGAATTTTTTTTCTACCCGTGGGCCAGTAAGTTGGGTTACCGGCAGATAAATAATCCAGGGACTGTTCCTCTATAGCATCATAAAGTTGTTTGCCTTTCGGCGATGTTAATCTGGAACCCTAATGAGTATGTAAAGCATTGTAATCACCCCCCGCAAGAAATTTATTACCCAGCTGGCTGAAATAATCCACGAACTGGTGTTTTTTATAGCATGTTTTGGACGACGGTACACTGCCGATATGACACAGTTTCCAGACCACTCCTGCAGACAGATGCTCGTTGATTGTATATGATCTTTCTCATACTTCGTAAGTTCGTAGTGTTTTAATCTTCGCTTAATCATTACAGCATTGCCTCCATGTGCTTTACCATCTGGGTGCTTGGTGTCATAAACAGAGTACCCATTAATTTTGAAATAGCTATTTTTGGTGAGGAATGCATGTACCTCCGCTTTATGTTGTGCTAGGCCGTTTGCATTCCATATGGCTATTTTGATGATGGTCATTTTTGGCTTTTTACGACTATCTGCATCAGCGTGCTCATATATTCTGCATCATTAGATCCATGGTTCTCTCCATCATCGCCATGAAGCTTTGCATCATATTAGTCAATTTGTTTAAAGCTGTTGTGATGTTTCCCTCTCCACTTGCTTGCACCTTACGAGCGGTACCTTTAAGAACACTTCCGTATGAAACCCCTTGGTGCACGCTGCCGTTTACATTTGCGTACTAATTTCCATTTTTATCGTTTCTGTTTACAATTTCGGGCCGTGCTTCTTTCCTTTGGATTGATTCTCCTTTTCAATTCTAGATAAATTGGACACCCTCTATAATTAGCTGTGTGATTTCCATCGCAGTTGCTGCATTTTTCACTGATGCTTCCTTTTTTGCTTTATTCCAAACCTTTGAATTATGGAGTTCACCACATGTTCAAAGTGCAATAGGCTCTAGTGTGCCCATATTCTTGGCACTTAACGCATTGTACCGGCCCATTTCTTTTCCTGGGTTCCTCGATGGTAACCCTTATGTGCAATAGATATTTTAGGTCAAATATTGCATGGTTGCCTTTAACCTTTTTACTGTCTGGTTCTAATTCCAGACGTTTCCATAACTATAGGCAAATTCCAAATTATTCAACGAAATCCAAACCAAATCAAATTAATAAATCAAACACAAATAATTCCAATTAATACAATTTCTTTATTTTATTTTATTTCATTTTATAAAATCAAACATTAAAATTTAACGTCAATATGACACATTACAGATTCACTTTAATATAATTATGCCGCCTTTGGGTGTTTTTCGTTGTGGAAACAACGGAAGATTTCAAAAGCTTTGTCACATGGATCCTTGTGGTCAATATCTTTGCATGGGGTTACCCATTTTTCAGCCTATAAACGTGCAATACATTAAAAAAAAAATTTAATATTTTCGATTAAAAGTTGTAAAATAATTAAGGGTCTTACTTTTTCTACGCCAAAATCTTCGCCAATTCTTGCAATAGTGGCTTTGACATCTAGATTATCATCTTTATCGAAGAAACCGACATTTTGATAGAAACATTTGGCAAAACATTTCGATGGAGTATCATCATTCGAGAAATCACCGTCAAAGAATTTATCGAGTACATCGGGGGCGGCACCTGTTTCTGGTATACACTTATCCTTGATTTCATTCAATTTTGCCAATTGTTCTTTAGATAAATCGGCCTATTGTGAAAAAAAAAATTTGATTAATTATATTTTATACTCTTGGTCCATACCAAAAAAAATACTTACTTTTTTTGCAGCAACGATTGCTATAACGGTTAATACAATTAACAATTTCATTTTGATGCAAAGAATTTATTAAACTTTTGTGGTAATGATTAGAGAACTTCAAATTTTCAACTGATGCCCAACTTCGATTTTGCAAAGTCTTTTATACCCGAAAAAAATTCTTAAAGTACCTACCAAATAATAAATAGTTCAATAATCTATTATTGTTGTTTTGGTACACAAACTACTTTTTTTTTTTTGGTCTTCCATCTTGTAAATCATAAATATTGATCAAAATCTTGGAGGTGGTGTTATATACAAAAAAACTGTATACCCTACCAAGAAGTAAATGTGCAAATAAAGAATGACTAGACGAATTATCTATACTATTGACTTTAACCTTCTTGTTTGTACAAATATGTACATATGTATGTACATTAGAAAAAAAAAAATTAATTAAACTTGAGGATAACGAAGAAAAAAAAATAAAAATTGATCCCAAATGTTAATTCTTAAAGACAATTCGTAGCAGTTATTCAGTGATGCAAAAATGATGAATACAACCTTTTTTATATATGGTATGTTTGTCTTGCGTATTTCGTAAAATCTTGTTACATAATGCAGCTAATGGCGCATCATAATCTCATTGCTGTTTTGGTATACCTAAGTCACAATTGCCATTTTACGGAAAAATTGATTTGAAAGGCTTGCAAACAAAGTTCTATCACAACGATCCATAAGTTTTGCTTATTTAACTGCTTAGATATCTCCTCTTGTGACTTATACAAAATCATGTTTTTGAAGTAAATCTGGTGGGTTATTTTATTTTTGTGGAGATCAAAATTACAGCGACAAGTTTTACAATTTTTGCTACAGTTACTTAGTACAAATTTATACTGAATAATTTAATCCTAAGGAACTAAAATTTAATTAAACATAAAACAAAACGTAATTTAGATAATTAACATAAAATTAAATAGGTAAAGTATTTAAGAATTGCACATCTCCGACAAAAGATCCCAATTGATTTCGATGTCTTTACATTAGTTGGTAAACAGTTTCACAATCCGATTCCAGAATTTTGTGATGTCATTAAATCTGTGGACACAACCAATAACTGCTTAAGTCGAGTTTATTTTCCAAAATAGTTTTGCCAATAAACAGCCGTCAAACAATAAATTAATGTACAGGAAATGTTTGAAGCCCAAATAAAGTCGCGTTTTTGGACATAAAATTTGTTATACAGAATTCAAGCAAATATCTAAAATCTTTCAAAAATTTCATTAGATCTAAATTTTATGTGATTTTGTTAGATAGGCAGTTCTTGCAAAATAGAGACCACTCAAACGGGAAGCTAAAATAACTTTAGCAGTTTTTCCCTATTTTATAAATTAAAATACAATAAACAAAATAAGTAGTTTTTCTACTTCAATTTATTACTTATTTCATAACTTAAGCTAAAACATAGGCACTCTTATTTTGAATTTAATGAGTTAAAGAAAAATAAAATTAAAAAAATATGAACTACTCGTAAGATGAAGTAGCAATGCTTACTGGTCTTCGATGTCATCTTTTTCTGTCAAATCTGGATGAGTATCTGGCATATCTTCAGTTTGCAGGGCCTCATAAAAGGGATGAACTCGTCTGTCTATTAAAGGAAGTAAATCCATTAGATCCCTCTTTTTGGCAGAATTTATTTTTAGTGGGGCTGAATAACATTTTTGAAGCTCTGAAGACGGTATATTATTGAAACCCCTACGTCGTATATTCAAAATCCGAAATGGTTCATTATCGCTTAATGTAGTCTTGAATTGAATAATTCCGGAATCCTTAGTAAATCTAAGCCATTTTACCTCGTTCCACAGAAACTTTTGCCCATTTTATTCTACAATAAAGCAATGTCTGCATCTTGGTGATGCTCAGTTTGTTCCATTAGTAATTTACGTTTCTCTTCTTGATCAGCAACATTAATTTTCACGGCTAGGATTTCACACTTATTGCAAGTGTCAGTTTTTGGAGATTTAAATTTTAAGTTCATTGTTTTAAATATCTCCGAATATTTTGAGATTGAAACCGGTTTTTCCCTATTAGAACAGTACAGCTCGTACATTTTCGAAATAGTTAGATCGCTTTGTAGGTATTTTTTTGCCGTATCACGTCTGGTATAATGACTCTCGTACGCTGGGAAACTGTTGATGTGGTCATGTATATCCCGTATTTTCTCATCGGTTATTTTATTTATCGCCGCTCATTTTCCACGTTTATCTGGAGTAATTGATGAAACTGATGAATTCAGCTTTTTGGCTAAAGCAGTTTTGAGAAAGCCGTCTGCTTCACTAAGAGTAAGTTTAAAACATTTTTGGCACACGTTCATCCTCTTTGTCTCTATTTCAAAGAAATAATACGTAGTATGATCTCGTCTTCGTGGTGCTACCGCATTTTTTTGAAGAGTTTGATTTTTTTTCTCACGGATTTCTATTAAACCTGTAAATAATTTAGAATATTGTGGTTGTTATAGAAACCTAAAGAAATTTTCCTCACCTGATACAAAAGCAAGTCTAAGATTACAGCTGCCTAGCTCCAAATACGTATTAAAAATAATACATTGCTGTTCATACGATATGTTGAGACAACATTTTTTTCGACAAGCAATAGAGGTGTATCACAGAAATGGTTCAAGTCTTATCTCAGTAATCGAACATTTATGGTTAGGATTAATAAATCGCAAGGCATTCCATTTATTATTGAACATGGTGTTCCTCAGGGTTCTGTTCTTGGTCCTATCTTGTTTTTAATTTACATAAATTCAATTTTTGACTTAAACTTAAACGGTAAAATTGTTGCTTTTGCAAATGATATTGCATTAAGTTATTTTGATTTGACTGTTAATGACCTAACTTACCAAATAAATTCTGACATGAAAATTCTTCGCACATGGTTTGATAATCACTCCTTGCCCTTAAGTGAAAAAACTAAGGTAATGTTCTTCAAATTGGTTGGTGATCCTTATCGAAGTTTCATCCCCGAGATTTTTTATCATGTACGTAATTGTGACTTACGTAATTGTAGCAGTCTTTGCATTAAAATTGAAAATGTTCGTTTATTTAAATATTTGGGATTGAACGTTGATGCAAATTTAAACTGGAAATCACATGTTCAAGTTGTCAAAAATCAAGTTAATTCTGCATTACGTGCAATTTATTTGATACGTAAATTTTGTCCATCCAATGTTTTACTCAATTTTTATTTTGCTTGCGTGGACTCTCGCATCAGTTATAGTTTACCATGTTGGGGTGGCGTTTATTTTGATACCATTGAACCGCTATTAATTTTACAAAAGTGTATTATTTGGGTTATGTTTTTCAAGCGTCGATACGATCATTCTTGGCCTATTTTCAATGCCTGCCTTTTTTGCCTTTACAGCACCTGTATATTTTTAAAGTGTTAAGATTGTTTTATTTGCGAAGTTGTCATCGGTTGCCGCGAATTGTTTACAAATATCAAGTTCGGAATAATTATCGAAATTTGTACTCTGTTCCGCCATTTTCATCTGAATTATTTCGTAAATATTATATAGTATCTGCGCCCACTTTTTTTAATCGATTGCCGCTTCATATAAGAACGATGATTTATGATAGGAAATTTTTGCGTTTGGTCAAAGATTGGATACTAGAAACTACAGATGTGGGGTTTATGTTTGCTAAATAATTTATGTTTTGTATAATTTTCTTTTTCTTTTAATGTACTGTGGTTTTTAATCTTTTGTCTTTATTATATTTTTTTTTTGTAAATTTAATTTTTAACACTTGGTTTAATCGTAACTGTCGTTTTGACAAAGATTATTCTTCTTAACCACACTTTTTTTTTTTTTTTTTTTTTTTTTTGTATGAGTTTATAAAAAAAAAAAATTAAAATAATTGTATATTTGAATGGTTGAGAGAAATAAATAAATAAATAAAATAAAATATATAAATAAAAATATCGTGCAAAACAAATCACAAATTACGACAATTTTTAAAACCTCCAAATTCAAACATTTTCGAAACTGGCGTTTACAAATTAATTTGTTCGGATTATCCTTTATTATATATAGGACAAACCGGCAGATCATTCGAAATTCGTTTTAGAGAACATGTTCGGGAAATTGGGAAAATTAATTGTAACTCAAATTTTGCTATGCATATAAATGGCACTTTACATAATTATGGCAATTTTAATCAAAATTTGGTAGTCTTAAATAAAATGAAGAAAAGTGATAATTTAGACCGAAAGGAGGAATTCGAAATTTATAAAAAACAGGAACAACCCAAATTTATTAAACAGCAAAATTAACACTTCGGCAAATAAAATTTACGACCTTAAATTACAAAATTTACAGTAAGCGACACAGTTTCGAATTTATTAGAATATCAACGTAGCCAAATTGTGAAAATGTTTTTCAGGCTATAAAAGCAGAAGAAAATGGATATTTATTTTAGTATTTAAGTTACTGACGATGATATAATTTGTATCGAAATCGATATAATTTTTATAAAAATTATATATTTCACAATAAGGAAATAAATTATTTACAAAAAACATAAAATATTTTAACTTAATAATAGAAAGTTGTAGCTTGACCTGCTTATTTGACACTAAAATACATTGGGTCTTTCTAGTATTACGTACAAATAGCAGTTATGAGAACTCCAATTGAAATTTTTCGCAAATAAATCATTCACATTCTTCAGTCTACCAGTTTGATAGGAATGGGATCGAAAGGCGTAAAATGTTGAAAGACTGAATGTCAAAAGGCTTAAAGGCCTAAAGGGTCGGAAGGTCGAATGACGAATAGCCGAAATAGTCAAAAGTCTGAATGTCGAGAGGCCGAATGACGAAAGACCGAATGTCGAAATGCCGATTCTGTCGAAAGGCCGAATGTGTCGAAAAGAATTTGAATTCTTCAATTTAATTGTTGAACTAATTTTTTTTTTGTTGTTTTGTCAAGATTTTATACGGGTAATTCGAGCAAAAAAAAATCATAAGTAAAATAAATAAATTGCGTCCAATTAATACGCGAATTTGGGGTTGGCTACTGTTATATCCGTACCGATATCGTATGGTTATCCACTGTATATTAATTTCCTCTACTGTACCATTAACGTGACGTTTACCAATTTCATGTTATATAATTTCTTGTTGGTATTCGTCCATTAAACTGTGTGCGTTCGACTCATCAACAACGTCTCCGGTTACCTTTTTATAATCAGTGCTGTAAAAGTTAATTGTTTACAATAAAGTCATTAATTATTTCATTGGTGACGAGGATTAGTTGATACAGTGTGTTATGAATCAAGCAGCGTTAAATTAAATGTTAAATGATCAAAGAAAATAAATGGAATCAGTGTTGGAAAAAATCAAATGTGGTTTGAAGGTAACGTAGCAACCGCTATAACGGGACAGGTGAAAAAGTCTACTATTCCAGTATTCCGATAATTCGATCGGAAGGCAGCCAAATGGGAGACGTATCTTTTCCAATTATCCCAACATTTCGAAGCAAACTTAGTGAAGGATGATAATATAAAACGAGCACATTATTTGGCAGGTTGCGAATCGGAATTGAATGAAATATTGGCGAAGTTATGCGAAACAGACGTCGTAAGTTAAGGATTTAACCTCAAAGCTAACAAATTTTATCAAATCGAGGCTACATATTCTTGCGGCACGATATAAGTTATTAGAAACAAAAATGCAACAAGGTCAATCCTATTCCGAATGGATCGCCGACCTAAAGGGCATTACTCGCGATTGTTCTCTTGTTTGCACAAACGAGATATGCAAACGATCGCTACACGAGCACGTTCGGAAAATAGCTAAGGAGAAGAAAAATCCAACATTGGAGGAACTCGAGGAGATAGTGAATACGTACGAGTCAACAGAAAGGGCTATTTTGTTTTTGAAAGGATCCGAGTCCCAAAGAAGTTCAGCAGAACCACCGGAAGTCAATCAGGTGGGAAATAAGAACTTAAATTCAAGTAAGGGTAATTCATTTAGCGGTGTGAATCATAATCGTAGTCAGTATTTCCATGCTGAATCAATTTGTAACTATTGCGAACGGAAAGGTCATATAGAAAGCATTTGTCTTTCCAGAAGGAAACAAGAAACCGGTTCCAGTCAAACAAAGTTTCGTTACAACTCTAAAAATAGGGTTGATAATCACAATCGATCGCCGCCTCAAAATCAAAGCCTGTTGGCTCAGCTACCCAATTCAATTGTAATTCAGGGCCAATGGCTCATACCGTATATTCAGTAGAGACAAGGCAGGTTCAAGGCGCCGGAGGGGCTAATAACTCAGACAACTATTGGACAGTGGATGTGGTGATGGAAAAAATATCCACAGCACAAGGGCGCTCTACGCCGGAACGCAAAGGTCAACGGTTTACGTTAAAACTTGAAGTAAACAAGACATAGCGATGGAATTTCAAGTGGATACCGGAGCAATAGTCTCCCTAGTCGGGTTGTGTGAGTACCGTAAACTCGGTAGCCACCTTGTTCCCCAGTTTCGAAAATATTTAAGGTTTACAGCGGAAATGTACTCTCCGTGCTCGGGATCATTCGTTTAAACGTTCGTTGGAATAAGGTCGACTTAACGTTACCACTGCTAGTCGTTAACAGTGACACGGGAAATAACATATTGGGTTTGGATTGGTTCGATGCTTTAAGGTTTCACATTAGACCAACAGTTAAGCAAACATCAGTAGCCGAAGCGGAGCCTCCCAAGAAGACTTAACATTAGAGGCCGCGACCCTCATTCAAAAGCACGCAACTATATTTAAAGATGAACTATGATTGTGTAATGCATATGTAGCCCGGTTTGATTTAAAACCAAATGAAATCGAGAAGGAAGCTCTGTCGATAATTTTCGGTGTTAAAAAATTTCATCAGTACCTATATGGTCGGCAGTTCAAACTGGTAACAGACCATAAACCGCTCACGACGATTTTCATCTAAAATAAACAGTTGCCAGAGATGACAATTCAGCGTTTACAACAATGGGCTATTACGCTAATGAGTTACACATTACGCAGCATTATGCAGATGCTTTGTCGATACTGTCAATGGGTCCTGATAAAGAATTTGACGAGAAACAAGAGTCAGGTTTGAAAGTTGAACAAATCTACATGTCGTTATTAGACGAATTTCCGGTTAATGCAAAATTACGGGCTGAACATACAGTTCAGGATCAGCATCTACGATAGATTTCGGAATTTATAGGGAAGGGTTGTCCTGAAAAGTTAGGTTGCAATGACAAACAATATTGAAACAATTGGCCCGCCGATTTTGTTGGTGGCCACGGATTGATCAACACATTAAAAAAGTCATTGCGTGTTGTATAGTGTTTCTTTATGTAGATTATGCGGGTCCATTTTTATTAAAGATGTGGCTGATGGTAGTAGATGCATTTTCCAATTTCCCTTTTGTTATAAAGATGTCATCGTCAACATCCGAAGCGACCATTCATGCTTTGCAAACCATTTTTTCTATCGAGGGTTTGCCACAAACCATTGTGTCAGACAATGGAACACCTTTCGTTTATCAGGAGTTTCAAGATTTTTGTCACCGCAATTCAATCAATCACTTAACTTAGGCACCTTTTCACCCCGCCTCAAATGGAGAAGCTGAACGAGCCGTGCGTACCTTTAAAACCGCATTAATTAAAAACCTGGAGAGTTGCACGAATAATGAAAAGGCCCTTTTGGTTTACTTGTCGACATATCGATCAACCCGGGATAGTTCAGGAAAGTCACCCGCTGAATATTTGCATGTTAGGCCGCATAGAACGCTTCTATCAAGTGACAGGAGATTCGAAGAAATTGAGACAAAACCGACGAAATTTAAAGTCGGCCAGTAAATATTCGCGAGGCAGTATCGGGAGAAGAAAAATTGGATCGAGGGAACTGTTATTAAACTAGGGGGAAGGCGCATGTATTTGATAGACACTGGCATTGGTACATTAAGAAGACATCAAAACCAGTTACGAAAACGAGCTGTTATGTCACCTATCGGGAACCGTTTTAGTGATGAAGGTTCAAGAGTCATCGATCAAAATGAACACCGTCACTAGGGACAGGTAACTAGAACGGATGTACAGTTTAATCGTTTTTCTTGTAGCCCACCTAGCCCGTCCGTGTCTACTCGCTCTGCAGGCAGTCCGCTATCACGCTCAGAGGCACCTCAATCGTATGTGCCAACATCATAAGAAGATACCGCAGGAGCTCCGGAACCCCAACCTCGCCCAGGCACGGCTATAAAGTCCCCGCCAAGAGAACCCTATAGGTATGAGTTCAGCAGAAGAAATTCTTGGAGAAACACCGTCAGCGGTGAGACGATCTAAGCGCTCACGTTTCCCACCAGAATCACATCAAAAGCAGCATATACGTTGACGGGAGCTAATCGATATTACTTGAAATATCGTTGAAACAAAAACTAACCAAAGACGCTTAGCATTGATCCTTTCTGCGTAACAATGACATGAAATTATGGAGAGATTCCTTTTGTTTTCATATTGCAGTTAACAAAAATTTAATGGCGTCTTTCTTTTCAATAGGGCACCTTAAGGTATAATACTTTGTAGTTTTTGGTATTTTTTCTTTCAAGAATATGACGGTATCCCAAAAAATTCAATTTTTTAGGCAGTTTTAGTCTTTTGGCACCACTTGAATTCGTTCGATTTCGTCGATAACATACTAACCCAACGAATTAAGCAACCGCAATAACTTAAAACTTTTGTGCTTTGAACTATCAGTAGAAGTGATATAACTCGCACTTTGATAATTATGATTCTGAATTTTTTTGTTTCTGGTTTTTTTTTCGGGATGTTCAGCTTCTCTATTATTTTTTTCTAAAAAGTTAGCCAACCCATGATATTTCTATTTTGGTTAGTAGATGAATTTTCTGATTTACCAAATAGAAAATATTGCGAATGTCAGTAGAATTAATATATTTGTCTATAAAAAAACGAAAACATCAATTAATATTTATGGTTATGGAAATTGATTGAGTCAATCTTTCAGACGCTGAAAGTAATACCCCAAATGTCTAAAGTGACGACAAACTAGTTTGCCACACACCCCCGGGAAAGTACAAACTAGAAAATAGCGATTTCCAATGATTTAGAGCACTGCAGCGAGAGAACGGCTCATCTGATTGGGTGTCAACATTTGCGTAAAGAAACTAATGGCGATTACTTAATTTTAAATTAATTTAATAAATTTTCATGAAACAAATATAAAATAAATTGATTTTAACAAACAAAAGCAGTCTATCATTACTCAGACTGCGTACAAACGTTATTACGACAAACACCTATATGGTTGTGAAGGTGACACAGAGTGAGAGTGTAATTCCTTCAGTATGGAAGAAGCCAATTATAATTTCTATTTTGGAAACCAGTTTTGAGCTTGCAAGCTAGTTATCCCCACTTCAATATTATCGCATGTAAATGGCAAATCAATGGTGAATTCTTTGACGGTTCACATGTTGGGTACTAATATGTCTAATAGCTTGGCCATTTCAGGCATACAGTTTTCCTATAGTTCTTCTGTGAAATTTATTAAATTTTATATATTCGGTAATGCATTGAATAAAATTAACACATCTGTGAAGGATTCACACATTTATGGAAAAACTGTGAACAAATGGAGCAAACGGCCAAACGAAAAAAAAAACAATAAATGAACTACATATAGGTTAGGATTTTGTTTAGAAAATACTCCACATTTCGCGTCAAATCAAACCAATTTTAAAACACAATTAATTCATTTATAATTATTCAAATAATAATTCATTTTATTGTAAAAAAACAAACAATAACATTTAACCTATACGCCTTATTTATTATGCCTTTAGTTTTTTTTCCTTGGCGAAACATTTAATGATTTCGAATGCTTTATCGCATGGATCCTTGTGGTCAATACCTTTGCACGGTTGTAACCATTTTTCAGTCTAGAATTGCGAAATAAATTTCAAAACAGAAAATGAATATTTACCCTTGTCCTATTGTTAATTAATTATTGTTTTACATTTTCTGCACCATAATCTCCAGCAAGTACTGCAATTGCGCCTTTGACATCTAGATTATAATTTTTATCGAAGATTCCGGATTTTTGGTAGAAACATTTAGCAAAACATTTTGTTGGCCGATCAGCAATTGAGAAATCATCAACAATTAATCTATCGAGTACATCGGGAGCGGCACCACTTTCTGGTAGACATTGGTCCTTGATTGCATTTAGTTTCGCAAGAGAATCTTTGGAAAAGTCCGACTGTTGTATATGAAATAAAATTAATTAGACTATTTACTATGATTTATATACTTAGGTATATATATACAAATACTCACATGATTAGCGGCAACGAATGCTACAACGGCAAACAATACAATTAACAATTTCATTCTTATACAAGGAATTGATTAAACTTTTGAGATTATGATTAGAGAACTGAAAATTTTCAACTGATGCCCAACTTAGATTTTGAAATGTTTTTATAGCCAAAAAATTAAGAATCTACCTAACAAATATCATCTATTTCCTGTTTTGGTATACAAACTACTTTTTCTATGGTCTATTATCTTAACTAATGTCACCAATAAGTCACCACCATTCGAATTATATATTTATTTAATTTAAACTTCTTGTTTGCACAAATACATATTTATATAAAATGAACAAATTTCATTATGAGTTGCCGATTCTTCAGTGTTGCAAAAGTTATGAAGAGAATAGTACACAACCTTTTATTTATAGACACCCATATATACATACCATATGTACATATGTCCCTTGTAATAAATTGCAATAACCACATATGTAAATGTGCATGGTAATTACATTAAAGTGCGATACCAAGTGAGATATATCAAATGACCTCATGTGCTATGTGTTATATAAGATTTTCAACTTGTATTGCAAAGTATTGCAATTTATTAGAATATAACACGTTATTGGTTTACTATACTTAATAATTATTATAAATGTTGTTGTTAATCATTTAATAATCATCATCATCATTGCTTAATGCTTATGGGTTACCTTGCATAAAATTTTTTGGTCTTTATCATTTTGTTGCCTGGCTCCAGCCTGGATGATCGCATAAACAATATATCGATTTATACAGTTTATACTATACTATTATGCAACACATTTTGTATGTATATGTAATTACAAATGATTACAACTTAAACAAATGTGCAATTAAGCTTGTTTATTAATGGGTTAAATGTGCTTGATTTATCGTTGTATAATTATAATTGAAAAATTGTTGGACATCAATTCGAACTAATTTACTTAATTATCTCAAAGCAGTGATTCAAAGCAAAATTGTTTGTTGCATCCAATAACGTATAGGATCTCAATGTGACCCAATTACACTCTAGCTTTTTTTCCATAAAAATGTTGATTTTTGGTTACTTTTCTTGAGCACTGACGATATACGTTTCCTATTTGTTGAATCATCTAAATTACAAATATAGGTAATTAGTCCAATGTTACATAATTTACGATTTGAAAATTAATATTTGACGTAAAAGCATTTTGTGAAACGGGCAATATAATTTATATACTTGAAAGTATAACTGCAGAATGTCCTTAAGGGGCTACGAGGTATTGCATAAAACGTAAATTTGGTCTTACATGTAATGTAAAATAAAAAATAAAAATTCTTTACTAAGACTAAAGAGCAGTCACTACCTTCTTTTAAAATATTAAATTTCAATATTTTAAATTAGTTCTCAAATATTTAATTTATTACAGTTTGTACTTGTTATTTGTAAGAATCACATTAGCTTAGACTCGCGTAAATTTTTTTATTTAAATGCCAACGATTGATTTTAATGGTGCCACAAATATATACACAACTAGGCGTACTGTACATTGGAAATTGTTAAGTGCGATATAAAAATGTATAATACGTTTAAAATTGCTAGAATAAACATCAAATACAGATACTATTGAAAACATTAACATTCGATTTGTACGTGAACCGAAAGGGCAAGTTACCACCGATAAATTTTGTACACTATCGAACGCGGCATCCATCACAATCTATGTGTCAATACAGAATACTTTTCAGCCCAGATAGTAATTTTGGATAAAACCGACTAGGATAAAGGTCCTTACAAGAAAGAAACATTTGAGAAGAGGAATATTAAAAATCTTTTAAAGGAATGAATCGGTCAGCCAAGGAAATACAGAACCTTTAGTTTCGAATATTTCTAGACTACCGGAGTAATGTTTATTATGCCTCGCACATTTTAAATTATTATACGTCCGCTTCGAATGTTTTAGAAACTTTATGCTGTTACATCCATTAATGTTTATGTGATACTTGTGACACGTAGCCAGCTAAGGATGATCCGGCCAAAGAAGCGGAGGAACATTCATCAATGATGTAAAAAAAAAATGCAGACGCATTGTAGTGAATTTACTAAAGAAAGTTGTCGGACATCAATTTTATCATCTAGCACGTAGCAGTGATTTTTACTTTCTTTTACGTAAGTAAAATAAAGTATTGTAATCACGAAAATTTTGGATCTTGACAATTTTGGACATTTGTCTGTTTTGAGGTTCCTGAGTCTGATAAAGTTAGTTTTGAAATGGTGTCTGTCTGTTTAACCTTCACATTTAGGGTTTTTTTTAAATTGTGTTGTCCAGTGAATTTTAGTGCAAATCGGCTAATTGGAAGTGGCCATCCCCCTACAAAATGTTTCCAAACAATAAAACAAAATAAAAAAATTGTCATGTTAATGGGGTCTTTGAGTACGAAACATTGAGTTTCGAAGTGGCGTCTGTTGGTCTATAGTTTGCCAGTTTACAGCCCAGATGTTTAACCAATAAAATTGCAAACTTCATCTTTTAACTTTATTTTGAGGCCACGGCTCTCTGCTTTCGTAAAAAATATATAATTTGCAGAAAAAATTAAAAAAATCTTAAGTTTGCAAGAAATTTGCATTATAAGTTTCTCGTAGTCGTATGTTGGCCATACCTAAATTTGTGAGCAATTTTCATGACCGAAACAACAGCAGCTTTCTATATATTTCGTCTTCTTGCATCTTGTGAATAAAAATCAAATAATTAAAATCTTTTTTAAAGGTTTTAAAAATAACATAAGCTTTCGGATTTACTACGAGTCCATTTTACAAAGCGATTTAAAATTTTTTCAATCGTGTTGTATTCTGCGAATTTTATTTGATAAACTCTAGAAATTTTAGAAATTCAGTAAATTCAATAAATCATACAAATTCCTTAATTTTGTAAGTTCCATAAATTATCTAAAGTTTATAAATTTTTTATTTTTATAAACTGTAAATTCAAAAAATTCTAAGAAATTAAAAAATTTAAAGAATTTATCGCATTTGAATGATTCAGAGAATTAGAGGAATTTACTGAAATTTCTAGACCTTTTAGATTTAACATAATTTATAAGATTCTTTAGATTTATAAATTCTTTAAACGCTATAAATACTATAAATTATGTAAATTCTTTAAATTCTACAAATTCTATGAAATTTATAATTTCTATAAACTTTGTAGATTCTGTGAGTTGTAGAAATTGTTTCATGTTTGTCTGCTCTATTAATTCTACATACTTAAATTTGACTTTTTCTAAAAATTCCATAATTTCTATAAAATTTATAAATTCTTTGAATTCTATAAATTCTGTTAATTAAAAGATTTAGATAAATCATTTAAACTGTAATAAAAACGCTATAAAATTTGCAAATTCCAGAAATTCTATAACTTAGACATTCTTAGACTTCAAAATTCAGTAAGCTTATTGAATTCTACAAATCCTGTAGATTCTTTGGTTCTTATAAATTGCTGTAAATTGGATAAATTCTAAAAATCTTAAAAATCTAATAAATTCTATGAATTTTACAAATTCCATCAATTATATAACTGTAAATTCAAAAATTCTAATAAATTAAAACCTTCATAGGATTTATCGAATTTAAAGGATTTAGAGAATTTAAGGAATATACTGAATTTTTAGACTTTTAGAATTTGTAGAATTTATAGGATTTACACAATTCAAAGAATTTAAAAAAACAAATAGTTTATCAAGTTTATAGAATTATATGATATAAATTCTTTAAATTTATAAATTCTTTAAATGGTACAAATTCTATAAATCTTCTAAATTCTGTAAATTCTACAAATTTTTTAAAGTCTTAAAATTCAATTTCGTCTTTTAAATTCATTAAATTCTATCAATGTTCTAATTTTTGTAAATTCGATAAATTTTATAAATTCCATAAAACCTACAAATTTTGCAAAAAACTTCGTTTCATAAATTATTTAAATTTAATTAATTTTTTTGAAATTTTATAAATTCTATCAATTCTATATATTTTACAAATTATTTAAATTTTGTAGATTTTATAAGTTCTACAAATTATGTCAAGTATGTCTGTTGTTAAGGTGTAGAATTTACTTACTAAAATTTTACTTATTCTAAAAACTCCATAATTTCTATAAAATTTATAAATTCTTTGAATTCTACAAATTCTGTAAATTAAAAGATTTTGATAAACCATTGAAAATTCCAGAAATTTTATGACTTACACATTCTTAGACTTCGAAATTCCATAAGTTTATTAAATTCTACAAATCCTATAAATTCTTTGGTTCTTATAAATTGCTGTAAATTCGATAAATTCTAAAAATCTTAAAAATCGAATAAATTCGATGAATTTTACAAATTCCGTCAATTCAATAAACTGTAAATCCAAAAATTCTAATAAATTAAAACTTTCATAGGATTTATCGAATTCAAAGGATTTGTAGAATTTAAGGAATATACTGAATTTATAGGATTTACACAATTCAAAGAAATGAACACAAATTCTATAAATCCCCTATATTCTGTAAATTCTACAAATTTTTTAAAGTCCTAAAATTGAATTTCGTCTTTTAAATTCAATAAATTCTGTAAATTCTATCAATGCTTTAATTTCTGTAAATTCGATAAATTTTATAAATTCCATAAAACCTACAAATTTTGCAAAAAAACATCGTCTCACAAATTTTTTAAATTTAATGATTTTTTTTTTTAATTTTATAAGTTCTGTCAATTCTGTAAATTTTACAAATTCTGTAAAATATATAATTTTATGAATAATACAAATTACATATTTAAATTTTGTAGATTTTGTAAGTTCTACAAATTATATCAAGTCTGCCTGTTCTATAAATTCTACATACTAAAATTTTACTTGTTCTAAAAACTCCATAATTTCTATAAATTTTATAAATTATTTGAATTATTCAAATTTTTAAAATTCAATCATTTCTGTAAATTCTAAAGGTCTTATAAATTTAATAGATTCTATAAATTCTGTAAATAAAGTATAAAAATTAATTAAGTTTTTATAAATTCTGTAAAGTCAATAAATTCTATAAATTTTAAAAATCCAAAAAATTATATAAATGTTAGGAATTTTATACATTCCATTGATTCTGTAAATTACATATACAAATTATATAAATTTTGTCAATTACTATATAAATTCTTATTTCCTGTAAACTTGAAATTGTAATGTTTTCGGGTGTTTCATCGATTTTGATTTGTGAACGCTACTTAATTTTGAACGGTAATTTTGGAAAAAATAAAAGAATTAATAAAAAGTAAAAGGAGGGTTCTACTGTAGTTTAAATTTAAATTTTGTGATAGAATTTTTGTTTTGAAAGGTCGTGATGGCATCTATCATTGAATAGAGACAACCAAATAATAATTTTCGGAGTAATTCATCTTGGTTTCCAACCTTCCATAGATGCCTCTCATTGAAAATAATTGGTTTGGTAACACTGTTTCAATTTGAGTGGTGGAAAACAATTTGGCTATATAAGGGCCGAGAAATGTGACAAAGAAGGAAAAAAGAAGAAACCAATTAATAAATAAAATCAGCGATGGTGAGGTCGACAATGACATGTCAATTATTCAATTGTCGACGTCTGGATTTAAAACAACAAAATGTCATCAACGTCGAATATGTCAACAATGTCAACAATAAATAATTGTTCGATATTCAAATGTTTTCGATATTCAAACGGTTACGACATCAGTCAGACACTTAAAATTGTTATCTTGTTAAGATTGTTTTCTCATTATATTTGCCGTGTTGTTTGATACAGCGGCATAAATATAAGTTTTGTCCACGACTAACGTATAATAGTCATTAAACGTTTGTTTCTCCAATTATAATGATATCCATTATTCACTGCTAGTTTATCTAGTAGTCCCTTCTTTCATTATTCACTACCACCCTTACTGCCATTTTAATTATTATTAACTTGAGACGTCAAACGTATTTTAGGTTTATTTAAAGATTTGATAATAAAACACAATTTTTTATCGGTCGTGGACAAAGTATCGTATTCTACTCGCATATAATGGCTGTTATTCACTCAGATAATTTACGACACTCGCCTATCGGCTCGTGTCGGTAAACTTCATCTTCGTGAATAACAGCTATCATTATATGCTCGTTGAATAATATACTATTATACATTTCAAGAGCTAGTTCAGTTGATTCCAATACAACGTCGGCCAACGCTTCTCCTCTTTCAAACTCTGTTGTGAAATCCCACGCATTTAAGAAATCCTTTTCACCGGTTGTATTATGGATCATCGTTACAATGGTTTTTGAATTATTAGTCGTATTTTTTCATCCGTCAATAACCAGAATCGAATCTCTACTACAATTTGCGGATATATAAGGTACAGATTTCTCAAATAATTGATTTAGCATTTTTGATGAAAGTGATTGTCGGCCAGGTATTTTATCGGCGTAGGTCAACCGTAATGCTCTGATAAAATTTTTGAAGTGCTCTGAATCTACCACGCTAAATAGAATATTACATTTGAAGAATTTAGCCAGTAATTCATTTATCTTTTCTTCCTCGTCTTTAGTCAAGCATTCAACAAATCCGCTCATCTGTTTTCGAGAATTTATAGTTTTCCGTGGTTTCGTCATTGTTTGGCTTGTTAATTTATTTAGCGTAGCATTGGCAAATAAGTAATTATTTCTCGAAGAAATTTTTGGTTTACTAGATGCCGAAAAAAAATTGAGATTCTGAGGTTGTGCCACTGGATGCCTCAATAATTTGTTTCGGAACATTGAGAAACGATCGGATTTACGTCTGAGTCTGACTCAAGATATACGCCACTTGTTTAATTGTGTTGTATTACCACTAGTTGTATTAGAAAGTGGAAAAGAAATCACTGAAGACTGAGAAACTGAGAAATTTGTAATATGTTATGTATGATAGTTATGAGAATGTATGATTATGATGAGAATGAGAGAGAGTTAATAAAAAATAATAAAAAATTTTAAAATAAAATAAAAATCCTAATCCTAATGATTTTTGTTTTGTTTTTTTACTGTCGACAAATTGTTGACGTTGTCGACGAATTGATGACTTTGTCGACATAGATGACGCTGAAATCTTATTGTCAACGCATTGTCGACTCGTCAACGTCGACAATAATAGATTACGCGTCATCAAACATCCCTGAATAAAATACACGAAAAATCAGGAAAGTGAACGCGCCGCGTTCAAAGAATAATAATATTATATAAGGCCTTTTTTTTTAATGTCTACGGCCGCATGGAGTCTAAAAGAAATTGTGAGTGAGTTTTTGGATATTGGCCAGTGATTTTATGAATAAAATAAAATAAAGTTAATAGAAATAGCTTGGTAATAATAAGTGAAGAAAAATAAAAGGACAATATTTAAAGAAAAGAACGGGGACAAGTATTGAGTGAACCTGTGCAACCACAAAGACAACTAATTTATTTAACGGGGTTTATTTAACCAAAGTATTAAGAACGGGGATAAGTTAACCGGTTAGTGTAACTTTATGGGTTTATCACAATGGCTGCCGTTAAATAGTCAAGCAGATGGTGATCATGAACAAATCGAAGATTGGAGGAAAAGATCGCATCCACAAAACTGCAGTCAATTGGTGAGTTACCAGATCCCTTCCCTTGATTTCTTACTTTCCTTTCAGTTTCTAATTTCAATTTCATAAGTTCCTTCACAACATTATCTACGCCAGAGTGGATTGCTTAGAAAGTTAAGCCGGTGCATATTTAGCGTGTTGGATGTCATGGCGCCCAACAAACAATAAATTTATTTTTTATTTTTTTTGACATCAAGTTGTTGGAGGAAACTAAATATTTTGGAATTTCTCTTTTGGTTTTTTTTGTAAATATGTTGCGTTAATTTTAATCGTTTGATTTTTTTTTTTCTTCTCTTAAGGAGTATCAGAAAGGAGGGTTCAGGAATCAAAGTATATTGGAACACCAATGGTTTATTTTTATGATTAAGTTTTCTTTATTTAGTTTAGTATTAAATTTGTTTTGTTAGTTTTTTTTTTACTAAATTTGCTTACATTTTATAATTCTTAAAACTTTCATTTTTTTATTTTTAATTAATAATAATTTACATTTTTTTTATAATTTAATTAAGTCACATTTGTCCAAAATAAAAATTTTGTATAAGAATTATTTCTTGGCTTGATTTTTTTTATAATTTATTTTATGCCAAGTTTACACGCTACAAAATTCTAAAAATTCTAATAAATTAAAAAATTTATAGACGGCTCACGCTGTCTATAAATCCTATAAATTCTGTAAATTCGATAAATTTTATAAATCCAATAAATTCTAAAAATATTATAATTTCTACAAATTTTAATTTTGTCTATATTAACAACATTTGCGAGAAATTTGATAAATCCGTTCCCTAACCACTGCTGTCTTTCTCGAAAAATGAAAATTCTCTAAAATAACTCTAATCTTTAGCTCAGGCGAACGTGATGACGTCACATGTTATAGGGGAATATCAACTTCATTATCAATTCCTAAATTATTTGAACTAGTTGTATACAATGCTTTTAAAGTAACACTAATTCGTCATATATCTCTGTCAACCACTATGGGTTTATGGCTGGTAGGTCTACATCTACTAATCTGGTTAAATTCACCAGCCAAGTAATACGAGAGATAGAAAAACATCATCAAGGACGCGTAGCTTATATGGATTTCAGTAAGCCGTTTGATTCTTTATGCCAACATCAAACACTCCAATGTCTATTTGAATTTGAATTTTCATTAGAATTTAATAATTGGTTCAAGTCATACTTAACAAACCTGACATCGGCTGTTCCTCCAGGATCAGATATTGGACCCTGGATTTTTATTGTAAGATCATAAAAAACTCCAATCTTCTCGTATTTGCTGATGACGTAAAAATTTATCGTGCGATTAAACAAATGTGTGAAGCTAGATGAGCTCAATAGACTTAGTGAGTGGTGCGACCAAAACTCATCCAATAACATATAGAAAAAGCAATTTAAAAGATAATAAATATTATGAGTTTTTCCAAAAAACATATAAACCTTTTATACATTTTAATTTTAATTAGTCCGCATTTTGGTAATTGTGATTCTGGATTTTAATTTTCTGGATTTTTTTTCTGAAAATCCCGAAAAAAAATCCAGAAAATTAAAATCCAGTTTCTCTACTATTTTTTTCTAGATAAGGTAGCCAAACCATGATATCTCTACTTTGGTTAGTAGATGTATCATGAGTGATTGGTCTCTCTCGAAAATATTTGGAATGCCACTACAATTAATATATATTTATCTATAAAAAGCCGAAATAATCAATTAATATTTATGGTAATGGAAATTGCAGACACTGATAATTATACCCCAAATGTCTCAAGTAACGACAGAAGTCTAAAAATGGGATATTTTTTTCTGGATTTTTTTTTCAGGCAAATGTAATGATCAATCTAATTTGCCAATAATGGCGTAGTTAATTATTAGCGTAGTAGGTTTGTTACCTTTTCGTTGAAATTAAATCTCAAAATTCCTAATTATGCAGTTACAATAGAACTAATTAGAAAAGAATGGTCTATTATACGTTTCTATGTATTTTTATTTACAAAACTAGATTTAGTTAAAATTTTATTAAAGGTATTACATTTCGTGAACAAACTAACAAATACAAATTTATATCCGCTGGGAGAGTACATTTTATTTTATTAAGTGAAGGAAAACTTTCTTAAGTAAAGGAAATTTTAATTTAGTTAAGTCAAAGAAAAATATATTAAATCAAGGTAAATTCCAATAGGTGAAGAAAAATTCTAATAAGTAAATGAATGTCACTACAATCGCTTAAGAACTAGCCAAGTCTAAAAGTGTACCATTTTGTACTTATGCCGTACTGAAATATGCTTTAGTGTAGCAGCATTTAAATATGCCGTCGTTTAACATGCCATACTGTACCATATGCCATAGTGTACCATATGCCGTACTGAAACATGCCGTATTGTACCATATTGCGTAATTAAAAATGCCATAATGAAATATCCCGATGTGTACCATATACCAGTGTACCATAAAGGTAAAAATAATTGGTGGTTTTAGATATTGATTAAAATAAATTAAGTGAAAAACTGAAAAACTTCACGAAACTACAGCCTTTCAACCGAACCGGCGTTTCCACACGTGCAGCCATTCAAATTATTCCGCCTTTCGACATTCGGTCTTTCAACCCATTCGCCCTTTCGACACATTTGGCCTTCTGACCTATTCGGCCATTAGACATTCAACCTTACGACACATTCGGCCTTTCGACGTTCGGCCTTTCAACATTTGGCCTTCCGACCTATTCGGCCTTTCGGCGTTCAGTCTTTCAACATTCAGCCTTTCGACAGTCGGTCTTTTAATATTAAACGGTTTGTTATATCACCAGATCATCGGCGTGCAAATGATTACGATTACACTAATATTGTTGGTAGATCATTAATATATAGTGAGGAGAAGATTGGGCCTAATGCTGATCCTTGCGGAATACCATTGTATTGAAAATTAAACAACTTTTTTAATTTCTATCAAACGCCTATGTTTCTTTTTAAATCATCAATTAAGTTCAAGTTACCAGTGGTAGTACTATGAAAAGGTCTGTAAGCGGATTGAAATTTGCGCAACAGATTATATTTTTCTGTTCATAAGTTGCCTTTTAATGACAGGTACAAAAACTTTGGATTAAACTGGTAGTATACTAATCGGTCTGTAATCAGATAATGTTTGGAGGTTGCGAAATTTTGCAGATATGTATGTATTTTTAGTATACATATATACAGTAGGATATTCAGAAGTTGTTGAGATGGTGTTAAAACTGGAAAGAATGTGCTTACTGATCAAAGGAAAGATTGGTTTGAGAAATTTGGATAGCATCAAATGTAAACCGATCGCATTTGATTTAATGCAGTTTAATGCCTTGATAAGCCCAACTGCATCAATGTTTCTGAACGAAAAATAGTCGAGAAGCTACCAAAACTGCTTACAATTTTTAAATGTAAATGGGTTAGTAATAATGATGTCAAGGAATCATTGCTTAGGAAAGAGTTGCACGTTATAAACGACTTAAGTTACCGTCAAGAAAAGGTAACAAGGCATTTGGACGAGAACGATAGCTGATTTGTTTGCTATTTTTGAGTTGTTGCTATTGTTTAGCAAACTCATCTCGTTGAATAATCTTTATTATAAACCGTGTTCTCTTTCTTCAACTGATAGTTCGGGAAATAATCGTCTGTTCTCCTTTGTAATTTTTGAATTGGCCGCAAACACAAAGTGGAGTTAATTTCATAGATCAGAGATCGATAGTTATGCTTGCATTTAATGTTATTGTAAAGGTCGATAAATTCCGATATGTTCTGGTGGTTATATGTGGTGGTTTAAGTAAAACCGGGTCCATAGCCGCAGGAGGATAAAAATTAACTGAGTAAGAGTTGGGAGTTCGATGAGCCCTAGAAAAGTACAAACTGCACAATAGCGATTTACAATGATTGATAGCACTGTAGCTAGAGGAAAGCTCACCTGATCGGATCACTTTTGATGCTAATTTGTGCGTCAAGAAACTGTGGCAGATAATTTATTATACATTAAAATAATTAATCCTCACCTAAATTTTAATTAAAATTACAAACTGCAAAATAGCGATTTACAGTGATTGAGGGCACTGTGGCGAGAGGAAAGCACATCTGGACGGAGCAATTATGATGCTAACTTAAATGAATTGATTTTAACAAACAAAAGCAGTCTATCATTACTCTGACTGCGTACAAACGTTATTAAGCCAAACACCTATGGCTGTGAATTTGACACAGTACACTCCGAATTTTTTAATGCATTTCTGAAGAGTCAGAGTGTATTTCTTATAATATGGATGAAACCAATTATAATTTTTATTTTGGAAACAAATTTCGAGCTTGTAAGCTAGTTGTGCCTACTTCAATATTATCGCATATAAATGGCAAATCAATGGTGAATTCTCTGTCGGTTCACATGTTGGGTACTAATATGTCAAAACCAATTTTAAAACACAATTATTTCATTTATAATTATTCAAATAATAATTCATTTTATTGTAAAAAAACAAACATAACACAAATTGAACTCCCGCCATATTTATTTACATTTATTATGCTTTTGGTTTTTTTTCGTTGGCGAAACATTGGATGATTTCGAATGCTTTATCGCATGGATCCTTGTGTTCAATACCTACGCACGGTTGTAACCATTTTTCTGTCTAGAAGTGCGAAGTAAATTTCAAAAAAGAAAATTAATATTTACCCTTGACATATTGTTAATTAATTATCGTTTTACATTTTCTACACCATAATCGCCACCAAGTACTGCAATTGCGCCTTTGACATCTAGATTATCATTTTTATCGAAGATTCCGGATTTTTGGTAGAAACATTTGGCAAAACATTTGGTTGGCCGATCAGAAATTGAGAATTCACCATCAATAAATCTATTGAGTACATCGGGGGCGGCACCAGTTTCTGGTAGACATTGGTCCTTGATTGCATTTAGTTTCACAAGAGAATCTTTGGAAAAGTCCGACTGTTGTATATAAAATAAAATAATTACATTATGTAGGTACAATTATTTATATATACTTAGGGTATATATATGTATATATATACAAATACTTACTTGTTTGGCGGCAACGATTGTTACAACGGCCAACAAAAAAATTAACAATTTCATTCTGATACGAGGAACTGATTAAACTTTTGAGGTAATGATTAGAGAACTGCAAATTTTCAACTGATGCACAACTTAGATTTTGAAATGTTTTTATAGCCAAAGATTTATGAATTTACCTAACAAATATCATCTATTTCCTGTTTCAGTGCACAAACAACTTTTTTATGGTATTTCATCAACAAATGTCACCAATAATTAATTGATTTTTATTTTTTTTTGTTGGTCCATCTTAAGAAATGTCACCATTCGAGTTATCTATTTATTTAATTTAAACTTCTTGTTTGCACAAAAACAAACAAATTTCATTATGACTGGCCGATTCTTCAGTGTTGTAAAAGTTATGAAGAGAATAGTACACAACCTTTTGTTTATGTTTTTCTTAAGTCTGTATTTCAAGAAACATCCATATATATGTATATGTACCTTGTAACAAATTGCAATTAATACATATGTAAATTAAAGGTGCATGGTAATTACATTAAAGTGCGATACCAAGTGAGATATATCAAATGACCTCATGTGCTATGTGTTATAAAAGATTTTCAACGTGTATTGCAAAGTATTGCAATTTATTAGAATATAACACGTTAGTGGTTTACTATACTTAATAATTATTATAAATGTTATTGTTAATCATTTAATCATCATCATCATCGTTGCTTAATGCTTATGGGTTACCTTGAATACAATTTTTTGGTCTTTATCGTTTTGTTGTCTGCCTCCTGCTTGGATGATCGCATGAAGATTATATCGATTTATACAAATTATACTATATTATTATGCAACACATTTTGCATGTATATGTAATTATAATTACAAACGATTAAAACTTAAACAAATGTGCAATTAAGCTTGTTTATGATTATTTATCACATACGTGTGACTTTCCCGAATAATGGGTTAAATGTGCTTAATTTATCGTTGTATAATTATAATTGAAAACTTGTTGGACATCAATTCGAACTAATTTACTTAATTAACTCAAACCAGTGACTCAAAGCAAAATTGTTTGTTGCATCCAATAACGTATATGATCTCAATGTGACCCAATTACACTCTAGCTTTTTTCCATAAAAATGTTGATTTTTGGTTACTTTTCTTGAGCACTGACGATATACGTTTCCTATTTGTTGAATCATCTAAATTAGAAATGTATAGGTAATTAGTCCAATGTTACATAATTTACGATTTGAAAATTAATATTTGACGTAAAAGCATTTTGTGAAACTGGCAATATAATTTATATACTTGAAAGTATAACTGCAAAATGTCCTTAATGGACTACGAGGTATTGCATAAAACGTAAATTTGGTCTGACATGTAATGTAAAATAAAAAATAAAAATTCTATACTTAGACTAGAGAGCAGTCACTACCTTCTTTTAAAATATTAAATTTCAATATTTTAAATTAGTTCTCAAATATTTAATTTATTACAATTTTTAAATGTTAATTGTAAGATTCAGACTGGCTAAGACACGCGTAAATTTTTTTGGTTTAAATGCCAATTATATGACAAATAAATTCACAACTAAGTAGGCGTACTATATATTTGAAATTGTTAAATACGATATAAAAATGTATCATACGTTTAAAATTGCTAGAATAAACATCAAATACAAATCGATCAATAAGATTCAACTGAAAATATTACGCAAATTAAAAATTAGATTTGTACGTGAACCGAAAAGGCAAGTTTCCACCGATAAATTTTGTACACTATCGAACGCGGCATCCATCACGATCTATGTGTCAATACAGAACAATTTTCAGCCCAGATAGTAATTTTGGATAAAACCGACTACGATAAAGGTCCTTACAAGAAAGATTAATTTGAGAAGAGGAATATTAAAAATCCTTTAAAGGAAATGAATCGGTCAGCCAAGGAAATACAGAACCTTTAGTTTCGAATATTTCTAGACTACCGGAGTAATGTTTAATATGCCTCGCACATTTTAAATTATTATACGTCCGCTTCGAATGTTTTAGAAACTTTATGCTGTTACATCCATTAATGTGTCCTTCATGTTATGTCAACAAATCAGGCCAATTTGATACGTACCTCGGTTTCTTCGACGGAATTTGTAGTAACTATAAATTTGTCCAAATCTTCCATTACATTTTAGATTGGAATTTTTAGGAAAAATGGATAGTATGTAGCAATTTAAACATTTAACATTGTTTATTTTTAAAATAAAACTCTCTTGAACCATGTGCTCAGATTTTTGTATTTGGTGGCAGATCTGTTTGTTTTATAGCAAACATTTTTTGAATGTTTAATCAGTAACACTGTTGCTTTTGAATTGCTGTTTGAATTGAATGGTTTTACTTGGCTTTCCGTCGTTTCCATCCCCACCAGTAACCCTAAGATCATGACATTTTTAATCATAAACTTAATATTCCCAAAAAACGTTTATGTGATACTTGTGGCACGTAGCCAGCTAAGGATGATCCGGCCAAAGAAGCGGAGGAACATTCATCTATGATGTAAAAAAAAAATGCAGACGCATTGTAGTGAATTTACTAAAGAAAGTTGTCGGACATCAATTTTATCATCTAGCACGTAGCAGTGATTTTTACTTTCTTTTACGTAAGTAAAATAAAGTATTGTAATCACGAAAATTTTGGATCTTGACAATTTTGGACATTTGTCTGTTTTGAGGTTCCTGAGTCTGATAAAGTTAGTTTTGAAATGGTGTCTGTCTGTTTAACCTTCACATTTAGGGTTTTTTTTAAATTGTGTTGTCCAGTGAATTTTAGTGCAAATCGGCTAATTGGAAGTGGCCATCCCCCTACAAAATGTTTCCAAACAATAAAACAAAATAAAAAAATTGTCATGTTAATGGGGTCTTTGAGTACGAAACATTGAGTTTCGAAGTGGCGTCTGTTGGTCTATAGTTTGCCAGTTTACAGCCCAGATGTTTAACCAATAAAATTGCAAACTTCATCTTTTAACTTTATTTTGAGGCCACGGCTCTCTGCTTTCGTAAAAAATATATAATTTGCAGAATAAATTAAAAAAATCTTAAGTTTGCAAGAAATTTGCATTATAAGTTTCTCGTAGTCGTGTGTTGGCCATACCTAAATTTGTGAGCAATTTTCATGACCGAAACAACAGCAGCTTTCTATATATTTCGTCTTCTTGCATCTTGTGAATAAAAATCAAATAATTAAAATCTTTTTTAAAGGTTTTAAAAATAACATAAGCTTTCGGATTTACTACGAGTCCATTTTAAAAAGCGATTTAAAATTTTTTCAATCGTGTTGTATTCTGCGAATTTTATTTGATAAACTCTAGAAATTTTAGAAATTCAGTAAATTTAATAAATCATACAAATTCCTTAATTTTGTAAGTTCCATAAATTATCTAAAGTTTATAAATTTTTTATTTTTATAAACTGTAAATTCAAAAAATTCTAAGAAATTAAAAAATTTAAAGAATTTATCGCATTTGAATGATTCAGAGAATTAGAGGAATTTACTGAAATTTTAGACCTTTTAGATTTAACATAATTTATAAGATTCTTTAGATTTATAAATTCTTTAAACGCTATAAATACTATAAATTATGTAAATTCTTTAAATTCTACAAATTCTATGAAATTTATAATTTCTATAAACTTTGTAGATTCTGTGAGTTGTAGAAATTGTTTCATGTTTGTCTGCTCTATTAATTCTACATACTTAAATTTGACTTTTTCTAAAAATTCCATAATTTCTATAAAATTTATAAATTCTTTGAATTCTATAAACTCTGTTAATTAAAAGATTTAGATAAATCATTTAAACTGTAATAAAAACGCTATAAAATTTGCAAATTCCAGAAATTCTATAACTTAGACATTCTTAGACTTCAAAATTCAGTAAGCTTATTGAATTCTACAAATCCTGTAGATTTTTTGGTTCTTATAAATTGCTGTAAATTGGATAAATTCTAAAAATCTTAAAAATCTAATAAATTCTATGAATTTTACAAATTCCATCAATTATATAACTGTAAATTCAAAAATTCTAATAAATTAAAACCTTCATAGGATTTATCGAATTTAAAGGATTTAGAGAATTTAAGGAATATACTGAATTTTTAGACTTTTAGAATTTGTAGAATTTATAGGATTTACACAATTCAAAGAATTTAAAAAAACAAATAGTTTATCAAGTTTATAGAATTATATGATATAAATTCTTTAAATTTATAAATTCTTTAAATGGTACAAATTCTATAAATCTTCTAAATTCTGTAAATTCTACAAATTTTTTAAAGTCTTAAAATTCAATTTCGTCTTTAAAATTCATTAAATTCTATCAATGTTCTAATTTTTGTAAATTCGATAAATTTTATAAATTCCATAAAACCTACAAATTTTGCAAAAAACTTCGTCTCACAAATTATTTAAATTTAATTAATTTTTTTGAAATTTTATAAGTTCTATCAATTCTATATATTTTACAAATTATTTAAATTTTGTAGATTTAAAAAGTTCTACAAATTATGTCAAGTATGTCTGTTCTTAAGATGTAGAATTTACTTACTAAAATTTTACTTGTTCTAAAAACTCCATAATTTCTATAAAATTTATAAATTCTTTGAATTCTACAAATTTTATGACTTACACATTCTTAGACTTCGAAATTCCATAAGTTTATTAAATTCTACAAATCCTATAAATTCTTTGGTTCTTATAAATTGCTGTAAATTCGATAAATTCTAAAAATCCTAAAAATCTAATAAATTCGATGAATTTTACAAATTCCATCAATTCAATAAACTGTAAATTCAAAAATTCTAATAAATTAAAACTTTTTTAGGGTTTATCGAATTCAAAGGATTTGTAAAATTTAAGGAATATACTGAATTTATAGGATTTACACAATTCAAAGAAATGAACACAAATTCTATAAATTCCCTATATTCTGTAAATTCTACAAATTTTTTAGTCCTAAAATT
Organism: Tipula vernalis; assembly: GCA_958295665.1. NCBI lineage: Eukaryota > Metazoa > Arthropoda > Insecta > Diptera > Tipulidae > Tipula > Tipula vernalis. Next base: position 6,174,851 of record OY282558.1, read on the forward strand.
CAATTTCGTCTTTTAAATTAATTAAATTCTGTAAATTCTATCAATGCTCTAATTTCTGTCAATTCTATAAATTTTACAAGTTCTGTAAAATATATAATTATATGAATAATACAAATTATTAAAATTTTGTAGATTTTAGAAGTTCTACAAATTATGTCAAGTCTTGTCTATTTCTATAATTTTATAAATTCTATAATTTTATAAATTCTATAAATTTTATAAATTATTTGAGTTATACAAATTTTTAAAATTCAAAAATTTCTATGAATCATATAAAGTTTAATAATTATTATTCAATAATTTCTATAAATTGTAAAGTTCTTATAAATTTTATAAATTCTATAAATTCGGTAAATAAAGGATACAAATTAATTAGGTTTTTATAAATTCTGTAAGGTCAACCAATTCTATAAATCTTAAAAATCCAAACAAATTTATAAATGTTAGGAATTTGATACATTCTATTGATTCTGTAAATTACGTATACAAATTCTATAAATTTTGTCAATTACTATATAAATTCTTTATTTCCTGTAAGGCGGCTGACGCTATAAATTCTAAAAATCCTATAAATTCTGTAAATTCGATAAATTTTATAAATCCAATAAATTCTAAAAATATTATAAATTCTACAAATTTTAATTTGTCTATAAACTACATAATTCGATCGATGATGTACCCTCATCTATATTAACAACATTTGCTAGAAATTTGATAAATCCGTTCCCTAACCACTGCTGTCTTTCTCGAAAAATGAAAATTCTCTAAAATAACTCTAATCTTTAGCTCAGGCGAACGTGATGACGTAACATGTTATAGGGGAATATCAACTTCATTATCAATTCCTAAATTATTTGAACTAGTTGTATACAATGCTTTTAAAGTAACACTAATTCGTCATATATCTCTGTCAACCACTATGGGTTTATGGCTGGTAGGTCTACATCTACTAATCTGGCTAAATTCACCAGCCAAGTAATAAGAGAGATAGAAAAACATCATCAAGTACGCGTAGCTTATATGGATTTCAGTAAGCCGTTTGATTCTTTATGCCAACATCAAACACTCCAAAGTCTATTTGAATTTGAATTTTCATTAGAATTTAATAATTGGTTCAAGTCATACTTAAGAAACTATAGACGGTTATATGTAATAATTGGCATTAAAATCCAACGTTATCAAAGTGACATCGGCTGTTCCTCAAGGATCAGATATTGGACTCTGGATTTTTATTGTAAGATCATAAAAAACTCCAATCTTCTCGTATTTGCTGATGACGTAAAAATTTATCGTGCGATTGAACAAATTTGTGAAGCTAGATGAGCTCAATAGACTTAGTGAGTGGTGCCACCAAAAATCATCCAATTACTTACATATAGGAAAAACAATTTACATTATCATAAATATTAAGAGTTTTTCCGAAAAACTTAAATTTTATAAACCTTTTATAAAGTTTAATTTTAATTAGTCCGCACTTCGATAATTGTGATTCTGGATTTTAATTTGCTGGATATTTGTTTTCCTGAAATTTTTTGTTTCGGGATTTTATTCGGGATTTTCAGTTTCTCTATTATTATTTTCTAGTTAGGGTAGCCAAACCATGATATTTCTACTTTGGTTAGTAGATGTATCATGAGTGACTTTTAAATTATTCTTGATTTTTTTTCAGGCAAATGTAGTGATCAATCGAATTTGCCAATTATGGCGTAGATAATTATTAGCGTAGAAGGTTTGTTACTTTTTCGTTGAAAATAATTCTCAAAATTCCTAATTATGCAGTTACAATAGAACAAATTAGAAAAGAATGGTTTATTATACGTTTCTATGTATTTTTATTTACAAAACTAGATTTAGTTAAAATTTTATTGAAGGTATTACATTTCGTGAACAAACTAACAAATACAAATTTATATCCGCTGGGAGAGTACATTTTATTTTATTAAGTGAAGGAAAATTCTGATAAGTGAATAAAAGTAAAGGGAATTAAGTAAAGGAAATTTTAATTTAGTAAAGTTAAGGAAGAATATATTAAATCAAGGTACATTCCAATAGGTGAAGAAAAATTTTAAAAATTTTAATAATTATTATTATTATTAAATTTATCTTTATTTCAGTTTATTTATATACATATATTAAAGAAAAACAATTATTGCAAATTAGAAATAAAGTAAAGCTCCATTAGATTTATATTAAAATCTGTGGTGGAGCAACAATTATACAATTCAACAAAATTAAACTAATACAACTTTTTTTAACATACAATAACAAGCTCAAATTTAGTATCATTTGACATACAATAATTCAATTGCACCACTAAAAGTATTGCTCAATGTTATCTAAACCGAGCAGCCAGGATCGAATTTCACGTTTTAATTTGTATTTCCGCACATTGCTTAGACTTTTAATATCGTTAGGTAACATGTGGAAAAAGAATGTAGCCATATAAAGATAGAATCTTTTAAATTTTTCGCTATTGCAACGAACGCCGGCAAAGTTATTTGGCTTTCTCGTATTATATATGCTTACAGTTCGATTGTGAAAACTGTTACTTCGATTAAAAAACATTTTGAGGACTTTATAAATATAGAGATATCTAAATGGTAATAAATTTAGTTCACGAAACAACGGAACTGTTGGTGTTGTCTGAGGGCGCTTGTAAATTAATTTAATGATTCTTTTTTGTGCGATATACAGATCCTCAATATTAGTAAAATAAGTACCACCCCAACTGGATATGCCATACATTACTATTGATTCTACTAGAGCATGGTATAATTTCCTTAATGTAACCCTTGGGCAAATTTTGCTAAGATTATAGAATTTATGAATGGCCCAGATTACGCTTTTCCTAGTATTATTGATGTGTGACTTCCAGTTAAGTAGTGAATCTATTGTTAAACCCAGATATTTAAATTCATGTACCAGCTCAAGCACAAAACACTGAGGCGAGCATAGATTTCTATCGCATGAATACGTGTGGTACGTTTGAGGGTGCGCTAGGGAAACCGCATCGCTTCGCCCAAAATGCATGAGTTTTGATTTGTCGCTAACAATAAGCCGATTATGATAAAACCATTGACTTAGGCTGTCCAGATCCTTTACAAGAATACGACTAATTTCCCAAGTACTATCAGTCATAGGAATAGCGTAGCTAAGGGCCAAATCATCAGCAAAAGCAGTGGGATTTCCTATGAAATCAACGTCAAAAATCGAATTAAAATAAATCAAAAATAATAATGGACCCAAAACAGATCCTTGAGGGACGCCACACCTAACAGCACCTGGGTTACTTAATGTTCCGCCTATTCTAACAATTTGACGCCGATTTTGAAGGTAACTTGTAAACCAATCTAGAATTGTGCCTCGAATACCAATATTACATAGTTTAGCTAGCATTATTTCATGGTTGACTACATCGAAAGCTTTAGAAATGTCAACAAACAATGCTGTAGGCTTTTGCGAACTGTTCATAGCTGTAAATATCTGACTAAGGAAATAAATTAGTGCTTCTTTAGTGGATTTACCAGCAGTAAAACCATATTGTTTATTGTGTAAAAAATTAACTTTATCAAGATAATGCACTAACCGACGTTTTATTAGTTTCTCAAAGACTTTAGCTACGGTGCTTAGTAGAGAAATCGGCCTATAATTGTTCAGCTGTAATTCATCGCCTTTTTTGAATATTGGAATTACAATTGCCAATTTTAAATTATTTGGAAAAATTCCATTATCAAGGCTCAGATTATACAAGAATTTTAAAACATCCACTAAGTACCAAGCGCAGTTTTTAACAACCAAGTTATCAATTCCATCAGCACCTTTAGATCGTTTGTTTTTTAAATTATTAATTTCAATAATAATTTCCGAAGCAGTTATAGGCTCAAAATAACAAGACGAAACGTAATTATTTGACTGTGACCCAAAGATAAATTTATTAAGTTCAATATCATCATTTCTAGTAGCACTAAATGTGGAAGTTAATTCTTTGGATATGTTTATAAAAAAATTGTTAAATTCATTAGAAATCGACTTAGAACATGTAAGGATATCTTCAGTTCGAAGTTGATATATTTGAGTTATTTGCTTACTTCGAGAATTACGTCCTAACACCTCATCTACAATCTTCCAAGTAGCCTTGGAATTATTAATGGAAGAATCAAATTTGTTCTTGTAGAATACGTTCTTTGCAGTATGAACATCCAATTTAACCTGCTTTGAGAGATTGACTACATATTTTTCCAGTTTCTTATTGAAAGGATATCGATTTAATTTCTTTGAAATTTTTTTTAATTTGTTCATCTTGCGCAAAAGATTACAATTCATCCATGGTTTCAATTTTGTGATTTTCCGACTATCAGTGATAAAAGTGGATGATGCTATGTGAGACCTTAGAATATCGACAAAATTTTCAAAAGCAATATTACAATTGGATTGAGAATACACAGAATTCCAATTTTCAAAGTTTAAAAGATCGTTTAGTTTGGTGAAATTCACCTGTGAAATATTTGATCTATAATTAACTGTACCTGAACTTAACATTAATGCAAATATATCGACTATAATCAAATTATGATCAGAAAAATGCATAGGTAGGTTTCTAATGTTAAAATCAAATATTTGCTCACTTTTCAGGAAGACATGGTCCAGACAAGCTAACATTCTAGTTGGTTCATTTAAAAAGTTTATTAAACCATGTGAAGCCAGCATTGTTTGGTAACCAAACGACTCATTGATATCTAAAAGATTTAAATTAATGTCGCCCAGAATAGCTACGTTACTTTTTGTAAGCGTACGCAACAAACTTTCCAGCTCATCGCAGAACCCATTAATAGACCCATTATTAAATCGGTAGATACAAATGAATATCCAATTTCTCCCTGCAATGTCAAGATCAAAACGAATAATATCTGCTGTCATCCAATTGTAAACTTGGATTAAGTAATTACCAAAGTTATTGCGAATAAAAACACCAACACCCCCAGAACGGTAACTGTCATTACAGCAAGCCCTAAAGTTGTAACCCGGTAAACTAAACTCACAGCATTCTTTAGAATAAATCCATATTTCAGTCACAAAAATTAAATCGGGAATCTCGTTAAGGCTTGCCACATATAAACTAAAAGTATCAAAATTTGCCCGTAAACTTCTAATGTTCTGCACCAATATCCTAAAATTAGAATTTCGTATCTTACTCATAAAAAATGAATGAAATATAGATAATAAAATATACAAGTAAAAGCAAGATTATAAAAAAATATTGATACTGTTGTTTACGAGTAAAATTAAAAAAATTGTAGTTATTGTAGCATTTGATTCCGCAGAAATGTAAAGTTGGGTACAGCACTAATAAAAAGCTTATTCGATGTTTTGAATTAATCACGTTAATTGTCAGTGCTACCAACAAATTAAAACTGAAATTGTTAGTAAAAAATATAACTGTCAATCCTTTATAAACAAATACAAATGAGATTTGTTTTGTTGAAATCAAAACAAAAATGGCAGAAAAGTATGTAAAAATAACCAATAAATATTGAGCTTGTAATAGTAAGAAAATTTGCATACCTAAAGAATTAAAAAATATTTGATTCCCGATTGATCTCACAATCGCTATTTTTTCTCCCAATTGGATTGTGTGCTTGAAGAAGCCGAAAAATATCATTGAGTGATTGTACTCGATAAACATCTGAATCTGCCGATTTCCGTAGATTTATTTGTCCATTAGTACACCACAAATATTTATAATTGTACGTTGTTTTAATTTTCTTCGCTTCACGATATAACTGGGACTGGAACGCTGTTAATCGGTGCATAATGAAAATGCGTTGCTCAGGATGGTTTTGCGGCAACATTACATCCAAATCGTTAGTGAAAAGTGACTTCTTTTTTTTCATCTGCAGCAAAATGTTATTCTTAATATCATTCGTCGTGAATTTGACAACTAATAAATCATTAGAGAATGATTTAGATGTATTTTCTTTATATGAGACAGTGCTCTTGCTTTTGGGAATTGCATGAATGTTCACTATGTCATCATAATTAATTTCCACTCCTATTTTTTTGACGGTGTTGATAACCACATCACGAATATCACCATGTTGACTGGGTAGACCGACAATTGTTATGCTACTCGAGTTTAATTTCTGGCTTGGTTTATCATTTTCAGCTTCTAGTAAATGAATCTTGGAAGTCTGAATCGACATCTGGTTCTCTAAGGTATCTACCCTGGATTTAAGTATTTCGTTTTCCGATGCAAGCGATACAAGCATGGCTTTCAGGTTATCAAGAGTAGATAGCTTTTTTTCCATACGTTTCAGCAGGATCATAACATCAGATAAATTAGGCAAATCATCCATTGCGTCAGAATCATGGGAATCCACTTCATCAATTATTATTGATTGGTTCGAAGAAGAATTACGACAATCATGACACAGCCATTTTGCTGAGCGCTTCTTTATTCCATCTAGTAATTCCTCGGAAATGTTTGCACATCTTATGTGAAACGTATTATCACATGAGCCCGCGCATTTGACGCCAGGAAATTTCGCTTTGGTAATGTTCATAGAACAAATGTTGCACGTAGACATTATAATAACTATTATATATGTTTATATTATTATTCCTTATGAAATTATAGATTGTATAAATAGTTATATTTACTCGTATATATAACAATACAATTTTCCGAAGAAAATTTATTTTTCAAAACATTAATTTATTTTGACGTGTGTCACGTTCGACGACTAGATTCTAGAATAAGTGAATGAATGTCACTACAATCACTAAAGAAATAGCCAAGTTCCACCTTAATTGGCCATGCTCTAGAACTTCATCATAAAATGTAATTTTAAAATCGCTTAAGAACTAGCCAAGTCTAAAAGTGTACCATTTTGTACTTATGCCGTACTGAAATATGCTTTAGTGTACCATATGGCTCATTTAAATATGCCGTCGTTTAACATGCCATACTGTACCATATGCCGTACTGAAACATGCCGTATTGTACCATATGGCGTAATTAAAAATGCCATAATGAAATATCCCGATGTGAACCATATACCAGTGTACCATAAATAAATAAATACAACCTTTCAACCGAACCGGCGTTTCCACACTGCAGCCATTCAAACTATTCCGCCTTTCGACATTCGGTCTTTCAACCCATTCGCCCTTACGACACATTCAGCCTTTCGACGTTCGACCTTTCGATATTCGGCCTTCCGACCCATTCGGCCTTTCGGCGTTCAGTCTTTCGATATTCAGCCATCCGACAGTCGGCCTTTTAATATTAAACGGTTTGTTATATCATCATACCATCGGCGTACAAATGATTGCGATTTCACTAATATTGTTGATAGATCATTAATATATAGTGAGAACAAGTTGGGCCTAATACTGATCCTTGCGGAATACCATTGTATTGAAAATCAAACAACTTTTTTAATTTCTATCAAACGCCTTAATAAAATCAAAAAACACGGGAATCGAAACATTCTTAATATCTATGTTTCTCTTTAAATCATCAATTAAGTTCAAGTTACCAGTGGTAGTACTATGAAAAGGTCTGTAAGCGGATTGAAATTTGCGCAACAGATTATATTTTTCTAAACAGTTCATAAGTTGCCTTTTAATGACAGGTAGTAAAAAACTTTGGATTAAACTGGTAGTATACTAATCGGTCTGTAATCAGATATTGTTGGAGGTTGGTATATATACAGTAGGACATTCAGAAGTTGTTGAGATGGTGTTAAAACTGGAAAGAATGTGCTTACTGATCAAAGGAAAGATTGGTTTGAGAAATTTGGATAGCATCAAATGTAAACCGATCGCATTTGATTTAATGCAGTTTAATGCCTTGATAAGCCCAACTGCATCAATGTTTCTGAAAGAAAAATAGTCGAGAAGCTACCAAAACAGCTTACAATTTTTAAATGTAAATGGGTTAGTAATAATGTTGTCAAGGAATCATTGCTTAGGGAAGATTTGCACGGTATAAACGACTTAAGTTACCGTCAATAAAAGGTAACAAGGCATTTGGACGAGAACGATAGCTGATTTGTTTGCCACGTTTGAGTTGTTGCTATTGTTCAGCAAACTCATCTCGTTGAATAATCTTTATGATAAACCGTGTTCTCTTTCTTCAACTGATAGTTCGGGGAATAATCGTCTGTTCTCCTTTGTAATTTTTGAATTGGCCGCAAACACAAAGTGGAGTTAATTTCATTGATCAGAGATCGATAGTTATGCTTGCATTTGATGTTATTATAAAGGTCGATAAATTCCGATGTGTTCTGGTGGTTGTATGTGGTGGTTTAAGTAAAACCGGGTCCATAGCCGCAGGACGGTAATAATTAACTGAGTAAGAGTTGGGAGTTCGATGAGCCCAGAAAAGTACAAACTGCAAAATAGCGATTTACAATGATTGAGAGCACTGTGGCGAAAGGAAAGCTCATCTGGTCGAAGCACTTTTGATGCTAATTTAAATAAATTTATTTTAACAAACAAAAGCTGTCTATCATTACTCTGACTGCGTACAAACGTTATTAAGCCAAACACCTGTGGCTGTGAAGGTGACACAGTACACTACGAATTTTTTAATGCATTTTTGCAGAATCAGAGTGTATGTCTTATAATATGGAGGAAACCAATTATAATTTCTATTTTGGAAACAAATTTCGAGCTTGTAAGCTAGTTGTGCCTACTTCAATATTATCACATATAAATGGCAAATCAATGGTTCTCTGACGGTTCACATGTTGGGTACTAATATGGCAAAACCAATTTTAAAACACAATTAATTCATTTATAATTATTCAAATAATAATTCATTTTATTGTAAAAAAACAAACATAACACAAATTTAACTCCCGCCATATTTATTTATATTTATTATGCCTTTGGTTTTTTTCGTTGTGGAAACATTGGAAGATTTCGAATGCTTTATCGCATGGATCCTTGTGTTCAATACCTACGCACGGTTGTAACCATTTTTCTGTCTAGAAGTGCGAAGTAAATTTCAAAAAAGAAAATTAATATTTACCCTTGACATATTGTTAATTAATTAACGATTTACATTTTCTACACCATAATCTCCACCAAGTACTGCAATTGTGCCTTTGACATCTAGATTATCATTTTTATCGAAGGTTCCGGTTTTTTGGGAGAAACATTTGGCAAAACATTTGGTTGGCCGATCAGAAATTGAGAAATCACCATCAATAAATCTATTGAGTACATCGGGGGCGGCACCAGTTTCTGGTAGACATTGGTCCTTGATTGCATTTAGTTTCGCAAGAGAATCTTTGGAAAAGTCCGACTGTTGTATATGAAATAAAATTAATTACATTATGTAGGTACTATTATTTAAATATACTTAGGGTATATATATATATATATATATATATATATATACAAATACTTACTTGTTTGGCGGCAACGATTGTTACAACGGCCAACAAGAAAATTAACAATTTCATTCTGATACTAGGAACTGATCAAACTTTTGAGGTAATGATTAGAGAACTGCAAATTTTCAACTGATGCACAACTTAGATTTTGAAAAGTTTTTATAGCCAAAGATTTATGAATTTACCTAACAAATATCATCTATTTCCTGTTTCAGTGCACAAACAACTTTTTTTATGGTCTTTCATCAACAAATGTCACCAATAATTAATTGATTTTTATTTTTTTTCGTTGGTCCATCTTAAGAAATGTCACCATTCGAATTATCTATATATTGTATTTAAACTTCTTGTTTGCACAAAAACAAACAAATTTCATTATGACTGGCCGATTCTTCAGTGTTGCAAAAGTTATGAAGAGAATAGTACACAACCTTTTGTTTATGTTTGTCTTAAGTCTGTATTTCAAGAAACATCCATATATATGTATATGTACCTTGTAACAAATTGCAATTAATACATATGTAAATGTGCATGGTAATTACATTAAAGTGCGATACCAAGTGAGATTTATCAAATGACCTTGTGTGCTGTTTGTAATATAAGATTTTCAACTTGAAAAGTATTGCAATTTATTAGAATATAACACGTTATTGGTTAACTATACTTAATAATCATTATAAATGTTGTTGTTAATCATTTAATCATCATCATCATCGTTGCTTAATGCTTGTGGGTTACCTTGAATAAATTTTTTTGGTCTTTATCGTTTTGTTGTCTGCCTCCTGCTTGGATAATCGCATGAAGATTATATCGATTTATACAATTTATACTATATTATTATGCAACACATTTTGTATGTATATGTAATTATAATTACAAATGATTAAAACTTAAACAAATGTGCAATTAAGCTTGTTTATGATTATTAATCACATACGTGTGACTTTCCCGAATAATGGGTTAAATGTGCTTAATTTATCGTTGTATAATTATAATTGAAAACTTGTTGGACATCAATTCGAACTAATTTACCTAATTAATTCAAAGCAGTGACTCAAAGCAAAATTGTTCGTTGCATCCAATAACTTAAAGGATCCCAATGTGACCCAATTACACTCTAGCTTTTTTTCCCCAGTCTGTCAGTCTGTCAGTCTGTCAGTCTGTCAGTCTGTCAGTCTGTCAGTCTGTCAGTCTGTCAGTCTGTCAGTCTGTCAGTCTGTCAGTCTGTCAGTCTGTCAGTCTGTCAGTCTGTCAGTCTGTCAGTCTGTCAGTCTGTCAGTCTGTCAGTCTGTCAGTCTGTCAGTCTGTCAGTCTGTCAGTCTGTCAGTCTGTCAGTCTGTCAGTCTGTCAGTCTGTCAGTCTGTCAGTCTGTCAGTCTGTCAGTCTGTCAGTCTGTCAGTCTGTCAGTCTGTCAGTCTGTCAGTCTGTCAGTCTGTCAGTCTGTCAGTCTGTCAGTCTGTCAGTCTGTCAGTCTGTCAGTCTGTCAGTCTGTCAGTCTGTCAGTCTGTCAGTCTGTCAGTCTGTCAGTCTGTCAGTCTGTCAGTCTGTCAGTCTGTCAGTCTTTCCGTCTTTCAGTCTGTCAGTCTGTCAGTCTGTCAGTCTGTCAGTCTATCAGTCTGTCAGTCTGTCAGTCTGTCAGTCTGTCAGTCTGTCAGTCTGTCAGTCTGTCAGTCTGTCAGTCTGTCAGTCTGTCAGTCTGTCAGTCTGTCAGTCTGTCAGTCTGTCAGTCTTCTGTCAGTCTGTCAGTCTGTCAGTCTGTCAGTCTGTCAGTCTGTCAGTCTGTCAGTCTGTCAGTCTGTCAGTCTGTCAGTCTTTCCGTCTTTCAGTCTGTCAGTCTGTCAGTCTGTCAGTCTGTCAGTCTATCAGTCTGTCAGTCTGTCAGTCTGTCAGTCTGTCAGTCTGTCAGTCTGTCAGTCTGTCAGTCTGTCAGTCTGTCAGTCTGTCAGTCTGTCAGTCTGTCAGTCTGTCAGTCTGTCAGTCTGTCAGTCTGTCAGTCTGTCAGTCTGTCAGTCTGTCAGTCTGTCAGTCTGTCAGTCTGTCAGTCTGTCAGTCTGTCAGTCTGTCAGTCTGTCAGTCTGTCAGTCTGTCAGTCTGTCAGTCTGTCAGTCTGTCAGTCGGTCAGTCTGTCAGTCTGTCAGTCTGTCAGTCTGTCAGTCTGTCAGTCTGTCAGTCTGTCAGTCTGTCAGTCTGTCAGTCTGTCAGTCTGTCAGTCTGTCAGTCTGTCAGTCTGTCAGTCTGTCAGTCTGTCAGTCTGTCAGTCTGTCAGTCTGTCAGTCTGTCAGTCTGTCAGTCTGTCAGTCTGTCAGTCTGTCAGTCTGTCAGTCTGTCAGTCTGTCAGTCTGTCAGTCTGTCAGTCTGTCAGTCTGTCAGTCTGTCAGTCTGTCTGTGTCCTCTCTACAGCCCAGATGGTTTATTCAATCGAACTGAAACTTCAGATTTAAGCTTTCTTGATAAATTGGGAGGTCCCAGTGAATTTTACTCCAAATCGGCTAACCGGAAGTGGCCACTCGCTTTGTCCAGAAAATTTATTTTGCAAATATCTGAAAAAGTATAAGGTTTACAAAAAACTAGTAAACAGAAAATGTTTCCAAAAATTGAAAACAAATAAAAATAAAAAATAAAAAATTAAGAAAAAAATAAAATTTCTCAAAATCTCTGTTCGTAAAAGAAAGTCGTGTGTTGGCCACACCTCAATTTTTTTGATTTATATGCCAATGTTTGATGTTAATGGTGCCACAAAAATATACACAACTAGGCGTACTATACATTTGAAATTGTAAAGTAACACTGTTGCTTTTGAATTGCTGATTTATTTTATCCCCACATCATTCATCAATTATGATGTAAAAAAATGCAGACGCATTGTAGTAAATTAACTAAAGAAAATTATCGTACATCAATTTTATCATCTAGCAGGTAGCAGTGCTTTTTACTTTCTTTTACGTAAGTAAAATAAAGTTTAGTAATCAAGAAAATTTTGGACCTTGAGATTTTTGGAGATTTATCTGTTTTGAGGTTCCTGAGTCCGAAAAAGTTGGTTTCGAAATGGTGTCTGTCTGTCGATGTGAAACTTAAAGTTTTTCTTAAATTTTGTTATCCAGAGAATTTTAGTGCAAATCGGCCAGTTAGAAGTGGCCATTCCCTTGGGCCAGAAAATTTAGTTTTGCAAATGGCTCAGAAAGTAAAAGCTTTACAGAACCACTAATAGATACAAAATGTTTCCAAACAATAAAACAAAAAATAATTACAGAAAAAATTGTCATTTTAATGGCGTCTGTTGGTCCAATATGCTTGTCAGTTTACAGTCCAGATGTTTAACCAATCAAATTGCAACTTCATCTTTTAACTTTATTTTGAAATCCCAGCTCTCTGCTTTCGTAACAAGAAAGTCGTGTGTTGGCCACATAACTAAATTTTTGAGCAATTGTCATGACCGAAAAAAAACAGCTTTCTATATATTTAGTCTTCTTGCATCTTGTGAATAAAAATCAAATAATTAAAATCTTTTTTAGAGGTTTAAAAATTAACTTAAGCTTTCGGATTTACTTCGAGTACATTTTGAAAAGCGTTTTAAAATGTTTTGAATCGTGTTGTATTTTGTGAATTCTATGAATTTGATAAACTCTAGAAATTTTAGAAATTAAATAAATTCAATCATTCATACAAATTCCTTAATTTTGTAAGTTACACCATACATTCTCTAAGGTTTATAAATTCTTTTATTTCTAAAAACTGTAAATTAAAAAAATTCTAAAAAATTCAAAGAATTTATCGAATTTGAATGATTCAGAGAATTATAGGAACTTACTGAATTTTCGGACCTTTTAGATTTAACATAATTTATAAGATTCTTTAAATTTATAAATTCTTTAAACGCTATCAATTCTATAAATTCTACACATTCTCAGAAATTTATAATTTCTATAAACTTTGTAGATTCTGTGAGTTGTAGAAATTGTTGAAAGTCTGTCTGATCTATAAATTCTACAAACTTAAATTTTACTTGTTCTAAAAAATCTATAATTTCCATAAAACTGGAAATTCTGTAAATTAAAAGATTTTGATAAATCATTTAAACTTGAAATAAAAGCGCTAGAAAATTTGCAAATCCCAGAAATTCTATGACTTAGACGTTCTTAGACTTTAAAATTCATTAGGTTTATTAAATTCTACATATCCTGTAAATTCTTTGGTTCTTGGTTTGGTTTCTCATTATAAAATTCTTAAAAATCTAATAAATTCTATGAATTTTACAAATTCCATCAATTCTATAAACAGTAAATTCAAAAATTCTAATAAATTAAAAAATTCATAGGATTTATCGAATTTAAAGATTTAGAGAATTTGAGGAATATACTGAATTTTTAGACTTTTAGAATTTGTAGAATTTATAGGATTTACACAATTCAAAGAATTTAAAAAAAAAATAAAAATTTATCAAGTTTATAGAATTATATGATAAAAATTCTTTAAATTTATAAATTCTATCAATGCTCTAATTTCTGTAAATTCTATAAATTTTATAAATGCCATCATAAAACCTACAAATTTTGCAAAAAACCTCGTCTCACAAATTATTTAAATTTAATGATTTTTTTTTTTTTAATTTTATAAGTTCTATCAATGCTATAAATTTTACAAATTCTGTAAAATATATAATTTTATGAATAATACAAATTATTTAAATTTTGTAAAGTTTATAAGTTCTACAAATTATGTCAAGTCTGTCAATTATATAAATTCTACATACTAAAATTTTACTTGTTCTAAAAACTCCATAAATCCTACAGATTTTATAAATTATTTGAATTATACAAATTTTTAAAATTTAAAAATTTCGATAAATTATATAAAGTTTAATAATTCTTATTCAATAATTTCTATAAATTCTAAAGGTCTTATAAATTTTATAAATTTTATAAATTCGGTAAATAGAGTACAAAATTGATTAAGTTTTTTAATTTCTGTAAAGTCAGTAAATTCTATAAATCTTAAAAATCCAAAAAATTGTATAAATGATAGGAATTTTATACGTTCCATTGATTCTATAAATTTGATAAATTATATAAATTCTTTAGTTCCTTTAAGCTCTAAATTCCAAAAATTCTAATAAATTAAAAAGATTTATAATTAACTCAATTTATAGAAGAAAAAAAATTCAGAATTTATGAAGATCAGAATTTGTAGATATTAAATTAATTCTCTAAATTTATAAACCCTTTACGGCTCACGCTATAAATTCTAAAAATCCTATAAGTTCTGCAGATTCGATAAATTTTATAAATCCAATAAATTCTATAAATATTATAAATTCTACAAATTTTCATTTATCTATAAACTCCATAATTCTATCGATGATATACTTTCGATGAAGTAATTTGATAAATCCGTTGTGCAAACTGTTTAATCAATCCTTAACCACTGATGTGTTTCCCAAATAATTAAAAATTTCTAAAATAACTCCAATCTTTAAATCAGGCAAACGGGATGACGTCACGTCCTAAATTATTTAAACTAGTTGTATGCAATGCTTTTCAATCAACACTAATACGTCATATATTTGTAAACCAGCATGGGTTTATGCCTGGTAGGTCTACATCTACTAACCCGGTTGAATTCAACAGCCAAGTAATAAGGGAGATAGGAAAACATCAAGGACACTTATGTCATATTATATGTCATCATAAAGAACTCCAAAGTCTATTTGAATTTGAATTTTCATTAGAATTCAATAATTGGTTCAAGTCATACTTAATGTACTACAATATGTAATATTTGGCAATAAAAATCCAACGTCATCAAAGTGACATCGGGTGTTCCTCAAGGATCAGATATTAACTCCGAATATCCCTAATTCAGCATTGGCCATCAAAGGTTATAATATATTTAGGAAAGATAGAGCGGTACCTCCCTTTAATTATGGTGGATTATGTATGTTGTAGTGTTAATTTATCCGTACAGAACACTGTGACACCAACGTTTTCTTGTCCAACCGCTAGCGGGGCCTTTTATTCCCTTATTGATCATATCATCTCTTTTACCAATAACTCTATTTGTTTTTTCAATCAGTTGTCTCTCGGTATGGGATCTCATCATGATCTTTTAGTTTTTTCTGTAAACTCTAACTCTCTGCCTAAACCTAAGAGTTTTAGCTTTAGAAATTTTTCTAGTATAGACAATTCCCGCCTTTGCTTAGTTTGTAACTCAGTTCCTTGGGATGATATTTTTTGCCTTAGTTCTGCAAATAGCCAAATAGAATTTTTCAACTCGTATATTAGTTTGGTGTTTAAAAGTTGCGTTCCGCTTAAAAAGATTACTTGCAAAACAAAATCTTCGCCTTGGTTGTCTCAGGAAATTTCGAATGCCATAAATATTAGAGTTAATAAATATCGTGTATGGAAAAGGTGTCCTAATAGTCAGTCTCATTTAGATTACAAGCAGGCTCGTAACAGAGTTGTAGGGTTAATTCGAATTGCTAAACGTAATTTTTTCAAGGGCAAGTTAGACTCCTCTCTTCCTTCCAAGGTTTTCTGGCGTAATGTTCATAATTTAGGCCTAGGCAGATGCAAGATTAGTTCAAGTGGGGATTTCAAACCCAATGAAAATTAGAGTTATTTTTGCTCTAGTCAGAGAGCAAATTCAAATATTTCTCTCGAGGATTTACGATCTGCTATTTGGAAGGTTAAATCGGAATCTTCTGCTCTGGTTAACGTCAATTTAAAATTCGTTAAGGTAGTTTTCCCTTTCGTCTCAAAATACTTGTTACATATCTTCAATTTTACTCTCACGTCCTCTTCCTATTCAGATCAGTGGGAGCTAAGTAAAATAATCCCCATCCCAAAGATCAGTAATCCTTTAGCGCTATCTCATAGTTGATAAACATCAAATTCAATCGCATTTACATAGCAATAGTTTAATTAGTTGCTTCCAATCTGGGTTTAGAAAATTTCGTAGGAAAGAGTTGCACGTTAAAAACGATTTCCAACACGAATAATATTTTTTTGTTAAGAAAAGGTGATAAGGCTTTCGGACGAGAATGATTGCTGATTTGTTTGCCACATGTAAGTTGCTAGTATTGTTTAGCAAACTCTTCATGATAGAAGATAAACCGTGTTATCTTTCTGCAACTGATAGTTCGGGGAATAAACATCTATTCTCCTTTGTAATTTTTGAATTGGCCGCAAACACAAAGTGGAGTTAATTTCATTGATCCATAGTTATGCTTATATTTGATGTTATTGTAAAGGTCGGTAAATGGCGATGTGTTCTCCTCTGCAAACATTAACTGGGGAGTTAATTTTTGCCACGAGCTTTCAGACTGAGTTTAAAATTCTTTCCCATGGAACCTCAAAGAAGAGCCGGTTAACGTTGATCTCTATGGAAATTAAGTCAGCAGCATTTCCGGATGCCTGTGACCATTGCTGATAAATTTATGCAGTATGGAACCTCAGTGCTGAAATTCAAGAATAGTTCAGTAAGGACTTTAGATAGACAAACCGGGCAATATCCGAAATATTGCTGTGAATCAATTTATTAAACGACTCGAAAAAAGTGAACCGTTTTCTGCGATCCCCTGCTAAAGGAGTAATTGTTATTTGGCAAAGCCGATTTTGTGCGTAACTGACTGTACTTGGTCATACCACCAAAAATTTTTTTTTCAAAATTAGACAGCACAATCTCCGTTAATACTTCTTTTTCCATTGATTTACTTCCATTGATTAAACGAGCTTCGTACTCAGGCAAAGTTGCGGTTTCTGTTTTGTTGTCTATAAATTCCTTTGCTCGTTTTAGTACTAAAGCCGCCAGTTTTCCTTTCCGAACTTCATTGACTTCACTTCACTTATAATATATTTGGTTTTATTATTACCACAGTTTTACTTATTGTTCGCTTAATTTTATTCTCTAATTTTAGTCACTTGCTTAATTTTAAAATTCCAACAATAAATACTCACAGTACGTATTTTAAATAATAATAGAAAAATCTGCTTAACTAAAATTCGTTTAACCGGTCCACTTTACCACAAAACGTCCTAGGTTGACAATCACGTGCCTATGCGCCGCAAAAGAGTATTTGGTTGTGCAAATAAATGTTATCCGTATTTGATGATTTATGAGTGGAACCTATTTTGCGATGTTATAGCTACTGTGCACTCCAATTATATTCTAATGTAAACATGTAAATGTAAAACGGACTTTTCATTATACTATTAAGATCGGTGATAACGATGAAAACAACTATGGCCACCTGTTGAAAGTGCAAAATCTAAGGGATCTTTCAAGTCAGCACTATAAGCTGGCAAAAACCAATGCAATTTGCAGGTGGTTTAAGTAAAACCGGCTCTATAGCCGTAAGATGGTAAAAATGAACAAAGAAAGAGTTAAAGTGCGATTAGCCCCAGGAAAGTACAAAATACAAAATAGTGATTTATAGTGATTGAGAGCACTGTAGCGAGAAGAAAGCACATCTGATCGGAGCAATTATAGTGTCAATTTGTGCGTTGAGAAACTGTAGCAGATACTCTATTTTAAATTAAAATAATTAACCCACACGTAAATTTTAATTATAGTGATTTACAATGATTGAGAGCACTGTAGCGAAAGAACTCCTCATCTGATTAGGTGTAAACATTTGCGTAAGGAAACTAATGGCGATTAGTTAATTTTAAATTAATTTAATAAATTTTCATGAAGCAAATAATTAATAAATTGATTTTAACAAACAAAAGCAGTCTATTATTACAATGACTGCGTACAAACGTTATTACGCCAAACACCTATGCCTGTGAAGGTGACACAGTACACCCCGAATTTTTTAATGCATTTCTGAAGAGTCAAAGTTTATTTCCTACAATATGGAAGAAGCCAATTATAATTTCTATTTTGTAAACACGTTTCGAGCTTGTAAGCTAGTTGTGCCTACTTCAATATTATCGCATGTAAATGGCAAATCAATGGCAATCTAATTGGCTTGGCCACTTGAGGCATACAGTTTTCCTTTAGTTCTTCTGCAGAATTTATTATAAAACATTTATTCGGTCATGCATGGAATAAAATTAACACATCTGTGAAAGAATCACACATTTATGAAAGAACAATGAACAAATGGAGCAAACGGCCAAACGAAAAAGAAAACAATAAATGAACTACATAGGTTAGGATTTTGTTTAGAAAATACTCCACATTTCGCGTCAAACCATACCAATTTTAAAACACAATTAATTCATTTATAATTATTCAAATAATAATTCATTTTATTGTAAAAAACCAACCAATAAAATTTAACCAACGCCATCCCTATTTATTTACATTTATTTTGCCTTTTGCTAGATTTTTTTGCTTGGCGAAACATTGGATGATTTCGAATGCTTTTTCGCATGGATCCTTGTGGTCAATACCTTTGCACGGTTGTAACCATTTTTCAGTCTAGAAGTGCGAAATAAATTTGAAAAAAGAAAATTAATATTTACTCTTGTCATATTGTTAATTAATTATCGTTTTACATTTTCTACACCATAATCTCCACCAACTGCTGCAATTGAGCCTTTGATATCTAGATTATCATTTTTATCAAATATACCGGCTTTTTGGTAGAAACATTTGGCAAAACATTTGGTTGTCCGATCAGAAATTGAGAAATCATCAACAATAAATCTATCGAGTACATCGGGGGCGGCACCAGTTTCTGGTAGACATTGGTCCTTGATTGCATTTAGTTTCGCAAGAGATTCTTTGGAAAAGTCCGACTATTGTATATGATATAAAATTAATTAGATTCTGTAATTTATATATACTTAGGTATATATATACAAATACTCACATGATTAGCGGCAACGAATGCTACAACGGCAAACAATACAATTAACAATTTCATTCTGATACTAGGAATTGATTAAACTTTTGAGATTATGATTAGAAAACTGAAAATTTTCAACTGATGCCCAACTTAGATTTTGAAATGTTTTTATAGCCAAAAAATTAAGAATCTACCTAACAAATATCATCTATTTCCTGTTTTAGTATACAAACTTCTTTTTCGATGGTCTTTCATCTTAACTAATGTCACCAATAAGTTATTTAATTTTAATTTTTTTTGTTGGTCCATCTTAAGAAACGTCACCATTCGAATTATCTATATATTGAATATAAACTTCTTGTTTGCACAAATACATATTTATACAAAATAAACATATTTCATTATGAGTTGCCGATTCTTCAGTGTTGCAAAAGTTATGAAGAGAATAGTACACAACCTTTTGTTTATGTTTTTCTTAAGTATGTTTTTCAAGAAATATCGATATATATGTACATATGTACCTTGTAACAAATTGTAATTAACACATATGTAAATGTGCATGGCAATTACATAACAAGTGAGATTTATCAAATGACCTCATGTGTTGTGTGTTATATAAGATTTTTAACTTGAAAAATACTGCAATTTATTAGAATATAACACGTTATTGGTTAACTATACTTAATACTTATTATAAATGTTATTGTTAATCATTTAATCATCATCATCATTGTTGCTTAATGCTTATGGTTACCTTGAATATAATTTTTTGGACTATATCATTTTATTGTCTGCCTCCTCCCTGAATAATCACATAAAGATTATATCGATTTATACAATTAATACTGTACTATTATGCAACACATTTTGTAGGTATATGTAATTGCAAATGATAACTTAAACAAATGTGCAATTATGCTAGTTTAAGATTATCAATCACATACGTGTGACTTTCCCGAGTAATAGGTTAAATGTGTTTGATTTATCGTTGTATAATTAGAATTTATAAATTTTTATAATTAATTATCATACTTCGGCGCACGAGAAGAGTGACTCAAAGCAAAATTGTTTGTTGCATCCAATAACATATAGGATCTCAATGCGGCCCAATTACACTCTAGCTTGTTTCCCATAAAAGTATTCGCTTTACTCATTTCTGGAAATAGTCGAAAAATGTTGATTTTTGATTTCTGTTACTCTTCTTGAGCACCAATGAAATACGTTTCCTATTAATTGAATCATCTTAATTAGAAATATTGGTAGTTAGTTGAATGTTACATAATTTACGATTTGAAAATTAATATTTGACGTAAAAGAACTTTGTGTAACAGGCAATATAAATTTAATTCTGCAAAAATAAAAATTCAAATTCATATACTTAAAAGCATTACTGCAGAATGTACTTAATGGGCTACATGTGTATTGTACAAAATGTAGATTTGTTCTAATGTAAAATAAAAAATAATAATTCTTTACTGAGACTAGAGAGCAGCCACTACCTTCTTTTAAAATATTAATTTCAATATTTTTAAATTAGTTCTCCAATATTTAATTTAATACAGTTTGTAATCGTTAATTGTAAGAATCATCGCACTATAAATTTGAAATGGTTAAATGCGATATCAAAATGTACCATACATTTAAAATTGCTAGAATAAACATCAAATACAAATCGATCAAGAAGATTCTATTGAACATTACGGAAATTAAAATTTAGATTTGTACGTGAACCGAAAAGGAAAGTTATCACCTGCAACTTCATCTTTTGTCCCAGCTCTCTTGTTCCGTGAACCAGAAAATGTATTTTGCAAATATCTATAATATACAATTTACAGAAAAAAAATAAAAAAATCTTAAGTTTGGAAGATTTGCCTGGTTAGTTCCTCAAAATTCGCTGTTCGTAAAAGAAAGTCGTGTGTTGGCCATACCTCCATATTTTAAATAATTGTCATGACCGAAACAAAAGCAGCTTTCTTTATATTTCGTATTCTTGCATCTTATAAATAAAAATCAAATAATTAAAATCTTTTTTAACGATTTTTAAATTAAGCTTTCGGATTCCGTTCGAGTCCATTTTCAAAATCCTTTTAAAATTTTTTCAATCGTTTCGTATTTTGTAAATTTTATAAATTTGGTAAATTCTAGAAATTTTAAAAATTCCTTTAATTTTTAAGTTCCATAAATTCACTAAAGTTTTTATAAAGTTTTTGTATTTCTATAAATTTAAAATCAAAAAATTCTACAAATTCGATTAATTCTATTACGTATTTCTAATAACGATAAATTCTAAAATATTTTTAAATGCTATTCATTCTAGAAATTTGACCAATTATGTCAGTCCTATAAACTGAAAAACTTTCTAACTTCTACAATAATTTCCCGAAACTTTACACATACCATACTCTTATACTACAAATTTCATCATTTCTATAAATCCTATAAATTTTCTAAATTTTTAAAAAATTAAACGAATTTATCGAATTTGAAAGATTTAGGGAATTATAGAAGCATACTGAATTTTTTGACTTTTTACAATCAAATCATTCTATGAGGAATTACTTTTTACATCGCTGTGTGGATAATATTTTATATGCCCATGATTACTGAACACTATAAAAGCGTCATTTAAAACATCGTACCCAATTAAGAATTAAACGGATAACATATTTGATTCCTTAATTATAATTGGCGCTTCCAAAGTTTCAGCATCAATATTTAAACTAGAAGTAAAAATAACCAAGGGCTTTTCTCTTGAATTCCCAATTCCTTTGAGTTCCCTAGTTTCATCAAAAACCACGACTCTAATTTTGTGGTCTGCTTCCGTGAGATTTATCACTTATACTTGGACAATTGTTTGTGTTGTATCCAAATTGCAAACATTAGTAAATTTGGGTCCTACTGGCTGCTTAAAGTAACATTTATGATGCACTAGCTTGCTGCAATTGAAGCAAAAGTCTCTAACTTGTGTTCTAAAATTCCGTTTTTCATGAGATTTTATTGAGGGTGGATTCCATTCAATAAGGCTCAACTAAATGCGGCTGTTGATAATAAATAATTTAGTAGCGAGATGTACCAACCTCAGTACTTGCTAACCGATTTTAAAGGTTGATCACTCATAGAAAAAGTAGTGACTCTTCATATACGAGTATGTATATGATGGTATCATTTTTTTTCATTTATTTTTTGTCGAAAAAAAGTGGGGTTTTCTGATAAATGTCATGCGTCACCACTTTTAACTAAACAAAATAAATTGTTTATATTCCATTTATTAAATTTTTCAGATTCTAAGATTTTAAGGATAAGTTAAATGTTTTGCTAGAATTTGCCAAAACGTAATACCCAGAACGAAGAGAAGCAAATGTAGAGAATCCAATTTTTTTTGTGTGAAAAGTTTTTTTTAAATATTTAATGTGCCTCTTTCAAATTATAAAGAACTAATCTATGCTGCTTTATCCAGCATGCATCCAACTTATTTCGTCATTGTCATAAAAATTCTGCACAAACGCACCATAGGTTTCTTGATCAAGAGTTTTAGATCCTAAATTTGTGTTCGTTTTTGTATATTTGCCATAAAATGCGACATACCGAGGGTATCTTGAATTTTTCCTGACAGACCAACTTTTTAGTAGTAGCAATATTAAATGCATATACGTTTCATTTGTTGTTGTAGAACTTTCATACTTTTCTCGTAATTGTTAAATAAATCCTATATTGCGGTTTAGAAATTTTGTCTACAACCTCTTGAAATATCATATATTATGCACGACATAGAAAAACTGTTAATTGATTTTAAAGTATCGTTGAATAAAGGAATATCAGCATGAATGTATTGCTCCTCAGTTGATATTTCTGATGAACTTGTTTCAAATTATTATTTTGTACAACACAGGACCCTTCATTATCACCACTTGATTTAACATTATAAAACTCAAAATAACAACAAACACAAATTCTCTGCCCTTTAGGTAAGCTAATATATTTTGTATTAGCTGAGTCCATTAAATATTGACTGACTTTTCGAGCTGTCGATGAATCATTATTCATTACTTTCGTAATTCTAATTAGTAGAATGTATAGGATTTATACAATTTAAAAATATTAACAGAATTAGTTGATAATAGCTATATAAATTCTTTAAATTTAAAAATTCTTTAACACTAGAACTACCGACCCGTCAAAATGACGGATTTACATTTATTCAATTCATTTTTTTAAATAATTGTCTTACAATTATTTTAGAAATTTATGGTGACTTTTTAATAAGACAATAAAGTTCTAAAATAATTACCTATTTAAAAAAATGAATTGAATAAATGTAAATCCGTCATTTTGGCGGGTTGGTAGTTCTAGTGTTAAACGCTATAAATTCTATAAATGCTTTAAATTCTGTAAATTCGATAAATTTTACAAATATAATAAACTTAACAATTATTATCAATTCTATAAATTCTACAAATTCTATGAAATTTAAAAATTCTATAAATTTTGTTAATTCTATGTGTTGTTGAAATTGTTTCAAATCTGTCTGCTCTAAAAATTCTACATACTTAAATTTTACTTCTTCTAAAATTCCATAATTTCCATAAAATTTATAAATTCTTTGAATTCTACAAATTCTGTAAATTAAAAGATTTTGATAAATCATTTAAAGTTTAATAAAAGCGCTATACAATTTGCCAATTTTAAAAATTCTATGACTTAGACTTCAAAATTCAGTAACTTTATTAAATTTTACAAATCCTGTAAACTCTTTAGTTCTTATATATTGCTGTAAATTCGATAAATTCTAAAAATCTTAAAAATCCAATAAATTCTATGAATTTTACAAATTCCATGAAATCTATAAACTGTAAATTCAAAAATTCTAATAAATTAGAAAATTCAGAGGATTTATCGAATTTAAAGGATTTAGAGAATTTAAGGAATAAACTGAATTTTTAGACTTATAGAATTTGATGAATTTATAGGATTAACACAACTCAAAGAATTTAAAAAAAAAAATTATGAAGTTTGTAGAATTTGTAGATACCTATGATATAAATTCTTTTAATTTATAAATTCTTTAAATGGTACAAATTCTATAAATCCTCTAAATTGTGTAAATTCTACAAATTTTTTAAAGTCCTAAAATTCAATTTCGTCTTTTAAATTCATTAAATTTTATAAGTTCTATTAATGCTATAATTTATCTAAATCCGATATATTTTTTAAATGCCATAAAACCTACAAATTTTGCAAAACATCGTCTAACAAATTATTTAAATTTAATAAATTTTTTTGAATTTTACAAGTTCTATCAATTCTATAAGTTTTACAAATTCTGTAAAATACATAATTTTATAAATTTTTTGAATAATATAAATTCTTTAAATCTTGTAGATGTTATAAGTTCTACAAATTATGTCAAACCTGTCTGTTCTATAAATTCTGCATACTCAAATTTTACTTGCTCTAAAAACTCTATAATTTCTCTAAATTTTATAAATTTTGTAAATTCTTTAAATTATACAAATTTTTAAAATTCAATAATTTCTATAAATTCTAAAAGTCATATAAATTTTGTAAATTCTATCAATTCGGTAAATAATACTACAAATTCTGTAAATAAAGTCTAAAAATTGATTAAGTTTTTTAACTCTTTCAAATTTCATAAATTAGTTAGTTCTTAGAAATTCTGTAAAATCAATAAATTCTATAAATCAGAAAAATCCAAAAAAATCTATAAATTTTAGGAATTTTAGGAATTCCATTGACAAATTACATATTCAAATTCTATAAATTTTCTAAATTATATAAATTCTTTTGTTCCTGTAAGCTTTTAATTCCAAAAATTTTAATAAATTGAAACATTTATAGAACCAAAGCATTCCTAAATATAGAAGCTGTCAGTATCAGACATATTTTAAAAGAAGCTTAATTTAAGGGGGATATATTTTACGATTTTCCTTAAGAACCCATGTAAAATCGAACATTTTTGATTAACATTTTATGAATGAAAAATACTCGTACCAGAAAATATTTTTAGCTTTATATTTAAATCAAACATTGAGTATAACATATTTTAAAACCAATTACTTAAATTTAGTAATTTAATTAATATAGTTACAATAAAACTGAACAAATTTATTTTTTCTTTGAAGCTATGTGAAAAATACAGTATATACATTATCAACGTTATCAAAGTGACACCGGGTGTTCTCATATTGGACCCTGGATTTTTATTGTATTTATTGATTTGATAACCAAGATCATAAAAAACTCTAATCTTTTGGTATTTGCTGATGACTTAAAAATTTATCGTACGATTGAACAAGACACTTAAACATCAAGAAGTGCAAAATTATGTCTTTCCATCGGAAAATAATCTGATAATAACGAAATACAACATCAATAACAATATAGTTCAAAGAGTTCGTTAGTTTTAATCGATACATCATTACTAAAGCAAACTCTATGTTTGTCAAGCGATGGACTGAAGAATTCAGCGATACACAAACTTTATTTACACTATATTTCGCTTATATATAAGATCTCAAGTGGAATATGCTGTATTCGTCTGGAATCCCTATTATGATGTGCACATCAAAAGATTTAAAAGGGGGAATATGACTATAACGTACCTTTTTATAAAAATGTGGCTCGACAAGGTGCAAAGAATATAAAATGTGCACCCTTGAAAACAAATGTCTGCTTCTGGATGCTGCTTTTATCGGAAACGTCCTACTTGGCCACTTATTTAATTATTCAGTAATGCAGAGGTTCATTTCGATTTTAATCTATCAGAAAACAATTTCAAATAAAATTTAATAACTTATTATTAAAATTTATGATTAATTTTTCTGACAGCTTCAACTTTGAAGAACACCATTTTAATTTTTTTCATTTCGTTTTATTTCATTAATTTTAAATTTTAATATTTGGGGATTATTTTTTTTTTATATGAAATCATAAATGTTAATTAATAAAAAATTAAATTCTATAAATTTTATTAATGAAATAAATTCTGAGTGAGTTCTAAATATAATTTTAAGTTTGTCAGACAGAACAGATTTGAAACCATTTTTTTTTAAACAGTTTTTAGAACCCATAAAAAATATATTCTAAATATTCAAATTTAACTTGTTCTAAATATTTCAAAATTTCTATAAATATTATAAATTCTTATTCCTCCTATTTCACAAATTTTATAAATTCAGAAATTTCGATAAATCATATTAACATTATTAATTCTTATTAATAATTTCTATAATTCTATAAAGTCCCATAAATTTCTTAATTTCTATAAATTCTATGAAAAATTTTTTAAACTCTACAAATCCCTTTAATTTTATAAGTTCTCATATGTTTATTAACTCAATAAATCTATAAATCTTATAAATTCTTTAAATTTTATAGATTCTATGGCTTAAATTCTTTTATATATGACAGTTCAATATATTCTAGAAACTTAGATTTGACTTATTTTATCAATTCCTTAATTTCTATAAATTTTTTAAATTCATAAAATCTTACAAATTCTAAAAACCTAAGAAATCCTTTAATTTTTAGAAATTTTGTAAATTTTTAAAAATTTGATAAATTAAATTGTTCATAGTTCTCTAAATTTTACAAACTCAAATTGTTTTTCCATTTTTTTTTTAAAATTGACAAATTTTTACGAATACTAAAAATTTTAATTTTTTTTTTTTGAATTCTGCACATTTTAGAAATTTGATCAATTCTAATAATTTTAATAATTCTACAAATTCCTTAACCTTTTAAAATTCAAATTTTTATCAATTTTGGTAAATAGGTCATAAGTTCATCACTAAAACTACCAATATTTGAGCAGCAGTCAGCACTTACAAAAATGTTTCATTAATCAGCCTCGTTTCAAACACCTGCGTCTTGATCAAACATTGAATGAAATTTGGTCTACTTGCCGATGCGCGCGGCAATTCGATTTTTTGTTATGTTAACAACGCAAATTGTAAACATATAGGGACAGAACCAGATTTTTGGAAGTTGTTATATTTTGTGTTAAAGAGGATTTGCAACCACTTATCAAAATAAGAGGCCATATGAGTATGATCTTTAAACCAGATTGTCAAATTTTTTTAAATTAAGGGATGCAACCTAGCACCCTTCACATATTTATTTGATTATCCCAACAACACGTTCACAATAGGGCTACTATTTCCAAAACAAGGAAAATATTTATTTTTGTGCCGGTCAAAATGCACGACTGAAACTTGTTTGGGTGGTATTGAATCCTGTTTGCTTCACCCCAAGTTGAGCTTTTACAGGAAACAGATGTTTCACTAGGAGAGCACGCTGACATTACAAGGACTAAGCTCTATCTGAATCCAATCAACTAGCATATGAAGTAAAGTTGCTTATAACTTGAACAATATAAACTCTTGTACCATGCTGATGGCAAGGTTAATTAAACCGCTGATTGGTGCTCTGAACATTAGCTATTTTCCAGATCGTAGTAAGAATACCAATATCCATAGATCGGTGGAACAAAATATATGAAGGGTAAATATTATAGGTGGTATCAGAGAGAGTCAGGTAGGGAATTCGCGGACAATTTATTAAATAAATGTTTTTTTTATTGTTATTGTTAAATGGAAAAAATTAATCACTTTAATCCGCCTAATTTATTGAGTCTTAAAAGAATACGCAATTTTTAAAGATTAACGTATTGCTTTGTGTTTCAGAATTTCAAGACGTTTAGAGGTTACCAGATTATTGCTTTTTTTTTTTACAGATAATCGATGAGATATCTACAGAGAATATTTTCATGTTGTCCGAACGTCGATGATTATAAAAGCCAAAATAACCAGGAACTCATAGACTCTTGGATTGGCTTCTTGGTGTTATTGTAAGAAATAATTTAGGTGTGATTTTTTATAAATCATATTGTTTTAATGTTGGTTGAACCCAAAAAAAAAAATAAAATACGATGAGCGTATACATATTTTTGTGCTACGGCTTGACTTCTGTCAAAATTAAATTTTAGTTTTGGATTTGATTTAAGCTTTCGTTGAAATAGACTTATAAAGTTAAAAGAATTTCATTCTTTAAAACCTAAATGCGCAATGTCCCGTTACCACTTCTAAGTCAGTCGATTTAAAATAATGTGAGACAGCCTATCGTATAGTCTCTTGTTTGTCCACATTTTGTAAGAAGCAATGACATTAAATTGTATTCGGAATGACGGGTGTTTAATTGAAGCAATAAGTAATGATTCTTTCTATAAAGTTCTTCTGATTCTGTTAAATGCTTGGGTTACGATCATTGTCGTTTGGAGCAAATAGAAAAGTTAGACTGTATGGGGTTAAATATAAATACATTCCAGTTTCAACAGAAGTAATAAATAAAGATAAATGATTTAATTAAAACTGATCAAATTATCGTCACTAATCCAACTTTCCACCAAAATCATATACAATACGATTATTTATTAATCCTATCGACTACGGAAAATATAAATAATTTCCAACACCGCACTCGATTATTTTCTTCTTATTACATAAACACACTAATCCATCCGAATTCCATTACCATGAAATAACAACAACAAACAAAATCCCATTCCTATATGTTCGTTCAAAACTATGTATACGTATTTATGTACTTATAAGAAGTATTTTCAAAAAATCATACGAAAAAAGCTCAATTTTAAAATACAGTTTTTATTACTTTAAACTTTTGTATGTAAGTAATTTTGTTTATATTTTCATAAACTTTTAAGTGGAATTATTTAATAATAATAAAAAAAAAATCTAACTTTAAATAAGATTAAATTTATTTTTTTAATTTTAAATAAAAATATTTGATTTTCTGCTAATATGAAAAACTTCTTTATACCATATATTGTATGTATAGTATAATAATCTTTATACACCATGCATAGAGCTTTATATATAAATATTTTCCAGAAACTGTCTTGAAAATATTATAAACCTCACACAAAGTATTTTGGTTGCATATATGTATACTATATGTAGATATGTGTAAAGTATATACATACGTAATATTCGTAACACAAAATAAAAACAATTTATTTTAAAACTTTGCTGTACTTGGGGGTAGTAACGGAAAATCTTCAATTTATTGTATTTATATTTATTCGTCATAAATTTTTTATTTTATATGTGTGTACACTTCTAATAGAAATATGTAAATTTATAACAATTTAGAAGTATTGTAAAGTATAATAATCTTTATTATACAGTTAGCATTAACACTTACACGCAAATAAAAATAAAAATAGGAAATCCTTGAGAAAATATTAGCCAATCAATCAAGATTTTCATCATCATTTATAAGTTTTACCCAGAATTCGCATATACTATATGTACAGTATTATATGCATGAAAAATAAATTCAATTATCCATTAAATTATGATTAAAATGTTTTATTTTATTATAGCAAAAAATCAATGAATTATTTCATTTTAACTGCGTACACAGTGTATATATGAAGCTGCGGTGCGGCTAAGCTTTTCTCTGTTTTTGGCATAAAAACCACAATAATCCATATAAATCTTATGTTTTCCTTAACACACACACACAAATATTTCGCGTCTAAATGTAATCACACAATAATAATCGAAATTTAACGATATTGTACATAATAATATATGTATATGTATATTCGTTTTGCATATATTCGAAATAATAATTCCAAAAACAGAACGAGTTACGATGCCATAAAATAATTTTATTTTCCAAAAAATCTAATAAAATAGAAATAAAAATATTTGCTAAGATTTATATTTGAGATTACCAAACATCTTATATGGATTTGAATTGTTATGTGCGAAATACAAAGTTTTTCATATTCGTACACCATTTTCCAATATACCATACATAAGCGAGTATATATCGTTGTGCCAAATATTTTAATATCAGCTGAGGCTTCTTAAACCGTTTATTTATGGTATATGGTTTGAGTTGTAATGCAATTTGTTCAATTTATAAATGTTAAATGCGGTCCAATGAATATCTCATAGCTCGTACTAAATTTTATCACTTTGGGGCGACATCAACCATATATCGACGGCGTGAGATATTACGCGGAGACATAACTTTTTTTATGTTTTAACGGTTAGCTTAAGCATTTTTTTTTTTATGATAAGAATTGTGTCAACAGGGCTTCTTATATTGAATTGAGAAAACTTTCAGCCCAATAAGTAACACATGTTGTGATAATGATTCAATGATGTGCCAACAAAGCTTTAGAATTTATATATCTAAATTAACACACTTCTAAAAAATAGATCTTTAGGTAGATTTGTTTTTTGAATAGTGCGCTAATTGAAATTATTTCATATATCTATTGAGTGGTAAAACTATAACAACTAGCACAGGCTACATTATCGGCGTACCAAAAAGTTAGCCTACCTAAATATTTGATACCAAGCTTTTTAATTATGTTTTGTTATGTCTCAAGTCGGGTTGGGTTTGTTCAAATATCTAATATAATTCATATGGTTTATTGCCCAACAAGACAACATCATTGCACTAACCCATTATGTCTCTCTCTTAACCACTTTTGATCTGAAACGGGTGTTCCAACACTTAAAACTTTCTCAGACTTAATGTTCTTACAAGTGTTCTAGCCAATTATTCGAAGCTAGATGAATGGCGAGGTCGTGTAGTTTTCGATCCCAATCGAGATGCAAAAATTTAGCAAACACTTGACTTATGAATAATTTATCTTTGCTGCTAACCATTACATATGGCTAGCTCTCCACCGTAAACAGTGAATTTATAGCAGGTCTATCCTCTTAGCATACTGAGTAATGAATCGGCGAAATTAATATTGATTCGCTAACAACGTACAATTTCTTTGTACTGAATCGCTCCAAATTATCACCACAACAATTCGTTTTTGCGATAAGTAACTCCCGTAGATTTATTATGTGGAAAGTCAATAATTACGCAATGTTTAATAACCACAGCATGGTGTTGGTGGCCGGTCAATCAACGTCTACAACGCCAACAGCATTAATTAATTGAACCCAAAATATGCCATTACCAGTGACGGTTCGTCCCCATAATTCAGGGTGGGTTAAAAAAATTCTCCTTAAGCTATATGCAACAATTAAAAATTTGTGCGGTTTTCCCATTTGGTTACGGCTAAGAGTTTTCCAACAAAATCAAAAAAATAACAAAACATGGCGATACAAAATTTTTGGAAATAACAAAAAATTGTGCATGTATAGTTATTTAAAAGTTTCGTTAACCATTTCGATTCGGAATTCATTCAGCATTTTTGCCTAATTGTCAACACTTTTTCCCACTATTTTTTGGACTTTCGATCTATATCGTAAAGTCCCGTCATTAGTCCCGATCAGCCATATAAACTCCACGCATAATATCCCAGTAAAATTTTACTACTTCTGGATACGCTACCTGAACAACTGATCCACTGCTGTTTTTTTTAACGACAGTTACTTACTTCGACCAATTCTTTATGATCATGCCATTTTGTATAAATAAGGCCCGAAGTGCTGTACCTAAATACGCATTCCACTTTTGCCAATTTTTGTGTTACCTTCAGTAAATTTGTTCTATATCCAATACAAATTCCTAATGCAGGATATTTTTAAGTTTTCAAAAGGTGAACGCTGGTAAAAAATCGGTCGAAGCACAATGTGGCTTGCGGGTGCCTTATTGTATTCGCTAAAGCGCACAACTCACTCACCTAAAGTACCGCCTATACAATCCATTCCTCTCTTCCGCTGTATTTGTTAAAGTCTTAATAAAACCTGTTCGGCCATCATATCGTAGCAAAATTTGTATGCCACCCTTGGCCGGTTTTAGCGACATATATAGTTTTAGCGATGATCAGGCTTGGAATTTCGTAAAAAGTCGATAATGCAGATTATAATATTAACATTCCAGCCGAATATAAAAAAATTAGTAGTTATCAGCCGAAAGTAAATAGGATGCATGGATTTAAATAAAACATTTTATAAATAGTTTTACGTGTAAAACTTTTCTTACCGTATTTGTAGAAAATATCGGAAAATCAGAAGAATCCACAAAATTGGAATAAAACCAGCCTCTAGAGTGTATATTTGAAGATAATTCGTTTTATGTGATTTGTTAATAGCTACCGAATGAAAAAATTCTGTTCAAGTTTCCCGTGGGAAATCTCGGAAAATTCAAAAAAGTTTCCAGCCGAAAGTAAGAGATGGATGAATAAAATCAGCCTCTTGATTGTTATGTCTAGAGATGGATGGCATTGATGTGACTTGTTAATAGCTATCGCAGGAAAAAAATTCAGTTCAAGTTGCCCGTGGGAAATCTCGGAAAATTCGATTTTCTAAAAATTATTAGAAAATTTGTATTAAATCAGCCTCTAGAGTATTATGTCTGGAGATGAATCACATTGATGTGACTTGTCAATAGCTATCGCACCAAAAAAATTCAGTTCAAGTTTCCCGTGGGAAATCTCGGAAAATTCGATTTTCCGAAAATCATTAGAAAATTGGTATAAAATCAGCCTCTAGAGTGTTATGTCTGGAGATTAATCACATTGATGTGACTTGTCAATAGCTATCGCACCAAAAAAATTCAGTTCAAGTTGCCCGTGGGAAACCTCGGAAAATTCGATTTTCCAAAAATCATTACAAAATTTGTATAAAATCAGCCTCTAGAGTGTTATGTCTGGAGATGAATATCATTGATGTGACTTGTCAATAGCTAACGAAGAAAAAAAATTCAGTTCAAGTTGCTCGTGGGAAATCTCGGAAAATTCAAAAAAGTTTCCAGCCGAAAGTAAGTAATGGTTGAATAAAATCAGCCTCTAGAGTGTTATGTCTGGAGATGGATTGCATTGATTTGACTTGTCAATAGCCATCGCAAGAAAGTAATTCAGTTCAAGATTCTGTGGGAAATCACGGGATTTAAAATTTTGGACAATTGAATTTTCCGAGATTTCCCACGGGAAAATTGAACTGAACTTTTTCCCTGCGATAACTATTGATAGGTCACATCAATGCAATCCATCTCCAGACATAACACTCTAGAGGCTGATTTATTTTCGGCTGAAATGTCAATAACATAATCTGCATTATCGACTTTTCACTTTCGGCTAACTTTGACAAGGTCGATTGCAGTGCTTTGACAAGCACTGTCTTTGTACTGCGTCCTTCCTCAACGTAGTCAGTTTTACTGGCATTTATAGGGTTTTCCGGTGGCGCAAATTACAAGTTCGATGATGTCAGCTTAAATCGATTTCGAAAATTACTGATCTTTTAGCTTCATTTCTCAATGATTTACGTGGTGACCAATAATTTCTCATAGCTGGGACGCGATTCTAAGACATTATGAGACTATATCCAATTATTACTTTTATTTTGCCGGTGTCAGTTAACTTTGTATTTTCCAATGTTTTTTAAATTGGCCTAATTTAATAGTTCGGTCATTTGTACGTTGCGTTATGTGATTAAAAAGACTTAGTGGTTACATTTTCATGAAAATTTGAATTTGTGCCAAATCAATATTGGCTAGCTTAAATTCAGTTGAAGAATTATAATCTTGCTCGTTACTGGATTCGACTGTGTATACTTGAATTTGGGAACCGGTAGACTAATTCAGCTGGCTCAAGAATATTTTTAACATCTTTGAGCTTCCCAACTTTATATCATAGAAAAATAGTGCTTTAATAATATTTTTTTATTTATAGTACAATAATGCTGCAGCTCTCGCTGTTCGACCATTTTGTGTTTCACCATAATACATGCACAAAATCAGTCTTAGTCGGAATTAAATAATTCAACTTTATCCCCATGATATGAAGTTGGGGAGCGCAAAGATTTTTGATATTGTCCTGGGCTAGCAGACATTTACCCTGCTACCTAGATTTATCTCTTGTAATTGCTGCTCGACTATTTTTTGTTTCACCATTGTACATGGACGAAATCAGTCATAGTCGGAATTAAATTAATCTACCTTTTCTTCGTTATATGAATTTGGAGCCAAAAAATGTTTGTTATTTTCTTTTGTGTTTAAAACGACACTCTGTAATTTACTCCTTCTGTTTTTAGTTGCGTTTACTTCCTTCTTTTAGAGAACAACCACAAAAAAATTTAAAACAGTTTGAATTCTTATTGGATTTTAGGTTTATGAATTACTAACACATACATATTTTTTTTTATTAGTTAATTTTTGTAAGAAACTTCACATCGGTCAAATTAAGTTAAATTTGTTATTTTTATATAATCCAAAACAAGTTTTTTAAAAACATTAATTGATGGAACCGATTCCAGAACATACAACATCCATTCCAGAACATAAACTCGATAAGAACTATTGATGAATTATTAAAAACATTATTTTGTATATTTGGCGATAACAATAAAAATTAAGTTCGGGCAAACCTACCCATTCTGACCTTGTCAGCTTGAGAAAAACTAATTTTTGAAGATTTGCATAGGTAATTGGTATATCTGATTAAGTTATTAAAATCTGTTTGAAGCAAATTAGTAAATAGTGAATCACAAAGTTGATAAATCACATCACCGTATGTAAAATTCGGCATGACTAACCTTTTAACCAAATTTAATCTTAAGTTCTCCGGACAAATCTTTCAATGAAGTTTTAAGCCATACAGAACATAGTTTAGCTTGCGACAGGTTTCAATAATGTTGCCGCTCCAAGTGAAACTGTTATTCATGCGTAGACCCAAATTACAAACTGTATCAATTAATGCTAATTAATTATGAGCAAAAGCGGTACATATCTCAAAGATAACTTTTGCTTACCTAAATATTCTTGTATATGGCGCCTCTTACGTATTCATCTGATATGCTTACTAATATAACAATTTCTCTGACTTTTACTCGACAATCGGCCAATACGATTTCGGAAATTTTGTTAACCTTACCTCAATAGACCATATCCTACTGGTTCTACCATTTAGAATTCGTTTTAACTTTCCTTCGGTTTTGAAAAATTATTTTTCGGCACACAAAGTAGTGTTTAATCAACACACCATAACGACTTTTTCTGATAACACAAAATATGAAACTGTTTTGCCTTCGATGCATGCCAAAGCAAAACTAATTGTCATATCAGCTTGAATTTTGGGGTGCTTTCTTAAAAAGATTGTTTATAGAAAGTGACTCACTTTTTTCTTATATGCGTAAAATTCCTTCAAATATTAAGATTACACAAAATTAAAAAAGTCAAGCTTATTCATTAAGACTATAACAATCTCAATCCCATTAGGTTAACCTACGAGTATTTAATTCTGGTATATTCGAAAATTTTAAAAATTGAATCTTATACCAAAATCATTATCTCAAGATGGTTTTCTGAACAAATTGATTTTTGTCAGAAAACGTGAAATTTGCAGAAATTTTTTATTGATTTATATACACTTACGTTCAGTGAAACTAAATTAGGAGAATAAAACCCATATTACGTGAAGGGGTCATACCTATAAAAAGGCAACATAGATCAACAGCAACTGCACCTTCTCATTGCCTGGCATAAGTAAATTATCGCTTAAAAGAACAGACTTCTGTTCGTTGATCTTCTCTGCTAAGCGGTTCCCCACGGCTATTTTTAAGTATTGCACAGACGTTCAAGCAACTAGGCAGGGGATCTGCATCGTAGCTTACCTTTTGACAATTGGTTTGTAAAAATGCAACCATAGCCAAGGAAAGCCAAGTTTAGACTTTGTCTATATAAACTATGAAGTCAATTCGGAATCGCCAACCGTAAGTTGCTGGTTTTAGTCTGAACCAAATCTAACTTGGTAAATATCGAAACTCTTCTCATAATATCCGGAAATATTTTTTTCCTGTCTTATTTTATAACTGAGATTAAAAGCATACATTTTCCAAGTCAGAGACTTTTAGATGGTCCAAGAAACTATAAAAAACTTATCAAACTGAGTACTTTAAAGCATAGGCATCGTTTAGAATATCATCTGACATTATTTCCAAAATATTTCCTATTATATGCTTGGAAGGTATTTGAACACCAAAAATGGTGAAGAAACCTCACAGTTACACACAAGTAACCACGCATTTAACAACGCTAAATTTTAGCATTTTACTAAAACAGTCGCAATAAAATAAGTGGTTTAGCATAATGTTATGAGAAACTTCACAACCAATATACTTTTTAGTACGATAATTTATGTTCCACAAAAGCCAACCATTATACCAACACTTACATTCAGCAACTTTTTGAAGGCTATACAACAAATACCTGAGCTTTAAGCATTTTATAAATTAAAACACCCCTTAAAGCATATCTGTAATCAACTCATATATGTTTCCCTGCTGTATTTTCCATTTAAATTTTTATTTCTCAATATAAATAATAAATAAGTTAAAAGTGATAAAATAACTGAAAAGTTTTATTTTTTTATTTTTTATTTATCGTAAGCTTTTTTGTTGTTGTTGCTAGAAAAACAAAAGACAGAAATAAATGACACACGCAATTTCACTTTAAATAAACAACAGAAAAAAAAAAACTTTTTATGAGCTTTTTTGTATCTTGTTTGTTTTGTATACGAATATAAAATGGGTGGGCCTGGTGGTTCTTTAGTCAATGGTGATGATGATCTGGGGGAAACACTAAAAAATTTAATGACAGCAGTTTTTTTTTTTTTTTTAGTATTTTTTATAGGTTTCTAACAAGAGAAAAAGTATAATTGAGAAATGTAATAAAAATTATATCGGGAATGATTTTTAATGTGCTTTTTTAAAGCTTTTCTTCGGTTTCATTTGATGGAATTATATATGTTGAATGAAACATAACATAACATAATATATAATATTATTGTTTTAACTGTAAATAAGGAGATTACACAAGACAAATTTTATGGATTATGTCTCATTATTGGGGATGATGATTAAAATAGGATCCACTTCAGATATGTTACGAGGATCATAAATTATTTGTAACACATATGATAAATAATATACATACGTACAATGTATACTACATCAAGGTTCAAATCTTATTATTATTTACGAGTTGGTATAAAGTAATAATTTAATTGTGTCACGTTTTTAATTATGATTAAATTTCAGTTGTGGTTGTTGTTGTGTTTTGTGTGTAAATTAAGGTTTCGTGTAATATATTTCTAACCATAATTTAATTATTTTTTAATATTATTTTATAACATTTAAATTGAAACCATAAAAAAATTGTATTATTGTTATTATTATTCCAGTTTATTATACAGCTCCAATTGAATTATATACATTTTACTACGATCTTAATGGTAAGATCAGTATAATTAAATGAAAGCTCACGTCTTTTACAATGGAATTGTTTTTATTTTATGGATGCCGTGACATTGTTGACATGTTACAATGTTTATTTGTGGAAGTATTTGATTGTATTTGTATATGTACTCGTATAACATGCTGGTTGCGACATCTTAGGCTGCCTTAGTTCTTTTACAGCATTCGTTTAATTTAACTTTGGTTTTTTCAAGCTTTAATTATAATTTCCAAATTCATGAATAGAAGAAAAAACCCTAATAAAAATCTACCTGCAAGGTAAAAACATTTTATCCCGTATTAAAATGATTTTTTCCCATTTAGCACACTTAGCTGCTGGTATAATTGTTGCAATGGAATAAAACCCAAAAAAAACCGATCAGACACCGGGGACGATACTTTCCCCTCCTATCCTTTTGTAAAACTTCAGCCAAAATAACAACATTTTGTGAGAATGACCGGCGAAAATCACCGGTGGAAATACAGGCCAACGTAAAATCTCCAACAAAAATTTTTTCGCGATTACTTACCCCGTTATAAATTCATTTAGTGGGATAATAGAAATTTTATTAAGTAGAAACACAGAGAAATTGCATTAATATACGTTGCAATATTATTATATTACACATTTTCCATAAACATTTTCTTTTAATCTCCCACTCTATCTACCTGTTTACAAAACAAATTTGAATGCAATATCTACACTATAACAAAACAACAAACTGCACAAAAATATGAATAATTTCAAAAGGTGAATAGAATACAGGCAACTTCAAAAATCTATGACCAGGAAATGCAAAAAGTTTTATTTTTACTTCATTTTAATAAAAATGCAGTTTTCATTTACACACAAACTAAATAAAACCTTTTCATTATGAGTATTATGTAATGTTTTAGTTTATTTATTATTTCGTTTAACTAAAATAAACAAAAATATGGATGTATTATATTTATAATAAATTCAAATTCTCAACCTTTGGTAAAACCAAAAAAAAAAAAAAAAACAACAAAAAATTAATAATTTATGTACAAACTATAAATTATTTATTTCTTCTCCTACAGGTACCGTGTACGCTCATCCAGAATTTATTAAACCAATAGAATTTTCCTTTTATGCAAAATTTCTTCTGTAAATATTTTTTGGTAACTGTTCGGGTTCTATAGTATAAGGCGGTGGTAAATATTTTCATTTGGTTATTTTAAATAAAGTTTAATTTAGTATACTGTTAAAAATACAAAGTTTTGTTTTTAGCTTTTTTTTAATTTTAAAATAGAGTTCTATTCAAATACGTTTTAAAATAATTATACAATAGTTTATGTGCTCATTCAAATGTGCTCGTTTGTGGTGGTTCAACTTTCTTTGACCATAATTTTTTTTGAACGACATTCTCGTTGTTTACCCATTTTTCAACGCCAATAATGTCTTGCTTCAAAAATTAGTCGATTTCATTGCATTTCATTAGCGATTCGCTGATAGAAATTCGGTCAATCAAATTTTTCATCGACAATTCATGTGGCACTCAAACATCGAGCTTTATTGTGTTTCCAACCTTACGCAAATTGTTTAAAAAGGATTTATGATCGATATTTAAGTTAGGTTAGGTTTAGGTGGCGGTCCACTAGAACCAGGCACAGAGACAAAAATGGTCCGTAGCCATACCACAAATAATTATTTCCTCCAAATCATTGGAACTATTTTGAGCTATTAACAAAGCGCTAGATACTCCTGAAGTCCATCCTACAGAGGTCCGTCAGGTCCTTGAACAGGGATGCCCCTAGAAACTTTAGTCTGTTTCCTCTTCGTCCGTGCACCAAGTCTACTTGCGTCCCTCCCTATGAGACAGTGCCTCGTAATCACTCCAACAACCACACTGATATGTAGCTTCCCTGTACCTTTGAAATGTCCTGGCACCCATAAATTGTGGATATTGAACTGAATTTCCATCTCATTAAGAGATGAAAGACAGTTCTGGACTACTCTCGACTTGAGGAGATGTGATTGAAGCGCTTTAATGGCAGCCTGACTGTCCGTATATATGCGAATATTACAAACCGTTATTACATTATACCTCAACCAGCTTACGACTTTCTTTATGGCATAGTTATTTCAGCTTGAAAAATGCTACAATAGTCAGAGGGACGGAAGGAGAGATTTAACAGAAGTTCCTCGTAGAACACTCCAGCCGCGACTTTCCCGTCCCATTTTGAATCATCAGTGAAGAAGTTTATAATTCATGGTTCCAAAATTGCACCCATCATTCAGTCCTCCCTGGATGGGATCCTGGTCCGAAACTTTATGTCAAAAGAAAGTGACGGGACAGTATATTAGTAAAAACAAGATCTGTGGCCTCGGTTTAAAAGGGTCTACAATTTTATACTCTTCTGGCTCCGATAAGATCAGATCTTGCATTCTCGCTAAAAATAACTTGAGTATTTTTCTTCTTCCACAATATAGTAGTGGAGACGTAACGGCAGTCGGCCTGGAGACGAGAGGTTGCTTGCTATGGCTGGTTTCAGCCTATATGGACAGGGAGAAGGAGGTTCCGCTGGATAACCTTGGGGAACTGATACTCGAAGCGGAACGGGAAATGATCGGAGTAATACTGGGTTGTGATGCAAATGGGCATCATACAATCTGGGGTAGCACCGACGCAAATTTGCAATGTATAATCTGGGCAAGAGCACACTTTTATTATTAGTTACCTTTGCGTCAGACTCCATTACACATATGGTCAAAAAATGGAGGGTGGCGAAGGAACACTCCACAGTCGGTGGTCTTGGGAATTTGTTTGTTGCACAAAATAGATAAGTGACCTGTATTGTTGCAGGTCCACATTAAGATGGATTTCAGCCGTATGACAGTAAAACTGCTAACTGTTTCCCTAAGATATCTAGAAAAGTCAAAAATAGCAGAGTCTCTAGTGCCTGAGTAGATGTGCTCCTCAGTTCACCACTGATCCACAGAGAGATTGTTCTCCGAACTTTTGTCAACAGCTAGCTTTTGGTGAAAATGTTTGTCCAGAGCAGGTCACTAGACTTTTACCCCATACATGAGTATGGGTCTGACTACTGCGGTATAAAGCCAATGTACGGTGCGGGGCTCGAGCCCCATCCTTCCCAATGGCATTTTTGCAAGAGTATAGCACTAACGTAGCTTTCTTTATCCTTTCCAGAATATTAGGTTTCCAATTTAATTTGCTATCCAAAACGAGATCAAGAAATCTCGCTTCAACTGTAAAAGTCAAGCTGAACCTCTTTAAAGTGGGAGGATTGATATGAGGAAGTTTACATTTCCTAGAGAAGATAACCAATTCGGTTTTGCGTTGGTGCGCACATTCAACCCACAGCCATTTGCCCATAATGAAAGAATTTAGCATAAGCTCACTAAGGATGCCAGGTTATTTACACCAATAGCAACATCATCCGGATAGGCAACCACCTTGAAGCCACGGTCCTCCACTCTCAGCAACAGGTCATTTATGACCAAGTTCCAAAGTAGGGGGAACAGTATGCCACATTGAGGCGTACCTCTGCTTGCAAATCTTCTGACGGAGGATCATCCAAACTGGCCCCCTGATCTATCCAGTCCTTGAGTGATTCATGCACTCACAGATCTGAAGCATATTATTGGGGCTCAATATCCAAGAAGGTTACCATTGCGTAGTCTCTATATTCGAAAGATTTCTCATTGTAATATATAAGAGAATAAAGAGCAGTCTCTACAGATCTCTTCTTGCAATAGGCATGTTGAGATTTAGACAGCTTTTCCAACACAATTGGGCCTCTAATATGAGCTTCTCTTTGTCTTTTCATTGATTTAAAAAGGAAGGAAGACAAGCTACTCAGTCTAAGGTCTGTGGGATTGCAGTGTGAGCGTTTTCCCGCTTTAGGTATGAAAACAACCTTTTGATCTATCCATTTACTAGGAATGTGACATTGTTGAATATCCACAGGGATAATACCGTCGCGTCCAGATGATTTATATGGTTTACAACTGTTTATCGCCCACAGGATTTTTTTCTGCTAATAATTTGGTCTATGATTCTACTTGCCCTTTTACCTACTGATGTGCTAGGTACAGATTCGAAACAACCAGGAAAATGAGTATTCAGCAGAAGTTCCAGCGTTTCCGCACCATCCGGCCATCGAAGATAACTTGGGATGGAACGACCAGTACTTTGGTTAAATTTGAGGACTTCCTTATAGGAGTCCAAGTCTACAGCAGCTTTTGTTTTCCGTGCTATTTTGAAGCGCTTTTGCATTTTCGACGTATTTGTTGAATCTCCTTGGACCACCAAGGTTGTCGAGATTCACCCCTAGGCCTGCTAAGTGGACTAGAGCCTAGTTTTATTAAAAGCGCTGGACAACTCGCCCACCAAGACATCGAGCTCTTGCGCAGTTTTTGGAGGTTTTAGCACCGGAACTGGTAGTGAATTACCCAAAATAGTTATAAAGGTATCCCAGTTGATTTTCCTCTTGTTTCTGTAGGGTGAACTTTTTGGTGAAATCAAGTCCATTTCAAATTGAAGACAACAATGATCAGAAAAGGAGTGATCCTCCGATACTCTCCAGCTTAATAGACTAATCGTCAAAAAGCTTGAGACAAGAGTAATATCTAATACGTCCGGTCTTTTTCTATTTATAAAGGTTGGCTAATTGCCTATGTTATACTATATATATGACGGTTAGTACTTTTAATATATACTCAAGGAGTAACTCATCTCGTTCATTTATGTCCGTACTTCCCCAGATTGTGTGATGAGCATTTGCATCACTCCCCAGGATGAGTCGAACCTTGCGCTTCCGAGCCTCCAAGATTAGCTCACCTAGAATGCATTGGTGGAGTATCCACTTCATCATAAGCTAGGTAAGCTAATACTAGCCAAAAGTTTCATTTATCGACCTCAATACTGACCGCTACTACATCTCCGTTTCTGAAATTTGATAACAGAAAACAACTTATATTATTTTTAATGAGAATGCACGACCGAACCTTACCTTCTTTTTCGAGTGCATTAATCTATAATAGGGAGTGTTGAGCCCAAGTACCCGGTCTTCAGTGACCCAAGGTTCCTGGATCAAGACGACATCTGTCGTCTCTTTCCCAATTTTGAAAACTAGAGCAGTTGATGGTGCCTTAGAATGGTGAAGGTTGACTTGGAGAAATGTCAATGTCATCTCTACAGCCTCTTCTCCACCACAGTAACATCAGAGTCATCCAATGATGAGAAGTCTTCTGAGAGGCTCTTTAAAGACTCCATGGACGTTGACATCTCCGTGTCCGTGGAGAGAGTTTCCGCTTGGCTGCCTATCTACACGCACACATAAATATAAGCTATAAAGCACCGCGGTAGTGTCTCAAGCTGACTTCGGAGCCTCCGGCTTGTCCGCGTCCTTCTTGTACACCTTGAGTGTGACTGTACTGAAACCATAGTTGATTAAACCGTTGGTTTTTTCCAGTGCAGTCAGTGACTTCCTGTTTAAAATGATAACAGCTGGCCTATAGTCAGTTTGCGTTGGCAGCTCCGGGTTGCTAATCTGCAACTAATGAAGTATCACCTTCGGATCACTAGATCCCTATCAATAACAGCAAGGCTGACTCCGGGCCATATCTCGCCAAGTCTCCCTAGTGTCTTCTTATAAATCAGCAGGGTCGTCTGATCTGCGTCAGTTTCACCTGATTCCTTTACCAGTCTGGATTTTCCGACAAGACTTTCAGGTAGATGATGGCTAAGACCCCGCGGGCGTGTTACTGCCATCCTCATGAGATTTGTCAATAACTGCTACAACCAGCTAATTCTTAAGGACCTCACTAAAAGGCCTCATAGCGGTAGCATGGAGCATCGTTCTCTTTTCAATCTTAGGACTTTCCTCCTGAGATCTGATTCTCTTAAGCTCTGAGTCAGCTGAAGGGCCTTCCGACTTTTTCTCTGTGACTTTTTTTGCCCACGCAAGCGTGGCTTTGTCTTTATCCGTCCTGTCATCTGGCAAAATGTTATTTATCCTATACAGGGCCCTCCAGGCCTTCCTCCTAGTATTATAGGTTGGTTTTGAGGAAACAGCTTCATTCGTGCTTTGGTTCCGCTTTGTATTTGTATACTCAGATATGGTGACCCGAGTGGAAGGGAACAGCCTCGCTTGAGCTTATGTCCCGTTGTTTACTTGTAGACTTACAGGCAGGCCTAAAGTTCCGAGACTCGTTGTCCACATTTTCCGGATTTTTTAGAGAGCTTTTTGACGTTTTTGTTTGTTTTTATTTTGATCCATGATTGGTCCGACGAGTAGCGGGGAATAAAGTGTTCATAAGGCTTCTTAATCCGTAGGGTGCCAAGTTTCCGGGTCTACCGTTAGCGGCTGACCTAGTTTTAAAGCTGGGCTCCCAGTCTGGTCGATTACCGGCACGGTACCCTTAACACCTCAACCCAGCCCAGCGACTTGTTTAAGGCTGCCTCCTTTAGCGCATGTTTTAGCCTAGAAGCCAAGGAATTACTTAACCAACTACATGCTTGTAAACAACACAAATTTTTAATTTATAGAATTGTGGTCGTTTATATCATAACCATAGCTCGTTTTAAACCAAACGGAATAAGTGTATATTGGAAATAACCTGATTCGGTGCTAAAGGCCGTTTTTTGTTTGTCATCGGAGTGTAATAACACCTGGTGATAATCGCTTTCAAGATCTAGAGTCGAAAAATTTGTAGCTTTGCTCAATTGATCAAAAATGTTTAAGATGTTAGGAAGGGGATAAACCTCATTTAAGGTGCATTTATACAGGCGATGAAAATCTACCACCGCTGTCCATTTTTTTTTCATTTCTGTTCGATTTCTTCGGTACTATTAATAATGACGAGTTCCATGGGCTCATGCTTTGCTCAATTACACCTTCGTCTAACATATTTTTCACTAGTCGATGCATATCTACTTGTTTTGTATAAATTGGTCTAGATCCTGGAGAGGAATTTCATGTGTTATGACTGATGTGGTAGGTTTAGGTTTATTACTATTTAAACTAATATGAACATTAGGTTTTATTCATGTTTCAGCATCATCATTTAGTGGTTTTGCGCAATTGTTAGTTTGCGCTGGATTTTTGTCTTATGATTTAGTTGGCTGAGTGATGCGATTATCACCAATTGGAATTATTGCCAAGTTCTTATCA
Source organism: Tipula vernalis (assembly GCA_958295665.1). Classification (NCBI taxonomy): domain Eukaryota; kingdom Metazoa; phylum Arthropoda; class Insecta; order Diptera; family Tipulidae; genus Tipula; species Tipula vernalis. The sequence goes on from OY282558.1 coordinate 6,219,457, forward strand.
TCGAAGTTTCCGGAATTCTCTTCTTTTTGATCAACTGAATTAGTTTTTTCTAATTTCTTAGTTATGTTTTTCGCTGTTTTATTACATTCTGGCAGGGTATGACAGACTTTGTGACAATAATTGCTGTTTGGAATTGAGTTTACTATTTGGTTTGGTTTTATTGTTTGTTTTGGATGCGTGTTAAAACTACGCACAAAATTAGACATGCTCGCGTGTGGTTTGAGATCTATTAAATAAGATTTATCCGCTAATTGTCCAGTTTTATGATAAATCTGACATTCAATTTTAAGTATGTCATTTGTTTTGAAAGACATTGTTCGAGACACAATTCGAGTAGAATCTAAATATGACATTGAGGCTTCTTCCTCAATAGGTTTTGTGATTGCACTTTGTAATGAAGTAAACCGACAGGCTTTTGCTACCAAGTTAACGGGATTCTGGAGACTATCTTAAAAAGCTCGTAGACCCGTTAATACGTTTGGCTTTTGCATTATTTTCACAGATTATGTTCCTCCCCTATTTATATAAGCTTCGTTCAAATCAGCCAATAATTTGTCTTTGGCCAATAAAATCATTAAATTTTAATGTTACTTTCTTTAACTCTAGTAAAATAAAGTATAGTAATCATGAGAATTTTGGACCTTGAGATTTTTAGAGATTTATTTGTTTTGAGGTCCCCTGAGTCCGAAAAAGTGGGTTTCGAAATGGTGTCTGTCTGTCTGTCTGTCAGTCTGTCAGTCTGTCAGTCTGTCAGTCTGTCAGTCTGTCAGTCTGTCAGTCTGTTAGTCTGTCAGTCTGTCAGTCTGTCAGTCTGTCAGTCTGTCAGTCTGTCAGTCTGTCAGTCTGTCAGTCTGTCAGTCTGTCAGTCTGTCAGTCTGTCAGTCTGTCAGTCTGTCAGTCTGTCAGTCTGTCAGTCTGTCAGTCTGTTAGTCTGTCAGTCTGTCAGTCTGTCAGTCTGTCAGTCTGTCAGTCTGTCAGTCTGTCAGTCTGTCAGTCTGTCAGTCTGTTAGTCTGTCAGTCTGTCAGTCTGTCAGTCTGTCAGTCTGTCAGTCTGTCAGTCTGTCAGTCTGTCAGTGTCAGTCTGTCAGTCTGTCAGTCTGTCAGTCTGTCAGTCTGTCAGTCTATCAGTCTGTCAGTCTGTCAGTCTGTCAGTCTGTCAGTCTGTCAGTCTGCCAGTCTGTCAGTCTGTCAGTCTGTCAGTCTGTCAGTCTGTCAGTCTGTCAGTCTGTCAGTCTGTCAGTTTGTCAGTCTGTCAGTCTGTCAGTCTGTCAGTCTGTCAGTCTTTCAGTCTGTCAGTCTGTCAGTCTGTCAGTCTGTCAGTCTGTCAGTCTGTCAGTCTGTCAGTCTGTCAGTCTGTCAGTCTGTTAGTCTGTTAGTCTGTCAGTCTGTCAGTCTGTTTGTGTCCTCTCTACAGCCCATATGGTTTAATCAATCGAACTAAAACTTCAGATTTAAGCTTTTATGATAAATTGGAAGATCCCAATGAATTTTACTCCAAATCGGCTAACCGGAAGTGGCCACTTCCTTGGTCCAGAAAACTTGTTTTGCAAATATCTTAAAAAGAATAAGGTTTACAAAAAACTACTTGATACAAATTGTTTCTAAAATTTAAAAACAAATTAAAAATTAAAAAAAAAATTTAAAAATTTAAAAATTAAAAAAAAAAATTAAGAAAAAAATAAAATTTCTAAAAATTCTCTGTTCGTAAAAGAAAGTCGTGTGTTGGCCACACCTCAATTTTAACTAGGAAATTAAGTGACCTATTCCATGTGCTAGCGAAATCTTTATCATCATTGTTGAGTGCGATTTCCAAAAAAATAATTTCGTAGAACTTTTATTAAACGAACGATTCGTATGGATTAGGGTTTTCTAACTAGGTAATTAAGGGACCTATTCCATGTGCTAGCCAAACCTTTGTCATCATTGTTGTCAATGGCCGATATTGGCCATTGGGAGTTGAGTGCGATTTTCAAAAAATAATTTTGCAGAACTTTTACTTAACGAACGATTCGTATGGATTAGGGTTTTCTAACTAGGTATTTGAGGGACTTATTCTATGTGCCAGCCAAACCTTTGTCATCATTGTTGTCAATGGCCGATATTGGCCATTGGGAGTTGAGTGCGATTTTCAAAAAATAATTTTGCAGAACTTTTACTAAACGAACGATTCGTATGGATTAGGGTTTCTAACTAGGTAATTAAGGGACCTATTCCATGTGCTAGCCAAGCCTTTGTCATCATTGTTGGCAATGGTCGATATTGGCCCTTGGGAGTTGAGTGCAATTTCCAAAAAATAATTTTGCAGAACTTTTACTAAACGAACGATTCGTATGGATTAGGGTTTTTAACTGGGTATTTGAGGGACCTATTTTATGTGCTAGCCAAACCTTTGTCATCATTGTTGGCAATAGCCGATATTGGCCCTTGGGTGTTGAGTGCGATTTCCAAAAAATAATTTTGCAGATCTTTTACTAAACGAACGATTCGTATGGATTAGGGTTTTCTAACTAGGTAATTAAGGGACCTATTCTATGTGCTAGCCAAACCTTTGTCATCATTGTTGTCAATGTCCGATATTGGCCATTGGGAGTTGAGTGCGATTTTCAAAAAATAATTTTGCAGAACTTTTACTTAACGAACGATTCGTATGGATTAGGGTTTTCTAACTAGGTATTTGAGGGACTTATTCTATGTGCCAGCCAAACCTTTGTCATCATTGTTGTCAATGGCCGATATTGGCCATTGGGAGTTGAGTGCGATTTTCAAAAAATAATTTTGCAGAACTTTTACTAAACGAACGATTCGTATGGATTAGGGTTTCTAACTAGGTAATTAAGGGACCTATTCCATGTGCTAGCCAAGCCTTTGTCATCATTGTTGGCAATGGCCGATATTGGCCATTGGGAGTTGAGTGCAATTTCCAAAAAAAATAATTTTGCAGAACTTTTACTAAACGAACGATTCGTATGGATTAGGGTTTTTAACTGGGTATTTGAGGGACCTATTTTATGTGCTAGCCAAACCTTTGTCATCATTGTTGTCAATGGCCGATATTGGCCATTGGGAGTAGAGTGCGATTTTCAAAAAATAATTTTGCAGAACTTTTACTTAACGAACGATTCGTATGGATTAGGGTTTTCTAACTAGGTATTTGAGGGACTTATTCTATGTGCCAGCCAAACCTTTGTCATCATTGTTGTCAATGGCCGATATTGGCCATTGGGAGTTGAGTGCGATTTTCAAAAAATAATTTTGCAGAACTTTTACTTAACGAACGATTCGTATGGATTAGGGTTTTCTAACTAGGTATTTGAGGGACTTATTCTATGTGCCAGCCAAACCTTTGTCATCATTGTTGTCAATGGCCGATATTGGCCATTGGGAGTTGAGTACGATTTTCAAAAAATAATTTTGCAGAACTTTTACTTAACGAACGATTCGTATGGATTAGGGTTTTCTAACTAGGTATTTGAGGGACTTATTCTATGTGCCAGCCAAACCTTTGTCATCATTGTTGTCAATGGCCGATATTGGCCATTGGGAGTTGAGTGCGATTTTCAAAAAATAATTTTGCAGAACTTTTACTAAACGAACGATTCGTATGGATTAGGGTTTTTAACTGGGTCTTTGAGGGACCTATTTTATGTGCTAGCCAAACCTTTGTCATCATTGTTGTCAATGGCCGATATTGGCCATTGGGAGTAGAGTGCGATTTCCAAAAAATATTTTCGTAGAACTTTTATTAAATGAACGATCCGTATGGATTAGGGTTTTCTAACTAGGTATTTGAGAACCTATTCTATGTGCTAGCCAAACCTTTGTCATCATTGTTGGCAATGGCCGATATTGGCCTTTGGGAGTTGAGTGCGATTTCCAAAAAATAATTTTGCAGAACTTTTACTAAACCAACGATTCGTATGGATTAGGGTTTTCTAACTAGGTATTTGAGGGACTTATTCTATGTGCCAGCCAAACCTTTGTCATCATTGTTGTCAATGGCCGATATTGGCCATTGGGAGTTGAGTGCGATTTTCAAAAAATAATTTTGCAGAACTTTTACTAAACGAACGATTCGTATGGATTAGGGTTTCTAACTAGGTAATTAAGGGACCTATTCCATGTGCTAGCCAAGCCTTTGTCATCATTGTTGGCAATGGCCGATATTGGCCCTTGGGGTTGAGTGCAATTTCCAAAAAAATAATTTTGCAGAACTTTTACTAAACGAACGATTCGTATGGATTAGGGTTTTTAACTGGGTATTTGAGGGACCTATTTTATGTGCTAGCCAAACCTTTGTCATCATTGTTGTCAATGGCCGATATTGGCCATTGGGAGTTGAGTGCGATTTCCAAAAAATATTTTCGTAGAACTTTTATTAAATGAACGATCCGTATGGATTAGGGTTTTCTAACTAGGTATTTGAGAACCTATTCTATGTGCTAGCCAAACCTTTGTCATCATTGTTGGCAATGGCCGATATTGGCCATTGGGAGTTGAGTGCGATTTCCAAAAAATAATTTTGCAGAACTTTTACTAAACGAACGATTCGTATGGATTAGGGTTTTTTACTTTCTTTTACTCTAGTAAAATAAAGTATAGTAATCATGAAAATTTTGAACCTTGAGATTTTTAGAAATTTATTTGTTTTTATGTCCCCTGAGTCCGAAAAAGTAGGTTTCGAAATGGTGTCTGCCTGTCTGTCTGTCAGTCGGTCAGTCTGTTAGTCTGTTAGTCTGTCAGTCTGTCAGTCTGTCAGTCTGTCATTCTGTCAGTCTGTCAGTCTGTCAGTCTGTCAGTCTGTCAGTCTGTCAGTCTGTCAGTCTGTCAGTCTGTCAGTCTGTCAGTCTGTCAGTCTGTCAGTCTGTCAGTCTGTCAGTCTGTCAGTCTGTCAGTCTGTCAGTCTGTCAGTCTGTCAATCTGTCAGTCTGTCAGTCTGTCAGTCTGTCAGTCTGTCAGTCTGTCAGTCTGTCAGTCTGTCAGTCTGTCAGTCTGTCAGTCTGTCAGTCTGTCAGTCTGTCAGTCTGTCAGTCTGTCAGTCTGTCAGTCTGTCAGTCTGTCAGTCTATCAGTCTATCAGTTTGTCAGTCTGGCTGTGTCCTCTCTACAGCCCAGATGGTTTAATCAATCGAACTGAAACTTCAAATTTAAGCTTTTTTGATAAATTGGGAGGTCCCAGTGAATTTTATTCCAAATCGGCTAACCGGAAGTGGCCACTCCCTTGGTCCAGAAAATTTGTTTTGCAAATATCTTAAAAAGTATAAGGTTTACAAAAAACTACTTAATACAAAATGTTTCCAAAAATGAAAGACAAATAAAAAAAAAAAACAAAAAATTAAAAAAAAAAAATTAAGAAAAAAATAAAATTTCTCAAAATTCTCTGTTCGTAAAAGAAAGTCGTGTGTTGGCCACACCTCAATTTTTTTATTAGGTTTTGACTGTATCTGTATCCCATCTATGATGGGAGAATGGAATCCGCTGATTGAGTGATTAAATCAGTACATCACATGTTTTTCAATTATTTTAAATCTCACTTAATTTTTTCCTTTATCTTTCTTGACCTAAAGTCTAGTACGCTGGTCAAGTGAAATGAAAGTTTCACTGGTATCCAAAAATACGAAGATAAATCTGACGTGAACATTTAGTTTGACGAGTTTCATAAATATTTTAGTGCGTATCACTTCATGCTGTCTCTGACAATATAATAAAATTCACAAATAAAATAAAATTCACTTCGATAGTTGAATTTCAACAAAACGCAAAAACTCAAATGAAATTATCTAAATTTATCATCACATTTATCGTCCAGGAAATAAAATAGGGACGTCTGCATTCTATTACGAATCTTATTTCGCTAGCGACATAAACTGCATAACGGGCTTAAAATTTTAAATTTTTTGAATTTTAGTATTACATAAATAATGAGGTGGGACGTATTGGATTAAAAATTTGTTGTGTCGCGAATCGCGGGAATTCGAGAGAATCAGAAAATCATAATCCCGTTTTCCAAGAATGTTAAAAGTTCAGATCAGCAACCTTTTAATATCCAAATTTAAATATTGAAAATAAAATATTTTAGGTCTGAAAGTTTATAAATATATTTAAATTTTAATAGTAGAATTTGAGCTATTTCAAGAATTTTAAAAATTAAACATTTTTGCGCATTCGACATAATTTTTAGAAATGATAAAGAATTTTTAGATTTTATGTTAATTTAGACGTTAACTGTGTCATTAAATTTATTTAAATTTGACGTTTTATTAAAGTAAATAAATATTTTTAGAATTTCGTTCTAAATTACAGCTTTATGGGCGAAGCAAATTATTTCATTGAATAAGACATTTGTGGTAAATTTCTAAACTTCTCTTGTTAAATATTACCACTGCATGGTGGTGAAAGCGCCCAGTGTAAGTTTTCAGTGTGTAACTTTGAGAATACTAAATGGACTGGAAGCCAAGAAATAATAAAATTTGATTGTTTTACGGACTAAAGAGAAATGAGCGAGGTAATAAACACCACCAGATGCGGTATCTATCTTGATTACTGTATATATTTCATATTACAATATTGATGTTAATTTTATTAATTTAAAATTAATAAAAATGTAATTTATTGTATATATAGATGTATAATAATGAGATTTCCAATTTTTAATTTTTTTGTTTTTTTTTAATTACAATAATCTTTTAATTATATACGATAATTCATTGTGTTACATAGCATCACATATACTTATGTGGTACTTATACATTACATACATTGTCTGTATAAAATATACATTAAATTTGAATGGAAATTATTCGCAGGTTACATACAATAATAATTTGAACAAAAACCATTTTTCCAAACACTGCATGGCAGTCACTGCAATATGTCAGTGAACTAAATTTTCTTGTTCCATCAAAATCATAAATAAAAGTGAGAAGATTCTAAACAATTTTTTTTTTTTTGTGATTTTGACATGAACCAGAATAACGAGATAACAATAAATTATGTTTTTCCCATTTCTCCATTATAGTGCGACGACGATCTTCTTCACAATACTGGTAACACCATCAATATTTTGTAGTTGCTGTCTCTTAAATATTTTTGCTTTTTTTTTTTTTTGTTTGTTTGCGGTTATGTATTGGATAAAAATTTTTATTAAGATTATAAACTAACTAATATCTTGTATTAGTATTATGAATACGAGGTATGATGAAGACAAAGAAGTTGATGATGGTGAAAATGGAAAATTCCTTAACGAAAAAAAAGCACAAACATATTCGTACATCTATAAAAATAAATATCATTAATCAATGTGAAGTTGAACACGGTTTGTTTTTGGTTGATGAATTTTTTAGTGATATTTTTTTGATAACAAAACAAAAAAAAAATGAGGGAGTGATAAGAACAACATAACAGTATGTATTGTTATATTAAAACGATTTTTTTTTTCGTTCTGTCGGATGTGCTGTACTGCATCTTAGCGTATATGTTGTAGTTCGTTCTGATTCACCAACATTTATCAAATCACATTTATTTAGAATTGAAACAAGGTTGTACCGGCATTTTCAATGTTTTCTTATATTTCACCAACCATATAATCTTTAACCAACCATTAAAGTAATATAAATAGACATAGATGAAAAAATGTGTGATTTGTTATACAAGAATTTTATGTTGTTGTGAAACGAAAAAATAATTTTCCATTCTTAGCTGCTCTATATGTATACCATATTCATACTCTTGTATGTACATCTCGCATAGATTTACTTTAAGATGGAAATAAAGCAAAAAAAAAAAAAAATGTACATGACATTATTGATTACAGCAATGTAACGATAAAATGTATGTAATCAATCACGTAGTGTATAAAGTACATGAAACATTTTTTGTTCTGCTGCTATTTTTGAAATGCAATATAACTAATGTAGGATTTTTTTTTGTAGTTAAATTTAGAAAGGTGGAAAATTTACTTTAGGCCCATTAAGGTAATGTAAGTGATGTTTATTATAATGACATTATTCACATCAGGCAAATGCTAATCAATTCTTCGAAATATGGTCTTTAAGGGAGGACCTAATATAGTTTGGGGTAAATATGACGTATGTTATACAGTATAAGCAGCTTCTTTCCATATTTAAATATCTAACGCAATTCTATCGATCGGCAGTGTATCATCACACGCAATCATTCCCATTTGTATTCATTTTAGTGAATTATCAACAGTAAATTTGTATTACTCAATCTCGAAATAATTTACAGTTTTCTTAATTATAAAAACCCCTTAATTATGTATTATAACCTCGTTTATTTATTTATTTTGACGTTACATAATTCCTTTAAGATTAAAATGATAAAAAGTGATATTTAAAAGTGGAATGGTGTATGTATTCACTATAGTAAAAAATCTCTTGGGTGTTGATGACAGCATACAAATAACCTTACTATAAGTTTATATTTATACCAACATATAAATTAAACTTATAAGTTTTGTAAAAATAAAATGTTAACACAACTAAATAAAAATTAAATTTTAAACTTATTTCACTTAAATCACAAAAAGTTGAATCCCTGGTTATAATGTGGTGATTAGTGTATTACCCGACAATTGATACATCAAAGTATAGATAAACATGATTACGAGTAGCTAAAGTTACTAGGTGACAGGCTAGAATTTTGAAAGTGCTGAAATGAGTTTATGGTTACGATATTATGTCATCACTTTCGAAGTTATATTGCTTAAGTCTTTTAAACGCGAAAAATTGTGTTCCACATTTTCACAATTCTCGACTATTTAAATTTTGTGAAATTTTATGTAATTATTGACATTTTCGTATATAGGGAATCTTTTTCACCTGCACCCATTCGGAAATATTCCCTTAGTACCGAAAAATTTCATCAGTAGCGAATTAAAGAATAAACGAATTACAATTTCCGTCCACATGCGGAAAATGGATGTGGGACTCGAGAATAGGGCCCCAGGAGTCGAAAACATTGATTAGAAAAATGTCGTGTCCGCCCTTCATTTTTTGTTATTTTTCGTTCTGCTCCTCATTCTCGCAAATATTGATAATTTTAGTCGAAATTTTCTACAAAGGTACATTTTAGTAATAAGTTGTTTCTGTTAACTTTTGAGCTTTTTCGAGTCTAGTATAGAAGAGGTTGCAGTGGAAGAGAAATCCGTTAAACAGATTTTATCAAAAACGAGACCGACGAATTTTTTTATGTTGATGAAAACAATTGTTCCATATAGGTGTCTTTAAGACAAAATGAATAGATTACCGTGTAATATGAAATTTCTATTTCTAAATTTACCTAAAATACTTTGCTAGTGGCAAATAATATCGATAATAGTTAAAGAAAAAATATATCGTAAGCTTTTACATATAAATTCTTTCTGTAACGTTCTACTGGCATTTTATTGATTACAATTTCAGCGACATATTGTGAATTATTTTAATAAAATCATCTTTAAAGGAATTTTTTCGGAGTGTAAAAAGGCATTGTAGGTTGAGAAGAGAGGCAGCAGGGGATACACAAAATGTAATCATACGTATCTAATAGGTGGAGGTATCTAATTTTGTATTGTTTGTGTTTTAACCGTTTGTATGAGGCTTCATCCAAAATGAAGCACCGAGTAAAGAATTATATCAGTCAATTCACATAATATTGGAATCTGAACAAACGACACAAATCTTCAGGAAATAAATTTTGAATATGGGTGCTCTGTAATTTAAGTTCTTTATGATGTTCGTTACGTAGAATATTTATGATGTTGTGGAGGTTAAACGAATTTATCAATATTTAAATGAAATACACTTATAGATTTATTTATTATTTATTAAGTTTTTAATTACACGCCTTTTCTTATTCGTGGTTATTTCTAATCTGTCAGTCTATCTAATAATTTTACACTGAACTAAAATGGTTCACCCAATCAACCAAAAATGGTTAGTAGCCTTTTTGGGTAGTTTGGGTAGTTGTAATGTGGTTGCCATAATGTCATGACCAATAGTTATTTTTGGGAAAGGGTCTTAATCCCTGCTAAAAATCATGCAAAAAGGTTGTAAAATTTAAATGGTTGATTTTATGACGAATAACGAACGCTTTGTAGGAAAAGTGTTGTTCGATGAGTAGGCTTGATCTAGTGTTTTTTTTATAATTGGACGAGAATTGAATCAAAATATTGTGACGGTGACACCTAGGGTGCGATAGAATAAGTTAAATCAATAGCTCAAGGTTTTTCTGGAGCTGCAATATTTGGTAAGCGATAGTGTAAAGATTAAAAGGAATTTAAAAGTGATTTAAAAAGTGTTTTAGTGTAAAATAAAAAGTAAAAGTGATCAGTAAAATTTGAGAATAATTTATATAAAGTGGTTTTGTGAATTTTTATGGTAAACTGTGTTGTAATAAATTTTGTGAAATAAATAAATTCGTTGGAGATAAATTAAATTGATTTTGTATTATTCACAATCCAGTGATACGAACCTTAATTGACAAGGCAAAAACGTAACAATATGTTTGTTCAGTAATTTTCCAATAACTACCGATTTTTTGTGACCATTAAATGATTAAAACCACGAAAAGAAAGTTCGAAAAGAATCATCCATTACAAATACAAAACTACGAAACACAAAATTATGGAAAATTTAGACAAAAAAACTGAGAAACCATTCGAAGAATGCCAAAATTTTCATTTTATAATTCATATTCTAAAAAGAAAAACTTCTCAAGACAGGTTAGCATTTAACCTTTTTGCGCAAAGATGACGCGAAATTAAGAAGCACCCTTTAGTCATCGTTTTGTGTCTTAGCTTTATGTTTACTTGGAAAAAAATGAAGAACTCAGATAAAATTCGTTCCGGAAATGGGAAAGTTTAATTTTGAGATCCGGCCAAAATGCATTCTAAGTTTTTCAAAATTAACATTTCTCTTATTCAGAATTTATACACACTTGTGTATTAATTCTGGAAAAGGGAAGATTTTATATTGGCGCGTTCTGTGTGATGTACCCAAATTTTTTAATTTTTTTTTTTTTAATTCTGATACTAAAATCGAGAATTCATCTGGAAATATCAACCAATATTGCAACAATATATTTAGGTTTTGAAGATTAAGAAGGATGATATTATTATCGACCGAAGAAAAGAGAAATATGTTATAATTAATTTAAATTTGACTGTGATAAACCAATACGTCGTTAAGTAATAAATTTTTTTCACTTCGAATTTGGTGCCTTTGGTAAAAAGTTTCGAATAAAAAAGTGAATTTCAATTGGTACCAATATGAGAGATTAAGTTGAGTGAAATGGAAGCATTAAACCAGACTTGTGGGAGAACTAAAGGTTCTATGAAGAGAATTCTTGCAACCACAAATGCAATCGGAAATTCCACTACCTTAAAAGTTTGCTTATGTAATCAATCATAAGGAATTTTAGTGTTACCGTAGCCAACTATTATGAAGCTTTTCAAAGGTTTTGTATTATTTATGATCGAAAACGACATAGTTTTAGCTTTTATTAAAACCATCATGGAACAGTCGAGTATTGTTCACGCTACTTCATCAAATTCGTAGGCTTCTAGATACTTTAAATAAAGCACTTAAGGCACTTAAGGCTTCATTGAATCATTTTAAATAAATTAGGTGAAGAAACCAGGAACCAATGGGCTTTAAGTACAACCGAAAAGTTTTTTTGTCTATAAGGTATACATCTAAGGTACCTATCGAGTTACGGATTGCAGAGTTAGAACTCGATGTCAATGTTCATGTCGATGTCATGTTGTTGTGTTAATCAAGCGCATTGAGAGCATTGCTCGATTCATTTTCGTAAGTTTTATAAATTTTCGAAGCACTAGTCCAACGATTAAAAGTACCCAAAAGAAATGGACAAGTGCTGATTGAAAAAGTTGGTCGAGAAAAAGTTGGGCAGTCAAAGGGGATTACTGAGATTACAACATCTTCCAAAGAAAGCAACAAACTATTCATTACAGATGCAGAATTTCTATCGGAAGTTAAGAAGTTAAATTTGGCTGATTGAGGAGATTATGGTGTTTCGACAATAGAGATATTTACGATTTGGGATAGATTCTCGCGGAAACACTATACATTCGCCCGGACTATCAAGTTCTAAATCATTTAACGGTTTTACTGATATCTGCGAAGTAGAGGAAGTACTAAAAAAATCAAAGGAAACCACTGATGACAACAGATGTGAAAAATTATTCAAGGCTACAACATTTCGTGGAAACCATAACGTATTATTGGCTCTAGTGGAAATCCTATAAGCTTCAGGCAACATGCATTTGTGGTCACCGAAGGCGTAGAAAAAATATATAGACAAGTATGAATCTCTAAAAAGTTTAGCGAACTATGAAATATCTTATGACGTTCTCACTCCAACATCAGTGCGTAGATACTGTTTAAGGATCGTTACTTTTGGTGCGGTGTCTGCTTCGTGGAAGTTGCCAAAAACATCCGATCAAAATTTCCAAACTCGGCTAGATAAATCAAAGAATACACATATGTTGATGATCTAATGATACGAGCACATATCATGGAAGAGTTGCATGATTTAATTGCCACTATCTGAAACTGTCTGTAGGAAAGCATCTTTATCATCTTCAGAAGTTTATAACAAATAACGTGACAATTTTAAGATGTTTAGGAGAACCAGGCAATTTAACGTCGAAACCAATAAACAATAACGAATACAAGAAAATTTTAGGTCTTTCTTGGAAACAAGGTGGAGATATATTTGGGTTTACGTCCAACCTAACAGAAAGCAGTCTACATACTAGGCGAACCTTATGGAAGAATATTGTAAGATTACATAAATTATGGTTGAAAGGTGGATCTGTTGGTGGAAAGTGTTGGTGGTAGATACTCTACGTTAATTGCGGTGAAATCAACAATTAAGTATACTTCGAATAGGGCTATTAAGAGCGTTATTGCTAAGCAAAATGATGACACTGATTGAAGGGCTAAAACAATTGTGATATCACAGAAGGTTCTATGGACGGATTCACAAACTATGTTTGACTGAAATCGAAGTGAAATCATCGATTTATGGTATATATCCATGAAAACTTGGCGGCGCATACCCTCAATACGTAATCCTGCTGATCTAGCTTCCCGTGGTGTTTCAGTAGATGAGCTGCTGGCACAAAGTACATTGTGGTGGAATGGCCTTATCCTAATTATGACTCAAAATTTATGGCTGATACCATCGGAAACAGACACAGTTACTGAGATTAAAATAAAATCCGCAACGTTTACAATCGCAACAATCGCAAGCGAAACTTTGTTTAATGTTATTATTAGTAAGTGTTCTTGTTTTTTCAGAATGGCGAAGGTTTTGGCACTAATATTTACATTCGTAGATAACGTCAAACACAGAAGCAAGGAAACCCTATCAACGCCAATTTGAAAGAACAGTTGCAGATAGCGGAGCGACTTCTTATTACAACTGTTCAAAAAGCGAATTTAAAGCTGAGATCAGACCACTCAAAGCAAACAAGCCGATTCCAAACTCCAGCTCCATCCTCATTCTTAACCCGTTGTTCGATAATGATGGTCAACGTCAAGTATATATGAGTGTGTTCAAATGAAAGTTGCGGGGAATCTTACAACCGAAACTTTTCTTAGAACTTTTTAAAGGTTTGTGGAAAGAAGAGGGATTTGCCAGACGTGATCCCAGTACATCTTTTTATAGCTCTCATTGCAATTTGGATATATGCTCTCCCAATAATATTTACAAATATATTCCTGCGATTTAATCATGTCAAAGAAATTAAAGCCCGATGAATCCGATAATTATCAACCATACTTTTTGCGTTTTAGGTCGGTATTTGAGGTAGCCGATTGGTATCTTAGGTATCAGATGAACGGACTACGAGAAACCGATCATAGAAATAAAACTAGTCGCCATTTCTTTTGTTAGAAACTACACATCTGAATATTCTTATTGGATTTGTAAATGTATGTGTTCACAGGGTCTTAATTTTTATAAAAATATTTTATACTAGCGTATAAGAAATTTTTAATGTTTGATAAATAAATTTTATGGAAGGATGGAAAAGCAATGCGCTTATGCCAATTTAATTATAAATAAATAAATACATTCAATAAAATTAGTTCTATACTTTATTAAGTTGTGTAAAACCTATAAAAAGATCATATGTTATGCTAATTTCTTAAATTTGAGTGGCTCTTGTGAGATAAACATAAGTTATATAATAGATCTAACCACTAAAATGTGTATGTACACCATAAATTAAACCGACGACCAAAGACATAATTTTCCGGTCGAATTTTTATTTCTGAAACTTTTATACTCATATAAATCTTTAAATTAGGGAAATTGTAGCCATATATGCCATTATGATTTTGGTACTTTGTTCAAAATTTTGTATTAGAAGCTTTAAATGCTTTTTCTCACTGTTTTGTGATTCAAAAAAATATATTTAAGGGTTAATTTAAAAAAAAATAAAAAATTAAAATTGAAATAAATTAAATTTATATGTTCCAAACATAAATACAAATACATACATATCATACTTTATATGTATTTATAACGAACTTTATAATAACCATAATAATAATAGTAACACAGAATAGTTTTATATTTCAAACAAACTACAAAATTTCACATAGCTATTTATGAATGCAGCATTGTGGTGGAGTGGAGATGGTCAACGTAAATTAAATATTTGTTTTTTGTGGATGGGTCAAAGGAAAAATAGTTGTGAATTTTGTGTGTGGTTTTACAAAATAATAAAATGTTATGCTAATATTTTTGTGTGAGTATTTTGTAGCAACTGGCGGGTACGGTACGGTCAATATTATTAAAAAGTAAAATTTTTATTTTGTTGCAATAAAAATAAATAATTTTTGCACCTTCTTTATGATATCTGCAAAGCTTTATTTTCATTTTGAACAAAACTAACAACTAATGATTATAAATATTTAAGCATGACCGATGGTCACGATATATGTTATAAATATATGTATGTACATTTACAATGAAATTATAAAGCTTTTGCGCTTTTATTGTCATTAACTTGAAATGATTTGTGATGATATTCATGACAAAATCTTATTCGTAAACTAAACTTTTTATCGTTTAGTGCTAATTTAAATATTAACTCAACATTTATACTGTAATAAATAAAACATTATGTTTATAGTTATGAAACATAAAATTCATCATTTTTCATACCCACAAAAATTAAACATAACGAAATGTATAAAATAAAAATTATAATTTGTTTGTTCTTTATGTAGTGCGGTATTTTCATATTTTATTACAATTTTCAGTATAGAGATTTTATTATTTTAGGAGATGATAAATTTAGTTTATACATTTTATCGAATCACCACACCCTCCAAAATCGTTAACGAGATTACTTATTTATTTATACAGAAGGAACTGTTATGGCCTCCAGCCGAATCTTTATACAATACATTTACTATTTTAACATCTATTAAACGCAAAAAAAAATTTATAATAAAATTTAAAAATTTAACATTTTTATAAATTACATTATTCCAAAATAAAAAAACTTATTAGTTTATGTTATACACATTTTAAATAATGTAAACTAAAATAAGATGATGCTGATGATGAAGATGAAAAATATAATTTTGTTTTAGAGCTTAAGAAAACAAAATAAAAAAAAAAAAAATTATAAATTCTTTTTAATATTTTAATATAAATTTAAATTAAAAATAATAATTTTAATAATTTAGACTTAATTTGCTGAAAAATAGTTTTTTCTTCTGGGAAATTTCATATCTAGAACTTATTTAAACAGTTTTTTGTGCGGCTGCTTTAACTTATTCTGTTTTTTGTAATAACTATATACATAAGAAGCTGTTATTGAGATGAAATATATTTACTTTACAAAATTTTTGGAACGGTGTTGAATTCTTTGTACATACATACATACGTATACATCACGAATATGGATGCGGATAATCTCTCAGACAGATATAACATTTGAAGTTATTTTCTAATTTTTATAATTGCCAATTAAGCTTTACGAGCTCGTCTCAATCGTAAATAACAAACTATTTGAAAATTTAAGTCCTTCTAATTAGGACATAAATCCTTTTGATTGAAATTAAGAAAAAAAAAATTGATTGATTGATAAATAGAAATTGGTATAGTATTCGTGATATATGTACTTCACCCATTAATTATTTTTTATTTTTGGTCTGAAAGGATTTAAAACGGTGTCTGTAACTATAGGTACACAGTGAAAAAGTCAAAACAACAAATTCAAACAAATTGCTTTGAAATCGATCACGGAAACCTGCATATGATATGGTGTTGTCCGTCATAATTGTTATAAGAGAATTTACAATTTAATTTTAGAATAGAATGGAAATAGAAGGAAAACTTTGCGGTTTTCACTATTTTATAAATTATTAATTTTTTCTGTCCCTCATCAGTATGGGTCATTTTACTTATATTATTTTTTTTCGAATTTACGCTTTAAATTTCTCATACCGTTAGAACTGAATTTGTGCTAATTAGTGCTCATTGGAAAAAATTAGTGCTAGTCCAGAAGCCGAGAAAATGGAAAAATAATTTTCATATTCCGCCTGAAAGACGGTTAGAAGAAACAGAAACAATACCTGATTTTCAGAGGAAACCAGAAAAGATTAACCAATTAATTTAATATTTTTACTTGGTAAATACAATGAAGAAATTAGTGCTTAACACAAAAATATAAATTTTGACAATTCTCATTCATGTTGCGATGCTTTAAAAAAAATGCAAAACCAGACTTTCAGCGGAAACCAGTGTTGTGCACGTAAATTACATTGCGTAATTTACACTATTATTTACGTGTAAATAATTGTATTTCTTACCTGAAATTTTTTACGTTACAAAGAAAAAATTGTAAATAATTAGCGACATCTGTGCGAAATGTGACATTTAAATGAAAAGAGCAGAATTAAAAAATTGTATGTCGATATTATAACCATTTCACAGCTCTATCTATTGAAATTAATTTGAATGTAGATTGTACTATGTGTTTTAAATAAAATGTTTAAAATATGCTAACCAAACGCATTTTATTTAACAAAAAACGGAATAATTTATTCTGTTTTTTATGTATTAAAATTGTATCTATTCGAAAATGTTATTAAAAAAATAATTTCTCTATTTACATACATGGTTCAAATAATTATAATTTATTCTGCGCCATCTCATACGTAGGTACCATAATATTTGATTTATAAAATTTGACTGTGTATGTTTTACTTTTAACTTTCACCACCGCAATTATGTTAGATTGTCAAAAAAATTTATTTTGTAAAATATTAAAACTATTTATCTATAGCATTCACAGTTGGTATTAATTACGGCAACTACTCCAAGTCCAAGCGAGCTTGTCAGAAGTAATCGATTCCTAATGCCTATAAATATATGGCCACCATTTTGCAATTGGTATTCTAAGCTGTTAAGCTACGTTCTCGAAAACGATAAGTAATTTAATAGGATCACGCATCATTCTTTATCAAGGCTCATCTTTGTTACAATAATATCATGGCAGGGGCAGCGAAATGCAATCATAACTGTGGTGATCAGTTGGTTTTGGTACGGTTCTTTGAATGAAATAGTACAAATTAATTCGGTCACAAATAGCGTGTACCGAATTTCAATATTAATAACGTATCCCGTTCCGATTATACGGCTGGCTATATATTCCCGTAGTGTTTAGTATGAGAATATAAACGTTTCTTCTACAACTTTCCGTGTTTCTTAACCGATTGAAGTGAAATTTAGTATGCAGGTTTATATTAGCCCACAAATAGCGTGTACCGAATTTCAATATTTTAATGTATGTAATTGCACAACACTGAACAGGGAAACTCTGGCAACGAATTAGCTTTATCTTTTCCATTTGGTGAACACATTGAAAAAATTTGTGCTTATCATAAAAATATAAATTTCGAATAATTTCATTGATAAAACAGTGAAAAATGAAAATCAATCAATAGCCCTTAAAGACCAATAGCAGAGCCTTCTAGACTATAGAGCCATAATCAGCATGACGTATTTTTAGAAGCTTTTTTAGTGGTACAACTTTTCACTAATTGCCATAGGAATCCATAGTAAAAATTTCCCATGAAAAAAGCAAAAATATTATAAAATGTTTATTTGAAAGTTTTAAGTAAATATTAGGCCCGATTCTGCCTTCCAAAATTTTATGTTGTGTTATGTCATTTTTGTTTCTTCAATATAAATTCATATAGAAAGCGGGGAAATAAAATAACATAACATGAATTTTATCGTTTCAGAATCGGGCCCATGAATTGCAGAAATATTAAAATTAAATTATTTCTAAAATATATTTTTTCCCCTTGTGGGGTTAAAATATAAACATAACATAAGTTTGAAGAAAGAAGTGAAGTATACGGTGCAGGGAGTCGGATCCCCAGTACGGGTGTCTGGTTAGAATGAGCAAACAGGCCCGCAGACGTCGTCATCCAGCAATTGCAGCTGGATCACTTGGCTGGTATAGAGTTAATAGCTACAAGTATTAGTACGTTTGCAGTGTAACGGTGACATGTTCTGCCAAGCTCGACCAGCCGTTAACATAAATTTTCTGGAAAAAAAAATCATTTTTGGCAGGATACAAATTGCCACTGGCCATCCTTAACCTGTAGCTCAGTTGGTGGAGGTATATTTATCGTGGGGTTGTAGCAATTATTCGGCATCCATGCCTGTGGCCTAAAACTATATCTTATGACTTCATTATCATCCACCTCATCACTATGTCCGCCAACTACCTACCTCCCTTCACACTCCAAGGTTGTTATATTTTAATGACTCATAATAAAAACCCAAACACAAGGCTTTAAACTCATATAAAAACTTTTATTTAATGTGATAAACGAAAAACTCGAAAAACTACTTTAATAAACAAATGATTTCTCAAATAAATTCATCATCAATTGTCGAGCAGACCAATTGATCAAAAAAAAAAAAAAATGTTTTTGTTACCTATTACCCGGACGATCGCAATCGTACTCTTCCGCTTAGTTGATCCGCCGCAAGCGCTCGCAGAGAATCCGTTCACGGCCAGCACGTGTGCGTGCGTTAAACTAAAAACAAATTTATTATTGCTATTGGATGAGAAGACACAAAAATATTAGCTCTTGACAAAAAATTAACAATGAATTATTATTCTAAAAAAATTAATGGTTTATATAAAAAAAAAAAACAACAAACGAAATCAAATGTTCTTGCCCATGTCACAAAAATAAATACTTTACAAAATTGATCCAAAACGCTTCATTGAGAGAACCAAAAAAATATATATAACAGTTGCCGTTTTGTTTTCCGTTATCCTGCCGCACCCTATTCGTCCTCCATACAGTTGCCGATACAAAATTCCGCCAAAATCCGTGCATCAAATCTGGTATACGCTCAAACTGGAGTTTAACTTGTTTATTTGTCTTTCTAAATGCTTCGTTTCACTCGTAATGATGCCTATTTCTAATTAGGTTCAAAGAAATCACTAGGCCTCTTTATTACCACTCATACGATAATAATGATTTTAAAAAAAAATTTTATTTATTACGTTCAATAATAGTTCATACAAAAATTATCACTTATTGGATGGTCGACATAGAAAAGCATAATTCGATCTTATCAAAAGTATATTTGATTCTTTATACACGCACTATTATTTATATATATATATAAATATATGTATATACATATATATATTAAATACACAACAAAACTTTCGTTTGGATTCCTTTTTCGATTAATATAATACGTAGGAAATGATGATGGCCACTTAATTTGGTGAACAATTAAGAACAAAATTAGTTTCTTTTTTAATTTTTTGTTAAAACCATGGATCAACTACCATGGTTGAAAATTCAAGATCGACTGTCCATCATGAAATTACAAAATTTTTTACATTATGTATCGAAATGTTATTGTTGTAAATATTATCAAAATGTAGTACCGACGGAAAGTATTTTACAATCCAAAACACAAAATTATTTTCATATGGTTGTAACATGAGATGTTACAGCAGATCCGTTCGGTCGAGGACAACGGATGATAAGGACGCCACCACGTAGAAATAATAGCTTACATATGACTCCTCCCAAAGCAGTATCGAATCCAAACTTATCAGGCAGCGGTAAGGAACCTATAAAGACAATAGCGAGAGGGGATATCATGGAGATCTCCAACAGAACCCCAAACACAAATAAAAAGGGGATAACCAGTAAGGGTAGTGGAAAGGAAGCTCCAAACAACAGGCAAGTTTACCTCAACAGTGCATAGAATATGCTCATATTAGCGACAACGGAGGAAATAGACTTGTATGGCAAATGCAGGGACATCATAAGCCGAATCAAAGTCGCAGCTGCCAGGCAGGCCAATATATCCAATGTGGTGAAAGTGGGCCTCCTTGAGCTTGAGGATGTCATAAACACCATTTGCTAAGAAGAGGGAAAGCGAAAAGAAGATGAGGGTCAACGGGCAAGTCTACATCAGACCCAACAGCATAAACCCAATTGCGCAAATAATACCCCAGCTCAAGCGTCGGGTAGCAAAAGAACTGCCTTAAGTCTGGACGACCTAGACAACCGACAACCGAGAAGCAACTACATATTACCCCCATGCACTCAAAACCGAAGAAAAGACGAGGTGGTACCAGGCCTGAGGCTCTCCTATTAAGGCCGGCAACAGGCAGGACAACCCTATGCAGATGTCCTAAAGGAGATCCGAGCAAAGGTCAACCCTGACGAGTTTCAAACAGAAGTTAAAGCTATCCGGCAAACCAGAGCCGGAGAGGTACTCCTAGAACTAGGATCCCGAACCAAAAACAAAGACGGTTTTCGGGAGGCCCTAAGCAACATTTTGAGGAATAAAGCTAAAGTGGTGAGTCTAGAAGATAGGCTAACTCTAGAGATCCTAAATATTGACTGGTGCAGTAGTAAGGCAGATGCGGAAAAAGTAAATAGTAAAGCGGGTATTAAGCTGCTTAACCACGGCGTCATTAAAGTAGGTTTTTCTGACTGCAGAGTCCGTAAAAGAGTCATTGGGGTACGGTGTTTTAGGTGTTTTGGCTACGGCCATGTAGCTAGAGAATGTCAGGGACCGGACAGAAGTAAGCTTTGCTATAAGTGTTTTAGTGCCGACCATGTAGGAAAGGTGTGCACTGACCAGGAGCACTGCGACCCTGAGAAGGGACATGGCCAGGTATAAGTGGCCCATTTTCCAGGATCCGGGAAATGCAAGGTATACAGGGCAGCACTCAAGGCGGCCAAAATACGCCTATGATGCTACGTATAATACAGGGTAACATGCATCGTAACAGAATTGCTGACTACCTTCTACAGCAGTTGGCAGCTAAAAAAGGAGCGGAGCTGCTTTTTCTAAGTGAGCAGTATTGTAATAGGGAGTCGCCATTATGGTATTCTGACTGGTTGGGAACCGCTGCAGTCTGGATTCCTATCGGGAAAATCCACGTCCAGAACCATGGGGCAGGTGTTGGATACGTGTAAATGAGGTGATTGCAGTATTCCAATCGAAACTCGACGCGCTGGAGGATGAGATTATGAATACGGCTGGAAGTGGGGTGGTAGCTGGAGACTTTAACGCTAGAGCACTTGAGTGGGGAATGCCTCACTCAGACACCAGAGGCAGGCTTACTTTGGAGATGGCCGCTAGGACGGGGCTTATAGTTTTAAATGAAGGCCACACTACCACATTCCGACGGGCAGGATATACTGAGACCATTCCTAATATCACGCTCGCCTCGGAAGCCCTAATTTCACTGACACGCGCATGGAGAGTTATGGAAGATTATTCGGAAGGTGATCATCAATACATTACTTTCGCAGTCGGTAATGAACCCCGATTAATTTCGCAAAATAAACCAGGCAGGTAGAACCTAATAAAGCTAAGTAGTGAGCGGTTCGTAGCAGAATTAAAAAATGGGGGACAAGGCATTGAAGACACAGCGAAAGGGAGCGGTAGAGCCGCAACGGAGAAACAGGTTTCGGCCACTATGTGTCTTATAGATACAGCCTACAAAGTCGCTATGCCGCAGACGAAACCCAGACACAGTAAGCCATCCAAGTACTGGTGGACGTCTGATATAGCGGAATTAACAAGGAAATGCTTTGCACTACGGCGAAAGGCCCAACGCACGGCCAATCAAGCCGAAGCCTCTCAAGTTTCTGCAGCGCATAGGTGTGTAAGGAAGCAACTACGATACGCTATTAATAAGAGCAAGATCAGCTGCTGGAGAAACCTTGTTGACGATATCGATAGGGATCCATGGGGACTAGGCTATGAAATAGTCACACGGAAGCTTGGAGCGTAGAAGCCTACCCAAGTAATGGATTGTGTTACTATGGAGAGGATTGTCCGTATCCTCTTCCCTAACCAGCCGCAACGGAATGAAATGGTTTTTGTTCTGAACATAGAGGCCCCGCTTTTCTCGGAGCAAGAACTGGAAAGAGCTGTTCTGTCAATGAAGAACAAAAAGGCCCCTGGACCAGATGGAATACCCAGCGAGGTCCTAAAGATAGTATGGCGGGAAGACCCAAACTTGCTGCTACGTATGTACAACTCGTGCCTTCGTGAAGGAGTGTTCAGCACGCGGTGGAAAAGAGCGAGGTTAGCTCTTATTAGTAAAGGCAAAGGGGATCCAGAGCTGCCCTCATCATCTCGACTATTATGTATGCTCGACACAACGGGGAAAGTAATGGAGAAACTAATAAGAACAATACTGATTGACGCGATCCGAGCCGCTGGTGACCTTTCACCACGACAATATGGCTTCAGGGCAGGATTATCAACTATAGATGCTATTAGAGAGGTAACGGAGGCAGTACGTAGAGCTGAAAACCACAACCATTTTACGAGGCGCATTGTGCTACTAATGACGCTCGACGTAAAAAATGCCTTCAACTCAGCAAGATGGAGCGATATACTTGACGCGCTAGACCATAGCTTCCACATCCCGATGTACCTGATGAGAATCCTAAATGATTACCAAAAGGACCGTATACTTCTTTATGAAACCGAGGACGGTCAAAGGAGTTTGATGATTACAGGAGGAGTTGCACACAGATCAATTCTAGGACCCGACTTCTGGAACGCGTACTATGACAGTCTTCTGCGAGAGGAAATACCAGACGAAACATGCTTAGTCGGCGAGCAAGTCATAGAGACAGCCACGACAGTTAAATATCTGGGAATCATTATTGACGCAAAGTTGAGCTTTTTCGAGCAGATCAAGCAGACAGCGGAAAAGGCGGCAAGAGGAGTATCAGCCCTAAGCAGGATCATGGCTAACACCAGCGGCCCAAGGGCATGCAAACGGCGCCTTATAATGTCAGTGGCCCAGTCAGTTCTACTGTAAGGCACGGAGATTTGGGCTGACTCCTTGAGTAGGGAGGTATATCGGAAGCGACTGGCTCAGGTACAGGGGCGGGGAGTTCTACGAGTAGCATCGGCATACCGGACAGTGTCTGAAGGTTCCGCAAGCCGCGAAAAGCGCTCTACCTGCGAAAGGCTGAACTGGGAAGGAAACTAGCGAGTTTGGAGGAAACAGCTCGACCTATGGAGCGCTGGCAGGCAAAATGGCAGCTGAATGACCGCAGCTGAATATTTGCTTCGCGGGGAAGAATTGGGGAGGAGAATGAAGGTTTTTGCAGAGGAAGTCTTAAAATCCAAAAAATTGGACCTAGATAGAAGTGTCTAGTTGATGGGAGTGCACCAGCAGAGCTGCAAAATATAAGATCTTGTCCGAAGTAATGTGGTAAAAAACAGTTCCAGACTAGATCGGATGAAGGGGAGGTGTTTTTAGTCGGTAGTCCGGTAACGGGCGTCCGACCCTCCATGCGTGAATGCATTTTCACCTACCCCACCACAAAAAAAAAAGAAAAAAAAATATACATCAAAGTTGGCTATGACGAATTAAAATAATACTTGCTGAATTTATCTCTAGTTTTACTAGTGTACGTAAGATGTCTAAAATGGTTACAGAAAAATACGAAAAAAAATTATTTAATCACAAAATTGTCACACATTCTTAATATTTTGTCAATTTGTTTTGCGTTTCCTACCATTTTTGAACTTGAAATTTCCCCAGGTGGTAATTTTTGTTACGATTTTACCAAATTTTTACGACCATTAATACCATCTATGTAATGTATATTGACTTAATGACCAAATGAATTGTAGTAAGCTTTTATTTCAATATGACCAGAATGCTATTGTTATGAATTTTTTTTTTATATTTTGATTTAAATAAAACAATTATTATAAGAAAATGAAAAAGATTTACTTAAACGACATTCATATACATATGTTGCAATTCAAATATTTATGAAAGTATTTCAGAAATCATAATTAAAAATTTGTAACGTTTTCATTTAAAAATTTGTGTTAGGAAAAAAATTGATTTCCCATATGTTTTGTGTGTTTTATTATGACAAGTTTGGGTTTTTTCGCGTTTCTAATTCCCTTATAAAAGCTTCGTTTTTTAGACTATCGCTTTGTATAATCAAGGTTGCTTTGGCAATAGTCCTAAATTTATAGTCGTAACTATTGGTATTATTATTGACGTTTGTAAAAGTAGAGGAGACACCTCTCAAAAGCTCCTCCCCTTTATAAAAGTTAAAAAGATCCTACTGACAAAATGACACTTGTCACAAATGTGACGAAAGAAAATTTAGCAATCCGGTAGTTAATAATTGTTTTTATAACCTAAAATTAAAATTATTTACAATTATTAGCAATCTCGTACGTAAAAATTGTGTTTACGGTTCAAAATTGAAATTGTTTACAACCATTTCGAACGTCAAATTATCAGCTAGCTCAGTTTGAAACTTTTCCCCTAGGTGGAATCCGCTATGCTCCAATCGACCCTGTTAAAGTTAGCCGAAAGTTTCCTGCAGAAAGTAAAAAGTCGATAATACAGATTATGTTATTGACATTCCAGCCGAAAATAAATCAGGCTCTAGAGTGTTATGTCTGGAGATGGATTGCATTGATGTGACTTGTCAATAGCTATCGCAGGAAAAAAATTCAGTTCAAGTTTCCAGTGGGAAATCTCGGAAAATTCGATTTTAAAAAAATTATTAGAAAATTTGTATAAAATCAGCCTCTAGAGTGTTATGTCTGGAGATGAATTAAATTGATGTGATTTGTCATTAGCTATCGCA
Source organism: Tipula vernalis (assembly GCA_958295665.1). Taxonomy (NCBI): domain Eukaryota; kingdom Metazoa; phylum Arthropoda; class Insecta; order Diptera; family Tipulidae; genus Tipula; species Tipula vernalis. The sequence goes on from OY282558.1 coordinate 6,244,658, forward strand.
GGAAAAAAATTCAATTCGGATTTCCCCTGGGAAATCTCGGAAAATTCGATTTTCCAAAAATTATTAGAAAATTTGTATAAAATCAGCCTCTAGAGTGTTATGTCTGAAGATGGATTCAATTGATGTGATTACTCAATAGCTGTCGCAGGAAAAGATTCAGTTCAAGTTTCCCGTGGGAAATCTCGGAAAGTTTAATTTTACAAAAATTATTAGAAAATTTGTATAAAATCAGCCTCTAGAGTGTTATGTCTGGAGATGAATTTAATTGATGTGATTTGTCAATAGCTATCGCAGGGAAAATATTCAGTTCAACTTTTCAGTGAGAAATCTCGGAAAATTCAAAAAAGTTTCCAGCCGAAATTAAGAAATGGATGAATAAAATCAGCCTTCAGAGTGTTATGTCTGGAGATGGATTGCGTTGATGTGACTTGTTATAAGCTATCGCAGGAAAAAAATTCAGTTCAAGTTTCCCGTGGGAAATCTCGGAAAATTCGATTTTACAAAAATTATTAGAAAATTGGTATAAAATCAGCTTATAGACTGTTATATCTGAAGATGGATTCAATTGATGTGATTACTCAATAGCTATCGTAAGAAAAATTTCAGTACAATTTTCCCGTGGAAAATCTCAGAAAATTCAATTGTACAAAAATTATTAGCAAATTTGTATAACATCAGCCTTTAGAGCATTAAATCTGGAGATGGATTCAATTGATGTGATTTCTCAATAGCTATCGTACGAAAAAAATTTTGTACAAGTTTCCCGTGGGAAATCTCGGAAAATTCAAAAAAGTTTCGGGCCGAAATTAAAAATGGATGAATAAAATCAGCCTTTTGAGTGTTATGTGTGGAGATGGATTGCATTGATGTGACTTGTCATTAGCTATCGCAGGAAAAAAATTCAATTCGAGTTTCCCCTGGGAAATCTCGGAAAATTCGATTTTCCAAAAATTATTTGAAAATTTGTATAAAATCAGCCTCTAGAGTGTTATGTCTGGAGATGAATTCAATTGATTTGATTTGTCAATAGCTATCGCAGGAAAAATATTTAGTTCAACTTTCCTGTGAGAAATCGCGGAAAATTCAAATAAGTTTCCAGCCGAAATTAAGAAATGGATGAATAAAATCAGCCTCTAGAGTGTTATGTGTGGAGATGGATTACATTGATGTGACTTGTCAATAGCTATCGCAAAAAAAAAATTTCATTAAAATTAACGGAATTTTTTGAATACGGACATTAACCTGATAAATCAATTGTGTAAGAATCATTTCTTGTTTCTAGTTGGATTTCATTTAAGTTTTAGTTGTTTGTATTTTTCAATTAGTAATAATTATTGAAAAATAGAATTTTCTGAGATTTCCCACGGGAAACTTGAACAGATTTGTTTTATTCGATAGCTATTGAAAAACCACATAAAAACGATTTATCTTCAGATATATACTCTAGAGGCTGATTTTATTCTAATTTTGTAGCAAAGTTTTACACGTAAATTTATTTACAAAATTTTTTATTTAAATCTAGCTATGTATCCTATTTACTTTTGGCTGATAACTACTAAACTTTTTACTATCGGCTGGAATGTTATATCATGATCTGCATTACCGACTTTTTACTTTCGGCTGGGATTAGACAATCTGCATTACCATTTTTTTCTACTTTCGGCTGGACTAACACAATCTGCATTAATGACTCTTAACTTTCGGCCGGAAACTTTCGGCTAACTTTAACAGTATCTCCAATCGTCAATAGTTACGATTTTCGAAAGTCAAGTATCTTGGTGATCTCGATACATTTAACAATGTTTACATTCTTATAGTGCGGTTTATAAATACGAAAACTGTTACTACAACATGAGTTATAGTTGTAGTAACAACTTTAAATTCGGGCCATAGTTTATACGTTCAATAATTTCCAAATTGAACAAAAAATTATTGCTTTTAACAATTTCTGACATAAAATGTTTTAGAAACCAATAAACATTCAATTTGTGCTAATCCAGAATTGACCAGAATTAATTTAAACGAACCAATCAAATGGAACAGTGGTTAAAACGGCTATATTTGGAACGGAAGGTACCGGGTTCGAATACCACAGGGGAGGGATTTCAAAAGGATTATACCTCGTTTAAGATTATGATATGTTGGTTATAGGTATAAACGCATTTTGGACTCTTTGTTGATATGCCGAATTTTTGGGCTGAAACGTTGTTTCAATGTGTGGATGGTGTAAAAAGCTTTTTCTGGCGCATAGGACTTTAAAACTACACTGCGAACAGATGCGAAATTAGTGAAATAAATAAATTGAAAACAACGCTTTGTTACTTTCTACAAAAACCAATTACTTTTGATTGAAGTACGAGCTTTTCTCTCTTTTTTTGTACATTTTCCCGTTTACCCCTTTATATTTTTATTTTTGAAACTCTTGCCTAAATTGAAAGAAATTTTAGACAATGATTGAGTAGTTTAAAACAAGCACTAACATTTAGTTGATATAGTTGGTAACACACGTCGAAAAGCTCTACATGAACACATTAAACAAAGAAATAACAACAATATGTCTATTAAAACTGTATAAAAGTTTGCTGTAACAAATAAATTTATTCATATAATTTATTTATTTATGTTGTTGTATGAGATAGTTTGTTTAAATTACTAAATTTTTTTTAATAGTGATACATAAGTAAATACTATACAGACTATAACGTGGGAGTTTAGCATATACTCGTCGTAACAACATACCAACAACTACAAAAACGTAGTCCAAAAGATTAAGTGATATAAGTTTGTGTTATTTATAAACAAATAAACAACAACAAAATAATAATAATAATGGTCAGAAAAACTGTTTGAATTTCCAGAAATAATAAATAAAAAAAGTTCAACTTAATTTAAAGTGTTTTATTGTGTAAAGTTTAAATTTATATAAGACTACACGGTACACAGATAGATTTTCATTTCGCTATTGTACACTACGAGTGGTATACACAGTGTTTAAGAAAACACTGTGCGAAAAGATAATTTATTTATTAGGCGACAGTTTTATGTTAATGGCTATTTGGCTGGTTACTTTTTTTTTTTTTTTTTTTCTTTGCTCAAGACGTAATTGATGTTGTATGTTGTAAAAAGTTTTTCTTCGAAGATTTTCTTGTTAAGTCAACAAGTGCTTGGTTTTTTATTTGGCTTTTCCATAAAATTTATGTGAATATAAATTAAATTAGTCTTGTGCAGTGTATATACCTTGTGTCAAAATAAATTAAATTAAAAGTTTAATTAAACAAACTGTTAAATCACTGACACAAAAAAAAAAAAACTTTAGTCTAACAAACTTTGTGTAAAATTGGTGAAATGCATAGTAGAACATCATGAATTTTTTAGTTCATCTTATGAATTTTCACTTTCGCTAATCAGAAATCCCATGACAAGATTGTTTTTGGTTTCCGATGAATCCTTAATTAGACAGAACCAAATCATTCATCTCTATTGTATATAAAAATGACGTGTGTGTTTGTAACACTAAAACTCAAGAACCACTGCACCGATTTTAATAAAAATTTGTATGTGTGTTCCATGGGTCGTGAGGAGTGTTTTCGTATAGTTTATTTTTTGTCCGATAGATAGCGCAAGATTTTTTTTTTTTTTTTTTTTCAAGTATAAAAAATTATTTTCACTAGATTTTAATAAGTATCGTTGGGTATATCTTTTTAAAAAAAAAAAAAAAAAAAAACTATTCTACAAACGAATGCACATTACGGTGTATTGCGAAATAATAATAATACAAAAAATAAAACAATATTTCAGTCATCACACGATCAAAACCAGCAGATGAATTAAACGCGTGTTTAGAATCATCTCATTTGTTCAAAAACTATAACTTACTGTAAACATGCGGGCACAATTACAAAACGATGCATCATCCCATTTATTTGCCAACCAATTATTGGATATTGGAAACGGAAAAATTGCTATAGATCATACAACAGGATTAATAACATTGCCTCTCGATTTCTGTGTTACAAATGAATCAAAAGAAGATTTAATTTTAACTGTATATCCCAATATTGCACTTAATTATACAAATCTTTGCGTTAGTGACTTTAATATTAACATTTAAAGTAAGATTTGTGGCCAAACCAAAACATACAAATCCATTGATTGCGTTATGGATCCAGATGAAGTTGTGAACTGCGGGTTCAATTTCTAAATTCACTTGATTTGCCTGGAAATCCACGCCACATTCTACAATTAAAAATTGGTATGCCAATAATTCTTTTACGCAAATTAAATCCACCACGGGTAGGCCGCGCTTAAAGACATTTGGAGTTTTATTCTAATCAATATTTTTACATAATACGGATATTTTAAATCAAAAAAATTTACAAAGTATTAAAAAGAATTTAAAGGTAATAAATAAAAAATGTATGATACGAGGTTAAGTTAAATAGACATTTTTATTTATTTGTTATGCAGATTTTATATGTGAAAATTAAAATGCCACGTAAAGTTTCAAATATTGGTCGCAACACATGTCGAAACAATCAAATAAGAACACGACGCTCAAATGAAACACCAGCTGAACATAGAGAACGGATTGGAAGGGTTAGATTGCAAATATCAGGATAATATTTAATAAGCTTGCTTTATGTTATGATCATACAATTGATTATAGCTTAAATCCAATTATTACTATAAGCGGTATGAATAACATTTGTGTGCATTGCAAAGCTTTAAAATTCAAAAATGAAGCTCATGGCTTGTGTTGTGCAAATGGTAAGGTAAATTTGCCAGTTTTAATTGATCCACCAGAGCCATTGCTAACATTAATTTCGGGAACAACACGACAGTCGAAGCATTTTTTATCAAACATTCGAAAATACAATAACTCTTTTCAAATGACTTCTTTTGGTGCTACAAATATTATTACTGATAATTTCATGCCAACATTCAAAGTTCAAGGCCAAATTTATCACTCAGCAGGTTCTTTATTACCCCTTCCAGATGATACACATAAATTTCTACAAATTTATTTTATTGGAAATTCTGATGATGAAATAAATGTACGTCGTGAAATCAATTCATGTACAAGAAGAGTAATTATAGAATCATTACAAAATTTATTTCATGAACATAATGAACTAATTAAATTATTTAAAACGTCACTTGAAAAAATGCCATCGGATAATCATAGAATAGTAATTAGAGCCGATAAAACTCCTATTGGAGAACACTCTAGAAGATTTAATGCACCAACAATCAATGAAGTAGCGATAGTTATTGCTGGATACCAATGTGAATCACGTGACATTATATTACCTACATCGCATAAATGATAGACTTCAACGTGTTTGTGAAACACATAGGTCTTATGATGCATTACAATATCCAATTATATTTTGGCAAGGACAAGATGGATATCATATTCAAATTAAAATGATAAATCCAGTAAATGGTAAACAAATATTTATTAAATTTTTCTATTAAACAAAATAAATATTATATTAATAATTAATATAGGTGAAGAATTAAATAAAAAAGTAAGTGCTATGAATTATTATTCATATAGACTTATGGTACGGGAAAATTAAGAAAATCATATATTAAAATATCGCCAATTATTTCATCAATATATTGTTGATAGGGTAAACTACCCAGTCTTGAGCCATGGACTAGTGGTGAGCCCCTACGACATATTTTTATAAATATCTAACGTTCTATTTATTAAAACACAAATATTTCGTTAATGGGGAATTCCCTAGTTATCTGTTTTCCTATTGTTGCTCTTCTTATTGTAATTTTTATTCATTTAGTCTTGTCAGTTCAAGTAGAATAGACCGATTTTGTGCATTTTGTGAAATATCGATTTTTCTAAAGAAAATTCTTAAGGAAGCATACCGTTAAAAGTTTCAGGTGAGTGCATTTACTTGATTTGTATTTATTATATCATATATTTATATTAAAAATTAATATTTTGTTTAATATAATTCTCAATTTTTTTGCATAAATATTTAATATTAACCATAATTAATTAGAGGCTCATTACTGGGTTTACGAAATTTCATATATCAAATAAAGAGCCGGTTGGAGGCTCATCATTGGATCACATAAAAAACCGTTGATCCGGTAATAAGCCTGTGTATTGTTTTGTGCTAAAAAATTAGGTAATTAAAATTTGTATTGGTATTTTATATATTTATGCTATATTTATTACGATGGAGATTTTAAATCTATTATTAGATTAATGCCTTCTAAACGAAGTTATAACGTAGAAGACATAGAAAGAGCGCTGGAAAATATTAAAAATGGAACCCCTATTCGTACAGCCGCGAAGATGTTTAATATCCCAAGAGCAACGCTCCAAAACAGAATCCACAATCGCTCGAGAAAGAGTATAATGGGACCAGCACCAGTTTTAACAATTTCTGAGGAACGTGAAATTGTTAATTGGATATTTAATAACCATGCCAGAGGATTTCCTAGAAGGAAACATGAAGTGCGCGGAGTTGTGAAGGAATTCCTAGATGCCAATGCAAGAAAAAACATGTTTATTAATAACCTACCAGGAAATAAATGGTACAAAACATTTCTAAATAGGCACCCCGAGTTGTCTTTAAGAACACCAGAGGCTGTAACTAGTGCTAGCGCATGTGTATCAGAAAACGATATTAGAGGCTGGTTTAAGCAAATTGAGGATTACTTTACTTCCAAGAATCTACTTGATGACTTACTTAAAGATCCATCAAGAATTTTTAATGGTGACGAGTCTGGGTTTCTGTTATGCCCCAAAGGTGGGGCCGTGCTGGCACCCAACGGAGCAAATAATGTCTACGAGACAGACAAAGGTCGAGCCAAAGAAAGTATAACTGTAATGTTCAGTTTCTCTGCTGATGGGATTGTCCTTCCACCGATGATAGTTTTCCATTATAAAAGAATTCCGAAGGATGTTATGGATTCAATTCCGGAGGGAATAGTATTCACAAAGACGGATTCCGGGTGGATGACTTCGGAAGCTTTTTTATTTTATATTAAAGAAGTTTTTTATCCTACACTGGTTTCGAAAAAAATTAAATTTCCAGTAGTACTATATGTTGATGGTCATAAGACACATCTGACCTACTCACTTTCCAAATTATGCGAGGAGCTCAAAATAATATTGATATGTCTGTATCCCATTTCAACACGAATTCTTCAACCAGCGGATGTGTCAATATTCAGGCCAATAAAATTAGGCTGGACAAAGGAAGTGCAGATGTGGAGAAGCAGCAACCTCGACGATCAATTTTCAAAAAAATATTTCGCACCCATGCTGAAAAAAGTTATGGAGAAATATGTTAAACAGGATACAATCATAAATGGGTTTCGCACTTGTGGGCTTTATCCCTTTGATGCAAATGCCATAGATTACTCGAAGTGCCTGGCCAACTCAACAGCAATTCCAAAAAAAATTCAACAAATTAAAATTGGGGTAACCGAAGAAAACCCGAACAGCATTAACTTTAAGCAATTTGTGGAAATTGTTGGATCCGAAAAAATCAAACAGCTGGAAACTATTAATCAGAGTAATAGCACACATTCCGGGGACTTTCTACTATTGCACAAAATATATCAAAGATTAAAAGTAGGTAGATATAACAGCAAACGTAATATAGGTACCTACCTACGCAATTTTAATATAGGTGCCTAATTTACTAAATATGCCTAATGTACCAAATTAATTTTGATTTAGGATACCCCGGCTACCAGTAGTAACGTGCAAGTTAATCCGAACGGTGAAGAGCCAAATGTGGTAAGACAAGCTGTTTTCATTATTTTCTGGATGCTTCCTTAATTACTTTAATTTATATTCAGGACACTACAAATATAGCCTTATCTGAATTGGAGATTGGTGAAGAGGTGGAAATTTTTGAGACTGAAGAAGTAGAGAGCTTTATACCTGATGTAAGTATGAGTAATGTTCATTAAGATATACAATTTAAAATTACATGTTTTCCTTAGATAAATCAAGATCCTTTGCAAATATTTTACCAAGACGATATCCCGATGGTTTCAATTGCAAATGAAAACGACATCAGTAACAAAACTGAAATTCAAAGCTATTTAAAAGTCATTAAAACGCCAGCTCGGAAAGGAATGCGAAATGTACAAAGGCAAAGCTACATTATAACTTCAACCCCGTTCCAGGATGCTATCAAAACAAAAATTGATGAGAAGGCTGCCATAGAACAACAAAAATTAGACAGGAAAAACGAAAGGCTAGCAAAGAAAATTTTAAAAGAACAATCTAAAGAGAATAATCATAAAAAAAAATCTACAGTGTCGAAGAAACGTCCATCTACCAAATCAAATCCCAAGATCGTCAATGATAAAAGCAAAGTTAGAAAAGTTCGGGATAATCCGAAGATTTTAAAAGGTATTTATATATTTTCAATATATTAAACCTAGTTAGGTACCTAATCCTTATTGTTTCTTAGATATTATCATTGATAAGAAACTGGACATATTACATTTTAATTCAACAAAATTAAAAGAACCTCATGTGCGAAACCTTATTAGAAATTTTAGTGATCCTCAAGATGATGAAAATCCCATATATGAAAAAATTACCACAGGGCTCTGCTACGCTTGTGCTGGAAACATTTCAAAAACCGCAAATGGGATTGCATGTTTTATCTGCAACAAGGCCTACCATATGGAGTGTGCATCAAAGTTTTGTACAAATTTTGATTATTTTAAATGCAGCAAATGCATTTTATAGGTATAACTTAAGATTAACTTATGCAATTAAGTACCTTTTGTTTATACAACGAATTATTAAGTATTGATTACTAAAAGTTGAACCGAAATTATCTTTGTGCAATTTATTTTTATTTTAAGACAGAAAAGTTCATTATGTTTACGCTTAAGTTTAATACGCTTACATACAATGAAATTAATAAATTTTAATAAAACCTATTATAAATCAAACAAATTTTTGAGTTTAATCACGTTAAATTATAGGGGACTCATCACTGGGTCACTCCTGGCTCTGAACTGGATAAAATAGGGCTCACCACTGGAAAATGGATGTTTATTTTGTAAATACAATTTAATAAATTATCTTCAACATTTTATAAAAAATTAATAAATTAATTTTATTTAAAATCAATCCATGCGTCTTATGGCATAAACATATTTTGAAAATATTACATAACTATACTTTACAGTCCGACTTAAATGAAAAATCTTGTAAAGGGGCTCACGACTGGGTAGTTTACCCTATGTACGCGAAAATAGAAACAGAACGTTTATTATATATTCGATTAAATCAAAAAAAAAATTACGTTCAGAAGAATACATACATCTTCGTGATGCAATAAATAATGGTGGAAATGTCAACAATATTGGAAGAATGACAATTTTACCAGCAACGTTCACTGGAAGTCCAAGACATATGCATGAATATGCACAAGATGCAATGTCATATGTTAGAAAGTACGGACGCCCAGATTTATTTATAACCTTCACATGTAATCCCAAATGGGATGAAATAAAACAAAATTTATTTCAAGGTCAAACATATACAGATCGTCATGATATTATAGCACGTGTCTTTAAACAGAAACTTAAGTCATTACTGGATTTAATAACGAAACATGGAATTTTTGGCGAAACACGTTGCTGGATGTATTCCATCGAATGGCAGAAAAGAGGATTGCCACATGCCCACATTTTAATTTGGTTAGTAGCACAAATAACACCAAACGAAGTTGATAATATAATTTCTGCAGAAATTCCAGATTTAACAACTGATCCAGAATTATTTGAAATTATTAAACAAAATATGATTCATGGTCCATGTGGTGCATACATAACATCAATTCATCTTGCATGATTAACGGTAAGTGCTCAAAACGATACCCAAGAGCATTAATATCAGAATCAATTACAGGCATTGATGGTTATCCATTATATCGTCGGCGCTCAATTGAGGATAATGGTCAATCTTTCGTTATAAAAATTAAAAATGAAGAAATTGAAATAGATAATAGATGGGTTGTACCGTATTCACCACTATTATCTAAAGCATATAATGCACATATCAACGTTGAATATTGCAATTCCGTGAAATCAATAAAATATATTTGCAAATATGTAAACAAAGGAAGTGATATGGCAGTTTTCGGTGTAACATCTAATACTAACACAAATATTGATGAAATTACACAATATCAAATGGGACGTTATATAAGTAGCAATGAAGCTATCTGGCGAATTTCATCATTTCCAATACATGAACGACATCCAACCGTTGTTCATTTAGCGATTCATCTTGAAAATGGACAAAGAGTTTACTTTACTACACAAAATGCACTACAAAGAGCAGAACAACCACCACTAACAACATTAACTGCATTTTTTTTCATTATGTCAAACTGATTCATTCGCAAAAACATTATTATATTCAGATATTCCAACATATTACACTTGGAACATATCTAAAAAAATATTTCAACGTCGTAAACAAGTAACTCGAGTTGAAGGCCAAATAAATATATTTTCTACCCATGCCTTAGGAAGATTATATGCTGTACACCCAAACAATGCAGAATGCTACTATTTACGTTTAATATTAGTTAATGGTCATGGACCAACATCATTCGAAAATTTAAGAACAGTAAATAATAATATATGTGTAACATATCGAGAAGCATGTCAACTATTAAATTTGCTTGAAAACGATGAAAATTGTGATAATACAATTGCCGATGCATCGATTTCTTCTGCACCACATCAAATACGTATACTATTTTCCATAATAATAAGAACATGTTTTCCATCAAGTGTATGATGGAAGACATTTTACATCGTATACGTTCAAATACACTAAATTATGATTTACAATTCACAATAGATATGTATAATCGAACATTAATTTTAATTGAAGATATTTGTTTATCAATTGCAAACAAAACATTATCACAATTAGGATTGACAGCGCCCAATCGTTTAGTAAATGATATCACCAATATTGAAATCCAACGCGAACAAAACTTTGATATACATTTATTAAATGAATATTTACAAGAAAATTTACAAAAAATGAATCAACAACAAAACCATGTTTATGATACAATTCTGTCAGCTATAAATAATCAAAGAGGTGGATTATACTTTTTAGATGCTCCAGGAGGAACCGGAAAAACATTTTTGATATCATTAATTTTTGCAAATATAATAAGATCTCAAAAAAACATAGCATTAGCAATTGCTTCTTCAGGTATAGCAGCAACATTATTAGATGGCGGTAGGACTGCTCATGCAGCATTAAAACTAAATGGATATGCAAATAATTGAAACACCAACATGTAATATATCAAAAACATCAGGAATGGCAAAAGTATTGCAACAATGCAAAATAATAATCTGGGACGAATGCACAATGGCACATAAAAAATCATTAGAAGCATTAGATAAAACATTAAAAGATTTACGCAATAATCAACAGTTATTCGGTGGTACAACAGTATTATTATCAGGCGATTATAGACAGACACTACCTGTTATACCACGATCAACTCCAGCTGATGAATTAAATGCGTGTTTAAAATCATCTAATTTATGGAGAAACGTTCAAAAATTAAATTTAACAAGAAATATGCGTGTTCATTTGCAAAACGATGAATCCGCTGTAACATTTTCCAAACTATTATGGGACATTGGAAATGGAAAAATTCCAATTGATATTACAACTGGTTTAATTACATTTCCACATAATTTTTGTATTTTAAAAGAATCAAAAGAAGAATTAATTGAAAGCGTATATACAAATATTGTACAACAATACAAAAATCATAATTGGTTAAGTGAACGAGCAATAATGGCAGCAAAAAACCAAGACGTTAATGATATAAATATTGCCATTCAAAATAAAATTGTAGGTGAAACATTTGCATATAAATCAATAGATTGTGTTATAGATCAAGCCGAAGTGGTAAATTATCCTACAGAATTTTTAAATTCATTAGATTTGACTGGAATAGCACCACATATTCTTCAATTAAAAATTGGTGTACCAATCATTTTATTACGTAATATTAATCAACCAAAACTTTGTAATGGTACACGACTTGCTGTTAAAAAATTAATGACAAATGTCATTGAAGCAACCATAATAACTGGCAAATACAAAGGTGAAGAGGTTTTAATCCCACGCATTCCAATAATTCAATCAGATGTGCCATTTAATTTTAAAAGAATACAATTTCCAATACGTCTAGCTTTTGCTATGACTATAAACAAATCACAAGGTCAGTCATTTCAAGTTTGTGGTCTAAATTTGGAATATCCATGCTTCTCACACGGTCAGTTATATGTTGGATGCTCACGTGTAGGAAAACCTTCATCATTATATGTGTACGCACCTGAAGGTACAACTAAAAATGTTGTATACCAAAAAGCATTGGAATAAATCAATTAATCAAACAATTTTTATCTAATTAAAATATTTTTAATTTAATTTTTCATTATAATTTTAATTTAATAAAATACAAAAATTAAAAACAAAATATAACCTTTAATTTAAAATGCCAAAAAAAAAAATAATGTTTTATTCCAGATTGTTACGATGATACCTAGAGTAGAATATAATGAGTTAATTGATAACGCAAAGTTCTACAGTACTAAAATGGAATTTTCCATGATAAAACTGTTCTTAATGAATAAAATTCTGTGAAGAATAGAAATTAATTAAAAAGTGTTTTAGTGCGATATAAAAATTATAAGTTAGTAATCAGTAAAATTGTCCGATAATAATAAAAAACTAATTTTGTGAATTATCGTTAATAAATTATGATGAAATAATTTTTATGCTCAAAAAATAAAATTCGTTATAAATTGAAGTGTTGTGTTTTATTCAAAATCCAGTGGTACGAACCTTGATTGACAAGACAAAAACGTAACAATATGTTCATCAAAAAATTAAAAAAACTTACACGTCCAGCAAAGCGGGCAGGGTACAGCTAGTATATATATATATATATATATATATATATATATATATATATATATATATTTACATATATATATATATATATATATATATATATATATATATATATATATATATATATATATATAATATATATATATATATATATATATATATATATAAGAAGCGAAGTATTAAGAAAATTTTAATGAATGAAAAGAAAGCTTTAAACTTTATTTTTCATGTTTATCTTCCTGTTTCGATAATAAGAAAAATTTACAAAACTATTTTTTTTTCTTCTTCTGTCTGTTTATCAACAGTACAGAAGAAAAAACAAACCATATTTATGTCTAAGTACTTTCAAACATTATGTATAAAGAAAAAAGAACTAATTTAGTTTTTAATTATGTATAATATGTTGGTTAAAAAAAAAAAAAAGAAAAGTTTATGGGATGATGGAAGAATTTTTTTTTTTGCTTATACCGGAAAACTAAAACTAAAAAGAAAACCAAACGAAGAAGGTTTATGTATATACATATGTGATTCTGAACAAGTTGGTTTCGAAAAAATTCCTTAAACCTATGTAGCATAAAACAAATTAAGAGTCACCCTATAAACCGAAGAGCAGTACATATTTCGTTTGCAGAAATATGGGAAAATATTTTGTTTGAGGCGGTACACAAAATGTACAAATTTGCTTGAAAATAAATTTTAATTTGATTTTAATGTATATTTAAAAAAAAAAAATAAATGTAAACACATTATATTAGATTAGACTTTGTACAACAAGAAAATAAGCTGTATACAAAACTTGAAAGCTATTGTGTATAAGCTTTGATAATCTATATATTAGGAACTTATTCAGCAAGAATCAGGCATGTGCTAAAACTAAAATGAAATGTTCACGTAAACTATTTTTATTATACGAAAGAGTATCCTCTAATGTTCCACATATGCGATATACATAACAATGACACAATGAAAAACCTAAGAATTTCACCTACATATCGTTTCTTTCGTATTTATTTTTTATTATTCCCAATCTTCTTGATATCGCACACAACCTTTTTGCTCTGGCTTACTTTATGAATACATACTTATATATACATATGTATATAGAAAAGCTTATATATACATACATTGAAGTGAAAAGGTAACAAGGAAAAATATTTAAATTACTTATAAAATTATTAACTTTTTTTTTCTTCAAATTTTGACGTTAAGACGAATTTTCAAAATATTTTTTGTATACATCATCAAATCCTTATACATATTATTACAAAACATGAGAAGACAAGTATAAGGGAACAAGTAAAAAAAATGTGAGTTGCTTATTATCACTTTGAGACCCATAATGTAGATAAAGTCATGTAAAAAAAGGATGAAATGTTTCGTTTTGATTTTATTAAGGATTTAGCATGGTATGGAATATGGGTACAGTGCATGATGACAGATATACTTTTATTTTGCAAAACAAAATCTGTGTAGTACCTTTCAAATAATTTGTACGAATTTAAGATTAGTAATGGTAAATATACATTGGGTGCATGCATATAACTTGTTATTATAATAAAATTCAGATAAACTCTCACCCGACCTTGTCAACTAGGAGCGACATACGCTTAGTTGTGTACGAAACTTAAGCCAATAGGAGATTATATTTGTGACGTACGCGACTTCAAATTCCACAATTTGTTATTATTTTACTTGTCTCTTTTCTCCATTTAAAAAAAAAAAAAATTGTATCACCTTCGCTTCTGTACCATTATATCAGGCAAACTTAAATATTTTCCGAATTGGGCGCCAGCCTGCACGCACGGGTCCGACTAGTTAGGTTGGCTAGAGACTCTCGGGCTGGATGTAATAATGGGAAGCGTCTATCTGGGAGAATGAATTTTTTACACGCCGCTTATAAAAGGAAGGAAACAAATGGCACTAACCTGTGAGTGGCGTGTTTCGCACACCCAATATCAATCCTTGTTACGGTAGGACGTATTATTTCACTTCTGCTAATCCGATCTCTTCACTGCTCCTTCGTTTTTCATACACTTTATCTTACACTTAGTTTTTAATTATTATCTTATTTTTTTATTTTTTTTATTTTATGTTTGTTATTTCCTTTTGTGAGTTTCGTTTTTATTTTTTTATTTAGACTTTTCCTATGCGTCTTTTACTTGATTGTCCCGTTAGGCCACTTATAAATTATTTTTGATACACAACAAAAGAAAAATAAACACCATGGACACAACGGATTTTTAAAGCAGGGCCTCGCAGAATATAATCAATTCTGCTACTCGCGACGTTTTGCTTTTAGCCAAATCCTCACAACACTCACTTCTTCTTTTCACACACCAAAAAGTAAACACTGAAATCCAATAGGGAATTACCGCACCTTCATGTTTGAAGCTGCCATCTTCATTTCCCCCCAATCAACCTCTTATCACGCTACCTCATCATCTTCATAGAAAATACATTTGTAGCGTATACTGTGCCGCACTCTTCCATTTATTCGCTACCATTTTGTGAGTTGTGTATATTTGAAGACGTCAAACTTATATATTATGTTTTTTTTCTTCTATTCACAAGACTAACGTATACATAGGTAGATTGATTTGTTTAGTTTTTTTTATTCGTGAGCGTTTGTTTGTTTAATTGTAGCTTTTAATTTATGAGATAGTAAATACCATTATGAACTGGGTCTAGGATTCACGAGTCAAGGAAAAACTTCCCGAACCAACCCTCAAGCACAGGTAAATATGTGTTGTTGTTTTTTAGAGTCAATTATCAACTTGTAAAATTGACCCGTTTCAACGATCCCCAATAGGGAAACGAAAATTTTTGGGAAATCAATTTACCAAAAATTTTCGTTCCGTAAAGGTTTGTACCTGCTATTTTTTAATTTTTTTTTTATTTGTAAGAAACTTCCGAGTTATTGAGTCTTACTTTTCTTAAATTAATTTGTTTGCTCTTACTGACCCGCACACACTAAATCTATTCAAGACATTTCATGTTGTCGACTACTTTGTGATCGCCTTACAAATCTCTGATGTTTCAATTGCTTATTCAAGGACAAAAAAAAAATTACATTTTACTAACTATATACACATTAAACTTCGTTATGTCGTTGGCATGGAATTTCCCAATCACCTTTCCGTTTAAATGTTCTACCAAATACGTCTTCGTCCCTATTGCCCTTAACACCCTACACTTTTCATAAACACCATCTAGTTTCGCCGTATAATTTTCTGCAGCTTTTGACTGTCTGTATGCTTTTTTAAGAACTATTTCCCCAGGTATAAATTGTTTTAGGCGAGTTCGCAAGTTATACCACTTTTAGTATATTTTCGCTCTAACCCGCATCTTTCTCCCAAAATTTGCGTAGTATGGAGTGAATCCCGAACTGTCATGAACAGCCGTACACAAGGCACACGCGATCTCTCCTAGGTGCTTGTCCCATTCCCTCTGATCTTCATCCAGATAATTCCTAATCGTCGCCAAAACACTTCGGTTAACCCTTTTCGTCAGATTGGCTTGTGGATGATATGCCGCGTTCAGCCAATGTTCGATAGCATATTTTACCATCAATTCCTTAAACTTTTTTGAGGTAAATTGGCTACCATTATCTGAGATCAGGATTAATGGAACTCCAAAAGTTACGAAAACTGACCCTTCCAATATTCTTTGTAGTGACATCGACTCCACTCTCACTGCCTTAAAAATTACGAACTTTGTGAACGCATCCAGTACCACCAAAATGTACTGGTTCCCTTGTTTGCGCCTTGAGTAAGGTCCCATGTAATCCACCGCGATCATCTCTTACGGTTCTGTGGGTGTTCTTGGATTTCCCATGGAAACTTTCCCGCTTACTGTGTGGTGTTTATTTATCTGATGTTCTTCACACCTATTTATATAATTTCCAACGTCCTTTCCAAGGACTGTCGTGGTTATCTTTTAACACTTCATTAACTAATGACTTTGGGACATAGAGTTTCCAGCTCATGACACTCGTGCCATTCTCTAATTTCGTATGGCAATACCTATATATTTTGTTTTCTTGTATGCGGTAATTTGGGTACTTCTCGGGATTCGCTTGAACTTCACTTTTTACTTGTTGATAGGTTGGATCATCCGGCAATCTCGTTGAATCGACTTCGATGGACTCAACAGCACGCAAAACAGCATCCGGCACTATGTTGTATTTACCCTTCCGATGCAGGAGTTCGAAATCGAATTGTTGAAGTTTCATGAACCAACGGGCTAGACGAGATGCCGGGTCCTTCAAGTTCCTCAACCATATCAATGAAGCGCAGTCAGTAATCACCCTAAACTTCACGCCATCAATATTCGGTCGGGATTTTTCGATGGCGAACACAACGGCCAAGCACTCTCTCTCCGTTGCTGGATACTTTCGCTGAGTTGAAGTTAGTTTTTGGTTCAGCTATGCTATCACCTTTTCTCCCCCGTCATCTTCCTGGGTCAGTACAACCCCAATACCGGTGTCGGACGCATCTGCCTGAATGGTAAATGGGACAGACTTTAATTTGGTGAAAGCGTTTTGTGCCTCATCAAGCCAGCAAAAGGGTTTGCTAGTCTTCCTCAAAAGGTTGGTGATTGGTGCCGTTACCTCGGAAAAATCCACGATAAACCAACGGTCACGAAGTTTAAGATTCCTGTAATTTTTTCAGAATCGACCCTAAATCCGTGTTCATCCAAAATATATCCAAGATATTTGATCTCCTTTAGACAAAATCGTGACTTTTCCAAGCTAATCGTGAGATTAATCTTGCGCAGACGTTCGGCTACCTCTTTCAATAGTGTAACATGCTCCTCGAACGTCTGTAACATTACAAATACCCTGGGCTCCAGATCAACCCCGGGTACCTGGTCCATCAGCCGGCAAAGAGTTTGACTGGCATTGCACAACCCAAAAGGCATTCTCTTATACTGGAATAATCCCCTGCCAGGTACTATGAATGCCATTTTGTGTCGCGAAGCCGCATTTAGCTCAATTTGGCAGAACGCATCACTTAAATCAATGCAGGACAGATACTTTGTACCAGATAATCTGCCCAGAATCCTATTAATATTGGAAAGTGGATAAGTATCCTTGACCGTAACTTCGTTGAGTCTGCGAGCGTCTAGACAAAACCGAACTTTGCCGGAAGGTTTTTTAAAACAAACTACAAGGTGTACCCATTCAGTAGGTTCCGCCGTCTCTATCACTCCAACCTTATCATGTGGTCCAATTCTACATTCATAGCATCTTGATAAAATGGAGAGACAGGTCGTGCCCTCATTCTATCCGGAGCTTGTCCGGGGTAGTTTTAAGGAATGAACCAGTCATTCTGTTTAACTCTTCCTTCTCCTGATCTTTTAGCCGATGTGCTTTTAAATCATTATTTATTAACTCTGCGACCTGTTCAACGCTATCGCCGAATCCCTTTGGCTCAACTGATGGTTGAATGCCGAATGCCCTCCAAAAATCCATACAGCAAATTAACTCTGTGGTGATGGAGGGTGCAATCAGTGTCCTAAGTACCTGACGTTGCTCATATGCCACATATTGTACATCCGCAGCGCTTTTGATTTGGTGTGTTGTTCCATCGTCCGTCTTCCATCGGCTAATCTAGTTAGTAAACCTGACGCTTTGCCCTCTAGAATCGTACAACTAGCACCCAAGTCAAGTAACTCTACTAATCCGTACCCTAGGACCTCAACCTCTACATGAGGACGATCATCTTCCTCCACCGACACCAAAAATGCGATTTCGCCCTCTTTCGCATGGTGGATGTTTTCTGGCTCCTTATTGTTTTTATCTTTTACAGCTTTATTCAGTTTTGATCCCTCTGTCAAAAGTTGATTTCCGACTCCACTCCTAATTTCCTTAATTGGTTGCTTGTTAAAGTACCGTCCGTCTTTATCAATGCTGATCGTTTTGTTGTCTGGGATCTTTGCAGTTATCGAAGCTCGTTGATCCCTTACGACTCCGATTGCCAGTTTAAAGTGCTGGTTGTATCTTTTCATCAAACATTAGCTTGGCTCCGTTATGGCCCTTATGGGCAGTTGGTTGCCGTTACGCTCTCTTTACCACAACACCAACAATATATTCGGCTTCTCGGCTCCGGGTAATGATAGTGTCCATTACCTCGCTGGTGACAATTCAAACATGCAAATCCGAGTCACCGGTTTTTAAACTCTCTGCACTGAACATACTTCTTTGTTTGGTGTGTCATCGAGCTTAACCTCAGAGCAATTTCTTTAATTAGTCTGTTTTTTGGAAGGGAATCACGCTGACTCCATCGCTCTTCCTTTCATCTCAAGCTGCTGTTTTCTTGGAAAACAATTGTGGGAATGTATACAAGATGAGAAATTAAATCATAGGAATATCTACTGGCCACCCAACTTATTGGCCATCTAAGAGATAGAAAATTCCCGATTTACTGGATTTTTGTGTAACAAAGGGTATATGATGAATGAACTTTGATACAATTTATCTTCTGATCACATACCGGTATTAATAACACTGAACATGCAAGTGATAAAACTATTGCCACCTAGATTCCTGACGAATCAACATAATAATTGGACCCAATTCAAGTTTACGTTAAACAAATAATGTTCTTTAAACCTCCCGCTATACATAAAACGTGAAATTGACGAAGCGGTACAAAGCCTAACAGATGTTATCAAATAAATACAAGTGGCGCCAAGTAGAAAAGAAAATCAAAAAAAACTTTGATCCAAGAAAAGTAGCAGGTAAACGTCAAAGTACACAAAAACCTTCCGGAAAAATGTGTCAAACTAATAACATACATTCTACAATAAGAACAAGCTACTTTCCTGAAGCCTGGAAAGTTTTGCAAATATTAATGATTCCAAAAAACGGTAAAACACTGCAAAAAACTTAAACCAATTTTGCTCGGGAAAAAAATTATTCCTGATCATCAATTCGGATTTAGAGAAGAACACGGAATCGTACAACAACTTCTTGGTATCGTCTTTGAAATCAGAACGCCCTAGAACAGAAAAAGTACTGCTTTGCAGTGTTTTTAGGACTTATACACAAAGTTAGAAGACAGTTACGAAAATGTTTTTCTAACATCATCAATAATTATCTGCTTAATTGAAAGTTGTTGGTGAAATATTACAGCACATCCACCAATTTGTACGAAATCCTCGCTGAAATTTCACAAGGCAGTGTGCTAGGTCCACTTTTATATGTGATCTTCACAGCAGACCTATAGATAAACATCAAAATACGAACGAGTTTCAACATTTGCGGATGATACAACAATCAAGTCATCTCATCAAAATCCCACGATAACATCAAGAAATCTACAAGATCATTTAGACGAAATAGAAAAATGGCTAACTAAATGGAGAACTAAGGTAAACGAGCGTAAATCGGCGCACATCACATTCACAACTTATCTGTCTGCCTGTGAGACTATAAAATATCATTCTACCACAACACCGAAACGTTAAATATGTCGGCCTACATTTAGATAGAAAGCTTACTTAGAAAAAGCATATCGAAGGTCAAAGTTTGTGTTAGAAGATTTGATGACATTTTATGATTTTCCTATATAAGAAATATTCAAGAATTAAACCTTAGGCAGTAAAAAAATTACCTCACAAAACGTTGTTCATTGCAAATCTCTAAACTTACTAGCATTACATTTAAGCTATAGAATCCATTTCGATTGTAATTTAAGTGCATCTCGTTCTATGGTGGTCCAACTATTCTTATTCTTCTTATTATTATTTGGTTACTTTTTCATTTCTTGATGTCACAGCTTGTAATTTTGATTACCTCTGGGCAAATCTTTGTCTCAAATATATCATCTATTTGTTGAAAATTTTAAAAAAAGTTCACTGTAATACTTCTGCCAAATATTCATTGCCAGCACCCGTATCCCCCTTCGGCAAAGAACCGAAATGAAGTGCCTAATTTAAGCACGGGTAGGACTGCAGAAGATTGTACTGTTTCATTTAATTTGGACTCGACGATGTTTAACAAATATTTGAATCAATCTTTGTTAAAAATGTATTGCGTAACACAAAAATAGAAATAATATTCTTATTATTAGGTACATACAGAACATCCGGGTTATACAACGGATCAGATCAACATCAAGATTTATTTCATCGTGATCACTTTCCATGTCCAAATTCAACATTGCTCATTTTTTGCTGTGTTGTGGTATATTTTATTATTTATTTGTTTGACTACTAAGAAGTTTTCTAAGAGTTGTGATTTTCGACAGATATACACTATCGAATAGGAGCAAATAATTGTAAAATTTGAGCAAATATCAGTGTTACCAAATACATTTTTGTTGTAGTCGTACCCGCTTGAATCGACTTGAAGAAAAACAATTTTTATGTGACGTGACACGGCTATGGCCACGTAGCCTGACGTGACACGACTACTGGCGGTGTTCAAGAATAGACCGGCTGGTATGCTTCACTGCGCACCGACAAACTGAAACCAACCATGTTTTGCAGGGAGGGGAAAATCATTTGCGGCGGAGTCCTGTAGCGGTTCACCCAATTCACGCTACAACCATAATATATTTCATCCACCATCTAACAAACTAAAATTCGATTATTTTCTATTTTAGACTTCGTCTTCGTCAAGTTTTTTTTCAGACTTTGCTCAACGTTAGGCAAACCAAATTTAGGCAACCCGTATTTGTTAAATTGTTTTATGGTTTCTCCCATAAAGTATAAACAATTTTCTTGTATATTGCTGGAATTCAGTTTCCTCATATGAAATAATCTGAATAGTGCCATCATATACGGCAAATTTCTATACACAATTATAACATTGTACAAGCTCGTTCATGTAATTTGTAGACGACTATGTTACATGAGCCATTTATTTCTATCAATAAAACCAGGTACACAACAAATATACATTATGTACATGACAAAGATGTTAGAAAAATATGATGACTAAAAAAAAATGTAATGTTTTTCCAAGTTTTCCGCAATATACGGCTACGTAATACTATTTCATCTCATTCAAAAGAATGTTGTATATTATGGATATTACCTATATGATTATATTATGGATATATAAGCCATATGATAAAAAGTTGAAATGTTAAAAGACAATTGGAATAAAATGTATACATAATTCATGGATATTCCTATACAAACATATTTCTCTCTATATACCCTATCACATGTGTGTTTTATGGATTACCTAGAGAAGGAATATTATAAATTATATTCTTTTCAAAATGGATTTTCTAATGGCTTTCATTCGAAT
This sequence comes from Tipula vernalis, assembly GCA_958295665.1. Lineage (NCBI taxonomy): Eukaryota > Metazoa > Arthropoda > Insecta > Diptera > Tipulidae > Tipula > Tipula vernalis. The sequence continues at coordinate 6,266,896 of OY282558.1, forward strand.
TTTTTTTATTTTTTTTTTTCATCTTTGAGGTTTTAAATATGTAGATCTATAAATAGAACCTATATTATGTATACCATAGATATGAATGCCTAACAGATGTATACGATCGAAAAAGCTCAGAGGTCATAGAACAAAAGGTAAATAGTCATCGGTATCACATATTTACACATAAAGTTAAATTATGTTTTATTAAAACATAGATTTTCATTTGATGACAGGTTTATGGGAAATTTTTTTATTTGGTTTTCTTACAAACATATGCTTTTATTTATATATTTTCTTTATTTCAAACACATAAAAAAGCACAATAAAAAGCTAAAATAAATATTTAGATTGGAAACAAAAAAAAAAAAATGTTCACAGCTTTTTACGTTTATATGTACATATGTATGTCAGTATTACATGTATTTCCCATAAGTACATACAAATATTGCATTGGAACATGAAAAGTACATTAAAGATTGAATTACGGAAAAACCGAATTAAACCTATATACATACAAAACAAATAACAATGTTTTATTGCGGTTTGTCAATGTTTCACGTCATGTTGTACATTCTTTTATAAACAATAAATGAAAGAAAATTATGTTTGGGTAGTTTTCCAAACTGTCAAAACCTTTCTTAATGTAAGGTTCTTTTATGTACTTTTCTAAAATTTACAAAACTGTTTGTGACAGTTTCCCCAATACGCTCGTATAATCGGTGAAATAGGAATTTTCAATAAACCTATTCAATAGTGAATGAGATCGTTTTAAACTTTTTATTTTTATTTTATGCTTGCATGCGGAGGACACAAATTTTTATGTGAACGCAACAGAATAATGCATTATAAATGTAATGTTTGTACGGGAATAATTTTAATGCCTAGAAAATATTATGTCGAAATGAAAAAAAGGTCATTTCAATTTTTATCTATATACATAAAAGACCAAACAAGATCTGTACATTTTATTGAATCCACATATGTAAGTAAGTATCGTATTTATAAAAACCCGGTGTTGTGTTCAGGTAACATAAATACGTTTCACTCATACCACACATTTTGATATTCAATTTTATCCTGCCTATATATGTACAAATGGTAATATTTGTGTTATGTTGTCTATTTTTAATGTTACCAAAACAATAAGATATCTAAATTTTATGTGTGTTTTCTTATTCTGTTTTTTTTTATGTTATTTTCCCATCATCAACCAAATAACATGAAAATCATCATTTTCCTTTCAAGACAAAAAATATATAAAAATACCATTTTCCTCTCAATACTCTGGTAAACATAAAAATTTAAAACAACAACACCATTCATAAAAATTCACTAACATTTTCCAAGTCACGTTTATGATGTTGAATGTTTTTGTTGTGTTCGGAGCAGGGAAAAAAAAAGAAATTCTTGGTAATTTTTTTTTTACACTGGTTCCTCTTATTCCTTTCGAAATTTTTGGTGACTTAAGACGGGAAAATAATGTAAATATTTAATGGTGTTCCAATGCAGAAGTTAGAACATTTATATATATATATATATATATATATATATATATATATATATATATATATATATATATATATATATAAAATGTTGATATTTAAATTTTGTTGGGTTGCTTAGGGATGGTTGAGCGCTATCAATATAACGATATGACAATGTCGAGAGTATAGTCGTGTTTAGTATAGTGGAAAAGGGGTTTCTGTTTGAACAACAACGAAAAGAATCAAAAATTCAGAATAATGTGCCATTTAACTAAATTTATATTGTAAATATAAAGAGATGTCCAAAGTATGTGCATGCATGTATGTTTTGGTAAAATAGGAAAAATCGAATGTTAAATAAATAAATAGAGTCGAAATGAAAATTGTGTAATAAATTTTAACCGCAATAAGGTGGAATATATTAGTGTATACGAGTCACATCTTAAATTTATTGCTATATATGTACATATATATGTACGTATGTTGCAAGATTAATTTTTAACTGCATGTTCTGTTATCAGATGTGTGCGGATAATTCAAAACTATTTAAGTACCATAATAAAACTCGATTAACTTAACTAGACACCATAAAATTAAGCCATATATAAAGTTAAAGACTTTTCACCATTTTTTATTTATTTTTTTTTTTTATGTTACAAAACTATTATGTGTACATTGTAATATGTATGTATCTGTATTATACTATTCTAAAACTTTTAGACAAAAACTGGAACAAAACTAAAATTTAAAAATTTTATTGTTAACTTTTAGACAAATAAATTATTTCCGTTACCGAAGCAAAAAAAAAAAAATGTATGAATGCACAGGCATTTCCAAAACAGGAAAAACGTAAAAAAAAAAAAAATTTGAAATATATCACAGTGGAAGCTTTTCTTGGTGCTGTACGGTAGTTTTTGCTCATTTTGACGGTACATATATACAAAGAATATAAACTTAAGTAAATTGAATTTTATTGGCAAACGAGAAGGGAACAATATATTCTGTCACATATTATTGTCGATAATAATAGTCAGGTACAGTGTTTTTTTATGCTATATCTCCAGGAAAATTATTTGTCATAACATTTTCTAACCGGAATTTCCTATTTCATATATTTAGATATATAGGATGGAAAATAGAAATGGTCCTACATACATACATACATACACAAAAACTACCTTTTCATTACGTAATAACGATAATAATATAGCACAATGATAAAAACATTTTTTTGGTGTGCGAAAAACAATAGGAAAATCTATTCTCGGATATGCCTGTATATTATGTATCTATGTACATATCGCTCATGACATACAAGAGTGACACAACTCAAAAAATCAGGTTTTTGAGTTAATACGCTAGAAAGATTCGCAATATTCGATTTTATAACCTGGAATAACGACATAATTGTGTTTCGTTTATTAAGCGCAAGAAGGCACCAAATGTCTTTTTTCGTTTTTGATTTCTCTCTTTTCACAATTATACAACAGTGTCACTTCGGAGTTCATTCGGGATGGTTCATATTTTATGAAATAGTAAAACGACACTTTATTAGTTGTGACAATATTTTTAATAAATAAAACAATATTTGGTTGTTAATATAATCGAAACTCAAAAAGTGTCACTTTTGTCGAGTGGTGAAAATTAAATTCAAACCAAAAACACGGTTTCATTTTTAGTTGTGACTGTCTTCACTAATAAGGTAAGATACTTACATGAATATTGCTAGTTCTAAGTAAAATTGTCATTCTTCATGAAAAGTGACAAAAAAAATTTATAACTTGTAATGGTTTCATTTTGACTTGTGACGATTTTCCCTATTAAGGTTTAGGTTTAGCGATATTAAAAATGTTTTTTCAGTTTTAAGTAAACAAAATGTCAAATTAATTTCAAACCTATATTTGTTTTAATTTTGAGTAATTTCTTTAACCTGTTTAGGTCTTTAGGACTGTTTTCAAATAAATCACCTATTTATATTATTGAGTTTAGTATTATTTAGTTCGGATAACTTATTTTATTTTCAAAGATACTATGATGGCATCACGAGGCAAGATTATGGTAGAGGCAGAAGAGAACATAAGGCTAGAAAATAAAAATTCTAAAAAAACGACCGACAAGGAGGAAATAAATGTGGCAACTGAACAAATCTGTGAATATAAGGCCGGAACATCGACGGGACAAATTAGTGAAACGACCGACAAGGAGGAAATAAATGTGGCAACTGAACAAATCTGTGAATATAATGCCGGAACATCGACGGGACAAATTAGTGAACAGTGGGAAACGGACAAAACAGTATCAGAAATGGCCCTGAAAATTCGATTACATCGGGTGAAGTCTAAACAAAGTAAGTGCAATGAAAGCGCGAAGCTCTCAAGTGGAAGCTAATTTGAAAAAGATTCAGATGACTCGTTAGACGATCCTAATTTCCGAGGCTCTTCAAAAAGCTCAACATCGTCCAGTGAATCAGAGTCTGTAGACTCTGATATACAAAACTCGTCTGCTGTGCTTGACTCCGATATTTCAACCAGGGAACAGAAAGTATTTAAATCCAGATACTCAAACCCACATGAATGGATAAGAAATAAAGCGTCAATCCTACGAAATAGCGGAAAGTCATACCGTTCACCACACTCAAAGAAAATTATTCGAGATCGACAGGTACGACCGCCTTGTGGCGAAAAATGCAGAATGAAATGTTCAAATAAAATATCAGAGGAACAACGAGTTAAAACTTTGAAAAATACTGGGGACTTCAAGACTTAATAAAATAACGAAACTTTATTTTTAAAAGTATTGTTAAAGTCAACCCATCATACCGTTATCAAAAACCTAGGAGCAAAAGACGTCTCAATAGTTCATTTCATTTTGAAATTGACGGAGAAATGGTAAAGGTATGCAAACAATATTTTAAGGCCACACTTGATATAAATGATCGGCCAATACGAACCGTTATTACAAAGAATGAAATGGGGTTTATCGCTGAAGATTTACGAGGCAAGCATGGCCAACTCAAGAAGCTTGCACCAGAAATTAAGGATGGAGTTCGTAAGCACATTAATTCCATTTTACGGATTGAAAGCCATTACCTCCGTCAACATACCACTAGAGAGTATATTGATGGTGGCAAAACAATTGCGGATTTATTCAGGGATTACAAAGCCCACTGCGAACAAGAACATAAGCCAAGTGCGTCATTATCAACCTACGTTAATCATGAATTCAATATTTCATTTTTTGTTCCAAAAAAGGAACAATGTGAGCTTTGCGCGGGGTTCATGAATGCAGATAGTGAGGAAAAGAAGACCCTTAAAGAACAATATACAAATAAAAGACTAACGAAAATTACATTGTTGCTTGTTATGACCTTCAAGCTGTCTTACCTGCTTCAAGAGGTGACATTTCCTTCTTTTATTATAAATCTAAAATAAACAGCTTCAACTTTACTATTTCCGAACTTAATAGTGATAATGTTTCTTACTTTTTCTGGCATGAAGGCGAAGGGAATAGAGGGGCAATAGAAATCGATTCATGTATTTATAAATATTTGGAGCAGCTATCGATAACACCAGCTGCTCAAAAACAAAATCTAGACATTGTTTTCTATTCCGACAATTGTGCTGGTCAACAAAAGAATAAATTTACCATCACTATGTATATGCTTGCAGTGGCGACTTTTAATATTAAATCAATAACCCATAAATTTTTGATTAAGGGACATACGCAAAATGAGGACGATAACGTACATTCCGTTATCGAGAAAGCTGTAAAAAAATCTCTAAGATCGAGACCGATTTATGTACCACACCAGTATATACCAATCATTCGCGGAGCGAAGAAAACCGGCAAACCGTATACCTTAACTGAATTTTCTTACGATGACTTCGTTGATTTTAATGATATTTGTCAACACTACAGTACCAATTTCCAGTTAACGGAAGATGGAGAACAAATTAAAATGGGGGAAATGAAAGTAATAAAAGTGGAGAAGGATAAACCTGGAGCTTTTTTCGTGAAAACCTCGTACGAGCAGGAAGAATACCAAAAAATTGTTTTAAATAATAGAAAACTGAAATCGCAGGCAAAAAAACGAGCATATACAAAAAAACAAAAAATTTCTGACCGTAAAATATCAGATATAAATGACCTCATAAAATCTAACCATATTCCTAAAACGTATAATAGTTTCTACTCATCTATATTAAATGCCTAAATATTTTTCTATACCCAAGAATAAGTTCAAATTTTTCTATAAAAATGAATTAAATGTGATTTATGTTAATTATGATTAAGTTTTTTGTGTACCTTATATTGAAATAAATTTGCTTAATTTACTAGTTGTTCTCTAGCTTAAAACTGTCATAACTTAAAAAAGAATTACAACCCATCGGCTAAAAGTGACATAACTTGGGTAGGGGCTAAGTTGTGGAACTATTGCCGCTTGTTTGCCAACCAAACCTCTAAAAATATAACGCAGAAGGATTTTCAATTATGTCAGAAAACTAACTTTGATACAAGCGATAGATTTTTTAACCTGCGACTTGCAAAAAAATAAAATTTCTTAAAGACGAATTTTTATTTTTGCTCTCCTGAAAAATTTGTTTTTTTGAGTTGTGTCACTCTTGTATGTTATGAGCGATATATCCATAGAAATTTTCATTTATTATTCCTGTAAATCAATGTGAATGAGAAGAAAATGGAAATATAATATAAACGTACGTATACGGTTGTTTTATATATGTATGTATAAGCATATCCGCATATTTTATTTAAAATGTTCCAGGCACGTTTTTTTTTTTGAAACACAAATCAACTTGACTTTAAAATGTGTAATAAAACATTTAAATATAGGTCACATATGCAAAGTATAAATTCAATAAATTACAATTTTGAAAATGGGAATAAAAGGAAATTTTTTACGAAATATTTTTGTTTTATTTGAAATCTTCCACCATTGTACAATTATGTGAAATAAGGAGACATATATAAATAAATAAAATATTTGAATAACTACTTAGTAACGTGAGAAGCTTTGTTAGACTATTGTAGATTGTTTTTATTTTAGGAACGCAGAATTTTACAAATTTTTATAACTATTGTTGTAAAATTAAGATTTAAATATTTATTTAATAAACTTACTATACAAGGTTTTGATTTTCTATTACTAACGGAACCGGAAACGACTAGACAAATAAAGTCTTGCCCCCTCGTCACGTCCTTCAAAAACCGCTGCCTTCCCAAACTTCTTCCAACGTAATCAACAACCTGGAGAAGGAATAACCTGAATTACGAGAGCTAGTAATCGACTGCAAATTTGGAAAGGCGTATATTTATATACTAGAAAGAATGTTATGCGATCGCTTGGTCTACGGATTGCAGTATTTATCAATACAACTTTTCTCACTTATGAGCAAATTACACTATAAATCGTACAGGAATAACATTTGTGGAGACTAATGGGCCTAACCAGGCCCTTTTTCAAATTTCTACTATTGCTTGCACACTTTGCAAACAGCAGTGGTCATCAATTTCTGAACAGAATGAATTAAACATCTTAGAGAGGAATGAGTCTTAGGGAATTTTTAAAATCTAGCCATATTGGTTACCAAATAGCCATATATTATTAATAGGAAAATGTACTAATTTTGTTTGTTCATGTGATGAAATGTACTAATTCTTTTATTTATAAATATTTTTATCTTTATCGTAAATGAGTACCGTTATTTATTTCGTTTTCAAAATTCTGGTGACATTATTTGTACACGTGTCATATCGAAAGCAAGTGTAATAAATTTATGTGTTTTGATAGTTTTTCCAGCTTATGTGTTCAGTTAGTAGTTAGTTTACATAATTTAGTTTATAATCAGTGAGTGATATTCCATTTTTTAATTTAATGAAAAGTGTTTTTTGCGTTATTACGGTTTTTGTAAAAAAAATGAACCAATTTGGCGAACATGTTTATGAGGTCGAAATAGTGTTTTAGACATGTTCACGCTCCGATCCTAGATTTAATGAACGGATTGCAGAAGCGTTGGCGGATGATATAGAACGTGAACGTGAACAAGAGCAACAAATGGATTATGATGAGGATCCTTTCGCAGTTGACGACGATGCAGACGAAGATGAAGATTATTTGCCAAATGAGGACGATACATCAGACATTGAATCAGAGCAAGAATTCGAGGTACAACTGGAGTATGATAGTGATGATGAAGAGAACGAAGTGCAATCGACTGTTGAAATGCAGCCAGTAGTCGAACTACAGCCGGCAAATGAAAATCAATCAGAAATGCAAGAAGTATTGACCGATTTGAATACACAATATTTTGGCAGAAAAGACGGAACGAAATGGAAGAAATCACCACCACCAACTGGACGTACACGCCTTCATAACATTTTGCGGTTTACCGGAGGCCCTGTTCAGAACAATTATGTGCCCATCGAAGTATTCAAAAAGTTTTTTACGCCAAATATCGAGTTTATTATTGTGAATGAAACAAATCGATATGCTAATAGCAAAATACACCAATGGAATACAAATAATCCAGGCAAAAAGCAAAAAGTGTGGAAGGCGTTAACGGAGGTTGAACTGAATGCATTCATTGGTATCCTTGTAGCGGCTGGTGTAAGTCATAATAATCTTCAACACGCATCTGTTCTCTGGAAAACAAAATGATCGTCCCCATAGCGATATCACCATTGATGAACAGCTGTTTCCATATCGTGCAGAACCAAGGTCACTCAATATATCCCATCAAAATCTGCGCGGTACGGGATTAATGTCTGGTGGGCATGTGACGCTTAAACACATTATCCATTGCACGGAAATACTTATACTGGTAAAGATTTAGATGCAGGTCGGTCTGTAGACCAAGGAGAATCTGAGTTGATGCATTTGGCTTCCAAATATGCAAATTCGGGCAGAACGATCGTAGCTGATAATTTTTTCACAACACTACAAGGATGTAAACGGCTAATGGATATTGGACTAGGGTAGGTTGGCACGCTTCGAAGTAATAAAAGATGTGTTCCGCCAGAAATGAAAAAACACCCCTCTCGCCCTATACATTTAACAGAATTTGGCTTTCACGAAAACAGAGTTGCAAAAATAGCTTACTTGCCAAAAAAAAATAAAGCCGTGATTCTTCTATCGACATTGCACTACGATAAAAATGTAGCAGGTGAATTACAAAAGCCAAAAGCGATTTTTTACTATAATAAATCAAAAGGTGGGGTCGATGTTATGAAACAAATGCTCAGCCATTATAGTACCAAAAGGCGAACAAAAAGATGGTATTTGGCCTTTTTTTATAGTATGGTTGATGTAATGGCGCTGACCAGTTATATCATTTGCAAAGATATAGACCATTTCAAACATACAGATGCACGGAGAAAATTTTTGTTCTTTTTATCGGAAGCTCTAGTTCGTCCGCAAATTGGATTGCGCTGTAACAATCGGCAAGTGATAAAACATTTCGTCTGCCGATCAGCAATAGAAGCATTTTTGGGTAGCCCATTATTGGTAAGAATTCGAAATTCAAATATTTATTTTTTCAAAGAACTATAAGTTATACATTTACGTTTCAGCCAACAACACAATTTGTCGCCACAGCCAGTGGTGCTAACGTTATGGGAAAGAGAAGAGACTGCTGATTGTGTAATGTATATGATAATGTCCGCCGTAAAACTCGATACTACTGTGAGAAATGTTTGGACCCTGTATGCCAGCAATACTCAAAATGCTTCTGTAATTGTTTCAAATGACATAATGAACAAGAAGCAACATCCAACAGAAATAATGAATAAATAAAATAAAATCTACATTTAATTAACTATTTGAAATTTATTAATTTACCATCCTGTATTAATATTACGTACTTACTATTTTATTATTATATGCTAATTTTAATCAAAATTAATGAAATACAATCAGAAACCTCATACAAATCAAATAAATACTTATATAAGCTTATATAAATATGTAAGTGTTTAACTGGGCCCTTTGGTAACCAATGTGCAAAAAATCAATAATGGTTCACACAAGGTATAAGCATTAGCCGCCGAAGTAGCAGCAAGAAATCAAGGCAACCAGTCAACTTTATCCCGAAATCAAGTTTCACGATCACAGCAACCAATATGTAACAACGCACAACGTAACGGTCAAAAGCATTTAATCGTTCCCAACTTAGTGTAATCTCACAAAACAACGATTTCAAAAAATCAACAACAGTTATCATTAACAATGGTTCTAACCATACGATATTAAACCGATATTACGCTCTTCAAACTTAAAATTTGTGGAACTTCAATATAATCCCATCGAAATTTTGTCACTGCCGTTACAAATCACTTCTGAGAGCAAGACCAATGTTATTTGTTGCGATTGGTTTCCGGTTTGGGAATAACATTTCAATATGTTCACCTAATCCAACTATCAGCCGTCATCAAGATCATCAAGCAATATAAGAATTTATTTTCTACTGAGCATGGCACATATAGGGGCAAACAAATTTCTCTGAAACTTTATCCGAACGTGGTTCCAATTCATCTGCCTGTCAGGAGTGAAAAAGTTAATAAATCAAGGAATATTAGAATCTGTTGATTAAAGCGATTGGGCGACACATATCGTTCCAGTGCAAAAATCGGATTGATCAATTCGTATATGTGGCGACTACAAATCAACAGTTAATAAAGCATTAGGCCCACATTGTTTCCAAATTCCATCGATAAAGGAATTATTCGCAACTTTACCACCGGGGAAAATATTTTTCGAAGCTTGATACAGCTAAAGCATACCAGTAGTTGTCAGTGGATGATAATTTGGTATTCATTCATTGGGAAGGAACACATAAACCGCTTACAGCAAGTTTGCAAAAGATTAGAAAAATCTGGTCTTCGATTGAGACATGATACATGTCAATTTTATGTCTTCTCAGTAAATTTTCTGCAGGCTTTCGCATCGATTCTAATTAGATTTGCCATACAGAGGAAAAAATAGCAGCTATCACCAACACTCCGATACCTCAAGGCAAAAAGCAACTTCAAGGTTTTTTAGGATTTCATAATTTTTATCATGCTTTTTACCAGGAAAAGCTACCTTTGCTGAGATGCTACATCGCCTTCTGGAGAAAGATTAAAAGTTGGGAATAGCGCCCATCATGAGCCACTGCTTTTACTCCTCAGCTGTGATGTACATCCGTCGACAAGGAGGCTTTGGCGGTTATTATTGGTACAAAGAAATTTCATAATTTTGCCTTTGGCCCGAAAGTAATAATTATTACTAATGCCAAGGATGTTACGTTGGAGTTCTTTTCTCAAAGGATGACATTGATGAATATCGTCCGCGAAACAAAGATCAAAGATGCTTTGTTGCATTCCATTGCGCCGAAGAAGAAAAAGTTCTGCTAATCGAAACAACTCACGATCTTCCATTGACAGCTATTTATATCAAAAGGCTAACAGCGAAACATAAAACTTTGACACAAGTTTTAAGTTGGGCGATGAGAGGTTGGTCTGACGGAAAAATCGACAACGAATTCAAACCATTTTTTCAACGGTACAATGAGATATCAAATATAAAAGACTGTCTACTCTGTGGCCAAAGAACAATCATTCCGGAATCTGCTCAACAACAAATTTTATCGTCCCTTTACAATGGTGATCCGGGCATTGTCATAATGAAGGCTTTGGCACGTACATTCTGTAGCATTGATTCATTCGTGGGAAACAACAACACGACCTTGGCCGAGACTGCATGTGGATTTTGCTGAACCATTCCAGAATACCATGGAACTGCTTTTAGTACGTCGGAGACCACCGCCTACGTTTGGCACGGGTTCTATTAAACCAACATACGGCACCATCGCAAACCACTGAAAAGTCACCAGCTCAATTAGTGTTTAACCGAAAAATAGTAACATACTTTGATAAAGTACATCACGATGCTGTTCCAGTTTGCTCAATCGAGGCAAAACCAACTATTAAATCAACTAAGTCGTTTAAAATCGACGACACCGTTTGGGCTCAGAACAACTCTAGTGACAAGAAATGAGTTAGAGCTACTATTGAATCTGCCACTGGTAAAGTGACTTACACCATACAAACTGGATCGGGTGCACATCAGCGACGTTATCTCGATCAGTTGAGAGCGCGATCTGACGTGCAACTACAACCATTCGAGTATAATGCAACACAAAGAACTCTACCCACGATACCGCAACCTTCTACATCTGAAGCTCCAGAGAAATGAAGAAAGATTTTGTACCGTATTCTAGGACTGTAGTTGATTTACAGAATGGTATTTCTAAAATAAACGAGACAATACACATCAGTATCAGGAGCAGTCTTGTACGAATGTTGATAAATTTTAATTTTAACGATAACTTGACAAATAAATGTTTGACTAAGGACGAAATACTACAAATTCGATAAACTCACAAAGCTAAATGCTTTGTTTTTATTAGCTCTTATTAACGGAGATAAGAAAATTTGGTTGGGAATGATTATTGGCAATTCTTAGCTATGATGGTTGAGCATTAACAAGTAATTTGTTTAAATTATACCCACCAAATTGTATAACAGTTTCGTTAGATGTAGTTTCGATGGGGATTCAAACTTAGCTTTAAAGTTGATTAACAAATTATGGATTGATCTAAAATTTAAATGTAATTTCAATATGTTGGAATAGAGCCGAAAGGCCGAATGTCTAAAGGCCGAATGTCGAAAGGCCGAACGCCGACAGGCCGAATGTAGAAAAGCCGAATGCGTCGAAAAGGCCGAATGTGTCGAAGGGCCGAACGTTGAAAGGCTGAAAGGATCGAAAGGCCAAATATCGAAAAGCCGAATTTCGAAAGGCCGAATATGTCGAAAGGTCGAATAGGTTGAAAGGCCAAATGTCGAAGGCTCGATTGTGTCGATAGGCCGTATTTGGAAAGGCAGTTTGTGTCGAAATTGATTTTAATTTTTCATCTTTTTATGAATGAAAATTTTCAAAATTTATATTTTTATGAAAACCACAATTCTTATTTTTATCAAAATTTTTGTATGAAAATGTTTAATAGTAAGTTGCCTTAAATATAAAAATCTTCTGACGGTTTTTTGTCATATAATTAAAAATTAATTAATTATAATATGCTTATAATATTATATGCTATATACTCAGGGTTTATTAGCACGTGTTTCCAATTTATTTAAATCATTTTACATTAAGATATAAATTCAATGGTTTTAAATATAGATTTCAATCAATTAAGTGAAAGAAACTTTAATGAAAATTCGACCTTTTGACCCAATCGGCCTCTCCTCACGCTCGGCTATTCGACCCATTCGGCTATTCGACCCATTCGGCCTTTCGACATTCAACGTTCCGACCCTTTCGGTCTTTCAGCGTTCGGCCTTCCGACATTCGGCCTTCCGACATTCGGCGTTTCAACATCGAAGAATATGTATAAATTATTTCGTAGAGGCATTAAAGTTTGTCCCGGATCATACTGGATTTAGTTTTAACGGAAAATGATTCAAACAAGTGAGGAGTTTGGATTTGTCTTTCATACCGGTCGGACGTGTTTGTTTTTTCGACGTTTCGTTATACTCGAGTGTTTTATGGTATTTGTAGTTGTGAAAAAAAAATTAATTAAAGTGTATTAAATTAAAATAATAACTAGTGTTTTATTTTTAATTGTAAAAGTGTGTAGGTTATTTTATTACGGATATTCAAAATTTATATAACGGTAATGTCCGAGTATTGCTGCCAGGTATGTCACACTATATGATTTTTAAACATTTATAGTACATACATACGAGTATATATCGGTTTTGTAGTACAGTGAAATTCTACTGTAAATAAGTACTTGTTATGTATTTAGAATTTCATTGTATTGCATATATTGAATGCTTATACCTTATAATATACTACTACATTTCTCGATTGGTGTATATATGTATATGTATAAATTTGTATTGTTGAAGAATCTAGTTTGTGTTTGGAATGTGTTGCTTCTTCTATAATTACTGTTATCCGTAGAAAGAATTTCCATCGATTTGCTTACAATTATTTTTGATACTGTTAAAGTTAGCCGGAAGTTTGCAGCCGAAATTTATAAAGTTTCTGTAAAATTTTTGTCTTGGCTATCTCCGCCGAAAGTTACCAGCCGACATATTTCTGCCGAAATTTACATCAAGTGAATTTACGGCGAATTTTTTGGTTTGTTACTGTTTACCATAGGAATTATTCTTCAGGATTCTGCATTCGAATGCCCAAAAGTAGTTCAAAATGTGTTTTATTAATTGAACACTGCCACGTACAATTCATGAATCTTTCTAAATTCGAAGCATATTTGTACCATGAATCTGGATTGGCCATTGATAATTTGGTGAGTGCCAGTACAATAATGCCATTTATTCTTTTTATTTGCCCATTTCTTCTCGGATTTCCAGTGATGATCAGCGAATGTTAAACAGATTGAGCTTCGCGGTATTCTTCAAAAACTTTTGATGTAAACGCGGTGGCCCGACCTGTTACAAACTGCACAGGTTTGCCGAAAATTGTACCTCTAATTTTTGAATCACCTCTACTGATACAGTTAGATACATTAGTTATTAAGCCTAAATGGTCTATATGGTATATAAATAGGGGATAATCCCCTTTTGTCAGACCCTGTAAGAAACTCTCTTGCCTTCCACGTTTTCTGTCTCCTAATATACACTAGATACAAGTTTTGTGGCTAGTTTAGGTATGCATAACAGCTGGTGACCAGAATCATTCATCTTAAATAAAATATAATAGTTTGAGCAGCTGCAACTTGATTAAGAAATTCATCTTCGACTAACATAATAATGGGATTACGTGTTGCACCTTTTTACTTAATCGATGTTCTAATGAATATCTAAATTCCTCCAAAGTTAGGGCAATCCGCAGATCTATGTCTTTCTAATTCATTGTCATCTAGAATGCTGCACAGTCCATTGTTATTTTAAAAGGGATGCCTAGCAAATATATGGCTAATTTTCTGAGCGCTGACACAATGGCCAGTACTTACAGCTCATAACTGGTGTATTTTTCCGCCGCGAGTGAGGTCTGCTGTAAAAGTTATATGGCAATGGTATTTCCTTTTTTTAGGAGGTCTGTCAGAGGTCGAGGGATAATTGAATATTGCGGAATTAACTTCTGAAAATACCCGGAAAGTCCAAGGAAACTTTGCACTTTCTTAAGATCTGTAATTTTTATTTCTGAGGGGTTAATTTTTCCGTCTGCTATTACATATCATAGGAATTCAATTTTTCGAATAGAAATTTGAACTTTTTCTGCTTAAAATTGAGACCATTTCGCTGGAAAATTTAAAACATATTTTGAAATATTTTCTACATCATTTTTAGTTACAGAGAAGATTAGCATGGCCCCTGCGCAAGGATAACACGCAAAATCGTGAAGCGTTCTACATTTTTTTTCAGGATGTAGAATTAGGGAGGGCACATTGGAATGATTTAGATATGGTCAGCTATCGACCGTTATGTTATTGGACGTTGGTAGAAATTATTGTGGTTGGGACAACAAATTTTTAATAGAAAAAATCGAAAACAATTGAATATCGTCGATTACAGCGCCATCTATCATGAATCGAAATAAATGTTTCAGTAAAATCCTACGTATTTTTAGCCGTAGAATCCGAATCTGCAATAAAAAATAGAGGTTCATATTTTAGTTTCAAAGTTACCCACCACCCACATACAAGGAGGGAGATGGGGGGGGGGGTTGTCACGAATGTATTTCCCCCACGGAATAATTCAATTTTGATCTTAACCATTTTTATCGTAAAGTGCTTATTTTCCGAGATATTTCAGTGTATCAGGTTAAAAAAATCACCCGGTATATTGCGTGTCCGATCATTTAGCCATATATTTTTTACATCAAGTTTTCGCTAAGCAATTGAACTAAAAATGACAGTTTGGTGTTAAATAAATTTAGTTTACCAATAAATAGCGCGTTAAATTTAAATTTTGATATAGAAAAATGACAGCTCAGATGGCAGTAAAATTGAGGCGTACAAATTCATTAAGCTCTAAATTCTTGCACTGAGATAAAATCGAGGGTCAATTTATTTTATACATTTATTCCAAAATTAGTGGAAAATAAATAAGTTTGAAATACAATTATTAAAGTAAGTTAAAATTGTCAAAATTTTAAATGGGTTTGAAAAAAGCATCGTGTTTGATCCCAAATATACAGATTTCATTCCCATGCTGACCCCAACCACGTGAAACAATCTCAATCCAAAATTAATAAAACATGAATTTACTTAGTTCACCAATTAATTGACAAAACAACATTAATAAATATTTAGTAGTGAGACAAGTTTATTGTTTTATACTCACGTACCAACGTTTAACCCACTTTTTCTTATCAACAATTTTATTTTCCGTACGTAACAGCTTTGACTTGATATAATACACTCAGCAATTATTATTAATCCGCAGGTAAAATTAATAAAAAAAAAAAAAAATTCTCGATTGTCATCAACAAAACACAGAAACCTATAAAAATGTATAAATAACGCGAAAATACATAATTGTATTTTCCACGTAACATATTATTAAGTGCCACCCAAAAAAGAAATATGCTACTATTTTTTTGTGTATGTGTCAACTTTGTTTACAGTTATTTCCCTTTAGCGTAATGGGTTAAAATTATTTCATAATTTTCCAACATAACGGTATATAGGTTTTCCCATTGTAACCAAAATGTTTTTTTTTTTTTTTTGAGGAGGTTGAAAGATTTATGTTTATGACTTTATTATGTTATATATGAGTTATGTATATGAAGCGAATGAATAGAAAATTGATTTTCATTATAGGTTTTACGGGTTTGTTTTTTTAGGTGAACACATTTTTCCAAGGATATAATTAATAAGAAAGTAAGATATTAATTCTATAACTTAAGGGTAACAACAAAATTTATGACTTTTATTGTTCTCACGAAAATACTTGCTTCTAGGTTAAATGGCTTTTATAATTTTAGTATTTATGGGTTATAAGCTAATTATTGCATCGTGGAATATTTGTCTAAATCCACAAGAATTTGTTTGTTTAATTTTAAGGTGGAATTTCATTTTGTGCTACTTCGTTATCAGTTTGTTGTCATGAACTCGCATTCCACCCAGCTGATAATCAATTCAATGTTTAAATCGTAAGGTACAAATATTATTTTTAAAAACTGTTATGATATTTCAAGTATTTATTTAACGTGTGGAACTAAGCTATACCAGATCTCCACCTAAATTAAAAACTTTCAATTAATACGAATTATTCAAGAAAACGTGAAACACAAAAGGAACTAACGAAAAGGCTTTTTTCAAAATATGTGAAAACCTTTTGTAATATGGAAAAAACTCGTTTCTTCCCAAAAAACTAATTTTAGAAGAAACTTTAGTTTCTAAGGCATATATTTTGGAAAAAGCCTTTTCGTGATGAACATTTTTTGCTAACCGCTCATGTACGTAAGAAACTATAAGTTTTAAATATCGACGTTTGTCTAATAGAACCTTGAGTCTAATCTATTTTATGTCCATATTAATAATTACATTTTCTGTAACTGACTAGGGTAATTTACTTCAAATTAACACTTTAAGTGCTTCAATCTAATTTGCTAGGTAAAAGAAAATCATTTTTACAGCGTTTCGATATTATTCGATAAGACGTGCTAATATTATGGCTTAAGTATAATATGTCGGACAAATCACCGTGTTAATATTTTTCTACCACAATTTCCTTGGTAAATTGCATCTTGCGCTACATTTGGTACCGTCTGATCGATTTTTTACGGTGATTTTTTTTTTTTTATTAAATAAACTGCTTTAACAATTTGACGTTATTGTTACAATGTAGTTTTTTCTCCTTGCGTTCGTTTAAAAAGTTAAATATAGTAAAAAAAAAAAAAAAAGTTTTATTAAAATAATGAAAATTGATTTTTTCCATTTTGCACAATATGATTATAAACGGAAACCTGCTTTGGTACAGGGAGACACAAACGTGTAAGTAGATGAGATACTTATGTATGTACATACAAACTATCGACTTTTCTTATCTTTATTAAATTGTTTGGTATTAACCATAACCCATAATACCAAAGCCATGTACTATGGTGTTTAATGTTCTTCCTAAAAATATCAATAAATTGAAGAAAAAGTAATTAACAGAATAAAATGTAAAATTATAATTTTCCCAATTTTGGTCACCAATTGTGTCTCTGTGTGTGTATATAATGTATATTGGGGGTGGTGAGGTTTCGTTTTTTTTTTTCATTAAAATGGAATATAATTTTTCGAATACAATAATTTTTATTTTTATTTTAAAATTAAATAACACCAGCAAAAAATTTGTGTACACCAGATGTCCAAATTTATGTCTTTTTTTACAGAGTACAACAACAAATTGATAATGGAAAATTATTAGGCAAAAATTCAAATGGGAATTATTTTATATCTGGTGCCAAAATACGGTGTTGGCATTTTATGAGTAATTTGTTAGTTAAACTTAATTTTGTATTTATTGCCTAAATCTTTAAATTATTTAGGGTGATGACCATTGTTATATTGATAAGCAGATTGGTCACTAATGGCGATGTTTTCGAAAATGGCTGATGAAATTCAATATAAACGGTATTCTTACAATGTATGATATGGATTGGAAAGACTGTTTGTCTGAAATTACAAGAACAACGTTTACGTGACTGTGGAGTTACTAAAACAACGCAACAAGCTCGTCTGGATTTGTCCGGGCATATTTTTGAAAATGCCTATGGAATAATTTTCAGTTTGTCTTTCCCGAAAATACTCGCATTACTCGCCATTTTAGCAGATTAAAATAAAGTATGAACTCAGAACTTGTGCTCAGAATAATTTATATTTATTTCCTGTTTAAATAATATTTTATCCCGTCTACCTAATATCAATGAAATAATTTTGAATTTAATTGAGTTATTATTTGTTGCTTTAGTTTGTGATTCAAATCACAAAACTCTAGAATATTCATGTAGATCCCGAAATTTTCTAAATTTGTAACGATATCTGGTCTTAACAATTCAATGTTACAGTTAAAAAACATTTCTAATAAAACTTTAAATTTGTAACTGAAATTTCTCTTTGAACAATCTCAGAATTTTCAAAACTATCGAATTGGTTATAAAATTGGAAGTCAAAATGATGTAAGTAAAAAAAAAAAATAGAAAACAGAAACATCAAAGGTTTTTTTCACAATGTACCGGAAAGCAAAACATAACGTAGCTCAAACCAAGGTAGTAATTTATAAACAACATAACTCAAGGATGACCGAAAATAATCGAGAAAGGGACGAATTTTGTCGTGTACTAGGCAATGTTCTATGCTTGTCGTGGCGACCTTCGAAGCTAGCTTAAATGTATTTCTCTATCAGGATCAAATCAAACAAACATTAATTGCACTATTTTGACTACATAGTAAGTAGGGTCTACTTTGTGGTCCAAAGAAATTGGTTTTAATAGATTCAAAATATGATAATAGTATTTTAAAATTTTGATCAGGTCGAATATTTACATCTTCCTTTTCAAGAAATTCTGAATTTCCAATTTTATTTTAAAATGTCCTGCAAAATGGAAATTTTTGGAAAATTCAGATATTCCGGTAAATGGAAATTCCCACAATAATTTAAAAATTAGATAAAAATCGAGAAATTTTGGAAAAGTAAGATTTTATTTTCCCGAATACCAGGAAACGTCAATTTTTTAGAATATTTCAAAGATACATCTTTATTTTTGATTTCCATACTACAATAATTATTAAATATTTTGGAAAATTGAGTTCTTCACCCCACCGGAAATTAAAATTCTGAGAAATTGGTTAATGGTATCATAAACTCTAATAATAAAATATTTTCATTTTTTCTTCTATGGTACGGAAATTACGGTGGAGAAGCAACTTTTACTCCTCCGGAACTCATGATGCTTAAAAATTAGTTCTTTCTTTTCTAGAATTTCTTAATTTCTATTCCAATTTTGAAATAATCATAAAAATAGAGATTTCCATTGTGGTTTTAAAATAATAAACTAAATTTTAATTTTCCAAAATATTTTAAAATAAGATTAAAAATTCGAAAATTCTGGAAAAGGAAAATTTAATTTGAAAATTTCTGGACAATCATTAAAATTTAAAATGAGAATAGAAAACTCAATTTACCAGAATATTTTAAATTGGCGTAGTAATCCAAAAATTTTGGAAAATGAAGATTTAATTTTAAACTTAGAATATTTTAAATTACAACCGAAATCTAGAAATTCTGGGGAAGGAACATGTTAATTATAAAATTATAATTTAAATCTATGTTTTCCTAAATTATAAGTGGAACATTCTTGGTGCAGTCGTGGGCCATAGCACAATTTTAAATGATTGCTCATCATTTGTAATAGAAGTTGATATGGTTAATGATAGCTGATGTCTGAATTTAATTTGATGGTGCGACCTTCGAGAGATCAGTGGAGATCGCTGGATTTTCTTGAGAGCTTGCATAAGTCGATAGTCTCCTTTTCTGATGGCTCTCGTTCCAATCATTCATCATCACGTTTTATTTGATTTTTTCAGCTTGCCTGGATTGGTACTGCACAGTTTTTCAAGGGTAAGCAATTGCTCTTACTGTCTGTGTAGCTGACTGCATTAAATCTCGCTATAACAAATAAAAACTTAATCCCTTGAATGTGTCAAAATTTGTTAAGAACTGTAAATACTTTATACATCTTCTCTGTTCACGTAATAGAGTGACGATCATGTGGGTTCCTGCCCATAGTGGCATTGAGGGCAATTATATAGCTGATTATCTAGCAAAAGCTGGGGTTGAGCTTAAATTTGTCGGTCCCGAACCAGTTGCTTCCTTACCATTAAACTTTGTTAAGAAGGCGATCTAAAACTACGCTTTAAGTGAAATAAAACAGCAATAGCTTGTTACTGGTAGCTGCCGCATTGCGAAATTTTTATTAATGAACCTAACTTGAGAGCCACTAGGTTTGCTTTGTCTCACAGCAAGAACCAGCTGAGAGTCTTGATCGCGACTCTTATACTGGTCACGGCCATTTTAAAGTACATCTTCAGCACAAGTGGCTAACTCATGATGCTATATGCGAGGATTGTCTTGAAGATGATGATGACTGCATTCACTTCGTGTGCAGTTGTCTGCTTTTAAAGGAGTTCGATTGCAATTATTTGACTCTAGATCTATTGCCGAAGATTAGCTGTCTTCCTTGCCTTGGCCCAAATATTGGTTCCAACCAATTTTAATAATAATAATAACATCATTTCCAGAATTTCGGAATTTTCATTCTAATTTTAAAATTTCTAAATAACATAGATTTAAACTATAATTTTATAATTATAACTGAAATCTCAATTTTCCAAAATATTTAAAAATTAGAATGGAAATTCGGGAGTTCTAGAAAATGAAGATTGCTATCTTAATTTTATAATTTGGATGGAAATATCTCTTTTCCAGAATATTTTAAATTTAATATTCCTTTTTAGGAATTTCTGGAGTTCACTCTAGTTTTAAAATTATTATGGAAATCTCTATTTCCTTTTTTAAAATAGGAATGAACTCTTCTAGGAAGATTTCCAATATAAACTTAAAATTATTATGGAACCTATATTTCCCAGAATATTTTAAAAGTAAATACATATCATTTTCCAGAATTTCTCAATTTCCATTCTTATTTTAAAATGTTTTAGAAAATGATGATCTTAGTATTTTACCAGAATAGTTTATTCTTATTTTAAAAGAGAAAATGGAGATTTAGATAATAATTATAAAATTAGAACGAAAATCTCCATTTTTCAAAATATTTTAAAATTGGAATTTTGAGTTCAGGTATTCTATAAAAGGAAAGTGTAATTTTTAGACGTTCAGGAAAAGGAAGACTTAATTTGAAAATATAAAATGAGATTGTAAAACTCTATTTACCAGAATATTCTAAATTGGAGTAGATATCCAGATATTCTGGAAAATGAGGATTTAATTTTAAAATTAGAATGGAGAGTTACATTTACTAGAATATTTTAAATTACAATGGAAACCCAGAAACTCTACAGAAGGAAATTAAATCTATGTTTTCAAAAATATGTCAGAATAGGAGGAAAATCTTCATTTTCCCGAATATTTCGGATTTTATTTATTTATTTTAAATAAGTACATAGTATATACATACATACATTAAAAACGATATACAATTAAATTTATTCTTTATTAGTAAAAAAATATAAATTTATACGAAATAAATTTAGCCTCCTTTTTACTAAAGTCTATTGTGGAGCAAAGAAAGGAGAGGATAATTTTTAAATAAAAAAACCTATAATGTACACTAAACCTAGTAGTTGACAAAAAATATATTAAATAAATGTAAATTACAAACAGAAAAGTTATTTACTTGTAACAAGTCCATTTACGGAAATTAATATTCATTTAGCCCAATATAAATTTTTCTATTAGAAAAAAAAAAATCCAAAAATTTCTTTTTAAAAATATTCCTCAATGTTATCAATACAAAACAACCATAACCGAGTTTCTCTTTCAATTTGATGTTCGCGCTCAAAAGAGAGATTTTCTTATATATTTTGGTAAAATATGAAACAAGCTGCAGATACAAGAAAAATCTTCTAAACTGTTCACCAGGAACTAAAAATGTTATTTGGATTTTTAAAATTGAAAGCATAGTTTGTTTAGTTGTGGTAACTATTGCTACCAAAAAAGAACATTAATAATGTAACATACACTAAAAAACCTAAAAGCACCTAAGAGACAGCACTTTCAGTTCCCGAAACAATGGGCGTAGTTTTCGGACTGTATGGATCTTCAATGTTACACAAATAAATCCCACCCCAACTGGAAAAACCATACAATAATAATGATTCTACAAGGACCTGATGCAGCTTCCTAAGACTAGAACAAGTGCAGAATTGGCGAAGATTATAAAACTTATGGACGGCAGTGACAACATTTTCTTGATGGTAGCTTGGAGATCCAATTAAGCTGCGAGTCTATTGTAAGTTCTAAATACTTAATATCGCTAAGCCAAACTAGCTCAAAGCAATGTACGGAACATGGATTTTGATCACAAAAGAGACTTTTTGAATTATTCCTTACAGCAAGTCAAAACATTGAGAGTTTTATCAATCATTTGCTCAAAGATGGAATTAAAATAAATGTATAAATAAAACAAATAGTAGAACTCTCAAAACTGAGCTTTGGGGAACACCACATTTCAGGTGACCCGGACCCTAATAACTTGACAACGATTTTGAAAGTATGTAGCTTGTAAATCAGCCTAAAATGTCCTTAAAATTTTATTAACTGAATATCATGATCAATTGTATCAAAAGCATTTGAAATATTAATAAATAGGACACAAAATCCAAACTGGCCACCATTCAAAAATCTAATTTTTATTATTTTTTCCAAATAATATTCAAACCCTTATCATAAATAGGACGTATAATTACAATCTTTAACTTTTTTCTTACCAATTTTCTCATCACCTATTGATTTCAAAAATAATTTCCATAGAGTTTAATTGTACGAGAAAGCACAAGGTTGCCATAAATTTTAGGACAACCAAGAATGAAAAAGGTGAACTCTTTCTGCTTGGATCTTTACTCAGTTTGGGAAATAAGCCAAAAGGAATATATACAAATAAAATGGTTAAATTCTTCGAATATCTGCATGGACTTATTTCCTATTATATCAAATTTGTTCTTGTAATATAAGGGTTTGAAGATCTTTTTAACAGTCTTGTGAATGATTTTTGACAACGTTTTAACAAATTTCTCTACCGAAAGATTAGAAGATGAATCCTTATTTTTCTCGAAAAATTTCTCTAAATTACTAATTTTGTTTAGGAGATTTGAGTCGATTGATGATTTCAATTTCTTTTTATTAAGACAAATAATTAAAATATTGGGGGATTCAAAATGATAAGCCCCGACCTTAACGAAATACCGAGCGCTGTGTTACAATCATTTTCACAATGAACTGGCTCCAATTTTTCAGCTTGAAAATTATTTGTTACGTTTGTCGGGTAAATTTGATCGACTAGCTAACGACCAAATATTTAACTCCAAAATACCAAATATTTATTTATATTATGCTTGGCAAAATGCATTGATAAGTTGTCAACAGTGAACTCATAAAAATTGCAAGATTTGACAAACATCTGATCTAGGCATGAAAACATCCGTGTAGAATTTTTTAAAATACTGAGGAATCCATACGAACCTGAAGTACTTAAGAATAACAATATTTATATTCTATAGTATTTGCAACAATGTTTCTAAGTCATGGTAGAAAGCTTTTAAATACAAATGAACGTCCAAACTTGCTCATCTAGCTGAATGTCAAGAATGAGAACAACAGCTGAATCCCTTTTGCAATAATGAACTGTTAACAAAACAGTTTTAAATCAGAACTTAAGTTTTCATTACAGCACGCTTTAAAGTTGTAATTAGGTAAGCTGTATTCTGTAATATCATTTAAGAAATCCAAATTTCTAAATAAGAATAAAGCAAACTGCCTAATCCTTCCCTTTACAGAATTTTCGAATTTTCATTCTACGTTTAAATATTCTGGAAAATAATTTTATAAATATAATCGAAATATCAATTTTCTAAAATATTTAAAAATTGGAACGAAAGTTTGGAAAATTTTAAAACTATATTGGAAATCTATTTTTTCCAAATATTTGAAAATTAAAATCGAAATCTCTATGTTCCAAAATTTCTAGATTTCCATGGCAAATACAAATTTTTGTTCTTATTTTGAAATTATTATTCTCATGCCAGAATTTCTCAATTTCTATTCCAATTTTAGAATTTCTCAATTTCTATTCCAATTTTTTTCTAAAAAATGGAAATTTCCACTATAATTTTGAAATTAGAACGAAAATCTCTGTTACCCAGAAAATTTTAAAAATATAATTTCAAATTCCGAAATTCTGGAGAAGGAATATGTGACTTTCAAAGATTCAGAAAAAAGGAGATTTAATTTTAAAATTAGGATGGAGCATTACATTTACCAGAATATTTTAAATTACATTGAAAATTCAGAAATTCTGAAGAAGGAGATTTGATTTTAAAATATTCTGGAAAATTTAGATTTTCATTCTAATTTTATAATTAGAATGGAAATCTCCATTTTTCAGAATATCTTAAATTGAGTCTTCCTTTTCCAGAATTTGTGAATTGACAGTTTTATTTGGAAAATGAAGCTTTCATTATAATTTTAAGATTATTGTGGAAATCTTAGTAATTTTAAGATTATTATATGTACATCTTTTAAGAAAAGAATGAACTTTTCCGGAAAAAGGAAATTTCCATTGTTAAGGAAACTTCCATTTTTCAGAATATTTTCTGGAATATGAAGATTTCCTGTGTAATTTTAAATTCATTACGGAAACCTATATTTTCCAGAATTTTTAAAAGTAAATCTACATTTTTATCTACAGACCTTCTCGATTTCCATTCTTATTTTAAAATATTCTAGAAAAACGAGATTTTCACTATATTTGAACGAAAATCTACATTTTTCACAATTTTTAAATATTAGAATTTTGAATTCAGAAATTCTGAGAAAGGAAAATTTAATTTTAAAATCTTCAAGAAAATGGATATATAATTTTTAAATTAAATTTGAGTGCTGAACTGCATTAATCAAAATATTTTAATTTACAATGGAAATTCAGAAATTTTGGCACTGGTTGATTAAAATTTAAAATATTCTGGGGAAATAATGATTTCTATTCTAATTTGATATATTCTGGAGGTCAGAAATGTCCATTATAAGTTTATAATTAGTGCTGAAAATTTACTATCTCTATTTTCCCGAAAATTTTAAAATTAGAAATGTTTATTTTCCGGAATTTCTGGATTTCCATTCTAATTTTAAAATAATCTGACATATACAAATTTTCGCTCAATTTTAATCCTATTAAGGAAATCTCCAAATCGTTTTAAAAAGTAAGAATGAACTCTTCTGAGAATTCGATATTGTCATTGTAATTTAAAAAGAGTGAAAATTCGGAAATTCGGGAAAATAACGATTTAATTTTAAATCTAGAAAACTAAAATTTCCGGTAAAATTTAAAAAAATTTAAAGAAATTTTCAAGAATTTTTTAAAATCAAAACTACATTTTCCAACATTTCCCTATTTCCATTCTTATTTAAAAATATTGTGGAAAATAAATATTTCCACTATAATTTTGAAATTACAATGGATTTCTCAATTTTCCAGAAAAGTTTTATTTTATTTAAAAAAGGAAATGGAGATTTCCTTTAGAACGAAAATTTCCTTTTCCAGAATGTTTTAAAATTAGAATTTTAAATTCAGAAATTCTGGAAAAGGCAAGTCTTAGTATTTCCACATAGATAATTTTAAAGTTAAATCTAAATTTTTCAGAATTTCTGGATTTCTATTCTAATTTTAAAATAATCTGGAAAATAGAAATTTTATTACCAGTAATATTTAAATCATATTAGGGAACTTCCTCAAATTAATATGTGAAAGAATTATCTAAAATGGAGTGTGGCCTTGAAACAAAGAATAACGACCGTGTGAAGTTTTGTTAATGGTAATAATGATAATTTTGTCAGCTGCCGCCGCTGAATATCATACAGGTATCAAGCAATTGCTACACATGAATGTTTTGCATTTTGATTCCTATTTGTAGATTATATTTACAGCTATTTCAATACCATTTGTACGAGATCGGTACATTCGACGTCTTAGAAGTCAGCGAAAATTGTGCTCATAAGTAAAGTGTCTCAACCTATTATGGCTTTGGATTCTCGGCGTATCTATATATTAAAATTAGTTCACGAAACTTTAGACGATAGAAAACTATTGTGTGAATTTCAATCTATACGTAAAAACCATTTTATGGTACGAACGCAGCAAATTTGAATATAATTGATGTGACCTATATAGAAATTTGGATAAGAAAAATGTTTCTATAATTGTCTTATTCGATTTCAGTAAGGTGTTCAATAGAGTTAACCATAAATTATTGTTTAGTAAACTTATCAACTATTTTAATTTTGACAGCACAGCATGCATCTTGGTTTCATCTTATCTAGCCAGTATTTTCAAGAAGTTCATACAAATACGTTGCTACCAAAATTAGCCGTCCTATCCATGAACCCCAGCGATCGTTAATTTAACATTTTCTATATCTATCGTCTTTACGACTTTATTTATTTGAAAGTACTTAAATAGTTTCAAGTAAATTAGAAGAAAGATCACATACTATATAGTGAGAGAGAGTCACATACCATATAGTGGTAAATTTGTTCATTCGAAAAAAATTACCAAGGTTTGGTTTTGAAAATTTTTGATTTTAAAAGGTTCCACCGATATTTTTTTTTTTTGTTGAATTATTTTTTGTAATTGAGACTTAAGTCGAAGTAAGATCCGCGTTGTCTAGACTGTTTACTAATTTTGCGTTTTTCCAGAATAAATTCGACTCTTGTGAGCTTCTAGCAAACTTTTAATCCAACAGAATAATTTATCAGCCACTGTCTTAAACCAAAGTATTATTTTCGTCAAATTGAGAATAATTTTCATTACGGAATACAGTAAAACTTGCCCTAAAACTTTTTCAATTAAAAACTTCTGCTGAATGCAAAATATTCTTTTAATTTGCACGTCTCATGATTATATTTCTTGCACATTCAAACTACATAGAAAAAGTTATTTTATCGTAAATAAGATGCTGACTTAATGAGATGTCATATTGGTTTAAAACATACGAATCCAACTTATCCCCAATATTATTTTTAGACTAGAAAATATAAAAATATTTTGTTTTTAGCATCTCTAATCAACTAAAAACCGATATTTCATTTTAAAATAAAAGCTTTTAACATTAAATCACAAAAAACAAAACAAAAAGTGTTTTTTTTTTTTCAATAAATATAAGATAATGATAAAACTTTAGTACGATTTAAACTCTTAATATTTTGATTTATTTAACCTATTTCGAAGTTATTATCGAAAATCAACTGAAATGTTTTCAAACTTTTAACGAAATTAGAAGTAAAAAGCTTCGATCAAATAATCAAATAAAAAAAAAATACTTATACTTGTATAATATTATATAATAATTTTACATAAAAAATTATTGAAAGCTCATTTCATTTTTTGCGAATTAAAAAAAAAACAAATTCTGAAATAAAGAAGAAAGTTTTTTTTTATATCCGAGGATAAACATAAAAATCCATTCAACGAAAGTTTTTGTGCTGTGTGTCTTCGATTTTGCTTTTTGTTTTTTTATGATTTGTCTTCATTTTCCATTTGATGTGAGAGTAGTCAAATAGTGGTTGTAGTAGTAGGAAAGAAGTAAAGAATTTCCAAGGAAATATAGAGCTTTGGTTGAAATATGTTCGTTTAAGTTTTCCTTATTGTGAGCTTTTTGTTTTTATTTCTTTTCAAGATATAAAAGTTTTCAGCTACAACCACATCAAATGGTTTTTCCTATGGTTTTTCATATATCAGTGTATACAGTTTACATATTTTACTTGTTTGAAGGAAAACCAGGATTTTATTTTCCAGTTGAATTAACTGTTGATTTTGCTTTTCAATGCGATTTCTATATTTTCGTTTTTCTTTTTTGCTGTGCATTTTTCTGTCGAAAAGATGAAATGATAGTTTTTTGTTTCAAAAGAATGGCTTAACCTTTACCATTTAGGATTTATTTTTCTGTTTGTGTTGATAAGGTTTTAGTTCTTGACTTTGTTTCAATTTTCTGTTTAGCTACACGAAGTTATTTTGCTGTGTTTCTTTTTTAATAAAGTGATTAAAAAATCTTAGTATAAAAGACCCATCAAGAGACCCAAAGATTAGTATTCACTGGGTGATCATTTTCCTATTCAACTCGAATACGCCCGATTTGAGTAACAATTCATTTTTAATATGAACGCTTGAGTTAAAGCTTTGATTAGAATCGTCAGATTTATTTGAATTTTTTAATCGATGTTGAATATGCCCTATCCAAAAAGTTTAATTCTTATACGGTGTTTGGCCGATTGATCATTTGAATTTAGAATAGTTTTTAACTGCATCTCGTTCTTCGATAGTTTGAGAGTAGGTTTATAGTGGTGCACAATTTAAGACGAAGAATGAATTGAGATCTAGAACGTTCATCATTCCACATGCGTTCAAATCGAAGTTCACAACATTTTGCTAGTTCCAATGTGATGTATTATAGGCGAATCGACCTTTTTTGTGTTTTCCTTCTTCTTTAATTCTGTTTCTATTGACGTAATTTTTGGTACTTGGTGTAGACATTTAATTTTAATCAGTTTGTTACTTTTGGAGGTTTGTTACCTTTATTACTTTGATATCGATGTCTACTACGTATCTTACTCGATTGCTAGCTATTATGCAGCGTTTCATTTTTGATTTATGATTGAGTGGCCATTTTTCTCTTTTTTGTATCTTATTGTTAAATCATTTTAATAATTATCTATCTGTTTGTCCAATATATAATTTTTAAAAAAGCTTCAATTTATAATTTATGTATTATTTTCATTTATAGATTATATTTGGGCAGTCTTTGTCGCCATACAGATAAATGCCCTTCATGAATCTGGCGCCTCAACCACAAAACCCACACTAGTTCCATGACGTAATTGTATTTCCGCTTCGGTTAGGATCTGAAACATAGAAATTTGATCCTTATCCAATTTCTTATAATAAATCCTACAGTTTGCAATAAGTTGGTTATTCCTTTCTGTAGATGTCAAACTCCTGCCACCAGTTTTGCTCCTGAGCGAAACCATCAACGTGAAAATCTTTCAAGGTTCTTGCTGATTAACATCGAAATTTTGTAACTTATCTGTTGCAATGTCCTAATCACCAAAAGTTATGAACTGGCTGAATCAAAAGAGACGGTGTTAAGCTTGTAAAGCTTAATTTTGGGCTGCAAAAAGATCTGAGTCTGCAATATCGATAGAAACTGTTTTAATGGCTCGGGTAGCTAGAGAGGGGTACTGATGCTAATCCTTAGGTTACAGTGCACAGGCAAAAATACCTAATTGGAATGGATGAATTAGAATCGGGATTTTTTGTAAACGTAAAACTATGGCATGTTCAATTTCTTGCACGTATCCGAGTGATTGATACTAAGAAATAAATTGCTTGTACATTGCATAGAACAAGACGTCACGGCTAAAGCGGCGCTGAAGTGCTCGAAATATTTGCAAGACCTTTTGGTGATTTCTGAAATGGTAAGTTTACCAGAAACCGATCTTCAAGAGTTTTGGTGACATTTTTCTTAAAATGGTTTTTACACAATTTTTTGTTCAGCAATGGACTCAACTTCCTAAAAACGTGAAAGAGTTCGATCAATGTTAACCTTTCAATTATTAATAGACTGCACAATCAGCGTAGATCTTTAGGTTGCAAATAATTAATATTTCCAAATACATTCCACCCAAAAATAGTATTTGGCAGAATCGGTTGATTATCCATGAAGTCTTTCCAATTTGGTTTGTGTTTTTGTTTATTAAGTGTTCTACGTGGTTTTAATCGCTACATATGTAAGTACATGCTTCTGCTTCTGAGTCCAACAAACCTCTGCATTTTATCAGGTTCCCAAATCGGCCCGAAGCAACATCTGGAAACTCGGAAAAATGCCGTGGTAATGTTGGGCATCAAGATTATACTCGCCTCATTAAAATGGCGGCACATCTTACGACATTTACCGTACTTATATTTTGACTTGCACGCAATCATGAAAATCAATTTACTTGTACTATCCAGATGATCTGTCGTTTTATATATCCTCTTTTTTGGTAAGGCCTACTAATATATCCCGTTGAGCCATAGAAGAAGAGACGAATATTTCGCAACGGAATATGTAAGGATAGGTGTATACAAATAACAGTAAAATAACTGTGCTAAAGGTGTTCAAAAAAATTCGTTCCTCTTTATGGAAATGATTCACTATCATTTTTTGCCACACATCATGTTGTTGTATTTGTATTTCATGTTTGTATCTTTTTTTTTGTTACCCGTGTTATCCAGCATCAATACGGTCCGGTCAAACCATATAAGCATAAATCTTTTCTATAAATAGAGCTACACTATATACAAAGGGTCAGATGAAATTAATTTGAAATAAAACGAAGGGTTATAATCTGATTTGCCTGCAAAAGGAATTTCGAATTTCGAATAAAGCTGATAAGAAAAATAACAGGTGCTATACAGTGTTTTATTCGATTGGTTCGAATTTTATTGGATTTCACTTTTCTTTTTATTCATTTTCTTTTCTAATAAAGCCAATTTTATAGATCTGTTACTGTTATATATCAAATTGTTTTTTTTAATTTTTTTAAACGATTCTAATCGAATAAGATTGTATAGAAACGTATACAAAGTACAAAAAAATTCTTCTGTGTTCGATTTCGTTTTAATAAATGCTTATGTCTAGACAAAATGAAACTTTCATTTCTTAACGTTTATTATATTTTTTTTTATATTCCTCAAAACTCAATAAAAAATATTTTACTATACTACAACAATAAAAAAAATGGAGGTGTGGCCAACATACGACTTTCTTTTACGAACAGAGAATTTTGAGAAATTTTATATTTTCTTAATTTTTTTTTTTAATTTTTAAATTTTTAAATTTTTTTTAAATTTTTTATTTTATATTTTTATTTGTTTTTAATTTTTGGAAACATTTTGTATTAAGTAGTTTTCTGTAAACCTTATACTTTTTAAGATATTTGCAAAATAAATTTTCTGGACCAAGGGAGTGGCCACTTCCGGTTAGCCGATTTGGAGTAAAATTCACTGGGACCTCCCAATTTATCAAAAAAGCTTAAATCTGAAGTTTGAGTTCGATTGGTTAAACCATCTGGGCTGTAGAGAGGACACAGACAGACTGACAGACTGACAGACTGACAGACAGACAGACAGACACCATTTCGAAACCCAATTTTTCGGACTCAGGAGACCTCAAAACAAATAAATCTCTAAAAATCTCAAGGTCCAAAATTTTCATGATTACTATACTTTATTTTACTAGAGTAAAAGAAAGTAAAAGAAGCTTTCGAGAACTAAAGCTTAAAACAAGCAACAAATAAAAAACGAACCTGACCATAGAGTTAATACATTTATATCCCGGGTATACGATACAAATATCCACCAAATTGTATATTATCTCATACACTGCACTTTTATACGTCCATATCACTTTAAAGTGTTACATTTTAAAAACGAACAAAAATTAAATTACTCTCACTTGTGTGTTTTACTTTTCATTTTGGCTACAGTTGGAAACTGAAAGAAAAACGAATCTAAGTTTATTCGACGATGCAAAAAAAATTATTTTATTGTTTTTAAAACTTTAGAAATTATTAAAACAGAAAGCTAGAGCTGAATTCTTTTTTATGAACTTTATATGTTCCAGAAATGTTAAGAAGAAGAATAAGCAACCGAACCGAATATCTATTCTATTTTCTACTTGTCATAACATATTTTGTGCACAAATTGCTCTATTTATGACTTTGTATTTGCCCCACCGACTCCAATCCTCATTTTTCTATCGGTAATTGTTTTATTACGTTCTACTAGAATTATCATTAAATGCATTAGTTATAAACAAACAAGATTACAATTCTTTTGTATATTTGCACAAGTAGTTCCCCAAAAAAATACAGAAAGTCAAATGAAAACTCATATAACGGTTCATTTACCATTTAGATTACATTTTCTATATTCTACATAATATAAAATAAAATAAAAAGTTTTATTATACGAAAATGTAACTGTAGCTTTTTTCCATTTCATTGCATTTCTAAGGCAATTTTCCTGCTTCAATAGTTTTTCATCTAATTACTCGTTTCTTTCTTTCTTCTTCATATTATATATATTAGGTTTTTGTTCATCACTAAATAACTTAAATTAATTTAATTAAATTACCGTAAAAATGTTTATGATAATTTTCAAACTAGCAAAACCTTAAGACAATAATACCAACCGCACAGATCACGAAAATTATTTCGAATATCTAACTACTATAAGGCGAAAAAATAAATAAAAATAAAGTTTCCGCCTCATTATTTAAGAAAAGTCAGACAAACAAATTGGGTTTCCCCATCCGTTTTCTGCATTAAATGCAATAAACAATGGCAACCAAAATGAAAAACTGTTGATTACGACAGTACAATAATGGGGTATAACTATTTTCTGTTAATTTCTTATAAATAATATACAAGTTACGCCATATACTACCAAAGTTACTAACTGTAATAGAAAAAAGTCGTAATTACTGTGACATTAATACCCATTTGATATTTGTACAGATTCTTCTGGACATTTAAACATTAGAAGTCACGTCACAAAGTAAGAAAAAAGTCTCCCCTTTCGAAATTTTGCACGCACATTTGTATTTTTATTATTATTTTTTTGAATCGATTGCATTTATTATTTTTAACATACACTTTGTAACGTGTATTTCGTCTTCCGTATTTTTAAAGATGATACCCTCCACCCACGACTCGTTTATACACTATGTACATATATAGGCATGGAAGGGAAGAAGAATGTTGCTCGGAAATCAAATATATAATTTTAAAAGGTATAAGATACAATAAAATTGGTAGATGGATATTGGCACAGGATGGTATACATTTTATGGTTTTAGCACGCCATGCCGCAGTGAATATAAAAGGGGAGAGGTCAATTTTCATTTTATTTTAACTTTTTTATTAGTATGTTTGCGTACATAATCTTTGTTTATTTATGGCGGATATTTATATGTGTTATGGTTGTATATTTTACCGTTTTATACATATGTATGGGGTTTTTCAGGGAAAATAATATCAGGCAAATGTGCGTGGATAGATTGCCTACAAGATTCTTATTTATTGTTAATTTCCAAATTTAATCTGCTTTCAACAAGTTCCATTTGTGTTTAAAAAATTTTCCTCTGATGCAGTAAATCAATGTCTATGAATTCTGCAATTTCTTTAAATTTTACAAAATTAAACCAATTCAAACAATTTTGAATTTTTCGTAGATTATTCAACTTTAAATTCCGAGAGTTTTAAAAATTCTATAAATATCTATAAATTCAGAAAATTCCATTGATTCTCTAATTTCTAAAATGATAAAAATATAAAGTTCTCCAATTACAGTAAATTTTTTAAATTCTGTAAATACGAAGGACGTTAAGAGCAAACTACGAAGGAGTTGAGAAAGCTGTGTGCCCTGTAAAACATTGCAAAGGTAATATAATCAATAATTTTTAGGATTTTCAGATACTTAAGTTTCGATAGCTTTAGAAATTCTGTATTTTTCATGAGCAATTGGTTTTAGTAAATTATCTTAATTCCCAAACAAAAACGATTAAAATGTTTTCCTTAGAACCACTATAATTTATAAAATTGATAATTTTTTAATAATTCTGTAAAATCTTTAGATTCAATAAGTTCTACAAATTTTACAAATTCTTCAAATTTTATTAACTGCTTAAATTCGATATTTCCGATAAATCCTGTAAATTTAAGAGAATTTTCGAGAACAACATTTAACAATTCTATAAACATTGACAATTTTAAAAAATTTAGATTATATCTACATTCCTTATATTTTATAAATTTTAAAATGTTGTCTTAGAACTTTGTAAAATCTATAAACTACTTAAATTTTCTAATAATTTAAATTTTATAATTTTAATTCTAAAAATTCCTTTAATTGAATAATTCCAACAAGTCTAAATAAATTCTGTAAATTCTTTAAAATCTGTGAATTAATAAAATTTAAACAAATTCAATAAAAATCTTTTATTTCGGCAACCCTTGTAAATTCTGTAAATCCTTACCACTCCATAAATAGTCCTAAGAGCAAATTTTCCTAATGCCCTAACCTAAACCATTTACATTTTCTCCTTAGAAATGTCAAATTCTAATTCTGTAAAAATTTTAAATTCACTAAATTTTACAAATTCTACAAATTCTTAAAATATTATTAATTTAATAAATTTTATTAATTCTTAAAATTCCAAATTTGTATCCCATAAATTTTCTAATGTATTTGCAAGCACTTTTATAATTCTGTAAAATGTAATTATTCTATAAAGTTTGAAAATTTAAAACGAGAAAAAATAAAGAAAGAATTTCGAGGGTTCACATAAAATTTATAAAATTTTAAGAACACAAGAAGTCACACGGTATTACTAGCAAATTTTTAGCCCTAACCTAAACCATTTAAATTTTTTCCTTAGAACTAATAAATTCTATAATTTTTTTTATTTCTGTAAGGTCTTTAAATTTATTCAGTTTTATAAATTCTACAAATTCTTTTAATTTTATTAATTCTACGATTAGTACATCTTTTATGCATTTTATAAATTCTTTAAATTCCATAATTTATCTTGTAAATTTTAAAAACGATTTACGATAATCTTTATAATTTTATAAATTTTGATAATTGGAAAAAATAAAAATCTGAAAAAAAAATGGAGGATTTACATAGAATTTTTAAAATTTAGAGAGTAAATTCTCTAAATTTTAAAAATTATTTAATTTTCTAGATTAAATTCTAGATAATTTATTTAAGTTTTCTAAATGGTCCAACAATTTAAATTTTATATTTTAATTCAGCAAATTCCTTGAATTGAATAAGCCCCAACTACTATAAATGAATTCTAAAAATACCTTGAATTCTGTAAATTAATAAATAATCTTTCGTTTTGGTAACTTCTGTAAATTCTTAAATATTACCAGCAAACTTTCTTAATTTTCTAGCCTAACTTATTTTAATGTTTTCCTTAGAACCATTGAATTCTATAAATTTATCTAATTCTGTAAAATCTTTAAATTCAATCAATTTTATAATTCTGCAAATTCTAAAAATCCTACAAAATTATTAATCCTGTAAATACTACTAGTACATATTTCAGGCATTATATGAATTAATTAAATTTTATTAATTCTTTACGAGAAGTATTTACGAGAAAATTTTTAATTCTTTGAAATGTTTGAATGAATTTCGAAAATTTGAAAAAAGAAAAATTTGTAGAAAAAATTTAGAGGATTTGTATTTCTTAATTTAAGCAAATTCAATAACCAATTTTTATTTTGTTAACTTCTGTTAATTCTTGAATTATTTATACAATATTTACAAATTCTATAAATTCTGTGAGTTTCATAAGTGCTCGTACTAGCAAATTTTCTTATTTCTCTAACCTAAACCATTTAAATGTTTTACTTAGAACCACTAAATTTTGTTAGTTCAGCAAAATTTTTGAATTTAATCAATTTTATAAATTCCTTAAATTCTTTATTAATTTTTTGTTGAATGTTAATCAATTTATGTAATTTCTAATCTGCTACCGGTGATTAGACCATTTTAAATGTGTTTTTATTAACACGAGAAGTATATTAGTATCTACGAACAATCATTCAACGAAATTGACTAATATACCGAATTCTATTTATTTAATTTTTTAATTTATATGATTTTAATAGGGTCCGAAGATTGTAAGAAAATAAGGCCGCGGCGACTATGTATGTGAAGTTGGCCCAAAATTCATCCGAAAAAAACGCAGGGGCACACTAAAATAAAATTTTTCTTCATGATTCAGTGTCAGCCCAAAAAAAAAGTATATCGTGATAAAATTTAATATGTCAGCCAAAAAAAAAAAAAATCCTCATACTTTCGTGTCAGCCCAAAAAAAGATGTATAACACGTCACACAGTTAATAATTAATTAGCCCAAAAAAAATTCTATCATGATAGCAAAATTTATAACGACAGACTCTCAGCCCAAAAATAAAACTATCATGGGACAAAAAACATACTAGAATAACTAAGGTGAACTTTGTAAATTTTCGCAATGCAACTGAGTATTTTTTCAAGTACTGTGTCGTTGGCACCAATCTCCTGATGAGTTTTTGTCATGCTAATCAATTGTTAGTACTCTGGAACATTTTCAGAATTTTGTGATGGGGATAGCAAGGTCAAATATGGCCCGGAAATTTTTGTGAGCCGCACTTAATTTGATTTTTGCAGTTCTACCGAGTATTTTCTCAAGTACTGGGTTGTTGGCACCAATCTCCTGATGAGTTTTTATTAGGCCTATCAATTGTGTGAACTCTGGAATATTTTCAAAATACTGTGATGGGGATAGCATGGTCAAATATGGCTGAAAATCCTTGTGGGTCGTATTTAATTTGATTTTCGCAAAGCAACTGAGAATTTTCTCAAGTACTGTGTCGTTGGCACCAATCTCCTGATGATTTTTTATTAGGCCTATCAATTGTGAGTTCTCTGGAACATTTTCAGAATTTTGTGATGGGGATAGCAAGGTCAAATATGGCCGGAAATCCTTGTGAGCCGTATATAATTTGATTTTTACAATTCTACCGAGTGTTTTCTCAAGTACTGTGTTGTTGGCACCAATCTCCTGATGATTTTTTATTAGGCCTTTCAATTGTGTGTACTCTGGAATATTTTCAAAATTTTGTGATGGGGATAGCATGGTCAAATATGGCTGAAAATCCTTGTGAGCCGTATTTAATTTGTTTTTTGCAATTCTACCGATTATTTTCTCAAGAACTGTGTTGTTGGCACCAATCTCCTTATGATTTTTTATTAGGTCTATCAACTATGTGTGCTATGGAACATTTTCAGAATTTTGTGATGGGGATACCAAGGTCAAATATGGCCGGAAATCCTTGTGAGCCGTATTTAATTTGATTTTTGCAATTCTACCGAGTACTTTCTCAAGTACTGTGTTGTTGGCACTAACCTCCTGATGATTTTTTACTAGGCCTATCAATTGTGTGTATACTCTGGAACATTTTCAGAATTTTTTGATGGGGACAGCATGGTCAAATATGGCTGGAAATCCTTGTGAGTCGTATATTCATTTACAAAGTTCTCCTGTATTCATTTACAAAATTCGCCTTAGTTATTGTAATATGTTTTCTTCCCCATGATAGTTTTATTTTTGGGCTGAGAGTCTGCCGTGATAAATTTTGCTATCATGATAGAAATTTATTTTGGCTGGCATTATAAATTGGATTATTATTTTTTTTTTTGTTTTTTAATATAAATTCAAATTGGAAGCGGGGAAATAAAATAACTTATGAACTTATGGTGCCATAATTTGGAGCAATCTGTAAAACGTATTTACCTATTTTAAAAAAAACTATCAAAACTTATTATGGAAATCTATCGTGACATTACATGATCTATTATTTTTCTCTCGTGATAGTTTACTTTGTTTCATAAGATTTGAAGTGGTGTTGCCAACGTTAACTATCATAATTTTTTTGGGATTGAATTTTGGGCCAACTTCACGAAGGTGCAACGACTCGACTGATTATACCACAATTTACATTCTATATATACAGAATGTGCTATGCGTCATGTACTAGCGAATCAAAGTAATACAGATAAATTCTCTTACAATTTTTTTCTTCTTCACAACATTCACACAGCACATTATAAATTAAAATATTAAATAAATAGAATTTGGTCTATTAGTCAATTTTGTTGAATGATTGTTCGTAAATACTAATATACTTCTAGTGTTAATAAAAACACATTTAAAATGGTCTAATCACCTGTAACATATTAGAAAAAACATGAATTAATTAACATCAACAAAAAATTAATAAAGTAAAATTACAGAAATAGTGCTGTGTGAATGTCGTGAAGAAGAAAAAATTGTAAGAGAATTTATCTGTATTAGTATGATTCGCTAGTACTTAACGCACAGCACATTCTGTATATATAAAATGTAAATTGTGGTATAATCAGTCCAGTCGCCGCGGCCTGATGAGAAGATTAATTTTTTCCTAATCAAAAGCTCATCAGTTCGAAACTGGATTGAATTCTCTTACAATCTTCGGAACGTATTAAAATCATATAAATTATAAAAAAAAATCCATAAATTCTGCTAATATTATTAATTTTATAAATGGTACAAATCTGATACATGTTACATATTCGTTAAGTTTTATTAATACTTTAAGTTCTATATTATTATCATGTAAATCTTGAAACGTATTTACGCACAGCCTAATAATTCTAGAAAATGTAACACTTCTACAAATTTGAAAAATTTCAAAACTGAAAAATTTAAAGAAAACTTTATAAGATTTTCATAAAATTTAAAAAATTTAAATTACAAATCAATTCTTTAAATTCTATAATTTTTATTCTGAAAATGCTTTTAGTGAATCAATTCCAAATACTACAAATAAATTGTAAAGAATTCTTTAAAATCTGTAAATTTAAACAAATTCAAAAAAGATGGTTTTTTCGGCAGCTCCTGAAAATTCTTAAATTATGTAAATTCCATAAGTTGTCGTACCAGAAAATTTTCTTAACTCCCTAACCTAAACCATTTAAATTTTTTGCTTAAAACCACGAAATTCTATAAATTTCTTTAATCCTTCAAATTCTGAATTTTTTTTCTGTAAATAGTACAAATCGAATGCAATTTATAAATTCATTAATTTGAAAAATTCTATAAGTTGTGGAAATTCTAAGAAATAAATTTTGAAACCTGATTTTAGGGGATTTACATTTGCTTTTTGAAATTTTAAGAAATTAGATTATACCTAAATTCTTTAAATTTTATAATTTTAATACTGAAAATTCTGTTAGTGGAATAAATCCCAACCACAATAAACAATCCTTTAAAATCTGTGAATTAATAAAATTTGGAAAAATTTAATGAATATTTTTTGTTTTGGTATCTCGTGTAAATTCTTAAATTATTTATATTTGGAAAATTCTATAAATACTATATATTTCATAAGCAGTCGTACCGGCAATTTTTTTTAATTTCTTGACCACTAAATTCTATAAACTTAGTTTATCTGTAAATTCTTTAAATTCATTCAATTTTATAAAATCTACTTATTCTACAAATTTTATTAATTTTTTAAATTCCTCATCTTATCTTGTTAAATTTTAAATCTATTTACGAGGACCTTTAATTCTATAAAATGTTACAATTCTATAAATTGTTAAAATTCGAAAATAGAAAAATTTGAAGAATAAATATACAGGATTTGGTATTTTTAATTCTTTAAATTTCATAAGTTCTTAAATGTTCTCTTTTAATTTTCTAGATTCTATTCGAGATAATTTATCTAAATTTTCTAAATTATCTTAGCATTTAAATTTTACAACTTCAATTCTGAAAATCCCTATAATAGAATAAATTCCAACTACTAAAATACAATCTTTAAACTCTGTAAATTATTAAATTTTGAACAAAAATTCTTAAATTATTTATATTTTAACAATTTTAAGCAAATTTCTCTTAATTCCCTAACCTAAACCATTTAAATTTTTATTTTAGAAAAAATAAATTCTATCAATTCTGGTAATTCTGTAGAATCATTAAATTCAACAAAATTTTACAAATTTTATTTATTCTGTAAATAGTACAAATCTAATACACTTTATGAATTCTTAAAATTTTTTTAATTCTTAAAATTCCATATTGTTATCCTGTAAATTGTCAATATCATTTACGAGAACCCTTCTATAAAATGTAGCAATTCCATTAATTTTAAAAATTTGAAAAAGTATTAAGAGGATTTGAAAAGAATTTAGATTATTCCTAAATTCTTTAAATTTTATAAATTATTAAATTTTCTCTTATGATTTCCTAGATTCTGTAATTTATCTAAGTGTTCTAAATGGCCTAAACTAAATTGTATAATTTTAATTCTGAAAATTCATTTTATTGAATTAATTCCAACTATTATTCGAATTTAAACAAATTAAATAAAAATCTATAGTTTCGGACACTCTTGTAAATTCCTAAATTTTTATTCAATATTTCAAAAATTGTATAAATTCTCTATTATTCCATGAGCAGTCGTACTGGTAAATTTCCTTAATATCCTAATCTAGAGACCACTTAAACTTTACAAGTTTAATTCTGAAAAATTATAAACTTCAACTCAAATAATTTTTTGCTTAGAATCTGTTAATTCTATAAATCCTTTAAATTCATACAATTAGTAATATATAATTCAAAATTCTAAAAATTCCCTAAAATCTGTTAATTCGTAAGTTTTTAAGTTCAAGTAATGTTTATAAATCCTAGAAATTCTATAAATATTATTCATTAAACATTCTTAACCTTAAAAATACATCTGTTAATCTTGTACATTTTTAAAACTATCTAAGTGAACCCTTATAATTCTATAAAATGTAACAATTGTATAAATTTTGAAAATTCTAAGAAATAATTTAAAGAATTTACACTGGTTGTAAAATTTTGGGAATTGCGGTATCTTCTCTATCATACTTAAATAAATTCTGAATCACAAAGTTCTGTATTCTCCAACGATTCTTCATTTTATATTCTGGGAGTTCTGTAAACTTTATAAATTGTATCGATTTAAAAAATTCTTCAAATATTAAAAATTATGTTCACCTGATGGTGATTTCCCAAATTCTGTAAATTTCGTAATTTCCATAAAGGCATCGGTAAAATAAAAATTCTGACACTCTTCTCTATACTCTAAATTCTTTAAATTACTTAAACTTTATTTATTTCAGAAAGATTTAAGATGTACATCTTTACATGGGATGAGGCATCGATATATCTGCAACTCAAGTGACATATTGGCTACCACAAGCACGAAAAATTAGTCTTTCGACAATCGAAAACTTGTTAGTTCTGCTGAAAATAATGACACATGCTTAAAAAGAATTAACGTCTAAAGTAGACTATAAGGATATTGTAAAGGTGCCTGTCTAATATCTCCAGTATTGTTCGTATGACACAGTAACACGAGTGTGAATGGGGCCTTGTTTTGCATAATTTATAATAAGACTTCAGCTGGAAGCTACAGTAGAGATGTTGCTCATCCGTCAATAAAACTAAAGTTTTGAAGCAACTTTTGAACACTGGTGTGAAGTATTTCACACAAAGTGTAGCTACACAAATAAACGAAAAGTGTAAGTGTACTGAAAAAGTGTAGGCCTACATAAAAAGTGTAAATAAGACGTAAAACTAGGTATGGGGCGATATTACCATAAAGTGGGCAGATCAAGCTATCCGAAACAATTTTTATTATTGAAATAAAAAGGGTTGGGTATGTTCGACGCTATTTTACAAATTGTGAAAATCAAACAAACTGTCGAAACTTGATGCTACACTATGGCCATTTAAAAAAATGTGTCAATTTTCATTTTGATTGCTCGATTATTTCTAAACATTTTTAAGAAAATTCAATTTTATTGAAAATCAACTGTGCTATATATAGCCCACAAGTTTTTGGGCGGCAAAAATCTAAAATGGTCCGATTACGATGGTTTAAACCTCTATCAATAAGTTTCGGGACCTGTTATTGCTGTGTCAATTTTCATTTTGATTGCTCGATTATTTCTTAACATTTCTTAGAAAATTCAATTTTATTGAAAATTAACTGTGCTATAGCCCACAAGTTTTTGGGCGGCAAAAATCTAAAATGGTCCGATTACGATGGTTGATACCTCTATCAATAGGTTTCGGGACCTGTTTTTGCTGTGACAGTTTTCATTTTGATTGCTCGATTATTTCTAAACATTTCTTAGAAAATTCAATTTTATTGAAAATTAACTGTGCTATAGCCCACAAGTTTTTGGGCGGCAAAAATCTAAAATGGTCCGATTACGATGGTTGATACCTCTATCAATAGATTTCGGGACCTGTTATTGCTGTGACAATTTTCATTTTGATTGCTCGAATATTTCTTAACATTTCTTAGAAAATTCAATTTTATTGAAAATTAACTGTGCTATAGCCCACAAGTTTTTGGGCGGCAAAAATCTAAAATGGTCCGATTACGATGATTTAAACCTGTATCAATAGGTTTCGGGACCTGTAATTGCTGTGACAATTTTCATTTTGATTGCTCGATTATTTCTAAACATTTCTTAGAAAATTCAATTTTATTGAAAATTAACTGTGCTATAGCCCACAAGTTTTTGGGCGGCAAAAATCTAAAATGGTCCGATTACGATGGTCGATACCTCTATCAATAGATTTCGGGACCTGTTATTGCTGTGACAATTTTTATTTTGATTGCTTGAATATTTCTTAACATTTCTTAGAAAATTCAATTTTATTGAAAATTAACTGTGTTATAGCCCACAAGTTTTTGGGCGGCAAAAATCTAAAATGGTCCGATTACGATGGTTGATTCCTCTATCAATAGGCTTCGGGACCTGTAATTGCTGTGACAATTATCATTTTGATTGCTCGAATATTTCTAAACATTTCGTAGAAAATTCAATTTTATTGAAAATTAACTGTGCTATAGCCCACAAGTTTTTGGGCGGCAAAAATCTAAAATGGTCCGATTACGATGTTTGATACCTCTATCAATAGGTTTCGGGACCTGTTATTGCTGTGACAATTTTCATTTTGATTGCTCGATTATTTCTAAACATTTCGTAGAAAATTCAATTTTATTGAAAATTAGCTGTGCTATAGCCCACAAGTTTTTGGGCGGCAAAAATTTAAAATGGTCCGATTACAATGGTTGATACCTCTATTAATAGGTTTCGGGACCTGTTATTGCTGTGACAATTTGCATTTTGATTGCTCG
Source organism: Tipula vernalis (assembly GCA_958295665.1). Classification (NCBI taxonomy): domain Eukaryota; kingdom Metazoa; phylum Arthropoda; class Insecta; order Diptera; family Tipulidae; genus Tipula; species Tipula vernalis. Next base: position 6,310,001 of record OY282558.1, read on the forward strand.
AATATTTCTTAACACTTCTTAGAAAATTCAATTTTATTGAAAATTAACTGTGCTATAGCCCACAAGTTTTTGGGCGGCAAAAATCTAAAATGGTCCGATTACGATGGTTGATACCTCTTTCAATAGGTTTCGGGACCTGTAATTGCTGTGACAATTTGCATTTTGATTGCTCGAATATTTCTTAACATTTCTTAGAAAATTCAATTTGATTGAAAATTAACTGTGCTATAGCCCACAAGTTTTTGGGCGGCAAAAATCTAAAATGGTCTGATTACGATGGTTGATACCTCTTTCAATAGGTTTGGGGACCTGTAATTGCTGTGACAATTTTCATTTTCATTGCTCGAATATTTTTAAATATTTCTTAGAATATTCAATTTTATTGAAAATTAACTGTGCTATAGCCCACAAGTTTTTGGGCGGCAAAAATCTAAAATGGTCCGATTACGATGGTTGATACCTCTATCAATAGGTTTTGGGACCTGTTATTGCTGTGACAATTTTCATTTTGATTGCTCGATTATTTCTAAACATTTCTTAGAAAATTCAATTTTATTGAAAATCAACTGTGTTAGAGCCCACCAGTTTTTGGGCGGCTAAAATCTAAAATGGTCCGATTACGATGGTTGATACCTCTATCAATAGTTTTCGGGACCTGTAATTGCTGTGACAATTATCATTTTGATTGCTCGATTATTTCTAAACATTTTTTAGAAAATTCAATTTTATTAGTAACGACAGTTGATTTGTTTCGACAGTTTATTTGATTTTCACAATTTTCAAAATAGCGTCGAACATTCCCAACCCTTTTTATTTTAATAAGAAAAATTGTTTCGGATAGCTTGACCTGTTCACTTTATGGTTCTACTTCTTATTTACTCTTTTTATGTAGGCCTACACTTTTTCAATACGCTTACACTTTTCGTTAATTTGTGTAGCTACACTTTGTGTGAAATACTTCACACCGTTCTTTTGAACTGATTTTCTATTTCACGCGATCATTTTAGAAATCGAAAAAGGTTAACGGTGGAACATTTTTACATGACCTAGTAAAGGAGAAACTAAAAGTTTTAATATATATTTGTACAAATAGTATGATTTGTCTAGTAAATAAAGCACAAGTTTCCACTTGTATCTTCTAGCGCAAAGTAGCATAATTCGACAATTCTGTTAGATTTTTTAGCCTTTAGAGAAATATTTGGTATGCGGTTAATTCCAGCGAAATTATTTATGCCTCGCCATACTTCGCGAAAAGCACTTCACCCATTAACTAAACTTAACACAATTATAAAGTCGTGCAACGCAAGCTGAGGTTTACCAGAAATTTCGGGAATAACCGTGTCATCATCATTTATGAACTTTAGAAATTAAAAATCTTGACAATATTGGAACTTATTAAAATTCACTGGGTACAAATTATATTGTGAACCCACTAAAACTACGCAGTTTTCGAGATCCTACAGAATTTAGCATATCCAGGAATCCAAACTATCGGCTGCTTATTTTGTAGATATTCGCATAGTTTGGTCAGGCCACTTCCACCTTCTGAAGGTAATATTATTTGCTGAAGGTAATATTATAAAGCTTTCCGCTACCCTGAACTGAATGAGCATAATCTAGTGCTTTCACAATATTTAGAAACTTTAATTAGAGCTTGAGGTAATATTTAGAATGACTGGAGTATTGAATTTCACATTGTTTTATTGGCTATGAAGCAAGCAAATGCACCTAAGCAAACCTTTAGTTTACGGCGAATTACAAAGCGATATTCTGTCGGAAAGATAGCGTTTCTAAACTTATTTTTAGTCAACAAGGTTAGGGGACAGGGGTCCTTTTTATCATAAAATTATTTTCTGTAAGTTAGCTTGCTCTTTACTTCATGAATTTTTTTCAATTAAAATTACTAAAGATAACCGCATTTTTTAAGGATGAAGCCATGAAGCGCAGCTGGGCAGTAATTGAGTTTAGAGGCACTTCAGCTGAAACTATTTTTTATTGGGTAGGTTGAAGCGGTTCACGCAAAAAATTTAAGATGGTCGAGTCGATTAAATTATCAGATTAGCAAAAAAACAACTAAGTCTACAAGTTTTCAGCTTTTCGATATACATCAGTGTTGGAAGCTGTTTATTATCAAGTTGGTTTTTTTTCTAACTGGTTGTCTGAGAAACAAAAACGCAAACTATACGATATACGATTATAGGTAAAAGTATGAAGCGAGGTCAGAACTGCCAAAACTGTTAGTTAGTTGTACCATCAAATTTTAGTTGAACCATTGAAGTTAAAAACAATGTTGTTAGTACTTTGTTACGGAAGACTTAACACTCCCCAGGAGCAGATTGTTGGAAATGGATTTCAGGCGAGAAGAGTTTCTATGTCAACGCGATCGAGGAAGGGCAAGGATCATATAGAGGACGAGAGAGGGGAGATTTTAAATATTATTGAATACAGTAAATTGTTTTTTCTAAACTAATTTGTTTTATTCTTGGCCAATATTTCTAATCCTTAATAAAAACTAGTTATTTCGCCGTCCATATAGGAACGATAAACATATCAAAGCTTCAAATCCAGATAAATTTTAGTAGAAATCCATTTACAAATATTAAAACAACTTGTCAAGTTGAAAACAACAATAACTTTATTTGTGTACACTACAATAGAGTAGAAATTGTTTCAATATTTCTTCTTTCAATAAATCGTAGTTTTTCCGGATTTGTATTGTATAACAATCATTGTACGTACAATGTTTATTTAAAAAAAGGGAAAACTACTTTTGAAATATGATGCATGGAAAATCATCAATTCCAAGTTGGAAAAGTGTCAAATATCAATTTATTCGTAATAAAAATTGCAGATATTTCTTTTGATTGTAACACAAAGACAAAGTGAATTGTCACAATCACCCTTCAATGAATTCATTCAAAACCAGAAGATATAACTGTCTTATGTTAAATTATCCCACCGGGTAGACATTTTGTTTGGTATATTTTTTGGCACGTCAATCAATTGGCATCATGGTCTATTTGCTTATTAAATGCTCATTTTAATTCGCATAAAGTCACTTGAGACATTCTTATAAACGAATATATCATGCGTCATGTCATTGGCACACGTTACTTTATTTTATTGCAATTTACTCTGCGGACATTTGATTTGTTATTTGACAAATTTTCCTTTTTTGTTTGAAAATGTGACACGTGCATCTTAAATCTCCTAATTGAATTTCCAAAGTGTTTTATATTACACTTGAATATTTTTACTAATCCATGCCAATTTGAGATTTTCAGGCAAAATACATTATTTAATAAAAGTGTGCTGCCTAATCTTGGTATAATCAAATATTTTTGATGTCTTTCTAATTTTAAAATGTTACATCCTTCTTATACAAATTAAACGGATACCTTTTATAAAACAAATGACTTGGCAGAATATACTCCCATTACTTGTGTACAGATAACAAACTTTTAAAAATGCATTTCATCGTCGTCATGATTGTTTATCCGCCACAAACATTTTAATGTTTCAATTATGCTGTCATCTTATAGGAAAATTTCGAGATAAAAATTAATTTACGACATTGGTGAGTATAATAGTGTGCTAATGGATTTTTCCCGTTTCAATAATAGAATGTATGTTTGTATGTACGGTGAATGCCATTTTTTATCATTTGTAATATTCCATAAATCGAAATTAAACAATACAACACTATATTGCATTTTCATAGTGCTGCTGCTGCTGCTGCTCCTGCGGCTTGTACATTTTTTTATTTTATTGTTATAAACATTTTTCCTCTATTTTCTTAAATCCTTAATGTTGGATGAAGCAAACAAAAAATAATAAGAAAATAATACAATAAATATATTTTTAATGAAGACATAATAAGATCTCCCTTAATAACAATAATAATAATAACAATAACACAACAACACCAATGACTCATAAATAAAAATAAGTTGAAAATCCTTTTATTGTTGGAACCAACAAAGTAAGCATCCAATATATACATTTATAGTAAAAAAGGGAACATTTGTATCCCTAAAATTTTCATGTATGTGATGTTTATATGCACTAATGCGGTTTTAGAATCAAAAGAAAAACAGAAAAAATAGGAAAGTTAGAAAATGGAATTGTATCATGTGATGGTGATTAGAATGATGACGATGCATTGCTTTTTCATTTTTTTTTTTTTTTTGGGTTAGATGCTACACACATATTATCCGATCTAATCTCGTATAATAAATATAAAAATAAATTATAAATAATGATACTGTTAGGAATAAATTTTAGTTTGAAAAAAGGAAATTGGATCTAGAATTGCAATTAGGCGGGAAATTGGGTGAATATATAAATTATATTGAACCGTATAGTTTAAAGTGAATGATGTCACAATGAACAAGTGATTTTCTTATGAATTATGTGCTATTGTCATTGCATCTAAAATTGGTTTAGAAATGTGCACCTTTAAAATGTCGTTAATAGTAACAATTGGGTAACAGGATTAACTCAACAACTAATTTAAAGTATTTTCCATAATTGCCTTATATCGCGCTTGGTTAAATAAATAAAAATTCTAGATCGGCATAATTTCAAAATTTTTAAATTATTTGAAAGGATCTGCACTAACCACAGAAGACTTAAAAGAATTTAGAAGATAATTTGAACTAATAAGAAATTTCTAAAAAAATGTAATATATCAAAAGAAATATGTGCTAGCTAAATAAACACTCTATATTCCCGAATTTCTAAAATTTGTATTTTCCGAAAATTTCCAAGACCAAGTAAATTAATTTTATTTAATTATAAAATTCTTAAAATTTTATAATTTCGAAATTCGTTAAATTCTATTAAGTTTCAGAAATTACAATTTTTAATGTCTGTGAAGTAAGCCCGACAATTAGCTGAGAAAGGTGTGTTGACAACACTAACATATCATGATATAACAATATCATGATATTTTACTTGTCATCCCAGAAATATTTGTCTATCATGAATTATTTAGTGTCAGCCCGAAAAAAAAATATCGTGGGATTTTGATGTCAGCCCGAATAAATCGTCATGACATTATTTATGCCAAAGCAAATATTTTTACAATATATTAACTTATGGGTAGTTTTATGTGTGTTTTAGCCAATAGCTGCACAATTTCAATACGAAAATAATTCAGATACAGTCAAATGAAAGTTGTAATCTTATGAATTGGTACAAGAAACCATCACAGCGCAACTATAAGAATCGAAATCAAATCAACTGGTTTTCTAAATAAACTAGGGAAAAACATATTAGGCTAAGTGGCGATGTAGCCGTAGCAAACATAGAAGGTATATCCTATTGAGAACCACTTGGTATTGATTTTATAGGCCAAATATAAAGCTCTCCAGCAGATGTAGTCCCAAGAACTCATACGAGGTATCGATTCACGAGCACCGCTTAATTCAAAATTTGGAGGCGACGGGATACAGCTTGCCTTTAGTCAAAGTAAAAGACAATTGTATTAGCCGTAAGACAGATATAGTGTCTAGAAGTCATCACGGCTTGGAATAAGTATGGTAGTCCATTGATATAATTTGCCCATGGTCAAAGTAAAAAAAAAAATTGAAATAACCGAAAGGTGGATTTTATCCTTAGAAGTCATAAAAGACATCAATTAACGAACACCGTTTCATATAGATTTTGTGGGCCTTCGATACAGCTTGCCTACGGTCAAAGTAAAAGAAAGTTTCAGCCGTTAGGCAGTTACAGTTATATTATTTGGAGTTAATCAACTCAGCTGAAGAACTGGTACCTACGAAATTTAATCTTTCGTCTACGTTTCCCAATAATTACTGTCAAAACTATAAAACCATGAAAATAATTGAAATTCAAAATTCAGCTGCTAAAGCAAAATTTCTATGAAAATTAAAAAAAAAATAGAGGTGTGGCCAACACACGACTTTCTTTTACGAACAGAGAATTTTGAGAAATTTTAAATTTTTAAATTTTTTTATTGATTTTAAATTTTTTTTTATTTTAATTTTTTTTTTTAAATTTTTAAATTTTTTTTTTAATTATTTTTTTTTTTATTTTTATTTGTTTTTAATTTTTGGAATTATTTTATTTCAAGTAGTTTTTTGTAAACCTTATACTTTTTAAGATATTTGCAAAATAAATATTCTGGACCAAGGGAGTGGCCACTTCCGGTTAGCCGATTTGGAGTAAAATTCACTGGGACCTCCCAATTTATCAAAAAAGCTTAAATCTGAAGTTTCAGTTCGATTGGTTAAACCATCTGGGCTGTAGAGAGGACACAGACAGACTGACAGACTGACACAGACTGACAGACTGACAGACTGACAGACTGACAGACTGACAGACTGACAGACTGACAGACTGACAGACTGACAGACTGACAGACTGACAGACTGACAGACTGACAGACTGACAGACTGACAGACTGACAGACTGACAGACTGACAGACTGACAGACTGACAGACTGACAGACTGACAGACTGACAGACTGACAGACTGACAGACTGACAGACTGACAGACTGACAGACTGACAGACTGACAGACTGACAGACTGACAGACTGACAGACTGACAGACTGACAGACTGACAGACTGACAGACTGACAGATACTTCTATGAAATTTTTGAAGAAAAGGCGGTGGTATAATTTTTAGAGAAAGAAGAAATCGTTCCTCTTGCTATTAAATATTTTCTTAAAAAAGACCCAGCAATTTCTTCTCGATTGCAGAAGATGAATATCAGAGTAATCTGACTCCATATAAATAAAAATGGCTTTAGGTTCTGACAGATAGTTAGATGTAGACGAATATGTGGTAAACTCGTGTGAAATCAAAGCTTTCGACATCGATAACGATAACGACTTTATTGCTTGCTGCGTTTTTCACTCCAAATTCATCTCCTTTGCACTTCAAATTCAACATTTTATAAATCAAGTTTTGATTAGAAAAGGTTGAATTTGATTTGCAAAAGATTGAATGTGATTGTTTAATTTATTCTTTACCGAATATTTTTTTATTACCGGTAAACGGTAAATACAAACTTAATTTATCGGTTAACCCGGTAAAACCTGTTAAATATAGGGAAATTGCAAATTCCAAATTAATTTTGCAATTAGTGATGGTGTTTGTTTTTAATTAGTTAGTGTTCGGCGTAGTTCCTCTGTTTCATATCCCTTTGTCTCGGATTTCTACTTTTGATAACTTTTTAAAATTTTTCGAGATTATTGGAGTATAGCAACGAAATGGGATGATGAGTGATATTCGAAACTTAATTGGTGATTCAGTGTTTCGAAACAACCAGGTTATACGAGATTTTCGAGATTATTCGAGTATGTGTGAGGTTGTCGGGTGCATTTGATAATTCGATGTTACTCGAGAATCTTAGATCCTATTTGAACAATATAATTGTTCGATATTTACAAAATTATCCAATGTTTTGATGAGCTTATCCTTAACTTGCTTAGTAGGATTATGTTTAGTAAAAGGTTTTTCACTTCGTGGTATAAAACTTTGAATTTAAATAAAACACAGAAAAATAATTTTAATGCTCGTGAATGTAACTTTATTTGAAAGATAGTTCAAGCTTTGTTTGGCTGGCGCGTACCGGACATTGCGTAATCTGGAGGTACATTTTTCGATCACATTTCGCAGCATTTCTGACCGTATTTCGGCAATAACGCGTTCAATTTTGGCTTCCAAATGTTCAATAGTCTCTATCTAATCAGTATAGATAAGTGACTTAACATACCTCCCAAGAAAATAGTCTAGCGGTGTTAAATCACACGAACGCAGTGACCAGTTCACAAATCCATTTCTCAATGTTAATCGTTCATCAAATATTGGTTTCAGTAAATTAATTGTATCGCGTTGTGTGGCATGGTCTTATTGGAACCACATGTCCCTGATGTCATTATCATCCAATTAAGGCACAAAAAAATTAGTAATTATACCTCTATACCGGTCTCCGTTGACTGTAATGTTTTCATCAGCATTATTTTTGAACATATATGGTCCCCGATGATTCCTTCGGCCCGTAAAGCACACAAAACGGTAGTTTTTTGTGGATGTAACGGTAGTTCTCGTGGTTTATCGTCGCTTTGTCACATTAATTCTGCTGGTTAACATAGCCATTCAACCAAAAATGAGCTTCATTACTGAAGAAAATTTTGTATGGAAAGTTTGCATCGATGCCAATATTGGGTTCGGGTTATTCACCGTATTGGCGTATAGTTTTAATTCCTGCACAAGTTGTATCATGTAAGCATGTTATGATGTTGGATAACTCTATGAAGATGTTGTATCAAGTCCCAATTGTTGTGCATCTCAATATTACGCACTACAGCTGCTACCATCTGCTCGATGCGTGCCATATGGGGTCTTACGTGACGCGTATTATAATTTAGAGTAAACGTGGAGCGCAAGCGAGCCTTAGTTAACCGACTTAATTGCTCCGATGGATTATTATGTCGATTATAAAATGGATGAAGCGCGCGATGAGTTTCACGAACTGAACCATTATTTTCATTTTAGCAATTTGCAAACGTTACTCTGGCGTGAGATTATTCATTAGGAAATGGCAAACCAAATTAAACAAAAATAAATTATCGGCTATCAAATCGGGTTCCTAAAAAAGTGTTGCCATTAATAATATTAAATTAATTGACAAATAATTCGATATTTCAAAAGGATAGGATATTTCAGATTTTTAAAGATTTTCAAATTTATTCGATTTTACACTTATAAATCTGAATCGTAATTGAAGAATGTCCAGGTTATTGATATTTTACATGGCGGTGATTAACGCGTATAGGATTTCCTTTGGTTTTACATACTTACGGATAATTCGATATCTGTACATTTTCTAGAATATTCAAGATACTTTGAAAGTTCGATATTTTACAGATTATTTCGAAATTCTTGATATTTTTCAAATTATCTTAAAATATGTGTATCAAAGTATGTGTAATATCGTTATATTTAGAATCGTCAAAGCATTGAGCTGATTGCAAAAAATTTCATTTTGATTGAGGCCATTGAACTGAATTACATGCTGTATCGTACTCTCGAAATCAGATACTTTTAATTAATGTGAGGCTGGACAATAGGAAGAAATACATTTTTAACAAAACTTTACCAATTCGTAGGTACAAGAAGCATTTTTTGGGGTCCCAAGAAAAATGTTGCGGGGAGGCCCGAAATTAGTAGTTACGCCACCAACGTTAACATTAGTATGACATCAATAAAAAAAAAAAAAAATAGGAAACTTGAGCTTCCCTTAAACGTGGCATACATATCTGTGCATCATTTAGTGTAATAATTTTGAGAAATGTCACAACAGCAACAAGGCGCATAAATTGATCCGTTTGACACGAGATAATTATACTTCAGCGTGGGTGGAAATTATGCAGAATTTTTAGCTCTTGGCAAAAAACACACATAACAAAATTAAATTAAACTTACAATACGCGTACAATAAGGGAAATAGGCCCCCTACAAATATCAAAGTTTGAATCTAGATCGAACTATGTAAAAATATGTCTAGCTACTAAACAATTCGACAACAAAACTTTTGCCCACATTAGAGAGCTTGTAATTCAAACAATAAAGCTCCATCTATATAACGTAGTATAACTCAATACCTGCCAAACTTAATTTAACTAAATACATTGTATATAAGTCAACGGAACAAGCAAATCACGGAAAACTCAGAAACCTCTTGAAAATCTCGATTAATATTTAGAAACTATTCGTGTTAACCGATTAATCTCGAGTAAGAGCCGAAGGTCTTTTCCTAATGCTCATTTATAAATTCCTACTTTCAGTGTAATTAAACTATTTTCTGATTATGAAAGAACTAGTCTTAACTACTTTCGAAAATTGAACCAATTCTGAAACATTTTTAAAAGCAGGGAACCAGCAAAGCATCTATAAAATCTGACATAAAACCACCAAATTCGAAAATCGGTACAGCTGGTCGATTGTGTAAGCAATAAGCATTAATCTAGTTTCTAGAACTTCGAAAGCGACACAAGAGATTATGTAAGATACTTCGAGTTCTCGTAATGCTTGTATATTACCAGGTTTAGGATTCATAGATAAAAAAATACCTTTTTTCGGAAATTCTAACCCACAATCCGATATTTATTCGATTTAGAATAAATTATGGCCAATTTAAATATTTGTTTATATTTCAACCTATTTTATGTTTTAGCTCATATTTTAGGAAAAATACGTAATTCGACTTACAAAAAAATTTACAAAAAAATATTTTTTTGAGAAGCTAGAAAAGTTCTACTTTTACCTAAACTACGTAAGTCACATATCACCATTTTTGACGATCCGGAGTTCTTCTAGAAAAGCAAATCTTGTGACAGTTGTTTTTATTCGTTAACCTATTGGTAGGAGAGCTGATGTATGTTCTATACAAAGAGTTTATACTGACCGAACATTTTTGAAAAGCAGTTTTTTCGTCCTTAAGAATGGTATCGAAATCCTGGCTGTAAAACTCAGAATTGTTCAAAGTTACATTAAAGCATAGGCATTTCAAAACACTCAGTGAAAAAGTTAGTGGAAAAATTCAGCTATATTAGAGCTAATTTATCGGAAAAAGGGAAATAAAAGGGTCAATGGTATTCCATATCCGATCATCCGGTGTTATAAATAAATTGATCGGTGATTATAGTTTTTCAAAAAATTTCATCAAAATAATAATTTCAAAACATCAATTTTGGGGTATGAACTAGACAAATTTATGTAGGTGAACAGCTTACAAAACATTGTTGCTTACAACAGAATTGTTTTTATTATCTGAAGCCAAGGAATATCTGAGAGCCGGTAAATTAAAATTGGGTTTAACTTAACTTTTTTAAATAAAAAATCGTTGAAGATGTTATACTGAACGCCCGTAGTATTAAAAATAAAGTTAAAAGTTACATTGGATACTAAAATCAGCTGAAACTGATTTTCACATTGTTGCGTTAACGAAGAGTCGGATGGACAGCCAAAGTGATATCAACTGCTTCAATATTAACGGATATGAAAGAATTTTATGTGGGCGATCAAGTGGTTGGAAGGTGGTGTCGGTTTTTTAATCAATATTTTAGTTAAAACGATAATCATGTTATTTATATGGTTACATAGTTTCTGTTGGGTAAAGATACCTTTCATGTTCATGTTCTCTATAATCCAATTACTCGTATCTCGGGTAAAACGTTATCTACTTAATAAACGATATTTGTCCAACAAGACCTAACTCCGGAACAGTACTTGATCACTTATTATCCAATGATTTAAATTGTATATCACAATCAACTAATTGGAGCATTATATATCAGACAATAACTTACTTTTCTTTGAATTCGAAAATGATGCGGTTGAAAATCATGTAGCAGATACTCGAAATTTTAAAAGGACTAAAATTGATTATAATCACCTTTTCGGAATAATTACATCTAATTCAATAAATATTAGCGAAAGTGAATACGTCGACACCATGTACGAGAAATTTAAAAATGATTTTAGTGAAAAAAATTCGTTGGTAATAATCCATCCAAAACTTGAAATTGGAATCAACAATGTAATTAGAGACTGTGTCATGAAATGCAAAGAATGCATCATATTAAAATCAGAAAACAGAATTATAATTAATAAAAATGAAATCGCTAACATTTTTAATAATTTCTTTGCAGAAGTTGGGGAATCACTTGCTACTCATTATACTAACAAGCAGATATTGTTAAATTTCCTTTCGATCTTTCCCCATAATAATAATTTTTGAAATGGAAGAGCAAATAAAATTCTGTGCACGCGACAATTTAGATTTAGGCCAGCATCACGTACAATTATAGCCTTGTATGATATTGTGTTATATTTACAAAAAACAGTTTATAGATTTAAAAAAAGGTTTCAACTCAGTGAAAATTCACAATTTATTAAACAAATTAAGGGACTTTATGAAAAATTCTTAAACTGGCGGGAAACATATCTGGGTAATAGAAAGCAAGTGGTTGTTTTGAATGACATTTTTATACATAAATCACCTTTCAAAAATAACACTGCTGGGATAATTGTCTTTATTTGCCGATGATATAGCTTTGATATATAATGCTATTAGTGACGCTGAATTAAATTTGAAGATGATTATGAATTAACTTAAAGTTGATATCTAAATGGCTAAGCAACAACATTTGTCTCATAATTACTTTCATCTCAATACCATCTACAACCTAACGCGCATAGAAGAAGTTGATCACTACAAATACCTTTGTGTTTATCTGAATTTATCAAAAAAATGTTGTACCTCATTGTTAACAGTGCTAAAAGAATAATCTTCTTTACATTTTTCCATGGTTGTCCTCTCTTCCGGTTTACCAGTTTGGGATTTTACGTTTAAACATAAAATGGATGAGCTACAAATTATTCTAAACCGGTATTTCCTAAATCCTAGTATCATCTCAATGGGTTTTGGATTATATAATTCGTGGTCAGCAAGACAGAACTCAATTACTGAGTATCAGGCCGTAAACTACCACAAAGTTCTGAGGGAGATATCTGGAAGATAGTTTTATATTGATTTTGTCCTTGGTGTGCCCTGCTGAAACAGCCGATAAATCGTTTACTGAAAAGTACGCATGTCTCTGCTTCAATACTAATTTTTTAGTAAGGTCTGCAGTAATTAATGTAGATTCAGAGCCAAGAATTCAGGTGAGCACGGATATTATGTATCCATATATGTTCGTGGAAGTCATCACAACGGTCGGTAATATCGTTTGTTAGTTTCACTAGCTTTACCTTTTGTCGACGTATACACGTATAGTGGAATCTAAATTATTGGAAGTGATAAGCTTAGAATTTAATCAGTTTGTTTCTTCGGTGTTGTTGATTACATGTAAAAGCGTGTGATGCTTTGATTTGCATCTAAAGTATGTATTTTGTGATGGACAGTTGTCCAGAGAACAACCTTTGTTTAGACAATTAGTACATAACTTATGGTTAACAACAAAATTTCTAATCTTGCTATATATTCTAATATGTTCAATTTTTGTAGTAGCGACTCGGCAAATGTTTGGTTGACTTAACGTTTACGTTGAAACTATCTAATGCACTCGATGTACGAAATCTAGAAAATCATTGATATTTGCTGGTTCCAAATTGACCGAATACAGTGCCCATTCTTGTTTTGTGGCATCATCCAATTTCTTAGCCAACAGATGCAACAGCCACGGATTGCAAGACTCATATCAGATCCTACAGCTTTTAGGCCTCTCAGTAATTATTCAGATGTTTCAGCTAATGTTTTTAATTGACTAAACGATGTACATATGTTGGATTTTAGGCTGATATAAAATATTTAGATAATTGTACTAACAACAGACCGCTTGTTATCATAACGATTTTGTAATTTATCCCAAACTTCCTCGTAATTAGAATCAGTAATCATAAAATGTGTTATGGCTCGCGCTGTATTTTCTTATAGTAGACCTTTTAGCAGCTGAAACTTGTGCACACAGGATAAGCACTCGTTTTTCCGCACTGTGACTTCATATAAATCTTTGAAGGCAAGCTATTGAGTATATTCACCGTTGAAAGGCGGAATATTAATTCTTGGCAATTTCAGTGCTTTTTCTTGGATTGCTGATTTGTCGTGTAAAGATTCAAAATACGCCTTTTATCAATTGTAATAGGTCTTAGTTTTTTTAACTCACGCGTCGGGGCGGCTTGAATATTAAAGAACATTGTTTGATTCAAATTCATTAAATTTTGAAGTATGTTGAGAACAACAATTCGTCTTTAGTAGTCTCAAACACTAACGAAATAATGAGATAAATGTTCACTCTGTTTACTTATGAAATCACTTATAATGTTCGTAAAATTTGATAAACTTACGTTTGTTATAAACCGATATGGTGATGAAAGCGTTAAATTGCTTGCTCCTTCAGAAATAAATTATTTGCTGAAGAGAAGAAAATGTTATATTCAATATCCTGTACTCGTTGCATCTGGCTCGAAGCCCAATGTAATTGTTCCAAGCTTAATTGGGTAGGGACATTCCAAATCAACTTGATGAATTATTTTCTTTTAGTAAAAGATGTAATTTCTCAACAGTAATTTGTACAAATTGTTGTTTATTTTATATTTATAAATTAGATGTTGTCGTCGAGTGAGACATTTATCTGATTAGATCAAAATTTGGAAAATTTATGTAATGGAGTTCTTCGAAATTTAAATGGATTAACAAGCGTACATTAAACTATAAAATGGGATTTAAACCTAGAAATGGGTTTGCGTGGCCAAATTTTTAAGTGTTTGGAGATGTGGAACCATTTTTGGATTACCTCCTTCGCCCTTTATACTCGTAATACTGAGGATTTAGAACCAAACCATCCTTAGCCTATACACATCACTTTATGAATTCCATTTGGCGAAACTCGTAAAAATTCGCAAAATTCCTTCCGTTATGATTACTTACCATGTAACTCCTTGTTCAGGGGTTATATAGATTTCACTAAAAATTTGAGTACTTGACCAAATGATGCCTGTGAACTACTTCCCAAAATAAAATCCCAAATTTTCCGTATACGTATATATTTTATGTAAGTAGTGGTAACTTATTCGTCTAAATGCCATTTTCAGAGATAAGATTTTTCAAATAATCATCTTTAAGGAGAAATCCAATATTCAATTTAATTTAAAAGATAACTAGGCAGTTTTTATTAGTCAAAATGACTAAACCAATAACGGTTCTTTGGCTTTACAATTGGATTTTATGTAAAATTAAAAAAATATCAGGCCCATTGAAACATACTACTTACCGTCAGTTGCACCAAATTCAACGTTGAAATTCGTTCAACAAAAATCAAAAGATTGATATTCGACTATGGTTTCTAGGATCTCTATCACAAAGGCCTTGTATGTAAAATAGCACATGGTTGATCCTAGGGGTCAGAGATACAAATAACAGTCAATATATATATATATACGGCATGTTGCATTGTAAATTTCAATGACGAAATCTGTTCAAAAAAAAATCAAAAGATTGATATTCGACTGTAGTTTATGGGATCTCTATTGTATAGCTTCTATTGGATAATTTTTTATAAAATATCACGAATGATTTCAACTGCAAATTGTTTTGTTCATGTTATATGTTCAAGTTTCCAACCATGGTAATGGTAATTTAAGGCGCTGTGAACGGTGAAAGTCGCTGCTATTCCTGTTGTGGCGAATGGTATTACCATTTGTCCAGTAAAACTGTTAAAATGTGTCAACATATTGTAAAGGTTTATCATACTGGATCCTCCTAGGCCACCTAAGAAGAAACAACCCCCTAATTATTCGCGAAATTTACGTATAGCGATAATAATATTTGTGAATGCTGTCAACTGCTGCGGATTCAAATTTCGAATGCGAGTTTCCACTTTCTTCTTCTTTCTCAAGTACGTTGAATTGTACAGGAATATTCCGAGTTTCCATTGATTGAGGTAGACCAAACATAGCATCTTCAGCTCAATGTTGACACAGCACAATAAATTACATGTCGGTTCACTATCATAATCTAGCAAAAAACTTAAAGCCAAATCCAACTTGAATTTATCCCAAAGACGCAAAAAGCTTGCCTCATTTGGTATGATATTTGAAAAACTAAAGGAACGTGATGAAGAATCAATCGCAAACAAAAACGAATCATTTGCCCTAACTGTATACATTCTTCCAACACTTTTTTGCCGCGCTCCTCGGCGGTACACGTGATAAGGGATTTTTTGAATACTGGAAATTAATTGTAAGTCTAGTGAATCCATTTTGACGACCTTCTTAAAAAATTATACTCCGCAGTTATGGACGATGAACTTACAGTCTTATTATTGCATACAATCGGTCGTGAATGGCAATTTCATAATGAATTTAGCGTTGTTGTTCTTCGTTCAAGATATCAACGTTGGTGCAATAAAATCTCCTGTAAATATATTTAACTGCCTTCAATGAAGCGAGTGACAATTATATTTCAGTAGCAAGTGTCTGTTATTATTATAATGTCGGTTCATGTCGACGCCGATACAAAGGATACACATTTATGTTTGCGATGGTCGTATCCTGGAATTATCCTGGAATTCCTTAAGGAAGATTTTCTTGCATTTATTATTTTGCAAGCATGGAGAATGTGGATTATCGAGACCGCATGGTTCATGTATCATACAATGGGAGGCGATACTATGCACTCATGGGTCAGTGTAAATATTTAGAACTTCGGCAGTACAATACGATATATGGCTTCAGAAGTTTTAAATTTATCTTTTGCAATAATTGATGTAGAATTTCTCGCTTTTAGAACTTAGTTGAGTGTACAAATGCCATGGACTTTCTATAAGCACTGCGTGCTTCGTTAAGTATGCAATGGTGACCTTTAATTCCAATTTAAAAACTTGAACAACTAAATCCTTTTGGAGGTTTTTAACAATTTTCGGCCGTTTCAGATTTGACATAACTTTAACGAAAAGAACAATCGAGCCGAATTATCCAAAGGTTGACATTTTAACATTGCACCTTTCTGTCATGTTCTTGATAAACCTTCACATGACGATGGCAGAATCACTGGAATGCCGGAAAGAATTTACAAATTTGTCACATGATCTGCAAATCCTTGGTATAATTTTGTTTTCTGACGGAAACGAATGAAATTCAAATTATTTACCTCAACTTGCAAATATGAATCTACTAATGGCTGAATAAGATGACCGGCATTAATGATTGGATTATAGAAGTTTCTAACAGCAGGTTGAAAAGCCTTAGACTGTAGCATGCTAATATTTTGACGAATCCGTGTTATATTGTCATATTGTCATACATATGTAATATGGATCCATATATGGAAAAATTCAATGCCTAGAAAGCTAGCCGCAGCTATTGAATTGTTCTTCTAATTGGGAAATAAATAATTTAGGCGGAATTTTTTTAGCTGTTTTTGATGTGAAAACATTGTTAGGGGGCCGGGGAGGCTGGGGGGAAGGGGGTAAATAAAAAAATTCATATTAAAAATGGAACCGAGATTCCAGTAAGAAAGAAGGCGAAAATAGCATTTGAATAAACCGAACACAAATTATGAATGTGTGTAAATGACTCAAAAAAATTAAAGGGGAACACATTTGAAACAAACATGAAGTGCAAACATATTTTCAAATATTGAATATCTTAAAACGTAGTGACCTGGTAAAATAAGAGATATACTGCCGTCCTAAAAACAAACGTGGTATCTACTGGAAACATGAAATTGAGTTATTACCACTTAAAGATTTGGTAATAGCCCTTTGTAAATTGGAATGTTTGCTATCTAATACAAATGATTCCTAGTCAAAGTAACAGTAAATGCAGTATACTAACTACTAAAAATAAATGCGGTATGTACATATTCGTACAAGTAGCTACTGTATTTTTAGCTAGTAGTATGTAGATACCACATTCGTGCTTAGAAAAGGTAGAAATTTAAGAAAGATACGATAAAATGACGCGTGTTTTTGGAAGAAATTACTGAGTTTTCCATCGATAAATAGGTAAAATAATATGGCAAGTTACTAAGAAAATCATAAATTCAATTTCCAATTTTTTGTGGATACCGCGTTTGGTTCTAGGATGGCAGTATACATTGATTATGTAAAATAAAATAATAACTTTGAAATTATTTATTTGGGAGGTTTTGTTTTTGACTGTTATTTATATCGCCAACCCCTAGGATCGACCATGTGACATTTTACGTTTAAGGCCTATACAATAGAGACCCCAAAAACTATAGTCGAATATAAATTTTTTGATTTTTGTTGAACAGATTTCGTCATTGAAATTTGATGCAACATGCCGTACATATAAATTACCTGTTATTTATATCACTGTCCCCTAGGATCGATTATGTGATTGACCTTGTGACATTTAGCGTACATAGCTAGTAGTATAATATACAATATTTGATACTTCTGATTTCAAGTTCAACTTTTTTGCGATTTATATGAAACGTAAATGTAGGGTGTATTTGCTGCTTAAACTAAATTTTCCACACTAACTGAAAGCAAAAAAAGCTCAACCAACGAACTTTTGTTTTTCGACATTTGATTTCCACCAAACTTTCTGCGATTCTACGTGTCACTATTGGGGCTATTTAATTCATTAATCTAAAATTTCAACATTTTTACCATTTGGAAAAAAAAATCGGCAGAGTTGCCAATAATTATAAATAAAATTGCATGAAATAAAATACTTTGTATCTGGAGCATAAAAAATGTATTTGGATTTGACATGCAAAATTGCGCATCTTAAGTGACATTTCTAATTTAACGAAGCTTCGTTAAATTTGTTTATTAACGGTAATTTTCCGCTGAGGGGAGTGCCAGTCAGAACAGTGTCAGAACATTGCATGCACTTTTGGTTAAAGCCAACCTTCACCTTTTTGATCATAAATTTAGAAGGTATGGTACACATGTTGAAGCTTTTTCTATTTTACGTCCCCGAAAATACGTTCTTATGAATTTAACACAAAATGTCACTACAAACAGTCTAAGGATTATTTTTACAATATTTCACTTCTTGACTAATTTTTCAATTCTTGTTCTTCTAACAAGCCTTATTTTTTATAAATACGTACATAAAATACCATTCTTGTAAGGAATCTTTTTTACCAAGAAGAGTAACAAATCAAAATATATAATCGAAAAAATGTGAAATTCCTAGAAAACAATAAGAAGCTAGAAAAAAAAACAAATCTCGTTTTTTCTTATACTTAGTAGAATGGTGATGGTGCGCGCTGGTTTTGTTAGAACAGGAAAAAGAAAATTAAATTTCCATAAAAAATCTATTAAGTTTCTTCTTGTGAATATTGTCTTCCACCTTCTAACAAATTAGCTCTTTTGTTTTTTTGTTTCTGGTGAACTCTCATGTCTGCCTTATATCTATTATATCTATGCATTTTCTTATCAAACTTTTTTTTTCCTTTGTCGCGCCTTGTCACTTGTCATGAAATACGAAATTTATTTTTTCGCCTGTGTAGTTGGTGCGTTACATAGTTTCTATAGCATTGTGTTTAATTGGTATGTGAGGAGACGGAAATATATAAAAGTTAATTCTAATTGAAACCGACACCATTCTGGGGGAGGCATAAAATATAAAGATAAGTATAGTACACTAGTTGAATCATTAAGGATGACAGTTATGTGGTTAATGGTTTTTATAATAACAATCATAACATTTGAACGTGGTAATTAAAAATTTCTGTGGATTTCGTTAAATGTATCTTCATTTCCTTTAGTTGAGAGCTTTTCAGATTAAATTGAAACCTTTATTATATTAAAAATAAAAATCGCATCTTTTCCTGTATATAACAAACTAATAGTATTAACAAAACAAAATTGCAATATCCATGTATAACGACCCCATCATAAAACCGAACAAAAAAGAAAAAGGGTTCGTTCTTAAATTTAATAAAATTCTATTGCCTACACATTCCTGTTTTTATATGTAATGCATGAAAATTGCACGAGATGACAAAAATATCGAGGGTTTTGGTACAACAGAAACTCGTAAAAAAAAAAGTCGGAAAATTTTCATATAAAAAGGACTTAGAAGATTGAAAATTATAACAACAGCCATAAAAAAAAAGGAAAATAAATGTCGTTTTGTGATGACCCCGCACAACCCCTGTATGTAGATATAAGACGGTGCGGAATGAGGGTAATAATAAAACTATTTTCTTTTATATGTATGTCTTTTTATATTATAATGTGTTAATTTCTTTTATGAAAATTTTACGATCAATTTACATGCCAATTTACCATAAATATCCACAGACATTATTGTCGAAACAAAAAAAAAAATGTTTATCATTTAAGTCTGATCTCGTTTCGTCGACTGTCTTCGTGTATAGCTACTAAATATTTTTCTCATGTTTTTCTAATTAAGTTACATTGTTTGAAAGTATTTCGAGGATAATAAATTACCTAAAATTAACAAAACATTTTCCACCCTCCATTTAGCACACTTTTTTTTTATGAAATAATAAAATTGACAAATATTCGTTGATGATCGGAAAATTTTTTTTTTTGCTGTTGCGAAAAAAGAGGTTGGCATTTTATTTATTTTGTACACTTTGTGCTTTTGTGTGCTTTGCTCTAAAAATTTCATGTTTTTTCTGTTTTCAATTTTTTTACAAAAAAAAAAAATAAAAAATAAAAAACAATGAAAACAAACTTAAGAAAAGTGTAATGAAAAATTTAAAGTCATTTATTATGAGAATAGAGCTCGACACAGTCGTATGTATGTATGTATATTGTAATAATTTCTCTCCTTTTTGTCGCCTTCGTTTCATAAATAAATAAGAAACGGATATCCCTTGAAACAATGTACATACCATACAACCATAATAGTATGCACCCTGTTAATGTGTCAGCTATATATAAAATAATGAGAATTTGATCCTTGTCTAAAGGAATAAAGATTTTTCTTTCGTAGTAATTTTACCGTTTTTGTTTCAAGAAAGAATTAAGTTTGTCATTTTGTTTTGTTTCGTCTTTAAGTTAAGCGATATGATTGTGTACCATGGTATATACTCGTACACATAACAACACACAGTGATATGAAAATGTATTATTCTTGTGAAAGGATTTACCATAAAGCTAAAAATATAAAAATGTGTATAGCAAAAAGTTTTTTTTTTTTTTTTTTTTAATATTGTGATTGATAATGTAAGACGGAAGATTTATTGAATTCAATGAAATTGATATTGAACGGTGCTGTGTGTATATACATATATGTATGTTTATGTGGCATAGTTACTTTTAGGGAGAGGCGGTGTAGAATAAAGAGATTTATAAAGTCTACATAACTAAGATTAGCGCAAGGGATTTAGCACACGTAAAGCTAACGATTTAAAAATCTTTTCTTTGTTACAGAGACAACTTTTGCGGCTTTAAAATATTTAAATTACCATTGTCATTAGCGATACAATTTTCTTAATCTCATTTTTCATTAAAACTATTTGCGTTTATAAATAGGTACCCACCCCCCATTTCGATGTATTATAAAAAAATTCCGAGTACCCAAAAATTCTCAAATTTTGGTAAACAAAATAAATGAATGAAGTTCTGGTAGTGGCTAAAAAAGTTTTTAATTTCTTTTATACTAGGAATTACATACTGTTATGTTTTTGCCTTGTCACTCAAGGTTCGTATCACTGGATTGTGAATAATACAAAATCAATTTAATTTATCTCCAACGAATTTATTTATTTCACACAAGAATTATTACAACACAGTTTATCAATAAAAATTCACAAAACCACTTTATATAAATTATTCTCAAATTTTACTGTTCACTTTTACTTTTTATTTCGCACAAATCACTTTTTATTTCACTTTTTAATTCCTTTTTAATCTTTACTCTATCGCTTACCAAATATTACTAATGATCTTACAAGTTCACTCTATCGCGTTTCAAATACTTATAATCCAATTCGATCTTGTTCGCCTTTTTATATACACAAACCAAACTTCTCGAAAGTTCATGATTTTTCCAGTTAGAATAGCGTAGAAACATTACGTAACAATTTAATCATAGAAAATTCCATTTTAGTACAGTAAAACATTGAGCTATTCATTTAACTTATTCTATTACACACTAGGTGTCACCGTCACAATATTATAATGTGACGGTGGCACCTAGTGTGTAATAGAATAAGTAAAACTAATAGCTCATTGTTTTACTGTACTAAATGGAATTTTCCATGATAAAAATTGTTACGTAATGTTTCTACGCTATTCTAACTAGAAAAATCATGAGCTTTCGAGAAGTTTGGTTTGTGTATATAAAACCTTGTTAAAGTTAGCCGAAAGTTTTCAGCCGAAAGATATAAAATGTCGGTAATGTGTAACGATCGTGTGATGCAGGCGATAAAATATACGATCAATGAATGATTGAAATAACGTAACGTTTTGATTCCATTAATAAGCATTGTTACTTTTCCCCACCAGATAAAACCAAGAAAAAAACAAAATTGAAAAATAAAATTGGCGGAGATTTTAGGAACGGGATAGTCAATTTTTTTTGCATTTTTTTTTCTTCTTCGGAAAAAGGTATTCTATTGTGAGTTACCGGGCGAAACACTTGTTTAAGTGGATAAATATTATAACATTATTTATTTCCTGTGAGACGCTAAATTAAAAATAAAACAAGAAAAATTTCGGTTGATTTTTTTTTGGAATTAGCGATTGTGTTGTGGATGTGCCGAAAACTCTAGTTGATTTAAAGTATTTACTATCTAGAGAGTGCAATGTATAGATAGAAAAAGGTTGTGAATTCAGAGTGTGTTAACGCAAAAATTTCTGTGAACGAATGTGTTATTTATCAAAAATACATAATAAAAAAATGTAAAATTAGAGAAATAAGTGACTGATGTAAAAAGAAAAAAAAAACATTTTACGAAGGAATTATATCTGGTGGTTGGTTGATGTGTGTTAATAAAATTGATTTGACATGAATATCTAAATATGTATGAACTGTATTTTGAAATAAAAATTTAAATTAAAATGATACCTATATTCTGTTAAAATTCCGTAATAAAGCAATAAAATTAAACAAAAGTGTTATCAGCTATTATAGAACCCCAATTTTTGGTTTTGCGCTTTGAAGAGCTGCTTACCAATCAAAAGAAAAGTAAATAAAACAAGACAGAGCTTGCAACTATATCGGCTGTTTGTTAATGGTGCAGCCTCAATTTTTTTTTGTTTTGCAATACGAGTGCGTCAACGTCGTTAACAATTCCTGGGATAAAACGGCAGAGTACCGTTTGGTTTACGGCGGGCTATTTTGGTTATAAAGAACGGGACCAATTAAGAATAATTCAGCGAGCTGCAACGGATTCATCCAAGTACTGACGATAGAGGGTTATGGGCGTGTATAGTTAAGTATTTTTTGTAATTCATTAGTTTTTTTGTATATATTTCGCATTCGATTTACTATATTTGGTTAACATAATTCATATATATATATATATATATATATATATATATATATATATATATATATATATATATATATATATATATATATATATATATATATATATATATATATATATATCTACGCAAGTGTAAAACCTTTTCCTATTTATGTATTGTATATTTAATTCCCACTTCGTATTACGTTTCTAATTAATGCCTGCCTAGAAAGAATAGTTTAGAGGTTAGTGGTGAAATGGCATGCGGGTGTATGGTGGAGTTTTGTCCAGGTACAATGTAACTGTGTAGCGATCTTAACGACAAAAGTTTTCGACAAAAGAACCTCCCATCAGGCGAGTACTACCCGAGCATAAATAACATCACCTGGACAGTCGAGATTAAGTGATCGTTACAAATGCAGATAGTTTCTTGGCTATATCAGCCGTAAGTTACCAGCCGACATATTTCAGCCGAAACATATTTGAAATAAAATGAAAAAATAACAAAACAACCTAGAAACTGGTATTTTCATGAAGTGAATTTATGGCTGAAAAAAGGCTCATTTTAGTTTGTCGCTGTTTACCATAGGAATTATACTTAAAATTTCATCAGAAAAGCTAAATATAAAATTAAAAAATTTGTATAAATTCAACCTTTAAAGTGTCATGTCTGGAAAGTATTTCAATTAGTGTGCCTACCCAACAATTATCCCCTGAAAAATAAGCAGGGCAAGTTTCATGTGGGAAGCTCGGGAAAATTCGTTTGAATGAAAAGCCCATATAAAATTAAAAAATTTGAATAAATTCAACCTTTAAAGTGTCATGTCTGGAAAGTATTCCAATTAATGTGCCTACCCAACAGTTATTTCTAGAAAAATTATCAGGGCAAGTTTCATGTGGGGAGCCCAAGAAAATTCGTTTGAATGAAAAGCCCATATAAAATTAAGAAATTTGTATAAATTCAACATTTAAAGTGTCATGTTTGGAAAGTATTTCAATTAGTGTGCCTTATCAACAATTATCCCTTGAAAAATGACACTTTAAAGGTTGAATTTATACAAATTTCTTAATTTTATATGGGCTTTCCATTCAAACGAATTTTACCGGGCTCCCCACATGAAACTTGCCCTGATAATTTTTCTAGGAATAATTGTTGGGTAGCAACATTAATTGAAATACTTTCCAGACATGACACATTAAAGGTTCAATTTATAAAAATTTTTTAATTTTATATGGGCTTTTCATTCAAACGAATTTTCTTGGGCTCCCCACTTGAAACTTGCCCTGATAATTTTTCTAATAATAACTGTTGGGTAGGCACAATAATTGAAATAGTTTTCAGACATGACACTTTAAAGGTTGAATTTATTCAAATTTTTCAATTTTATATGAGCTTTTCATTCAAACGAATTTTCCCGAGCTCCCCACATGAAACTTGCCTTGATAATTTTTTAAGGGATAATTATTGATAAGGCACACTAATTGAAATACTTTCCAAACATGACACTTTAAAGGTTCAATTTATACAATTTTTTAAATTTTACATGGGCTTTTCATTCAAACCAATTTTCCCGAGCTCCCCACAAGAAACTTGCCCCGATAATTTTTCTAGAAATAACTGCTGGGTAGGCACAAAATTTGAAATACTTTCCAGGCATGACACTTTAAAGGTTCAATTTATAAAATTTTTTTAATTTTGCATGGGTTTTTCATTCGAACGAATTTTCCCGAGCTCCCCACATGAAACTTGCCCTGGTAATTTTTCTAGGAATAACTGTTGGGTAGGCACACTTATTGAAATACTTTGCAGACATGACACTTTAAAGGTTGAATTTATACAATTTTTTAATTTTATATTTAGCTTTTCTGATGAAATTTTAAGTTTAATACACACAGGTAAACAGCGACAAATCAAAATGAGCCTTTTTTCAGTCGTAAATTCACATCATGAAAATACCAGTTTCTAGGTTGTTTTGTTAATTTTTCATTTTATTTAAAATATGTTTCGGCTGAAATATGTCGGCTGGTAACTTTCGGCTGATATAGCCAAGACACTATCTGGATTACCGACATTTTATATCTTTCGGCTGAAAACTTTCGGCTCACTTTAATAGTATTGTTACGTTTTTGCCTTGTCAATCAAGGTTCGTATCACTGGATTGTGAATAATACAAACTCAATTCAATTTATCACCAACGAATTTATTTATTTCACAAAATTTATTACAACACAGTTTATCAATCAAAACTCACAAAATCACTTTATATAAATTATTCTCAAATTTTACTAATCACTTTTACTTTTTATTTCGCACAAAAACACTTTTTAAATCACTTTTTAATTCCTTTTTAATCTTTATACTATCGCTTTCCAAATATTACTAATAATCTTACAAGTTTACACTATCGCGTTCCAAATACGAATAATCCAATTCGATCTTGTTCGCCTTTTTATATACACAAACCAAGCTTCTCGAAAGTTCACGACTTTTCCAGTTGGAATAGCGTAGAAACATTACGTAACAATTTTTATCATGGAAAATTCCATTTAGTACATTAAACATTGAGCTATTAGTTTTACTTATTCTATTACACACTAGGTGTCACCGTCACAGTATGTATATAAAAAGGCGAACAAGATCGAATTGGATTATTAGTATTTGGAACGCGATAGAGTAAACTTGTAAGATTATTAGTAATATTTGGTAAGCGATAGAGTAAAGATTAAAAAGGAATTAAAAAGAGAATTAAAAAGTGTTTTTGTGAAAATAAAAATTATAAGTGAACAATAAAATTTGAGAATAATTTATATAAAGTGATTTTGTGAATTTTTATTGATAAACTGTGTTGTAATAAATTTTGTGAAATAAAAAAATTCGTTGGAGATAAATTAAATTGATTTTGTATTATTCACAATCCAGTGATACGAACCTTATTTGACAAGGCAAAAACGGAACAATAATATGTATATATCAAGATTAATTAAAGTGAGCAATTAGAATTGAGCCTTTGTTGCCCTTTACGATGTTGTCCCTGTACCACAAGGTCTTTGCTATATTGTCTTAGCGCCTTTAAATTTATGAACCGAAGAAAGGTTAGTGTTCGATAGCAACAAATAATCATATATAGGTAACATAGAAACACCGTCAAGAATACACATTCAGCTTCACTCAAGTTAAACTTATTTATTAAATCAATTTTACACTATTTAACGCGCTATTAAAAATGATTCACTGGTTTCGCAACCCAATAAATACGAGATCCAATCATTTTGGCTATCCAACTATCCATTCCGAATCGGAAATATGTAGCGCGCTGAAATAATGGGATGCATCTGGAAGGAAGGAAAATTTATCATTCATCTTATTTATAAACAAATAATTTATACCTATATTGTTGTAAACTTTATATAAACCAATTATATGATATTTATTTCGTGAAGCTGTAATAAAATTATAATTAATTAAAAGTAATAATTTAAGAACAAAATGTAAACAAAAGTGCCTTGGTTGTGTACATATTTTCTTATTTTGACATATTATGTAACCAAAATTTATGTTGTGCTATAACTATCACCAATCTTTGTACTAGATTTTAGAATAGTAGCTCAATTTTATATGAAAGAGATAAATACATTGCAAGGAAAGAGAGTAATATAATTGTTAAAACATGATGTTATGTACAAAAGGAACGAAAAAAGTAAAAGTTGAAGCTGTCGTGAAGAGTTTTATGTGCACACACAACCAAGAGTCGCCATTAAATTATTAGTAAATGCCATAATTGAATAAAATAAATTCTCGTTCTAAATTAAATTAAAAAATATTAAAAATAAATCAAATAAAGTTTGTCGTTGAAACTATATATGTAATTAAGTTTTATTTGAATTTGATTCATTTTATTAAAACGCGGTGAAAAGAATACAGTCCACTCAAAAGTTAATTGGTAACTTGGTTGTGCTCGCACATATTTTTGGTCCTTCGAGCCGGATTTGCGCTGCTACTAAGAAAAGCGAAGTGAAATATACGGCATTTTCGACAGAGTGAAGCCAAAATTTACAGTAATTGCATATACGCATAATCATTCATTGAACAACATGAGGTGACGCCATTGTTGGTCGAAGACGATAAGACGCCATTTTCGTGAATATCATTCAAGCGAAGGAAGATATCATCAATATATTGAGTTTGAATTCCGGGTGTGAATATCGGAAATTGAACTCCAGCGAGGGAGTGGCATTTACAGTGAATTCTGGGAATTTGAATTCCAGTGAGGGGACATTATTCCGTTTGAATTCTGGGTGGGAAACTCGGAATTTAAATTCCAGCGAGGGAGTGACATACATAGTGGATTTTGGTAATTGGATTCCAGTGAGAAGGTATTATTATTGAGTTTGAATTCCGGGTGTGAATCTCAGAATTTGAACTCCAGCGAGGGAGTGGCATATCCAGTGATTAAAATTGCAACAAGGATATTGGAGCAACACACAAAAACAAAAGTGGTAAGTGAAACCAAGAATCATCAAGTTATTTTAGCGTATTGAATAGTGTATCCATCATCGGTGCGGTTGATTTAGCAAGAATCAAAAATTAGTTTACTTGAGGTTGTATTGTGTACAGGTTGCATACCAAAATCAAAAGTTAGTGAAATATTTGTTGACGTTATACTTAGTTAAACAATAAAAAATAGGGGGGGGGGGGAAATATTCTGTTAGAATGTCAGATAAGGAGGTTAAAGAGTTTACTGCTAAACGTGGACTAGCAAAAAGCAGCATAACCCGATTAGTGACCTTCGCAGACAGAATCACAGATAAAACGCCGCAAACTGAGATTGCGATGAGATTAGAATATTTAGAGCGGGCGTTTTCCGAGTTTATGGAGTGCGAAACTATATTAGCAAAACATGAGGTTCAATCAGAGCTAGCTGAATATGAGACTAAGTATTTCAATGTTAAGGCCAAATTTCTGCAATCAGTTCAGAAGGAGAAAACCGATCAGGAGCGCAGTCAAGTTTAATGGATGATGTCTCGATTGTTACGCGAACAAAACGAGTTTTTAGCTACGCTATCATCATCATACACA
The DNA here is from genome assembly GCA_958295665.1 of Tipula vernalis. Classification (NCBI taxonomy): domain Eukaryota; kingdom Metazoa; phylum Arthropoda; class Insecta; order Diptera; family Tipulidae; genus Tipula; species Tipula vernalis. The sequence continues at coordinate 6,338,047 of OY282558.1, forward strand.
TCGTCCTTAAATCAAACTATTCAGAACACAACTGAAGAGCCTCATTGTTCTATTCGATTGCCGACGTTACGATTACCTAAATTCTCAGGGAACTACGAAGACTTTCCAAGTTTTAAGGATATATTTGTGGCCTCTGTCCATAACAAATTGGGATTCAGCGATGTACAGAAGTTCCATCTGTTAAAAAACTGCGACAGCTGTACAATGGATCGGACGAGGTAAATAGAGGGATAACGGCGTTAGGCGGGGAAGCCACAAAACGTGATCCGTGGCTCATCTACATTCTTTTGAATAAAACTGATCAAGATACAAGAGAGGCCTGGGCGCATAAAACGGTAGATAAAGATTACCCTTCATATGAAGAATTTTCAAAATTTCTAAGTGACAGATGTGATGCACTAGAATCATGTGCACCTGTGAAGCAAAGTTCGTCGAAAGCTAGTGCAATTAAATCTCATCAATTGGAACCAGTATCGTCTATTCCCGTAACATATTTACACTGCAAGGGTCCACATCGTTTATGCCATTGTGACAAATTTAAAAGCATGAATCCAAGTGATCGTCGTGAATTGGTAGCAAAGCTGCACCTTTGTTTTAATTTTTTATCAGATCGACATCGAGCTATTAATTGTCTAAGCAAATTGAGTTGTTTAAAGTGCGCTCGTCGACATCATACTCTTTTGCACAATACCAACCCAGTTGTTAATACTATTACAGTTGGCACGGAAATATCGCAGAAATCAATACCTATAATCAACCAGAAGCAAGCACCGTTTTTCACTGGACATATTAGTTTTTGCAGAGTACTTCTAGATTCAGGGTCACAAGCCTCATTTATCTCCAAATCTTGTGCACACAGTTGAATCTAAGTCTTAACAGTTGTCGTCTACGTATAGAAGGAATTGCCACGTCCAATGTCACAACCATGGGAAGTACATCACTCACAATTCATTCACGATTTGAATTTAGTGAAAGTCTAAACATAAAAGTGTTCGTACTTCCTAAAATTACGACGTTAACGGCGAATAGTGAAATTAGTATCAGTGAAATTAAACATTTCTCAAATTGTCCGCTAAGCGATCCACAATTCAGTGAAAAAAGTGAAATAGACATCCTATTAGGAGCAGACTACTTCTTCCATATCCTCAAGCCGAACCAAATCCAAGTGACCAAAAATCTTATCGCCCAAGAAACAATCTTTGGATATGTGATTGCGGGAATGTCAATTAGTAGTAATAACGAACAATTGACAGGTCGATATAGCTTCCATATGACCATTATTGATGAATACAGTCTGGATCAAACGCTCCAAAAATTCTGGGAACAGGAAGAAATACTCGATAAAATTCCTTGGACCGCTGAAGAAAAAACTTGCGAATCCCATTTTAAGGAGACGTATTCAAAAAATCAAGATGGGCGTTTTATTGTGCAATTACCGTTAAAAACTGATTCGCCGCGATTGGGAGAATCCTATAAAATGGCCTTACAGCGACTAATAGCTATAGAAAGAAAGATGAGTGGAAATCAATAATTTGGAATAATGTATTGAGAATTCATGCAGGAATACCTCAATTTGGGTCACATGCGAGCAATGCAGGATAAATCGGGTAGCTGTGAAAAAGAAATTTGCTATCTTCCACATCATGGAGTATTACGCGAAAACAGTGCGACGACAAAATTGAGAGTGGCATTTGACGAATCAGCTCCAATCTCGACCGGGACATCATTAAACCAAAAGTTATTAGTAGGACCTAGATTGCAAGATACTTTATGAACAATATTAGTACGATTTCGAAGTTTTAAGGTAGCTTTATAACGAATCATTTGGCGCAAATATCCTAACGGTCGAATAATCCATTACGAATTATTGACGGTAACGTACGGAACTTCATCAGCACCATTTCTTGCAATCCGCGTCTTACAACAAATATCAGAAGATTGTAAGCAAACTCATCCGGAGGTATCAAATATCTTACAGAAAAATTTCTATGTAGATGATTTGTTAGCGGGAGCTGCAACTGAAGAACAGGCCTGGCAATTGAAAAGAAATATTATGCAAGTGCTCTCGGAGAGCGGATTTTCATTGAGAAAATGGCATTCAAACATCACATTTTTAAATGATTCAAATGATACGACACAAATCAGAGAAGAAGGTAATATGCCATATATACTAGGTTTACTTTGGGATCCTAAAGAAGACAATTTTTCATTTGAAATTACTAACATGCCACATACAGCTTGATCTAAAAGAAATATTTTGTCAATCGCATCGAGGATTTTTGATCCTTTAGGCTGGTTAAATCCATTCATAATAAATATTAAGATTCTCAAGCAAACTTTATGGTTGCGGAAGTATATCCTGAGACGAGCCATTAACAACAGACCTTAAAGAAGCATGGTCGAAATTGTAAAACCAATTTCACACACTAAACCAATTAAGAATACCTCGGTTTATTGGGGATTGTACTGATGATGTACAATTGCATGGCTTCAGCGATGCCAGTGAGATGGCGAATTCGGCTGCCGTTTATGTGAGAACTAAATTTAATGGAAAATATTTAACACGTTTGTTGACTGCAAAATGTTAGAACTCTGTGGAGCACACCTGCTAGCGAAGCTCGTGAAAGCAGTGATATACGCGTACGATAATCAACAATTACCTATTTGGCGTTGGACCGATTCAATGGTGGTTTTGGCATGGTTAAACAGTCACCCTCGTAAATGGAAAAATTATATTGTTAACCGAGTAGGTGCAATTCACACATTAATGCCAGAAGCTATGTGGCGACATGTCAAAGAAAGTGAAAATCCAGCGGATTTAGCAACGAGAGGAGTACCGGCTGATAAATTGATTAAGAACGAATTATGGTTTAATGGCCCTACATGGTTAGCTGAAGCAGAGGTGAATTGGCCAACAAAATCAGTAATGTTCGAAACAGTAAAAGAAGCCCGTAGTAACGAAATGAAAACATTCCATGCAGCAATTAATTCTTACAATTCACATCCAGTATCACGTTTATTAGCACGATGTTCAAATTGGCTAAAGGTAATACGTATAACAGATTATATTCAACAATTCATTTATAATTTCAAAGAGAAAAGTTAGATCGGCAATCCAATTGAGAGTGTTGGACTTAAATTACGCAGAACTTACAATAATTCGGTATGTTCAACAAACTGAATTCGTCAAAGACATTAAATCCTTGAATAAATATAAACATGTGCCACTGAATTCGAAGATAAAGCAATTGGCACCATTTCTGGATTCGAATAATGTATTAAGAGTTGGAGGTCGCCTAGAAAACTCAGAATGTTCGTATGATTAATTTTTTAAATTATTAGTAAATGTGATAATTGAATAAAATAAATTCTCGTTCTAAATTAAATCAAAAAATATTAAAAATAAATCAAATAAAGTTTGTCGTTGAAATTATTTATGTAATTACGTTTTATTTGAATTTGTTTCATTTTATTAAAACGCGGTGAAAAGAATACAGTCCACTCAAAAGTTAATTGGTAACTTGGTTGTGCTCGCACAGTTAGAGAAATTATGCCCTATTTAATTAAATTAGCTTTTATTAGGTGTATGATGGTTGGCAAGAACTTATAACGACCTAGTGGTTACAGTTCTGGGCATTGGCACAATTGAAGTAAACACATCGTAGTTTTAGGAGGTATAAAAAAATTTAGAACATTAGAACATAATTTCAGAATTTTTGGAATTCCATGACATTGTAAGGTCTTTGCCTAATTTGTACTCACACTGTTTTACACATTTAACCACATAAATAAAAAGTCCAGCACAATTCCACTTGTACAATAGTTTTTACTGTTTATTTATTTGTTTACAATATTAAGTTTATTTGAATCACAGTATTCTTTATTCATTCATTTATTTTTATTTAACATTCACAATTTGGTTTTTTATAAATTGTTAAAATATATTGATTTTAGTTTGTTTATCTTTAGGTTACATTTAATGTTTTTTGTTATTTACTGAGCCATATTTTATGTTGACGCGACGACTGTGCGTTATGGCTATTACTTTGGTACTGTCGTTTCCGATCCAAAATTAATTATTTTTTCTGCTTACACCAATCTGAATATACATTGTCATTTTCCAAACACATTTTGCGCGCGTATTTTATGTCGTGTAGTCTGAAAGTATTACGCAATTATGTAAAGCGACCGCTACATCACTCCCCTGCAAGTAAATCTCCTCGAATAAGCTGCAAGGTTGTAAAACAATTAATTTAAATAATATTAGGAGGGATATAATGCGGATGAATCTGGAAGTGGACCGATTTCTTAGGATTTGTTTGGTTTAATACTAAGTGAGACTCAGCTAGGATACCGTAAGCCGGCTTAAATCTGTCGATGGAAACATTGACATTCTTGCCATTTAAATCAAGGATATAATGTTTCCGAAAACGACGAATGACTTTGTAAGGTCCTTCGTACGGAGCGGATAGACCGGTTCGTACCTTGTCGATACGAACGAATACAAACTCGCAATTATTTAAGGACTTTGGTATAAAAATAGGCGGTTTGGTTGACTTGCGAGTGTCAACTGGAATAATATTGCGCATTGCCGCGCGAAGCCTCTCTACATAGTCTTGCGGATCGGAACTATCCGTAGAGCCAGACTCGAAAAATTCTCCTGGTAACCTGAGGGCTTAACCGTATACTAGTTCTGCCGGAGAGCATTTTAAATCATCCTTTAATGATGCTCGTATTCCCAACAGTACTATGGAAAGCTCAGTGCTCCATTTAATTGTATTTCCTCGAGCTTTGAGCGAAGCTTTAAGTTGTCGGTGAAATCGTTCGACCATACCATTTGCCTGCGGATGATAGGCCGTGGTACGAATTCTATGAGCGCCTATTAAACGCGTGAGCTCAGAAAAAAGTTTAGACTCAAACGGACTGCCTTGATCTGTTGTAATTTCAAGAGGTATCCCAAATCTTGAAACATATTTCTCGACAAAGGTCTTAGCAATAGTGGCAGCGGTGCTGTTTTGAATGGGGTATGCCTCAGGCCAACGAGTAAAGCGATCGACAATAGTTAGAACATACAAAAAACCGTCGGATGGTGGCAATGGACCCACTATATCCATATGTATGTGCTCGAATCGTCCAGAAGGCAGTTTGAAATGTCCCGGTTCGGACTTTGTGTGTTGTTGAACTTTGCACTTCTGGCAACCGATACAAGATTTCACCCAGTGTATAATGTCAGTATTCATGTTTGGCCAAAAATACCTACTTGTGATTAACTTTCGTGATGCGCGAATACCTGGATGTGATAGACCATGCATGGCATCGAAAACTGCATGTCTATAAGATGCCGGAACAAAAGGACGATTCACACCTGTTGATGTTTCAGAAAATATTTTAAATTCGGGCAGGATGGTGAGTTCCAACTTGAATTTGGAATTCGGTGGGCGCGGTGAATTGTTCATCAACCCCAGTAATTCTTCATCAGACTGTTGTGTCTGAGCTAGATTTTTTAGATCTAGGTGGACAGAGTCTATTGTTGTAACGTGATCGCTAGTCCGTGACAATGTGTCAGCGACCACGTTTTGCTTACCTGCTATGTATTGAATGTCCGTCGTAAACTGAGCGATATAGTCAAGATGTCGAGTCTGCCGTGGACTCTTCTCACCCAGTGAAACAATTGGTTTACTTAAGGGTTTATGATCAGTATAGACAGTAAACTGTTTACCTTCCAGGAAATAACGAAAATGCTTGATTGCTAAATATATAGCGAGTAGTTCCGTGTCAAAGGCAGAGTATTTTACCTCTGTTGGTGAAAGTTTACGTGAGAAAAATCCCAAAGGTTGCCAACAATCGTTACTCCATTCCTGCAGGACTGCTCCTACAGCACTACCTGATGCGTCGGTAGAGATGCTGTAGCGTGTATCGCTATTGGGATGGGCCAAAAGTGTTGAATTGGCAAGTGCTCTTTTAATTTTGGCGAATGACTCGTTACACTCGTCGGGCCAAGAAAAATGTTTTGCGTTCTTGGGCATTTTAATTAAAGTTGCCAAATGAGCATAGATTGGAGACAGCGATTCGGCTAGCCTTGGAATGAATCTATGATAGTAATTGACCATTCCTATGAATCGCTGAATTTGTTGAACTGATGTTGGCTGGGGAAAATTTTCTATGGCTTCGACTCGCCGTGGTGAGGGTGTTATGCCATCTGGGGTAATCTGGTGGCTGAGGAACTCGAGAGCACGAACACCGAAAATGCATTTTGAAATTTGGATATTCACTCCAAATTCGATGAGGCGTTCAAACAGTTGTTTGAGGTGCAATTTGTGCTCTTCCTTAGTTTTGCTTTCCACTAATATATCGTCAATATAGACGAATACAAAATCTAAACCTTTGACCACTTTGTTAATGAAGCGCTGGAAAGTTTGCGCAGCGTTTCGAAGACCAAAGGGCATCCTGGTAAATTTGAACAACCCAAACGGGGTAGTTATTGCCGTTTTAGGCACGTCTTTGGGCGCAATTGGAATCAGATGATAAGCCCTAACTAAATCAATTTTTGAAAAAACATTGCATCCATATAGGTGCATTGAAAAATTCTGAATATGGGGAATCGGGTATCGATCTGGCGTGGTTACGGCATTAAGTCGACGATAACCCCCACATGGGCGCCAATCAGGGCTGTCCTTCTCCTTTACCATGTGGAGAGGAGATGAACACGCAGAAGATGACGGTCGGCATATGCCCAGTTGGACCATATGCTCGAACTCGGTAAGCGCGGTTTTATGTTTAACCGGATCCAGCCTGCGTGGTTTCGAACAAGGAAGTCGACCTTCAGTGTATATACATATAGTGAACCACGTTGTGTTTTGCTGGACTGGCGTAGTCTGGAGTTTCGATAAGAGAAGGAAACATCTTTAGCAATGAATTGTATCCAATTTTGGCAAAGGGATGGATTGGTGTAGGCGTTTCGACTTTTGCTGTCATTGCATTTACAGCAAGACTTGCCCTGGGATCCAAGAGACGTTTTCCGCGGAGGTCGACGAGAAGACCAAATTTTGTCAGGAAGTCAGCACCAATAATCGGCATGTCCACTGACGCTATTGTGAATACATGGGGAAATTTCCGCCGTAAGCCAATGTTAACGTTCAATAGTTTCGTCCCGTAGGTTTGTATTACTGAACCATTAGCGGCGGAAAGGACCAGGTCAGGATCTATTTTTGACGCACTTTGAGGAAACCGTTTAACGGGAAGGACTGAGATATCAGCACCGGTATCTACGAGAAAATGAAGTTCATTTTCTGCGTCTTTAAGAAATAAGCGGCGATTAAGTTGTATCCGATTACTAGCTGCACTGCCAATCGGATTTATTCTTTTTTTTGATTAATATCTGTAGCTTCCAGTTTTTTGCTGTGGAAGGTGCATGGTTTGTAACATTTTCGTGCAGCACTTCCGAATTTATTGTGAAAGTAGCAGAGCTCATTACCGTTGAAACGGTGTCTGCTGCGGCTTCTTGGTCTTCAATATGGACTATTTGGACGATAGCCCGAAGCTGGTGAGCGGCTGCGATCCGAATTTAGCTGTGACAACATCGACTCGACACTAATGGGTCGTTCACCAAGTTGTTTAATACTTGCTACAGCCTGTGCTAATTCTGTACCGCGGGAAGTTGAGGGTTCTGTGTATGAAATCGTCGACACACTGGTTGTAGTGATTTCGTATATCTTATCTGCTACCGGTAACATATCATCTATTTGCTTATCTTCTATTGCAGTAAGTGCAACGTAGATAACCTGCGGCAATTTACGAAGCCACAATGTCTGTACCAATTTATTATCGAATGCTTCACCCGCAAGAGTTTTCATTGAGTAGTACACCTCACTGGGTTTCCGATCACCCAATTCCGCTCTTTCTAGTAATTTTTCGAGCAGTCGTTCCGTAGAAAGAGCGTGCCGGGCAGTAAGAGCACTTTTAAATTTCAGATATTTATCGGTTTTTGGAGGATTGACTATTAAATCCATTACGGATTCACATATATCCGTTGGCAATGCCGTTACTATATGCGAAAATTTAGTTGAATCTGATGAAATATTGAAAATGCTAAACTGAGCCTCAGCTTGTGCGAACCAAATGGTTGGGTTATTAGGCCAGAAAGGAAGCAACTTGGCTCGAGAAGATTCAACTGCCGGAGCCGATTTTGACTCGTCCTTGACGTTATTATCATCGTCTGTCATTGCGACTTTTAAATTTGTAAATTTTATTCACGAAAGAAATAATAACAAAGTAAGGTAAAATGCGAATGAATTTGTGATAATGGAAGGTACCAAAATTATAACTGTAATAAAAAAAAATAATATGACGCACAAACTAACGACCGAATGAATTTAATCCATAATAATATGCAATAGGTAAAAAATAAAAGCAAAGTAAATAAAACTGTACTATCAAATAATCTTAGAAAGATGAACAATTTACCAAATAGAGTAACGGTGTACTTTTTCGAGATGCGAAATAAATAATTTAGATTCACAAAGTACAATACAGAGAATAAATAAATAATTTTAAATAAAAATGTGAGAAAAATAAATAAATAAAAATAATAAACAATAATTAATAAATATTTAAATTAGAAATTGAATTGGAAAAAATTAAAACTCAGCTGTTTATTATGATGAGCCTCTTTCTTGTTGGAAATCACTAGAACGTGCTGCGACCTTGTTGATATCGGTTGTTGAAGATAACTGCCTAGTCTTCTTTTGTAACGTATTGATCCACGTAATATTACTATTTCAGCTTCTTTTTTCGGGATATGTTGATTGCGTTACATACTTGCATTTCACACGATATGTTAATTTTGTTGTAAAATACAGCAAATAAATTTTCAATTTCACTGTAATTTTCGGCAGTTTTTTTTTGCTTTTTCCTTTTTTTTTTAAAGTTTACATTTTTTTTTTTTTTTGAATTGTACGAATGTAAACTTTATTTTTGTAAATGTCAGCACTTTTCGTGTATGAGCAAATTAATAAAATACGCGTACTTTCTTGCGGTTCAGTTGTATGGAGCGTATTTCCTAACGGAAATTTTTCCGCTAGACACCGGGTCACCACTTGTAAGGTCTTTGCCTAATTTGTACTCACACTGTTTTACACATTTAACCACATAAATAAAAAGTCCAGCACAATTCCACTTGTACAATATTTTTTACTGTTTATTTATTTGTTTACAATATTAAGTTTATTTGAATCACAGTATTCTTTATTCATTCATTTATTTTTATTTAACATTCACAATTTGGTTTTTTATAAATTGTTAAAATATATTGATTTTAGTTTGTTTATCTTTAGGTTACATTTAATGTTTTTTGTTATTTACTGAGCCATATTTTATGTTGACGCGACGACTGTGCGTTATGGCTATTACTTTGGTACTGTCGTTTCCGATCCAAAATTAATTATTTTTTCTGCTTACACCAATCATCTGAATATACATTGTCATTTTCCAAACAAAATGATTTTGCGCGCGTATTTTATCTCGTGTAGTCTGAAAGTATTACGCAATTATGTAAAGCGACCGCTACAACATCTATTTATGTAACATTCGTTTTCTTTGTAACAAAATATGATTTTCGGAATGAGGATTGATCACAAATCATAATAAATCATTCCACTTACCAAAAAAAAACCGAAACTATCCAAAACCGCTTAGAATTGTTCTGTTTGCTAGGAAAAGGGAGGAACCTTTTAGAAAGTTTCAAAATTATGGAAAAAAATTGTTTTCTTAATCAATATCTGGCTAATCCTATATGTACGGCGTAAGTATGAAAATAAATATTATTTATAAATACACACTCTAATCAGGATCAATAAATTATTGAAATTCGACTAAGGATTTACAAAACAATTCCGAAAATATCGAATTACTGCATTAAAATTTGTTCGCGATAAAAGTAAATTTTAAGATCTCACACAAAACATTTGCCTTCAAGGTTTTTTAATTATAGCAAATAAATTCAATCCTGCGAGACTTGTTATTATTTTTAATCGAAATTCAATTTCATATTTTCCAAGAAAAACAATCCAATCTTAGAGATTTTATTTTCCAAAAATTTCGCTTCCAGCAAATTGGGAAAAGTTATTTTAATTACTTTTTGATTTCCGCTCTCTAGAAATTCCATATTTCTTCTAAGTATATAATATTAGAAGCGCCATTTATGTTCTAGTTTGTGCGTTTCCAGCTAGCGCACGAAAATTATTTTAATTAAAATTATTATGATGTTGGCTGAAAATATTTTCAATTATACCAAAAAAAAAATTCCCAGCATAATTTTCTCGTTTTTTGTTGTCGTTGTTGTTGTTGGCAAAAAACTGTGTCGATTGTGTCACCATTTGGTGTACCAAAGTTTCAACAAAAATCTTTTTGAACAGATAAAACCAACCTGATATATAATTTTCAATTTTCATTATTCTTATTATTATTTTTTGTTGTTGTTGTTGTTATTTAGTTTGCTGTACTTTTAAGTATTTTCATTTATCATACACACAGTAAATTTTAAACTTTATTATTAAACAGGAAGTAAAGAATTTTCCTCATTTTTTTTTTTTTGTTTTAGGAAAACGGTTTTTGTTTCAAGTTGAGCAAAAAATTAATAACAACACCAACAGAAGAAACAAGCAAAAAAAAAAAAAAAAGTATAAATAAACATAAATCATAAGGAAACAAAATAAAAAGCAAGCAGGAGAAACTTTTCCTTCAATTTTCTGTTTGATTTTGTGCGCTTTTTTCCACTGTGCATTTGTTGTACATTATATAGATGTACTGAGTATAGTAGGAAGAATAAAAGTTTTCTTCATATTTTTTGGCATCATAACTAATTTACTTTTTTATATTCTTGAGCGTAAACAACAACAACAACAACAACAAAACGGGAGAAATATGGCGTTTTATACTACAAAGTAAAAAAATTATTGTAAGTGATAATTGTGAATTTTTTTTTTTGGTTTTTCCCAGTAAACAGGTGGAAGTTAAATTTCTACTCTGTACACCATATTAATAGTGTGATTTGATGGGAAAATGTTAAAAACACGGCAGACAATTTGTACAGTTCTCTCTCAAAGTTTTCCGTTGTTTTATAACTTTGTGTTTTGCTGTGAAAAATGAATTTAAAATTGATTTTGTTCATGGTTCGCTTCTCTTAATTATATCAAATTTATGTGCGGGATGGTACATGCTTCATTTTCATTTTGGCACATTTACGAAACAAAAAACCAAAAAAAAAACATGAAACAAAGTGAAAAACTTTATGTATCGTATATTTTTATATGTTGTGCTTTTGACTAATTAAGAAAATTTTTAAGTTTATTGACTTTATATTGCAATATTAATATTTTTTCCAAGAAGTATGTATATAATAACCAACTGTTAAACATGCTGGGTGTTATAATAAAAGGAAACTTTTTGTGCCTGGTTTGTTTTATGTATGTGCTGCAAAAAACGTTTACCCAGAAAATTTCTTGTATATTATAAAGGAGGCTAGAGTCGCCCAGGGCTAACAATAGTTTGTAAATTCTTACCTTTAATTTATAAATAAATACAAATTTTAAACCAAACTTCGAGTGTTATCAGTAATTTTACGACATTTCGAATTAAACAGTAAAATCCCCCACCCTTAAATAATAAAGCAAACAGATAACGCAAAAAGCACAAAATACAAAATTTATAATCATAAAGTTAAAAAGTAAAAGGTATATACACCACCTTTCTTACCTTTTTATCAGTTCTGAGAACAATTGTAAAACAATAAAATTAGAAGATTATCTCTCGTTTCTAATACCAAATTCAAAGTTGAATTTAGGTCTTCTTTTGCCATATTGTCTTACTCGTTTTGTATTTGTATTGAATAATTTATGCATTAAAAGAATGTGCTTTCTAATATTTTTCTAATGTTTATTTGATAACAACAAACGTAAATATTTTTAATAAAATAAATTAAATTCCTGTTAAAAAATAAAAATTATAAATAAGACAATAAACACAATATATACAAACATATACGTAAACACAAATTTTTTGATGAGGGTATTTTCATATTATTATTATTTTTAACGTTGTTTATTTATATTTTTGTGAAATCTGCTTCTTATACATAAATATATAAGATAAATAGCCTTTAGGTATTTCTTATTTATTAAAAACATTTTTTTTTGTGTGTGTCCCAAGCACTGTCGGTTTCGCATTTATTGGAATACTTGTATTATATAAACTTAAGTTGATAAAAGTTACCAATATTGTCGCTATTATCTTTAAATTTCAAAAGAACAAACCCTAATTTAAAATACTAATTTATCCTTCTTTTTATTTGTGATTTTTTATTTAAGGAAATTACAAAAAATAATTAAAATCTTAATATTATATTAAGGAAAATATAAGAATATAAAAACGAACAACAGATGTGAATGTGATATACATAGGCAGTTTAGTACAATAAGATTATCAACATTTCGAACAAAAAACCGAGTATTTTTCAAGTTAAATATTTTCCATAAAATTTCCTTTTTATACATCATATGTTTTCCTTTTTACAACGACAGCAAAAAAACAATATGGATGTGGTAAAAAAAAAAAACCAAAAATTTATTATTTGACATATTTTGGAATATTATTTTATCCTTAGAAATTTGTCTTTTTTTTGTGTTGGTTTTGTTTAATTTATTTAATTAATTTTTTTGGTATAATAGTATTTAAATCTATAACAAAGACCTAACAATAAAATATGAAGGGCTGAAACCTCGTATGGTCAGAACTTCCGTCTTGATTAATTCAATTTGCAAATCAATCCCGAAATGAGTCTCATCAGCTCAACCTCCAACTCAATATACAAATCAACCTCCATTTCAATCGAAACATAATTCTAAACGCAATCAGCAAATTAACCGCCAACCAAACCTTCAAATCAATCACCAAATCAACCCCAATCAACTTTCAAATCAACCCTTAACCTAACACGAAATAAACTCTTAAATAATTCCCCATCTGAACAACTCACTTAAAACCAATGCATGCCAACTAAATCCTAACTCTACTTCAACTCAACTTAGCTTGAACCAAATTTCAACCCTCTGCTCAACACATACCTTCATGCCAACATACCATCATACCATTATTCAATCAACATCATACCCCACCATCATACCATTATACCATTATACCATTATAACACCATAACATCATACCATATGATACCGTCATCAAAACTTAACTCAATTTTTGAAGGTTTAGAAATACCTCTGTAGTAACTTTAGGCCTGATTATCATCTCAAGGACGAAATGAATGTTTGAGATATTGACCGTGACCTTTCTAAAATCTTAAACAAAACTTGTGTAAAGTTTGGTTCAAATCGTTCAATGCGTGTGCATTTGTTTAAGTATCTCACACACATACTGTACATATTTAGAAACACTCACTTTTAAATACAGTGAATCCTCATTTCAACGGACACTCAACTTAGCGGAATCCTCACTTCAACGGACAAACTTTTAAGTTCCATGGAACTAAAATTTTTCAATGAAAACCTCCCTTAAATAAGCTGACACTTTATTAGAGCGGAAACAGACAGATATTTCTGCGATGATACAGGTTTTAAGAGTTGAAACTTTTGCACTTCAATTTGCTCCTTTTACACTTCATATTGAACACTTAGCATATCAAATTGAAGTTTTTACATTTAAAATTGAACAAATTATATGTATGGTCAATTAGGACAGAACTTAGCTATTTCTTAGCCGGTTTTAGTGAAATTTGACATCCATGATTGAAATGGGATTCTTAAATTGTTTTTGGATAAAATTCTAGAATATGGCCAAAAAAAATAACTAAATGAAATATGACATATACGCTCGAAGTGGAATTCAAAAATGATTTTTAAATGAAGCTATGGAATATGGCATCATAATCGGTTGAGAAATAGGCAACTTTGGCCATTTTCCAGAAGTTAATCTACAAATCATTTCACACATGTCAAATTGCATCATAATCCGTTGAAAAATTGGCAAGTTCCATCAAATTGGCCACATTCCAGATCTTTATCCAAAAATCATTTTAGAATCCCATTTTCATTGGAAATGCTGGATTTCATCAAAATCTGTTAAGATATAGAATCCCAATAAAATGTTCACAAATCGTCAGTTTAATGGATACCTCACTACAAATAACAACTTGTTTTGGTCTCGTCGATTTTCGTTGTAGTGAGGTTTTCCTGAATATAGATTGCTCAACTGCTCACTAAACCCTAATCCAAAAAGAACTCGTCAATAATTCAACTCGCAAACGGAACCCAACTTAACCCTCAACTTAACCGCAAACTTTCCGCCAAACTCAATCCTCAAAATAGCATATATAAGAAATTGGTCAACAACTCACTATAGCCTATCCAACCCCAACTCAACTCCAACTCAACTTCAACTCAACCCGCAAATTCAACAAGTTGAATTAAGGTTGAGTTGCGGTTTAGTAGGGGTTGGATTAGGGTTTAGTAAGCAGTTGAGAAATGTATCTGTATGTACAGGGAAACCTCACTACAACGGAATTCGACTGGACCAAAAAAGTTGTCCGCTGTAGTGAGGTTTCCGTTAAACTGAGGATTTGTGATTTTTTTATAAAAATTTTATTGGGATTCTATATCTTATCCGATTTTCATGAAATCCGGAATTTTCAATCGAAATGGGATTTTCAAATGATTTTTAGACGAAGTTCTAGAATGTGGCCAAGTAGAATGGAAGTTGACAATTCCTTAACCGATTATTGATGTAGATTATGGATTGTAAAATAATTCTTGGGTAAAGTTCTAGAATATGGCCAATTATGACGAACTTGGTTATTTCTTAACCGATTATAATGAAATTTGATGTGGGTGATGGAAATGGGATTCTAAAATGATTTTTGGTTGAAGTTCTGGAATATGGCCAATGAGGACGGAACTTGGCTATTTCTCAACCGATTATTATGAAATTTGACTTGTGCGTTGAACATAGGATTCTAAAATGAGTTTCAGATCAACTTCTTGAATATGGTAAAGTAGTATGGAACTTGGCTATTTCTTAATCGATTATGATGAAATTTGACATGTGCGTTGTAAATTGGATTCTAAAATGATTTTTAGATGAAGTTCTGGAAAATGGCCAATTGGGATGGAACTTGGCTATTTCATAATGGATTTGAGTGAAATTTGACATCTGCCATGGAAATGGGATTCTAAAGTGATTTTTAGATAAAGCTCTGGAATAAGGTAATTAAGATGGAACTTGGCTATTTCTTAGCAATTCAATTTCCAAAGCGCATGTCAAATTTCATTTATTTATTTTTTTGGCCATATTCCAGAATTTTATCCAAAAATTTCAAGAGTTATAAACAGCCAAGTTTCATTCTAATTGGCCAGACATATAGTTTGTTCAATTTGAAACGTAAAAAATTCAATTTGAAATGTTAAAGTTTCAAGTTGAAGTGTAAAAGGAACAAATTGAAGTGTAAAAGTTTTAATTTCAAGTGTACTCGTAAAGCTGTATCATTGGAGAAATATCTGTCCGTGTCCGCTTTAATAAATTGTCCGCTTATCTAAGGAATGTTTTCATTGAAAAACTTCAGTTGCATGGGACTTAAAAGTTTGTCCGTTGAAAAGAGGATCCCGCTAAATAGAGTTCCGTTGTAATGAGGTTTCACTGTATTTGTGTGATATTTGAATAAATGCACACGCATTGAACGATTTGAACCAAACTTCAAAAGGTCACTGTTAATATCTCAAATTTTCATCTCCTTCTTGAGAGATTATAATCAGAGATGGAGGTTGATTTATATATTGAGTTGGAGGTTGAACTGAAGATAGACTTAAGTGATTAATTTCGGGATTGGTTTTATGTTGAATTAATTGAGACCGAAGTTCTGACCACCTCATGAGGTTTCAGCCCTTCATATTTTTATTTATATTTACCGGCTCCTTTTTTTAAAGTTTTTTTTAAATGAATGGCTGTTTTTTCGTTTACTTCAAAATGTGTCTCAACTACCTTATCTAGGAAAAAAAACCGAGCTCAAAATTCCCAAAAAAAATACAGAATGAAAGCCCAAGTTAAAATAAAAATTCAGAAAATGTCTTTAAAATTTGATTTTGTTAATAGTTGTTAATTAGCTATTAGGAACTCTTTAAAAAAAAAAATTTATAAATAATGGAATCTTTAACTTCTTTTAAAGTTAAAATCTTTAAATTTTATAAATAAATTTTGTAATAATGGAAATTGCTTCAACCTTTCAGACACTGATCAATGAAATTATCTCGCTCGTATCACTTCTACAGATTGTTCTACCGCGAGGGGTTAGACCAGGGAAAAATTGGAAAAATAAGGGATACCAGCATATTCCCGAAATGTAAAATCGCAAAGAAAGACATATTAAATTTTTAATAACTACAATATGAAAACAAAAGAAAGCTACATAACGTCATGTCATCCTTACGCAGGAAAGACCAATGCCACAAGCGGCTTTAAATAGTTTTTAGTTTAGTATAGGAAACTCGAACTTAAATATTATTATTATTTTTGAAATTTTTGTGACGTTTTCCTGTGATCCTTGCGCAAGGCTCCAATGCTTAGCGGTTTCTGGGAGTTTTATAATTTAGTATGTGAGTAAATTTTAAAAAAAATTATTGAAAAACTTGCTAATTTCTATTAACTAATATTGGAATTTTACTAAATCGTCAAAGAGACTGTTTGGGCGAAGCAGCTCCATCCTTCAAGGCATACAACGAATTAATATTACTTTTATAAATATTTTGTATAATTAAAAAACTTGGTTCCTGGGGATTGATTTTGTTTTGGGATTTTTTACTTGTCTAGTCGAGGGTAATCAATTATGCAGATGTTGTTATTCTGGATTTCGTATTAAGCTCTTTTTAACTTCCTATGGCTTTATTGTTGAATCTTTCCTGCTTAGGGAACTCTCAAGATATAATCAAATCCTACAATCTAATCGCACCAAGGGACCAATAATAAATTTTATTTATTTTCCGCCCATCAAAGAGATTTTTGTAAATTCATTACTATTATTTTCATTTTTCAATCCTTCGAGCTAATGCAGTAACTAATAGATTCCGTTGCTTTGATTTTATATTTGTCATTACTGTGATTGTTGTTACATAAAGGTTGATGAAAAGATTAGAAAATCCTCACGGGAGGGATTTATTTGTGGCCTTAAATATATGGAGATTTAACCCTAAATTTGTGCTTATTTCAATTAGATTGGTATGCTTAATCTCCCACAATTCAATAAATGGAGAAAGAGAATAATACGAAAACTCCAATTTTTTATGTAGACGTAAAATTTGCTTCCCCTCTTAATCCAAACCATCGCCTTAAATCTTTGAGTATCGACTGAGAGAAAATTAATCTAGAAAAAAATAATGCAAGCCTACCATTCTTTTTGGCTTATTGCTGATATTTGTGAAAAGGTAAGGCTGGTCTCTTGGCTTTTATCGCACTGCACCTGAAATTTTTTCACCTAAGAGAATTTTTCTTATCTTAATAGAAAAACATTCCGTTCGACTTCAAGCGCATTCAGTTTCCCGTTCGTTTAGCGTTCCCTGTAATGATTAACAAATCGCAAAGTCAATCGTTTGAAGTGTGCGAAATAAATTTAGAATTTCCTTGTTTTTCTCATCGTCAGTTTTACGTCGTGTTTTCGAGAGTTGGCAAACCATCTTCGTTGTTCATTTACGCGCCGGAGAACAAAACGAGAAATATTGTTTACTACAATGCATTGTATTGATTTGCGTCTGTATTCGATTTAATTCCACTCGAATAAAATACATTGAATTCTTTTCAATTCCAACTGACTCCAATTCAGTTCCACACTGAGAGAAAAAATCCAAAAAATAACTCAATTTTCGATAGATGCCTGAGTTTGAATCGACATTTCATTCACTTTTCAATACATTATTCAACTCAATCGTCTATTGAGAATTGAGTGGAGTTATTTGATATTTTCTCTCATCAAAATCAATTTTCGTGAAGTACAAAAGTATTTCCTTTGCGGAACGAAGTTTGCCGGGTCAGCTAGTTTTGTATAAAATAATATCTTGGCGTAATTAGGTTTGTGATTCATCGAAATTAATGATTTTGACACTCATACACAAAATTACGATTTGAGGTTGTATTTCACTCATAACACCCATTTGTGAGCATAGTAATCGACTTTAGCAATTCAAGTAGCAGGCTTATGTGCAGGCCTATTGCGGGGCATATTAACATTCTAATGTTGCCAAAAATATGAAATATCAAAAAAATTCAGAAAATTGCATTGTTATTCGGGTTTCTAAGTTACAGCCAAGAGGATCAAATATAGATTACAAAATTTGGCCGCCACATGAAGGTGAAGGTCTTGAAAAAACTTTACTGTGTGGTCAAGTTGAAAAAACTTTACTGTGTGGTCAAGTTTTAAATTAAGCAGAAGAATAATGTTCACCGCGGCACATGAGTTCTTCACTCGTTGGGACTAACATAAACTCGTCACATCATAATTCTCAGTTATAAATAAACCAGACATGACATGACGCACAAAAAAAAAAAAAAAAAATTGAATTTCATCGTACAAGTCAAGCTTGTTAACAATCAGAATATAAATTTAAACCGAAAACAGACAAGTACAAGTAAATAAGGTTTATTATACGAATTACCAAGAAAATACACTTTAAATAAATTTTAATCCCTTTTTGAGAAAATTTTTCATTTAAATTTTCAACCCATTTTCATTATCCATTGAAATCAATTCAATGAAATTTAAAAAAAATGAAAAATTTACAAGAATTTTTTTGTTTTTTTTGTTTTTGTACTTCGTCTCAATTATCTTCTCAGTTTCTTAGAAACACACACAAAACAATTATGAATACAAAATCTATTCACAAGAAAAATAATAAAAGAATTAATTAAGAAAAACGAAAACTTAAATATTTCCTTTTTTTTATAACAAAAATGTCAATTAATATTTATTATTAAAAACTTTTGTTTAAAAAATTTTTTTTTTTTTTTAATTTTTCATGAGATTTTCTTTTATTGAGCACATTTTGGAAAAAAAAAATGTAAAAAATAAAAAATTAGAATAAGTTATTTTAATTTTTTTGTTCTGTTTTCGGAAATAATAAATTAATTATTTATTTGAATTAATTTTCTTGTTTATGTTCTCGGAAAATGATTGAGAGAAGGAAAATTGTCTATGTTTTAATGTGCATGTGTCGGATATATTATCTAAATGGCAGCTAAATTTTTACTTGAAGCCAATAAAAATAAGAATCGCTTATTTCTTATTTAGAAGTATTATCAGTAATTATCTGACGTTCTATATAATTCACCCTTAAAAATAATTTTTATCTCCTTACAAAGATTCACTTCCCCATTAATAAAAAAAAAGTCCAACAATAAGGGGGGAAAACAAAAAAAAAGTTAAGCTCTAGTTGGTATTAATTTCTTATTTCCTCTTAATAGACAAACATACAATTATGCTAAAGCTTCGTATTTTATTTTATGTTTTTGTGTGTGTGTGTGTGTGTGTGTGTGTGTGTGTGTGTGTGTGTGTGTGTGTGTGTGTACGAAAATCTATAAAAGCTTATTATTATTAAATTTATCGAATATAAAATTAAATTATTTTTTCATTTTCACCTCGATGAGTAATACTTTGGGTTTTCCTTGCATTTTATTTTTTTTCCGTAATTTTCCATTTTATTTTTATTGAAATCAAGCTTTCATTCCATTTAACAACCAAAATTTGTAACTTAAAACTTTTAAGTTTTATTCTTCTCTCTTCCTCTGTGTTTCCTCTGTGTTGTATAATCCCAATCCACAGGAGGTTTTTCACAACTTTCGTTTCAGGGTTTTTCTTATTCCATTTCACCGTAAGTAAATTAATTTTTATTTCTTTACGTTTTGCAGAATGGATACACAAAGTTATACACAGAGACACAAACACACAAGTTATACATCTGTAAATAGGACTACGGCACAGGAGTGTAGACTGGGAGAACCGGGTGACAAATATTTATATAAATTGTTTTTATTATTTATACCACGAGTTTAAAAGCCGCAGACATAATTATACTTATGTACGGTATAAATACCACACTATGCCCAATTATTTTTATTGCCACCCGATATACATCCGCACATGGCATTACGTAACAAAAAAAAAAAAATTTAAACGTTTTTTGCTGAATATTTTTGTGGTTTTCCATTTTTTTTTATTTTTTTATTTTTTTGTTTTGCAGTGTTTGTTGATTTAGGGATGACAGTGAGACTGTCCATTGAGATTTCTGTTTTGTTTTTATAAGGCTTTTGAGATAATTTTTCTCTAACCACTTTCACTGTACCATCGTCTTCTGTGTTTGTTTATAAATAATAAAAAAAATTTAATTCCCTGTCATAAGGATTTCTATTTTGTGTGTTGATATTTTAAAAGATAATCACTTGATTGTTGTTTTGATGGGTTTGTTCTGTCTACCATATTTATAAAAAAAACTGTATATAGCTCAAGATATGAAATATAATGGCATTCTAATGAATATTAATTGACCTGTTTAAATACTTTAATATTTAGAGGATTTACCTATGCAAAGGAAAATTGAATTTGCATATTTAAGTTAAGATAAATATTTATACATTTGTTTAAATAATTTAAAAAAAAAACAAATTCGTAATTTTGTGGACTAAAACAATCTGTATTTTAATAAGTGTCTTTAGAAAAGAAAAGGGACCAAAGTAGCTGTTAGTAAATTTGTTAAGGTAATATTTACATAGGGAATTTGGATTTAGGATTACAATGCTTATGGTTTTGTGTTGAATAATTTTATTCTTGTTCTGTTTATCAGGAAACCAAATACAAGCAGGGAAATTTGATTGTGATAAATGAGCGAAGTAAGATGGGAAATTGCTTTAATATATAATCAAAATGCTGGAAATTATTCAATATCATCTTTGATGCCGAGTTTACGACCATTTTCTGAAGAAAAATTTTCAACAGGCAACCAATCGACGTAGTCTATTTTGTAAACAAATTTCCCCTTCCGAACATAATTCTTTTGTTTTCCATTTAAAATATATTGAATCTGCTGAAAATTTTTCTTCAGAAAATGGTCGTAAACTCGCACTCACCCGCTAAATAGGCCAGTAATAGGTTACATCATTTTTTGGTTTTTCTTTTTAAGATGAGGCAACATTTTTCTTGGGCCCCGATAAATGCTTCTTGTACATATGAGCAATTAAAGTTTTAGTTAAAAACTTATTTTTTTCTATTGTCCAGCCTCGCATTTAATAGAAGTGTCTTATTTCGAGAGTACGAAACGCTACGTGATTTAGTTCAATGGCCTCAAATAAAACGAAATTTCTTGCAATCGACTCAATTCTATGGCGATTTCTTAATATATCGATAAAAGCATTTCAAATTTCGATTATAATTTGAAAACTATCAAGAGTAGTAGTAGTCTTTCAAAAGTTCTCAAATATCGAATTATCCATAAGTATGTAAAACCAAAATAATCTCTATATTCTTGAATAATTTCGAATATCGTAGAAAATTGGAGAAATATCGAAATCTCGAAAAAATCTAATAAAATATCGCGATTCAGATTGATATGTGTAAAGTTCCCACAACTCAAAGCTAAGCTCAGAACATTGCCTTACAAAATTCGAATAAATTTGAAAATCTTTAAAATTCTCGAATATCCTAGAAATGTCGAGAAACTTAAGTAATCTAGAATAAACCATGGATCAATCTCGATTACCCCAGAAAAATTCGATTAATCTCTATATTATCTCGATTGATCTCGAATTTATTCGTGTAAATATCGAATTATTTGGCAAGTATAATTTAATGCTACTAAGCAAAATGCTATACTAAGCAAGTTAAGGCTTAGGTAAATCAATTTCAATCTTTAATCAAAACTTGATTTTTTGAAGGTTGAATTTAAAGTGCAAAAGTGGTAAATTTGGAGTGCAAAACGTATATTACAAATAAATTAACCCAGCAAACACTAAAATCGTTATCGTTTGATGTCAAAAGCTTTCATTTCAAACGAGTTGACAAATTTTCTTCTAAATCTAAATATCTGTCAGAATCTAAAGCCATTTTCATTTCTATGGGGTCAGTTTACATGAATTTACCCTGACATTAACCTTTGCCAACCGAGAAGAAATTATTGGGCCTCTCTTAAGAATAATGACCTTTTCTTTCTCTAAAAACTAGACCACCGGGTTTTGTTCAAAATTTCCTAGAAAGGTCCCGTTTTGCAAATTTGGAAGAGGAAGCTACTTTAAGCATAATCTGAGCTACCATCTATCTGATCTTGACTTTGGACTAATATTTGAATGCCTGATAATTATTGTGGGCGCCTTTAACTACGGTCCCACCCGCGGCAGCGAGTGCTGCGGTTACCTAGTTACGCCACTGATTTTTAAAGTAACTAAACTTAGTCTTTTCATCCGTCAAACTCAGCCTCTATATGATGTTCCTTAAAATTGGGATAGATAAGTATAAAATACCGGCAAACCAGGGGGAAACGACAAAATGAACTTTATTTAAATTAAGACCCGATCGGTAATAAGTACAAAAATCAAGTAACTTTCATTTTTTATTCAATACAGTAATTTTGATCATTCGATCAAAATTTGACGTTACTAATTTTAAATAGATATGTATACACATATGCATTTTTTTCATTTCGTTACATTCCATTCGGCCCACCTGTGTCATAAGATGACGTATGTGAAGTTAGCCCGAAATTCAGTTCGAAAATTTTTTTAGGATTGTGTCTCGGCTAAATTTAATATAAATTTCGGGCCGGTCCAAAATTTTGCTAATATAAATGAATTTCCTCGCCTCGTCCCGAAAAAAAATTGAAACAGTCAAGAAGTAGCTTGAAAATTCACTTAACTCTTAAAATTCTGCTGATGCCAGAAGGTAGTTTTGTCTATCCTGAGTGCAACGTATACACCGCCATTGCAATATGAATCGGCTTCAAGGTACTTAGGAATTGTCCTAGAAAGCACAATTCGTGAACACATCTGCTGATGCCGAAAGGTAGCTTTGTGTAAATTTAGCCGCGACACAATTCAAAAAAAAATTTTCGAGCCGAATTTCGGACTAACTTCACCTGGTCAGTAAACTTGTGGCTTCTCGTACATGGCTCCTGTTGACGTAATATGCGGTCTTTCTCCGTTATATATTTCTGTAGGAGCTACGGCGCGGCATCTTATCGTAATTCGTGGCACATTTTCGATTACGGTTGTATGACCTCCGATTCTCTTTTTGAACATCACCAATTTGTCATTTCGATAGAAAGTTTTGGCAATTTCTTGCAGTTCAAACGGGATCGTATTGGTCGAACGTTGAAACGTGTTATTTAGATAACGCTGCAGTCATCACGAGACAATTTTTCCAAAGCAGGAATAATTATACGGCTCAGTCGTTCCACCTGTCCGTCTTCGGTGGCATACCGGTTGTTATGTTAAGCTGCCCAATCCCCTCTTTCGAGGAATTCTCTATAAGCAACTCTGAATTTCTGAAGAACCTCCTTAGTTGTTATACCCTTTGTGGGATAGATAAACTTCGAAAAACTATTAAGTATGGGCAAACTGTATTGATAGTTTTTGTTGTCGCAGCTAGATGCCCCATGTGATCTGACACTGTGAGTGAATAATGACAAATTTCAGGCTAAGAACTCTTAATAACTACCTCCAATTCAAAACTGCTGAAGCGCTCTTCGTACGATTATGTTTTCTTGATTCTCGCCAGACTTTTGCAGCAAAATTGCGCCGATCTTCTATTTACACTAAGATGAGTAGATCCGTTAATGAGCGAGCGGTTATTGCATAGTCCCCCACAAATTTTCGGAAATATCCGGTCGGACCAAGGAAACTTTGAACAATTTTGACTTCGAAATCTCTTAACAAACTGACAATTACAACACCTTATTTGCAATCGATTAAGCGCTATTAAATTCAAAAAAACCTCGAATCGTTGAATGTCCTCCTTTTTACTTTTAACCGAAATTACTATATCGTCCATGTACAGGCATATTACCTTTTCTTTACATAATTCCTTAAAAACATCGTTAAGATATCATTGAAAAACGGATGGGGAGTTGCCACACAGGCCGAATGGAACTCAGCAAAACTTAAATTTCCCGAATGTTGTCACGAACGCAGTTAAGTGAATGGTTTCTCTGCCACTGGAATGCGAAAGAATTTGTTTGTTAAATGAAACGTTGTGAATACATCTGCTTCTTGCTGTTGATTAACTTGATCCTCGATGAATGGTAGAGGGTACCAGTCCTCCACGATGATTTTGCTGAGGCGTCGATAATCCAAACAAAGGCACTTAGTACCATCATTTTTACTTAGTTGCGCACAATACTCAATACAAAAGGTGATATCCTTCGTGGGGGCTGATGAATAGGTTCATCATCCATCAGAACTATTTTCAATTGTACCTTATTATCGACAATACATTTCTTCGGCGCGTAATTAACAATTAAACTTCTAATTTTGTCCCCAGTTTGTGCATCTTTGAGGTGGAATAAATTAATTTCTTCTGGGATACATTTTTTTATAATCACGTCCCGGCGTGAGGATTGTGATAGTTTACCTTAGTAATTCTTTGCCTCCAATGATCTCTACCGGCAAAAGTTTATCTTCGACTAATGATAACTAGACCCAACACCACTGAAGTTGACAACAAAATCCTGCTTACTGAAACAAGGTCTAAATCGAAGACGAAATATGTACGAATCCATCACATCGAAAACACTTGTATCCTTTTCCGTTATTTGGACACTCTTTGCTAGAATAAACAATTACTTTGCTCTGGAAGCCCCGTTTGCATCCTGTTGACCGGCTTTTTCTCGGTTCGCTTGAACTCACAGCACTCGAGACACCAGAGGTTGTTTTACTGCTTACCAAACCAGTTGCAGGTGGGATTGATAGGGCTGAGAAAAATTTCTTTGGCATTTTCAACTTTGATTTGAATTCATCCAGTTTGCTACGTCCATATAAGATGTGTTTATTCGCTTTTAAATTAGAAATTCCATCCTCAAGTTGCTCAGTTTTGCCTAGCTCTCTTAACTCGATGAGATAACGTTGAAATGTTTCAGACGTATTCTTTTTCCTGGCAGCAATTTTTTGTGAGCCAGCTGATTAATCAGCTGCACTCAAAATTCTTGACGAGGAAATGTTTCATACCCCTTCCAGCCATTCACGTCAGCAGACCTCATCAGCAATTTAGCGATCCCTTCCCTAAGTCTCTTGGCATAGAAAGCAAGTTCAAATCAGTACATAGGAAACTTTTTAGAGCAACTGGAACGTTATGAAAAGTTCATTGCGGATCCCGTATAGGCTAAGCTAATACAGCGTCGACTGAACTAATTGAGTGAAAGTTAGACTGTCTGACGTATAGATGACTGACTGTCACACGTATAGATTGATCATATATATTTGTTGCATTCGTATTTGAAGATAGGCTGGATGAATTAAAACAAGCATTACGCGGATTTCTGCTTAGATGAGGACAAATCGCAGCTGCATTGAATTAACGCCAAGCTGCCCACAGTTTCTGGCACTTTCAGCGCACTTATCCACGATAATCCGTCGTTAGTGCTGTCTCAGAGTGTGGAGTTATCAGAAGAGAATTACGAGGTTGCCCGAGAGATCCTTAAGGCTAGAATTGATAAGACAAATTTTATTTGTGAACCACACGTTCACGCGCTATTCCAATTCAAACCAATCGATGCGCCTAATTCTAAGATACTGTTGGATTTGATCGACCATTTCCGATCACATTTGCGTTCACTAGAATTGCCTAATAAAAGCATAAGTAAAGCATTGGCGTGACCAGATTGTATGCATCATGGTAACAATACTAGATCCGCAAAAACAAAAAATAAAAGGAATGATTCTGCCCCATCTACACGTCTTCCCACAGTAGATCACATAGCTAATTTGCTCAATAATCGGGCTTACTGGTTAGAAAGCCAAGCAGAATACACGTGAACTTCATCTACTCTACTAAAACCAACAGATTTAACTCTGCTAATCGCTCTAGTCGGGTGTCCAACTCTTCACTCACTTTTACCAGATCATCGGTGTGTCCACTGTATGCAAATAGAAATACAATTACTCGATGCCACAAGCTTTACATCTGCCTGTTAATCATCGTGCCTGTGTTACAAATGTCTTCGGCCTGATCAGTAACGCTCCGTTGCCTGCATTGAAGTTCATCATATCATTCGTTGCACAAACTACCGAATTTTGTACCACGTTAGACATTCATGTTCTTCTAAAAATAATGAGCTTCCAGCCAATCACGTACAATAATAATATTTTATCCTTGGCGATTCCCTCAAATACAAAACTCGCCGATACTGCATTTTTCATGTTTCAACAAATATCGACTTCTGCTGGATGCAGAAGTTTATCAGAAATTTTTTCTGGGAGCCAAATCAAACTAGATGATCAACTGCATTGATTGTAAGAATGTTGGCCCTTTCATGAAGAACCCTACAAGATAACAGACGATAGTCAGGAGGACGAGGCCAGGACCCAAAAACAAACCTAAGCGCTTTATTTTGAACCCTCTGTATGGCGTTTTTCTGGCTAAGAGTTGCTAAATCAAACCATGCTGGTGCCGCATACGTAATAGGTCTTATTAAACGAACTTAACAAACTCCTAGTTTGCAAACTATATAGAGCGCTCTTTAGGCAAAGTAAGGGGAATAGTAGGTGAAAAGCCATGGCTGCCTTTCTTCTAAGATCGTCAATATGTGTGCCAAATTTTAGTTGTTTATCTAGTGTGACACCCAAATACTTCACTTTATCAACCACTAATAGCTGCTGATTATTTATCAAAACTGGTACGGCCTCGGTTTTATGTATAGCAATTGAATCTTGGATGCATTAATTTCGATGTTCCATTTTTTAAAATATTCGTATAATGATTTTAGAAATTTCTGGATCCTTAGTGAACATTGGTATGCGCTATAATTTGAGCAAAATACAGTTGTGTCTTCGGCGTAAACCTGAACTCAAGTATCCTTTGTTACCGGCGTAGGTATGTCATGCGTGAAGATTACGTAAAGTAATGGCCCCAGTACTGAACCCTGAGGGACCATAGCAGATATTTGCCTAATTTCAGAGCTATTGACATTGTCCATACATACGAAAAACCGGCGATGGTCTAGATATGATTTTATTATTGTTACCAGGGCGGGGAATATTCCCCTTCGTATTAGTTTATATAATAGGCCAACGTGTCATACAGAGTCAAAAGCCTTCTTAATGTCTAATAGTGCAACAGCTGAAATCTTTCTACGGTTTTTTGCTATTTTTAATTGGTTAGTTAATCTCATGATTGCCTCTGTAGTGGATCTTTGGTGGACAAATCCAAACTGGAAATCTGGGATTAGATGTCTGCAAAAGTCCAGCAACCTGCAGGATATAATCCTTTCCGCGATTTTGCGCAATCCATTTAACAGATAAATTGGTCTCGTTTGCTCCGGTTTCAACGGTTTACCAGTTTTAATGATAACTATTACTTTAGATATCTTCCATGCAGAAGGAAAATATGCGAATTGGAACATGGCATTAATGATGTTTGAAAGGAACTGAAACCCTGATAAAGGGGGATGTTTTATAGCACGATTTGAAACACCGTCAACACCAGGTGTTTTTGTATTTTTGAGCTTACGAACAAAACTGACGACCTCATCAGAATTTGTTGTAATGCTCTCAATGCTATCATACAGGAATGGGGCAGGATATGACTGAGCAAAACTATCAACCTCATTATTTATTTGAGGATTTGCAATATGGTCAGAACCACTGAATACTGAGTAGTATTCCGCCATCTTGTTTGCAATAAATGAGGGATCAATAATCGGACCTTCCTGGCCTTCTATGATAACGCTTTTATTTTTATGTTTGGGCAAGACTGTTCTGATGGCCTTATATAAATTAGATCTATCTGGTGTAATATTTTGTAGTTTTTTAGTGAAGTCTTCTTGCCAATTCTGTCGGATTTTTAGATGAATTTCGTTGGTTATACGATTTATCAGCGTGGTTGAAAATATTGTGGAAGGCACCCGCCTCCTATTTCTTAAGAAGTTTCTGAGTTTGATTAGATTAAGAATCACAGGCAATATTATTTTATCATTTATTTCGCAGATGGGGACAGATCTATTAAAGGCAATATTGACGATTTTGGTGAATTTAGATACACCAAGATCAATATCATTAATGGATTTGATCTTTATTTCATTTAGATAAGCTATTTTATAATGTACTATATGCCTAAAAATATCCCAATCCGCGTTTTTTATATCTGGAACCCTGATGCTCATATTTTGGCGAAAAATATTGAAACCTTCAGAAACTTCAAATGTAATTGGGAAATAGTCAGAATAAAATTCATGTAACACTGCTACTTGTTCATTAATTAGAACATTTTTTGTAACCACCATGTCTAAAACAGCATTACCTCTAGTGTATTCTGAGACCCCATATTTAATTTTGCGAGAAAACCTGATACATGTCTAGTAAGCTCATAAACGCTAATCCCAAATAGTTGCTGTGGCATACCCAAGAATTTACTTAAACCACCCGATTCTCCAACAGAAGGTACACTACCTGTGGCAACCGAAGCAGGGTAGTTCTGTTTTAAATGGTTTGAGAAGGATACTCCCGATTTGATAAAATTAGGCTCAAATGACCGCTGCACCCCAACTTTGGTTTGTTTGTCTGATTTTAAATGATTATTATTTGATTTGTTTAGCTTACCTAAATAATTTCTCCTCTTCTGGCATCCTGAGTAGCTCGCAACATGGACCCCTCTGCAGTTTGCACATTTAATTTCAATTGGTGCCGTTTCGTCGTTCCTGCCTATATTATTAATCGGGCATTCACCAGGATTGTGTTGACCGGCGCATTTTACGCATTTGTATTGCATGTTGCAAGATGATGCCACATGGCCAAAACGTTGGCATTTACGGCATTGAGTAACTGCCTGTTTTCGTTTGGCTGTCCATTGTATTTTGTATCCACAGCAACCGATAATTTGCTTGACTTCAGTTTTTTCCTTTCTGGTTCAAAAGTAATTGTGAAGCACGGGATCCTGTTTTGTTTATCGATACCATCTAAGCCAATAGTTTTTCTGGCCATGGGGTGTGCATTATTATAACCTTGTAGCCCTTATCGGATAGATTTTTTTAAATGATTTTAATATGTTTCGAAGATTGTAAGAGAATCCAATCCAGTTTCGAACTGATGAGCTTATGATTATGAAAAAATGAATCTTCTCATCAGGCCGCGGCGACTGGACTGATTATACCACAATTTACATTCTATATATACAGAATGTGCTGTGATTTAAGTACTAGCGAATCGTACTAATACCGATGAATTCTCTTACAATTTTTTTCCTCTTCACGATATTCACACTGCTCTGTGTGTACGCTAATTTTTACTTTTTTATCAATGTTTTTGTTGAATGTTAATTAATTCATGTAATTTCTAATATGCTACCGGTGGTTAGACCATTTTAATTGTGTTTCGATTAACACGGGAAGTATATTAGTATTTACGAACAGTAATTCAACGAAACCGACTAATAGACATAATTCTATTTATTTAATTAAATTGTTTTAATATGTTTTGAAGATTGTAAGATTTTTTTTGATCTCTTCAACATCTGTTTTCTGGTGTATTCCTCTCGCTATCATCACTTTCGGTCTTTGGTTTCTGGCCGAATAGGTGAAAAATCGGATATTAGCCTCTTTTAATTTGCAGTCTATTTCTTTATGTTGAGCTTCTCCATTGGCGTAAATTATTACGCTGTTGTTGAGTACTTTAATTAAAGTGCCCTTGTAGGAGTTTATGATGTCTCTCAGCAATCCTATTTGTTTATTGTCGTATTCTTTACAGACAATTGGTGGCGATTTTGTACCGCTTCTGGCCCCGTTTGTTTTTGAATTTTTCTTATTTGTTGTAATAGGAATCGTTGTTGCCGCCTTAGCTGTCAATCAATTGTTTGACTTGTTCTTTTATCTCAACCTGAGTTTTGGTGAGTCAGCGCAAATCCTTTTAGGTTGTTTGTCTTCATATTCGACTGCAGCCGTTAGATGCCTCTTTGTGTTACAATTATTATTTGATTCCTTATTATTATTATTATTATTATTATTGTAATTATTAATCCCTGTTTCAGGGTTTGTTCTTTGTCCCTCATCTCTCTTAGAAAAATTAGTATTCGTGTTTTTCAGTTCACTTATTAGTTTATTAAACGATTTATTGACTGTTTTGCTGATCATGGAGTTAATAAGGCTAATCTGCTTATCGCTCAATGGTAAGCTAGTACCCGGTTAACCTTTTTAGGCATGGTTTCTTTTGTGATGCGTCTACCACAACGCAAGAAAAAACCATCGCACGTCAACGTTGAAGTCTAAGGCAACGATCTTTTTATTGATGATTTTTTAGAATGGTTCTCCATCAATACTTTTCGATTCTTCTTATAGAACTCTCAGTTACATTATTTTTTATCAATCAAAATAACTGATGTTATTGTCCAATAGAAGATTTTACAGGACGGGCCTATTTATAAAAAAAAAAATCGTTATAAATATCCTACTATTTTAAGCAAATTTGTTAATTAATATTTATCTGATTCGCATTATATATAACCTTTCATAAAACAAGAAAAAGTGTACCATTTTCAAACATTCAATAAACCTAAATTCAATAACACCGATAAAAGCTCATTAAACGATCATCACTCCCTAATCTAATTCTAAATTTATACAAACCGATTTTCCTTATATTATTCACAACAATTCCGACTAACAAGCATAAAAGTTACCGGAAATTAGATTCTTCCAACGCCATCTGGTGTTTTATGTCACAACACAATCATATCATCTGTGAAGAGAAGAAAAAATTATTGATTCACCCAGCAACAAAAAAAAAAAAAAAATCCAAAACTTTTCCATACTGAACCAAACGAAAATGGCATTAAACTATAAAGTTTTATAAAAATATATAATTTTATGGTTTCTTTTTTAAGTCATTAAATTTTATTATTTAAATAAAGTATTTTTCTTTTCAATGGGCTCATTTGGAATGTGCTTTATATTTTATATACTTTAATGCATTTATAGAAAATTTTCCAATCAAGCCGAAAAAAAAACCAAAAAAAGTTTGCTTCAATTATGATTATGTGAATGAACATTTTTATGCCCAAAGTTTTAATAAAGTTAAGTTGGTTAAACAAAAATAAATTAAGTCTCCGTATCATGTGCCTCTTGAAATATTATTGGTAAATAAATAAATATGCGACAGAGGGTGTGTACCAACTATTACTAAATGCATTGTACGATCGTTCACCCGTTACGAAAATATAAAATATAAACTGTAAAACTTTTAAAAGTATTGAAAGCTCTAAGTGGATTTTAATATATATATAAATTCACATTTTTCGCCATAATGTAAGCAAATAAAATTTTTATTGGGTAGTTTAGAACTGGATAAAGCTCAAAAAAGCACAAATATATAAAAGCGGTATAAGGTAATCAATTCTATATTAAATTACCCATAAACATTTTTTTTATTTTAATAACTTTATTATGGTAATTGAATTAATATAATTATTTCTTAAAGAACTATAAATTTACGTTTTGATTATTAAGCTTTTTGAAGCACGCAATTGAATTCCATTATTATTAGCCAAATAAAGAGAACCAACCCCCCCTCTACGACATTTCCAATCGATTTATAATTAACATTCTATATAATGTAATTATAACCGTTTTGTCTAATTAGATAAAATTGGGTAAGAAAAACAATATAATTGGCCACGTCCCATTTTATGGGCCCATCAAAATTTTTAGCATCGCGGCAGAAAATTGAAAACAAACGTACATAGCTAATTATATAAAAACAAGAAAATTTCACAATAACGTAATAATTACATTCTATGTAATTTTACTACTCAATTATACCGTTATTTTTATTACACGTCGCCCTGCATATTAGAAAAACATACATACGTATTAGTTGGTGTACAATGAAAATTCCCAATTTTATATTTCAATTAAATTTAATTCGATTTTACGTTTCCTTCACAACTATACGCATGGTATATAATACTGTGCACTGCTGTTCGGACAATTTAATCCGGTAATCACGCACATTTTAATAGATTGCAATGGAACACACGATGACGGCTTTGTATACTAAATATTTCCTTATTGCCGATATTTTTATCGTGTTGTTGACTTAATTCCAACCAACTAATTGGAGTTGTTCTTGAAATTCGCTTTGTTATGTATTTATAACAAACGAGTCGAGTATAAATATTGTAATAAATGAACTACTTAAGAATTCTGTCCGCATCCGGAAGTGTTGTAAAAAAAAAAAAACACAACAACAAGAAATGAAATGTTTTTATATCCCTATACTAGTGTATTATTGCATTTTAATCCAACAAGCATCAATTTCATCTTTGTTATTTTTGTTTGTCACATAATCTTTTGGAATAAATTCTCGTAGAGACGGCAACCAACAAACCTAACCTAAAAGAAAAATGAAAGTGGATTTTTTCCAATTTCAGTTTCATGTTTTGTCGTTTGAACATTTTTTTTTTTTGTTCGTCTTCTTTTCAAATTTAACTAATGGATATTCCAATCTTTATATTTCCATCAAGAAAATTAAATTATCAGACAGCATATAGACAAAAATGAAAAGACGAAGAAGCAAAAAAACGTTACGAAACTATGTTGGTTTTCTTCTATTCCGTTTATGCGGTTTGTTTTGATATGATAAATGAATGTTTTTATAATTTTATAACCACCAATAGAATGAATTAGGGACCACCAGGATCATCTGGTCAGCATAAAATATGCGATTTTATTCGGTACTACGAAAATTAATGGTTGGAACTGTGCCGCGTCTGACCGTACCATAATATGGCAACCAAAAAAAAAAAGTTGTACATGAAAAGAAAAACCTTTTGTTTATGTCCTTCAATGGTATTTTTGTCACATAATTTATTATAAAGCACACACAAAAATACAGACAGATATAAAAACGAATCCTAAAAATGGGAATTTTCTAAAATTAAACAACAGCAACAACAATACAATGTGGGGAATAACGGAACGAAAAAGGTTTTTCTGCACATATTGTGGAAAATAATAAATAGAAACACATAAACGGAAATCTTATATTTTATTGGTACATTGATTTTTGTCTGATTCTTCTGTGAATATAAATGTATCCGACGACCTGAGATTTGATTATTTGTTGTTTTGAATTTTACTTATGTATGTATATATTCACGTTGCCAAAAAGGTTAATTTATCATAATTTTTTATTGTTGTATATGTATGTATGTACAATTCCTATTATCGCATCCCCGCAATATGAATAAATATTTGTCAATGTCATAATAGAAAATCCATGAATAAATTTTGGTTGGTGATTCTAATAATGGATGATTGCATTAAAATAAAGAAAAGATTATCAGAATGTGCAATGAATCAAGTGTTGGGTGATTTTTTTAAATGTGACAGAAACTAGGGAATCGAAGTGCTTAAAATTCCAAAATTATAATTTTATAGTTTTGTAATGAGTAGCGTTAGACTGAAAGCCAGCTTCCACTCATTACATAAAATTTATTTTACTTGCTTAGTGATACTGGCGGCATGATTCCTGCAGCCTAGTCAGGTAGGGGATTTTGGTGTGGATCATGTACCACACAAGTAAGATCCAGTAACCCGCCTAAGGAACATTGTGAGCACATTTCTCAAACTTCGGATGATTTTTTTTGGTGGGGCTAAAGCACCCAAAACGTGAGCTGCCAATTGCAACTCGCAAAGGGAGGATGAAAACAGTTGAAAAAAATTGTTTGACTTAGGATAGCATGGCTACCCTAAGCTTTACGGTGAGAGAAATGGAAAAAGTTGACCACTGGCCGTGGTTATGGTGGCCATTGATCCCTAACCGTGTGTTAGATTAGTAAAGACTGGCGGACGTTGTCGATAGAAAGGCGGGTATCACAGAATGAACAATCGGAAGCAAACAATTTCCAATGGAGCGATTTCAAGAATTTTTCCAAGTCATACTAAGCTTGGCATCCTCATCATGTCCTTTGCCATAACATGCGGCCGGGATTGCAGAGAAGGCTTTGCACGTTAAGAAAGAATTTCGCGGTCTAGCGGGATTTCTTAAGCATTGTAGTTCTTTAGAAGAAATGTGGAGAAGCTATGACCATAATCCTGAGGCTACATTGAGTAACCCAAATGGTAATACCACATTTAAGGAATGCAGTACAAACCCAGCTTGTCGGCAAGTTTCTTTCGATCCTAGGATTCTAAGGGTACAGGAATTAGTGTATCCTAAAGCAGACCAGGAAGAAGATAAACGCGAGTATTACTCTGGACTGGGGATTCGCGAGGGTAATACTTATCCCGAACCTCAAATAGCGGCTATCTATCGTGAACCTAGAAATGGGGATTCACGCGCTGGCAGCTCCCGACAATTTGGGCTTAGAACAAATGCATCATAGATGTTGGATTTTGGAACTGCGCAAGCAACATGCACAGTTTTAAGGATTGTAGGAACCTATAACATCAGTTTTCTGTTTCAGCTGTGGAATTCCGAATACTTTTAAAGCTGATTGCACTAAATGCAACAAACCGCAAAACGGGAGGGCGGATATTAGAGACCTTGGGAACCCCATCTCCCGAGCCCAACTACAACACCGATCCGAAGTTAGCCCAGAGGTGGCACAAGTAACATCCACAATCGTCAAATCTTCGCGTTCAACAGCTTGTCAAACGGATAACAGAAGTGGTTAGGCTCAGGTACATACTGCGGTGCACCTGAACAGATAGTGAGATATATTTATACACCGGTGTCGTTTCAGGGGCAAACCAAGAACATACGCTTGTACGTTGCTTCATCATTGGCTCAACATCTACATTTAGGTACAGATTTCTGGAGGGCTTTTGGTCTTCAGAATTCAGTATCTGAGTTGGTAGTTTCTACACCAGAACCCCTAAGGGACCTCACGACGGAAACAGAGACAATAAAATCTCACGATTTGGATTTTTCCCAAAAACGTATACTGGAGGGGATTAAGGCCAGATTTCCATCTTCAGTCAGCTTGGGTTAAGGGAAAACTCACCTGCTAGAGCATGATATCGATAAGGGTGACGCTAAACCGATCAAGAAACATTAACTACTCCATATCGCCAGCTATGCAGAAGGAGATGGACAAAGAGCTCGACCGAATGCTTGAGCTGTGACAGTGGCAGTAGTGGCGAAAAGTAATGGCAAAGTGAGGCAGTGCTTGGAAGCTCGAAAGATCAACAGTATCACAGTAGAGGATGCATACCCTAGAGAATACTAAGTATATATCCAGTATAGATCTGAAGAATACCAGATCTGGCAAATTCCATTACAGGTAGCGTCTCATCCCAGGACCGCCTTTACTGTTTTAGGGAGACCACTGTACCAATTCACATTAATGTATTTTGGGTTGTAGCGCAGAGCATGTAACCAGATTTGTATACCTGGATGACTTACTCATAACCTCCGCTACCTCCATGGAACATATGGAGTTATTGAAAATAGTCGCCAGGCAGCTATGGCAGGCAAGTTTGACGATCAATATAGAGAAGTCCAAGTTTGTTTTATCCCAACTGAGGTATCTTGGTCACATTGTAGGTGTAAGCGATCCGGGAATTCCCTATCCCAAAGATGGTCAAACATATTCAACTTTTCTGCTATTGCAGCTCCACTTACAGATCTGTTGAAGTCAACAAATGGAATCACTTGGAATGAGGAAGCTCAAAGTGCTTTTGATCAGCTGAAGGAACAAAGACTGGCGTAGGTGGAGTTTTATTTCAAAAGGAGGACGCCAATGAAGGACACCCTATTGCTTTATACTTGCAAAAGCTAAACGGAGCGCAGAAAAACTACAATGTTGCAGAGCTAGAGTATCTGGCAGCTGTGCTCAGTGTAAAGAAATTTCGGGCTTATGTGGAAGGGTATAAATTTATAATCATTGGTTAATGAACCAGACGGATTTATCCGGAATGGGCACGCTGGAGTTTAAAGCTTCAGTGTTTTAATTTCCGGATAGAATATCGAAAAGGAACGCAGAACGTGGTACCTAATACGTTGTCCCGAATACCATCAGAGGAAATATCTGCTTTGGATATGAGCAGGGCACCGTTGCAAATAGATCTGCAAGCGTCTGAGTTTTCTGCCGTCGAGTACCTTTGTTTGATTAAAACATTCGAATAAATGAGTAGCAAGCCAGACTATATAAAAATCACTGACGGGAAAATACTAATACAACAATCCGTATACGACCCTGACATTCAAACGGACATCCCGATTTGAAAACTCTGGTTGTCAAGCGGGTTAATTCCTACCACCCACGTCACCACACATGGGTACTGACCGAATATCTCCGACGAAACTTCTTTTGGCTAACTTTGTTGAAAGACGCCAAGGATTATGTGCGCCCGTGCCAGATGTGTAAGATGACAAAGGCAACTAACACGATGTTGAGGCCAAAGATGGGCCAGTACAATGAATATGAACGGCCTTTCCAGAAGTTATATCTCGACTTCATTGGGCCTTATCCACGATCTAGAGGAGGAAACAGCTACATCTGTATAGCAGTAGATCACTACTCTAAGTTCATTTTCCTTACGGCAATGCGTAAAGCCACCGCTAATGAAGTTATCGAATATTTGGAGAAACAAGTATTTCTCACATACTCCGTTCCATAAGTGATCCTGAACGATACTGGCAAGCAGTTCAAGGCTAAAATTTTTCAGGATTGGTTGGTTAGATGGGGAGTCAATCATATGTTCACAGCCGTTTATTCCCCATAGGCCATAATGCTTCAAAACGCGTCAATAGAACAGTGATGGCAGCAATACGGTCTTATGTGAAAAAAGATCAGCGAACATGGGATTAACATCTTCCACATATCGCAAGCGCTTTGCGAAATATATCTCATTCTGCATCGGGGTTCGCGCCTCCATACTTGGTTTTCGGGCAACATGTTATCACACAAGGATCCAAGTATGAGTTACTTCGCTTATTAGGAGACCATGCTCTTAGCACCTACACGGTAGCTACCAAATACGATCGCCTCGCGTTAGCTAAAGAACTTTTAACAAGACATTCATAACAAGCTCATTCCAGAGGAGCTCAGCGTTACAACCTACGGTCAGTAAACCGCCTACTAACGGAGGGGCAGGGTGTATTTGTAAGCAATTTCACACAAAACAATGGCGGCTAATCTGGCGCTAAATCTGGAACGTAAAGTAAACAAATAATAATAATAAATAAAATAAAAAGCACGGTTCCTTCCGCGTTTTCCATCTTACACAGATACATTAGGGATACTAACCCCTAGAAAGTGAGTAGGATAGGAAATGTCATCAGAGACTAAAACTCATTTCAAAATGTTGGTGGTTTGATATACAAGAAGACATCTGAAGACAACCGAGTGCCACGTGGTATCCAAATGTGAATGCCGTACAAGTTAATAATGCCAGCAAGAGTGGAAACATCTTATTTCGTGTCACCCGACCATAGAGAATTGGTAAACGTACAGTAACTAGCAAGGAGGAGAACAATGATCACTTGAACACAACGTTGTTCCAGGCGGCCGAATGTTAGCATACTAGATGCTAGATGCATTGACCACAAATTATGCCAGATGGTCTGACATGCTCGTCAAATAAAGCAACAGTGGAGCACAAGGATCACCCAAATCAAAGTTATACCTGCGGCATGATTCATGCAGCTTAGTCAAGTAGGGAATTTTGGTGTGGGTAAGGTACCATTCAAGTAAGATCTAGTTAACCGTCTAAGGAACATTGTGAGCACATTGCTCAAACTTCGGGTGATTTTTTTTGGTGGGGCTAAAGCACCCAAACCGTGAGCTGCCAATTGCAACTCGCAAAGGGAGGATGAAAACAGTAAAAAAATTGTTTGACTTAGGATAGCATGGCTACCCTAAGCTTTACAGTGAGAGAAGTGGAAAAAATTTGACCACTTGTAACAATTTTCCATCAAAAGACAGATCATCGTTGCAGACTTACAAGAAGTTACCTGTTGCAGCTATTTCAGCCGGCTAGCGTGCAGCGCGTGGGGTGGGTTATTATTTACATAGGGCTTCTTGAAAGCATGAATTGCTGCGGATCTTAAATTTAAAATGTTGTCACGGGTGCATTATCACTTTACCTACCTATATTACAAAATAATTTAGCAAAAGCTCATGATATCTGATCACAATCAACAAATAAAATCATTTAATTTCTTCTGAACTAATGACGATGTAAAGTGATATTATCGAAGTACATATGTATTTTGCCGTTGTTGATGAAGGTTGTTTATGATGGTGTTGTATCATTAATTGAATTGGGTAATTATTATTAATTCAATCAATGTAATGTTTGTTGTTTTTTTTTCTTAATTGAAATATTATTAAAATTTCTTATTTATTAATTAATTTAATTTATTATTATTATTATTATTATTATAAACAAGTTATGAATATACTCATATATTAAACACCTGATTCACTTTTCGTAAATTATTGTCTTTTACGGGAATCACTAATAATTGAGTCATTACTTTCACAATTTTGTCCGAACTTAACTATGTTTATTAATTTAATAATATTATTTCGAATTTATTATTTATTATTTAAATATTATAATTATATAAAACTATCAATATATTTTAATGAACCCGATTCACTGGTTCGTAATCGTAATTTATTGTCTTTTTTTTTTTTAAGCTTAACGGGTTTCACAAGTCAACTTTAATACAATTTTTATTATTAATCGAATGTTTATCATTTAATATTATTAATTTTCTTTATGGATCACCTTGTTTTTAGTTTAAATCACTTCATTGATTTTAATTCAAATTTTACTATGATTTACATCAATAGTATTGATAAAAAAAACTTCCACAACAATTTGTTTTATATCAAAAAAAATATTGTCTGTGAACTTCGATGTGTCCACTTTAGCGATCAAAAATAAACAACCCGGTTTTTTCTTCTTCATAGACCATCATCATTAATTTCATCATGATTTCCCCTCGATCACAGTTACCCTTATTCTAGTGTTAGTATTTATTTTATTATTATAATTTATAAAAAAAAATTAACGAAAATTATTATACCCATACTTGCATGGTGTAAACTGTAATCTACGAAAAAAAAAATCGATACTGGGTGTATCAAAAAAAAAAAATAAAACTTGTGCGGTCACAAATAATAAAGCGAAGGTACCAAACAACGTCCTGAGAGAGCTCATTTGGCTGCACGGAAATCTCCGAAGAAGGAGCTTCAATTTTGTTTGGCAGCATGCTCTGATCTAAAAAACGATTTGCTTACGATGTTCAACAATCGAACCGATGAGTTGTTTGCTCGTCTTAGTTCCAGACTTCTGTTAATTTTCGATCGTGCAAACGATTGGCTTGTTCGTCCCCTACACTTGTAACTCAAGCAACTGCGGTCGTAGATTCATGTCTTAAACTATTAAAAATCCTACAGGCTACGAGAGAAGAAAATCCACCAGATGATTTGGAACAATCTTTGAATGAAGCATTGTCTGAATTTAAAAGTAAGGAAAATCTTGACACCGATACACCAACTGAAAAAATTAATGAATTGGAAGGACCAGCGATGCAACCAGGGGTTCCTTCACATTCAAAACAAGAAACGGGACAAGTTTTACTTCCGAATATTTCCGCGTCACAAGCTGATATTACCCTTTTCAAGGAGCTTTCTCGTATATTATCACTAGTTGATACACCAAATACATCGTTTGTTATTCCCAATCTAAATACCCGATTAACTACTACGCCTATCGCTGACAATACGAAACCAATGCCTAATGTTCAGTTTGCTAAAACATCGCAAAATTCTTCTAATTACATCACAAAAGAAAACGAAAAAGTAAATTATACCCCACCACATAAATGGAATATACAGTTTGACGGGTCCTCTACCTCCCAGCCCGCCGAAAGATTTTTATTTCGAGTAGAACGTTTAGCTAATTCAAACAATGTACCCCTCCATCGATTAGTGGATGATCTGAATGTGTTATTGCGAAAAACGGCTTGGGACTGGTATTGGTCTTTTATCGAACGGCGAGGTGACGTCACATGGCAAGAGCTTAAAGCAGCATTCCTACTTCGTTTCCAGAATCGGCGATCCGATCTAGAAGTTCTGCAATCTATATTTGCAAGAAAACAGAAACCATCAGAATCCTTTAAAGAATTTTATTCGGCCATACTTAGCGATTCGTTATCTTTAGAGGAACCTTTATCGGACAATCAATTATATCCTATTTTACGAGAAAATATGAGTTTGTCACTTCAATCCCGATTAGCTGGTGAACATTTCGAGTCAGTAGGCATCCTTGTAAATAAATGTATCGATATAGAGGATGCTTGGAGGCGTTTGAATGAACAAAAAGCTCAACGAAGATACACCATAAATGAGCTCGCGCCCCATAACTACGGTGAAATGTGTAATCAAGGTTCTTCAAACTCCACACGTCAAGTATTTAGTGAACCACAAGCTTCGTTAAATACAAATAATTTTCCATATTACGCATCGCATGCTCCTATTGATAGAGAACACAGTGTTTGTGGTATCAACAGAGAACCGAACCATGTACCCAATTTTTCAAATTATCGAAAAACTGAAGTTTATTGTTATGGTTGTGGTCAACTGAATACAACTAGACCAAACTGTACGACTTGTCAGAATAATGTTTCGGGAAACCAAATGCCGGAAATGAAGCATCCTGGAGGCGTTCATTTCCATCCCAGTATTTCCAGGAAATCAGTCGAAGAAGCGGCGAGCAATACCTGCCCCGAACTTCTCCGGAGGAAATAAGTTTCACTAATCCCATAAATCGTAAAGAGGTTTGTAGTTCCTCAAATAATGAAACTACTAATTTAAGAAACATTACCTCACCTAATGAAAATCCTACGTGTCAGGTTGCTATTCAACAAAAATATAACCAAAACCAAATTAGTCCTTTAATCAAGTCAACCTCTAGATCTCGGTGTTACTGGACATTTAAAAAGCATTTCAAAAAGAAAGTTGTAGGTTCCTTATTCAATGTTCATGAAGATAGATGACTTTACGCCGATGTAATTTTAGATGATGCGCTTTATAAGGGGTTGTTAGACAGTGGTGCTAACATTACGGTGCTAGGGTTAGGTTCGGAAAATTTTTTAAATCATCCTCTTTTTAAATTTAATAATCTTCCTTGTTTTCTAAATACGGCTAGCGGTAAGAAAAATCGTGTTTTTGGACATATACTCATTCCTATCACCTATTTGGGGAAAAAGAAAACTATGAGAATTCATATTGCCCCAAGTCTTACCCAACCTCTTTACTTGGGCATTGACTTTTGGGAGCTTCTCGGATTAAAACCTATTGTGGTAGAAGAAATTCAAGAGCTTTCTAATGGTTTACTTTCCACAAATCGTCACAAATTATCAGCTTATGAGGAATCCCAGCTTGCTCACTTAATTTCACTTTTCCCATGTTCCGTTAAAGAAGGATTGGGTCGCACTAGTCTTATAACTCATGTCATTGACATCAAGTACGCAAAACCAGTTAAACAACGGTATTATCCGATTTCGCCGGCAGTACAAAAAGACCTTGACTCCGAAATCGAAAGGATGCTAAAACTTGGCGTAATTGAAGAAAGCCAAAGTTCTTGGTCGTCGCCCATTACTCTCGTGCGGAAAAAATCGACTGGAAAGGTTAGATTGTGCCTTGATGCGAGGAAACTAAACGAAGTAACTACAAAAGATGCGTACCCTCTGCCTTGGATAAACGGTTTACTAAGTCGTTTAGACCAAACTAAATACATTTCCTCTATTGATCTTAAAGATGTCTTTTGGCAAATCCCGTTGGAGATCAATTCTCGAGTTAAAACTGCGTTCACGGTGCCAGGAAGGCCACTATATCAGTTTCCAGTGATGCCTTTCGGCCTGTGTAATGCTCCTCAATCGCTCTGTCGGTTGATGCATCGCGTGATCCCTCACCAGTTGCATGACCGGGTCTTCGTTTACCTGGACGATCTTCTTGTTGTTTCTGCCACATTGGAAGAACACTTTACTCTTTTATTTCAAGTTGCTCAACACTTGCGTCGCACAAATTTGACAATCAATGTGGAGAAAAGCCAGTTCGTCATGACAGAAACGAAGTACCTCGGTCATGTGATTGGAAATGGGACGATTCGCATGGATCCCGACAAAATAGAAGCCATCTCGAGCTACCCTCAACCAACAACGGTGAAACAACTTCGACGATTTTTGGGATTGTCGGGGTGGTACCAGCGTTTTATATCTAATTATTCTGGTATTGCTGCTCCACTTACTGACCTTCTCAAAAAGAATCAGAAGATAGTTTGGTCCGATCAAGCAGTTGATGCATTTAAACGTCTTAAGACGGCTTTGACTTCTGCGCCAGTCCTTCGAAATCCAAATTTCAATAAGCAATTTTATATTCAGTACGATGCTAGCAGTTGTGGAATTGGTAGCGTGCTATTCCAGAAACGGATGATGAAGGTGAGTATCCTATTGCTTTCTTTTCTCATAAATTGAACTCTGCACAAAAGAAATACAGCGTGACTGAGCTTGAATGTCTCGCTGCGGTTATGAGCGTCAAAAAATGTAGACCGTATGTTGAAGGGTATTCATTCACCATCATAACCGACCATTCAAGTTTAAAGTGGTTAATGGAGCAGAGAGACTTGTCAGGACGTCTAGCGAGATGGAGCCTAAAGTTGCAAGGGTTTAATTTTAATATTGAATACCGCAAAGGTTCTCTCAACATAGTACCTGACAGTCTATCACGATCTAATATCGATTCTTTAAGTCCTTC
This sequence comes from Tipula vernalis, assembly GCA_958295665.1. NCBI lineage: Eukaryota > Metazoa > Arthropoda > Insecta > Diptera > Tipulidae > Tipula > Tipula vernalis. The sequence continues at coordinate 6,381,050 of OY282558.1, forward strand.
TGTAAATCTGGATAATGACCTGAAAATTCCACCTCTTCATATCGACTTAGACTCACCTGCATTTTCTGAAGCTGATTATTTGAAGTAATTATTCGTTCTTCAACAATCAACCAACCCCAAGACCAACTTCAAGGTTAATGACGGAAAATTATTCATTCTTCCATCAAATTATAATGATTGTGATAATATTGAGTTTTCTCACTGGAAACTGGTAGTTCCTCAGTCCCTTACAAACTCATTAATATTGCAAGCTCATAATCCACCTAGCAGTTCACATATGGGTTATGAGAAAACTTTAGAATTATTGAGAGGACAATTTCATTGGACCACCATGTCAAGAGACGTCCGGCAATACATTACCAATTGCGAACGTTGTAAGGCCATAAAACCCACAAATTACTTGACTAAACCAGTAATGGGAGATTACCATGAAATCAATACAGCGTTTCAAAAACTTTACATCGATTTTCTTGGCCCCTATCCGCGTAGCAAATCTGGCAATTCTTACCTACTCATTGTGTTGGATAAGTATACCAAATTTGTTTTGTTAGAACCGTTACGCACAGCATCTACCCATCATGTGGTTAACTTTCTCAGCAAACGTGTATTCAATGTATTTGGAGTGCCTGAGTTTTTGTTCTCGGATAACGGACCCCAATTTCGGTATCAACCGTTGCATGACTTTCTGAATAAATTCGGTGTAACTCATCAATTCACTCCAAACTATTCTCCTCAGTCAAACGCATCGGAGAGGGTGAATCGCACTGTCATTTCCGCAATTCGAGCATATGTGCATGATAATCATCGAGATTGGGATGTATATTTAGATGAAATTGGTTCTACCCTGAAGAACTTTGTTCATAGTGCTACAGGATTCTCGCCATTTTTCCTCGTTTTTGGACATCACATGGTGACACATGGATCTTCGTATCGTCTCTTGCGTGAACTAGATCCATTAAATGACAACTATGTCGATATCAACAACACATACAATGTAATTCCTAGTATCAAGGCCGACCAATAATGGATTTACGAAAACTTCTATCGGAAATTATATTCCGCGCTCCAACCAGTGCATTTCATGCCTGATTAGTGCTTTTAAATGATAAACATTCGATTAATAATAAAAATTGTATTAAAGTTGACTTGTGAAACCCGTTAAGCTTAAAAAAAAAAAAAAGACAATAAATTACGATTACGAACCAGTGAATCGGGTTCATTAAAATATATTGATAGTTTTATATAATTATAATATTTAAATAATAAATAATAAATTCGAAATAATATTATTAAATTAATAAACATAGTTAAGTTCGGACAAAATTGTGAAAGTAATGACTCAATTATTAGTGATTCCCGTAAAAGACAATAATTTACGAAAAGTGAATCAGGTGTTTAATATATGAGTATATTCATAACTTGTTTATAATAATAATAATAATAATAATAAATTAAATTAATTAATAAATAAGAAATTTTAATAATATTTCAATTAAGAAAAAAAAACAACAAACATTACATTGATTGAATTAATAATAATTACCCAATTCAATTAATGATACAACACCATCATAAACAACCTTCATCAACAACGGCAAAATACATATGTACTTCGATAATATCACTTTACATCGTCATTAGTTCAGAAGAAATTAAATGATTTTATTTGTTGATTGTGATCAGATATCATGAGCTTTTGCTAAATTATTTTGTAATATAGGTAGGTAAAGTGATAATGCACCCGTGACAACATTTTAAATTTAAGATCCGCAGCAATTCAAGCTTTCAAGAAGCCCTATGTAAATAATAACCCACCCCACGCGCTGCACGCTAGCCGGCTGAAATAGCTGCAACAGGTAACTTCTTGTAAGTCTGCAACGATGATCTGTCTTTTGATGGAAAATTGTTACACACTGGCCGTGGTTATGGTGGCCATTGGTCCCAAAAGGCGGGTATAGTGGAAACACCATAAGTTTCCTTGCCGCTTCTTGCAAGGCTGTCGACAGACCTCCGCCCAGTCGGTGCCCTTTAGTTAGTATGCATTTGATTTTTATAAGATACTTTGTAACATGCCACACACACTATAGTGGTAGTTGGTGAACAAAAGTGAAAAAACACAAATTGGGCGCCAGTCTACCGGCACGTAATTTTCTTGGACTCGGGAGGGGTTACTTGCTGTGATAACCTACCGCTTAGGATCACCACGCTTTCATTTGAGTTGGGTCAAACGAAATGGGGGGCAAAAAAGGGAGCAAAATTGCGACCACAAAACAAAATAAATGAGTAAATAATAATAGAAAAAACAAAAAAAAGGAAGGAAGTGAAGGATGACTCACCGTTTTCCGCTTGGTTCTTGTGTTTTTCCTTTCTGATTGCTCCCCCCGTTACCATGGCACAATCGACTCGTTCTTCACCCAGCTCCTGCTTTCGTTTATTATATTATCTTTTTTTAGCGTTTTTTCGCTAACTGTTTTCACTTTTGGTTCTTTTGTTTATTTTTATTTTATTTTAATTTTCCACTATGGCCTCTTTTACTTTTTTTTTTTGTATTTTTACGATTTTTTCTGTTAAAACAAATGGCCGTTTCACTTTTTGTTTTTTTCTTTTTATCACACTTGTCACACACTGCCAACCATTACTCTCCGCACAAACGAACCAAATAAAAAAAAAACACAGTTTAACGGGGTTTAGGTAAATTCCCAAAATGACAAACACCATAGCATATGTATATTGCACAAAGTTTTATTTATTTTTATTTTTTTTAGATTTTATTAAATACATTATAAAAGTTAAATCTCACTCACAGCAGGATTTATTAATTTATACAACACAAAAAAATGTGAGCCAACAAACATAATCTCTTATTATTTTTATCTATTAACATTGTTTTTCTAATTTGGCAAAACTTAAAACAATTACCATGCGAGTATGGCCAATACATTTAACGCCATAACTCGCTTAATTTACCAAAAAAAAACAAAAAAAAGAAATTATATATTTTTTTTAGGTCCTTATCTCGACCTCACCAGTTGGTTGTCCAGACTTCACTGTCACTCCGTCGTCGTTCGCTGCTCGCCACCTTAACCAAAATTGCCCATCACTGATGATACCATTTACTGCCATTGCTGCCCTCTTTGATGAAATTAATTTCTTTTATTCAGCTATCTGATGGACAGTAGCCCATCTTTCACTCAAAATCAGATCATGAAAAATAAAAAAAATTCAGGCGCATTACCAATTTTATTCATTTTTAGGTCGTAAATATTTTTTTTAAATAATTGTATTGAAGCAACAACAACGACGCATGTTGACATCAAACGATGAGTCAGTTGGAGGGAATGAATAAATTTAAAATTAAATCGGTTGGGTATATATACATTTATAGGCAAGGGCTTAAATAATGATAACATTTATCACCCAACCAAAACAATCGCTGATTGATTCCCAGCTGGCACCCTCTCCCACTCTGCTCTTAGCCTCGTACCCTATACCGTACGGAACGCTACAACTTACCAAACAGAAACTCCAACAAAATAAAAAACTTCTGGTTAACGGAACAAAGAAAACACACCAATTAATTTAGTTTAAAGTTAGTTTATATTTGTACGAATTTTTATTTTTTTTTTACTGGAATTTCCACGTCAAAAAAACTTCAATACTGCAGTCTAAACATCAAGAAGCTGAATCTTCTCAATAAAATGTTGGTAAGGTTTTTATACTATTTTGCTGCTGATTGAACATAAAAAACGAAAAATTTTATAAATCGATCAATCAACCGAAAAACGCATTCTTACCCCCTCCAATACTTCATTGGTAAGCTAATATGCAAACATTGCAAATATTCGGCACGCTTTCGTTCCATGTGTAAACTAAATACATGAACTGCCCAAATTACACACAAAACAAACAAAAAAATTGAATTCAACTTGATTTCAAATAGCCGCAGGTGAATAAACGCTAAAGAAACCCAAAAAGAAAAGTATTGTATACACGCTTTACAAAAATCGCGTGTGCAACAACAAAAAGAGAAAAATGTATTTACGTTTATTTAATGAAACTTGAGCCCACACTTTAATGTGCAGAAATAAATTCATAAATAAACGTAAATGAAAATATGATTCGTATGGCCATGCGCCAGTAGAATTAATAGAATTTTACGTTAATTTGTTGTACAACCAAATTTCATACAACTCAACTAACGTAATTAGAATGGGAACTGTACCCAGACATTGTCATTGAGATTTTTATTTGTTTATTTAGAAGAAAATAACTTCAAAGGTGGGATGCAGTTTTCTTCTAGGTTACAGTTTCTATGATCACCATATCTTATTTCTACTCTTAATTTTCCTGTAGGATTTAATTATCTGAATGAAGTTTTAAAATTATTGTTTAACATATGTAAACGAAAATCTGAATTCAGGAATTCAAAAGTAGTCTGGACACACCCTTCAAATAAATTTTCTCACCCTAGTATTACCAAAGCGAAGTGTAAGCGAAAGCTTTTTTTCTAAGATGCACCACAGTCTAGTTTGTTTTAATTTTTTTTTTTATATATTTATGTATACACATACATACTAAAATTAGTACCAATACTATCTACTTTAGTAAATATTATTGTAGAGTAACAATTTTGGATTTCACGTTATTTGTTTGATGGAGGCGATTGTGTGTTTTCCTAAATTTAATATATTTTGATTTCGTTGAATTTTCATGGTTTGGCCAGAATTTAAATATTCCGGTCAAATCATACAATGTTAGCCACGAAAGCTTGGTGGGCGATTGATTTGCGACTATACTCACTATAAGTGGCGTCAAATTGCAAGACGTCACAAATCTTCAGTACAATAGATTTAAAGAAGGTTTTTCTTCCATGTCCCAATGCAGCCAGACAGCTACAAATATACATCGTTCGTAGTTCCCGATGGTCAAAAAATTTTTGAAGACGCGATTCATACTATGTAATTCACCTGCCATCTTTCAAGGATTTATTTAGGATGACTTGATTATACTATAAGAGAAGGATGAAGTTGATTGTTTTAAAAATTTAAAAATCATTGGATATGGAAATTTCGTAAAATAAAAATTACCTATCTAGGGCATACTATAGAAAATGAATAAATTCAACCACGCGAACATAAAATTACGGCCTTTCAAAGATTTCCTGTGACAATGACTTTGAAACAGATTCAGCAGTTTTTGGGACTTACCGGTGGTTTCTGAAAAACATTTCAAAATTACAGCATCATCGCAAAGCCAATAAGTGGTCTGTTGAGAAAAGAGAATCAATTTATATTTCGACTAGAACAAGAAGCCGTTTGTGATCAGTTAAAACTTTATTTTTCTGATTTACCAAATATATAAAAGCCAAAAAAAATCAATTAATTTTATTGATAAATTGAAGCGTCTACATTATACTTCGCGAGCAACAACCCGATTATTAGTCAAATATTATCCTATAATGATGAGGAAACGAGGAAACACCTGAACATTTCTGGGGATACGCATACGATACACGAAATCAAAGAGTTTTTACCAAGGCAAGTGCGGCAACCTGAGTTAGAGCACATGGCTTTTTGTCGCTTGACAGTGGAACAAGCCAGAGAATATTTGGAGATATTCACTACTAAAATAATTCACATGGATCTGTCAGAATATATCATAGGGAACGATTGTAATAATTTGGATGAATGTGTTTTCTGCCAAAAATTATTATGTATGAATATTTACCAAGGTATTCAGGCACGGTCTTTGTAAAAAAATTTTATTACCATTGTTTCAAAGCAGAATTAGCAAGTAATTAACGGTTGTCTAGTTTGCATATTGTTTGAGAGGAAGAAAGGAAAACAGGAAGGGCTGCTACAACCGATTAACAAACAAGATGCACTTCTACAGAAAATACACCGATGTCAACCACAAATAAAGGTTACCAATATAGGGGTTTGTTATGGTAGATGCCTTCACTAAGTTTGTCTGGGTTTATGTCACCAAAACAACGACAGCTCAGGAAGCTCTACAATGTTTGGAAACACATAATTTTATATTTTAGGAATCTACAAAAGACAATAGTGCAGCATTTAAAGCCAATATTTTCAAAGAATACGGTAATGAGGCATGGTAATGAGGAAAATTCGGTAACAAGGAAAATTCAGCATTCCGCTATGAGAACTTGCGTTCCAAGAACTAACGGACAAGTGGGTCGTATCAACGTAATACTTATCCGGATGCTAACAAAATCCGTTGAAATGGTACCAACACGTCGTCCAACACACCGAAAATGAAATACAAATATTTTTGAACTCCAGTTATCATCGAAGTATCGGTATGGCCCCGTTTCAAATTATTTATCGAAAGAGATATGCGATTACCAGAAGATGTAGGGTTGAAAACAAAATCATTGAAGAGGAAATGATAAACAGGTTTGTGGACGAGAGACATAAACTAAGATCAGATGCCAGAACAAAAAGAAAGTAAACGGACCTATAATAAAAAGAGAAAGACCCCACAGACTTACAGGGTTATCAAAATAGTTGTTGCAAATCGTCATACTAAATTTGGACCAAGATTTAAACTATGCATCAAAATTTTCGCTCCGTATAAGGTAACGAAAACAAAAAGAAATGATAGATATGAAGTTGAGAAGGTCGAAGAATGTAAAGATACAATTAAAACTACTACCAGTTGTGACAATATAAAGCATTAGAGCAGTCAGTACAAGGATGAACTACTTTCCGGGGCAGAACAGTCAGATCAGGACAGCCGAAATGTAGAAGTATAAGCAAACAACTTAGTTATAATGCAACTTAGTTATAACGAAGCATAGAAAACAATGGCAAAGTTAAGTAACGACGAATACTACTATAGAATACGACCTAATTTGAAAAGCTGCAAATTTGATGTATGTCAAATTGGCTCAAATACATCCACATAAAAACTCAGTAGTAACACTAAAACAAGAATTATCTTCATTATAAAAAATTACTTAAGGATTCCGAATATTCTAAAAGCATTCAGCTCGCCACATTAAAACACAAACTCCCAATAATCTAGAAAGTCACTATAACGACGAATATTTCTGAATAGCTGTAAAATCTAGTGTAAAGGCAAAAAATTTCGATACAGTGATATAATATACTCAACAACTTCTAATTAAACGGAACTATCTAATACATAGACTTTAAGATAACCGCAAGAATTCGAATAATTTCTTAGATAATTACGAATAATCTCGAAAAATTTGCTAATATTATTTAAACCTCAAATTACCCATTTAATTCTAATCTTGATTAGCTAAACGTAACGGTATACAATTCAAAAATCGCCTCGTAAAACGCCGAGATGAGTGAAAGCTCTTTTGAATTCAGGACAATCCGACGAAAGCACGATAGGAAAATCTAATTATTCTGATCTGCTTTGGCCATTTCCGACGACTGAATCGTATGGTGTGTTATTACCATACAGAATGTTTGAATGATTGTAGATGGATAAGGATCAGAGAGATTAGAGCATGAACTATCAGTCAACCGTCTTTTAATTTGACTCCTAAGGGCTTTTTATAATTAAAAAACGCTTATTTGACGGATATTAAATGTTATTAGATTCCGAGTTTTAGCCTCACCATTTCACTCGATTCTCTTTCACAGACATGATATGAAAGGGGCTTATATTAATGAAAATATTTAGGAAAGGGGCCCTCCTAAATAGATTCGTTAAATTTACAGGGCCCTTATTCTTTAAATTTACCCGAAAATAGTTACCGATGACTTTCTAGTAAAATACGTGAATTCAAGAATACGAGCCTTGGTCAATTTGTTCGGCTTTTCTAAATAGTTAGTAAGTTCATACCACGAATATCATTCCTATTTCAATAAAATAACCAGGCATACTTTGAATCTTCAAAGGTTGGAACGCAAAATGGGTTTCTTGTTGTTTGGATTCTATATTTCTCGTGAATATAAAATGTTTGTAATTTGCTTAACCCTAACTATTATTAACAACCGGGACAAAAACTGTCTATTCTATGGTTTAAACACTTTGGAGGAAGTTATATATAGAGTTCCTTACCAACACATGTCAACGAATAATGACATTCGAGGAACCAGTCTTGCGTGTGATATTTGCCCCTAAATACAACGATGATAGAACATAGAACATTCGTTTCAATAAAATCGCAAAAAATCAGGAATTTTATCAAATTAATTAATTGTCTCCCGATTCTCTAGGCCACTTTTGGCCACCGAATTTTATTTGTTAGTGAAACAAATTGTTCTAAGTTAGAAATATGGATTGGACCAGTGAAAAAGCGAGAGATATTTTAATTATAAAAGCATATCTTGCTAACAAAGAGTGTACAACTGAAGAGAAAAATCATTTGGACGTGTACATCATAATATGTAACGAAATGCAAATCTAGAGTCCATATTACAAATGGAAAAATAACTATACCGCTAAAGAGACCTTGAAGGAGAAGCTGCAAAAGTTGAAATGGCAGAGCACATAATTAATAATAGGCTAAAAGCTAGTATATGTTTTGTTGCTAGTACTCAAATGATATTAGCGGAAGAGGCTGGAATAACTCCACTTTTACAATTAGTGATAAATACATAATTAAGTTGTCACAAAGGTATTCTTTATAATTTAACACTATTTTCAAAGACATTGAGTGATAATTCCAAATATTTTCAAATTTAGAGGCTTTCTTGTGGACATTTCAAAATCTTCCACGGGAAATTATTAATTTAAAATGCCCAAACTTCGAGCGCGATCTGTCAACCAGTTTCTTTACAGAAGCTGGTTAAGTCAGCGGTGACGCACGGCGAATTTACGATAAGCGAAATTACTAAACAAAAAGTTTGCCTTAAATTTTGTGTTGCAAGCGAAATTTCTTGTGCTGATGCGAAAAACATGACCAGAATTATGACAAAAACCCGTGAATTTTACACGACGATAACGCGCCATCATACACCGAGCTACGATTGTGAATGAATGTAAGGCCAACAACTCAATAAATACCATCGATCAACCACCATATTCGCCTGATTTAGCACCAGGTGACTTTTTCCTATTTACCAGACTCAAATTGCTACTCTGTGGAACCTGCTTTGACTCCATTGAAGCCATAAAATGAAATTCGGTGCGTGAACTGAAAGTTTTTCAAGAAAGTACCTATAATAAATGTTTTGATGATTGGAAAAACGCTGGCATATGTGTATATCCTCGAATGGGGAATACTTTGAGGGCGACAAACTCAATTTTTATAATTGAATTTAAAATTTGTGCTTTATTTAACAATTTCCGGTACTTTTTTGACCGAATGTAATAACTCAAGGTCAACTTGGTTTCTAATAACATAAATTCGGCTACCATTTTCTTCCTTTCAAATAAATAAATTGGACAAAATTTTTTTATTAATCGATGTATTTTTTCAAGTTGGGCTCAAAAAAGGGGATTTTTGCCACGTTTAGGGAATTACTTTCACGTTTTTCGCAAATAATTTGCAATAAAATATTAAATGACAGAGTTGTTCTAGGGGAAATTCCTATCGTTTGTAAATAATTTAAAATTAACATAATTCCAATAGTTTCCCTTTCAAAATAATTTATAACTTTAAGACAATTCCTAAACATTTTCTAACTTAAACCTTATCGATTTAATTTAAAATACTAAACACTACAAAAATGTTCACTACATTTTACTTTAATATGAAAGTCACTTAGTTTTAAAATGATCGATTGAATTTGAAGCAAAACTGAATCGATTAGAATCTAATGGTTTGACGGGTTAATCTTGCCAAGAATGTCGCACAATTGGTTTAAAAAACAAATTTGAATTTTTTGTACTGGACTTCCATTGTATACATTACAGACAGATTTTAAAATTTTCATTCAATATGATTCGATAATCAATTTTATGGACCAATCCTGAAAAGATCGAACCACTCTTTCAATTATAATCATAAGCTCCTTAGCATAATATTGACCAATCGAATCACAAATTCCCTTCAATAAACTTAAAAATTAATCTCTTGGCACAGGTCTTTAAATATTATATATTTCGTCTATATCTGATTAACATTTGAGATAAATTAGAAAGATATTTCGAGAACTCAAACTCTCCGAACAATAAACCACTGTTACAATCAAAATAAATTTAACCATCATCTTCAACTTTAATTGATTTAATTTTTACTTCATTAACAATTTACAATAATTCTCCTTTATAACATTATTGTTCGCTATAGTTTTTCCCCCATTTATTTCGTGCTTTAATCTTGATTACGACTGGTTTTAAAATTGCTTTGTAAATTAGATTTTCGACAAAGTTCTTTTGATTTTCAAAAGCATTTTGCTTTCAACGCAAAAAATAGGAAAACTTTAATTTTTGAGATTTTTTTTTTGCTTTCATTCGAAAGGTAGTTTATGGTTGTGCTCGTATGTTTAGTATAGTTTTGTACATTGGAATACTCTTATGTACAATTTTTAACCAGGAAAACTCAAAAAATGCTTTATACAATTTTGTTTGTTTTGTATCGTAAAAATGTCTGCGATAATTTATTAGTCAGAATTATTTCTTGGTGTACATATTTAACATTGTTATTGCACTGGCGACGATACCAAGAATGAATCTTTTATGTACAAACACAATCTTTGACTTGTTCTTATTATTCTCATTGCTGTTTAAGTTAATTATATTAACATTCAACAAAATTCCATTTAATTCGCAAACTGAATGAGAATCATTGCCATACTGGAAAATAATAAGAAATTCAATTATGTATGTACTAAATTGTAACGCTTTAGGCGAATAAAATGAGATATCAACAAAATGTAATTTCGGTTTTAAAAAATAAAAATTTATAATTACCTGAATGTATGTTATATAGAACAAGTATTTGATCAGTAAAAGCTGACATTTTGGTAATTTTTGTATGAAAAACATTTAGAAAAAATGTGAACGATCTTAAATAAACGACATTTAGGTTAACGAAATATATTACATTTCAACATTGAGGGGCAATTTTAATACGTTTTAAGTACCACATAAATATAAAATGGCGCTATTCGTAATTCGATCAAATTGCTGACAAATATATGTCGTTCATGCAAAGGTTGCTAATATGGCATACATATAACTAGATTTAATGTTTCTATTTGAAGAAAACTGCTACTCAATGACTAATGTACTCTTGTTAACTGAATGATGTTTTCTGGCAAACGAAATAAAATTTTGTCGGTTAGATACACTATACCATGGGAAGAGTTGTAATCGTGCAGGTGATAGTTAGACTGATAGTTCATAGTTATAAGTTTGAAATAAAATTTCCAAGTGTCGTATTTTCCGTATTAAAAACCATTAACTTCGTAAATGTTTTAAATAAAAGAACAATATCTTATTGTTTACCTTCCAAATTACATTTGATTTATTATTTCGCCTTCCGGGCAGACGTTTTATTTCAGGAAAGACGACGAAATAATTATGGAATCTAAATACGCGTTGGCACAGCAGTTACAGGTCTCGAGACCTGTCATTAAAGGTATGATCGGAGCACAATTGCAGATTTTGGATTTTTACTGCTCTGAATCGGCTGATGTTTAGTAAGGTGATTTTCAATGAAATCAAGGAACCTAAATACTCGTTGGCCTAAAAATTTACAGGTCCTGAGGCCTATCATTAGAGGTATCAAGAACAGAAATCGGAGCACAATTGCAGATTTTGGATTTTTATAGCTCTGAATCGACTGATCTATAGTAAGGTGATTTTCATAAAATCGAATTTTCTATGAAATGTACGGAAATAATTATGGAATCTAAATACGCTTTGGCACAGCAGTTACAGGTCTCGAGACCTGTCATTAAAGGTATGAAGAACAGAAATCGGAGCACAATTGCAGATTTTAGATTTTTACTGCTCTGAATCGGCTGATGTATAGTAAGGTATTTTCAATGGAATCAAGGAATCTAAATACTCGTTGGCCTAAAAATGTACAGGTCCTGAGGCCTATCATTAGATGTATCAATAACAGCAATCGGAGCACAATTGCAGATTTTGGATTTTTATAGCTCTGAATCGACTGATCTATAGTAAGGTGATTTTCATCAAATCGAATTTTCTGTGAAATGTACGGAAATAATTATGAAATCTAAATACGCGTTAACACAGCAGTTACAGGTCTCGAGACCTGTCATTAAAGGTATAAAGAACAGAAATCGGAGCACAATTGCAGATTTTGGATTTTTATAGCTCTGAATCGACTGATCTAAGTAAGGTGATTTTCATCAAATCGAATTTTCTATGAAATGTACGGAAATAATTATGGAATCTAAATACGCTTTGGCACAGCAGTTACAGGTCTCGAGACCTGTCATTAAAGGTATGAAGAACAGAAATCGGAGCACAATTGCAGATTTTGGATTTTTACTGCTCTGAATCGGCTGATGTATAGTAAGGTATTTTTCAATGGAATCAAGGAACCTAAATACTCGTTGGCCTAAAAATTTACAGGTCCTGAGGCCTATCATTAGATGTATTAATAACAGCAATCGGAGCACAATTGCAGATTTTGGATTTTTATAGCTCTGAATCGACTGATCTATAGTAAGGTGATTTTCATCAAATCGAATTTTCTATGAAATGTACGGAAATAATTATGGAATCTAAATACGCGTAGGCACAGCAGTTACAGGTCTCGAGACCTGTCATTAAAGGTATGAAGAAAAGAAATCGGAGCACAATTGCAGATTTTGGATTTTTACTGCTCTGAATAGGCTGATGTATAGTAAGGTATTTTTCAATGGAATCAAGGAACCTAAATACTCGTTGGCCTAAAAATTTACGGGTCCTGAGGCCTATCATTAGATGTACCAATAACAGCAATCGGAGCACAATTGCAGATTTTGGATTTTTAGAGCTCTGAATCGACTGATCTATAGTAAGGTGATTTTCATCAAATCGAATTTTCTATGAAATGTACGGAAATAATTATGGAATCTAAATACGCGTAGGCACAGCAGTTACAGGTCTCGAGACCTGTCATTAAAGGTATGAAGAACAGCAATCGGAGCACAATTGCAGATTTTGGATTTTTATAGCTCTGAATCGACTGATCTATAGTAAGGTTATTTTCATCAAATCGAATTTTCTATGAAATGTACGGAAATAATTATGAAATCTTAATACGCGTGTTCACAGCAGTTACAGGTCTCGATACCTGTCATTAAAGGTATGAAGAGCAGAAATCGGAGCACAATTGCAGATTTTGGATTTTTATAGCTCTGAATCGGCTAATGTATAGTAAGGTATTTTTCAATGGAATCAAGGAACCTACAATTGCAGATTTTGGATTTTTACTGCTCTGAATCGGCTGATGTATAGTAAGGTATTTTTCAAAGGAATCAAGGAACCTAAATACTCGTTGGCCTAAAAATGTACAGGTCCTGAGGCCTATCATTAGATGTATCAAGAACAGCAATCGGAGCACAATTGCAGATTTTGGATTTTTATAGCTCTGAATCGACTGATCTATAGTAAGGTGATTTTCATCAAATCGAATTTTCTATGAAATGTACGGAAATAGTTATGGAATCTAAATACGCGTTGGCACAGCAATTACAGGTCTCGAGACCTGTCATTAAAGGTATGAAGAACAGCAATCGGAGCACAATTGCAGATTTTGGATTTTTATAGCTCTGAATCGACTGATCTATAGTAAGGTGATTTTCATCAAATCGAATTTTCTATGAAATGTACGGAAATAATTATGGAATCTAAATACGCGTTGGCACAGCAGTTACAGGTCTCGAGACCTGTCATTAAAGGTATGAAGAACAGCAATCGGAGCACAATTGCAGATTTTGGATTTTTACTGCTCTGAATCGGCTGATGTATAGTAAGGTATTTTTCAATGGAATCAAGGAACTTAAATACTCGTTGGCCTAAAAATGTACAGGTCCTGAGGCCTATCATTAGAGGTATCAAGAACAGCAATCGGAGCACAATTGCAGATTTTGGATTTTTATAGCTCTGAATCGACTGATCTATAGTAAGGTGATTTTCATCAAATCGAATTTTCTATGAAATGTACGGAAATAATTATGGAATCTAAATACGCGTTGGCACAGCAGTTACAGGTCTCGAGACCTGTCATTAAAGGTATGAAGAACAGCAATCGGAGCACAATTGCAGATTTTGGATTTTTATAGCTCTGAATCGACTGATCTATAGTAAGGTTATTTTCATCAAATCGAATTTTCTATGAAATGTACGGAAATAATTATGAAATCTTAATACGCGTGTTCACAGCAGTTACAGGTCTCGATACCTGTCATTAAAGGTATGAAGAGCAGAAATCGGAGCACAATTGCAGATTTTGGATTTTTATAGCTCTGAATCGGCTAATGTATAGTAAGGTATTTTTCAATGGAATCAAGGAACCTACAATTGCAGATTTTGGATTTTTACTGCTCTGAATCGGCTGATGTATAGTAAGGTATTTTTCAATGGAATCAAGGAACTTAAATACTCGTTGGCCTAAAAATGTACAGGTCCTGAGGCCTATCATTAGATGTATCAAGAACAGCAATCGGAGCACAATTGCAGATTTTGGATTTTTATAGCTCTGAATCGACTGATCTATAGTAAGGTGATTTTCATCAAATCGAATTTTCTATGAAATGTACGGAAATAATTATGGAATCTAAATACGCGTTGGCACAGCAATTACAGGTCTCGAGACCTGTCATTAAAGGTATGAAGAACAGCAATCGGAGCACAATTGCAGATTTTGGATTTTTATAGCTCTGAATCGACTGATCTATAGTAAGGTGATTTTCATCAAATCGAATTTTCTATGAAATGTACGGAAATAATTATGGAATCTAAATACGCGTTGGCACAGCAGTTACAGGTCTCGAGACCTGTCATTAAAGGTATGAAGAACAGCAATCGGAGCACAATTGCAGATTTTGGATTTTTACTGCTCTGAATCGGCTGATGTATAGTAAGGTCATTTTCATCAAATCGAATTTTCTATGAAATGTACGGAAATAATTATGGAATCTTAATACGCGTTGGCACAGCAGTTACAGGTCTCGAGACCTGTCATTAAAGGTATGAAGAACAGAAATCGGAGCACGATTGCAGATTTTGTATTTTTACTGCTCTGAATCGGCTGATGTATAGTAAGGTATTTTTCAATGGAATCAAGGAACTTAAATACTCGTTGGCCTAAAAATGTACAGGTCCTGAGGCCTATCATTAGATGTATTAAGAACAGCAATCGGAGCACAATTGCAGATTTTGGATTTTTATAGCTCTGAATCGACTGATCTATAGTAAGGTGAATTTCATCAAATCGAATTTTCTATGAAATGTACGGAAATAATTATGGAATCTAAATACGCGTTGGCACAGCAATTACAGGTCTCGAGACCTGTCATTAAAGGTATGAAGAACAGCAATCGGAGCACAATTGCAGATTTTGGATTTTTATAGCTCTGAATCGACTGATCTATAGTAAGGTGATTTTCATCAAATCGAATTTTCTATGAAATGTACGGAAATAATTATGGAATCTAAATACGCGTTGGCACAGCAGTTACAGGTCTCGAGACCTGTCATTAAAGGTATGAAGAACAGCAATCGGAGCACAATTGCAGATTTTGGATTTTTATAGCTCTGAATCGACTGATCTATAGTAAGGTGATTTTCATCAAATCGAATTTTTTATGAAATGTACGGAAATAACTATGGAATCTAAATACGCGTTGGCACAACAGTTACAGGTTTCGAGACCTGTCATTAAAGGTATAATAATCATAAATAGGAGCACAATTGCAGATTTTAGAATTTTACTACTCTGAATCGGCTGATGTATTTTAAGGTGATTTTCAATGAAATAAAAAAACTTAAATACTCGTTGGCCTAAAAATTTACAGGTCCTGAGGCCTATCATTAGAGGTATCAAGAACAGAAATCGGAGCACAATTGCAGATTTTGGATTTTTACTGCACTGAATCGGCTGATGTTTAGTAAGGTGATTTTCAATGGAATCAAGGAACTTAAATACTCGTTGGCCAAAAAATGTACAGGTCCTGAGGCCTATCATTAGAGGTATCAAGAACAGCAATCGAAGCACAATTGCAGATTTTGGATTTTTATAGCTCTGAATCGACTGATCTATAGTAAGGTGATTTTCATCAAATCGAACTTTCTATGAAATGTACGGAAATAATTATGGAATCTAAATACGCGTTGGCACTGCAGTTACAGGCCTCGAGACCTGTCATTAAAGGTATAAAGAACAGAAATCGGAGCACAATTGCAGATTTTGGATTTTTACAGCTCTGAATCGGCTGAGCTATAGTAAGGTGGATTTCTTCGAATCGAATTGTCTACGAAATGTATGGTATAGCAATTACAGGTCCTGGGACCTATCACTTAAAATATCAAGAACCGCAATCGGAGCACAATTGTAGATTTTGGATTTTTACAGCTCTGAATCGGCTGAGCTATAGTAAGGGGATTTCTTCGAATCGATTTTTCTGTGAAATATATGGAAATAATCAACCAATCTAAACGCGGTTTGGTATAGCAATTACAGGTCCAGTGACCTATCATTTGAGATATCAAAAACCGCAATCGGAGCACAATTGCAGATTTTCGATTTTTACAGCTCTGAATCGGCTGAGCTATAGTAAAGTGATTTTCTTCGAATCGAATTTTCTACGAAATGTATGGTATAGCAATTACAGGTCCAGTGACCTATCATTTGAGGTATCAAAAACCGCAATCGGAGCACAATTGTAGATTTTGGATTTTTACAGCTCTGAATCGGCTGAGCTATAGTAAGGTGATTTTCTTCGAATTGAATTGTCTACGAAATATATGGTATAGCAATTACAGGTCCCGTGACCTATCATTTGAGGGATCAAAAACCGCGATCGGAGCACAATTGCAGATTTTCGATTTTTACAGCTCTGAATCGGCTGAGCTATAGTAAGGGGATTTCTTCGAATCGAATTTTCTACGAAATGTATGGTATAGCAATTACAGGTCCCGTGACCTATCACTTAAGGTATCAAGAACCGCAATCTGAGCACAATTGCAGATTTTCGATTTTTACAGCTCTGAATCGGTTGAGCTATAGTAAGGTGATTTTCTTCGAATCGAATTGTCTACGAAATATATGGTATAGCAATTACAGGTCCCTTGACCTATCACTTAAGGTATCAAGAACCGCAATCTGAGCACAATTGTAGATTTTGGATTTTTACAGCTCTGAATCGGCTGAGCTATAGTAAGGTGATTTCTTCGAATTGATTTTTCTGTGAAATGTATGGAAATAATCAACCAATCTAAACGCGGTTTGGTATAGCAATTACAGGTCCAGTGACCTATCATTTGAGATATCAAAAACCGCGATCGGAGCACAATTGCAGATTTTCGATTTTTACAGCTCTGAATCGGCTGAGCTATAGTAAGGTGATTTTCTTCGAATTGAATTGTCTACGAAATATATGGTATAGCAATTACAGGTCCCGTGACCTATCATTTGAGGGATCAAAAACCGCGATCGGAGCACAATTGCAGATTTTCGATTTTTACAGCTCTGAATCGGCTGAGCTATAGTAAGGGGATTTCTTCGAATCGAATTTTCTACGAAATGTATGGTATAGCAATTACAGGTCCCGTGACCTATCACTTAAGGTATCAAGAACCGCAATCTGAGCACAATTGCAGATTTTCGATTTTTACAGCTCTGAATCGGTTGAGCTATAGTAAGGTGATTTTCTTCGAATCGAATTGTCTACGAAATATATGGCATAACAATTACAGGTCCCGAGACCTATCATTTGAGGTATCAAGAACCGCAGTCGGAGCACAATTGCAGATTTTGGATTTTTACAGCTCTGAATCGGCTGAGCTATAGTAAGGGGATTTCTTCGAATCGATTTTTCTGTGAAATATATGGAAATAATCAACCAATCTAAACGCGGTTTGGTATAGCAATTACAGGTCCAGTGACCTATCATTTGAGATATCAAAAACCGCAATCGGAGCACAATTGCAGATTTTCGATTTTTACAGCTCTGAATCGGCTGAGCTATAGTAAAGTGATTTTCTTCGAATCGAATTTTCTACGAAATGTATGGTATAGCAATTACAGGTCCAGTGACCTATCATTTGAGGTATCAAGAACCGCAATCGGAGCACAATTGTAGATTTTGGATTTTTACAGCTCTGAATCGGCTGAGCTATAGTAAGGTGATTTTCTTCGAATTGAATTGTCTACGAAATATATGGTATAGCAATTACAGGTCCCGTGACCTATCATTTGAGGGATCAAAAACCGCGATCGGAGCACAATTGCAGATTTTCGATTTTTACAGCTCTGAATCGGCTGAGCTATAGTAAGGGGATTTCTTCGAATCGAATTTTCTACGAAATGTATGGTATAGCAATTACAGGTCCCGTGACCTATCACTTAAGGTATCAAGAACCGCAATCTGAGCACAATTGCAGATTTTCGATTTTTACAGCTCTGAATCGGTTGAGCTATAGTAAGGTGATTTTCTTCGAATCGAATTGTCTATGAAATATATGGTATAGCAATTACAGGTCCCTTGACCTATCACTTAAGGTATCAAGAACCGCAATCTGAGCACAATTGTAGATTTTGGATTTTTACAGCTCTGAATCGGCTGAGCTATAGTAAGGTGATTTCTTCGAATCGATTTTTCTGTGAAATGTATGGAAATAATCAACCAATCTAAACGCGGTTTGGCATAACAATTACAGGTCCCGAGACCTATCATTTGAGGTATCAAGAACCGCAGTCGGAGCACAATTGCTGATTTTGGATTTTTACAGCTCTGAATCGGCTGAGCTATAGTATGGGGATTTCTTCGAATCGATTTTTCTGTGAAATATATGGAAATAATCAACCAATCTAAACGCGGTTTGGTATAGCAATTTCAGGTCCAGTGACCTATCATTTAAGATATCAAAAACCGCAATCGGAGCACAATTGCAGATTTTCGATTTTTACAGCTCTGAATCGGCTGAGCTACGGTAAGGTTATTTTCTTCGAATCGAATTGTCTACGAAATGTATGGTATAGCAATTACAGGTCCCGTGACCTATCATTTGAGGTATCAAGAACCGCAATCGGAGCACAATTGCAGATTTTCGATTTTTACAGCTCTGAATCGGCTGAGCTATAGTAAGGTGATTTTCCTCGAATCGAATTTTCTACGAAATGTAAGGTATAGCAATTACAGGTCCCGTGACCTATCATTTGAGGTATCAAGAACCGCAATCGGAGCACAATTGCAGATTTTCGATTTTTACAGCTCTGAATCGGCTGAGCTATAAAGGTGATTTCTACGAATCGATTTGTCTGTGAAATGTATGGAAATAATCAACCAATCTAAACGCGGTTTGGCATAACAATTACAAGTCCCGAGACCTATCATTTGAGATATCAAAAACCGCAATCGGAGCACAATGGCAGATTTTCGATTTTTACAGCTCTGAATCGGCTGAGCTATAGTAAGGTGATTTTCTTCGAATCGAATTGTCTACGAAATGTATGGTATAGCAATTACAGGTCCCGTGACCTATCACTTAAGGTATAAAGAACCGCAATCTGAGCACAATTGTAGATTTTGGATTTTTACAGCTCTGAATCGGCTGAGCTATAGTAAGGTGATTTCTTCGAATTGATTTTTCTGTGAAATATATGGAAATGATCAACCAATCTAAACGCGGTTTAGCATAACAATTACAAGTCCCGAGACCTATCATTTAAGGTATCAAAAACCGCATGCGGAGCACAATTGCAGATTTTGGATTTTTACAGCTCTGAATCGGCTGAGCTATAGTAAGGTGATTTTCTTCGAATCGAATTGTCTACGAAATGTATGGTATAGCAATTACAGGTCCCGTGACCTATCACTTAAGGTATAAAGAACCGCAATCTGAGCACAATTGTAGATTTTGGATTTTTACAGCTCTGAATCGGCTGAGCTATAGTAAGGTGATTTCTTCGAATCGATTTTTCTGTGAAATATATGGAAATGATCAACCAATCTAAACGCGGTTTAGCATAACAATTACAAGTCCCGAGACCTATCATTTGAGGTATCAAAAACCGCAATCGGAGCACAATTGCAGATTTTGGATTTTTACAGCTCTGAATCGGCTGAGCTATAGTAAGGTGATTTTCTTCGAATCGAATTGTCTACGAAATGTATGGTATAGCAATTACAGGTCCCGTGACCTATCACTTAAGGTATAAAGAACCGCAATCTGAGCACAATTGTAGATTTTGGATTTTTACAGCTCTGAATCGGCTGAGCTATAGTAAGGTGATTTCTTCGAATTGATTTTTCTGTGAAATATATGGAAATGATCAACCAATCTAAACGCGGTTTAGCATAACAATTACAAGTCCCGAGACCTATCATTTGAGGTATCAAAAACCGCAATCGGAGCACAATTGCAGATTTTGGATTTTTACAGCTCTGAATCGGCTGAGCTATAGTAAGGTGATTTTCTTCGAATCGAATTTTCTACGAAATGTATGGTATAACAATCACAGGTCCCGTGACGTATCACTTAAAGTATAAAGAACCGCAATCGGAGCATAATTGCAGATTTTGGATTTTTACAGCTCTGAATCGGCTGAGCTATAGTAAGGTGATTTTCTTCGAATCGAATTGTCTACGAAATGTATGGTATAGCAATTACAGGTCCCGTGACCTATCACTTAAGGTATAAAGAACCGCAATCTGAGCACAATTGTAGATTTTGGATTTTTACAGCTCTGAATCGGCTGAGCTATAGTAAGGTGATTTCTTCGAATCGATTTTTCTGTGAAATATATGGAAATGATCAACCAATCTAAACGCGGTTTAGCATAACAATTACAAGTCCCGTGACCTATCATTTGAGGTATCAAAAACCGCAATCGGAGCACAATTGCAGATTTTGGATTTTTACAGCTCTGAATCGGCTGAGCTATAGTAAGGTGATTTTCTTCGAATCGAATTTTCTACGAAATGTATGGTATAACAATTACAGGTCCCGTGACGTATCACTTAAAGTGTAAAGAACCGCAATCGGAGCATAATTGCAGATTTTGGATTTTTACAGCTCTGAATCGGCTGAGCTATAGTAAGGTGATTTTCTTCGAATCGAATTGTCTACGAAATGTATGGTATAGCAATTACAGGTCCCGTGACCTATCACTTAAGGTATAAAGAACCGCAATCTGAGCACAATTGCAGATTTTCGATTTTTACAGCTCTGAATCGGCTGAGCTATAGTAAGGTGATTTCTTCGAATCGATTTCTCTGTGAAATGTATGGAAATAATTAACCAATCTAAACGCGGTTTGGCATAACAATTACAAGTCCCGAGACCTATCATTTGAGGTATCAAAAACCGCAATCGGAGCACAATTGCAGATTTTGGATTTTTACAGCTCTGAATCGGCTGAGCTATAGTAAGGTGATTTTCTTCGAATCGAATTGTCTACGAAATGTATGGTATAGCAATTACAGGTCCCGTGACCTATCACTTAAGGTATAAAGAACCGCAATCGGAGCACAATTGCAGATTTTGGATTTTTACAGCTCTGAATCGGCTGAGCTATAGTAAGGTGATTTTCTTCGAATTGAATTGTCTACGAAATGTATGGTATAGCAATTACAGGTCCCGTGACCTATCATTTTAAGTATCAAGAACCGCATTCGGAGCACAATTGCAGATTTTCGATTTTTACAGCTCTGAATCGGCTGAGCTATAGTAAGGTGATTTTCCTCGAATCGAATTTTCTACGAAATGTAAGGTATAGCAATTACAGGTCCCGTGACCTATCACTTAAGGTATCAAGAACCGCAATCGGAGCACAATTGCAGATTTTCGATTTTTACAGCTCTGAATCGGCTGAGCTATAGTAAGTTGATTTCTTCGAATCGATTTCTCTGTGAAATGTATGGAAATAATCAACCAATCTAAACGCGGTTTGGCATAACAATTACAAGTCCCGAGACCTATCATTTGAGGTATCAAAAACCGCAATCGGAGCACAATTGCAGATTTTGGATTTTTACAGCTCTGAATCGGCTGAGCTATAGTAAGGTGATTTTCTTCGAATCGAATTTTCTACGAAATGTATGGTATAGCAATTACAGGTCCCGTGACCTATCACTTAAGGTATAAAGAACCACAATCGGAGCACAATTGCAGATTTTGGATTTTTACAGCTCTAAATCGGCTGAGCTATAGTAAGGTGATTTTCTTCGAATTGAATTGTCTACGAAATGTATGGTATAGCAATTACAGGTCCCGTGACCTATCATTTGAGGTATCAAGAACCGCAATCGGAGCACAATTGCAGATTTTCGATTTTTACAGCTCTGAATCGGCTGAGCTATAGTAAGGTGATTTTCCTCGAATTGAATTTTCTACGAAATGTAAGGTATAGCAATTACAGGTCCCGTGACCTATCATTTGAGGTATCAAGAACCGCAATCGGAGCACAATTGCAGATTTTCGATTTTTACAGCTCTGAATCGGCTGAGCTACGGTAAGGTTATTTTCTTCGAATCGAATTTTCTACGAAATGTATGGTATAGCAATTACAGGTCCCGTGACGTATCACTTAAAGTATCAAAAACCGCAATCTGAGCACAATTGCAGATTTTGGATTTTTACAGCTCTGAATCGGCTGAGCTATATATAGTAAGGTGATTTCTTCGAATCGATTTTTCTGTGAAATGTATGGAAATAATCAACCAATTTAAACGCGGTTTGGCATAACAATTACAAGTCCCGAGACCTATCATTTGAGGTATCAAGAACCGCAATCGGAGCATAATTGCAGATTTTGGATTTTTACAGCTCTGAATCGGCTGAGCTATAGTAAGGTGATTTTCTTCGAATCGAATTGTCTACGAAATGTATGGTATAGCAATTACAGGTCCCGTGACCTATCACTTAAGGTATCAAGAACCACAATCGGAGCACAATTGCAGATTTTGGATTTTTACAGCTCTAAATCGGCTGAGCTATAGTAAGGTGATTTTCTTCGAATTGAATTGTCTACGAAATGTATGGTATAGCAATTACAGGTCCCGTGACCTATCATTTGAGGTATCAAGAACCGCAATCGGAGCACAATTGCAGATTTTCGATTTTTACAGCTCTGAATCGGCTGAGCTATAGTAAGGTGATTTTCCTCGAATCGAATTTTCTACGAAATGTAAGGTATAGCAATTACAGGTCCCGTGACCTATCACTTAAGGTATCAAGAACCGCAATCGGAGCACAATTGCAAATTTTCGATTTTTACAGCTCTGAATCGGCTGAGCTATAGTAAGGTGATTTCTTCGAATCGATTTCTCTGTGAAATGTATGGAAATAATCAACCAATCTAAACGCGGTTTGGCATAACAATTACAAGTGCCGAGACCTATCATTTGAGGTATCAAGAACCGCAATCGGAGCATAATTGCAGATTTTGGATGTTTACAGCTCTGAATCGGTTGAGCTATAGTAAGGTGATTTTCTTCAAATCGAATTGTCTACGAAATGTATGGTATAGCAATTACAGGTCCCGTGACCTATCATTTGAGGTATCAAGAACCGCAATCGGAGCATAATTACAGATTTTGGATTTTTACAGCTCTGAATCGGCTGAGCTATAGTAAGGTGATTTTCTTCGAATCGAATTGTCTACGAAATGTATGGTATAGCAATTACAGGTCCCGTGACCTATCACTTAAGGTATCAAGAACCGCAATCTGAGCACAATTGCAGATTTTTGATTTTTACAGCTCTGAATCAACTGAGCTATAGTAAGGTGATTTTCTTCGAATCGAATTGTCTACGAAATGTATGGTATAGCAATTACAGGTCCCGTGACCTATCACTTAAGGTATAAAGAACCGCAATCTGAGCACAATTGCAGATTTTCGATTTTTACAGCTCTGAATCGGCTGAGCTATAGTAAGGTGATTTCTTCGAATCGATTTCTCTGTGAAATGTATGGAAATAATTAACCAATCTAAACGCGGTTTGGCATAACAATTACAAGTGCCGAGACCTATCATTTGAGGTATCAAGAACCGCAATCGGAGCATAATTGCAGATTTTGGATTTTTACAGCTCTGAATCGGCTGAGCTATAGTAAGGTGATTTTCTTCGAATTGAATTGTCTACGAAATGTATGGTATAGCAATTACAGGTCCCGTGACCTATCATTTGAGGTATCAAGAACCGCAATCGGAGCACAATTGCAGATTTTGGATTTTTACAGCTCTGAATCGGCTGAGCTATAGTAAGGTGATTTTCCTCGAATTGAATTTTCTACGAAATGTAAGGTATAGCAATTACAGGTCCCGTGACCTATCACTTAAGGTATCAAGAACCGCAATCTGAGCACAATTGCAGATTTTGGATTTTTACAGCTCTGAATCGGCTGAGCTATAGTAAGGTGATTTCTTCGAATCGATTTCTCTGTGAAATGTATGGAAATAATCAACCAATCTAAACGCGGTCTGGCATAACAATTACAAGTCCCGAGACCTATCATTTGAGGTATCAAAAACCGCAATCGGAGCACAATTGCAGATTTTGGATTTTTACAGCTCTGAATCGGCTGAGCTATAGTAAGGTGATTTTCTTCGAATTGAATTGTCTACGAAATGTATGGTATAGCAATTACAGGTCCCGTGACCTATCATTTGAGGTATCAAGAACCGCAATCGGAGCACAATTGCAGATTTTGGATTTTTACAGCTCTGAATCGGCTGAGCTATAGTAAGGTGATTTTCCTCGAATTGAATTTTCTACGAAATGTAAGGTATAGCAATTACAGGTCCCGTGACCTATCACTTAAGGTATCAAGAACCGCAATCTGAGCACAATTGCAGATTTTGGATTTTTACAGCTCTGAATCGGCTGAGCTATAGTAAGGTGATTTCTTCGAATCGATTTCTCTGTGAAATGTATGGAAATAATCAACCAATCTAAACGCGGTCTGGCATAACAATTACAAGTCCCGAGACCTATCATTTGAGGTATCAAAAACCGCAATCGGAGCACAATTGCAGATTTTGGATTTTTACAGCTCTGAATCGGCTGAGCTATAGTAAGGTGATTTTCTTCGAATTGAATTGTCTACGAAATGTATGGTATAGCAATTACAGGTCCCGTGACCTATCATTTGAGGTATCAAGAACCGCAATCGGAGCACAATTGCAGATTTTGGATTTTTACAGCTCTGAATCGGCTGAGCTATAGTAAGGTGATTTTCCTCGAATCGAATTTTCTACGAAATGTAAGGTATAGCAATTACAGGTCCCGTGACCTATCACTTAAGGTATCAAGAACCGCAATCGGAGCACAATTGCAGATTTTCGATTTTTACAGCTCTGAATCGGCTGAGCTATAGTAAGGTGATTTTCCTCGAATCGAATTTTCTACGAAATGTAAGGTATAGCAATTACAGGTCCCGTGACTTATCACTTAAGGCATCAAGAACCGCAATCGGAGCACAATTGCAGATTTTCGATTTTTACAGCTCTGAATCGGCTGAGCTATAGTAAGTTGATTTCTTCGAATCGATTTCTCTGTGAAATGTATGGAAATAATCAACCAATCTAAACGCGGTTTGGCATAACAATTACAAGTCCCGAGACCTATCATTTGAGGTATCAAAAACCGCAATCGGAGCACAATTGCAGATTTTCGATTTTTACAGCTGTGAATCGGCTGAGCTATAGTAAGGTGATTTTCTTCCAATCGAATTTTCTACGAAATGTATGGTATAGCAATTACAGGTCCCGTGACCTATCACTTAAGGTATAAAGAACCGCAATCTGAGCACAATTGCAGATTTTGGATTTTTACAGCTCTGAATCGGCTGAGCTATAGTAAGGTGATTTCTTCGAATCGATTTCTCTGTGAAATGTATGGAAATAATCAACCAATCTAAACGCGGTTTGGCATAACAATTACAAGTCCCGAGACTTATCATTTGAGATATTAAAAACCGCAATCGGAGCACAATGGCAGATTTTCGATTTTTACAGCTCTGAATCGGCTGAGCTATAGTAAGGTGATTTCTTCGAATCGAATTTTCTACGAAATGTATGGTATAACAATTACAGGTCCCGTGACGTATCACTTAAAGTATAAAGAACCGCAATCGGAGCATAATTGCAGATTTTGGATTTTTACAGCTCTGAATCGGCTGAGCTATAGTAAGGTGATTTTCTTCGAATCGAATTGTCTACGAAATGTATGGTATAGCAATTACAGGTCCCGTGACCTATCACTTAAGGTATAAAGAACCGCAATCTGAGCACAATTGCAGATTTTCGATTTTTACAGCTCTGAATCGGCTGAGCTATAGTAAGGTGATTTCTTCGAATCGATTTCTCTGTGAAATGTGTGGAAATAATCAACCAATTTAAACGCGGTTTGGCATAACAATTACAAGTCCCGAGACCTATCATTTGAGTTATCAAAAACCGCAATCGGAGCACAATTGCAGATTTTGGATTTTTACAGCTCTGAATCGGCTGAGCTATAGTAAGGTGATTTTCTTCGAATCGAATTGTCTACGAAATGTATGGTATAGCAATTACAGGTCCCGTGACCTATCACTTAAGGTATAAAGAACCGCAATCTGAGCACAATTGCAGATTTTGGATTTTTACAGCTCTGAATCGGCTGAGCTATAGTAAGGTGATTTCTTCGAATCGATTTTTCTGTGAAATATATGGAAATGATCAACCAATCTAAACGCGGTTTGGCATAACAATTACAAGTCCCGAGACCTATCATTTGAGGTATCAAAAACCGCAATCGGAGCACAATTGCAGATTTTGGATTTTTACAGCTCTGAATCGGCTGAGCTATAGTAAGGTGATTTTCTTCGAATCGAATTTTCTACGAAATGTATGGTATAACAATTACAGGTCCCGTGACGTATCACTTAAAGTATAAAGAACCGCAATCGGAGCATAATTGCAGATTTTGGATTTTTACAGCTCTGAATCGGCTGAGCTATAGTAAGGTGATTTTCTTCGAATCGAATTGTCTACGAAATGTATGGTATAGCAATTACAGGTCCCGTGACCTATCACTTAAGGTATAAAGAACCGCAATCTGAGCACAATTGCAGATTTTCGATTTTTACAGCTCTGAATCGGCTGAGCTATAGTAAGGTGATTTCTTCGAATCGATTTCTCTGTGAAATGTATGGAAATAATTAACCAATCTAAACGCGGTTTGGCATAACAATTACAAGTCCCGAGACCTATCATTTGAGGTATCAAAAACCGCAATCGGAGCACAATTGCAGATTTTGGATTTTTACAGCTCTGAATCGGCTGAGCTATAGTAAGGTGATTTCTTCGAATCGATTTCTCTGTGAAATGTATGGAAATAATCAACCAATCAAAACGCGGTTTGGCATAACAATTACAAGTCCCGAGACCTATCATTTGAGGTATCAAAAACCGCAATCGGAGCACAATGGCAGATTTTCGATTTTTACAGCTCTGAATCGGCTAAGCTATAGTAAGGTGATTTTCCTCGAATTGAATTTTCTACGAAATGTAAGGTATAGCAATTACAGGTCCCGTGACCTATCATTTGAGGTATCAAGAACCGCAATCGGAGCACAATTGCAGATTTTCGATTTTTACAGCTCTGAATCGGCTGAGCTATAGTAAGGTGATTTTCCTCGAATTGAATTTTCTACGAAATGTAAGGTATAGCAATTACAGGTCCCGTGACCTATCATTTGAGGTATCAAGAACCGCAATCGGAGCACAATTGCAGATTTTCGATTTTTACAGCTCTGAATCGGCTGAGCTATAGTAAGGTGATTTCTTCGAATCGATTTCTCTGTGAAATGTATGGAAATAATCAACCAATCTTAACGCAGTTTGGCATAACAATTACAAGTCCCGAGACCTATCATTTGAGGTATCAAAAACCGCAATCGGAGCACAATGGCAGATTTTGGATTTTTACAGCTCTGAATCGGCTGAGCTATAGTAAGGTGATTTTCCTCGAATCGAATTTTCTACGAAATGTAAGGTATAGCAATTACAGGTCCCGTGACCTATCATTTGAGGTATCAAGAACCGCAATCGGAGCACAATTGCAGATTTTCGATTTTTACAGCTCTGAATCGGCTGAGCTATAGTAAGGTGATTTTCCTCGAATTGAATTTTCTACGAAATGTAAGGTATAGCAATTACAGGTCCCGTGACCTATCATTTGAGGTATCAAGAACCGCAATCGGAGCACAATTGCAGATTTTGGATTTTTACAGCTCTGAATCGGCTGAGCTATACATATATAGTAAGGTGATTTCTTCGAATCGATTTTTCTGTGAAATGTATGGAAATAATCAACCAATTTAAACGCCGTTTGGCATAACAATTACAAGTCCCGAGACCTATCATTTGAGGTATCAAAAACCGCAATCGGAGCACAATTGCAGATTTTGGATTTTTACAGCTCTGAATCTGCTGAGCTATAGTAAGGTGATTTTCTTCGAATCGAATTTTCTACGAAATGTATGGTATAGCAATTACAGGTCCCGTGACCTATCACTTAAGATATAAAGAACCGCAATCTGAGCACAATTGCAGATTTTGGATTTTTACAGCTCTGAATCGGCTGAGCTATAGTAAGGTGATTTTCCTCGAATCGAATTTTCTACGAAATGTAAGGTATAGCAATTACAGGTCCCGTGACCTATCATTTGAGGTATCAAGAACCGCAATCGGAGCACAATTGCAGATTTTCGATTTTTACAGCTCTGAATCGGCTGAGCTATAGTAAGGTGATTTTCCTCGAATCGAATTTTCTACGAAATGTAAGGTATAGCAATTACAGGTCCCGTGACCTATCACTTAAGGTATCAAGAACCGCAATCTGAGCACAATTGTAGATTTTGGATTTTTACAGCTCTGAATCGGCTGAGCTATAGTAAGGTGATTTCTTCGAATCGATTTCTCTGTGAAATGTATGGAAATAATCAACCAATCAAAACGCGGTTTGGCATAACAATTACAAGTCCCGAGACCTATCATTTGAGGTATCAAAAACCGCAATCGGAGCACAATGGCAGATTTTCGATTTTTACAGCTCTGAATCGGCTAAGCTATAGTAAGGTGATTTCTTCGAATCGATTTCTCTGTGAAATGTATGGAAATAATCAACCAATTTAAATGCGGTTTGGCATAACAATTACAAGTCCCGAGACCTATCATTTGAGGTATCAAAAACCGCAATCGGAGCACAATTGCAGATTTTGGATTTTTACAGCTCTGAATCGGCTGAGCTATAGTAAGGTGATTTTCTTCGAATTGAATTGTCTACGAAGTGTATGGTATAGCAATTACAGGTCCCGTGACCTATCATTTGAGGTATCAAGAACCGCATTCGGAGCACAATTGCAGATTTTCGATTTTTACAGCTCTGAATCGGCTGAGCTATAGTAAGGTGATTTTCCTCGAATCGAATTTTCTACGAAATGTAAGGTATAGCAATTACAGGTCCCGTGACCTATCACTTAAGGTATCAAGAACCGCAATCGGAGCACAATTGCAGATTTTCGATTTTTACAGCTCTGAATCGGCTGAGCTATAGTAAGGTGATTTCTTCGAATCGATTTCTCTGTGAAATGTATGGAAATAATCAACCAATCTAAACGCGGTTTGGCATAACAATTACAAGTCCCGAGACCTATCATTTGAGGTATCAAGAACCGCATTCGGAGCACAATTGCAGATTTTCGATTTTTACAGCTCTGAATCGGCTGAGCTATAGTAAGGTGATTTTCCTCGAATCGAATTTTCTACGAAATGTAAGGTATAGCAATTACAGGTCCCGTGACCTATCACTTAAGGTATCAAGAACCGCAATCGGAGCACAATTGCAGATTTTGGATTTTTACAGCTCTGAATCGGCTGAGCTATAGTAAGGTGATTTTCCTCGAATTGAATTTTCTACGAAATGTAAGGTATAGCAATTACAGGTCCCGTGACCTATCATTTGAGGTATCAAGAACCGCAATCGGAGCACAATTGCAGATTTTCGATTTTTACAGATCTGAATCGGCTGAGCTATAGTAAGGTGATTTTCCTCGAATTGAATTTTCTACGAAATGTAAGGTATAGCAATTACAGGTCCCGTGACCTATCATTTGAGGTATCAAGAACCGCAATCGGAGCACAATTGCAGATTTTCGATTTTTACAGCTCTGAATCGGCTGAGCTATAGTAAGGTGATTTCTTCGAATCGATTTCTCTGTGAAATGTATGGAAATAATCAACCAATCTTAACGCAGTTTGGCATAACAATTACAAGTCCCGAGACCTATCATTTGAGGTATCAAAAACCGCAATCGGAGCACAATGGCAGATTTTGGATTTTTACAGCTCTGAATCGGCTGAGCTATAGTAAGGTGATTTTCCTCGAATCGAATTTTCTACGAAATGTAAGGTATAGCAATTACAGGTCCCGTGACCTCTCACTTAAGGTATCAAGAACCGCAATCTGAGCACAATTGTAGATTTTGGATTTTTACAGCTCTGAATCGGCTGAGCTATAGTAAGGTGATTTCTTCGAATCGATTTCTCTGTGAAATGTATGGAAATAATCAACCAATCAAAACGCGGTTTGGCATAACAATTACAAGTCCCGAGACCTATCATTTGAGGTATCAAAAACCGCAATCGGAGCACAATGGCAGATTTTCGATTTTTACAGCTCTGAATCGGCTAAGCAATAGTAAGGTGATTTCTTCGAATCGATTTCTCTGTGAAATGTATGGAAATAATCAACCAATTTAAACGCGGTTTGGCATAACAATTACAAGTCCCGAGACCTATCATTTGAGGTATCAAAAACCGCAATCGGAGCACAATTGCAGATTTTGGATTTTTACAGCTCTGAATCGGCTGAGCTATAGTAAGGTGATTTTCTTCGAATCGAATTTTCTACGAAATGTATGGTATAGCAATTACAGGTCCCGTGACGTATTACTTAAAGTATAAAGAACCGCAATCTGAGCACAATTGCAGATTTTGGATTTTTACAGCTCTGAATCGGCTGAGCTATATATAGTAAGGTGATTTCTTCGAATCGATTTTTCTGTGAAATGTATGGAAATAATCAACCAATTTAAACGCGGTTTGGCATAACAATTACAAGTCCCGAGACCTATCATTTGAGGTATCAAAAACCGCAATCGGAGCACAATTGCAGATTTTGGATTTTTACAGCTCTGAATCGGCTGAGCTATAGTAAGGTGATTTCTTCGAATCGATTTCTCTGTGAAATGTATGGAAATAATCAACCAATCTAAACGCGGTTTGGCATAACAATTACAAGCCCCGAGACTTATCATTTGAGGTATCAAAAACCGCAATCGGAGCACAATGGCAGATTTTGGATTTTTACAGCTCTGAATCGGCTGAGCTATAGTAAGGTGATTTTCCTCGAATCGAATTTTCTACGAAATGTAAGGTATAGCAATTACAGGTCCCGTGACCTATCACTTGAGGTATCAAGAACCGCAATCTGAGCACAATTGTAGATTTTGGATTTTTACAGCTCTGAATCGGCTGAGCTATAGTAAGGTGATTTCTTCGAATCGATTTCTCTGTGAAATGTATGGAAATAATCAACCAATCAAAACGCGGTTTGGCATAACAATTACAAGTCCCGAGACCTATCATTTGAGGTATCAAAAACCGCAATCGGGGCACAATGGCAGATTTTCGATTTTTACAGCTCTGAATCGGCTAAGCTATAGTAAGGTGATTTCTTCGAATCGATTTCTCTGTGAAATGTATGGAAATAATCAACCAATTTAAACGCGGTTTGGCATAACAATTACAAGTCCCGAGACCTATCATTTGAGGTATCAAAAACCGCAATCGGAGCACAATTGCAGATTTTGGATTTTTACAGCTCTGAATCGGCTGAGCTATAGTAAGGTGATTTTCTTCGAATTGAATTGTCTACGAAATGTATGGTATAGCAATTACAGGTCCCGTTACCTATCATTTGAGGTATCAAGAACCGCATTCGGAGCACAATTGCAGATTTTCGATTTTTACAGCTCTGAATCGGCTGAGCTATAGTAAGGTGATTTTCCTCGAATCGAATTTTCTACGAAATGTAGGGTATAGCAATTACAGGTCCCGTGACCTATCACTTAAGGTATCAAGAACCGCAATCGGAGCACAATTGCAGATTTTCGATTTTTACAGCTCTGAATCGGCTGAGCTATAGTAAGGTGATTTCTTCGAATCGATTTCTCTGTGAAATGTATGGAAATAATCAACCAATCTAAACGCGGTTTGGCATAACAATTACAAGTCCCGAGACCTATCATTTGAGGTATCAAGAACCGCATTCGGAGCACAATTGCAGATTTTCGATTTTTACAGCTCTGAATCGGCTGAGCTATAGTAAGGTGATTTTCCTCGAATCGAATTTTCTACGAAATGTAAGGTATAGCAATTACAGGTCCCGTGACCTATCACTTAAGGTATCAAGAACCGCAATCGGAGCACAATTGCAGATTTTGGATTTTTACAGCTCTGAATCGGCTGAGCTATAGTAAGGTGATTTTCCTCGAATTGAATTTTCTACGAAATGTAAGGTATAGCAATTACAGGTCCCGTGACCTATCATTTGAGGTATCAAGAACCGCAATCGGAGCACAATTGCAGATTTTCGATTTTTACAGCTCTGAATCGGCTGAGCTATAGTAAGGTGATTTTCCTCGAATCGAATTTTCTACGAAATGTAAGGTATAGCAATTACAGGTCCCGTGACCTATCACTTAAGGTATCAAGAACCGCAATCGGAGCACAATTGCAGATTTTCGATTTTTACAGCTCTGAATCGGCTGAGCTATAGTAAGGTGATTTCTTCGAATCGATTTCTCTGTGAAATGTATGGAAATAATCAACCAATCTAAACGCGGTTTGGCATAACAATTACAAGTCCCGAGACCTATCATTTGAGGTATCAAAAACCGCATTCGGAGCACAATTGCAGATTTTCGATTTTTACAGCTCTGAATCGGCTGAGCTATAGTAAGGTGATTTTCTTCGAATTGAATTGTCTACGAAATGTATGGTATAGCAATTACAGGTCCCGTGACCTATCATTTGAGGTATCAAGAACCGCATTCGGAGCACAATTGCAGATTTTCGATTTTTACAGCTCTGAATCGGCTGAGCTATAGTAAGGTGATTTCTTCGAATCGAATTTTCTACGAAATGTAAGGTATAGCAATTACAGGTCCCGTGACCTATCACTTAAGGTATCAAGAACCGCAATCGGAGCACAATTGCAGATTTTCGATTTTTACAGCTCTGAATCGGCTGAGCTATAGTAAGGTGATTTTCTTCGAATCGAATTGTCTACGAAATGTATGGTATAGCAATTACAGGTCCCGTGACCTATTATTTGAGGTATCAAGAACCGCAATCGGAGCACAATTGCAGATTTTCGATTTTTACAGCTGTGAATCGGCTGAGCTATAGTAAGGTGATTTCTTCGAATCGAATTTTCTACGAAATGTATGGTATAGCAATTACAGGTCCCGTGACCTATCACTTAAGGTATAAAGAACCACAATCGGAGCACAATTGCAGATTTTGGATTTTTACAGCTCTGAATCGGCTGAGCTATAGTAAGGTGATTTCTTCGAATCGATTTCTCTGTGAAATGTATGGAAATAATCAACCAATCTAAACGCGGTTTGGCATAACAATTACAAGTTCCGAGACCTATCATTTGAGGTATCAAAAACCGCAATCGGAGCACAATTGCAGATTTTGGATTTTTACAGCTCTGAATCGGCTGAGCTATAGTAAGGTGATTTTCTTCGAATCGAATTTTCTACGAAATGTATGGTATAGCAATTACAGGTCTCGTGACGTATCACTTAAAGTATAAAGAACCGCAATCTGAGCACAATTGCAGATTTTGGATTTTTACAGCTCTGAATCGGCTGAGCTATATATAGTAAGGTGATTTCTTCGAATCGATTTTTCTGTGAAATGTATGGAAATAATCAACCAATTTAAACGCCGTTTGGCATAACAATTACAAGTCCCGAGACCTATCATTTGAGGTATCAAAAACCGCAATCGGAGCACAATTGCAGATTTTGGATTTTTACAGCTCTGAATCGGCTGAGCTATAGTAAGGTGATTTTCCTCGAATCGAATTTTCTACGAAATGTAAGGTATAGCAATTACAGGTCCCGTGACCTATCACTTAAGGTATCAAGAACCGCAATCTGAGCACAATTGCAGATTTTCGATTTTTACAGCTCTGAATCGGCTGAGCTATATTAAGGTGATTTCTTCGAATCGATTTCTCTGTGAAATGTATGGAAATAATCAACCAATTTAAACGCGGTTTGGCATAACTATTACAAGTCCCGAGACCTATCATTTGAGGTATCAAAAACCGCAATCAGAGCACAATTGCAGATTTTGGATTTTTACAGCTCTGAATCTGCTGAGCTATAGTAAGGTGATTTTCTTCGAATCGAATTTTCTACGAAATGTATGGTATAGCAATTACAGGTCCCGTGACCTATCACTTAAGATATAAAGAACCGCAATCTGAGCACAATTGCAGATTTTGGATTTTTACAGCTCTGAATCGGCTGAGCTATAGTAAGGTGATTTCTTCGAATCGATTTCTCTGTGAAATGTATGGAAATAATCAACCAATCAAAACGCGGTTTGGCATAACAATTACAAGTCCCGAGACCTATCATTTGAGGTATCAAAAACCGCAATCGGGGCACAATGGCAGATTTTCGATTTTTACAGCTCTGAATCGGCTAAGCTATAGTAAGGTGATTTCTTCGAATCGATTTCTCTGTGAAATGTATGGAAATAATCAACCAATTTAAACGCGGTTTGGCATAACAATTACAAGTCCCGAGACCTATCATTTGAGGTATCAAAAACCGCAATCGGAGCACAATTGCAGATTTTGGATTTTTACAGCTCTGAATCGGCTGAGCTATAGTAAGGTGATTTTCTTCGAATTGAATTGTCTACGAAATGTATGGTATAGCAATTACAGGTCCCGTTACCTATCATTTGAGGTATCAAGAACCGCATTCGGAGCACAATTGCAGATTTTCGATTTTTACAGCTCTGAATCGGCTGAGCTATAGTAAGGTGATTTTCCTCGAATCGAATTTTCTACGAAATGTAGGGTATAGCAATTACAGGTCCCGTGACCTATCACTTAAGGTATCAAGAACCGCAATCGGAGCACAATTGCAGATTTTCGATTTTTACAGCTCTGAATCGGCTGAGCTATAGTAAGGTGATTTTCTTCGAATCGAATTGTCTACGAAATGTATGGTATAGCAATTACAGGTCCCGTGACCTATTATTTGAGGTATCAAGAACCACAATCGGAGCACAATTGCAGATTTTCGATTTTTACAGCTGTGAATCGGCTGAGCTATAGTAAGGTGATTTCTTCGAATCGAATTTTCTACGAAATGTATGGTATAGCAATTACAGGTCCCGTGACCTATCACTTAAGGTATAAAGAACCACAATCGGAGCACAATTGCAGATTTTGGATTTTTACAGCTCTGAATCGGCTGAGCTATAGTAAGGTGATTTCTTCGAATCGATTTCTCTGTGAAATGTATGGAAATAATCAACCAATCTAAACGCGGTTTGGCATAACAATTACAAGTTCCGAGACCTATCATTTGAGGTATCAAAAACCGCAATCGGAGCACAATTGCAGATTTTGGATTTTTACAGCTCTGAATCGGCTGAGCTATAGTAAGGTGATTTTCTTCGAATTGAATTGTCTACGAAATGTATGGTATAGCAATTACAGGTCCCGTTACCTATCATTTGAGGTATCAAGAACCGCATTCGGAGCACAATTGCAGATTTTCGATTTTTACAGCTCTGAATCGGCTGAGCTATAGTAAGGTGATTTTCCTCGAATCGAATTTTCTACGAAATGTAGGGTATAGCAATTACAGGTCCCGTGACCTATCACTTAAGGTATCAAGAACCGCAATCGGAGCACAATTGCAGATTTTCGATTTTTACAGCTCTGAATCGGCTGAGCTATAGTAAGGTGATTTCTTCGAATCGATTTCTCTGTGAAATGTATGGAAATAATCAACCAATCTAAACGCGGTTTGGCATAACAATTACAAGTCCCGAGACCTATCATTTGAGGTATCAAGAACCGCATTCGGAGCACAATTGCAGATTTTCGATTTTTACAGCTCTGAATCGGCTGAGCTATAGTAAGGTGATTTTCCTCGAATCGAATTTTCTACGAAATGTAAGGTATAGCAATTACAGGTCCCGTGACCTATCACTTAAGGTATCAAGAACCGCAATCGGAGCACAATTGCAGATTTTGGATTTTTACAGCTCTGAATCGGCTGAGCTATAGTAAGGTGATTTTCCTCGAATTGAATTTTCTACGAAATGTAAGGTATAGCAATTACAGGTCCCGTGACCTATCATTTGAGGTATCAAGAACCGCAATCGGAGCACAATTGCAGATTTTCGATTTTTACAGCTCTGAATCGGCTGAGCTATAGTAAGGTGATTTTCCTCGAATCGAATTTTCTACGAAATGTAAGGTATAGCAATTACAGGTCCCGTGACCTATCACTTAAGGTATCAAGAACCGCAATCGGAGCACAATTGCAGATTTTCGATTTTTACAGCTCTGAATCGGCTGAGCTATAGTAAGGTGATTTCTTCGAATCGATTTCTCTGTGAAATGTATGGAAATAATCAACCAATCTAAACGCGGTTTGGCATAACAATTACAAGTCCCGAGACCTATCATTTGAGGTATCAAAAACCGCATTCGGAGCACAATTGCAGATTTTCGATTTTTACAGCTCTGAATCGGCTGAGCTATAGTAAGGTGATTTTCTTCGAATCGAATTGTCTACGAAATGTAAGGTATAGCAATTACAGGTCCCGTGACCTATCACTTAAGGTATCAAGAACCGCAATCGGAGCACAATTGCAGATTTTCGATTTTTACAGCTCTGAATCGGCTGAGCTATAGTAAGGTGATTTTCTTCGAATCGAATTGTCTACGAAATGTATGGTATAGCAATTACAGGTCCCGTGACCTATTATTTGAGGTATCAAGAACCGCAATCGGAGCACAATTGCAGATTTTCGATTTTTACAGCTGTGAATCGGCTGAGCTATAGTAAGGTGATTTCTTCGAATCGAATTTTCTACGAAATGTATGGTATAGCAATTACAGGTCCCGTGACCTATCACTTAAGGTATAAAGAACCACAATCGGAGCACAATTGCAGATTTTGGATTTTTACAGCTCTGAATCGGCTGAGCTATAGTAAGGTGATTTCTTCGAATCGATTTCTCTGTGAAATGTATGGAAATAATCAACCAATCTAATCGCGGTTTGGCATAACAATTACAAGTTCCGAGACCTATCATTTGAGGTATCAAAAACCGCAATCGGAGCACAATTGCAGATTTTGGATTTTTACAGCTCTGAATCGGCTGAGCTATAGTAAGGTGATTTTCTTCGAATCGAATTTTCTACGAAATGTATGGTATAGCAATTACAGGTCTCGTGACGTATCACTTAAAGTATAAAGAACCGCAATCTGAGCACAATTGCAGATTTTGGATTTTTACAGCTCTGAATCGGCTGAGCTATATATAGTAAGGTGATTTCTTCGAATCGATTTTTCTGTGAAATGTATGGAAATAATCAACCAATTTAAACGCCGTTTGGCATAACAATTACAAGTCCCGAGACCTATCATTTGAGGTATCAAAAACCGCAATCGGAGCACAATTGCAGATTTTGGATTTTTACAGCTCTGAATCGGCTGAGCTATAGTAAGGTGATTTTCCTCGAATCGAATTTTCTACGAAATGTAAGGTATAGCAATTACAGGTCCCGTGACCTATCACTTAAGGTATCAAGAACCGCAATCTGAGCACAATTGCAGATTTTCGATTTTTACAGCTCTGAATCGGCTGAGCTATATTAAGGTGATTTCTTCGAATCGATTTCTCTGTGAAATGTATGGAAATAATCAACCAATTTAAACGCGGTTTGGCATAACTATTACAAGTCCCGAGACCTATCATTTGAGGTATCAAAAACCGCAATCAGAGCACAATTGCAGATTTTGGATTTTTACAGCTCTGAATCTGCTGAGCTATAGTAAGGTGATTTTCTTCGAATCGAATTTTCTACGAAATGTATGGTATAGCAATTACAGGTCCCGTGACCTATCACTTAAGATATAAAGAACCGCAATCTGAGCACAATTGCAGATTTTGGATTTTTACAGCTCTGAATCGGCTGAGCTATAGTAAGGTGATTTTCCTCAAATCGAATTTTCTACGAAATGTAAGGTATAGCAATTACAGGTCCCGTGACTTATCATTTGAGGTATCAAGAACCGCAATCGGAGCACAATTGCAGATTTTCGATTTTTACAGCTCTGAATCGGCTGAGCTATAGTAAGGTGATTTTCCTCGAATCGAATTTTCTACGAAATGTAAGGTATAGCAATTACAGGTCCCGTGACCTATCACTTAAGGTATCAAGAACCGCAATCGGAGCACAATTGCAGATTTTCGATTTTTACAGCTCTGAATCGGCTGAGCTATAGTAAGGTGATTTCTTCGAATCGATTTCTCTGTGAAATGTATGGAAATAATCAACCAATCTAAACGCGGTTTGGCATAACAATTACAAGTCCCGAGACCTATCATTTGAGGTATCAAAAACCGCATTCGGAGCACAATTGCAGATTTTCGATTTTTACAGCTCTGAATCGGCTGAGCTATAGTAAGGTGATTTTCTTCGAATTGAATTGTCTACGAAATGTATGGTATAGCAATTACAGGTCCCGTGACCTATCATTTGAGGTATCAAGAACCGCATTCGGAGCACAATTGCAGATTTTCGATTTTTACAGCTCTGAATCGGCTGAGCTATAGTAAGGTGATTTTCTTCGAATCGAATTTTCTACGAAATGTAAGGTATAGCAATTACAGGTCCCGTGACCTATCACTTAAGGTATCAAGAACCGCAATCGGAGCACAATTGCAGATTTTCGATTTTTACAGCTCTGAATCGGCTGAGCTATAGTAAGGTGATTTTCTTCGAATCGAATTGTCTACGAAATGTATGGTATAGCAATTACAGGTCCCGTGACCTATTATTTGAGGTATCAAGAACCGCAATCGGAGCACAATTGCAGATTTTCGATTTTTACAGCTGTGAATCGGCTGAGCTATAGTAAGGTGATTTCTTCGAATCGAATTTTCTACGAAATGTATGGTATAGCAATTACAGGTCCCGTGACCTATCACTTAAGGTATAAAGAACCACAATCGGAGCACAATTGCAGATTTTGGATTTTTACAGCTCTGAATCGGCTGAGCTATAGTAAGGTGATTTCTTCGAATCGATTTCTCTGTGAAATGTATGGAAATAATCAACCAATCTAAACGCGGTTTGGCATAACAATTACAAGTTCCGAGACCTATCATTTGAGGTATCAAAAACCGCAATCGGAGCACAATTGCAGATTTTGGATTTTTACAGCTCTGAATCGGCTGAGCTATAGTAAGGTGATTTTCTTCGAATCGAATTTTCTACGAAATGTATGGTATAGCAATTACAGGTCTCGTGACGTATCACTTAAAGTATAAAGAACCGCAATCTGAGCACAATTGCAGATTTTGGATTTTTACAGCTCTGAATCGGCTGAGCTATATATAGTAAGGTGATTTCTTCGAATCGATTTTTCTGTGAAATGTATGGAAATAATCAACCAATTTAAACGCCGTTTGGCATAACAATTACAAGTCCCGAGACCTATCATTTGAGGTATCAAAAACCGCAATCGGAGCACAATTGCAGATTTTGGATTTTTACAGCTCTGAATCGGCTGAGCTATAGTAAGGTGATTTTCCTCGAATCGAATTTTCTACGAAATGTAAGGTATAGCAATTACAGGTCCCGTGACCTATCACTTAAGGTATCAAGAACCGCAATCTGAGCACAATTGCAGATTTTCGATTTTTACAGCTCTGAATCGGCTGAGCTATATTAAGGTGATTTCTTCGAATCGATTTCTCTGTGAAATGTATGGAAATAATCAACCAATTTAAACGCGGTTTGGCATAACTATTACAAGTCCCGAGACCTATCATTTGAGGTATCAAAAACCGCAATCAGAGCACAATTGCAGATTTTGGATTTTTACAGCTCTGAATCTGCTGAGCTATAGTAAGGTGATTTTCTTCGAATCGAATTTTCTACGAAATGTATGGTATAGCAATTACAGGTCCCGTGACCTATCACTTAAGATATAAAGAACCGCAATCTGAGCACAATTGCAGATTTTGGATTTTTACAGCTCTGAATCGGCTGAGCTATAGTAAGGTGATTTCTTCGAATCGATTTCTCTGTGAAATGTATGGAAATAATCAACCAATCTAAACGCGGTTTGGCATAACAATTACAAGTCCCGAGACCTATCATTTGAGGTATCAAGAACCGCAATCGGAGCATAATTGCAGATTTTGGATTTTTACAGCTCTGAATCGGCTGAGCTATATTAAGGTGATTTTCTTCGAATCGAATTGTCTACGAAATGTATGGTACAGCAATTACAGGTCCCGTGACCTATCACTTAAGGTATCAAGAACCGCAATCTGAGCACAATTGCAGATTTTTGATTTTTACAGCTCTGAATCAACTGAGCTATAGTAAGGTGATTTTCTTCGAATCGAATTGTCTACGAAATGTATGGTACAGCAATTACAGGTCCCGTGACCTATCACTTAAGGTATCAAGAACCGCAATCTGAGCACAATTGCAGATTTTTGATTTTTACAGCTCTGAATCAACTGAGCTATAGTAAGGTGATTTTCTTCGAATCGAATTGTCTACGAAATGTAGGGTATAGCAATTACAGGTCCCGTGACCTATCATTTGAGGTATCAAGAACTGCAATCGGAGCACACTTGCATATTTTTGATTTTTACAGCTCTGAATCGGCTGAGCTATAAGGGGATTTCTTCGAATCGATTTTTCTGTGAAATGTATTGAAATAATCAACCAATCTAAACGCGGTTTGGCATAACAATTACAAGTCCCGAGACCTATCATTTGAGGTATCAAGAACCGCAATCGGAGCATAATTGCAGATTTTGGATTTTTACAGCTCTGAATCGGCTGAGCTATAGTAAGGTGATTTTCTTCGAATCGAATTGTCTACGAAATGTATGGTATCGCAATTACAGGTCCCGTGACCTATCATTTGAAGTATCAAAAACCGCAATCGGAGCACAATTGCAGATTTTGGATTTTTACAGCTCTGAATTGGCTGATCTATAGTAAGGTGATTTTCCTCGAATCGAATTTTCTACGAAATGTATGGTACAGCAATTACAGGTCCCGTGACCTATCATTTGAAGTATCAAGAACCGCAATCCGAGCACAATTGCAGATTTTCGATTTTTATAGCTCTGAATCGGCTGATGTATATTAAGGTGATTTTCAATGGAATTAAGGAACTAAATAATCGTTGGCCTAAAAATTTACAGGTCCTGAGGCCTATCATTAAATGTATCAAGAACAGCAATCGGAGCACAATTGCAGAGTTTGAATTTTTATAGCTCTGAATCGACTGACCTAAAGTAAGGTGATTTTCATCAAATCGAATTTTCTATGAAATGTACGGAAATAATTATGGAATCTAAATACGCGTTGGCACAGCAGTTACAGGTTTCGAGGCCTGTCATTATAGGAATGAAGTACAGAAATCGGAGCACAATTGCAGATTTTGGATTTTTACTTCTCTGAATCGGCTGAGCTATAGTAAGGTATTTTTCAATGGAATCAAGGAACCTAAATATTTGTTGGCCTAAAAATTTACAGGTCCTGAGGCCTATCATTAGAGGTATCAAGAACAGCAATCGCAGCACAATTGCAGATTTTGGATTTTTATATCTCTGAATTTCCAATGGAATTATATTTGCATGTAAATCTAATTTTAATTAAATCTAATTTTAAAATTAAAAATACGTTAATTAGCCCTTTAGCTTTTCGTTCTGTCGTAACGTTTATAGATAATTTTTATTAAACAAAATTATTTGCAAATAGATGAAACAAATTTTCTGTGAACATCAATAATTAGCAAAGTTAATTGTTTTATTAGTTTGCCGATTTTTTATTTTATGTTTGTAATGATTGCTTCATATGACTTTCTCTAAGTCTGAATCGTGGATTTCTAATGTTGTGCTTTAAATATTTTATTGTAATTATGGTAATTAGGGAAATATGAACCAACATTATCGGAAATCGTCATTAAATTTTGAGTTATGGGTGTAAACGCGTTCTGTGTAATTGAGATGGATACATTCTGATAATATAGGTTTGGAAATTAAACAAAAAAAAATAACGTTTTTAAATTGAAATTTATCAAATCATACATACCGTAGTAATGTACTATATGCCGTAATGTACCATACGCCATTTTGACATTGTGCACCATATTCCGGAAATATGCCGTTTTGTACCATATGACTTTATGTACCACATGACGTTTTGAAATATGCCGTTTTGTCATATTCCGTAATGGAATATGCCGTATTGACCGGGACCCTATTTAGTTCTTGTATCCTCAAACTGTAAATATAATTACATATTACAAAATATTAAGTACTGTTCTCATCAGTGTTCACCATAGCCAATTATTTTTCCATTATTACCAAACCAATTTCGTTTTTGAAAATCAATAATTCACTTATAATGTAGAAAAAGAAAGCTTCGTCTGCGTCCACATTAAGCAATTTCTATTTGAATAGGCACATAAAATTCTAATTTCACACCAAGCCAAATAATTCGTATTAAAAAATAAAGTAAATTCATTTTCTTTCATTTTCCCGCATCTGACAAATAATTTGAAAATAATATGAAAATGAAAATTATTTTCCATTCGAATGATTCCGCATTTTTCTGGAATTAAACAAAACAAAAAAAAAGACAAGCAAACATTTTTGTTTCGTCCTGCTATACACGTGCATCACCATCCATCATCATCACCATCCTCATCATTGTAATCATTATCAGTTTTTTTTTGTATTTTATCAAAAATCATTATCAGTGGAACAAAAAATAATTCGCCTGTGTTCTCCGCCGCACGATTCCATTCTCTGCACAGTCGAATAAATTTCAACAGTATTTTATATTTTTGGTCGATTAATGCTTTTTGACTTGAAAATGCAACGCCGCGCCCCTCACACAAAGAAAAACCAAACTTAATACAAAAAACTTATCATCACTTAGCGTAATTTTCTTGACTGATCACAGATCTGGAAATTTAAAAAAAATAAAAACGTGAAGTGTTTTTTTATTGTAATAGCCCACGCGAGTGGGTGAGTGTGTGAGTGCAAAATGTATTGTGTTATGTACGCAACAAGAAAAAAACATTTGTATGAATTATGATGTATGTGTGGCGCGCATAACAATGCGATTTTTATATTTTTTGATTGAAGCAGGAAAATATTCAATGGGATAACATGATAGGGAAAGTGTTATTTGAAAATGAAACATATCATGCAGAATTATGATGGTTTGATGTGTTGTACCAAATATGAATATATCTATGTACGTTTGAATGAATGACGAATGATTTAATGAATACGCTTATGATGGTTTGGATTTGAATGAGATATATGATATTATCAATCTTTTATTTTATAAATATTTTGTATGATAACAAAACCACTCTGTTAAATACAGGGTGGTATATGTAAATATATAAATATCTTAGGTATTTTCATATTTATTTTTCGTTATTGTTTATCGATGCATATACGAATGTATTTCATGCATAAAATAATTCGTTATTTATTCCAAATTAATTTGCTACACAATTTTCATTGGAAAACAAACCCCAATTGTGTGTGGCTATGTGCTACACACACAAAAAATAAAAAATCTTTTTGATTCTTATTAAAATACTGTCTTTTCCAAATATTTAGATATTTTTTCTATTTATTTATTTATATCACAAATAAATAAATAAAAATGTATGTAGGATTGTTTTTTGTTTTGGGTGTACTTCGAATCGCTTTTCACCGAAGAAAAACTTACTAAAGAACAAAGCTTTAATTTTTAATTTCTAATTGTATTATTTTGCAATAA
This sequence comes from Tipula vernalis, assembly GCA_958295665.1. Taxonomy (NCBI): domain Eukaryota; kingdom Metazoa; phylum Arthropoda; class Insecta; order Diptera; family Tipulidae; genus Tipula; species Tipula vernalis. The sequence goes on from OY282558.1 coordinate 6,425,357, forward strand.
AATAACGAATGTGCGTGTACCAACAAAAAATAAATAAATTAATGGGGAGAAACATTTCCAAAAAATTCACCCTCCACACAGAAAATAATTTAAAAAAAATAAAAAAATTATAATAAAATTACAATTGAAATAAAATAGAATTAAAATTTAATTGTTTTATTTATTTAACAAGATAAAAAAAAAAAATAGAAGAAAATTTCATTTCTTGCATAAATTCACTTTGAATTGTTTTCGAAAATTTATTTTTCAATTTTCACTCTGTCTTCTATATGAGTTTCAACCCTTTTATTTTTAATACACTTTCGATTCAATGAGATAATTATATTTGATTTTTATTAGAATTTTTTTGGGGAGTTTAAAAGTAACACACAAACATCGTCCCTTTTTTTGTTATAGGTATAGAGTGTGCGATACACATACAATTTTAAAACAAAGAACCATATAATTCAAGAGGGCTTAGTGGTTTTGTTCTATTAATTTATCACAATATGTAACAGTCTTGCCCAATACATATGTAGTTTGGTTTATTTACCTAAAACCACATACAAGTACGGAGAAAACGTATATTTGTCATCGACCCGCATTTCAACAATTATTTTTTTATAATTAAGATATTATTGTAATCTCGCTGTGTGACACTTCAACGATGCATTTTTATTATTATTCTATAGAATTTAGAACCCGTATTTCAGTCGGTCACCAAACAATATTTTGGACCATTTGATCACAGTATGTATGTTGAAAAATACAACAAACATTTCGATAAGTTAGGTGGACTTTATAAAAAGTGGTTCTTAAGATACTCATTATTGCGAATCCATTCAGCTAACCGTGAACCTATTGCAGGAACAAAAAGGAATCTTCACCTTAAATCACATTTTAATATCTTGTCATCAACGAAACTAATTCTTTAAACGCAGCCCATGTACTGCCAATGGATGTGCTCTCATAAGCGCCTGAAATATTCAGAAAGTACCCGCCGAAAGCACATTATTATTAAATTAGCTTTCAATTCTCATAACAAGTTCTTGTACCGGAAGGAGCAGGATCTGCGTAACATAGTCTTTCAACCTGTTTGGGTTGGTAAGGTTGAAAAATCAAATGCTCAAAAATAAACCACACCTGAATGATTTTATTTTAGATTATTATATTTATAAAAAAAGGTGGGTTAGACCAAGTACTCGGGTCAACTCGAGGTTATTAGAGAAAATAGGATAGGTGCGAGATCACTTACTTGATTGTTATTAAAGTGCTATATGTGCTATGGTTTATTATGGGTGGTTTCCCGAACATCCCGGTCCCCTTGAAGATCGAAGATTTCAATTAAGAGCACGGCCAGCTTATGTATTGGTCTGATGAATTCCCTGAGTGCAGTTTTTATTGTAACCACTCGAATTAATCCATCGGTCCCAGGATGAATTTTCACTATGCGTCCGATAGTGTATTGATTGGTGATGGGATTGGCTTCTTTGATGGTGACTAAGCTGTCCAGGCGGATACTAGGTTGTTTCGCTGGCCATTTTGCCCGAGGCTGAAGAGACATTAAGTACTCCTGGTACCATCTTTTCCAGAAATGTTGGGTTAGCTTCTGGACGAGTTGCCATCGGGACAACCGATTGCTTGGGGTGGTAATTAACTCCAATTCAGGGATGTTGGTGACTGAATGACCGATCAAAAAATGAGACGGTGTCAACATATCCAGTTGATCGTCTGCAAGTTGACATATTGGTCGGGCGTTAAGTATACTTTCGATCTGGGTCATAGGTGTGTGTAATTCTGATTTCACAGCGGCCTCCCACAATTCTCCAAAGTGGGTTAAATTTGGTGGTATAAAGTGCCACTTCGCCTTGTACTTTCTAAAAATAGACGAAGAAATTAATTGTAAATTTTGTTGGAAAAATTGGCTTAATTCGTTTAAGTGGGTTTTTGCGCCCTTAAAATTGGAAGCATTATCAGAGAATATATCACTACATATTCCTCGCCGTGCCATAAATCTTTTGAGTGCTCCCAAAAAAGACTTGGTGGTCAAGTCATTCACCAGTTCGATGTGAATTGCTTTTATGGATAAACATGCAAAGATGCAGACATAGGGTTTGTGCGTTCGTTGCCCTCTTCCTCGGACAGCGTATGTTTAAAGTGGTCCAGTAAAGTCTAATCCTACCTTTTGGAAAGGTCTTGCCATTTGCACACGTTCTGCTGGCAGTTCACCCATTTGTTGAGTAAAGAGTCGAGGTTGACGTTTAACGCAATTGATGCAGTGATGTATGACGGATTTAACAAGTTTGGTAGCACCAAAGATCCAATATTGTGTAGGGAGAAGACCGGTTAATTGTGACTGGCCACAGTGGAGATGTCTAATGTGTAACTGATGCACAAGCTTCCGTACCGTCTCAGATTCTCCAAGCAGTATAATTGGATGTTTAATGATGTAAGGCGCGGATGATTTCCCGATGTGACCCTCGATTCGAAGTAGCTGGTCTTTCTTCTGGCTATCAATAAAGGGCGAAAGATGTTTCAATTTACTTTTTGGCGGTAGTGGATGGTCACTGCGCATGGTTTTCAATTCAGCTTCGAAGTGTGCTGCCTTAATTCGGCGGAAAACTTAATTTCTTGCTTCAAAATATTCTGATCGTTCAAGCCCACCGGTTTTTTGATTACCATGGCGTTTGGCTCGACAATTCCCAATAAAGCGACGAATAAAAGCGAGCACGAAGCAAATTTTATCGAAGTCTGAGTACCGCTCGCATAGCTGGTCAATCAGACATGATTTAGCTTCAGTAATTGCGGTCAAAGTTTGCATATCGTTTTTCTATGGTGGTGAGAAGTGACCTTTGCTTATATGATGGCCAGCTACCTTGAGTCATCGACAACCAATTTGGGCCAGTCCACCACAGAGGGTGATTTTTTAACTCAGTTGGACTGAGTCCTCTTGTGGCACAGTCAGCAGGATTCTGTTTAGTTGGCACATGTTGCCATTTATGCCGGGGTATCTGAGTCTGGATTTGACTAGTATGATTACTAATGGAACATTCCCATTGTCTGGGTGGTGCTGATAACCAATCTAGTACTATGGTTGAATCCGTCCACGCATACAGGTTATCGGTTGGAATATTTAATGTTTTTGCTACCGGAATCATCAATTTGGTGAGTAAAACGGCACCACATAATTCAAGTCTCGGCAGTGTGATGGATTTGATCGGTGCAACCTTGGTTTTTGCTGTTACAAGCGAGGTTCTTATCTTTCCCATGTAATCGATGGTTCGAATATATATAGCTGCGGCATAGGCCTGCTCACTGGCATCGCAGGACCCATGAAGTATCATCTCTTTCTCACTGGTGTAAAGCCATTTTGGAACTGATATATCCTGCAGATGGGAAAAGCTTTCTCGAAGTTGTAGTCATTGTGCCTGTATTTCGGTCGGTGTATCCTCATCCCAATCTAAATTTATTAGCCACAGCCGTTGAAACATAATTTTTATGCGGATGACAAAGGGAGCTAAAACACCCAACGGATCGAATATTCGACTGGCTTCCGAGAGGATTTTACGACGCGTTCGTGGTGGTCCATCTTAAACCCAATACTTTCTGAGTTTCTGGATGTTCGGTAAATTCCATGGTAACTTAGCGGCTGATTGGTCTTCTAATAAATCCTGGGAATTTGATGCCCATTTACGCAAGTGTAATTTCGCGCTCGATAAAATTTCCTGGATGTCTCTTTTCAATGCTATGGCTTCCGCGAGAGAATTGGCAGCCATCATAAGATCATCGATATACTTATTCGATGTTATAGCCTTTGAGGCCCTTGGGAATTTGGTTTTGTTATCAATAGCTAGTTGCTGCAAAACCCGAGTGGCCAAATACGATGATGACGACAGCCCATACGTGACGGTGTTTAATTGATAGTGACGGATAGGCTCGTCCGGATTTGCGCGCCACAGAATCAATTAAAATTTCCGATTGTCCTCGTGAATCAAGATCTGTCGGTACATTTTTTCGACGTCTGCACAAAAAACGAATTGATGCACTCGGAACATAAGCAGGATGTTGTTGTTGTTCCGGTAGTGGTTTTTGCGGAACCGTCGAATACCACTCTTAATTAACAAGTAGTAACTACAATTAGTTGATGACGGTCGTTGGATCTCTTTCATGTGGCCGAGGTGGAGATATTCATTCAGAAATTCCTGGTAAAGGCGATAAAAGTTTGGTTCCCGTTGAAAGCGTCGTTCCATTGCCAATAGTCGGTTTCTCGCCACACAAAATTAGCCTCCAAGTGGTACTGGATTGGGATCCGAATCTTCCGAACAAACCTTCGGAGAGAATAGAGAAAAACTTATCCGCTCCGATTAAAATGTCGATTTTGCTGGCCTCGTAAAACTGTGGATCTGCTAATTGTAATTTATTAATAGTGCTTTGATTTGGTGAAACAGAGGCCAATTGGTTGGTTATAGAGGTAATTCGAGGTAAAATAAAAGCGTTTAACGTGAGCTTAATTTCTGATGTAAAATGCGGTATAGGTAAGGTAATAACACCCTTTGTATGTCCAGCGGTAATTTGTCCGAGTCCCTGAACGGCAATCTTAGCATGACTATGTTTTAACGCCAAACGTCGTGCGCATGCCTGTGAGGCAAAGGAGATTTCTGATCCCGTGTAGAGAAGAACTTTACAATATTGATAATGCCCATATCCATCTTTAACTCGAATTAAAGCGGTAGGCAACACGGAACTCCTTCTCGGTGAATAATATTTTGTCGGCCATAGGTTGCTGGAACCAGCACACGTAACGGTAGATGGTTGGGTTTGATCCGGGTTTGAGTCCATAGGTTCTGGCTGAATCTTTTCGGTGTCAAAATGGAAAAGTGAATTATGCCGCTTCGGACAGCGGTGACACTTCTTTTTTCTCGTACAACGGTTAATCATGCGGGAGTCACTCATGCAATTAAAGCAACGATTTTGCGATTTAACTAAATTACGACGCCCTTCGACCGGCATTTCCTTGAACCTTTCGCATTGAAATAGTAGGTGGTCGTTGCATTTACACATTGGGCATGACAAGGTAGTTGAAACGAATGATTTAACTGGTTTTGGATGCCGCGGCTATCTTGGAGTCTTTCTCGTAATGCATCTGCTCTCGACCGGAGAAAATTTAAAATTTCATCAAAAGTAGGAAACTCGTTCGCTGTTGTTTGTCGAGCCCATTGGTCCTTCGTTTCGTCATCGAGCTTGTCTTTCATTAGATAAATTAGCCAGGGATCTTGGGCTTCTGCTACCAGCCTTAAACAGATATTGTATCGTATAATCATATCATACCATCATATCCTATAGAATGATATAATCGCTGAATAATAAACCAAGTGGTGTTGTTAGTGCAATAAGTTGAAATCTTGTTTCGATACCAGCTAGGCAATAAACCGGAAACCAGAATACCCAAAAAAAGGGTGGTTCAAAACCTAACAACGACCAAACGCTGCATTATAACAACAAATTAATTAGTTAGAATATTAGGTAATATATTTAAAAATAACTTTTTAAACCAAATTAATTCTATAAATCTGCTACATCCGCAGAAACTGTCAATAATAATTCTACAAATCAAATAAATGCAACTGTAACGAGCACGCGATCAAAAAACAGCCCAACGAGATGGACAACACGTCCACGTCAAATGTCAGCAAACCAAAGCGAGTTCGCAAGAGCAGTGACACAAATCTCCCCCGCTGAGAAAAATGTCTCACATTCAGTCAAAATGATGCCTGACACCAGCTCAATCTAAGACTATTCTGACTGATAACCTGACAATGCAATCTTTCTAAGTAGTGAAATTGGTGGGCAATTTCATCAATTCGAGTCAGATGTACCGGTGTGAAGTTTTTGAAGAGTTGTCAAAAATAAAAGAACTCACGCCAGTTTGATATTTTGATATGAGCCGTAGGGCTCTTGCAATGAAATTTTGAAAATTAGCAAGTCGACGAGATTCGCCTTTAACAAGGACGTTTTCCATTATACCAAATAGCACGAATCTCAGAGACTATATAGGTTGTAAAAGGTATACAGTGTGAAATAGAAATCACTTAGTGCCATTTTGATACGATCGGTTAATAACCTCAATTTTGTAGTACAATACCTTAACTGCAATAGACTAATTACAATTTCCCGTCGTCAGGAGCTTTCATTATTTTTCAAAAAGCATAAGCCAAGTACAGTGTGTCTAACTGAGCCTAGGTTGAATGTTCATCACTGCTTATATAGGGTGGGCGATCTAACTTTTTTTTTGAACTAGCGGTTATTTTGAGTATGGTAAGGGTTATGTCACTTTTGATTTGACAGAAAGTTAGTTTTATCCTTCCGCTGAACGAAAATGGTTGTGTATTCGTTTGAACAAGTAGGTTTGCGACCGACTTTAAGAACATGCCGATTTTGGCAAAAAAATAATTTATTCGGATGAGGCGCATTTCCATCTTGGCGGCTATGTAAATAAGCAGAATTGTCGCATTTGGGGCACGGAGAACCCGCACGTGATCGTAGAGAAGCCGATGCATCCTCAATGAGTGACTGTTTGGTGCGGATTTTGGTTCGGTGGCATCATTGGGCCATTTTTTTTTTAAAAATGAGCAAGGAGCCGCCGTTAACGCTCCCGCGCCATGATAAACAATTTTTTGTTCCCGGCACTTGAAGAGGAGGACATAGGCAACATTTGGTTTCAACAAGACGGCGCTCCGTGCCACACAGCACATGTTTCAATTGATCTTTTGCGCACTGTCTTCGAAGATCGAATTATCAGCCGAAATGCTAATGTGATTTGGCCGCCTCGGAGCTGTGATTTGACGCCGTTGGACTATTATCTTTGGAGTGCCGTCAAAGATAAGTGTTACGCCGATAAACCAGCAACGATTGACGCTCTCAAGAACAATATTCGCATTACCATTGAAGACATACCGCATACCATCGAAAATGTGCTCAAAAATTGGAACGACCGTATGGGGTACGTCAAGGCCAGCCGAGGCAGTCATATGAATGAAATAGTATTCCATAATTAATCGGAAGGATTGTTCTTTACAATGAAAAAATAAATTTGAAAAAATATTGAGAAGTTTTTGTTTTATTGCATTTAAAAAAAAAATTATTTGGCCCACCCTGTATTTTGACCACTATGTCATACACAGAAGACACTGTAAAATTAAACAACCTGGCGATACTGCGATTATGGTCAGAGATAATTTAAAACACTTTTCGCCGAGAGCCTATTTAAGGTCGCAGACCTACATGGTTTACTTTGCAATCATATACGTCGTCGATCCAAATCCATACTGTACCAACTAAGCTTGAGACTAAATCGAAAGAATCGAGTTTTAAAGTTCGAAAAGTATAATTTTCTCAAATCAAATCAATACATAACTAATTTTTGTGTAAAATGTTAGGCACAAGAGTATTATTCCTGAGGTGACGATGTGTTGTGGTTTGCGGTGGCTTTAACACTTACCATTACTATCAATTCAGGAATATTCAGGAATTGGTGGTGATGCGAAACTGCATCTTCATTTGCCGCTGCTTTTTCATGTCTCGGATCAGTTCGATCAGTTCCAAATCATCAGTGCGAATGGTTGGACTATAAGAATATAGACTATTCTTCTTTTAGGCTTTTTCCGCTCCGCACAGTTGACAGGCTCACCAACAAATATGTGCCGCCTATTGAGAGTAGAACCAGGCTACTGCCTGCTTATATAGTCCAACTGATCAAACTTAGGAATTTCTGTAGAAACAAGTGCCGTTTCTGGCTATATACCTCTACATTAAATAAACGAACCACTATGTTTATTCATGAGTAAATCTATAAATTTTGTCAAGAGCAAATCAATGCCAAGCCCAGAATCAAACCGACCAAAAACAAAATTCGATTCTTGAAGGATCTGGTGGCCCGGTTATTGGTGCCCATAATCATGGCTTATAGGGTTGAGGATCCTTTTGAAACTTTATTTAGAGAGAAGTCTCGAATCGTGGATCAACGGTTGATTCATCGGACAGGCAGTTTCATCTCAAACAAAGTGGGCCTTTCCCAAATGTTGAACATCATCGGACAAATCAAAAATCAAAAATCTCCTGGTGTAGATGGTATCATTTACAGGGCCATCAAAAACATACCCATCTCCTATTTCTCCAAATGTTAGAAGCTTTCCAAGGCAATTCCAGTTTGGGTTTAATTTCCATTTTTATGCAAGTTTCACATCCATAGAGCCGTATTTGACAATTACATTGAATTTTCAACAAAGCTTTGACTTTTTTGACTGGAAGGAGACTTTACTTATCTTATGTCGCGTTGAGTGATATCTTATTCTGTTCTACTTGTTTCTGCTACGGTTTCTAGATTGATGTTAATTGGTGTGTTGATGCTTGTTCTGATAATATTTCCACATTCTGCTGCATATGGGTATGTTTGACACTGTATATAAGAGACGAAAGTTTGTAGCTGAAAGTACAATGTCGGTAATGCAGATTGTGTTTTTTAGCCAAAAATTACCATGGATAGCATCGAAGACTTTTGTCAATATTCTTTGGTGGAAAATTCTCGCTCCACTTTCTCGTGAAAAATTATGGAAAGTCAGCCGATTCACAAAAAGATTTAAAATTAGTATAAAATTAGCCACTGTAGCGTTGTGTCTTGAGATGGACTACATTTATGTGATTTGTTAATGGTAACCGCTGGCGAAAAAATCAGGTTAGGTTTCGTATGGAAAATCTGGAAAAATTCGGTAAAATTTCTAAATGAAAGTAACAAATGATGCAGATTGTTGTATCCCACCTGAAATTAAAAGATAAAGGCATTGGCAGCCGATGGTGTTTAGCCACAACAAAATTATTGTGGATGCATGGATAATATTGAAGAGTTTTAACAATTTTCTTTCGTGAGAAAACTTTGTTTCTCCTCATGGAAAAGAGTAAAAAATTCGCAGAACCAAAAAATATTGAAAATTGGTATAAAATCAGCCACTAGAGTGTTATCTCGTAAGGTAATCTGCATTGAGATGATTTGCCAATAGCTATCGCTGGACAAAAAAAAATTTCAAGTTTCCCGGCGAAAAGCTGGGAAAATTACCTTTTCCAAAAATCATTAGAAACTATATATAAGAGATGGATTTCATTAATGTGATAAAGCTTCTAATGATTTCTGGAAAATCAAATTTCCCCAGATTCCATTTTGATTATTGACAAATCCTCTAGAAGATGATTCTAGTTGAATTTTAAGTATTTTTGGATTATTCTGATTTTCCGATATTTCGAATAGGTGAAACAATATTTTCGACATAAGACTATTAACAAAAAATGCATTATCGAGGATAGGTATGAGGTATGTTTGTATGTTAAGTAGCAAATGTCGACCGCTTAATCCAGATCATTGAGCCGCCTTATTGGGCGGTGTTGTTCTCTCGAAAATTATTTCGAATTTGAATACTATTGATCCAAGTGCACCATAAGTAATTGAACACTATGCAAATCTGGATTAATTTTAAAAATCTTAATCCAATCCTAAGAAAATTTGTCATTTCGAAATATCTACAAAAATGTTCAATTTTCGAGTACCTTGAAAATTCTAGAAAAATATCAAAAATATCGAATTATCGAATAATCTCTAAAAATTTTCAAAGTCCACAGAATTGGCAATTCGTCTGTGACATCCAACATCTCAGACTTAAACGAATAATCTGTAATAAAATTTAGAAAATCCATGGAAATTTAATTTCGAAAAATTACTTAAAATCGTAAAATTATCGAATTATTTAAGAAAGTCAGTTAGCATTAGGCAAGTTAACGCTATAAGCTCAACAAAAATACATACAAACTCCGAATAATATTGGAAATCTCAAATATTCTCGAATAATTTCAAAAATATCGAACAGTTTAGGCTTCAAATGATCGACAAATGATCGAAAACATAATCGAATAATCTCGAAAAACTGGCAACTGAATGTTGCTATTAGCAGCTGGTAAACATGATTAATTTGGTTCTTTAGTTGTGCCATCTGCCTTTTCCATTAATGTCTGTACTGTATGGCGTGTCGAATTTTTTTATTTTAAACTTGGATTATTGCTTTCATATTTCCGCTACTTTTAGATACTCTACCAGATAACATAAGACGATTTGCCTGTGTTTATTTTACTTCACTCGAAGTTATATCGTTTTAGTTAATGCTATAGTTGTTTCCACTAGAGTTCTTTTATTCCAGTTTCAAATTCATGCATCCATTGCAAATATTACTTCGTGTTATGGGTGACGTTGTTTTGCTATTTATTTTCAGTAAGCAGGATTTTATTTATAAAGCTCACCAGTTCAATTTGTTTAAATTGATTTAATTACCGAAAGAGCCGCAGAGGTAGCTGGAAATCGAAAATTAATCAACCAACTGTTAAACAACTCTGGGAATGTCACTCCCTCCGCACCATCATATGCAAAAGTTTCTGAAATGTACTCGGATGCTGGTACTATCATTAATTCACGTAACCATACTCAAAGTGTTATTGGTACAGGTGATCCCGTTGATTCAATTAAACCTGCCGTTATTCCTGCCAATAATAAAAAATATTTGTATACAAGCGAAATCGACCCATCCTTTTCACCTGAAATGTTTGTTGGCTACATTCAAAGTAAACTAGAAGATTGCTCGCCGAAAGAAGTGGATTTTAAATTATTACTTGCAAACGGCCGGGTAATTGACAATTCCATTACCTTGATCTCCTTTAAAATTGGATTAAAGGATGCTGATTTCAATATGCTAAACAGTTCTGATATGTGGCTTCGTGGTTTGTTAATTCGTCTATTTGTAAATCATTCAAGACAGCCAAAAAACCGAGCTGGTATAACGTTCCAACAACACCAATAACTGCTGATGCAACCAAAACTATCAATGATTTCACCTCGATCTACTTTCACAACGCCTCCAGTATTCGAGGTAAAGCTAAGGTTTTCGTTTAGGCGTACTTGACAACGATTATGACGTCATAATAATCAGCGAGACCTGGCTTACGATGTTCTCCAAAGAATACTTCCCATCTGATTCAATCGTAAGGGTGGTGGTGTTTTGATTGCGGTAAAGAATTCGGTTCCTAATGATGTGATTGCCTGTCATCCTAGCCTAAACGTGATTGCTGTTTGAGTCAGATTGGCCAATAATACTTCGATTATTGTAGTCGCCGTGTATATACCTTACAGATCGGACTTGGATTACTACAACACGTTTATTAACTTCATCGACTCAGCTGGTATGCCTCTAGTTCATCCTAGCGACCAACTTATCATTGTGGGCGACTTTAATTTACCCGGTATATCTTGGAACGATGTGGATGGCGTATTTTCTTCATCTTCTACCAATGAGAGGGCATTAGCTATCATCGATTTTATTTGCTGGCATCTCAGCTACATAGCTCAACAGAATACGTAACAGTCGGGGCCAATTCCTTGATCTGTTATTTGCTAATGATGTTATGCATGCCGAGATTTCTGCGTGTCCAGACTTCACTGCTTCACAGCATTTCTGATTGAGACTTCTTACAACGCGGCGGTGATTTAAACTGTATGGTGTTAAGTTTCAACGATCTTCTCAGGTCTGGTATCGAAAAGCTTCCCGCCGATTCTGTTTAGGTGTTGTGCAGAGAGTTTGATTCTCCCTATTACCTTCATATTTAATGAAAGCCTTCGTCGCGGTTTTTCCCCGATCCTTGGAAAATTTCTTGTACCTATTCATCCAATCTTCAAGGCAGATAGATGAAGTGGTATCAGTAATAATCGTGGGATCGCCATTCCTTCTGTCTTACCCAAGTTGTTTGAGTCTATGGTTCATAGAATCTTGTCCTTCCACACTAAAAACTTCATTTCTCATGTACAACATGGATTTTATCGCGGTAGGTTTACAGTAACTAACTTGATTTGGTTTTATGGCGACTTATTTGATAGTATAAGTTCCAGACATCAGCTTGACGTTGTTTATACAGATTTTGCCAAGGCTTTTGATATGATTGACCCCACTCTATTCTTCTTAGTAAGTTAGAGAATCTAAATTGTCAGTTCATTCCTATTAAATGGTTGCGTTCCTACCTCACTGATCATTGGCATTCCGTTAGGATCTTGGGTTCTTATTCCCAATTATTTCATGTGCCATCTGGCGTGCCTCAAGGTAGTCATATTGGACCATTGTTGTTTTCATTGTTTATCAACGATGTGGTGCAATGCTTTGAGTTTGCTAACTTCTAGTTTGTCTGATTGTGTAAAGTTGCAGGAGGACTTTCAGATTTTCTAGTTGGTCAGTTAACCATAGACTGCCCTTGAACGTGAGCAACTGTAAGACACTTTCTTTTAATCGTATCCGCTCACCCATTGTTCAACAATATAAGCTGTACAACGAAGACGTTAACCGAGTCGGGTTCATTTCCGATCTGGGTGTGATTTTTGCAGCTGACCCTACATTTACCAGACATGTTAACACCATTATTTCATAGTCGTATATTATATTGGGCTTTATTAAACGAAATTGTAGGGATTTTAGGGACCCAATAACTTTGGCATCACTGTATGTCTCGTTTGTCCGGTCTATTTTGGAGTATGCATCTCCAGTTTGGGCGCGATCCTACCACTGTCATTCCGGGAGGATTGAGAGTGTTAAGAAGCAATTTGTTCTGTTCGCACTCCTATGTTTGCCGTCCACGCGTGCTGCGGAATATGCGTTCTCCCACCTTATCAAGATCGATGTAATCCTTTGAAACTGCAACGTCTAGACTAACCCCGGAACGTAGCTTGCGTGCTGTAGGTGCGCGATATCATTAATTCCCGTATTGATTGTACCGAGCTACTCGCACGTCTAAAAATCTATGCTCCCGAACGCCGAATGCGTCAACGTGATGGGCTTTTACTCATTGACCTGGTGCCAACAAAATATGGTCTTTCGGAACCGATCCTGAGAATATCACGGGTGTTCAATTCAGTTTTTGAAATTTTTGATTTTCACTTGTCGAGAAATTTGTTCAAAAATGTTTATTTAAGTTTTTTAATAATTAGTATAGTAGATAGTAGTAATTGTTTGTACCGATTGTAGTCACTGTAGGTATCAAATAAATAAATAAATAAATGAAGATATGCGACTTCTATTGGCAACATTAATTCAAATTTAAATAGTTTGTTTTGGAAAATTTATAATTTATTGTAGCAAAACTTTTAATATTTTCCAATCGAAAATATTCTTTATATAGGAATCTACAAGACACAGCAATTTAGGCAACATTAGAAATTTCGTTAATTAAATTCATTGAATTGATTTTGAAAAATTTCGAAGTGGTGTCGCGACACACATTTTGAGTGTAACTGTCTTATTAAGAAGCGCCATTTAATTAAAATTTATAAACAATTTTTCCACGAATATAATTTAATTTAATAATTAATTTTTCTACGTTTTTATGTAGTTTCCTGCATTATTTTTATATGCAAATAAATCATTTTGATTTAATGTGGTATACGAAAAATGTGTAGGTTTACCATTCTGTTCATATTTATTTATGATATTGAATGTAAATAAACATTTTGAATTTTCCAAACCCTGCTCGTTATGCAGTATACATATTCATGTAATTATAAATCATAATTTTCATCGCAATAAAATTTCTTATAATTAATTTGCGCAACAACAGCAACTAATTACCAATTTCGCTAATTTTTTTTTTCTACCAATTAAATTTTTCCCATTTTCACTTCATACACTCGCGTCTTATTTATAAACAAATATACGATGTAATCTGTTTTACCGGATACCAAGTTTTCATAATCCAATTGCAAATCCAACACTTTGTGTTTGTATTTTATTTTTCTTCTATACAGCATATGTATAGCATTTTGACATATAAATTATATTAACTGTTTTGCGTTTATAACGTTTTGAGAAAATTTCGTCGAAAAACAAAAACACAATAGGAAAATTATGAAAATTGGATTTTAAAACGCAAATTAGTAATAAATTTTGTATTTTTTTTTTTTTTTTTTTTTTTTTAATGAACTTCCGTTGAAAATTGTAAATAAAGTGGTTGTGCTTTAAATATATAATATATTGATGTGTGTGTGTGTGTATACAAAACAACTGAAAAAAAGCGCGTGGAATACACGCTATAAACAAATCGTTAAAAAATTATTTTATTTAATGGTTCCATTATTGGTTGGACCATAAATCAAAAACCTAATTCAACATAAATATAATAACAAAACAAAGTTTTTCGGTGCGACGATGGCGCCAAAATCTCATCAATTTTAATACAAGAATCTGAATCATTTTTCGAAAAAGTCTAATAAAATACAAAACAAAAACAAAAATTCCTGAATTGTAATAAATGGAAAACAGATAAAAGTTTTCCAAAAGTAAAAATTCTTATATACAAATATGTATATATGTATGTATGATATATCCCTCTGTCTACGAGTTAAAAAGAAATTTCAAATTTTATGATCAATTTTCATTTTGCACAATCGAAATAAAATGTTGTTATTTTGTTGTTGCTTTTTTTTTTTTTTTGTTAAGATTTGTCACAATCGATAATAAAATATGTCATTTAATAGATACTCTCTGCAAATACAAAACATTTTTTTTTTTGGGGGGAAAATTTCCTCATACATATGGATCCACCAAATATACAATATATGTTTACGAAATATCAAATTAGTTTTCATTCGTTCCAATTATTTATACATATTTCAGCTGTAGTGTTGTTTATTTAGTTTTTGTTGTGATTTGATTCGATTTGAAATGTTGAAATCAAATTTAACGATCAAATTTATTGGAAAATTAAATTTTTCATTGCTAAAATGATACGGAAAAATGGATGGTTTCATCGAAGAGGGTCAATATATTTATGTGCTGGACATTGTGACTGTTAATGGAGGAGTAATCTGTTGTTAATATTTGTGAATGGGGAATATTTAATTTTATGAGCCCTGAAGATTTTAGGTTTTATTCTATCGATTAAGAAATCGTCGATATTATTTAGCCGCATTTTACATCTAATACCAGTAACAAAACTTGTCAAATTTAGTTTAAAACAAAAAAAAAAAAATATTTTGCTCAAGGTTTTCAATCCATTACATGGCTATATTCTCGATACCTTATTGCAAGCATGTTAGCAACTTTGCTAGGTGAAAGCGAGTTTTCATATTATCGGTATATTTTGCCAGTCATTATCAATCAAAATAGCACAAAAGTTTGCTGTCATGTTATTAAGATGGTAAATTACCACGGGCGCCTGAATTGATAAAAATGGCATTGTCAAAACTAAAATTTTGAAAAGTGAGCGCACGAAAAATAACAAAAATAAGGATATAACTGGGGGATTCCCAACTATGAAAATATTTTTACTTCTTGCATGTAATAGTATTCTCTTAAGTAATGGCAAATAATCGTTTTTCAAACTGTTCGTTTAGGATTGTGAAAAATAAGTGGTAAATTAACTAAAGTGATAGTAATAAAGTGATATTAAACAAAAGATTAGTGAGAGTGTAGGTAGTTATTATTGATAATAGCGAAAGTAGTTTAAAAAAAGTATTCTAAGTATTTTTAAGTTATATTCATGATGAATATCCAGATTGTGAAATCAAATAAGGGAAAGAAAAGTTGATTATCGAGGATATGTGTATCACTTACAAAGAAAAGGCGATACTTTCCAATGGATGTGCGCTGACACAAAATCACTATTTTGTAAGGCAAGAGTGGTAACCACGATTATAAATGGTTCACACAATATAAAAAAGGGACAATCCAACCACAACCATGATCCGTCTAGTTATGAGAAATCGGTATTTGAAATAAATGCAAATATGAAAAAAGACCTCAAGTAACTTACCTTCTCAAATTATTAGAGATAACGTCATCAAATGTCTACCAACAATACGCGTTTACTTACCAAACAAATTGGCTCAAAAGCATAAAATTTGTAGAGCCAGGTCTAGTGCAATAAGACAACCTAATGATATTTTTAATATAACTATTCCGGAAAATTTAAAATGTGTAGAAGGAGAATTATTTGTACTCTCTGAAAAGATGTTCGACGACCAAAAAATTATTTTATTAGGAACAGAATCAACTCTCAAACTCTTAGGAGAAGCAGAATGTTGGCTAATGGATGGAACGTTCGAGGTGGTTTCCGTTTTCATGCGCCAACTATTTACTATTCATGGCAAATTTCAACATTCAATTGTGCCAATATTGTTTTGTATTATGAGCTCGAAAACTAAAGCCGCATATTTTGAATCTTTTTACGAAATTTGCAAATTAGCATGCGATTTGAATATACATTTAAAGCCAAAATTAATAATATCGGACTTCGAAAAGGCAAGCGTATCGCCTTTAAAAATCTTCTTCCCAAAAGCACTGTATAAAGGATGTTTGTTCCATTTTGGACAGATAATTTGGCGAAAGATTCAGGCGCAAGGATTTGTTGCTAGATATGGGAACGACGAGAATTTTTCTTTGCAAATTCGAATGATTAAAAGTTTAGCTTTTGTACCAGCAAATGAAGTAATGGCGTATTATAAGGAACTAAAAGGATTGATGTATTCGGATGCTCGTAAAATCGGAATATGGTTTGAGAAAAACTATTTATCCGGGATAAAAACAAAGAGCAAATCAGAAGGTACACCAGCTTATTCTCCAATTTTTTAGACAATTTTGAATAATATGGAAAGCAATGTCCCACGTACCCAGAACTCCGTTAAAGCTTGGCATCGGCGGTTGCAGGTTTTAATTGGAAAATCACACATTGGGCTTTACCAACTTGTCTCTGAATTAGCAAAGGAAACAATAATAGCTAAAACACGAGTACAGGAAGTACGTGCTAGAACACCTTGCCAACTAAAAAAAAAGCTACTAGCACGAAATATAAAAATTGCCAACGTTATAAAATAAAGGCATAATATGGTTAAAATTAGTTACTTACAAAATATAGCCCACAATTTGGCACTACAAAAATGAATTGAAAAATGATATTTTTTTACTTTTAAACTTGAATTTTCTTATTTTATTTTCTATTTACATGTTTTGAAAAGTGAAATAATATTTTTTTAGTTATGAATTATAAATGAATTATTTTCCGTTCTTTTCAGAACGACCACACAGTTCAATTAAAAAAAAGGATAAAATAATACAAATAATTTGTTAATATGTAGTAAAATATTTTTTACTAATCATAATATACTAAGATTTTTTGGAAAATTTTTAATCATTTTATTATATTTTTAGAAAAAGTAAGATTTTTCAAAAAAGTAAGATCTTTCAGTAAGATTTTAAAAACTAAGATTTTGTAAAAGTAAGATTTTGAAAAAGTAAGGTTTTGAAAAAGTAAGATTTTCAAAAGGTAAAAAGTAAGATTTTGATGTAATAAGATTTTGAAAAGTAAGATTTCGTTACGCTCCCGTTAGTTCTACATAAATAAGTATTGTTACGTTTTTGCCTTGTCACTCCAGGCTCGTATCACTGGATTGTGAATAATACAAAATCAATTTAATTTATCTCCAACGAATTTATTTATTTCACAAAATTTATTACAAAACAGTTTATCAATAAAAATTCACAAAATCACTTTATTTAAATTATTCTCAAATTTTACTGATCACTTTTACTTTTTATTTCTCACAAAAACACTTTTTAAATCACTTTTTAATTTGTTTTAATCTTTACACTATCGCTTACCAAATATTACTAATCCAATTCGACTTCGTTCGCCTTTTTATATACACAAACCAAACTTCTAGAAAGCTCATGATTTTTCCAGTTAAAATAGTGTAGAATAATTTTATCATGGAAAATTCCATTTTAGTACAGTTAAACATTGAGCTATTAATTTAACTTATTCCATTACATACTAGGTGTCACCGTCACAGTATAATACTGTGACGGTGACACCTACTGTGTAATAGAGTAAGTTTAATGAATAGCTGAATGTTTTACTGTGCTAAATGAAATTTTCCATGATAAAACAGTTCTAAATGTTTCTACACTATTAGTACTACAAAAGTCATGAAGTTACTGGATGTTTGGTTTGTGTATATAAAAAGGCGAACAAGATCGAATTGGATTATTAGTATTTTAAACGCGATAAGGTAAACTTGTAAGGTTATTAGTGGTATTTGGAAAGCGACAGTGTGAAGATTAAAATGTAATTAAAAAGTGATTTAAAAAGTGTTGTAGTGCGAAATAAAAATTATAAGTGAATAGTAAAATTGTGTAAAAATTATTTAAAGTGATTTTGTGAATTTTTGTTGATAAACTGTTTTGTAATAAATTTTGTAAAATAAATAAATTCGTTGGAGATAAATTGAATTGATTTTGTATTATTAACAATCCAGTGATACGAACCTTGAGTGACAAGGCAAAAACGTAACAACACCAATAATTATTTTTATTTGTTTCAGCTTTCCTTTGCCAAATTTTTTTTCTCGTCCTAAAAAGTTAATTTTGCCTTGTAACGTCATTAAATATATTCGGTTCAGCATTTTAGTATATTCTCTAACAGCTCGTCCGCCAATTTGTTCAAAAAACAGAAACTGGAAATACTTTCTCATAAATTATTAAAACCTCATAGTAACTCATAGACAGCATCTAAATCATGAATTTCAGATGTTTCGTTTACGATGGTTATTAGAGTAACACAGTTTTGTACATTTTCATTATTTATTTGATTAATACAAGGTGCATATACCATCACTATCGGTGCTGCATTCTGATAATTCTAACGTTTCATGAACCGCAAATTTTCGGCCTTTTTTAGCAATACTTTCTAAATCTGTCGTTTCTAAATCAGTTTTATTTAAGTAATTCCCTAGAAAAACTTAGAATAGAATAAGGCGTTGCCAATGTATCGAAATTCATTTACAGCCATACATTTCTAGGGATTTGAAGAAACTAAAGGGAAAGAAAATTGAAGAAAATTTCAAGTGTAAGAAAATTTTACATGAATATAGGATTTGTATAAAGATATTTCTTTAAATATACATACTGTATTTAATTTACATTTCTAACCAAATAAGCAAACTAAGTACAACAAAGATATCGAAATTCATTTACAGGGATAACTTTACAGAGGGTATACAGATAGGTGCTATATAAAGTTTTGGAGATCGGGTAGAGTATTAATTTTTGTATGTATTGGTGTCAAATTGTCCTTAAAATTCTAGTCCGTTCGTAAAGTTAACACTGTTTTATTTCCCTTGTCACTGTTGTGATGCCCTTGTGACTAAAATATTTGGGTTACCTTTCAAAAAAGTTAGATATGACATAATTCTTTTTTCAAGTGTTAAATTTCTTATATTCGTACGATCGTACGATACGTAAGATCAATATTGGTAACATTACCTAACCATTTTGCACAATTTAAAATTAAACCGTTTGTTGTATCGTTTAAACTCTCTCTCTCTTATAATTTGATCAAATTTTGACTTTTGTCTTACCTTAATCAGCTGAAAAAATCCTTCATAAACGTTTGTTTGGTTAGTTTTTTATTTTTTATATTTCTGATAGTAGCCGAAATTTCTTCATTTATTACTCTAGAAACAAACGTGTTTTCTAATCGTTGGAAAACGTCCTTGTTTATGCCGAAGGAGTTTTTTAATTTTCTCGATTTTGAAGTTCGTTACTGAACTCTCCCGACATTTCAAAGATTCAAACCTCCAAATCAGTTTAGATAATATCAAAATTCTAGATAAACAACCAATTTTAGAAAAAGATCAATTTTGAAAATGCTACACGATAGATATTTGGAAACATAATTGACTAAGATCGCCGGCTATTTATACGATGGACTTACAGTTTTACTACAAAATATCGGGAAAGTGGAAAATGTTTGGGAAAACACTAAATATTTTTTGACATTCAGGATCTATGTATCCCTAACTAAGCGCCCTAGGGAGTTCCCTTTAGGAAAACATGCACTAATGTTTTCTGTATTTAAAAAAGTGAAAATCGTTGTTTTTCCATAGTAAAATCGTAGTCCTAATGTATTGAGGTTGTCTCAGTTCAATCGGCCAATATGAAACAGCGGCGACCACTTTAGACGTGCGATCCCCTCGTTAAAAAGTCAAAAATCTTAAAATCATACCTCGAGTTAGTAAATCGTTATACTGGTTGAGGTGAAATTTCTAACAATAGTTTTAGAACGGTCTTGGATCATATGAAATTAAAATTAATTAATTTTTTAAAGCGCCAGACTTTAGCATAATTATTTCTAGATTATTACGGGAAACTTAAAATTCTTGAACTATGTATTACTAAAATGTAAATTATGCGATAAATTAAATTAAGATAATTTGACTTGTTTAGTTACATATTCATGCTTACTAATTCATAAAAATGTAACCTAAGACTCAATTATTAAATCAACTCACGATTTCTTTGGAAGGGTTGTAAAATGGGGTGTTCAAAGAACGCAACAATCACTCAAGACCTTCTTTCAAACTGTCCAGATATTTAAATGTTTTTTTTTATACTAAATTTGCTATGCAATTATCAACACAAAATGTGGCGTGACTTTCTTACGGTATAGTTATTCGTATTCCAATAACTTTTATAAACAGACGTATAACCACCAAACCCTAATTAAAATTATGTATACACTACACAAACTAATTAAAATTTAAATTCCAACCGCTTTAATTGTCAATCATTTTCATTCATTTCGTCTTACATTTTCTAATTAAACTGTCCAAACATTTCGTTCCTTCGTTTTGATTACCAAACGTTGATAAGAAACTCGACATATTCCCCTACGTTCCATTGAAACTAACCCTTAATATAGAATGTCTGAAGCAAAAAAAAAAATCGTAATTCTTACTTTATATTATTATTCTTTACCCCATTGAGATATTATTGTGTATTAGTACAAAAGGTATCCAAAAAAAAAAATTCCACCCATTAAAAATTTAGTTTCAATTTTCATGAGGAGTTTTTTATAATTTCCATTTTTTTTTTTGTTGTTATATTGTTACGACCAGTCTAGTAAATTTTATTATTATATTTTGTAAAAAGGTACGACTTCACCCTGTATGCACACAAATGAAAACCGACTTACATACAAATAATATAGAACGACTCAAAGTAATCTTAAAGTATATAAAAACTTTGCCGTAAGGAATTTAACTTTGATGATTTTCATCGTACTCGTATATACCTACTCGTATCCTTGCACAATGTGTGGTCACATTAAAAATTGATTTCTAATTTTCGTTTTTGACCATCAAAAATTCAATAGGCTCGTCATGAATAAACCAATTAATCAAAATGAATATGTCCAATCAATGGGGAAATAAGCAAACCGGAAATGCATTCAATATACGTAAATTAACCAATACAAAACTACCCCTGAATGACTACTAAACTAAGTAATGTGACTTAGTCACGACATTATATTATTCACTTGATCAACTTTAATAAATAAATACAAAAATAGGCAGAACGGAAGAAGTTGGTTGAGCAGAAAAACGAAAAGCAACAAAACAAAATAAAAAAAAAAGTTCAAAGAACTATTTTTCCAATTTCACTTCTTTAGAAAATCAAATGAAAATTTTCTTGTGGAAAAATGTGAAAAATGTAATTTTGTTAATGGAAATTGATTGTGTTGTGTATAGAGAGAGAGAGGCACCAGATAGGTCTTACATGTCAAATAAAAAAGTTTTTTGCCAGTATCTTTGCCGATGATTACGACTGTTTTGTGTTCGGAAAATAGGTAAAATTAGTAAATTTCTTTCAATTTTCATGACAATTTTTACACAACTTTTACCCTGTGTAACATGTCAGTGTGGTACGGTATTGGGATGAACTTAAAACATATAAAAAGGATTTTGATAAAATTTTCCCGTTACAAAAAAAAGTTTTGAAAGTGTTTATTACAAAAAAAAAAAAAAGGAAAAATGGGGAGGGCGCAAAATTATCAAAAATTTGTTGTTTGGAAAATCGGTGCGTAAATAAAAAAGGGATACAACTTAATTTTTCGTTGATAGATTAATCTGAAATATTTTCACTAAACAAATTGAACTTTTTTTTTGCTCGCGTAATTAGCGGATCTTGTGTAATATCTATATTTACATACTATGTCAAAAGAAGCTTTAATGTTAAGTTCGAAATTTGTTTTTATTTGATTTTAATTAATTAGAAAATGTATATAAAAAAAAACTTTCTCGGTTGTTTGATCTATGCCATAATATTCTTTGAAGTGATTTTGATATCTTCTTGGAAATGTATATTACTTTGTTTGCTTTAATATATCCGATTTCAAACCCTTGTCACTGCGTATTACGGCAAAATCAATAAAGGTTTTTTTTTTGTTTGGAAATTTTTGTGTTACCAATTTTTCACCTAATGCCATATATGTGCGACATAAAATTAATTTCAGTTTATTATCCTACATAAAGCAAATAGGTTAATGTGAGAAACCAAATTCAAACTCGTGTAGCTTATCTACTTGGTTTTATTTGGGGTGAAATATAATATTTAGCACGTTAGACAAAATATTAAAATATTTATGATTTGCCGTACAGATAAATAGGACAAGTTTCACCTTTTCCATTTTAGATTTGTATATACTAAAATTCGAATGGAAATTAATCGCACACTGCTATCACAATGCTAATAAGTACTGAGCTTAAAATGTTGAAAATGTTGCTATAATTAAAAATGAAAGCCAATCATGCGTTGCAAAAAACTGTTAATTTAAGAGAACTAACAAGACTCAATAAGAACGACTTAAGTTTTGGATGCATTAAGAACCCGCTTGAAATTTGCAAGTATTCCTCATTCCATCCCCAGTTACGAATTCACTGCAGTATATTGATTATGTTTTAGTTATAAATGTTCTTCTTTTCTCATTCCGGTGAAGACAATCTCCATCAAAACGAACCTTCAGGAATTGATTACGATATTGGAAGAGATTTAGTAGAAACTTTTTTAACCCGGAAAGTCTTTGGTTTGCGGAGAAGAGAATGCCTTCTGAGGGAAGAACGTTATATTTCGGAGGTGTTCAGAAAATTATTTTCGACATTGAGCACCATCTTATAGAGAACCAGCGGCAGAACTAGTAAGAAGGTACCGAAAGTCGGACGTAAACTACGCAAGCCAAAATCGAGTACTGATTAACAAATATAATTGTGTAATTAAATTACAACCGTTTTGGCCGAATAAAGTACAAAATTGGTTCTTGCTAGCTGAGATCACTTTTGATCTCCAAGGGATTAAGACAGAAAAGCAAAAAAATTTACATACGCTTTCTTCACTGTCGCCTGACACCTGCGACAATATTTCGGATTTTCTTTCAAAACCCCCACCCACAGAACAGTATACTTGTCTTAAAAAATTATTATTGGAACGATTAGTGCCGTCATTTGAGAGACAATTGGAAGCTCTCATCTCGGACCAAATTTTCAGTGACGAAAAACCATCTGACGCACTAAGAAGAATCCGTACACTCGTGGGCACGAACTTCAACGAAAAAGTCATAAAAACGCTTTGGAATCAAAAAGATGCCCGAACTTAAAGGATTAGCTCTTGTCGCGCAACCAGAATCAGTAGCCATTGATTCTCTTGCTAAAACCGCGGACAAGATGAACGAGGTTATAAACATCGACCGACAACGGACAAGTATATCACAGGTTTCTTAACGGCAATCCCGCCCAACTGTTAAAACTGATCGTACTCAATCAACGAGTGAAAACTCTGGCTCACTTGAATCACGAATCGCTCGGCTCGAGGCCAAATTAAATGGCTTGTTTCGAGACCAAGAAAAAACAGAACCTTGTTCACGATCAAGATCCCGCAGCTCCAGCAACTATTCTTGCCATCATGGCACATGTTGGTACCATGTAAAGTTCGTTAAGGCTGCGAAGAAGTGCGTACCACCGTGCGGCTTCTCATGGTCACAACAGTCGGGTTTCCATAAAACAAACATGGAAGTAGTTGATGATGGTTCAAAAAACCATCACAACACTGGGTCGGGATCCCAATAAGAACTGATCCTAATACATCTCGGTTATTCGTATTTGACCGAATAAACCGAACTACCTACTTAGTAGTTTACAATTTCAGGAATGAATTTAATGTACTAAAACGCAATTCAAATCTAGTTTTGTCGGCCGCCAATAGCACTAATATCCATTCTTACGCAACAAAGTTGCTTCAGTTGGATTTGGGACTAAAACGAACCTTCACGCATGCTTTCATTTTGGCTGTAAATTTGGACTTTTGGTTGATCTAAGGAATAAACGGGTGGTTGATTCAGCGACAAAGCTGTCAATAATTGCCAAAATCGGTCACGTCAATACATCGATCGTGTCATGTTCGATTAGCGACCATGTGGGGATTATAGACGGTTGAACACCGTGACTATACCGGGTCGTTATCCGATTCCCCACATTCAAAATTTCTCTATGCACCTGCATGGATGCAACATTTTTTCGAAAATCGATCTCGTCAGAGCTTATCATTTGATTCCTGTTTCCCCTGAGGACGTTTTCAAAACAGCAATAACAACTCCTTTTGGCCTGTTCGAAATCACTCGAATGCCATTCGGATTACGTAATTCCGCTCAAACGTTTCAGCGTTTTATGAATGAAGTCGTTCGTAACTTAGACTTTGTTTTCGTCTATATCGACGATAATCTTGTGGCATCACAATCTGAGGAACAGCACAAACTCCACCTGGAACAACTCTTCCATAGGTTAAGTGAGTTTGATGTTCGTATCAACAGTTCCAAGTGCGTCTTTGGCATATCAACTCTTGATTTCCTTAGTCACAAAATAACCCCAAATGGTATTCTGCCGTCTGAAGAACGAATTAATCCATTAGGGAATTTTCAGCTCCAATCTCAATAAAGCATATTCAGCGGTTCATCGGTATGGTAAATTACTACCACCGATTTATACCAAAACTTGCTGAAATACTCGCACCAGTTCACAGCCGTACTTCTACGTAAGCCCAAATCTCCTCAGAATTTCTATTGGACTGACGAATGTCAACAGGCATTTACGTCACTTAATGCTGAACTTGCGAAAACAACATTGCTTGCACATCCACTGAGCTATTCAAAGCTTAGATTAACTACCGACGCATCGAACACTGCCGTTGGGTCAGTACAACAATGAGTGTTGGGAGCCATTGGGATTTATCTCAAGGAAACTTTCGGATGCTGAGAAGAAATATTCCGCATTCGATCGGGAATTACTCGCATATTATCTGGCAATTAAACACTTCAGATATTTTGTCGAAGGTCGGGACTTCACCATTTTTACCGACCATAAGCCGCTTACTAGAGCAATTCAGTCCAAAACTGAACGTAATCCGAGGCAATCTTGCCATTTGGATTATATTAGACATGACAACATTGTTGCAGATACACTCTCTCACACAACGGACAATGAAACGGCCGCAGTCGAGACACAATTCGACTTAAACAAAATTGCAATAGCACAAAAAGCTGACCTAGAACTTCAGAATTTATTTTTTGGTTCCGAATGTCGCTCCGGTTCATCAATGCAACTGGCGCTTTTTCAATTGCCTGGCCTCGAAATTATCTGCGAGACGTCAACTGGGTATAACCGCAAATTTATCGTAGAATCACTGCGTCGTACTATCTTCGACACTTTACATAACATTTCGCATCCTGGCGTCCGTGCTACTCGTAAATTGATTACTGCTCGATAAAATTTGGCCTAGTATGAACAAAGACGTAAGCCAATGGGCTCAGTCCTGTTTATCCTGCCAAAGTGCCAAAGTTCAACGGCATACTAAATCATTCCATGGACAATTCCAAATACCATCAGGTCGTTTTGAACATATTCATATAGATATAGTAGGACCACTTCCTCCATCTAATGGATATACTTGCTTGCTCACCTGTGTCGATCGATTCACTCGATAGCCCGAAGCCTATTGCATGACCAATATGTCAGCTGCAACCATTGCCTTGACTTTTGTCAACAACTACGTTTCACGATTCGGCGTGCCCCTTAATATCAGTACTGATCATGGAACGCAGTTTGAGTCAAAGCTTTTCAGCAAGTTAACAAAACTACTTGGCTCACATCGGATTCGTACAACGGCTTATTATCCTCAAGCAAACTGCATGGCCAGAGTAAACACGATCAATTGGAGTTCGGAAATACCCATCGTATTACGGGGAATCCGAGCAGCGGTAAAAGAAGATCTGAAGTGCTCACAAGCTAAAATGATTTATGGACAACCCATCAAGCCACAAGGCGAGTTCTTCGTCGAAAATCCACTTTTACCCACCAACCAGTGACACAGTTATCGATCAACTCCTTGACACAATGCAAAACCTTATCCTGAAATTACCTCGGCAAGGGGGAGGGCTCGGGGAGGGGGACTCACTTGCGGAGGAGTCCCGTGGCGGTTCACGCACTGCAAGCATATAAATTAATTATTTGTTTATATAATTTGCAATTCGTTCATCACCACATACACATTTGGTTTACGCATAAGATATCTCTTTGCGTAACGTATTTTTATTTGCCATCTAGCGAGATGGCATGTGTACAAAATATAATCGAACACTAAATTATATTTTGTGGTATTTGCCCCATCTCGTAAACATTATTTTCCTCAATTTAAACTTGAGTTATATTCTCTGTGGTTCCATCTCGTGTTCAATAGAATTGCGAGTTTTGACATTATGATTCTTCTCGTATGTCATCATTGTCATCACTAAAATTAAAATAAAGTTAAATAAATAATTATTCATCGTATCGGTTGTAATTATACCCTTTTTTGGTTTTCTTAAAACACGGTAGTGCATGCGGTAGCGCATAAAATATAACTTAGTGATTAAAATGAAAATTGTATTAACAAATATAATTGTGTAATTGAATTAATATAAATTAAGTTATGTAAATAAATTAAAATAAAATAAATTAACTTATTTCGTGTAATACGATAAGACCTTTAAGAGTCCCAGTATAATTTCGACCACTAGTTCTTCCATTTTCCACCAGTTTTTTTAAGCATGAAAAGAAGAGAAAACAATGGAGAACCGTTTGAAGGTAGCTCGAGATAAAATAGGAAATGATGTAAAGAAAGAGTAAGGGCAGAGAAGAAGGAACCAAGACCATTACGGACAACGTAACAGGAGCTAGGTCCAAAAATCGGAAGAGTGGAAAAGTCATTAATTCAAGAACTAACGCTATCGTAGTTCAAAACCACGGAAGGTTTCCCATGCAAGCACTTTCTCCATAAGGTGACCCGAACTGGCAGGAATTCGGAGAATGTTGACCGCAATAGAATAAAACAATGGGGACGCTATAGTTGAGGAAAATACGGTCTTGGATAAGAGTAGGAAAACAAGCTTAACGCAAAAAATCAAAATTGAATGTAGAAATCTGGGCAGGCACTAAAGAAGAACAGTTGTATTCGGAAACGTTAAAGCTAGTCCACAGTTTCCAGTCGAAAGTAAAAGGCCGATAATAAAAATTACGTTATTTACATTCAAGAATACATTTTTTGACAATAATCTTACCTGGAAAAAATTTTTCCACCTACATACTTATGGAAAATATCGCAAAATCAGTAGAATCCAAAAAATACTTAAAATTGAAGTAAAATCGCCCTCTGAAGTGTATTATCTGGAGAGAACAATAAAGTGATTTGTAAAAAGCTATTGCTGGAAAAAATTCAGTTCAAGATTCCTGTGCGAAATCTAAGAAAATTCGATTTTCAAAAAATCATCAAAAACTTTGCCACATTAAGCCATCACCAAACATAACATTTGAGAGGCTGAATTTATATAATGTTTCTAATGATTTTTGGAAAAACAAATTTTCACAGATTTCCAACGGGAAACTTGAATTGATTTTTTTTTGGTCAGGGATAGCTAAAAACCACAATAACATCAACGCAATCGATCTCCAGAGATAAGACTATAGTTAATTTGTATGCCAAGGTACAACGACTTAATTGTTCATTTTCGGTTGGGATTACTCCATCTACAGAATCGACTTTTTACTTTCACTGGAAACTTTCGGCTTACTTTAACTTTGACTCAGTCTTTGTAAGGTAGTTCAGGAGTGGCTTGGGGAAGTTCAAATAGAATAAGAAGACACAAACTATTTATCGACAGTAAATTCCCCTTTCAATAAGTTTAGGTGAAGTCAACTAATGAAGCACCCCACCATAAGATTGGACTACAGAATAAGATAGAAGAAATCTTCAACCATAACCAGTGGCCAGGGCTTACGACAAAATACTGAGCTTGGTCTGTGACTATGACGCGTTATTGCCGAGAAGGAATTCTTACAATATAGCATCAAAAATTGAGAAAATCGGTTAGAAGGGAGGAAATACATAGCAGATAGTGTGCAGTTTGAAACAGTTGTGCGATGAGCCTGACTGAAATTCTTTAAGGGACTTTTTCCTTTCCTCAAAATTCCTTTCCTCAAGATTTTGGTCGTTTGATGTAGAATACGATTTACTGGAAATACTAGGGGTCACAGAAAATCAGTCTTCTTCACACTTACATATAGAAAAATGCTGGATAACATAGAACATATTGCTATCGATCACAGGAGGCAGGTGTTGCTTTCCACCATATAAATTCGTATTCGCGTTCTATATTGGACACGATATCAACAAAGTAAAAGCCTTAAGGAAGCATAACAAGAGGAAATATGGATAAGGAGGCTCCAAGCAGTACTGCATTATTGTCATGCTTAACTTTAAAAAGAATTTTAATATGACTAATTTTCAGAAGCTTTTGAGGACAGAAATTTACAAAAATTTAGCTACTGAGCATTTATATTGCAGTCGAAATTGTATCAATGCAGGTGGTATTAAAAGGAAAAATCTTTTGTGAAACGAATTTGTTGGCGACATCACGATAGTAGTAACCGCTAAACCACAAAATATTTGGGTATTATGATTTGCGTGCTAAAGAACAGTGGGCGAATGCTCTTATAGTCAGAGTGGTAACTCAATGCTTCTATATGGTCAGACGTACAGATTAATTTCATGAATTGAACCATTGGTGATGCACCGACACGGCGAAGTAATCTACCATCTTACATGGCGGAAATACAAGAGGTAAGCCAAATCAGTCTTATTAAGTATGTATTGTACAAGGCCGCATTATAAATGCACTTTCTATGCAGGTACAAGATTCTAGTCCCTTTGTACCTCATGTTCCTATAAAAAAGCCTAGAAATGTAAAATTTCCATAAATTGCAACTACGGACAACCAACAAACAATTTCCGTATTTTGAGAGCAATCGGCATCCTTCCAACTAAACCAGTTGTTTTAATATCTTGAACCAATCAATCGTGGATTAAATTAGTTCATAATCTTTAGTGCCTGAAGGACAACTTTCACATTTCAATTGAGTCGCTCGTCATATACCCATGTACCTAGTTGAAGCCCATGATCTATCAAATATTACTGTAGGCTGAACATTGGCTAATACCCTCAAGCATACATCTAGCACTCTTCAAAAATTTTTAACTCAGTGGTTCGTGTGAGAAACTCGTCTGATTCGTTGGCCGAAGATTTACAAATGCTGCAAACAAACAACAAGACCACTTAAGGGTGATACCGATTTTTAAGACACGTCCAGCTCACTCAACATAGACCTACATTGGTTTAACAAGTAGAGCTTTGAACTTAGAGAAGAGAGCAAAGGATTTTATACCACCCCTATGGCACTTTTTACTTGGGTTAAATGCAATACCTGTCATAGGTCCTACATCTTAAATAAATGGCGAGGCAGGTATCAATTTCTTATTTGATTGTTACAGGAACTATAATTATAAATATTAATTTTTTGTTTAACATTTTGGTAAATTAACCGATAAAATGAAATAAAAACGCCCAAGACTAATAAAAACTGGTCTGGATAACTCCTATATATTTCCCAAAATAAAAGAAAGCCAAATTCGTGAGGATGTTGTTAAGTTATAACCGTACAATAAACAAGCGTACCAATGTATATTGATCACACCAAAATTATGTAATTAAAAATGTTATTTAACGACTTGGTTTTTTTTTTGTTTTTTGTTTTGTTTAGCCCATCCAATTAAAACGAAAAGATGTACATTTTACATATATCGCCGCCACTGGTTTGGATGAGGAACAGTAGGGAACCTGTTGTAATTATGGAATATATCACACAATCGGAAACTATAAACATCACTGTCGATAAAAAAAAAACAACAAAATTGATGAACGGTGATGAGAAGAAGGATTAATAAGAAGAAGATTATATAAGATGATTGTATCTTAAGACAAGTAATAATAGGTTGATCGACTCGATATTTCTTTGTGCACATACTTGGTGATTACAGTGTTAGTTGGGCGCACGTTTCATACATATACATATATATACATAAACGAGTATAACATATATAGGTAAGTACCGTCCGATTAAAAAATAAAAAAAATGTTTCCATAACTTGTTCTATGATTTTATGATGCCCGCGGTTATTCCTTATCGTTATGAGCTGTGATGATGATTTAGTAATTTCTGTTTTGTGTAAGAAGAAAATATTCCATCTACTTTACAATTACATAAAATGATAATGATTATGATTATCATCGTGTTCCCGAGATGTTCTCTCTCACATTTAATAGAATATGTACAAAATGGATTTAGTGTTCCACCCACTTACGAGTGAATGAGATCAAAAGGTTATTTTATCAAATAGATTTTTTTTTTTTGGTTTGAACCGTCTATGGCTATAATTTATGTTAATAAAGTTATTTTTCATGAAAATTATAGCGTTGAGAGTGAAAATATTTTATAATCATATTTTTTTTTTACAGTTTAGTTCAACACTTTTACTATTTCATTTTTGAAACAATCATTCAATTATTTATTATGTTAAATGCATAGTGAGTGGTGAAGGTAAAACTATAAAAACTTGAGAACGTGTTACGAACTTTGGGTGCAAGACAGTTGGGTATCGTATCATTGTCACGTCAAGTGAAAGAAACCCTGCTCAATCTGTCAGTTGTAGGATGTAAGTAGTTGTTTAGTGTCGCCTAAACTTTTTCCAACATTCATTTAGATCATTATTATTCCGCCGTTCGCAGTGCCGGCTCTAGGCCTCTGAGCAACCCGTGCGAGATTTGTGATCCGCCTATCTTTATTGTTTTTTGTTTCCATAAAGAAAGGAATAATGAAATGGTTGTGATTTTAGTCAAAGTATGTCAACCTCAATTTTGATTAGGGTATTCATAATATCGATTATCGATTACCCGGGTACTCGGATATTTTATTACTCTACTACCCCAGTATAATTTGATCGATTACCCGAGTAATTTGATTTATGTTCACGAAATAACTCCGCGGCAAGTTGTCTTCCTAATTTTCCTACAACGAAATAAATTCGCGCGGGTTTAATTCAGTTTCTAAAATTAAATGTCGCGGATTTTAATTCATAATGAATTTAGTTCGTGGGATAAATTCAAAATTATCGCCGCAATTAATTCATCTCCAAATGAATTTAACTTCGCCAATAAATATGAATTTATTTCGCCACAAAAATTCGTAGGTTGAAATGCAAATATTGCCATCGAAAGTGATAGAAATGTAACGTTTTGAAATCCACTTGAACTGAAATGTTACATGTATAGGTACTAAAAAGCCCGAAAAGTAGTTTAATAATTTAAAGATCCCACTTTTGAGACCAACTGATAGAATCGCTTTTTAGTGACCAAACCTACAATATTTTAATACGAAGCCACAAAAAATGGAAAATAGCCAATAAGACTGGCACGATAAATCATTTAAAGGCTCATATAAGTCGGGATACAGAATGCCCTGGAAATTTTTGTGTGGCTTTAAACATATGTGTGTATTTTTTGTTTATACCCAGGTGTACTCGGTTAATCCGGGTATTAAAATAAAAAGTACTCGACAACCCGAGTATTTTAAAACTCAAGTAATTTGTATACTCTAGTTTTGATTAATCGGGGTTTTATTGCATACAATAGGCGCTTTCAGTTCCTGCAACATTTTGGCTTTGAAAATTTACTGATGGGCAAATAACATTCGATTGCCATGAAATTTTCGATAAATCGTGCACTAAAAAAAAAAACGACTTTCTTATTGAAAAATTGTAATGCTAAATTATTGGTATAACATTGTTACTATTATATCGTTATGTTACTATTATTAGTTTTCAATAAGACTAAAATGTAGCACAATTGAGCCACATGTGATCATATTGATTGTGAAATTGAACACATTTTCTCATTAAATGTTGAAGTTATTATTTTAAAATTAACGGTTCATCATTTTGAAAAATATATATTCAATACGAATAGTAAGCAATCATGCAATAAGTTTTACTGTAAACAACATTTTAAACCGCATTTGAAAGCATGGAAAACTTTGTAATGGAATAGAAAACAAAATATTTTCAATTTGAAGAGAAAAACTGCACTACGAAAATATTTCGTTTTCAATATAATGGTATTGTTATCAATAATAAGAATTTGTCAAACTTATTCATATTGAAAACAGATTATTTCAATATGAAGGAATAACATAATAAAACTACTTCATATTGAACACTTCTTATTTCATCACCACATAACCAATTTTGAAAATTTTAATTTTATTTTTATTGAAAACACAACTTTCAATTTGAACGAAATTATAAGTTACGTTCACATTAAACACTCTGTTTTTTCAATATAATTGAACCACATCTTATTGAAAACACATAATTTGAAATTGAAAGAATATTCTCAATATGAAAACAAAATCGAAAAGTAAGTAACGGTTATTTCTTCATTTATTTTATAAAATAAACCTCATTCTCCGTGTTTACTTCTGCTTGTGCAGTGTTAGAAACCAAGTATTTAATAAAATTCATTATTTTTTCTATGCAAAACCGGGTGGGTGAGTAAGAGCGTAAAGAGCGTGATATTTTTGATTATAATGTACAATTATGTGATTTATTTATTATCTAGTGAGGATCAAAACTACTTACCATTTGATAAGATATTGAAGGAGTGATTATAAATAGGTCTGATTTGAAGTAAACAATGCAAAAATTGTAACTTTTAATAACAATTTTAATTTTATCAACAAACAGTGTGTCGCGTATTCTAAAATTAATATTTTAATCGAAGCTTCATATACTCGTATCTAATTAGTTACGAAAAATTTAATTTCTGTTTGGACATTTCCCCAAAATGTTTTTGTGTTGTTTTAAGTGCAATAAATTAATCAAAAGTTATACGGGCCTTAGATACCATTTTAAGTTTTTCCATAACCTCACAAACAATTCCGTATTTGAGTGTCGCGAGGACTCATGTACGCAAATGTTTACAAATTTCCATACATTTAAACGGCATTTACAACGGCTTCATTCACTAGAATGTATTTCCGATAAATCATTAAAAAAAAGTCAACTTACTTCACGTGAAAATGAAACTAAATTTGAACATTATCCCGATTGTGATAGTACAAACACACTATCACAATTGGTAGGTCCTTCTAAACAGTATTTTTTACATAATATTCAAACAAATAAACCTATCCAAAATAATGCTAATGATTTGGCTGCCCAACTCACACAATCAGCTCTTGATATTAGTATTTCTTTGCACAATAGTAATCGGTTTGCTTTAAAGGACGTGAAAATGATTCAAAGTTTAATTATTAATAAGATACTGCACCCCACCGCAAACTTTTTAACTAATTCGATTTGCCCACAAGTTAGTGATGATAAGCTAAAACGGGATATTTTGAATATAAGCGATATTATTTCTGATCCATTTGAACAATATAGTTCAGAATACAAACTGTTTAAGGCGCTTAAAGAAAAAGATCTGTTAGCTAATCTTATTAAGTTTTCAATAAATAATGAAATTGGAACTGTTTATCATAACGGTGAGACTCATTATGATGAAATAAATACTTCAGGAATATTATTACCTCTTCGATTTCAATTCCGGAAAATTTTTGAAACCAAATATTTAATAAAAGATTATTTAAAATTCAATAGCATTCAACTTTCTGCTTATACATCAAACTTTTTCGAGGGAAACCTTTGGAAAAATCGTTTATTAAAATATCAAAACCAAAATTACATTCCTTACTTTTTATACTCTGATGATTTTGAAGTTAATAATCCTCTGGGAAGCCAAACTCAACCGGTTACAGCTATATACTACAGCTTTCCTCATTCAAAAAGTTCTTCAAATCTAAAAGATATATTTTGTGCCGGCTTCCTAAAAGGAAAAATTTTAAAAAATATGGCACTCATTTATGTCTCAAACGTCTAATTTCAGAGATAAAACATTTGGAAGATAAAGGATTATTTATCAAAACTGATGATGGACCTTTTCATGTTCGATTTATATTAGGTGTTTTGTTGGGGGATAATTTGGGTATTAATACTTTTTGTGGTTTCTCAAAGTCGTTCTCAGCAACCTTTTTCTGCCGGTTTTGTAAGACACATAAATCTGAAACCCAAAAACTATGTGTACAGAAAAATGAAAATTTAAGATTAATAGAAAATTACGAATCTGACGTATAAAATCATTTGTTTGAAGAAACCGGCATATCAGCTAATTCTCCTCTTAATCAAATAAAATCATTTCATGTCGCCGAAAATTATGCTGTTGATCTAATGCATGATGTTTTTGAAGGCGTTTGCCATTATGATTTATGTCATATATTAAACTACTTTTTAAATTCATATGCAGATTTGTTTTCCTTGGACATTCTTAACTTAAGAAAGAACACATTTCATTATGGTTCAATAGATATCGGAAATTTGTCTAAGCCTATTACACAAGACCATTTGAAAAGCAAACGTCTTAAAATGTCAGCGAGTGAAATAAAAACATTTATTCACTTTCTTCCAATAATGATCGGAGACTTAATTCCAAAACAAGACAGATGCAGGAAATTTTTGTTATGTCTGGTTGAAATGATTGATTTATTGCTTGCTGATCAGTTTTCTCAGCAAACTTTAGATATTTTACGAAATTTGATCAAAATGCATAATTCAACGTACATTTCTCTATTCTCAGATACGCTTAAGCCAAAATTCCATTTACTAACGCATTATCCTTCCATAATAGAAAAATCTGGGCCACCTAAATATTATTGGGGGTTTCGATATGAAGCCAAACATAAGGAATTTAAAACCTATGCTAGAGCAATTACCTCTAGGACAAATATACTTGTTAGTTTAGCAAAAAAATATCAGTTAAAATTTGCGCACATTTTATTGAATGAGGATTGTCCATCCTTGATTTTAAAGAAACAACACAAAACTTTAAGCAAAATTTGTGAAAAATTAACTAAATATTTAGGCAATGCTACTTTCAGTAGTTATAATACCATTGAGTATATGGGAACTTTATATCAAACCGGATTTTTCTTGACTAATAAATATGAAGAAATCGTTAGTTTGTACGAAATTAAACAAATGCATGTAGTGAAAGATACATTCGAAGTAATATTGGTTTTAGACGAAATTCTAATTAAAAGATTTCAAAAACATGTAATGGCATATGAAGTCGATAAAAAGTTGTTATATCTGAGAATTTAATTTTTAAATTAGAATACTTCAAGTCACCGCCATTAAATTTCATAAAAATGCAAGATGAAAAATTATATATTCGTCTAAAATCAAATTTTTAAAACACTTAAGTATAATCTTAGACGTAATTTTAGATTTATTACAAAATAAATTATTTGTAATTGTATTTAATTTAGTTAACATTAATCAATAACACACACTTCATAAATTTACTTCAAAATTTAGTCGTTAATAAAATAAAATTAACATAAAATCTTGAAACATGTTTAATAAAACCATGCATTACCAACTGGAACCACAGTATGAAGAAGATGTAGTACTTACCGAATTATCCGAAGTGTCAAACGTTGTTTTACAAACCAACACTAATAATACAAATTATGGTAACCGGATTGGAACAATTGAAGAAAATCGCATAAGTCCTCCTTTAACTGACATCGCAGCCCACCATATGAAAATACTCTTGGAAAATTGGGAATTTAGCTTTCTCTACGAAATATTTCTAGGTAAATATAAATCAATATTATTGAGCTTTGGTTTCCTTTTCTTATATTTTGTTTTTTATTATTTGTTATTGCAGACGAACGTATAGATGAAATTGCGTTAAGATATATGAATATTCAACATTTGTTAAATTTACGTTTACTGCACAAAATTGGCCTTGGTAATGTAATCAAATTTGAGCAAAAATTAATAACTTGGCAAACAACTATAAACGCTTCGGATCAAAATTACGATTATGAAGTAACTGAAGTTTTTAACGATAGCAATACTGTGACGCTGAATAAAAACACAGAAGAGGGATGTGATTTGAAACTTATTGATATTAAATGAAACTAGAAAAGGACGTGCAATTATAAAACATTACGCTGATAAAAAGAAATTAAATAATGGCTGCAGAACCGTACTTCTTGAGGAAATAAATAATTTTCTCATACAACAAAAAATAAAGATGTCAACCACTTTGGCAAAATTAATGTCCTCTCAGATTATTGACAATTTCCCCGACGAAGAATTGGTAACTAATAACATTACAATTTAATTTTCATAACAATTTGTTGATCGAGTTCTAAAATTTGTATAGGGAACCTATTTCGTAAAGCAGCAATGTAAAAGAGCCATATCAAAAATATATTCCAAATATTTTAACTCACAACGAACAATGAAAGACTGTGGCCTACTTGAAAAACGGGAACATATATCTAGCAGCCCTCACAATAAATATTTGAGAAATACATTTGCACTCAGCTTTGGTAATGTATTTTCGCCTGCAAAAGTTGGTTATACACGAAAACATAAATCTACTTAAGCCTGTATTCCATGACAAAAATTGGCTCACAGTCAAAAAAACAAGGAAAACAGAAAAATAACCTGATGCTCCATATAAGAGACAAACACAACGTTTTTATTTTATTTTTTTTAAAAATAACAAAATTCAATATTTTAGTGGACTGCTTGTTTGAAAAACACTTAGTTTTTCCTTACTGTGTATAACCAACTTTTGCAGGCAATAATGACGAATGTTATAATTTTTAAGTTATGCAGGAACTATACATTTTCAGAACCAGAACATGATTTTGAAACAGATCTAGCTTGCATAAGCAATGACAATTGCTCATTTGGCGAGCTCGAGAATCATTGGATTGCCACTAAAAAATATATAGGTGTAAGCAGCTAGCCGAAATAATGCAACATTCCAAAAGCTGCACTTCTGATGTATTTGAATCATTGTTAATTTTTATTTTTATTTTTTCTACAGATGCCACAAATGCTATTGTGCTATATCTTCTTCATGCAGTTATACCACCTGTAACCAGAGAGATAGGAGCTGCACCAAGCACGTCCAAGCAGGCGTGTGTTAAATTTTCAATTAAAGATTCCCAAAATTCAATTTTTTTGATAGCCGAAACAGTAACGCAAATCGAAGAAAAAATTCAATTAAAACTTAATTTAAAGGCTCTGATCCAGCCATTTATTATTGTACAAGGAAGTTTAATAGACGCAAACAATTTTGTTGTGTTTTTTGATGGTTGTAGATATCAATTTAATTGTATCTTGCAGGCATTGGATACATGTTTCAAAATATACATGTTGTTTAATTTACAATATCCGCAAACTTCCATACTAGTCTGGAATTTTATTCAGCTATTTTATTATAATATAACGACAGAATTTGATAAGCAGCATACTTCTATTAATTTATTAATTAAAAATTTGAAAGATGCTTAAATTTTTTTATTAAATTTAACAAGTAATTATATTTTTTCTTAATTTGAATTTATATTTTATTATAAATATGTTATTTTAGTACAAATAACAACAATTAATTCCATTACCATATGTGTACTTATAATTGTTATCATATTATATGTACTCATTTGTATTATTAAATGTAAAACGATATGAATTTTTATACGTACATATTTTATTATATTTTCAATAAATTTTGAAATAGTTAATAAAAAGCAAATGAGCGTTTTTTTAATTTATACACTAATTTACAGCTTTCAATATGATAGTTTATTCATATTAGTATGATAACTCTTATTTATCAAAATACTTACATCATCAATACCTATGAAATTTCTTCCATCATATTGAATGATTTGTTTACATTTTTTCATTTTCATATTAAATAATATGTACTGGAATTGATATAATAACGTTCATTTTTACAATCGTATCGATAAAACATGTTTTCAAATAGCAGTATTACCATTTTTCATTTTAATCGTATATGTGTTCATTGGTAACAAGCAATTTTCAAAAGGATAGAATTGTTTTATTGATAACAAGTGCAGTTTTATTAATAGTAGTATGTTATCGGTTGTATATTAAATACAAATTTAGTAAATAAATCGTAAATTTTTCAATATGACTACATTTTTTTTTCAGTGTGGGTATTCAGAAAATAACAGGGTTATTTTAGTCAACATGTTGCCAACAGTTGGAGGAGCTGAAACCGCCCCAATAGGATTCAGCTAATTTCATTTTGCTAATCCGCAGTTTTTCTATAGCATATCCAATATTCCATTTGGAATATTTTTGAAACTGGAGTCTAAAGCTGGACCATTTGTGTAAATTTTTCATTTTCTGCTGGATACCAAGAGTCTTCGATTTGAAATAGAACTGATTCGATATTAGAAATGCAACCTCTCTTTTTGTTTCCAGTAGTAGTTTGACAATCAGTAAATTTAATATCGAGGATGTTCTCCGATAGCTTTTTGATACAAAAAATCTGTATATTTTTGACTTATTTTATCTTAGTTAATTTCACTTTAATGAAATATCCCGAATTATTTTAATGACATTTAAACGTCAAATTCAAAAATTTAAAAATGTACAATGTCATTTTCATTTATTTTCAAATCTGTTTCAACAGTTTCAAAATTTACCGGTATATTTCAACAACTCTATTTTGCATACCACCCACCCGCACAGTTTTTGCCACTTTGCGACAGTTTTCTAAGCCCTTCGGTTATGACAGTTTTTGACCGTAGCTTAGGATTTTTGACTAGTTCGTTGAATGCCTGCTGAAATATACCATCTTTTGAGTGTGCTCCGTTTGTAGCTAGTCTAGCTGGCGTCCCAGCCTTTGCTGATGACCAAGGGACACAAAATATTCGGATATATTTTGAGCTAGAAAACGAGCGCACGCAAAATATCAGTCATATTTTTAACTCTACTTTTTATTTCCCTTATCGGCGTATAAGTTTCGTTCACTTGTGAGGTTAGCTACATTAAATATGTCATTTGATATGTATCCGTAGTTAAAGGGCTTAAGGACGAATTACAATGGGGACGAATTACCTTTTCTTTCTGCTTCTCCCTTATAATTAGTTATAGAGATTTTCTATACAATTTATATGGAGAAACGGAATAATTAGTTACAATAAAGCGGATAGGCGCAACACATAACCAAACAAACCAAATCATTTTTTTTTTTGACATAACGTCAGATACTGAAAACATTTTTTAGTCTTTTTTTTATCTTTTTATTAAAAATGTAAATTTAAACAGACAGAACGGATGCAATGGTAACAACCAAACGGAAAAGTCGAGACGGAAAATGATGCAATAGAACGGATCCATTACAAAGCCTGCAGAACAGATCCATGAGCAATTTTTGTCTTGAAAGTTAATAATTTTTGCGTTGAAATAACTGTCAGTTTTTTAAAAGTTAAGTAATTTTTCCTGGCAGGGGAAAAAGTTAGCCGAATTCGAAATTGAACAATGTTCAATTTTCTATTTTTGTTTGAAAAATGGCTTGTTTCAAAGGTGGCTTACTTGACGCGAATATTTTGATTGCCTTAAAAGAAATAATTGTACATGTATCACTGTCTTAACTCAACCTTTAAGATTCATACAGGACCTCTTCTTTCGGTTCTGTGTAGAAGACTGTTATAAGCATACCTAATAGTATCAACTAAATCTGGTGGGGTTCATATATAGTTGGGTCACTCATAAACAATTTAGCTCTCGAAATGGCTGCGGTGACTGTTCAGAGTAAAAGAGTTAAGTTTCAAGCCAACCACAGGGTTGCCTTACGAATCGTGTCTATTCAGAAAAGTCTGTAACGACTCCTTAAGTCGATTACATGCCTGATTAAAATTATAGCCATACTCCAAAAATCCAAATCTTGGCCTTTATTAGTTTTTGATTATTTTATTGAAAGTAGTATAAAATGCGCTTTGTTACAGAACTCAAAGGTACAGAACTAAAATAACAAAAAAAATAATATTAATATTAAATTTAAGGCTCTGAAACTGACCTCAAATGAAAGTTCAATATAAAACAAAAGGAATGATGCATATAACATTAAATACAAAGTAACCTGAGTAGAATGGTTACCTATCGAAAAAAGCTTAAGATCAATCAATTTCCTAACTTCAAAAAGCCATAACTCGAGAAGGGGCACCAGGAAAGGGTCAAATTTTGGGAAACTCACCTAAATCGGGGAATGCTTGGGTGAATTAAGGTTAAATCATAAAGGTTTAAATGTGTTATTGTGTAGCAAAACTATTGCAGAGAATCATATAGATTTCTTGTTTTACTAAGAACACAGATTTCTCATTTTACATAAAACAAAAAAAAAAATAAAAACTGTCCAATGTTATCGGTGTATTATATTCGCAACGCATTACATAATATTTGTTATATAGTTTGAACATTTCAGGCTATAGTGCTATTTTGTGAGTCAAAAATGGTTTTTTTCATTATCGTATTGATAATTTTTACCCAAAAAATATCGACAAATTCAAGATATTTGAAATTATTGGCAATAATAAATAATATATATGAAGAGTGTTCAGAATTCAGTGAAGAGGAACTATCTGAAAGTGAAGTGAATAACATAGAAAAAAATGATGGTTTATGTAAAAATACAAGCGAAATTGAGTTAATAGGTAAAGAAAGTGAAGAAGAAAATAATTTGAATAGACGCAGAGGACAAAAGTTCTGAAAGTGAAAAGGAAGAACGATGCATGGAAATTGCGGCCGACGATACAAAATGGCAGGAAATACATAAAGGATCTACACCAGGACGGGCGCCTATTGATAAGATTTTTGGGGAGTTTGCAGGCCCGACTGGATATGCCAAACGGCATATTATGATAAGGGAAAGTGAGAACTGCATTTTCTCTGTTTATTGACAACAATGTAATGAAACACATAATATAATGCACAGAAGAAGAGGCATCTCGGGTGTTAGGAACTAAATGGAATTTTACTCCTGAAAAATTCAATGCATTTATTGCAATTCTATATGCACGTGGCACATATCATATTTATGGAATAATAAATGGGGCTCTGCTTTTTTTCAAAAACAATGAGCAGGAATACTTTTAGTGAAATAATGCGTTTTATCAGATTTGATAAAAAAAAAACAACGAAGCCATAATTGTTACAAGCCTGGACCTCACCTAACTGTAGATGAACAGCTTTTCCCAACCAAAATGAGGTGTAGATTTACCCAATATATCCCAAAACAATCCGGATAAGTTTGGAATCAAATTCTGGCTAGCATCTGACGTCAAGATCAAATACATTATAAATGGATTTCCATATTTGGGGAAGGATGAGAACAGAGATCCTTCAGCTCCACTTGAGGAATCCGTAGTTCTCAAACTACTAGAACCGAACTAGCTACAAAGTTATTAGAAAAAAAGCACTATTATTGGAACTATCCGAGGAAATAAAAAAGAATTACCAAAATTTGCCAAACAGGCAAAATATGATATGACACGCTTCACAACATAACCGTATAGATCTGATCATAGTATAGTAAGATGATCAGTAAGTCCTTCTACTAAGCTCAAGGCATAAATTTATAGACATTGAAAAAGAAGGTAAATTTATACCTGAAACGATATGATTCTATAATAGTACCAAATTTGGTGTAGACATGACGGATCACATGGCAAGAAAATACTCGGTGAAATCGAA
Organism: Tipula vernalis; assembly: GCA_958295665.1. NCBI lineage: Eukaryota > Metazoa > Arthropoda > Insecta > Diptera > Tipulidae > Tipula > Tipula vernalis. Next base: position 6,467,359 of record OY282558.1, read on the forward strand.
ATCCCGAAGATGGCCTGTGCAGATTTTCTTCAATATTATTGACCTAGCTGGAATTAACTCATGGGTGTTATATAAAGGCAAACAACCGGCGAAAAAATCTCTAGGCAACAGTTTTTATTACAATTAGCTGAAGAACTTGCCGAAGATTTTCAACTTGAGCAACAGGAAGAACAAAAAATTATACGGGTAAGCTCAACAGATTCAAGTTTAGTTTCATGTGTGCCAAAGCGAAAAAAGTCCCAAATAAATTCATGCAAGGGAAATAAAACTATAAAAATCTGTTTGAAATTTACAAAATATGTGTGTGGAAAATGTGCCTTCGAGAAAGAAATAATTTGCAAAATATGTGGTAAACATAAATAAAATTTGCATAATATTTACTCCTAAATTTTGGAATTTCTTGAAATGTTTAATGTTTTCTTTATTATTTTTATGCAATTATTATTTTGTTACTTTATTTATTGTTTATTTTGTACATAAATAAACAATTTACAATCGTTATTTGGAAAAAAAAAAATATTTTATTCATACACCAAATAGTGGGGTCATGTGACCCTTTCTGGTAGGAATAGGTATATAAAAATATAAATTTTTAGTTACCGATATAAGGAACATTTTCTGGTTTCAGCTTGCTTGATAATGATCTGGTTTATTCTTGACCAAAAAAAGGATGAACAGTTTCTTATGCAGTGTAGTTTAATTATAATAAAATTAATTGGGAATTAAAATGAACTATTTGGTGTTGATTTCTAGGGTGACATATTTATCGCTTGCGTAGCTTATTTATTTAGTACCTTGCCTTACGACATTTTACATATTCCGACCTTAAATTCAAACACTGGCCATCAGTCATTAAATAAATATAAATCCAATGTTCATATCTCCTCTAATAACACAAAATAATAGCTTTAACTCCGGAGTCCCCATAATATTCGATTTCTGTCTCGAATATACAAAAAAAAAAAAAAAAAAAAATACCAACGCGTAAATTCTAATTATAAGATTAACACGATATTTGAAACTGTTATTACCATTATTCAACTCAACATCAAATTTTGAGTCTGCTATACATACTATATACGCCTTGTCAAAATTGATGATGCAAAACACAAAAAATTTAAACGACACAAACGTTGCCGGGGAAAATTGAAAATTAAAGAATACAATTTTAAACACGTGCGCGCATATGAAAAACTATCCCATGAACAAAATAACAACAACAACAACTAAAATTGTAAATTGTTATATTTGACAGGTAAAATAAATATATGGCAATAAAATGAAAAGGATGTAACTGCTTTTTGGAAGGGTTGATTTCGCGTAATTTTTTTTTTTTTTTTAACTGTTGACGAATGACAAAATTATCATGCATTTTTTTTTATTTTATTTTATGTCGTGTAAAGCATTTTTGTTTTTAATTAAAAAATATGTCGGAAAAACAATAAAAATTTAATTTAAGTGAAAAATTAAATTTCGAGAGTTAAATTGTTTGGAAAAAAAGCACCCAAAAATTGTAATATAAATAATAAATTAAAATTCGAAATTATTACGATTTAATTGAGTGGATTATACATTTTACAAACACACATAGAGATACACGTTTTAAAAGTTAGACCAATAACCTTATAATAACCAAATATATGAGTTTATGTGCAATCTTTCGATTTACATAAAAAATTTAAAATTGAAAATTTGCCAAAAAAAAATTAAATAAATTTCGCTTTATTAAAAATTATCTGGAAAATTGGAAAAAACTGAATGTAATTGAATTTTTCATAATATGTATGTGTGTAACAAAAAATATTATCATTATCGTCCAAATAATCAGTATGGCACGGCAGATGACTACAAAATCACAAACCTTTTTTTTTTTTTTGTTGCAGGCAAACATTAAACACAATAATTTTCCACTAATACATACACAAAAAAGGGAAAAATAATTTAATAATTTTTTTTGTCATCGTACGAGTGTATGCAGCAGAATTTGTGAAAGGAAACTGTAGCATTTGTCAAATGTATATTATTAACAATAAGATAACAACATAAACAAACAACAAAATTTTATAATTGATTTGAAAATGGAAAATTAAATTTTCATTTTGTTAAAAATAAAAGTCGTATTGACATGAATAAACAACCAAACAATTGTCATTTTACCGTACTATATTGTACAAATGGACATATGCAGTGTTATGTTGGTAATGTTGTTGTTATGGTATTTAGCAAACAATCCAGTCATAAAATGCATTTCAATATTCAATTTATATGCAAGAAACAAACATTTTACAATGAATACTTATGAGGAGTTTTACTTGTGAATTTAAATCGACGAACCAAGTTAAATCTATCGATATATTCATAAGTACAGTTTAAACGTATGTATGCACTATATATAGAGAGAGCACATAAACATATAATATTCCATGACATATAAAAATATGTATGGGGATGGTAAATATAATTTTTATATTTTTTTCCAATCTAATATCATTGCTCTGATATCACAAAAAAACTTTGCAGCTATTCATAAAATATACAAATGATGTAGAAAAATGAAAAACTAAAATGAAATTTATTGGAAAATTATTTTTTTTTCGATTGGCTGTCGTACCGGTTTTCAGTTGGACAAAACAAAAAATTATTAATTTTCTAATTGATCATGACTTAATTTATTTAATGCCTAGATTGACGAATTGTATTTTACGATTTTTGAATAAAAATATTTTAGTTTAATGTTGTGAAAAATTTGTTTTATTTAATGTTATGATTTAACAGACGGGTTATCACCCTCAAACTGTGCGAAATCTTTTATTTGAACAATTGTCAACATACGAGTATTAAATATTTGGACGGTACCCCTACACTTTAAAATATATTAATAATTATACCTACTCTCTCGATTTATTCATATTACATTCAACAAACCCTTATAAAATATCCAACATAGATTTTAAGGGTGACAACCAAAATTTAAAAAAATTAAAAATTTGGACATTAATTATTTTTAATCAAATTAGTCACATTTTGGTAAACATATGAAAATGATTAGACGAAAGAAAGTGTGGCAGACTGGGACATATAAAATCTGTATACAAATAAAAACATAAATTACAAAAACAAATATTAGTAGATCACTACCCTCTATATGTTTACGAGATTGTGCTCGTTTTACATATTTTATGTCCACTATGTCAATTAACAAAACCAAATATTAAACCGTGCGATGGAATCGAATTTATGGAAATTTTATGAAATTTGATCTAATTAATAAAGTTAAAATATAATGTTTATGCCATTTATGGTAATGTTTTTGACATATGATCCTTATCAACTGAACCATTTTTCTGTTTTATTGTTCTGATGACAAAAAAAGACATTTACTGTAGATACGATTATTCGATGTAGGGAATTTGTTGATCGAACGCATCTGATAATGTTCACATCGTGATATTTTAATTAATTAAATACAGTTATGCAGTTATAGGGATGGGTTTGAAATAAGAGACTGATTTGAAGGAAGATAAAGTGACATGCAATGCAATAAAGATGTGTAGTTAGTTGTATTTTGGTTTTTGAAACATGTGTCAACCAACGATTCGACAAGAATAATGTATTCCAAATTTTTTACGAAATTTTCAAAACTGTTCTATATATACTTTATTGGCGAGGTTTTTTTTGGAAATAGACGTTAAGCACCTATTTTGTTTCCTCACAATAAAATAAACACATCCAATTTTATATTACAGTTTCTTTATTTAACAATATTAATTATGTCTTGTTTGTTTGACCATCAAAAATCCAATACCATGCCAAATCATATTAGTGATGATAATGATTAAATAGTACAGTCGCACACGTAAGACTACTTTTAATCATTACCATTTACAGTGAGTTAAAAAATAATAATTATTTATAAATACATACATAACAGCACCAAAGAACGAAGAAAAAATATGAAATGAAAGGTGTACTTGCTTGGTGGTGTACTTGAGTCGTGGTATACATTTTCATCTTTGAAATATTTGGCGGATTCCCGATCATCATCCCTCATTAAATTTAACGTCAGCAATTTCTGTGCGGTTAAACTTCTGTAAATCTGAGCTAGAGAAACATCGGGCCAATCTTGTTTAATTTGGATTACATTTGAAATATTTCTTTCTGGCGCAAATGGATCATAGCAAACAATGCTTTTTTCATTAAATTAAATTTCAACTCATTTAAAATAAAAATTATTTATGGTGTTCGGTATAAAGATCCTCTCCATATTGCGTGAAAGTACGACTTCAGGGTGACGATTGCTAGCGAGTATTTTGTATATACTGAAACCGCTCGGTAAGGATCTAAGCAAACACCGTTAGGTAAATATGTTTAGATACAAATAATATACTAAAAGCTTCCTTATCTCAAGGGCAATTAGGAAATATTGATAGTAACGAAAATTCGTCAGATGCCTTTGATTTTTACAAACACTTAAAGAACATGGTTTAAATAGCTCATTTCTTAAAAAAATTAACAAGTCATGGATGAATGAAAGGCTACTTAAGCTAATTCAAAAGAAAATTAGTATTTATAAAAAAATTGAGGTGTGGCCAACACACGACTTTCTTTTACGAACAGAGAATTTTGAGAAATTTTATTTTTTTCTTAATTTTTTTTTTTAATTTTTTTTTTTAATTTGTTTTTAATTTTTGGAAACATTTTGTATTAAGTAGTTTTTTGTAAACCTTATACTTTTTAAGATATTTGCAAAACAAATTTTTTGGACCAAGGGGAGTAAAAAACACTGGGACCTCCCAATTTATCAAAAAAGCTTAAATCTGAAGTTTCAGTTCGATAGATTAAACCATATGGGCAGTAGAGAGGACACAGACAGACTGACAGACTGACAGACAGACAGAAAGACACCATTTCGAACCCAATTTTTCGGACTCAGGTGAGCTCAAACCAAATAAATCTCTAAAAATCTCAAGGTTCAAAATTTTCATGATTACTATACTTTATTTTACTAGAGTAAAAGAAAGTAAAAAACCCTAATCCATACGATTCGTTCGTTTAGTAAAAGTTCGGCAAAATTTTTTTTTTGGAAATCGCACTCAACCTCCAAGAGCCAATATCGGCCATTGCCAACATTGATGACAAAGGTTTCGCTAGCACATGGAATAGGTCCCTTAATTACCTAGTTAAAAAACCCTAATCCATACGGTTCGTTCGTTTAGTAAAAGTTATGCAAAATTATATTTTGAAAATCGCACTCAACTCCCAAGGGCCAATATCGGCCATTGCCAACAATGATGACAAAGGTTTCGCTAGCCCATGGAATAGGCCCCTTAATTACCTAGTTAGAAAACCCTAATTTATAAGAATCGTTCGTTTAATAAAAGTTCTGCAAAATTATATTATGGAAATCGCACTCAACACCCAAGGGACAATATCGGCAATTGCCAACAATGATGACAAAGGTTTGGCTAGCACATAGAATAGGTTTCTCAAATACTTAGTTAAAAAACCCTAATCCATACAAATCGTTGGTTTAGTAAAAGTTCTGCAAAATTATATTTTGGAAATCGCACTCAACTCCCAAGGGCCAATATCGGCCATTGCCAACAATGATGACAAAGGTTCCGCTAGCCCATGGAATAGGCTAATAAATGTTTAGAAATAATCGAGCAATCAAAATGCAAATTGTCACAGCAATTACAGGTCCCGTAACCTTATGATAGAGGTATCAACCATCGTAATCGGAGCATTTTAGATTTTAGCCGCCCAAAAACTTGTGGGCTATAGCACAGTTGATTTTCAATAAAATTGAATTTTCTAAGAAATGTTTAGAAATAATCGAGCAATCAAAATGCAAATTGTCACAGCAATTACAGGTCCCGTAACCTATTGATAGAAGTATCAACCATCGTAATCGGAGCATTTTAGATTTTAGCCGCCCAAAAACTTGTGGGCTATAGCACAGTTGATTTTCAATAAAATTGAATTTTCTAAGAAATGTTTAGAAATAATCGAGCAATCAAAATGCAAATTGTTACAGCAATTACAGGTCCCGTAACCTATTGAAAGAAGTATCATCCATCGTAATCGGAGCATTTTAGATTTTAGCCGCCCAAAAACTTGTGGGCTATAGCACAGTTGATTTTTAATAAAATTTAATTTTCTAATAAATGTTTAGAAATAATCGAGCAATCAAAATGCAAATTGTCACAGCAATTACAGGTCCCGTAACCTATTGATAGAGGTATCAACCATCGTAATCGGAGCATTTTAAATTTTAGCCGCCCAAAAACTTGTGGGCTATAGCACAGTTGATTTTCAATAAAATTGAATTTTCTAATAAATGTTTAGAAATAATCGAACAATCAAAATGCAAATTGTCACAGCAATTACAGGTCCCGTAACCTATTGATAGAGGTATCAACAATCGTAATCGGAGCATTTTAGATTTTAGCCGCCCAAAAACTTGTGGGCTATAGCACAGTTGATTTTCAATAAAATTGAATTTTCTAAGAAATGTTTAGAAATAATCGAGCAATCAAAATGCAAATTGTTACAGCAATTACAGGTCCCGTAACCTATTGATAGAAGTATCATCCATCGTAATCGGAGCATTTTAGATTTTAGCCGCCCAAAAACTTGTGGGCTATAGCACAGTTGATTTTTAATAAAATTTAATTTTCTAATAAATGTTTAGAAATAATCGAGCAATCAAAATGCAAATTGTCACAGCAATTACAGGTCCCGTAACCTATTGATAGAGGTATCAACCATCGTAATCGGATCATTTTAGATTTTAGCCGCCCAAAAACTTGTGGGCTATAACACAGTTGATTTTTAATAAAATTGAATTTTCTAAGAAATGTTTAGAAATAATCGAGCAATCAAAATGCAAATTGTCACAGCAATTACAGGTCCCGTAACCTATTGATAGAGGTATCAACCATCGTAATCGGAGCATTTTAGATTTTAGCCGCCCAAAAACTTGTGGGCTATAGCACAGTTGATTTTCAATAAAATTGAATTTTCTAAGAAATGTTTAGAAATAATCGAGCAATCAAAATGCAAATTGTCACAGCAATTACAGGTCCCGTAACCTTATGATAGAGGTATCAACCATCGTAATCGGAGCATTTTAGATTTTAGCCGACCAAAAACTTGTGGGCTATAGCACAGTTGATTTTCAATAAAATTGAATTTTCTAAGAAATGTTTAGAAATAATCGAGCAATCAAAATGCAAATTGTCACAGCAATTACAGGTCCCGTAACCTATTGATAGAGGTATCAACCATCGTAATCGGAGCATTTTAGATTTTAGCCGCCCAAAAACTTGTGGGCTATAGCACAGTTGATTTTCAAAATTGAATTTTCTAAGAAATGTTTAGAAATAATCGAGCAATCAAAATGCAAATTGTCACAGCAATTACAGGTCCCGTAACCTATTGATAGAAGTATCAACCATCGTAATCGGAGCATTTTAGATTTTAGCCGACCAAAAACTTGTGGGCTATAGCACAGTTGATTTTTAATAAAATTGAATTTTCTAATAAATGTTTAGAAATAATCGAGCAATCAAAATTCAAATTGTCACAGCAATTACAGGTCCCGTAACCTATTGATAGAAGTATCAACCATCGTAATCGGAGCATTTTAGATTTTAGCCGCCCAAAAACTTGTGGGCTATAGCACAGTTGATTTTCAATAAAATTGAATTTTCTAAGAAATGTTTAGAAATAATCGAGCAATCAAAATGCAAATTGTCACAGCAATTACAGGTCCCGTAACCTATTGATAGAGGTATCAACCATCGTAATCGGAGCATTTTAGATTTTAGCCGGCCAAAAACTTGAGGGCTATAGCACAGTTGATTTTCAATAAAATTGAATTTTCTAAGAAATGTTTAGAAATAATCGAGCAATCAAAATGCAAATTGTCACAGCAATTACAGGTCCCGTAACCTATTGATAGAGGTATCAACCATCGTAATCGGAGCATTTTAGATTTTAGCCGCCCAAAAACTTGTGGGCTATAGCACAGTTGATTTTCAATAAAATTGAATTTTCTAATAAATGTTTAGAAATAATCGAACAATCAAAATGCAAATTGTCACAGCAATTACAGGTCCCGTAACCTATTGATAGAGGTATCAACAATCGTAATCGGAGCATTTTAGATTTTAGCCGCCCAAAAACTTGTGGGCTATAGCACAGTTGATTTTCAATAAAATTGAATTTTCTAAGAAATGTTTAGAAATAATCGAGCAATCAAAATGCAAATTGTTACAGCAATTACAGGTCCCGTAACCTATTGATAGAAGTATCATCCATCGTAAACGGAGCATTTTAGATTTTAGCCGCCCAAAAACTTGTGGGCTATAGCACAGTTGATTTTTAATAAAATTTAATTTTCTAATAAATGTTTAGAAATAATCGAGCAATCAAAATGCAAATTGTCACAGCAATTACAGGTCCCGTAACCAATTGATAGAGGTATCAACCATCGTAATCGGAGCATTTTAGATTTTAGCCGCCCAAAAACTTGTGGGCTATAGCACAGTTGATTTTTAATAAAATTGAATTTTCTAAGAAATGTTTAGAAATAATCGAACAATCAAAATGCAAATTGTCACAGCAATTACAGGTACCGTAACCTATTGATAGAGGTATCAACCATCGTAATCGGAGCATTTTAGATTTTAGCCGCCCAAAAACTTGAGGGCTATAGCACAGTTGATTTTCAATAAAATTGAATTTTCTAATAAATGTTTAGAAATAATCGAGCAATCAAAATGCAAATTGTCACAGCAATTACAGGTCCCGTAACCTATTGATAGAGGTATCAACCATCGTAATCGGAGCATTTTAGATTTTAGGCGCCCAAAAACTTGTGGGCTATAGCACAGTTGATTTTCAATAAAATTGAATTTTCTCAGAAATGTTTAGAAATAATCGAGCAATCAAAATGCAAATTGTCACAGCAATTACAGGTCCCGTAACCTATTGATAGAGGTATCATCCATCGTAATCGGAGCATTTTAGATTTTAGCCGCCCAAAAACTTGTGGGCTATAGCACAGTTGATTTTCAATAAAATTGAATTTTCTAATAAATGTTTAGAAATAATTGAACAATCAAAATGCAAATTGTCACAGCAATTACAGGTCCCGAAACCTATTGATAGAGGTATCAACCATCGTAATCGGAGCATTTTAGATTTTAACCGCCCAAAAACTTGTGGGCTATAGCACAGTTGATTTTCAATAAAATTGAATTTTCTAAGAAATGTTTAGAAATAATCGAGCAATCAAAATGCAAATTGTCACAGCAATTACAGGTCCCGTAACCTATTGATAGAGGTATCAACCATCGTAATCGGATCATTTTAGATTTTAGCCGCCCAAAAACTTGTGGGCTATAGCACAGTTGATTTTCAATAAAATTGAATTTTCTAAGAAATGTTTAGAAATAATCGAGCAATCAAAATGCAAATTGTTACAGCAATTACAGGTCCCGTAACCTATTGATAGAGGTATCAACCATCGGAATCGGAGCATTTTAGATTTTAGCCGCCCAAAAACTGGTGGGCTATAGCACAGTTGATTTTTAATAAAATTGAATTTTCTTAGAAATGTTTAGAAATAATCGAGCAATCAAAATGCAAATTGTCACAGCAATTACAAGTCCCGTAACCTATTGATAGAGGTATCAACCATCGTAAGCGGAGCATTTTAGATTTTAGCCACCCAATAACTTGTGGGCTATAGCACAGTTGATTTTCAATAAAATTGGATTTTCTAAGAAATGTTTAGAAATAATCGAGCAATCAAAATGCAAATTGTCACAGCAATTACAGGTCCCGTAACCTATTGATAGAGGTATCAACCATCGTAATCGGAGCATTTTAGATTTTAGCCGCCCAAAAACTTGTGGGCTATAGCACAGTTGATTTTCAATAAAATTGAATTTTCTAAGAAATGTTTAGAAATAATCGAGCAATCAAAATGCAAATTGTCACAGCAATTACAGGTCCCGTAACCAATTGATAGAGGTATCAACCATCGTAATCGGAGCATTTTAGATTTGAGCCGCCCAAAAACTTGTGGGCTATGGCACAGTTGATTTTCAATAAAATTGAATTTTATAAGAAATGTTTAGAAATAATCGAGCAATCAAAATGCAAATTGTCACAGCAATTACAGGTCCCGTAACCTATTGATAGAGGTATCAACCATCGTAATCGGAGCATTTTAGATTTTAGCCGCCCAAAAACTTGTGGGCTATAGCACAGTTGATTTTCAATAAAATTGAATTTTCTAAGAAATGCTTAGAAATAATCGAGCAATCAAAATGCAAATTGTCACAGCAATTACAGGTCCCGTAACCTATTGATAGAAGTATCATCCATCGTAATCGGAGCATTTTAGATTTTAGCCGCCCAAAAACTTGTGGGCTATAGCACAGTTGATTTTTAATAAAATTTAATTTTCTAATAAATGTTTAGAAATAATCGAGCAATCAAAATGCAAATTGTCACAGCAATTACAGGTCCCGTAACCTATTGATAGAGGTATCAACCATCGTAATCGGATCATTTTAGATTTTAGCCGCCCAAAAACTTGTGGGCTATAACACAGTTGATTTTTAATAAAATTGAATTTTCTAAGAAATGTTTAGAAATAATCGAGCAATCAAAATGCAAATTGTCACAGCAATTACAGGTCCCGTAACCTATTGATAGAGGTATCAACCATCGTAATCGGAGCATTTTAGATTTTAGCCGCCCAAAAACTTGTGGGCTATAGCACAGTTGATTTTCAATAAAATTGAATTTTCTAAGAAATGTTTAGAAATAATCGAGCAATCAAAATGCAAATTGTCACAGCAATTACAGGTCCCGTAACCTTATGATAGAGGTATCAACCATCGTAATCGGAGCATTTTAGATTTTAGCCGACCAAAAACTTGTGGGCTATAGCACAGTTGATTTTCAATAAAATTGAATTTTCTAAGAAATGTTTAGAAATAATCGAGCAATCAAAATGCAAATTGTCACAGCAATTACAGGTCCCGTAACCTATTGATAGAGGTATCAACCATCGTAATCGGAGCATTTTAGATTTTAGCCGCCCAAAAACTTGTGGGCTATAGCACAGTTGATTTTCAAAATTGAATTTTCTAAGAAATGTTTAGAAATAATCGAGCAATCAAAATGCAAATTGTCACAGCAATTACAGGTCCCGTAACCTATTGATAGAAGTATCAACCATCGTAATCGGAGCATTTTAGATTTTAGCCGACCAAAAACTTGTGGGCTATAGCACAGTTGATTTTTAATAAAATTGAATTTTCTAATAAATGTTTAGAAATAATCGAGCAATCAAAATTCAAATTGTCACAGCGATTACAGGTCCCGTAACCTATTGATAGAAGTATCAACCATCGTAATCGGAGCATTTTAGATTTTAGCCGCCCAAAAACTTGTGGGCTATAGCACAGTTGATTTTCAATAAAATTGAATTTTCTAAGAAATGTTTAGAAATAATCGAGCAATCAAAATGCAAATTGTCACAGCAATTACAGGTCCCGTAACCTATTGATAGAGGTATCAACCATCGTAATCGGAGCATTTTAGATTTTAGCCGCCCAAAAACTTGAGGGCTATAGCACAGTTGATTTTCAATAAAATTGAATTTTCTAAGAAATGTTTAGAAATAATCGAGCAATCAAAATGCAAATTGTCACAGCAATTACAGGTCCCGTAACCTATTGATAGAGGTATCAACCATCGTAATCGGAGCATTTTAGATTTTAGCCGCCCAAAAACTTGTGGGCTATAGCACAGTTGATTTTCAATAAAATTGAATTTTCTAATAAATGTTTAGAAATAATCGAACAATCAAAATGCAAATTGTCACAGCAATTACAGGTCCCGTAACCTATTGATAGAGGTATCAACAATCGTAATCGGAGCATTTTAGATTTTAGCCGCCCAAAAACTTGTGGGCTATAGCACAGTTGATTTTCAATAAAATTGAATTTTCTAAGAAATGTTTAGAAATAATCGAGCAATCAAAATGCAAATTGTTACAGCAATTACAGGTCCCGTAACCTATTGATAGAAGTATCATCCATCGTAATCGGAGCATTTTAGATTTTAGCCGCCCAAAAACTTGTGGGCTATAGCACAGTTGATTTTTAATAAAATTTAATTTTCTAATAAATGTTTAGAAATAATCGAGCAATCAAAATGCAAATTGTCACAGCAATTACAGGTCCCGTAACCAATTGATAGAGGTATCAACCATCGTAATCGGAGCATTTTAGATTTTAGCCGCCCAAAAACTTGTGGGCTATAGCACAGTTGATTTTTAATAAAATTGAATTTTCTAAGAAATGTTTAGAAATAATCGAACAATCAAAATGCAAATTGTCACAGCAATTACAGGTACCGTAACCTATTGATAGAGGTATCAACCATCGTAATCGGAGCATTTTAGATTTTAGCCGCCCAAAAACTTGAGGGCTATAGCACAGTTGATTTTCAATAAAATTGAATTTTCTAATAAATGTTTAGAAATAATCGAGCAATCAAAATGCAAATTGTCACAGCAATTACAGGTCCCGTAACCTATTGATAGAGGTATCAACCATCGTAATCGGAGCATTTTAGATTTTAGGCGCCCAAAAACTTGTGGGCTATAGCACAGTTGATTTTCAATAAAATTGAATTTTCTCAGAAATGTTTAGAAATAATCGAGCAATCAAAATGCAAATTGTCACAGCAATTACAGGTCCCGTAACCTATTGATAGAGGTATCATCCATCGTAATCGGAGCATTTTAGATTTTAGCCGCCCAAAAACTTGTGGGCTATAGCACAGTTGATTTTCAATAAAATTGAATTTTCTAATAAATGTTTAGAAATAATTGAACAATCAAAATGCAAATTGTCACAGCAATTACAGGTCCCGAAACCTATTGATAGAGGTATCAACCATCGTAATCGGAGCATTTTAGATTTTAGCCGCCCAAAAACTTGTGGGCTATAGCACAGTTGATTTTCAATAAAATTGAATTTTCTAAGAAATGTTTAGAAATAATCGAGCAATCAAAATGCAAATTGTCACAGCAATTACAGGTCCCGTAACCTATTGATAGAGGTATCAACCATCGTAATCGGATCATTTTAGATTTTAGCCGCCCAAAAACTTGTGGGCTATAGCACAGTTGATTTTCAATAAAATTGAATTTTCTAAGAAATGTTTAGAAATAATCGAGCAATCAAAATGCAAATTGTTACAGCAATTACAGGTCCCGTAACCTATTGATAGAGGTATCAACCATCGGAATCGGAGCATTTTAGATTTTAGCCGCCCAAAAACTGGTGGGCTATAGCACAGTTGATTTTTAATAAAATTGAATTTTCTTAGAAATGTTTAGAAATAATCGAGCAATCAAAATGCAAATTGTCACAGCAATTACAAGTCCCGTAACCTATTGATAGAGGTATCAACCATCGTAAGCGGAGCATTTTAGATTTTAGCCACCCAATAACTTGTGGGCTATAGCACAGTTGATTTTCAATAAAATTGGATTTTCTAAGAAATGTTTAGAAATAATCGAGCAATCAAAATGCAAATTGTCACAGCAATTACAGGTCCCGTAACCTATTGATAGAGGTATCAACCATCGTAATCGGAGCATTTTAGATTTTAGCCGCCCAAAAACTTGTGGGCTATAGCACAGTTGATTTTCAATAAAATTGAATTTTCTAAGAAATGTTTAGAAATAATCGAGCAATCAAAATGCAAATTGTCACAGCAATTACAGGTCCCGTAACCAATTGATAGAGGTATCAACCATCGTAATCGGAGCATTTTAGATTTTAGCCGCCCAAAAACTTGTGGGCTATGGCACAGTTGATTTTCAATAAAATTGAATTTTATAAGAAATGTTTAGAAATAATCGAGCAATCAAAATGCAAATTGTCACAGCAATTACAGGTCCCGTAACCTATTGATAGAGGTATCAACCATCGTAATCGGAGCATTTTAGATTTTAGCCGCCCAAAAACTTGTGGGCTATAGCACAGTTGATTTTCAATAAAATTGAATTTTCTAAGAAATGCTTAGAAATAATCGAGCAATCAAAATGCAAATTGTCACAGCAATTACAGGTCCCGTAACCTATTGATAGAGGTATCAACCATCGTAATCGGAGCATTTTAGATTTTAGCCGCCCAAAAACTTGTGGGCTATAGCACAGTTGATTTTCAATAAAATTGAATTTTCTAAGAAATGTTTAGAAATAATCGAGCAATCAAAATGCAAATTGTCACAGCAATTACAGGTCCCGTAACCAATTGATAGAGGTATCAACCATCGTAATCGAAGCATTTTAGATTTTAGCCGCCCAAAAACTTGAGGGCTATAGCACAGTTGATTTTCAATAAAATTGAATTTTCTAAGAAATGTCTAGAAATAATCGAGCAATCAAAATGCAAATTGTCACAGCAATTACAGGTCCCGTAACCTATTGATAGAGGTATCAACCATCGTAATCGGAGCATTTTAGATTTTAGCCGCCCAAAAACTTGTGGGCTATAGCACAGTTGATTTTCAATAAAATTGAATTTTCTAAGAAATGTTTAGAAATAATCGAGCAATCAAAATGCAAATTGTCACAGCAATTACAGGTCCCGTAACCTATTGATAGAAGTATCAACCATCGTAATCGGAGCATTTTAGGTTTTAGCCGCCCAAAAACTGGTGGGCTATAGCACAGTTGATTTTTAATAAAATTGAATTTTCTAATAAATGTTTAGAAATAATCGAGCAATCAAAATGTAAATTGTCACAGCAATTACAGGTCCCGTAACCTATTGATAGAAGTATCAACCATCGTAATCGGAGCATTTTAGGTTTTAGCCGCCCAAAAACTGGTGGGCTATAGCACAGTTGATTTTTAATAAAATTGAATTTTCTAATAAATGTTTAGAAATAATCGAGCAATCAAAATGCAAATTGTCACAGCAATTACAGGTCCCGTAACCTATTGATAGAGGTATCAACCATCGTAATCGGAGCATTTTAAATTTTAGCCGCCCAAATACTTGTGGGCTATAGCACAGTTGATTTTCAATAAAATTGAATTTTCTAAGAAATGTTTAGAAATAATCGAGCAATCAAAATGCAAATTGTCACAGCAATTACAGGTCCCGTAACCTATTGATAGAAGTATCAACCATCGTAATCGGAGCATTTTAGGTTTTAGCCGTCCAAAAATTTGTGGGCTATAGCACAGTTGATTTTTAATAAAATTAAATTTTCTAATAAATGTTTAGAAATAATCGAGCAATCAAAATGCAAATTGTCACAGCAATTACAGGTCCCGTAACCTATTGATAGAGGTATCAACCATCGTAATCGGAGCATTTTAAATTTTAGCCGCCCAAATACTTGTGGGCTATAACACAGTTGATTTTCAATAAAATTGAATTTTCTAAGAAATGTTTAGAAATAATCGAGCAATCAAAATGCAAATTGTCACAGCAATTACAGGTCCCGTAACCTATTGATAGAAGTATCAACAATCGTAATCGGAGCATTTTAGGTTTTAGCCGCCCAAAAACTGGTGGGCTATAGCA
The DNA here is from genome assembly GCA_958295665.1 of Tipula vernalis. Classification (NCBI taxonomy): domain Eukaryota; kingdom Metazoa; phylum Arthropoda; class Insecta; order Diptera; family Tipulidae; genus Tipula; species Tipula vernalis. The sequence continues at coordinate 6,483,000 of OY282558.1, forward strand.
CAGTTGATTTTTAATAAAATTGAATTTTCTAATAAATGTTTAGAAATAATCGAGCAATCAAAATGTAAATTGTCACAGCAATTACAGGTCCCGTAACCTATTGATAGAAGTATCAACCATCGTAATCGGAGCATTTTAGGTTTTAGCCGCCCAAAAACTGGTGGGCTATAGCACAGTTGATTTTTAATAAAATTGAATTTTCTAATAAATGTTTAGAAATAATCGAGCAATCAAAATGCAAATTGTCACAGCAATTACAGGTCCCGTAACCTATTGATAGAGGTATCAACCATCGTAATCGGAGCATTTTAAATTTTAGCCGCCCAAATACTTGTGGGCTATAGCACAGTTGATTTTCAATAAAATTGAATTTTCTAAGAAATGTTTAGAAATAATCGAGCAATCAAAATGCAAATTGTCACAGCAATTACAGGTCCCGTAACCTATTGATAGAAGTATCAACCATCGTAATCGGAGCATTTTAGGTTTTAGCCGTCCAAAAATTTGTGGGCTATAGCACAGTTGATTTTTAATAAAATTGAATTTTCTAATAAATGTTTAGAAATAATCGAGCAATCAAAATGCAAATTGTCACAGCAATTACAGGTCCCGTAACCTATTGATAGAGGTATCAACCATCGTAATCGGAGCATTTTAAATTTTAGCCGCCCAAATACTTGTGGGCTATAGCACAGTTGATTTTCAATAAAATTGAATTTTCTAAGAAATGTTTAGAAATAATCGAGCAATCAAAATGCAAATTGTCACAGCAATTACAGGTCCCGTAACCAATTGATAGAGGTATCAACCATCGTAATCGAAGCATTTTAGATTTTAGCCGCCCAAAAACTTGAGGGCTATAGCACAGTTGATTTTCAATAAAATTGAATTTTCTAAGCAATGTATAGAAATAATCGAGCAATCAAAATGCAAATTGTCACAGAAATTACAGTTCCCGTAACCTATTGATAGAGGTATCAACCATCGTAATCGGAGCATTTTAGATTTAAGCCGCCCAAAAACTTGTGGGCTATAGCACAGTTGATTTTCAATAAAATTGAATTTTCTAATAAATGTATAGAAATAATCGAGCAATCAAAATGCAAATTGTCACAGCAATTACAGGTCCCGTAACCTATTGATAGAGGTATCAACCATCGTAATCGGAGCATTTTAAATTTTAGCCGCCCAAATACTTGTGGGCTATAGCACAGTTGATTTTCAATAAAATTGAATTTTCTAATAAATGTTTAGAAATAATCGAGCAATCAAAATGCAAATTGTCACAGCAATTACAGGTCCCGTAACCTATTGATAGAAGTATCAACCATCGTAATCGGAGCATTTTAGATTTTAGCCGCCCAAAAACTTGTGGGCTATAGCACAGTTGATTTTCAAAAAAATTGAATTTTCTAAGAAATGTATAGAAATAATCGAGCAATCAAAATGCAAATTGTCACAGAAATTACAGGTCCCGTAACCTATTGATAGAGGTATCAACCATCGTAATCGGAGCATTTTAGATTTTAGCCGCCAAAAACTGGTGGGCTATAGCACCGTTGATTTTTAATAAAATTGAATTTTCTAAGAAATGTTTAGAAATAATCGAGCAATCAAAATGCAAATTGTCACAGCAATTACAGGTCCCGTAACCTATTGATAGAGGTATCAACCATCGTAATCGGACGATTTTAAATTTTAGCCGCCCAAAAACTTGTGGGCTATAGCACAGTTGATTTTCAATAAAATTGAATTTTCTAATAAATGTTTAGAAATAATCGAGCAATCAAAATGCAAATTGTCACAGCAATTATAGGTCCCGTAACCTATTGATAGAGGTATCAACCATCGTAATCGGAGCATTTTAGATTTTAGCCGCCCAAAAACTTGTGGGCTATAGCACAGTTGATTTTCAAAAAAATTGAATTTTCTAAGCAATATATAGAAATAATCAAGCAATCAAAATGCAAATTGTCACAGAAATTACAGGTCCCGTAACCTATTGATAGAGGTATCAACCATCGTAATCGGAGCATTTTAGATTTTAGCCGCCCAAAAACTGGTGGGCTATAGCACAGTTGATTTTTAATAAAATTGAATTTTCTAAGAAATGTTTAGAAATAATCGAGCAATCAAAATGCAAATTGTCACAGCAATTACAGGTCCCGTAACCTATTGATAGAGGTATCAACCATCGTAATCGGAGCATTTTAGATTTTAGCCGCCCAAAAACTTGTGGGCTATAGCACAGTTGATTTTCAATAAAATTGAATTTTCTAAGAAATGTTTAGAAATAATCGAGCAATCAAAATGCAAATTGTCACAGCAATTACAGGTCCCGTAACCTATTGATAGAAGTATCAACCATCGTAATCGGAGCATTTTAGGTTTTAGCCGCCCAAAAACTGGTGGGCTATAGCACAGTTGATTTTTAATAAAATTGAATTTTCTAAGAAATGTTTAGAAATAATCGAGCAATCAAAATGCAAATTTTCACAGCAATTACAGGTCCCGTAACCTATTGATAGAGGTATCAACCATCGTAACCGGAGCATTTTAAATTTTAGCCGCCCAAATACTTGTGGGCTATAGCACAGTTGATTTTCAATAAAATTGAATTTTCTAAAAAATGTTTAGAAATAATCGAGCAATCAAAATGCGAATTGTCACAGCAATTACAGGTCCCGTAACCTATTGATAGAAGTATCAACCATCGTAATCGGAGCATTTTAGATTTAAGCCGCCCAAAAATTTGTGGGCTATAGCACAGTTGATTTTCAATAAAATTGAATTTTCTAAGCAATGTATAGAAATAATCGAGCAATCAAAATGCAAATTGTCACAGCAATTACAGGTCCCGTAACCTATTGATAGAGGTTTCAACCATCGTAATCGGAGCATTGTAGATTTTAGCCGCCCAAAAACTTGTGGGCTATAGCACAGTTGATTTTCAATAAAATTGAATTTTCTAAGAAATGTTTAGAAATAATCGAGCAATCAAAATGCAAATTGTCACAGCAATTACAGGTCCCGTAACCTATTGATAGAGGTTTCAACCATCGTAATCGGAGCATTGTAGATTTTAGCCGCCCAAAAACTTGTGGGCTATAGCACAGTTGATTTTCAATAAAATTGAATTTTCTAAGAAATGTTTAGAAATAATCGAGCAATCAAAATGCAAATTTTCACAGCAATTACAGGTCCCGTAACCTATTGATAGAGGTATCAACCATCGTAACCGGAGCATTTTAAATTTTAGCCGCCCAAATACTTGTGGGCTATAGCACAGTTGATTTTCAATAAAATTGAATTTTCTAAAAAATGTTTAGAAATAATCGAGCAATCAAAATGCGAATTGTCACAGCAATTACAGGTCCCGTAACCTATTGATAGAAGTATCAACCATCGTAATCGGAGCATTTTAGATTTAAGCCGCCCAAAAATTTGTGGGCTATAGCACAGTTGATTTTCAATAAAATTGAATTTTCTAAGCAATGTTTAGAAATAATCGAGCAATCAAAATGCAAATTGTCACAGCAATTACAGGTCCCGTAACATATTGATAGAAGTATCAACCATCGTAATCGGAGCATTTTAGATTTTAGCCGCCCAAAAACTTGTGGGCTATAGCACAGTTGATTTTCAAAAAAATTGAATTTTCTAAGCAATGTATAGAAATAATCGAGCAATCAAAATGCAAATTATCACAGAAATTACAGGTCCCGTAACCTATTGATAGAGGTATCATCCATCGTAATCGGAGCATTTTAGATTTTAGCCGCCCAAAAACTTGTGGGCTATAGCACAGTTGATTTTCAATAAAATTGAATTTTCTAATAAATGTTTAGAAATAATCGAACAATCAAAATGCAAATTGTCACAGCAATTACGGGTCCCGTAACCTATTGATAGAGGTATCAACCATCGTAATCGGAGCATTTTAGATTTTAGCCACCCAAAAACTTGTGGGCTATAGCACATTTGATTTTCAATAAAATTGAATTTTCTAAGAAATGTTTAGAAATAATCGAGCAATCAAAATGCAAATTGTCACAGCAATTACAGGTCCCGTAACCTATTGATAGAAGTATCAACCATCGTAATCGGAGCATTTTAGATTTAAGCCGCCCAAAAACTTGTGGGCTATAGCACAGTTGATTTTCAATAAAATTGAATTTTCTAATAAATGTTTAGAAATAATCGAGCAATCAAAATGCAAATTGTCACAGCAATTATAGGTCCCGTAACCTATTGATAGAGGTATCAACCATCGTAATCGGAGCATTTTAGATTTTAGCCACCCAAAAACTTGTGGGCTATAGCACAGTTGATTTTCAATAAAATTGAATTTTCTAATAAATGTATAGAAATAATCGAGCAATCAAAATGCAAATTGTCACAGCAATTACAGGTCCCGTAACCTATTGATAGAGGTATCATCCATCGTAATCGGAGCATTTTAGATTTTAGCCGCCCAAAAACTTGTGGGCTATAGCACAGTTGATTTTCAATAAAATTGAATTTTCTAAGAAATGTTTAGAAATAATCGAGCAATCAAAATGCAAATTGTCACAGCAATTACAGGTCCCGTAACCTATTGATAGAAGTATCAACCATCGTAATCGGAGCATTTTAGATTTAAGCCGCCCAAAAACTTGTGGGCTATAGCACAGTTGATTTTCAATAAAATTGAATTTTCTAAGAAATGTTTAGAAATAATCGAGCAATCAAAATGCAAATTGTCACAGCAATTACAGGTCCCGTAACCTATTGATAGAAGTATCAACCATCGTAATCGGAGCATTTTAGATTTAAGCCGCCCAAAAACTTGTGGGCTATAGCACAGTTGATTTTCAATAAAATTGAATTTTCTAATAAATGTTTAGAAATAATCGAGCAATCAAAATGCAAATTGTCACAGCAATTACAGGTCCCGTAACCTATTGATAGAAGTATCAACCATCGTAATCGGAGCATTTTAGATTTAAGCCGCCCAAAAACTTGAGGGCTATAGCACAGTTGATTTTCAATAAAATTGAATTTTCTAAGAAATGTTTAGAAATAATCGAGCAATCAAAATGCAAATTGTCACAGCAATTACAGGTCCCGTAACCAATTGATAGAGGTATCAACCATCGTAATCGGAGCATTTTAGATTTTAGCCGCCCAAAAACTTGTGGGCTATAGCACAGTTGATTTTCAAAAAAATTGAATTTTCTAAGCAATGTATAGAAATAATCAAGCAATCAAAATGCAAATTGTCACAGAAATTACAGGTCCCGTAACCTATTGATAGAGGTATCAACCATCGTAATCGGAGCATTTTAGATTTTAGCCGCCCAAAAACTGGTGGGCTATAGCACAGTTGATTTTTAATAAAATTGAATTTTCTAAGAAATGTTTAGAAATAATCGAGCAATCAAAATGCAAATTGTCACAGCAATTACAGGTCCCGTAACCTATTGATAGAGGTATCAACCATCGTAATCGGAGCATTTTAGATTTTAGCCGCCCAAAAACTTGTGGGCTATAGCACAGTTGATTTTCAATAAAATTGAATTTTCTAAGAAATGTTTAGAAATAATCGAGCAATCAAAATGCAAATTGTCACAGCAATTACAGGTCCCGTAACCAATTGATAGAGGTATCAACCATCGTAATCGGAGCATTTTAGATTTTAGCCGCCCAAAAACTTGTGGGCTATAGCACAGTTGATTTTCAAAAAAATTGAATTTTCTAAGCAATGTATAGAAATAATCAAGCAATCAAAATGCAAATTGTCACAGAAATTACAGATCCCGTAACCTATTGATAGAGGTATCAACCATCGTAATCGGAGCATTTTAGATTTTAGCCGCCCAAAAACTGGTGGACTATAGCACAGTTGATTTTTAATAAAATTGAATTTTCTAAGAAATGTTTAGAAATAATCGAGCAATCAAAATGCAAATTGTCACAGCAATTACAGGTCCCGTAACCTATTGATAGAGGTATCAACCAGCGTAATCGGAGCATTTTAGATTTTAGCCGCCCAAAAACTTGTGGGCTATAGCACAGTTGATTTTCAATAAAATTGAATTTTCTAAGAAATGTTTAGAAATAATCGAGCAATCAAAATGCAAATTGTCACAGCAATTACAGGTCCCGTAACCTATTGATAGAAGTATCAACCATCGTAATCGGAGCATTTTAGGTTTTAGCCGCCCAAAAACTGGTGGGCTATAGCACAGTTGATTTTTAATAAAATTGAATTTTCTAAGAAATGTTTAGAAATAATCGAGCAATCAAAATGCAAATTTTCACAGCAATTACAGGTCCCGTAACCTATTGATAGAGGTATCAACCATCGTAATCGGAGCATTTTAAATTTTAGCCGCCCAAATACTTGTGGGCTATAGCACAGTTGATTTTCAATAAAATTGAATTTTCTAAAAAATGTTTAGAAATAATCGAGCAATCAAAATGCGAATTGTCACAGCAATTACAGGTCCCGTAACCTATTGATAGAAGTATCAACCATCGTAATCGGAGCATTTTAGATTTAAGCCGCCCAAAAATTTGTGGGCTATAGCACAGTTGATTTTCAAAAAAATTGAATTTTCTAAGCAATGTATAGAAATAATCGAGCAATCAAAATGCAAATTGTCACAGCAATTACAGGTCCCGTAACCTATTGATAGAGGTATCAGCCATCGTAATCGGAGCATTTTAGATTTTAGCCGCCCAAAAACTGGTGGGCTATAGCACAGTTGATTTTTAATAAAATTGAATTTTCTAAGAAATGTTTAGAAATAATCGAGCAATCAAAATGCAAATTGTCACAGCAATTACAGATCCCGTAACCTATTGATAGAGGTATCAACCATCGTAATCGGAGCATTTTAAATTTTAGCCGCCCAAAAACTTGTGGGCTATAGCACAGTTGATTTTCAATAAAATTGAATTTTCTAAGAAATGTTTAGAAATAATCGAGCAATCAAAATGCAAATTGTCACAGCAATTACAGGTCCCGTAACCTATTGATAGAAGTATCAACCATCGTAATCGGAGCATTTTAGATTTAAGCCGCCCAAAAACTTGAGGGCTATAGCACAGTTGATTTTCAATAAAATTGAATTTTCTAAGAAATGTTTAGAAATAATCGAGCAATCAAAATGCAAATTGTCACAGCAATTACAGGTCCCGTAACCAATTGATAGAGGTATCAACCATCGTAATCGGAGCATTTTAGATTTTAGCCGCCCAAAAACTTGTGGGCTATAGCACAGTTGATTTTCAAAAAAATTGAATTTTCTAAGCAATGTATAGAAATAATCAAGCAATCAAAATGCAAATTGTCACAGAAATTACAGGTCCCGTAACCTATCGATAGAGGTATCAACCATCGTAATCGGAGCATTTTAGATTTTAGCCGCCCAAAAACTGGTGGGCTATAGCACAGTTGATTTTTAATAAAATTGAATTTTCTAAGAAATGTTTAGAAATAATCGAGCAATCAAAATGCAAATTGTCACAGCAATTACAGGTCCCGTAACCTATTGATAGAGGTATCAACCATCGTAATCGGAGCATTTTAGATTTTAGCCGCCCAAAAACTTGTGGGCTATAGCACAGTTGATTTTCAATAAAATTGAATTTTCTAAGAAATGTTTAGAAATAATCGAGCAATCAAAATGCAAATTGTCACAGCAATTACAGGTCCCGTAACCTATTGATAGAAGTATCAACCATCGTAATCGGAGCATTTTAGGTTTTAGCCGCCCAAAAACTGGTGGGCTATAGCACAGTTGATTTTTAATAAAATTGAATTATCTAAGAAATGTTTAGAAATAATCGAGCAATCAAAATGCAAATTTTCACAGCAATTACAGGTCCCGTAACCTATTGATAGAGGTATCAACCATCGTAATCGGAGCATTTTAAATTTTAGCCGCCCAAATACTTGTGGGCTATACCACAGTTGATTTTCAATAAAATTGAATTTTCTAAAAAATGTTTAGAAATAATCGAGCAATCAAAATGCGAATTGTCACAGCAATTACAGGTCCCGTAACCTATTGATAGAAGTATCAACCATCGTAATCGGAGCATTTTAGATTTAAGCCGCCCAAAAATTTGTGGGCTATAGCACAGTTGATTTTCAAAAAAATTGAATTTTCTAAGCAATGTATAGAAATAATCGAGCAATCAAAATGCAAATTGTCACAGCAATTACAGGTCCCGTAACCTATTGATAGAGGTATCAACCATCGTAATCGGAGCATTTTAGATTTTAGCCGCCCAAAAACTGGTGGGCTATAGCACAGTTGATTTTTAATAAAATTGAATTTTCTAAGAAATGTTTAGAAATAATCGAGCAATCAAAATGCAAATTGTCACAGCAATTACAGGTCCCGTAACCTATTGATAGAGGTATCAACCATCGTAATCGGAGCATTTTAAATTTTAGCCGCCCAAAAACTTGTGGGCTATAGCACAGTTGATTTTCAATAAAATTGAATTTTTTAATAAATGTTTAGAAATAATCGAGCAATCAAAATGCAAATTGTCACAGCAATTACAGGTCCCGTAACATATTGATAGAAGTATCAACCATCGTAATCGGAGCATTTTAGATTTTAGCCGCCCAAAAACTTGTGGGCTATAGCACAGTTGATTTTCAAAAAAATTGAATTTTCTAAGCAATGTATAGAAATAATCGAGCAATCAAAATGCAAATTATCACAGAAATTACAGGTCCCGTAACCTATTGATAGAGGTATCATCCATCGTAATCGGAGCATTTTAGATTTTAGCCGCCCAAAAACTTGTGGGCTATAGCACAGTTGATTTTCAATAAAATTGAATTTTCTAATAAATGTTTAGAAATAATCGAACAATCAAAATGCAAATTGTCACAGCAATTACGGGTCCCGTAACCTATTGATAGAGGTATCAACCATCGTAATCGGAGCATTTTAAATTTTAGCCGCCCAAAAACTTGTGGGCTATAGCACAGTTGATTTTCAATAAAATTGAATTTTCTAATAAATGTTTAGAAATAATCGAGCAATCAAAATGCAAATTGTCACAGCAATTATAGGTCCCGTAACCTATTGATAGAGGTATCAACCATCGTAATCGGAGCATTTTAGATTTTAGCCACCCAAAAACTTGTGGGCTATAGCACAGTTGATTTTCAATAAAATTGAATTTTCTAATAAATGTATAGAAATAATCGAGCAATCAAAATGCAAATTGTCACAGCAATTACAGGTCCCGTAACCTATTGATAGAGGTATCAACCATCGTAATCGGAGCATTTTAGATTTTAGCCGCCCAAAAACTTGTGGGCTATAGCACAGTTGATTTTCAATAAAATTGAATTTTCTAAGAAATGTTTAGAAATAATCGAGCAATCAAAATGCAAATTGTCACAGCAATTACAGGTCCCGTAACCTATTGATAGAAGTATCAACCATCGTAATCGGAGCATTTTAGATTTAAGCCGCCCAAAAACTTGTGGGCTATAGCACAGTTGATTTTCAATAAAATTGAATTTTCTAATAAATGTTTAGAAATAATCGAGCAATCAAAATGCAAATTGTCACAGCAATTACAGGTCCCGTAACCTATTGATAGAAGTATCAACCATCGTAATCGGAGCATTTTAGATTTAAGCCGCCCAAAAACTTGAGGGCTATAGCACAGTTGATTTTCAATAAAATTGAATTTTCTAAGAAATGTTTAGAAATAATCGAGCAATCAAAATGCAAATTGTCACAGCAATTACAGGTCCCGTAACCAATTGATAGAGGTATCAACCATCGTAATCGGAGCATTTTAGATTTTAGCCGCCCAAAAACTTGTGGGCTATAGCACAGTTGATTTTCAATAAAATTGAATTTTCTAAGAAATGTTTAGAAATAATCGAGCAATCAAAATGCAAATTGTCACAGCAATTACAGGTCCCGTAACCTATTGATAGAGGTATCAACCATCGTAATCGGAGCATTTTAGATTTTAGCCGCCCAAAAACTTGTGGGCTATAGCACAGTTGATTTTTAATAAAATTGAATTTTCTAATAAATGTTTAGAAATAATCGAGCAATCAAAATGCAAATTGTCACAGCAATTACGGGTCCCGTAACCTATTGATAGAGGTATCAACCATCGTAATCGGAGCATTTTAAATTTTAGCCGCCCAAAAACTTGATGGCTATAGCACAGTTGATTTTCAATAAAATTGAATTTTCTAATAAATGTTTAGAAATAATCGAGCAATCAAAATGCAAATAGTCACAGCAATTATAGGTCCCGTAACCTATTGATAGAGGTATCAACCATCGTAATCGGAGCATTTTAGATTTTAGCCACCCAAAAACTTGTGGGCTATAGCACAGTTGATTTTCAATAAAATTGAATTTTCTAATAAATGTTTAGAAATAATCGAGCAATCAAAATGCAAATTGTCACAGCAATTACAGGTCCCGTAACCTATTGATAGAGGTATCAACCATCGTAATCGGAGCATTTTAGATTTTAGCCGCCCAAAAACTTGTGGGCTATAGCACAGTTGATTTTCAATAAAATTGAATTTTCTAATAAATGTTTAGAAATAATCGAGCAATCAAAATGCAAATTGTCACAGCAATTACAGGTCCCGTAACCTATTGATAGAAGTATCAACCATCGTAATCGGAGCATTTTAGATTTAAGCCGCCCAAAAACTTGATGGCTATAGCACAGTTGATTTTCAATAAAATTGAATTTTCTAAGAAATGTTTAGAAATAATCGAGCAATCAAAATGCAAATTGTCACAGCAATTACAGGTCCCGTAACCTATTGATAGAGGTATCAACCATCGTAATCGGAGAATTTTAGATTTTAGCCGCCCAAAAACTTGTGGGTTATAGCACAGTTGATTTTCAATAAAATTGAATTTTCTAAGAAATGTTTAGAAATAATCGGTCAATCAAAATGCAAATTGTCACAGCAATTACAGGTCCCGTAACCTATTGATAGAAGTATCAACAATCGTAATCGGAGCATTTTAAATTTAAGCCGCCCAAAAACTTGTGGGCTATAGCACAGTTGATTTTCAATAAAATTGAATTTTCTAATAAATGTTTAGAAATAATCGAGCAATCAAAATGCAAATTGTCACAGCAATTACAGGTCCCGTAACCTATTGATAGAAGTATCAACAATCGTAATCGGAGCATTTTAGATTTAAGCCGCCCAAAAACTTGTGGGTTATAGCACAGTTGATTTTCAATAAAATTGAATTTTCTAAGCAATGTTTAGAAATAATCGAGCAATCAAAATGCAAATTGTCACAGCAATTACAGGTCCCGTAACCTATTGATAGAGGTATCAGCCATCGTAATCGGAGCATTTTAGATTTTAGCCGCCCAAAAATTTGTGGGCTATAGCACAGTTGATTTTCAATAAAATTGAATTTTCTAAGAAATGTTTAGAAATAATCGAACAATCAAAATCCAAATTGTCACAGCAATTACAGGTCCCGTAACCTATTGATAGAGGTATCAACCATCGTAATCGGAGCATTTTAGATTTTAGCCGCCCAAAAACTTGTGGGCTATAGCACAGTTGATTTTCAATAAGATTGATTTTTCTAAGAAATGTTTAGAAATAATCGAGCAATCAAAATGCAAATTGTCACAGCAATTACAGGTCCCGTAACCTATTGATAGAAGTATCAACAATCGTAATCGGAGCATTTTAGATTTTAGCCGGCCAAAAACTTGTGGGTTATAGCACAGTTGATTTTCAATAAAATTGAATTTTCTAAGAAATGTTTAGAAATAATCGAGCAATCAAAATGCAAATTGTCACAGCAATTACAGGTCCCGTAACCTATTGATAGAAGTATCAACCATCGTAATCGGAGCATTTTAGATTTAAGCCGCCCAAAAATTTGTGGGCTATAGCACAGTTGATTTTCAAAAAAATTGAATTTTCTAAGCAATGTATAGAAATAATCGAGCAATCAAAATGCAAATTGTCACAGCAATTACAGGTCCCGTAACCTATTGATAGAGGTATCAGCCATCGTAATCGGAGCATTTTAGATTTTAGCCGCCCAAAAACTGGTGGGCTATAGCACAGTTGATTTTTAATAAAATTGAATTTTCTAAGAAATGTTTAGAAATAATCGAGCAATCAAAATGCAAATTGTCACAGCAATTACAGATCCCGTAACCTATTGATAGAGGTATCAACCATCGTAATCGGAGCATTTTAAATTTTAGCCGCCCAAAAACTTGTGGGCTATAGCACAGTTGATTTTCAATAAAATTGAATTTTCTAAGAAATGTTTAGAAATAATCGAGCAATCAAAATGCAAATTGTCACAGCAATTACAGGTCCCGTAACCTATTGATAGAAGTATCAACCATCGTAATCGGAGCATTTTAGATTTAAGCCGCCCAAAAACTTGAGGGCTATAGCACAGTTGATTTTCAATAAAATTGAATTTTCTAAGAAATGTTTAGAAATAATCGAGCAATCAAAATGCAAATTGTCACAGCAATTACAGGTCCCGTAACCAATTGATAGAGGTATCAACCATCGTAATCGGAGCATTTTAGATTTTAGCCGCCCAAAAACTTGTGGGCTATAGCACAGTTGATTTTCAAAAAAATTGAATTTTCTAAGCAATGTATAGAAATAATCAAGCAATCAAAATGCAAATTGTCACAGAAATTACAGGTCCCGTAACCTATTGATAGAGGTATCAACCATCGTAATCGGAGCATTTTAGATTTTAGCCGCCCAAAAACTGGTGGGCTATAGCACAGTTGATTTTTAATAAAATTGAATTTTCTAAGAAATGTTTAGAAATAATCGAGCAATCAAAATGCAAATTGTCACAGCAATTACAGGTCCCGTAACCTATTGATAGAGGTATCAACCATCGTAATCGGAGCATTTTAGATTTTAGCCGCCCAAAAACTTGTGGGCTATAGCACAGTTGATTTTCAATAAAATTGAATTTTCTAAGAAATGTTTAGAAATAATCGAGCAATCAAAATGCAAATTGTCACAGCAATTACAGGTCCCGTAACCTATTGATAGAAGTATCAACCATCGTAATCGGAGCATTTTAGGTTTTAGCCGCCCAAAAACTGGTGGGCTATAGCACAGTTGATTTTTAATAAAATTGAATTATCTAAGAAATGTTTAGAAATAATCGAGCAATCAAAATGCAAATTTTCACAGCAATTACAGGTCCCGTAACCTATTGATAGAGGTATCAACCATCGTAATCGGAGCATTTTAAATTTTAGCCGCCCAAATACTTGTGGGCTATACCACAGTTGATTTTCAATAAAATTGAATTTTCTAAAAAATGTTTAGAAATAATCGAGCAATCAAAATGCGAATTGTCACAGCAATTACAGGTCCCGTAACCTATTGATAGAAGTATCAACCATCGTAATCGGAGCATTTTAGATTTAAGCCGCCCAAAAATTTGTGGGCTATAGCACAGTTGATTTTCAAAAAAATTGAATTTTCTAAGCAATGTATAGAAATAATCGAGCAATCAAAATGCAAATTGTCACAGCAATTACAGGTCCCGTAACCTATTGATAGAGGTATCAACCATCGTAATCGGAGCATTTTAGATTTTAGCCGCCCAAAAACTGGTGGGCTATAGCACAGTTGATTTTTAATAAAATTGAATTTTCTAAGAAATGTTTAGAAATAATCGAGCAATCAAAATGCAAATTGTCACAGCAATTACAGGTCCCGTAACCTATTGATAGAGGTATCAACCATCGTAATCGGAGCATTTTAAATTTTAGCCGCCCAAAAACTTGTGGGCTATAGCACAGTTGATTTTCAATAAAATTGAATTTTTTAATAAATGTTTAGAAATAATCGAGCAATCAAAATGCAAATTGTCACAGCAATTACAGGTCCCGTAACATATTGATAGAAGTATCAACCATCGTAATCGGAGCATTTTAGATTTTAGCCGCCCAAAAACTTGTGGGCTATAGCACAGTTGATTTTCAAAAAAATTGAATTTTCTAAGCAATGTATAGAAATAATCGAGCAATCAAAATGCAAATTATCACAGAAATTACAGGTCCCGTAACCTATTGATAGAGGTATCATCCATCGTAATCGGAGCATTTTAGATTTTAGCCGCCCAAAAACTTGTGGGCTATAGCACAGTTGATTTTCAATAAAATTGAATTTTCTAATAAATGTTTAGAAATAATCGAACAATCAAAATGCAAATTGTCACAGCAATTACGGGTCCCGTAACCTATTGATAGAGGTATCAACCATCGTAATCGGAGCATTTTAAATTTTAGCCGCCCAAAAACTTGTGGGCTATAGCACAGTTGATTTTCAATAAAATTGAATTTTCTAATAAATGTTTAGAAATAATCGAGCAATCAAAATGCAAATTGTCACAGCAATTATAGGTCCCGTAACCTATTGATAGAGGTATCAACCATCGTAATCGGAGCATTTTAGATTTTAGCCACCCAAAAACTTGTGGGCTATAGCACAGTTGATTTTCAATAAAATTGAATTTTCTAATAAATGTATAGAAATAATCGAGCAATCAAAATGCAAATTGTCACAGCAATTACAGGTCCCGTAACCTATTGATAGAGGTATCAACCATCGTAATCGGAGCATTTTAGATTTTAGCCGCCCAAAAACTTGTGGGCTATAGCACAGTTGATTTTCAATAAAATTGAATTTTCTAAGAAATGTTTAGAAATAATCGAGCAATCAAAATGCAAATTGTCACAGCAATTACAGGTCCCGTAACCTATTGATAGAAGTATCAACCATCGTAATCGGAGCATTTTAGATTTAAGCCGCCCAAAAACTTGTGGGCTATAGCACAGTTGATTTTCAATAAAATTGAATTTTCTAATAAATGTTTAGAAATAATCGAGCAATCAAAATGCAAATTGTCACAGCAATTACAGGTCCCGTAACCTATTGATAGAAGTATCAACCATCGTAATCGGAGCATTTTAGATTTAAGCCGCCCAAAAACTTGAGGGCTATAGCACAGTTGATTTTCAATAAAATTGAATTTTCTAAGAAATGTTTAGAAATAATCGAGCAATCAAAATGCAAATTGTCACAGCAATTACAGGTCCCGTAACCAATTGATAGAGGTATCAACCATCGTAATCGGAGCATTTTAGATTTTAGCCGCCCAAAAACTTGTGGGCTATAGCACAGTTGATTTTCAATAAAATTGAATTTTCTAAGAAATGTTTAGAAATAATCGAGCAATCAAAATGCAAATTGTCACAGCAATTACAGGTCCCGTAACCTATTGATAGAGGTATCAACCATCGTAATCGGAGCATTTTAGATTTTAGCCGCCCAAAAACTTGTGGGCTATAGCACAGTTGATTTTTAATAAAATTGAATTTTCTAATAAATGTTTAGAAATAATCGAGCAATCAAAATGCAAATTGTCACAGCAATTACGGGTCCCGTAACCTATTGATAGAGGTATCAACCATCGTAATCGGAGCATTTTAAATTTTAGCCGCCCAAAAACTTGATGGCTATAGCACAGTTGATTTTCAATAAAATTGAATTTTCTAATAAATGTTTAGAAATAATCGAGCAATCAAAATGCAAATAGTCACAGCAATTATAGGTCCCGTAACCTATTGATAGAGGTATCAACCATCGTAATCGGAGCATTTTAGATTTTAGCCACCCAAAAACTTGTGGGCTATAGCACAGTTGATTTTCAATAAAATTGAATTTTCTAATAAATGTTTAGAAATAATCGAGCAATCAAAATGCAAATTGTCACAGCAATTACAGGTCCCGTAACCTATTGATAGAGGTATCAACCATCGTAATCGGAGCATTTTAGATTTTAGCCGCCCAAAAACTTGTGGGCTATAGCACAGTTGATTTTCAATAAAATTGAATTTTCTAATAAATGTTTAGAAATAATCGAGCAATCAAAATGCAAATTGTCACAGCAATTACAGGTCCCGTAACCTATTGATAGAAGTATCAACCATCGTAATCGGAGCATTTTAGATTTAAGCCGCCCAAAAACTTGATGGCTATAGCACAGTTGATTTTCAATAAAATTGAATTTTCTAAGAAATGTTTAGAAATAATCGAGCAATCAAAATGCAAATTGTCACAGCAATTACAGGTCCCGTAACCTATTGATAGAGGTATCAACCATCGTAATCGGAGAATTTTAGATTTTAGCCGCCCAAAAACTTGTGGGTTATAGCACAGTTGATTTTCAATAAAATTGAATTTTCTAAGAAATGTTTAGAAATAATCGGTCAATCAAAATGCAAATTGTCACAGCAATTACAGGTCCCGTAACCTATTGATAGAAGTATCAACAATCGTAATCGGAGCATTTTAAATTTAAGCCGCCCAAAAACTTGTGGGCTATAGCACAGTTGATTTTCAATAAAATTGAATTTTCTAATAAATGTTTAGAAATAATCGAGCAATCAAAATGCAAATTGTCACAGCAATTACAGGTCCCGTAACCTATTGATAGAAGTATCAACAATCGTAATCGGAGCATTTTAGATTTAAGCCGCCCAAAAACTTGTGGGTTATAGCACAGTTGATTTTCAATAAAATTGAATTTTCTAAGCAATGTTTAGAAATAATCGAGCAATCAAAATGCAAATTGTCACAGCAATTACAGGTCCCGTAACCTATTGATAGAGGTATCAGCCATCGTAATCGGAGCATTTTAGATTTTAGCCGCCCAAAAATTTGTGGGCTATAGCACAGTTGATTTTCAATAAAATTGAATTTTCTAAGAAATGTTTAGAAATAATCGAACAATCAAAATCCAAATTGTCACAGCAATTACAGGTCCCGTAACCTATTGATAGAGGTATCAACCATCGTAATCGGAGCATTTTAGATTTTAGCCGCCCAAAAACTTGTGGGCTATAGCACAGTTGATTTTCAATAAGATTGATTTTTCTAAGAAATGTTTAGAAATAATCGAGCAATCAAAATGCAAATTGTCACAGCAATTACAGGTCCCGTAACCTATTGATAGAAGTATCAACAATCGTAATCGGAGCATTTTAGATTTTAGCCGGCCAAAAACTTGTGGGTTATAGCACAGTTGATTTTCAATAAAATTGAATTTTCTAAGCAAAGTTTAGAAATAATCGAGCAATCAAAATGCAAATTGTCACAGCAATTACAGGTCCCGTAACCTATTGATAGAGGTATCAACCATCGTAATCGGAGCATTTTAGATTTTAGCCGCCCAAAAACTTGTGGGCTATAGCACAGTTGATTTTCAATAAAATTGAATTTTCTAAGAAATGTTTAGAAATAATCGAGCAATCAAAATGCAAATTGTCACAGCAATTACAGGTCCCGTAACCAATTGATAGAGGTATCAACCATCGTAATCGAAGCATTTTAGATTTTAGCCGCCCAAAAACTTGAGGGCTATAGCACAGTTGATTTTCAATAAAATTGAATTTTCTAAGAAATGTTTAGAAATAATCGAGCAATCAAAATGCAAATTGTCACAGCAATTACAGGTCCCGTAACCTATTGATAGAGGTATCAACCATCGTAATCGGAGCATTTTAGATTTTAGCCGCCCAAAAACTTGTGGGCTATAGCACAGTTGATTTTCAATAAAATTGAATTTTCTAAGAAATGTTTAGAAATAATCGAGCAATCAAAATGCAAATTGTCACAGCAATTACAGGTCCCGTAACCTATTGAAAGAAGTATCAACCATCGTAATCGGAGCATTTTAGGTTTTAGCCGCCCAAATACTTGTGGGCTATAGCAAAGTTGATTTTCAATAAAATTGAATTTTCTAAGAAATGTTTAGAAATAATCGAGCAATCAAAATGCAAATTGTCACAGAAATTACAGGTCCCGTAACCTATTGATAGAGGTATCAACCATCGTAATCGGAGCATTTTAGATTTAAGCCGCCCAAAAACTTGTGGGCTATAGCACAGTTGATTTTCAATAAAATTGAATTTTCTAAGAAATGTTTAGAAATAATCGAGCAATCAAAATGCAAATTGTCACAGCAATTACAGGTCCCGTAACCTATTGATAGAGGTATCAACCATCGTAATCGGAGCATTTTAAATTTTAGCCGCCCAAATACTTGTGGGCTATAGCACAGTTGATTTTCAATAAAATTGAATTTTCTAATAAATGTTTAGAAATAATCTAGCAATCAAAATGCAAATTGTCACAGCAATTACAGGTCCCGTAACCTATTGATAGAAGTATCAACCATCGTAATCGGAGCATTTTAGATTTTAGCCGCCCAAAAACTGGTGGGCTATAGCACAGTTGATTTTTAATAAAATTGAATTTTCTAAGAAATGTTTA
This sequence comes from Tipula vernalis, assembly GCA_958295665.1. NCBI lineage: Eukaryota > Metazoa > Arthropoda > Insecta > Diptera > Tipulidae > Tipula > Tipula vernalis. The sequence goes on from OY282558.1 coordinate 6,501,379, forward strand.
GAAATAATCGAGCAATCAAAATGCAAATTGTCACAGCAATTACAGGTCCCGTAACCTATTGATAGAGGTATCAACCATCGTAATCGGACGATTTTAAATTTTAGCCGCCCAAAAACTTGTGGGCTATAGCACAGTTGATTTTCAATAAAATTGAATTTTCTAATAAATGTTTAGAAATAATCGAGCAATCAAAATGCAAATTGTCACAGCAATTATAGGTCCCGTAACCTATTGATAGAGGTATCAACCATCGTAATCGGAGCATTTTAGATTTTAGCCGCCCAAAAACTTGTGGGCTATAGCACAGTTGATTTTCAAAAAAATTGAATTTTCTAAGCAATGTATAGAAATAATCAAGCAATCATAATGCAAATTGTCACAGAAATTACAGGTCCCGTAACCTATTGATAGAGGTATCAACCATCGTAATCGGAGCATTTTAGATTTTAGCCGCCCAAAAACTGGTGGGCTATAGCACAGTTGATTTTTAATAAAATTGAATTTTCTAAGAAATGTTTAGAAATAATCGAGCAATCAAAATGCAAATTGTCACAGCAATTACAGGTCCCGTAACCTATTGATAGAGGTATCAACCATCGTAATCGGAGCATTTTAGATTTTAGCCGCCCAAAAACTTGTGGGCTATAGCACAGTTGATTTTCAATAAAATTGAATTTTCTAATAAATGTTTAGAAATAATCGAGCAATCAAAATGCAAATTGTCACAGCAATTATAGGTCCCGTAACCTATTGATAGAGGTATCAACCATCGTAATCGGAGCATTTTAGATTTTAGCCGCCCAAAAACTTGTGGGCTATAGCACAGTTGATTTTCAAAAAAATTGAATTTTCTAAGCAATGTATAGAAATAATCAAGCAATCAAAATGCAAATTGTCACAGAAATTACAGGTCCCGTAACCTATTGATAGAGGTATCAACCATCGTAATCGGAGCATTTTAGATTTTAGCCGCCCAAAAACTGGTGGGCTATAGCACAGTTGATTTTCAATAAAATTGAATTTTCTAAGAAATGTTTAGAAATAATCGAGCAATCAAAATGCAAATTGTCACAGCAATTACAGGTCCCGTAACCTATTGATAGAGGTATCAACCATCGTAATCGGAGCATTTTAGATTTTAGCCGCCCAAAAACTTGTGGGCTATAGCACAGTTGATTTTCAATAAAATTGAATTTTCTAATAAATGTTTAGAAATAATCGAGCAATCAAAATGCAAATTGTCACAGCAATTATAGGTCCCGTAACCTATTGATAGAGGTATCAACCATCGTAATCGGAGCATTTTAGATTTTAGCCGCCCAAAAACTTGTGGGCTATAGCACAGTTGATTTTCAAAAAAATTGAATTTTCTAAGCAATGTATAGAAATAATCGAGCAATCAAAATGCAAATTGTCACAGCAATTACAGGTCCCGTAACCTATTGATAGAGGTATCAACCATCGTAATCGGAGCATTGTAGATTTTAGCCGCCCAAAAACTTGTGGGCTATAGCACAGTTGATTTTCAATAAAATTGAATTTTCTAATAAATGTTTAGAAATAATCGAGCAATCAAAATGCAAATTGTCACAGCAATTACAGGTCCCGTAACATATTGATAGAAGTATCAACCATCGTAATCGGAGCATTTTAGATTTTAGCCGCCCAAAAACTTGTGGGCTATAGCACAGTTGATTTTCAAAAAAATTGAATTTTCTAAGCAATGTATAGAAATAATCGAGCAATCAAAATGCAAATTATCACAGAAATTACAGGTCCCGTAACCTATTGATAGAGGTATCAACCATCGTAATCGGAGCATTTTAGATTTTAGCCGCCCAAAAACTGGTGGGCTATAGCACAGTTGATTTTTAATAAAATTGAATTTTCTAAGAAATGTTTAGAAATAATCGAGCAATCAAAATGCAAATTGTCACAGCAATTACAGGTCCCGTAACCTATTGATAGAGGTATCAACCATCGTAATCGGAGCATTTTAAATTTTAGCCGCCCAAAAACTTGTGGGCTATAGCACAGTTGATTTTCAATAAAATTGAATTTTTTAATAAATGTTTAGAAATAATCGAGCAATCAAAATGCAAATTGTCACAGCAATTACAGGTCCCGTAACATATTGATAGAAGTATCAACCATCGTAATCGGAGCATTTTAGATTTTAGCCGCCCAAAAACTTGTGGGCTATAGCACAGTTGATTTTCAAAAAAATTGAATTTTCTAAGCAATGTATAGAAATAATCGAGCAATCAAAATGCAAATTATCACAGAAATTACAGGTCCCGTAACCTATTGATAGAGGTATCATCCATCGTAATCGGAGCATTTTAGATTTTAGCCGCCCAAAAACTTGTGGGCTATAGCACAGTTGATTTTCAATAAAATTGAATTTTCTAATAAATGTTTAGAAATAATCGAACAATCAAAATGCAAATTGTCACAGCAATTACGGGTCCCGTAACCTATTGATAGAGGTATCAACCATCGTAATCGGAGCATTTTAAATTTTAGCCGCCCAAAAACTTGTGGGCTATAGCACAGTTGATTTTCAATAAAATTGAATTTTCTAATAAATGTTTAGAAATAATCGAGCAATCAAAATGCAAATTGTCACAGCAATTATAGGTCCCGTAACCTATTGATAGAGGTATCAACCATCGTAATCGGAGCATTTTAGATTTTAGCCACCCAAAAACTTGTGGGCTATAGCACAGTTGATTTTCAATAAAATTGAATTTTCTAATAAATGTATAGAAATAATCGAGCAATCAAAATGCAAATTGTCACAGCAATTACAGGTCCCGTAACCTATTGATAGAGGTATCAACCATCGTAATCGGAGCATTGTAGATTTTAGCCGCCCAAAAACTTGTGGGCTATAGCACAGTTGATTTTCAATAAAATTGAATTTTCTAATAAATGTTTAGAAATAATCGAGCAATCAAAATGCAAATTGTCACAGCAATTACAGGTCCCGTAACATATTGATAGAAGTATCAACCATCGTAATCGGAGCATTTTAGATTTTAGCCGCCCAAAAACTTGTGGGCTATAGCACAGTTGATTTTCAAAAAAATTGAATTTTCTAAGTAATGTATAGAAATAATCGAGCAATCAAAATGCAAATTATCACAGAAATTACAGGTCCCGTAACCTATTGATAGAGGTATCAACCATCGTAATCGGAGCATTTTAGATTTTAGCCGCCCAAAAACTTGTGGGCTATAGCACAGTTGATTTTCAAAAAAATTGAATTTTCTAAGCAATGTATAGAAATAATCGAGCAATCAAAATGCAAATTATCACAGAAATTACAGGTCCCGTAACCTATTGATAGAGGTATCATCCATCGTAATCGGAGCATTTTAGATTTTAGCCGCCCAAAAACTTGTGGGCTATAGCACAGTTGATTTTCAATAAAATTGAATTTTCTAATAAATGTTTAGAAATAATCGAACAATCAAAATGCAAATTGTCACAGCAATTACGGGTCCCGTAACCTATTGATAGAGGTATCAACCATCGTAATCGGAGCATTTTAAATTTTAGCCGCCCAAAAACTTGTGGGCTATAGCACAGTTGATTTTCAATAAAATTGAATTTTCTAATAAATGTTTAGAAATAATCGAGCAATCAAAATGCAAATTGTCACAGCAATTATAGGTCCCGTAACCTATTGATAGAGGTATCAACCATCGTAATCGGAGCATTTTAGATTTTAGCCACCCAAAAACTTGTGGGCTATAGCACAGTTGATTTTCAATAAAATTGAATTTTCTAATAAATGTATAGAAATAATCGAGCAATCAAAATGCAAATTGTCACAGCAATTACAGGTCCCGTAACCTATTGATAGAGGTATCAACCATCGTAATCGGAGCATTGTAGATTTTAGCCGCCCAAAAACTTGTGGGCTATAGCACAGTTGATTTTCAATAAAATTGAATTTTCTAATAAATGTTTAGAAATAATCGAGCAATCAAAATGCAAATTGTCACAGCAATTACAGGTCCCGTAACATATTGATAGAAGTATCAACCATCGTAATTGGAGCATTTTAGATTTTAGCCGCCCAAAAACTTGTGGGCTATAGCACAGTTGATTTTCAAAAAAATTGAATTTTCTAAGCAATGTATAGAAATAATCGAGCAATCAAAATGCAAATTATCACAGAAATTACAGGTCCCGTAACCTATTGATAGAGGTATCAACCATCGTAATCGGAGCATTTTAGATTTTAGCCGCCCAAAAACTGGTGGGCTATAGCACTGTTGATTTTCAAAAAAATTGAATTTTCTAATAAATGTATAGAAATAATCGAGCAATCAAAATGCAAATTATCACAGAAATTACAGGTCCCGTAACCTATTGATAGAGGTATCAACCATCGTAATCGGAGCATTTTAGATTTTAGCCGCCCAAAAACTTGTGGGCTATAGCACAGTTGATTTTCAATAAAATTGAATTTTCTAAGAAATGTTTAGAAATAATCGAGCAATCAAAATGCAAATTGTCACAGCAATTACAGGTCCCGTAACCTATTGATAGAAGTATCAACCATCGTAATCGGAGCATTTTAGATTTAAGCCGCCCAAAAACTTGTGGGCTATAGCACAGTTGATTTTCAATAAAATTGAATTTTCTAAGAAATGTTTAGAAATAATCGAGCAATCAAAATGCAAATTGTCACAGCAATTACAGGTCCCGTAACCTATTGATAGAAGTATCAACCATCGTAATCGGAGCATTTTAGATTTAAGCCGCCCAAAAACTTGAGGGCTATAGCACAGTTGATTTTCAATAAAATTGAATTTTCTAATAAATGTTTAGAAATAATCGAGCAATCAAAATGCAAATTGTCACAGCAATTACAGGTCCCGTAACCTATTGATAGAAGTATCAACCATCGTAATCGGAGCATTTTAGATTTAAGCCGCCCAAAAACTTGAGGGCTATAGCACAGTTGATTTTCAATAAAATTGAATTTTCTAATAAATGTTTAGAAATAATCGAGCAATCAAAATGCAAATTGTCACAGCAATTACAGGTCCCGTAACCAATTGATAGAGGTATCAACCATCGTAATCGGAGCATTTTAGATTTTAGCCGCCCAAAAACTTGTGGGCTATAGCACAGTTGATTTTCAATAAAATTGAATTTTCTAAGAAATGTTTAGAAATAATCGAGCAATCAAAATGCAAATTGTCACAGCAATTACAGGTCCCGTAACCTATTGATAGAGGTATCAACCATCGTAATCGGAGCATTTTAGATTTTAGCCGCCCAAAAACTTGTGGGCTATAGCACAGTTGATTTTTCTAATAAATGTTTAGAAATAATCGAGCAATCAAAATGCAAATTGTCACAGCAATTATAGGTCCCGTAACCTATTGATAGAGGTATCAACCATCGTAATCGGAGCATTTTAGATTTTAGCCAGCCAAAAACTTGTGGGCTATAGCACAGTTGATTTTCAATAAAATTGAATTTTCTAATAAATGTTTAGAAATAATCGAGCAATCAAAATGCAAATTGTCACAGCAATTACAGGTCCCGTAACCTATTGATAGAGGTATCAACCATCGTAATCGGAGCATTTTAGATTTTAGCCGCCCAAAAACTTGTGGGCTATAGCACAGTTGATTTTCAATAAAATTGAATTTTCTAATAAATGTTTAGAAATAATCGAGCAATCAAAATGCAAATTGTCACAGCAATTACAGGTCCCGTAACCTATTGATAGAAGTATCAACCATCGTAATCGGAGCATTTTAGATTTAAGCCGCCCAAAAACTTGTGGGCTATAGCACAGTTGATTTTCAAAAAAATTGAATTTTCTAAGCAATGTATAGAAATAATCGAGCAATCAAAATGCAAATTATCACAGAAATTACAGGTCCCGTAACCTATTGATAGAGGTATCATCCATCGTAATCGGAGCATTTTAGATTTTAGCCGCCCAAAAACTTGTGGGCTATAGCACAGTTGATTTTCAATAAAATTGAATTTTCTAATAAATGTTTAGAAATAATCGAACAATCAAAATGCAAATTGTCACAGCAATTACGGGTCCCGTAACCTATTGATAGAGGTATCAACCATCGTAATCGGAGCATTTTAAATTTTAGCCGCCCAAAAACGTGTGGGCTATAGCACAGTTGATTTTCAATAAAATTGAATTTTCTAAGAAATGTTTAGAAATAATCGAGCAATCAAAATGCAAATTGTCACAGCAATTATAGGTCCCGTAACCTATTGATAGAGGTATCAACCATCGTAATCGGAGCATTTTAGATTTTAGCCACCCAAAAACTTGTGGGCTATAGCACAGTTGATTTTCAATAAAATTGAATTTTCTAATAAATGTTTAGAAATAATCGAGCAATCAAAATGCAAATTGTCACAGCAATTACAGGTCCCGTAACCTATTGATAGAAGTATCAACCATCGTAATCGGAGCATTTTAGATTTAAGCCGCCCAAAAACTTGTGGGCTATAGCACAGTTGATTTTCAATAAAATTGAATTTTCTAATAAATGTTTAGAAATAATCGAGCAATCAAAATGCAAATTGTCACAGCAATTACAGGTCCCGTAACCTATTGATAGAAGTATCAACCATCGTAATCGGAGCATTTTAGATTTTAGCCGCCCAAAAACTTGTGGGCTATAGCACAGTTGATTTTCAATAAAATTGAATTTTCTAATAAATGTTTAGAAATAATCGAACAATCAAAATGCAAATTGTCACAGCAATTACGGGTCCCGTAACCTATTGATAGAGGTATCAACCATCGTAATCGGAGCATTTTAGATTTTAGCCGCCCAAAAACTTGTGGGCTATAGCACAGTTGATTTTCAATAAAATTGAATTTTCTAAGAAATGTTTAGAAATAATCGAGCAATCAAAATGCAAATTGTCACAGCAATTATAGGTCCCGTAACCTATTGATAGAGGTATCAACCATCGTAATCGGAGCATTTTAGATTTTAGCCACCCAAAAACTTGTGGGCTATAGCACAGTTGATTTTCAATAAAATTGAATTTTCTAATAAATGTTTAGAAATAATCGAGCAATCAAAATGCAAATTGTCACAGCAATTACAGGTCCCGTAACCTATTGATAGAGGTATCAACCATCGTAATCGGAGCATTTTAGATTTTAGCCGCCCAAAAACTTGTGGGCTATAGCACAGTTGATTTTCAATAAAATTGAATTTTCTAATAAATGTTTAGAAATAATCGAGCAATCAAAATGCAAATTGTCACAGCAATTACAGGTCCCGTAACCTATTGATAGAAGTATCAACCATCGTAATCGGAGCATTTTAGATTTAAGCCGCCCAAAAACTTGTGGGCTATAGCACAGTTGATTTTCAAAAAAATTGAATTTTCTAAGCAATGTATAGAAATAATCGAGCAATCAAAATGCAAATTATCACAGAAATTACAGGTCCCGTAACCTATTGATAGAGGTATCATCCATCGTAATCGGAGCATTTTAGATTTTAGCCGCCCAAAAACTTGTGGGCTATAGCACAGTTGATTTTCAATAAAATTGAATTTTCTAATAAATGTTTAGAAATAATCGAACAATCAAAATGCAAATTGTCACAGCAATTACGGGTCCCGTAACCTATTGATAGAGGTATCAACCATCGTAATCGGAGCATTTTAAATTTTAGCCGCCCAAAAACTTGTGGGCTATAGCACAGTTGATTTTCAATAAAATTGAATTTTCTAATAAATGTTTAGAAATAATCGAGCAATCAAAATGCAAATTGTCACAGCAATTACAGGTCCCGTAACCTATTGATAGAGGTATCAACCATCGTAATCGGAGCATTTTAGATTTTAGCCGCCCAAAAACTTGTGGGCTATAGCACAGTTGATTTTCAATAAAATTGAATTTTCTAATAAATGTTTAGAAATAATCGAGCAATCAAAATGCAAATTGTCACAGCAATTACAGGTCCCGTAACCTATTGATAGAAGTGTCAACCATCGTAATCGGAGCATTTTAGATTTAAGCCGCCCAAAAACTTGTGGGCTATAGCACAGTTGATTTTCAAAAAAATTGAATTTTCTAAGCAATGTATAGAAATAATCGAGCAATCAAAATGCAAATTATCACAGAAATTACAGGTCCCGTAACCTATTGATAGAGGTATCATCCATCGTAATCGGAGCATTTTAGATTTTAGCCGCCCAAAAACTTGTGGGCTATAGCACAGTTGATTTTCAATAAAATTGAATTTTCTAATAAATGTTTAGAAATAATCGAACAATCAAAATGCAAATTGTCACAGCAATTACGGGTCCCGTAACCTATTGATAGAGGTATCAACCTACGTAATCGGAGCATTTTAAATTTTAGCCGCCCAAAAACTTGTGGGCTATAGCACAGTTGATTTTCAATAAAATTGAATTTTCTAATAAATGTTTAGAAATAATCGAGCAATCAAAATGCAAATTGTCACAGCAATTACAGGTCCCGTAACCTATTGATAGAGGTATCAACCATCGTAATCGGAGCATTGTAGATTTTAGCCGCCCAAAAACTTGTGGGCTATAGCACAGTTGATTTTCAATAAAATTGAATTTTCTAATAAATGTTTAGAAATAATCGAGCAATCAAAATGCAAATTGTCACAGCAATTACAGGTCCCGTAACATATTGATAGAAGTATCAACCATCGTAATCGGAGCATTTTAGATTTTAGCCGCCCAAAAACTTGTGGGCTATAGCACAGTTGATTTTCAAAAAAATTGAATTTTCTAAGCAATGTATAGAAATAATCGAGCAATCGAAATGCAAATTATCACAGAAATTACAGGTCCCGTAACCTATTGATAGAGGTATCATCCATCGTAATCGGAGCATTTTAGATTTTAGCCGCCCAAAAACTTGTGGGCTATAGCACAGTTGATTTTCAATAAAATTGAATTTTCTAATAAATGTTTAGAAATAATCGAACAATCAAAATGCAAATTGTCACAGCAATTACGGGTCCCGTAACCTATTGATAGAGGTATCAACCTACGTAATCGGAGCATTTTAAATTTTAGCCGCCCAAAAACTTGTGGGCTATAGCACAGTTGATTTTCAATAAAATTGAATTTTCTAATAAATGTTTAGAAATAATCGAGCAATCAAAATGCAAATTGTCACAGCAATTACAGGTCCCGTAACCTATTGATAGAGGTATCAACCATCGTAATCGGAGCATTGTAGATTTTAGCCGCCCAAAAACTTGTGGGCTATAGCACAGTTGATTTTCAATAAAATTGAATTTTCTAATAAATGTTTAGAAATAATCGAGCAATCAAAATGCAAATTGTCACAGCAATTACAGGTCCCGTAACATATTGATAGAAGTATCAACCATCGTAATCGGAGCATTTTAGCCGCCCAAAAACTTGTGGGCTATAGCACAGTTGATTTTCAAAAAAATTGAATTTTCTAAGCAATGTATAGAAATAATCGAGCAATCAAAATGCAAATTATCACAGAAATTACAGGTCCCGTAACCTATTGATAGAGGTATCAACCATCGTAATCGGAGCATTTTAGATTTTAGCCGCCCAAAAACTTGTGGGCTATAGCACAGTTGATTTTCAAAAAAATTGAATTTTCTAAGCAATGTATAGAAATAATCGAGCAATCAAAATGCAAATTATCACAGAAATTACAGGTCCCGTAACCTATTGATAGAGGTATCAACCATCGTAATTGGAGCATTTTAGATTTTAGCCGCCCAAAAACTTGTGGGCTATAGCACAGTTGATTTTCAATAAAATTGAATTTTCTAATAAATGTTTAGAAATAATCGAACAATCAAAATGCAAATTGTCACAGCAATTACGGGTCCCGTAACCTATTGATAGAGGTATCAACCATCGTAATCGGAGCATTTTAAATTTTAGCCGCCCAAAAACTTGTGGGCTATAGCACAGTTGATTTTCAATAAAATTGAATTTTCTAATAAATGTATAGAAATAATCGAGCAATCAAAATGCAAATTGTCACAGCAATTATAGGTCCCGTAACCTATTGATAGAGGTATCAACCATCGTAATCGGAGCATTGTAGATTTTAGCCGCCCAAAAACTTGTGGGCTATAGCACAGTTGATTTTCAATAAAATTGAATTTTCTAATAAATGTTTAGAAATAATCGAGCAATCAAAATGCAAATTGTCACAGCAATTACAGGTCCCGTAACATATTGATAGAAGTATCAACCATCGTAATCGGAGCATTTTAGATTTTAGCCGCCCAAAAACTTGTGGGCTATAGCACAGTTGATTTTCAAAAAAATTGAATTTTCTAAGCAATGTATAGAAATAATCGAACAATCAAAATGCAAATTATCACAGAAATTACAGGTCCCGTAACCTATTGATAGAAGTATCAACCATCGTAATCGGAGCATTTTAGATTTTAGCCGCCCAAAAACTGGTGGGCTATAGCACAGTTTATTTTTAATAAAATTGAATTTTCTAATAAATGTTTAGAAATAATCGAGCAATCAAAATGCAAATTGTCACAGCAATTACAGGTCCCGTAACCTATTGATAGAAGTATCAACCATCGTAATCGGAGCATTTTAGGTTTTAGCCGCCCAAAAACTGGTGGGCTATAGCACAGTTGATTTTTAATAAAATTGAATTTTCTAAGCAATGTATAGAAATAATCGAGCAATCAAAATGCAAATTATCACAGAAATTACAGGTCCCGTAACCTATTGATAGAGGTATCAACCATCGTAATCGGAGCATTTTAGATTTTAGCCGCCCAAAAACTTGTGGGCTATAGCACAGTTGATTTTCAATAAAATTGAATTTTCTAAGAAATGTTTAGAAATAATCGAGCAATCAAAATGCAAATTGTCACAGCAATTACAGGTCCCGTAACCTATTGATAGAAGTATCAACCATCGTAATCGGAGCATTTTAGATTTAAGCCGCCCAAAAACTTGTGGGCTATAGCACAGTTGATTTTCAATAAAATTGAATTTTCTAAGAAATGTTTAGAAATAATCGAGCAATCAAAATGCAAATTGTCACAGCAATTACAGGTCCCGTAACCTATTGATAGAAGTATCAACCATCGTAATCGGAGCATTTTAGATTTAAGCCGCCCAAAAACTTGAGGGCTATAGCACAGTTGATTTTCAATAAAATTGAATTTTCTAATAAATGTTTAGAAATAATCGAGTAATCAAAATGCAAATTGTCACAGCAATTACAGGTCCCGTAACCAATTGATAGAGGTATCAACCATCGTAATCGGAGCATTTTAGATTTTAGCCGCCCAAAAACTTGTGGGCTATAGCACAGTTGATTTTTAATAAAATTGAATTTTCTAATAAATGTTTAGAAATAATCGAGCAATCAAAATGCAAATTGTCACAGCAATTACAGGTCCCGTAACCTATTGATAGAGGTATCAACCATCGTAATCGGAGCATTTTAGATTTTAGCCGCCCAAAAACTTGTGGGCTATAGCACAGTTGATTTTCAATAAAATTGAATTTTCTAATAAATGTTTAGAAATAATCGAGCAATCAAAATGCAAATTGTCACAGCAATTACAGGTCCCGTAACCTATTGATAGAAGTATCAACCATCGTAATCGGAGCATTTTAGATTTAAGCCGCCCAAAAACTTGATGGTTATAGCACAGTTGATTTTCAATAAAATTGAATTTTCTAAGAAATGTTTAGAAATAATCGAGCAATCAAAATGCAAATTGTCACAGCAATTACAGGTCCCGTAACCTATTGATAGAGGTATCAACCATCGTAATCGGAGCATTGTAGATTTTAGCCGCCCAAAAACTTGTGGGCTATAGCACAGTTGATTTTTAATAAAATTGAATTTTCTAATAAATGTTTAGAAATAATCGAGCAATCAAAATGCAAATTGTCACAGCAATTACAGGTCCCGTAACCTATTGATAGAGGTATCAACCATCGTAATCGGAGCATTTTAGATTTTAGCCGCCCAAAAACTTGTGGGCTATAGCACAGTTGATTTTCAATAAAATTGAATTTTCTAATAAATGTTTAGAAATAATCGAGCAATCAAAATGCAAATTGTCACAGCAATTACAGGTCCCGTAACCTATTGATAGAGGTATCAACCATCGTAATCGGAGCATTTTAGATTTTAACCGCCCAAAAACTTGTGGGTTATAGCACAGTTGATTTTCAATAAAATTGAATTTTCTAATAAATGTTTAGAAATAATCGAACAATCAAAATGCAAATTGTCACAGCAATTACGGGTCCCGTAACCTATTGATAGAGGTATCAACCATCGTAATCGGAGCATTTTAGATTTTAGCCACCCAAAAACTTGTGGGCTATAGCACAGTTGATTTTCAATAAAATTGAATTTTCTAATAAATGTTTAGAAATAATCGAGCAATCAAAATGCAAATTGTCACAGCAATTACAGGTCCCGTAACCTATTGATAGAGGTATCAACCATCGTAATCGGAGCATTTTAGATTTTAGCCGCCCAAAAACTTGTGGGCTATAGCACAGTTGATTTTCAATAAAATTGAATTTTCTAATAAATGTTTAGAAATAATCGAGCAATCAAAATGCAAATTGTCACAGCAATTACAGGTCCCGTAACCTATTGATAGAGGTATCAACCATCGTAATCGGAGCATTTTAGATTTTAACCGCCCAAAAACTTGTGGGTTATAGCACAGTTGATTTTCAATAAAATTGAATTTTCTAATAAATGTTTAGAAATAATCGAACAATCAAAATGCAAATTGTCACAGCAATTACAGGTCCCGTAACCTATTGATAGAGGTATCAACCATCGTAATCGGAGCATTTTAGATTTTAGCCACCCAAAAACTTGTGGGCTATAGCACAGTTGATTTTCAATAAAATTGAATTTTCTAATAAATGTTTAGAAATAATCGAGCAATCAAAATGCAAATTGTCACAGCAATTACAGGTCCCGTAACCTATTGATAGAAGTATCAACCATCGTAATCGGAGCATTTTAGATTTTAGCCGCCCAAAAACTTGTGGGCTATAGCACAGTTGATTTTCAATAAAATTGAATTTTCTAATAAATGTTTAGAAATAATCGAACAATCAAAATGCAAATTGTCACAGCAATTACGGGTCCCGTAACCTATTGATAGAGGTATCAACCATCGTAATCGGAGCATTTTAGATTTTAGCCGCCCAAACACTTGTGGGCTATAGCACAGTTGATTTTCAATAAAATTGAATTTTCTAAGAAATGTTTAGAAATAATCGAGCAATCAAAATGCAAATTGTCACAGCAATTATAGGTCCCGTAACCTATTGATAGAGGTATCAACCATCGTAATCGGAGCATTTTAGATTTTAGCCACCCAAAAACTTGTGGGCTATAGCACAGTTGATTTTCAATAAAATTGAATTTTCTAATAAATGTTTAGAAATAATCGAGCAATCAAAATGCAAATTGTCACAGCAATTACAGGTCCCGTAACCTATTGATAGAGGTATCAACCATCGTAATCGGAGCATTTTAGATTTTAGCCGCCCAAAAACTTGTGGGCTATAGCACAGTTGATTTTCAATAAAATTGAATTTTCTAATAAATGTTTAGAAATAATCGAGCAATCAAAATGCAAATTGTCACAGCAATTACAGGTCCCGTAACCTATTGATAGAAGTATCAACCATCGTAATCAGAGCATTTTAGATTTAAGCCGCCCAAAAACTTGTGGGCTATAGCACAGTTGATTTTCAAAAAAATTGAATTTTCTAAGCAATGTATAGAAATAATCGAGCAATCAAAATGCAAATTATCACAGAAATTACAGGTCCCGTAACCTATTGATAGAGGTATCATCCATCGTAATCGGAGCATTTTAGATTTTAGCCGCCCAAAAACTTGTGGGCTATAGCACAGTTGATTTTCAATAAAATTGAATTTTATAATAAATGTTTAGAAATAATCGAACAATCAAAATGCAAATTGTCACAGCAATTACGGGTCCCGTAACCTATTGATAGAGGTATCAACCATCGTAATCGGAGCATTTTAAATTTTAGCCGCCCAAAAACTTGTGGGCTATAGCACAGTTGATTTTCAATAAAATTGAATTTTCTAATAAATGTTTAGAAATAATCGAGCAATCAAAATGCAAATTGTCACAGCAATTATAGGTCCCGTAACCTATTGATAGAGGTATCAACCATCGTAATCGGAGCATTTTAGATTTTAGCCACCCAAAAACTTGTGGGCTATAGCACAGTTGATTTTCAATAAAATTGAATTTTCTAATAAATGTTTAGAAATAATCGAGCAATCAAAATGCAAATTGTCACAGCAATTACAGGTCCCGTAACCTATTGATAGAGGTATCAACCATCGTAATCGGAGCATTTTAGATTTTAGCCGCCCAAAAACTTGTGGGCTATAGCACAGTTGATTTTCAATAAAATTGAATTTTCTAATAAATGTTTAGAAATAATCGAACAATCAAAATGCAAATTGTCACAGCAATTACGGGTCCCGTAACCTATTGATAGAGGTATCAACCATCGTAATCGGAGCATTTTAGATTTTAGCCACCCAAAAACTTGTGGGCTATAGCACAGTTGATTTTCAATAAAATTGAATTTTCTAATAAATGTTTAGAAATAATCGAGCAATCAAAATGCAAATTGTCACAGCAATTACAGGTCCCGTAACCTATTGATAGAAGTATCAACCATCGTAATCGGAGCATTTTAGATTTTAGCCGCCCAAAAACTTGTGGGCTATAGCACAGTTGATTTTCAATAAAATTGAATTTTCTAATAAATGTTTAGAAATAATCGAACAATCAAAATGCAAATTGTCACAGCAATTACGGGTCCCGTAACCTATTGATAGAGGTATCAACCATCGTAATCGGAGCATTTTAGATTTTAGCCGCCCAAAAACTTGTGGGCTATAGCACAGTTGATTTTCAATAAAATTGAATTTTCTAAGAAATGTTTAGAAATAATCGAGCAATCAAAATGCAAATTGTCACAGCAATTATAGGTCCCGTAACCTATTGATAGAGGTATCAACCATCGTAATCGGAGCATTTTAGATTTTAGCCACCCAAAAACTTGTGGGCTATAGCACAGTTGATTTTCAATAAAATTGAATTTTCTAATAAATGTTTAGAAATAATCGAGCAATCAAAATGCAAATTGTCACAGCAATTACAGGTCCCGTAACCTATTGATAGAGGTATCAACCATCGTAATCGGACGATTTTAAATTTTAGCCGCCCAAAAACTTGTGGGCTATAGCACAGTTGATTTTCAATAAAATTGAATTTTCTAATAAATGTTTAGAAATAATCGAGCAATCAAAATGCAAATTGTCACAGCAATTACAGGTCCCGTAACCTATTGATAGAAGTATCAACCATCGTAATCGGAGCATTTTAGATTTAAGCCGCCCAAAAACTTGTGGGCTATAGCACAGTTGATTTTCAAAAAAATTGAATTTTCTAAGCAATGTATAGAAATAATCGAGCAATCAAAATGCAAATTATCACAGAAATTACAGGTCCCGTAACCTATTGATAGAGGTATCATCCATCGTAATCGGAGCATTTTAGATTTTAGCCGCCCAAAAACTTGTGGGCTATAGCACAGTTGATTTTCAATAAAATTGAATTTTCTAATAAATGTTTAGAAATAATCGAACAATCAAAATGCAAATTGTCACAGCAATTACGGGTCCCGTAACCTATTGATAGAGGTATCAACCATCGTAATCGGAGCATTTTAAATTTTAGCCGCCCAAAAACTTGTGGGCTATAGCACAGTTGATTTTCAATAAAATTGAATTTTCTAATAAATGTTTAGAAATAATCGAGCAATCAAAATGCAAATTGTCACAGCAATTATAGGTCCCGTAACCTATTGATAGAGGTATCAACCATCGTAATCGGAGCATTTTAGATTTTAGCCACCCAAAAACTTGTGGGCTATAGCACAGTTGATTTTCAATAAAATTGAATTTTCTAATAAATGTTTAGAAATAATCGAGCAATCAAAATGCAAATTGTCACAGCAATTACAGGTCCCGTAACCTATTGATAGAGGTATCAACCATCGTAATCGGAGCATTTTAGATTTTAGCCGCCCAAAAACTTGTGGGCTATAGCACAGTTGATTTTCAATAAAATTGAATTTTCTAAGAAATGTTTAGAAATAATCGAGCAATCAAAATGCAAATTGTCACAGCAATTACAGGTCCCGTAACCTATTGATAGAAGTATCAACCATCGTAATCGGAGCATTTTAGATTTAAGCCGCCCAAAAACTTGTGGGCTATAGCACAGTTGATTTTCAAAAAAATTGAATTTTCTAAGCAATGTATAGAAATAATCGAGCAATCAAAATGCAAATTATCACAGAAATTACAGGTCCCGTAACCTATTGATAGAGGTATCATCCATCGTAATCGGAGCATTTTAGATTTTAGCCGCCCAAAAACTTGTGGGCTATAGCACAGTTGATTTTCAATAAAATTGAATTTTCTAATAAATGTTTAGAAATAATCGAACAATCAAAATGCAAATTGTCACAGCAATTACGGGTCCCGTAACCTATTGATAGAGGTATCAACCATCGTAATCGGAGCATTTTAAATTTTAGCCGCCCAAAAACTTGTGGGCTATAGCACAGTTGATTTTCAATAAAATTGAATTTTCTAATAAATGTATAGAAATAATCGAGCAATCAAAATGCAAATTGTCACAGCAATTATAGGTCCCGTAACCTATTGATAGAGGTATCAACCATCGTAATCGGAGCATTGTAGATTTTAGCCGCCCAAAAACTTGTGGGCTATAGCACAGTTGATTTTCAATAAAATTGAATTTTCTAATAAATGTTTAGAAATAATCGAGCAATCAAAATGCAAATTGTCACAGCAATTACAGGTCCCGTAACATATTGATAGAAGTATCAACCATCGTAATCGGAGCATTTTAGATTTTAGCCGCCCAAAAACTTGTGGGCTATAGCACAGTTGATTTTCAAAAAAATTGAATTTTCTAAGCAATGTATAGAAATAATCGAACAATCAAAATGCAAATTATCACAGAAATTACAGGTCCCGTAACCTATTGATAGAAGTATCAACCATCGTAATCGGAGCATTTTAGATTTTAGCCGCCCAAAAACTGGTGGGCTATAGCACAGTTTATTTTTAATAAAATTGAATTTTCTAATAAATGTTTAGAAATAATCGAGCAATCAAAATGCAAATTGTCACAGCAATTACAGGTCCCGTAACCTATTGATAGAAGTATCAACCATCGTAATCGGAGCATTTTAGATTTTAGCCGCCCAAAAACTTGTGGGCTATAGCACAGTTGATTTTCAAAAAAATTGAATTTTCTAAGCAATGTATAGAAATAATCGAGCAATCAAAATGCAAATTATCACAGCAATTACAGGTCCCGTAACCTATTGATAGAGGTATCAGCCATCGTAATCGGAGCATTTTAGATTTTAGCCGCCCAAAAACTTGTGGGCTATAGCACAGTTGATTTTCAATAAAATAGAATTTTCTAAGAAATGTTTAGAAATAATCGAGCAATCAAAATGCAAATTGTCACAGCAATTACAGGTCCCGTAACCTATTGATAGAAGTATCAACCATCGTAATCGGAGCATTTTAGATTTAAGCGGCCCAAAAACTTGTGGGCTATAACACAGTTGATTTTCAATAAAATTGAATTTTCTAAGAAATGTTTAGAAATAATCGAGCAATCAAAATGCAAATTGTCACAGCAATTACAGGTCCCGTAACCTATTGATAGAAGTATCAACCATCGTAATCGGAGCATTTTAGATTTAAGCCGCCCAAAAACTTGAGGGCTATAGCACAGTTGATTTTCAATAAAATTGAATTTTCTAATAAATGTTTAGAAATAATCGAGCAATCAAAATGCAAATTGTCACAGCAATTACAGGTCCCGTAACCTATTGATAGAAGTATCAACCATCGTAATCGGAGCATTTTAGATTTAAGCCGCCCAAAAACTTGAGGGCTATAGCACAGTTGATTTTCAATAAAATTGAATTTTCTAATAAATGTTTAGAAATAATCGAGTAATCAAAATGCAAATTGTCACAGCAATTACAGGTCCCGTAACCAATTGATAGAGGTATCAACCATCGTAATCGGAGCATTTTAGATTTTAGCCGCCCAAAAACTTGTGGGCTATAGCACAGTTGATTTTTAATAAAATTGAATTTTCTAATAAATGTTTAGAAATAATCGAGCAATCAAAATGCAAATTGTCACAGCAATTACAGGTCCCGTAACCTATTGATAGAGGTATCAACCATCGTAATCGGAGCATTTTAGATTTTAGCCGCCCAAAAACTTGTGGGCTATAGCACAGTTGATTTTCAATAAAATTGAATTTTCTAATAAATGTTTAGAAATAATCGAGCAATCAAAATGCAAATTGTCACAGCAATTACAGGTCCCGTAACCTATTGATAGAGGTATCAACCATCGTAATCGGAGCATTTTAGATTTTAACCGCCCAAAAACTTGTGGGTTATAGCACAGTTGATTTTCAATAAAATTGAATTTTCTAAGCAATGTTTAGAAATAATCGGTCAATCAAAATGCAAATTGTCACAGCAATTACAGGTCCCGTAACCTATTGATAGAAGTATCAACAATCGTAATCGGAGCATTTTAGATTTAAGCCGCCCAAAAACTTGTGGGCTATAGCACAGTTGATTTTTAATAAAATTGAATTTTCTAAGAAATGTTTAGAAATAATCGAGCAATCAAAATGCAAATTGTCACAGCAATTACATGTCCCGTAACCTATTGATAGAAGTATCAACCATCGTAATCGGAGCATTTTAGATTTTAGCCGCCCAAAAACTTGTGGGTTATAGCACAGTTGATTTTCAATAAAATTGAATTTTCTAAGAAATGTTTAGAAATAATCGAACAATCAAAATCCAAATTGTCACAGCAATTACAGGTCCCGTAACCTATTGATAGAGGTATCAACCATCGTAATCGGAGCATTTTAGATTTTAGCCGCCCAAAAACTTGTGGGCTATAGCACAGTTGATTTTCAATAAGATTGAATTTTCTAAGAAATGTTTAGAAATAATCGAGCAATCAAAATGCAAATTGTCACAGCAATTACAGGTCCCGTAACCTATTGATAGAAGTATCAACAATCGTAATCGGAGCATTTTAGATTTTAGCCGCCCAAAAACTTGTGGGTTATAGCACAGTTGATTTTCAATAAAATTGAATTTTCTAAGCAAAGTTTAGAAATAATCGAGCAATCAAAATGCAAATTGTCACAGCAATTACAGGTCCCGTAACCTATTGATAGAGGTATCAACCATCATAATCGGAGCATTTTAGATTTTAGCCGCCCAAAAACTTGATGGCTATAGCACAGTTGATTTTCAATAAGATTGAATTTTCTAAGAAATGTTTAGAAATAATCGAGCAATCAAAATGCAAATTGTCACAGCAATTACAGGTCCCGTAACCTATTGATAGAAGTATCAACAATCGTAATCGGAGCATTTTAGATTTTAGCCGCCCAAAAACTTGTGGGTTATAGCACAGTTGATTTTCAATAAAATTGAATTTTCTAAGCAAAGTTTAGAAATAATCGAGCAATCAAAATGCAAATTGTCACAGCAATTACAGGTCCCGTAACCTATTGATAGAGGTATCAACCATCGTAATCGGAGCATTTTAGATTTTAGCCGCCCAAAAACTTGTGGGCTATAGCACAGTTGATTTTTAATAAAATTGAATTTTCTAAGAAATGTTTAGAAATAATCGAGCAATCAAAATGCAAATTGTCACAGCAATTACAGGTCCCGTAACCTATTGATAGAAGTATCAACCATCGTAATCGGAGCATTTTAAATTTTAGCCGCCCAAAAACTTGTGGGCTACAGCACAGTTGATTTTCAATAAAATTGAATTTTCTAAAAAATGTTTAGAAATAATCGAGCAATCAAAATGCAAATTGTCACAGCAATTACAGGTCCCGTAACCTATTGATAGAAGTATCAACAATCGTAATCGGAGCATTTTAGATTTTAGCCGCCCAAAAACTTGTGGGCTATAGCACAGTTGATTTTCAATCAAATTGAATTTTCTAAGAAATGTTTAGAAATAATCGAGCAATCAAAATGCAAATTGTCACAGCAATTACAGGTCCCGTAACCTATTGATAGAAGTATCAACCATCGTAATCGGAGCATTTTAGTTTTTAGCCGCCCAAATACTTGTGGGCTATAGCACAGTTGATTTACAATAAAATTGAATTTTCTCAGAAATGTTTAGAAATAATCGAACAATCAAAATGCAAATTGTCACAGCAATTACAGGTCCCGTAACCTATTGATAGAGGTATCCCCTTAATTACCTAGTCAGAAAACCCTAATTTATAAGAATTGTTCGTTTAATAAAAGTTCTGCAAAATTATTTTTTGGAAATCGCACTCAATCCCCAAGGGCCAATATCGGCCATTGCCAACAATGATGACATAGGTTTCGGTAGCACATGGAATAGGTCCCTTCATTACCTAGTTAAAAAACCTAGTTAAATTTTTTTATTTAATTTTTTATTTTTTATTTTTATTTGTTTTTAATTTTTGGAAACATTTTGAATTAAATAGTTTTTTGTAAACCTTATACTTTTTAAGATATTCGCAAAATAAATTTTATGGACCAAGGGAGTGGCCACTTCCGGTTAGCCGATTTGGAGTAAAATTCACTGGGACCTCCCCATTTATCATTAAAGCTTAAATCTGAAGTTTCAGTTCGATTGGTTAAACCATCTGGGCTGTAGAGAGGACACAGACAAACTGACAGACTGACAGACGGACAGACTGACAGACTGACAGACTGACAGACTGACAGACTGACAGACTGACAGACTGACAGACTGACAGACTGACAGACTGACAGACTGACAGACTGACAGACTGACAGACTGACAGACTGACAGACTGACAGACTGACAGACTGACAGACTGACAGACTGACAGACTGACAGACTGACAGACTGACAGACTGACAGACTGACAGACTGACAGACTGACAGACTGACAGACTGACAGACTGACAGACTGACAGACTGACAGACTGACAGACTGACAGACTGACAGACTGACAGACTGACAGACTGACAGACTGACAGACTGACAGACTTACAGACTGACAGACTGACAGACTGACAGACTGACAGACTGACAGACTGACAGACTGACAGACTGACAGACTGACAGACTGACAGACTGACAGACTGACAGACTGACAGACTGACAGACTGACAGACTGACAGACTGACAGACTGACAGACTGACAGACTGACAGACTGACAGACTGACAGACTGACAGACTGACAGACTGACAGACTGACAGACTGACAGACTGACAGACTGACAGACTGACAGACTGACCGACTGACAGACTGACAGACTGACAGACTGACAGACTGACAGACTGATAGACTGACAGACTGACAGACTGACAGACTGACAGACTGACAGACTGACAGACTGACAGACTGACAGACTGACAGACTGACAGACTGACAGACTGACAGACTGACAGACTGACAGACTGACAGAAAACCCACTTTTTTGGACTCAGGGGACCTCAAAACAAATAAATCTCTAAAAATCTCAAGGTCTAAAATTTTCATGATTACTATACTTTATTTTACTAGAGTAATAGAAAGTAAAACTGAGAAAATATACAAATAACCAAAGGCTAAAAGAAAATTTTATTTTATTAACAAAACCGGTAAAAGTCGATATTTGTATATAATTTGATACATTTAGTTCAACAAAAGGTGACAATAAAGGACAGTGGAAAATAGTTAACGATATTTTAAATATAAAGAAATCAGAAAAGACTATTATTAACATTAGGATGGGAATTCAGGAACTTTATTGACAGATCATTTTCAACGGGCAGATACCTTAAACAAATATTTTGTAACTATTGTGAAAAAATTAACGCAAACAATCCCAGAACCCGATGTTTTTTAACGACTTATATGGTGGAGGTGGTTTAATTAGCAATTTTCTCTTTTTTCCAAACAAAGAAGAAGAACTAGTGGCTATCACAGTTATCAGCCGGAATAGATAATATTAACATAACAACGACTAAAAAAGTTATTGTTGTGCTGAGTTTTGTTCCTTTCTTTAAAAAAGGAGACAAACATGATCCATCTAATTACCGTCCAATAACAATTTTCCATTTTTTTTCCAAAACTTTTGAAAATCTGATCAAAGCTTTATGTTCCCTGCAAATTTCAAGTTCTGTTATTGTTAAGTTCAAAAATATTGATTGAAGGACTTTCTTTTTAATTTGAGGGGTACTTTATCAAGCTTATCGCCGTTGTAAATCAATTACAAATTTGTTACCTTCATTTTCTAATTGCTACTCATTCCATAATGAAACCTTATGTTATTTCTTTTCCTCTAAGGACTATCTAAAGCAATGTCCATTAGTACGTTTATTTACCTCAATTGGATTTCTTTCTTTTTTATTAATTTTTAAAAGCTATTTGTGTTTTATTATTTCTAAATTTAATAATTAGTATGATTCGTATTGTAAATCCGCCTAAATATTTGCAAAACACTAATACTATTTTAGTATAAAGGTAGCAAACTTCACATGACTATATACATACACATGTGAAGTTTTCCCTAAACTAGTCCTATTTATTTTTTTCTTCTATAAAATTTACTAGTAAGGCAATTTTTTTATAATTAAACATACCTACAAATGAAGCTTTCCTATTTTCCTGCAGCTGATATGTTTTGTAATTGACTATGTATCAGATTGATCATCAAATGCACGTTTCTACATATGAAACTTCCAATGCACTCTGTATTTCGTATCTCACATGTCGAATTTTGGTATACTGTATATTGGTAAAAGAAAACTTTAGGGCCGTTTGACTGTAATTGCAGAAATCAGTGTTTTTGATTTGCAAAACATTCAAAGTTACTTTTGGAAATTTTGCATTTGAAAACAAGACGAATCAATCCAATAGACCTATTAAGCGATCTGGCGCGGAGTACATTTGCTCTATAAACTTTCTTGTTGGGTTGTCCTTCAGAAATTTTATAAGGCATAACGACAATGTGGAATTACGATTCTGCGGCACAAAAGAATCTGTCCAAATGATTATTTTATCAGTAGAACTCGCTTTAACGCATTTGCCAGTACATTTGCATTTATTCTCCAATGAGTTCTAGTGTTAGGAACAAGCATCTTCAAAATCTGGGCACAACAACTATTTGTCGTACCAGACAATTTTCGAAAAATTTTGGACTTAAGGTCATTGTACCAACGATATGGCTACACGTCTCGAGGTTTGATCCGGATACTTCTGAAAATGAAATTGTGTCCATGGCTAAAACTTGTTTGGATATTGAATACTGTAAAGCTTTCAAACTAGTCCTAAACAACGAAGTATCGAGTCTATGGAGTTTGTTTGCACGTATTAAGGTCCTAGCATCGAATTGGCTTTCGTCTAATGTTATATATTGTACCGTAGGGCTGTATTTGTTAGGACGTAGTATAACAGGATGATGGTGCAATAAATAATTCTCGCCAAACATTTGGAAAATATAATCCGATAGCTAGGTTTATATACAGGAAATGGAAAGGTCATGAGTATTCTCATCTCGCAAAATAAAAAATATTGAAGGCAACTCTATTACGGATTAAAATAAATCGTTAATGATGTGGTGCATACGATTCAACGTTTTAATTCAATCGACCAATTAATTCTTTAATAGCCTCAATAGTCTGTCAGGGGATAGTGGTAGCTCTTAAATTTACTCCTTAGATCAATATGCCATATAAATAAGAACCTTCAGTTGACATAAACTAGAAGAAAACAATTGTCGGCAAGCTGCTGCAGTTCAAAATTATTATGTTGCTGCAAACGATATATTAAATTATCGCATTGACTAGTTGACATTTTATTTTAATGATATAAAATGCGAAGGCGACCATGCTAAATGTCGACCGAACAATTATTCTGTTTGTGTCAAAAATTATCATAGCAAAAGACCGTGAAAATTCGGGTGTATGCGGTTTTTTCAAATAAATGTCAAAAATGTGTACTAAAAAATATTTATCACAGGTTTCGGCCACAGTCTAAGTAGTAAATTTGTCACAAATAACAACCTGCTGTGTAAAATTTCGGATACCAGCTGTACCAGTCAACCCTCCCATAATTTAAGTGATGGCATTTACCTCGATGTACTACCAAAATGCTTCTAGCATTCGAGGTAACGCTAAATTATTCTTATTAATGTAGCCAGTGCCTCCATCCTCGTGGTTGCTGCATATGTTCCCTGCGGATCTACTCTGCAATATTATCTTGAAATTATTACAATAATTTCATCGATTCTGCTGTTGCGCCATTAGTTGATGTTGATGGAGTTTTCACGGTCTTTTCTATCGACCAAAAAGGATTAGCAGCCACTGATTATTTTGCTAGCACAGCATTGATGCAGGTAAACCGAATAAGAAATACCTTATGCATTTGGAGCTCTTGCCTTGTACGGACTTTACTGATTGTACCAGCTCCAGCATGTGTCATACTCCAATTGTGTAATAAGTTACATCCTTTATATAAATTACACAGTGTTAATTTTTATCCTAGCTTCAACACTGCTCGTAGGGAGTTTAAAACATTTTAATGGTTTCTTCAACATAAATGCTTTGAAAATCGAAGATGAATTTACTTCCTATCCTAAAAAATTCTAGAATTTCATAAATGGTAAAAATAAGGTTGCTGGGTTTCCTACCACAATGCGCCTTTTCAGAACTCCTTCTCCTAATACCCGGTTTTTCTGATTTTGTCGTTTTAAAATTTACGAAAGCGGAAGTGCATGATGGGTTATCTCAACTTGAAATTGATAAGGGGGCAGGACAAGATGGCCTTCCACCCATCCTTATTAAGAATTGTGCAGAGAGTCTAGTCCCTCCACTGCCTATTATCTTTAATAATAGCCCGTGTACTGCAATTTTTATCTTTTATGAAGTCAGCAACTGTCGCGGAAATTATCTTTTATGAAGTCAGCAACTGTCGCGGAATCGCTATTTTTTCTGCTATACCAAAACTATTCGAATCCATGGTACAGAAATTTTTTGTTTTTTTGTATAAAAAGGTTTATTTTTCCTGCCCAACACGGATTTTATCCGGGTAGGTCTACGGCGACTAATCTAGTATCTTTTTGTGAACATTTATATAGTAGACTAGAAAATTTACCATTCGATTTTTATCGAAAAGCTGGATAGACTAGATTGTCAGTTCATCCCTATTAAATGGTTGCATTTATACTTTTCTGATCGTTACCAATTTGTTAAGACTAACAATTTTAGCTCTCGTTCATTTCGTGCAGGAGTTCGTCATGGAAGTCAGATTGGTCCGTTTTAATTTTCATTATTTGTAAATGATGTTGTTGAATGTTTTGAATTTTCAGATTGTCTGCTTTACGTAGATGATATGAAAATATTTGCTCCAATTAATGAGGTTGCTGATTATAAGAAATTGCAAGGTGACTTGAATAACTTTTGCAGTTGGTCGTTTAATAACAAATTGTTTCTGAATGTGGGTAAATACAGGATTTTAATATTATTGTTGAGAGAGTTTAGTTCATGTCCAAGTTAGGCATAACCTTTTCTTGTGCTCTAACTTTTACTAAAAAGCTTCCATTATGCTAGGTTTCATTAAACGCAATTGTAAAAAGTTTTGCGACCCGCTCACACTAAAAACTCTGTAAATATCCTTTGTTCGTTCAGTTCTAGAATATGCTTCTCAGATCTGGTCCCCATTTTATAGCATTGAGAGTATTTCAGAAACAATTTATTAAAACAACAACGTTTCGATCACCGTCGAGACGTTACATCTGCTATCTTCTTTCATGATGTTCTGACTTCCCGAATAGATTGTGACGAATTACTTGATCGTTTCAATATCTACGCTCCCATACCCCTTTTGCGCGGTCGCAGTTTGCTACATATTGGTCCTGTCTCTATGAATTCTGCACTTTCGGAACCAGTCTTTTAATTTAGTTTACGATGTTTTTGGCTTTGACTTTCACGTCGCTTTGACGTGTTTCTCGGTAAAATTAATTTCTTTAAAAAAAAAAATGTTTTCTTAATTTCAATTTACCAGCATATGCTCAAACCACGAAATATTATATTATGTAAACGGTATTCCAGCAAGTGATTTGGATACCTCAATCTAAAAGTTATATAATTAAATTTAGATTATTCAGGCAAGGATCGAGTGAACCCAATAAAAAAAAATCTAGTAGTACATATTTCTACCAAAGATGCAGTTAAAGTTTCAAGATAAGTGATAATATCGGCTGGAGGATCTGCTTCATTTTTGTTATTTTTAAGTTATCGACGTTTTTAGGTACGCTCCATTATGAATGAGCTGATGGTCAAAATGCAGTGTACCGAAATATTAATAAGTAAATTAATAAGTCAAGAATAAATAAAGAAATTTTTGATTTTAACATGACAAGAAATTCGTTTTAAAATGAGTTGTTTGAATTTCGGTCTAGATAATTCGTCGTCTCAGGACTAGAGTACGCTAAGCGACAAAATCACTAATTTGAGAAAAATGAAAATTAAAGTTTGCGAGGACATAACGAACTTACCTAAAACGATAGTTCAACGATTTTCAGATTATTCTAATGCTATGATTATGTGAGAATAGCAGTAAGGTACATTTAAAAAATAATAGTGAAATAGCGGAAAAATGGTGCTTGGCGGTATTTCTGATAAAATTTAGTAGAAAGAAAAAAAAAATTCAGGTAATTCAATCCAATTGTTTGAAACAAAATCACATGTTATTATTCAATAAACAAAAAGCTTAAACATAATAGTTCAGTCTTAAATAAATTAAAAATTGAATGATTAAAAATATTGCCAACGTCAAATTTTGTGCATACATTTCATTTTGGCTTTAGCTCAGTGTGATAGAAATTTTGATCGACTTTAGGCATAAATTTGAGAAGACTTAGCAAATCCTTGCGTTTTTCTTCACTTATCTTAATCTTGTTATTCTAAAAAATGAAACTAAAGTCTGTTTGAACCTCATTCAAGTTTCGTCTTGTCCTCCTGGAACTACTTGTTGGTTTTATTATGGATTCCATTGTAAAATTTTCATTAAAAGATCGCTTATATGAAACATTCGTTAAGTTTCGTGATTCATACTTTAAATGCCGTATTTTGGTATACGCACACATGAAAAATTTAATTTTTGGGCCGCTTTTTAAATATTTTTCCAATGTACTGTTCACAGCATCAACTTCCTGTAGAAGAAAGTGTCCTGATTCCGAATACATGTGCTCTATGAGGGTAATACCTGGATTTTCCTTCATGAAATTCAAAAGGCTTAAAGAAAGAATCTGTACAAATAATAAATTTATTAGCTTGCGGTAAATCAGTTTTGACTGCTTGCAAAATTCTTTTGAAAGCACTTGCTAATTCATTTGCACCTCTTCCTTGAGATGTTTCGTTCCAGATAATGCAATAGTTGCTTCTTACAATATCCTATTAGGTTGAAACCCAAAAGTTTACGATTATAATAGAAGCAGTTTACATTTGCCTTCGGCAACGCAAACACATTTTGCAGATCAATTACCATAACACGGGTATGAGGCTCAATATTTGTCTTGTCAGTATCATTCTCCGCTTACGCTATCAATTTGTTTTGAATATGGTTAGTATAATCGTTTTGTTCATCTTGAGTTATTATTTGACCATTTTTTCCTTTCTCTTGTGCTCCTCGCATTTGTTACACAAATCTTTTTTTGGGATGAAGAAGCCCAAGTTAAACTGCGTTTCAAACATATGTTTATATGAAGAAAACTTTACAGAGTCGTCTGTTTCATTGCAATACATCATATACATTTTCTTTAAATTAAGATGTGGTTCCAAAAAATTTTGATTGGTTGGAGAGCGGCAATAATGAGACTCCACTGTTGCAAAGCTATTGATATGAGCTGCAACATCATCCAGTTTATTTTGTGGTAATTTGTTTTTCGTGTGTTTGCCGTTAGCTGGGGATTTCGATGTTGTGGTGTTGGTGTCAATTAAATGATCAAAATAATAATGTATCCTGGTTTTGTTAATATCTAAGGTGTTAGTAAAAAATAGTTGACAGACCTTTTCAACATATCGGCTTTAAAGAAATGGTAGAGGTATGAATATTTTCTACGAGCGTTAGCATTGCTTGTTTTTTTTCTCTCTACTGAAATCCTAAACAAGATTTTGACAAAAAATTCGCCTTTCGATTTTGAGCTTAACTGCCAAAATTTCTTCCTTTCGATAGATTTTTTGGCAGAAAATTCACTTAATACTGAATTATTTTTTTCGGAAAGGATGTCTTCATTTTCCTCATTGCTTAAATGAAAGTTGCCATGTATAAGACTATTATTATTATTATTATTGTGGGGGGCCATGCGGGTGATCAGCCACTTCGCACTGCGACCTAAAAGATATATTGTGCTGGCCCCTGATTAATTATCCGTCCAGTCAATATTCAGGTTCTTAATGAACCTGACAATACTGCCTCCCGGTACGTGATACATACTATCTGGGCATATTGCTCTCCCTCCTAGATGTTTACTACAGCATGTAGTTCCGCTAGAAAGACGGTAGCATTGGAGCTCAACGACCTCGAGAAGGTTGTGCCACTCCCGTATATTCCTACGCCTGCCCCGTATTCCGTTTGATTTTACTCTTACGAGTTGCTGGGAATTGCAAATCACCTGTAGGTCACCCAGCTTTACTACAGGAAGGCTAAACATAAAACTGGAGGGTGCCTGGTATCCAGAGTCCGCATATTTTGGACTGATTAACCTATCAGCCATTCATCTTTCGGCATATGCTGTTCCACCTTAGATTAGGGTTTTTTGTCAAGGTTTTCTTCTTTAGCGCCGTACTTTGGCCTGTGCCAAATGGCCTAAAATGTGCCAAGTGGCCTTAGTTACCAGTGGTTGCCACGAGGAGGCAGTACGTACACTTGCGAATTGTGCACAGGTTTCCCCTTACACAATTGTACCCATCACGCAGCTGCCTAATGACAAGACCAGAACAGCTCACGTGATGCGCACCCTACTGGAAGGTTACGGAGCTAGTAGATTAATCTACTCAACTTTGATCCCCCCCCTCCAATAGACGCCAAACCACCATGTATAAGACTATAAACCGGGCCATTATAATTTTCATTTAATGGAGTGGGTGGAATTATGGTGCATGGGCTGTGACTGTGGTTTAAATTACCCATCGTTTCCAATAAGTTTTCCAAGGAAGGTATACCCTAAAAGTAGTCATTTTTTTAAATTATTAAATATATTAGAAACATCATTTTCTGCAACTTACTTGAATTCTTCTTCTCCAAATTCAGGTACAGGCGAACTATTCTTATCACTTCCTATTTCTTGATTAATTATTGAGTCAATCATTTTTTGCTTTTTTAATGTTATTAAGTTTAGTACAGATGCATAAAAAACCAACTAAAAAAAACTAAAAACAAACTTTATTTTAAGTTCCTTTTCTATCAAATTCTTTTCATAGACTAATATTTTCGAACTGAATTATAATAATTTCAAATGAACCGTTATAGAGATAAGACTACTGAAGAAATGCATAAATACTAAAACCATTTAATGGCTGGATATATATAGCTAAAAAGGCTTTAAAAAAAATCAATAAGACATAATTTAACTTGGATTTAGCGTTTTTAATAAATTATAGCCGATTATTATAACTTCTTTATTTGGATATAGCCTTATACTTTTAACGTTATGACATAGCGTAATCTATGGATATTTCGATTTTTATAAAATAATTTTCATGGAGTTATAGCTTGAAAATTCCTTTAATTTTGTTAAACATTATAATTTCGGTTTTGTGGAATTAGATTATATAATGCACTTAGTACTAAAATCAGAAAAAACTAAAGTGGAGTTAGCGTTAAAAAGGATTTGGCGTAATTTAGTCGATAAACTGTGTTGAAAATGGTGAATAGCGTAAAACATAAAACCAGTTTCCTCAGGAACGGTGATTCTGATCAGTGTTGTGCAATTACGCGTAAAAAATAATTTTTTACAGACATTACGTAAAAAATTGTAAAATACGGTAAAAATTGTAATTATTGTAAAAAATATTAAAAGTGATGCCATCTAAAAGAATTAAGAAATACTAGTACCACTCACATACTCAAACCACTCTAAAAATTTTCAATAGATTTTAACGAAAATTAAAATAATCAATCATCATTTAATCAAAATAAAATAAAATTAAAAAATTTATAATTATTAATTAATTAAATTATCATAATGAATATTGCGTATGTTCAACAAACCAACATGAATAATCAGTCACATTGATTAAACTAATTTCACCACTGTTGGGCATATTCGTGTACAATTCCATTTTTATCATTTTTCAAATCAAAAATAAGATTCCTTTAATAGAAATATGCACATAAAATCATTGATTAATGATTTGATTAGTTAATTATGCTTTACCAGATAATAATTTTTGTAGTAGGTAGGTATATATTCACGCTAGAATTTATCGCAATGCCATCTGTGGTTAGTTTAAGCAAATAAATCAAAAAATATTTTTAAGAGTGCAATTGCTGTTTACTAAACCCGCCGCAATTTTTGTGTATATTGACAAAAATTTGCCCGCTTCTGCTCAAAAGTATTTCGGATAATGCAAATTATTTCACAGAAATACGGGCATTATATTATGTTGGCCGCATGACATAACGATCTTGTGCAATTGTACGATTGCAATTGTTTCGTGCATTTTTGCTTGATTTGGCCCACTGATATAAAGTACCTGGATATAGCATCAGAAAGTTCTAATACCAAATCAAGCAATATGAAATTGTAGAAGTTTTTAATAAGACCATCTCGCTCATTTGAATATACTCCTCTGCCTCTAATGAGACACAAGTTGTATAGAACCGTACTCAAATAAATAGAATGTCGAAAATTATTTGAAAATAAATGTTTTAACATAAAACTTACATAAAACTTAAAAAATGTTTTTAAAATATTAACAATAGTTAATTAGTATTAATTCTATCACGTTTTATTACCTATTTATAAAAAATATTAACATTATTTCTCAATAATTAACCCTTAATATTTTAAATACACACCTGGATGTACAAACAAAATGGCAAAAAATTTTCGAAATTAAATGTCACAACAATAAACAAAAAATATAAGTAATTTATTTACATAAGTTGATTGAAGGTCGCAAGATCAGCTGTTGATTTTAGATAAGTATAAATTATGTGGAGTATTAAATTAAGAATTAATTCTTTGTGCTTTATTTATATTTTTTAGGAATCGGATTGCGGCCCATCCATCAGTTGTAACAATAAGAGTTTCTGTGCATTAATCGTATGTCGAACTCCAGATTTTCAAATAAACAGTTTTTAAACGACTTAAAGTTTCTTAACCGATTGAAGTGAAATTTAGTAGGCAAGTTGATATTGGTCCACAAATAGCGTGTACTGAATTTCAAGATTATAACGTATCCCGTTCCGGTTATACGGCTGTCTATATATTCCCGTAGTGTTTAGTATGAGAAAATAAACGTTTCTTTTACAACTTCCCGTGTTTCTTAACCGATTGAAGTGAAATTAAGTATGCAAGTTTATATTAGCCCACAAACAGCGTGTACCGAATTTCAATATTTTAACGTATCCCGTTGTATAAGAAAAGTTGTAGAAGAAACGTTAATTTTTTCATACTAAACACTACAGGAATATATATCCAGCCGTATAATCGGAACTGGATACGTAAGAAAAATGAAACTCAGTACACGCTATTTGAGGGCCAATATAAACTTGCCTACTCAATTTCACTTCAGTCGGTTGAGAAACACGGGAAGTCGTAGAAGAAACGTTTATTTTTTCATACTAAACACTACGGGAATATATAGACAGCCGTATAATCGGAACGGGATACGTTATAAAATTGAAATTCGGTACCCGCTATTTGGGGGCCAATATAAACTTGCATACTAAATTTCACTTCAATCGGTTAAGAAACGCGGGAAGTTGTAGAATAAACGTTTATTTTTTCATACTAAACACCACGGGAACATATATCCAGCCGTATAATCGGAACAGGATACGGTATAATATTGAAATTCAGTACACGCTATTTGTGGATCAATATCAACTTGCATACTAAGTTTCACTTCAATCGGTTAAAAAACACGGGAAGTTGTAGAAGAAACGTTTATTTTTTCAAACTGAACACTACGGGAATATATAGACAGCCGTATAATCGGAACGGGATACGTTATAATATTGAAATTCGGTACACGCTATTTGTGACCGAATTAATTTGTGCGATTGCTTTCAAAGAACCGTACCAAAAACCAACTGGTTACCATGTTATGATTGCATTTCGCTGCCACTGCCATGATATTATTGTAACAAAGTTGAGCCTTGGTAAAGAATGATGCGTGAT
This sequence comes from Tipula vernalis, assembly GCA_958295665.1. Taxonomy (NCBI): domain Eukaryota; kingdom Metazoa; phylum Arthropoda; class Insecta; order Diptera; family Tipulidae; genus Tipula; species Tipula vernalis. The sequence goes on from OY282558.1 coordinate 6,533,988, forward strand.
CTAATTAAATTACTTATCGTTTTCGAGAACGTAGCTGTTAGAATACCAATTGCAAAATGGTGGCCATATATTTATAGGCATTAGGAATCGATTACTAGTTTTAATATTTTACAAAATAAATTTTTTTTGACAATCTAACATAATTGCGGTGGCGATAGTTAAAAGTAAAACATACACAGTCAAATTTTATAAATCAAATAGTATGATACCTACGTGTAAGATGGCGCAGAATAAATTATAGTTATTTGAACCATGTATGTAAATAGAGAAATTATTTTTTTAATAACATTTTCGAATAGATACAATTTTAATACATAAAAAACAGAATAAATTATTCCGTTTTTTGTTAAATAAAATGCGTTTGGTCAGCATATTTTAAACATTTTATTTAAAACACATAGTACAATCTACATTCAAATTAATTTCAATAGATAGAGCTGTGAAATGGTTGTAATATAGACATACAATTTTTTTATTCTGCTCGTTTCATTTAAATGTCACATTTCGCACAGATGTCGCTAATTATTTACAATTTTTTACTTTGTAACGTAAAAAATTTCAGGTAAAAAATACAATTATTTACACGTAAATAATAGTGTAAATTACGCAATGTAATTTACGTGCACAACACTGATTCTGATTAAAACGTAAATACCCGCAGACGAAGGATAATTGTTTGAAACCTAAGAGTCCTGGGACGACGAATTGTTAACTTTTGTTTTTGTATGTTTACTTACTGTATGGATATTTACTGAAGATAATAATTATAATAACTTGTAAAAAATGTCATCGGAAATACCGTTATTTCAAAAAGTAAATAGTAAAGTAAAAAAACATCAATCGTTGGATTAGATGACAAGTAGATGACAAGTAGAGCGCAATTAATTCCTTGTTTTCAATATTAATCATACATGGTTGTGACAGCGTAAAATGTGGAGGAATCGTTTTTTTAAAAATATAATTTTACGTGAAGTTAACTTAAAAATCTTCTTTTAATCTTAAACATTATATTACTAGATTTTCAAATAAAGAAGATAGAGCAAAATACTAAAGTTATAGCCTAGTTCGGTTTTTGTGATATACATATGTAGCTCAGAATTAAAAAAATAATTATTTGGATATACTAGCGTTAAGTAGGGCTGAGGAGCCTGGGCTAGACCCGGAGCCAGGAGCCGGAGACGAAGCCAGGTTTCCTATTTCGTTTTTTTATTCCAAGTTTGATGATTTAATTGGTGGAATTTTTCCGGCTTATCAAAAATGCTCAGCTCAGTGGTTTATGGCTCCGACTCCAACTCCGGTTCGCTATTTTCTGCGTTACGCAGGATGCGGCAAACATAAACTTTATTTTAAAGAAAGGGGTTGTCTGATTACACTGAACATAGTCGCAAACGAAAGGGAATAGTTTAAAACCAAAGACACTGCCGAAACCTGGGAAATATCTGTTTAGTGGTTAGCGTATTCTAATCGTGGCGGCGATAAACTTAGAGTGAAAAATCGCCCACAATTTAACTTTTTTATGGTACCTTATATAATTTAACAGTTTAACTTTTTTGTGGTCAAACGCGCATTTAGAGTGATAAATCGAAATTCAAGTCTAATTTTCTAAGTTGATATGTGCTCAGCCAAATTAAGTCTAGTTGAATTGTGATAGTATAGAAACGAAATGTTTCATAGTAATCAACATTTTATTTTACCTTTTTCCAACCGTCAACTGTTAAGTGCAACTTTAGTCGTCACATTTTATATTTGGTTCGTACATCCGTCGACGCAATGTTCTTTGAATATATCCCCAAATCGTTTGACTGCCTTGTGAGTTTCCCAAAACGCCCTTAAAATGTAAAGGTTCCTTTCTCTGCCTTGTTTGCTATTTCGTATTGTTATTCTATTAAATACCTGCTGGTCTAAATCACATTTCTAAAAATTTAGCATCTAGAACCAAGATTAAATCCTCTTGATTGAAAAACGTGTATTTTGGCACATTTTGCTTAACCATAATTTTATTTTCTAGTAACATAAATATAAATATTTTAGGAAAATAATGGTTTGTGGAATTCGAATTTCTTAGAATTTAATTATAAATAGAGTAAGAAAAGTTTTGCCGTTAAAATTTTTATTTTTGAAATTAGAAAATTTAGGTCTCTTCTGGAAACTTTTCAATCAAATTTCATCATTTACGTTTATGTACCTATGAAATATTAATTCTTATACATTAGTCTATAAAATATTTCTACAAATTAAATTACAATTAAGATTTCTATTCTGGAATTGTTATGATATGCACTGACGTCATAAAATTCAAAATTGAAATAAAAATGTTTTTTGGTAAAGTTATAAACCTTATGGGATATATTTTATGTAAATAACGTAATAAAATTAATAAATATAAATACAAAATAAATTTAATTTAATTAAAAAAGCAAAATACAAACAATTTTTATATTTTAAAATTTAAAATGTAAATGTAAGAATTTTAATTAAATCAAATTTTGAGTGATATGATACATTTATACAGATATCTATATGGTATCTATATTTTACATACTTCATAAATAATTCATACCTAAGTAAATTTAATTTTTATTTTTTTTTTGCTTGCATAAAACTTGAGCTTTCAATATTGAAACCACTTCAGTGTTACTGTAAAAATACAGTGTAGAACAAAAATAAGTAAATCATTGCAATGATTAATGTTTTCTTTTACTATAAACCATTAAATTACAATAAAGAAAAACTAAAAAAAAATTTCTTTAAGAAAATTAACTTTAATGTTTAAATCATGAAATTTACAAAATAGAGAAAAAAATTAAAAATCATTCTATTCACTAATGAAAATTACTGATGAATCATCATATCGCGCACACAATGAGCAAATCAACTTTAACAATATGGCATGGAGCAAAAAAAAAAAAAAAAAGGAAAATGTAGAACAGCAACAAAAAAGAAGCTTTTTGAGAGCTTTATTATAAGTTCATTTTATAAGAGCTGCTGTGTAGACGGGAAAAATGCGATTTTCATTGTTGGTTGTATTTTTTTGGGTTAGTTGATATTTTTATTAGAATAATGAATGAACATGGATGAATAGTGAATTTTGCATCATTATTTTTCATTTTCTTCATAGATTTGGTGTTGTTGTTTATTATTCGATTTGGTTTTGAAAAAAAAAAACTCCTATTTTGGGATTTTGGAACATAATAAAATGATTTTTCACTTTTTTTATTGTTAAATAATTGGATTAGAATGGATTTTTGTCTTATTTTGGTATATATTGATTGAGCTATTCGTTTTTAGAACTTATGAGAACGAGGAAATTAGGATAAGTTTATGATGTTTATGAAACAACACTATGTATGTTTTATAGCTTTTATAGACTTTGGAATAAATTTTCCAACTGTAAAATTTTCATCAAATACGACCGTTTAAAGAAATAAAAGATATCATTACAGTGATTAGGGCATCAAATAATACGGGCCCTATGGAAATGTTTGCTTGGGTTTTGGTCGAGATTGAAAAACATAAAGTTGTTGATTCAGAAAACTCGGAAATTTATTAATTTTCTTTGATCAACAATTTTTGATTTTCCCCCATTTTAAGTAACAGATAATAGGATTTAACTGTTAACTCGACAATAATGTTTAGATCATCCTATCATTGCTAAAAATTCACAGAACATTTTAATAATGTTAAATATTTATTAAAGGAAGAATTTGTTGATTTGCAGAGTGAGCATTTTATTTTATTCTTGGGGAAATAATTTTCATTTCGGCAGTCATTTCCGTTTTTGCAGATATTTATTTACCTACTTTTACATACCGTCATAGGACTCAGATATCAGATGGCCGGAATTACTATACTCCACCATTTCTAAAACTTCAATTGACAACGACTGCGAAGGGAGCAACCAAGAGTGACATCTTGGCGCTAACATTGGCAGGCGAAACAGCCAGAGTCAGTGAAACCAGTTAGTTGAATAGAAATTAAAGAGATTACCGAAAATCTTCCAGCTTCGTCGGTATTGAGACAGATGTTGACTTGTCTTTTTATGATTATTCAGTATTTTGAATGAAAATTTATGATTTCGTTCTAGTTCATGAATCAATAAAGGGCAGAATCTATTTCAGTCACATTACAGGTAAATTTTGATTGTACGCATATCAGTTATTGCATTGGTGGATGTTTTCTTGTCCACCTAGTTTTTTGTTTGTGTGTCGGGTAATATGTCGGTGGATGATTTATTAATAATTGCTCACATAAAGGGTTACTTCTGAACATGAGCATTATATTTAATATATAATGCTAAGTCGAATGAAGAAGTTCAGCAAATGGTGTAACTGTTAACAATTGGCTTTTATGATGATATAATATTTTGATGTTCGCTTGGTATTGGTAATGGTACTAGTTTGTTTACGGCTCTTTTTACTTCTCCCCTTGGTGTTCTAATTGTAACCACTTTTATCAATTCATCTGGGCCTGGATACAAATTATTTATTCTTCCATGTAACCAGGTACCTTTAGGCAATCCGTTTTCTTTCACTAATACCATTTGTCCTAAAGAGAGATTTTGCTCTGTCTTGGTCCACTTATGCCTCTGTTGCAACGCAGTTATTTAAGATTTTGACTACTGACGCTAGAACCCTTGCACTCGATTTCGAATATTCTGCCACATTGATAATCTTGACTCATTGATGTATTGAAGTTGCGGCTCAGGTAATGCAATCATTGGACCGCCAATTAAAAAGTGACCCGGAGTTAAGACATCAAAACTATTCACGTCTTCTGATAATGCACCAATTGGACGTGAATTAAGTAGGGCCACCATCTGTGTTGAAATAGTATAAAGCTGCTCGAATGTAAAAATGGAACTACCCATCGCTTATACGAGATATTGCTTTGCTACCTTAACATTGGACTCCCAGACTCCGCACAAAATGTGGAGATCGAGCTGGAATGCAATTCATCCAATTCTTTCCGTGCTCTTACAAAATTGGTACCATTAACGAAAATAATTTCAAGTGGAAGACCTCGACGAGAAATAAACCTTTGCAGGGCCACGATGAACAAATTTCACTTTCATACAGACGAACAAAGCCAACTCTATCACGAAGATAAATGGATCCGGCATAGTCCACTCCCGTGTACGTGAGTGGCCTTCCAGGTGTCACACGTGACTTTGGCAGGGTTCCCATTAGCTGTTTGGTACATCGATGTCTCTCTTTGATGCATATTATACATTGTCGCATATTATACATTGTCGTATCTTACAAGATTTCAGCACCACAAAATCCAATATTTCTGTCTAATTACACGAATCAATGCATTTGTTCCAGCATGAAAATATTTGAGGTGTTAATATGCAATAATTCTAGCCATAAAGATGTGTTCTCTCGGTAATATGATTGGATACTTCGTATCGTAATTGCATGATGATTCAGATAACCTGCCTCCAACACGCAATATCATATCACTATCGAGGAATGGGGTAAGTGGTAACAATTTACTATTCTTCGGCAGTTTCTCCCTTTTCCCAAGTAACTTTATCTCATTTTGAAATTGTTCACTTTGAGCCCATCTCTCCGCTATTTTCTCTATACCCTACGAAGTTCATTAACAGATACGGCTGATATTCCATCAAATGGTGAGTTGATTACTGGGATCGAATTGTGGTTGTTCTTTTGCGAATTCATTTCCAAAAATTTATGTATTAATAGATATTGAATTTGAAGATTAGCTACAGGGACGTCTAACAAAAGCTAGAACTCGATAACTCTTTTGAATAGAATTGTGGATGCTGAATACAGATAGGCATATATCAGCTTCCGGTTCACTGACCAGCTGGTAAATGACATTTTGCGATTTCTTCTCTTCCACTAATGCTTCTCCAATAGGACCAAATGCTTGGATTGGCCAGCTGGTGATTGGTTATTGTAAGAAATCGGGACCTGACCACCACATGCGGTTACTAATTAACTCATGTGAAGAACAGCCTCGTGAAACTAAGTCGGCTGGGTTCAAATTAGTTGGAACATGGCCCCAACAGCCTCGTTTTATTACATTCAATATGTATGATGTTCGGTTGGCCATAAAAGTTGTCCACCTTGATGGACAGTCGGACAGCCAATCCAATACTATTTGTGAATCTGACCAAGCATATATTTCATCAACTTTAATATCTAGTGCTTTTTAAATATATTTAGATAACGATACAGGTAAAACAGCGGCACACAGCTCGAGTCTGGCAATCGTAATTTGATTTATCGGAGCTACTCTGGATTTTGATCCGGTTAACTTAACTGTTACTCTTCCTTTCTTGGTCTCCACACGTAGATATGATACTGCGTCGTAAGCGCTTACAGATGCATCTGCAAATGTATGGATTTGGGTACGAACAATTGGTTTTAAACATTTGGTTTTAAACAACGATTAACCTTGAGTGTTTCTAGCGCAATTAATTTGGTTTTTATTTGACTCCATTGATTTTCAATTTCATTTGGTAAATTTTGATCCCATTCAATTTTACGAATCCATAATTGTTGGAACCAAACTTTCATAGTAACGGTTACTGGAGTAATTAGACCCAGTGGATCATGATGTTGATCTGTCGGTAAATTTTTTCTATGTCCGCAGATATCGCTATAATTTGACTACGAAATCGAAACAGTATGGAAATCAGATCATCTTACAACTGCGGGGCAGTATATAGAATATCGTTTAAAGAGAAACCACTGTTAGATTGGCATAACCCATCATATACCACACGTAATCTGATGGTGGTGCTGGGTTGTTTTAAGACTGCATGGTGCGGTAGGTAAAAATGTGGTTTATTGTTATTAATTTGGATTGGTTGTATTTCGTGCATATGTTGCATACGTTACTCGTTTAAATGCAGCGTATCGTGACTCGCCGAGTAAATGAGTTGAGTGTTTTATTGGTAAACGTACGGTATATCGGCCCCCAGAATTTCGTGTTGTTGTAGTAATATAAATATTTTCGCAATTTTGATCATCTGGACGAATCTGCTTTGTTATTGGAACTTGTTCAAGCTGTCAGAATTTTTGTAGTAATTCTAAATCTTCTGAAATTGGCACGGCTGTAGTATGAAAAATTTTAACTTCGTTTCCATCGGTTTGGTTAATACTCCTTCCACCAATGATCCATCCAAAAGAAGTAAGTTGAGCATATACATTGGGTTGAATCATACATTTTTCAGGCAATAAAATTTGCAGAAATACATTATTTCCCAAAAGCATATCAATATGTCCTACAGCATTCAAATTTAAGTTGTCTATTTTTGTTGTTGGTAACCACGACGTCAATTTTGTTAGAATCAAGGCGTCCGTGATTATGTTGCATGATGTATAGAATAGGGATGCCAGTTTTACACTCACTACTCCCTTTGACATTGCCGTATGATTTCCTGAAATTCCACTGATGACAGTTGATGATGGATGTTTGATTAAGCCAGTTCTTTCTACACAGCTATCAGTAATCAATGTAGTTTGAGAACCGCTATCTATAGAGCTCTTACTTTAAAACACTGATTGTTGCTAAAGATGTTTTGTTGAACTGTTGATAAAATTGTTTTGGGAATTATTGAAACAACTGGCAGTTGTTGAATATTGTTTGTAGTTTTCTAGTTTTGTGATGATTACTGAAGAGTTGTCGCTGGGTACTGCGATAGGAACATTACCATTTTTTGCAATATATGATATCGATGGAGCATTAATTTTATTGTTTATATCAGACAAGGAGTTTATTGATTGACCATTTATTAGTGTTGATAGATGAATGACTAGTGTTGATAATAGAGCAAGTGCAAGTATTAATAGATGATACTTGTGTGTTGAATGATGATTCGCTTGGACCCTGAGACTCGGTATTGTTATTGGTAGGATGTGTCTTTGTGAATGTATGGCTGCACGTACTGGCTAGGTTATGATTTGGTTTTCCCGACGTATGAAGTAAAGTGCTGTGCTTATCCTCACAAATTAAGCATAACCTTTCCGAACCGCATGAATTTTATTGAAAATCACCTGGACTATAGACCACAAAATCAGAGCTACAAAATCGAAAACCTGCAATTGTGCTCCGATTCCGATGATTGATACCTCTATCGATAGGCATTGAGACCTGTAATTGTCATGCCAATGGGCATTTGGATCGTTCGAATATTTCTACTCATTTTGTAGAAAATTCACCTTGACTATAGACCATAAAATCAGAGCTACAAAATCGAAAACCTGCAAATGTGCTCATGACAACGGTTATTTGGATCGTTCGAATATTTCTACACATTTTGTAGAAAATTCAATTTTATTGAAAATCACCTGGACTATAGACCACAAAATCAGAGCTACAAAATCGAAAACCTGCAATTGTGCTCATGACAAGGGTTATTTGGATCGTTCGAATATTTCTACACATTTTGTAGAAAATTCAATATTATTGAAAATCACCTGGACTATAGACCACAAAATCAGAGCTACAAAATCGAAAACCTGTAATTGTGCTCCGTATCCGATGATTGATACCTCTATCGATAGGCATTGAGACCTGTAATTGTCATGCCAATGGGCATTTGGATCGTTCGAATATTTCTACACATTTTGTAGAAAATTCAATTTTATTGAAAATCACCTGGACTATAGACCATAAAATCAGAGCTACAAAATCGAAAACCTGCAAATGTGCTCATGACTACGGTTATTTGGATCGTTCGAATATTTCTACACATTTTGTAGAAAATTCAATTTTATTGAAAATCACCTGGACTATAGACCACAAAATCAGAGCTACAAAATCGAAAACCTGCAATTGTGCTCCGATTCCGATGATTGATACCTCTATCGATAGGCATTGAGACCTGTAATTGTCATGCCAATGGGCATTTGGATCGTTCGAATATTTCTACACATTTTGTAGAAAATTCAATTTTATTGAAAATCACCTGGACTATAGACCACAAAATCAGAGCTACAAAATCAAAAACCTGCAAATGTGCTCATGACTACGGTTATTTGGATCGTTCGAATATTTCTACACATTTTGTAGAAAATTCAATTTTATTGAAAATCACCTGGACTATAGACCACAAAATCAGAGCTACAAAATCGAAAACCTGCAATTGTGCTCCGATTCCGATGATTGATACCTCTATCGATAGGCATTGAGACCTGTAATTGTCATGCCAATGGGCATTTGCATCGTTCGAATATTTCTACACATTTTGTAGAAAATTCAACTTTATTAAAAATCACCTGGACTATAGACCACAAAATCAGAGCTACAAAATCGAAAACCTGCAAATGTGCTCATGACTACGGTTATTTGGATCGTTCGAATATTTCTACAAATTTTGTAGAAAATTCAATTTTATTGAAAATCACCTGGACTATAGACCACAAAATCAGAGCTACAAAATCGAAAACCTGCAATTGTGCTCCGTATCCGATGATTGATACCTCTATCGATAGGCATTGAGATCTGTAATTGTCATGCCAATGGGCATTTGGATCGTTCGAATATTTCTACACATTTTGTAGAAAATTAAATTTTATTGAAAATCACCTGGACTATAGACCACAAAATCAGAGCTACAAAATCGAAAACCTGCAATTGTGCTCCGTATCCGATGATTGATACCTCTATCGATAGGCATTGAGACCTGTAATTGTCATGCCAATGGGCATTTGGATCGTTCGAATATTTCTACACATTTTGTAGAAAATTCAATTTTATTGAAAATCACCTGGACTATAGACCACAAAATCAGAGCTACAAAATCAATAACCTGCAAATGTGCTCATGACTACGGTTATTTGGATCGTTCGAATATTTCTACACATTTTGAAGAAAATTCAATTTTATTGAAAATCACCTGGACTATAGACCACAAAATCAGAGCTACAAAATCGAAAACCTGCAATTGTGCTCCGTATCCGATGATTGATACCTCTATCGATAGGCATTGAGATCTGTAATTGTCATGCCAATGGGCATTTGGTTCGTTCGAATATTTTTACACATTTTGTAGAAAATTCAATTTTATTGAAAATCACCTGGACTATAGACCACAAAATCAGAGCTACAAAATCGAAAAACTGCAAATATGCTCATGACAACGGTTATTTGGATCGTTCGAATATTTCTACACATTTTGTAGAAAATTAAATTTTATTGAAAATCACCTGGACTATAGACCACAAAATCAGAGCTACAAAATCGAAAACCTGCAATTGTGCTCTGATTCCGATGATTGATACCTCTATCGATAGGCATTGAGACCTGTAATTGTCATGTCAATGGGCATTTGGATCGTTCGAATATTTCTACACATTTTGTAGAAAATTCAATTTTATTGAAAATCACCTGGACTACAGACCATAAAATCAGAGCTACAAAATCGAAAACCTGCAAATGTGCTCATGACAACGGTTATTTGGATCGTTCGAATATTTCTACACATTTTGTAGAAAATTCAATTTTATTGAAAATCACCTGGACTACAGACCATAAAATCAGAGCTACAAAATCGAAAATCAGCAATTGTGCTCCGATTCCGATGGTTGATACCTCTATCAATAGGCGTTGAGACCTGTAATTGTCATGCCAACGGGCATTTGGATCGTTCGAATATTTCTACACATTTTGTAGAAAATTCAATTTTATTGAAAATCACCTGGACTATAGCCCACAAAATCAGAGCTACAAAATCGAAAATCAGCAATTGTGCTCCGATTCCGATGGTTGATACCTCTATCAATAGGCGTTGAGACCTGTAATTGTCATGCCAACGGGCATTTGGATCGTTAGAATATTTCTACACATTTTGTAGAAAATTCAATTTTATTGAAAATCACCTGGACTATAGACCACAAAATCAGAGCTACAAAATCGAAAACCTGCAATTGTGCTCCGTATCCGATGATTGATACCTCTATCGATAGGCATTGAGATCTGTAATTGTCATGCCAATGGGCATTTGCATCGTTCGAATATTTCTACACATTTTGTAGAAAATTCAATTTTATTGAAAATCACCTGGACTATAGACCACAAAATCAGAATTACAAAATCGAAAACCTGCAATTGTGCTCCGTATCCGATGATTGAAACGTCTATCGATAGGCATTGAAACCTGTAACTGTCATGCCAATAGGCATTTGGATCGTTCGAATATTTCTACACATTTTGTAGAAAATTCAATATTATTGAAAATCACCTGGACTATAGACCACAAAATCAGAGCTACAAAATCGAAAACCTGCAATTGTGCTCATGACAAGGGTTATTTGGATCGTTCGAATATTTCTACACATTTTGTAGAAAATTCAATTTTATTGAAAATCACCTGGACTATAGACCACAAAATCAGAGCTACAAAATCGAAAACCTGCAATTGTGCTCCGATTCCGATGATTGATACCTCTATCGATAGGCATTGAGACCTGTAATTGTCATGCCAATGGGAATTTGGATCGTTCGAATATTTCTACACATTTTGTAGAATATTCAATTTTATTGAAAATCACCTGGACTATAGACCACAAAATCAGAGCTACAAAATCGAAAACCTGCAATTGTGCTCCGTATCCGATGATTGATACCTCTATCGATAGGCATTGAGACCTGTAATTGTCATGCCAATGGGCATTTGGATCGTTCGAATATTTCTACATATTTTGTAGAATATTTAATTTTATTGAAAATCACCTGGACTATAGACCACAAAATCAGAGCTACAAAATCGAAAACCTGCAATTGTGCTCCGAATCCGATGATTGATACCTCTATCGATAGGCATTGAGACCTGTAATTGTCATGCCAATGGGCATTTGGCTATCCATTACCGCTATCATGCATTACCGCTATCTATAGGGCTCTTACTTTAAAACACTGATTGTTGCTAAAGATGTTTTGTTGAACTGTTGATAAAATTGTTTTTTGAATTATTGAAACAACTGGCAGTTGTTGAATATTGTTTGTAGTTTTCTAGTTTTGTGATGATTACTGAAGAGTTGTCGCTGGGTACTGCGATAGGAACATTACCATTTTTTGCAATATATGATATTGATGGAGCATTAATTTTATTGTTTATATCAGACAAGGAGTTTATTGATTGACCATTTATTAGTGTTGATAGATGAATGACTAGTGTTGATAATAGAGCAAGTGCAAGTATTAATAGATGATACTTGTGTGTTAAATGATGATTCGCTTGGACCCTGAGACTCGGTATTGTTATTGGTAGGATGTGTCTTTGTGAATGTATGGCTGCACGTACTGGCTAGGTTATGAGTTGGTTTTCCCGACGTATGAAGTAAAGTGCTGTGCTTATCCTCACAAATTAAGCATAACCTTTCCGAACCGCATGAATTTTATTGAAAATCACCTGGACTATAGACCACAAAATCAGAGCTACAAAATCGAAAACCTGCAATTGTGCTCCGATTCCGATGATTGATACCTCTATCGATAGGCATTGAGACCTGTAATTGTCATGCCAATGGGCATTTGGATCGTTCGAATATTTCTACTCATTTTGTAGAAAATTCACCTTGACTATAGACCATAAAATCAGAGCTACAAAATCGAAAACCTGCAAATGTGCTCATGACAACGGTTATTTGGATCGTTCGAATATTTCTACACATTTTGTAGAAAATTCAATTTTATTGAAAATCACCTGGACTATAGACCACAAAATCAGAGCTACAAAATCGAAAACCTGCAATTGTGCTCATGACAAGGGTTATTTGGATCGTTCGAATATTTCTACACATTTTGTAGAAAATTCAATTTTATTGAAAATCACCTGGACTATAGACCACAAAATCAGAGCTACAAAATCGAAAACCTGTAATTGTGCTCCGTATCCGATGATTGATACCTCTATCGATAGGCATTGAGACCTGTAATTGTCATGCCAATGGGCATTTGGATCGTTCGAATATTTCTACACATTTTGTAGAAAATTCAATTTTATTGAAAATCACCTGGACTATAGACCATAAAATCAGAGCTACAAAATCGAAAACCTGCAAATGTGCTCATGACTACGGTTATTTGGATCGTTCGAATATTTCTACACATTTTGTAGAAAATTCAATTTTATTGAAAATCACCTGGACTATAGACCACAAAATCAGAGCTACAAAATCGAAAACCTGCAATTGTGCTCCGATTCCGATGATTGATACCTCTATCGATAGGCATTGAGACCTGTAATTGTCATGCCAATGGGCATTTGGATCGTTCGAATATTTCTACACATTTTGTAGAAAATTCAATTTTATTGAAAATCACCTGGACTATAGACCACAAAATCAGAGCTACAAAATCAAAAACCTGCAAATGTGCTCATGACTACGGTTATTTGGATCGTTCGAATATTTCTACACATTTTGTAGAAAATTCAATTTTATTGAAAATCACCTGGACTATAGACCACAAAATCAGAGCTACAAAATCGAAAACCTGCAATTGTGCTCCGATTCCGATGACTGATACCTCTATCGATAGGCATTGAGACCTGTAATTGTCATGCCAATGGGCATTTGGATCGTTCGAATATTTCTACACATTTTGTAGAAAATTCAATTTTATTGAAAATCACCTGGACTATAGACCACAAAATCAGAGCTACAAAATCGAAAACCTGCAAATGTGCTCATGACTACGGTTATTTGGATCGTTCGAATATTTCTACACATTTTGTAGAAAATTCAATTTTATTGAAAATCACCTGGACTATAGACCACAAAATCAGAGCTACAAAATCGAAAACCTGCAATTGTGCTCCGTATCCGATGATTGATACCTCTATCGATAGGCATTGAGATCTGTAATTGTCATGCCAATGGGCATTTGGATCGTTCGAATATTTCTACACATTTTGTAGAAAATTCAATTTTATTGAAAATCACCTGGACTATAGACCACAAAATCAGAGCTACAAAATCGAAAACCTGCAATTGTGCTCCGATTCCGATGATTGATACCTCTATCGATAGGCATTTAGACCTGTAATTGTCATGTCAATGGGCATTTGGATCGTTAGAATATTTCTACACATTTTGTAGAAAATTCAATTTTATTGAAAATCACCTGGACTATAGACCACAAAATCAGAGCTACAAAATCGAAAACCTGCAATTGTGCTCCGTATCCGATGATTGATACCTCTATCGATAGGCATTGAGATCTGTAATTGTCATGCCAATGGGCATTTGCATCGTTCGAATATTTCTACACATTTTGTAGAAAATTAAATTTTATTGAAAATCACCTGGACTATAGACCACAAAATCAGAATTACAAAATCGAAAACCTGCAATTGTGCTCCGTATCCGATGATTGAAACGTCTATCGATAGGGATTGAGACCTGTAACTGTCATGCCAATAGGCATTTGGATCGTTCGAATATTTCTACACATTTTGTAGAAAATTCAATATTATTGAAAATCACCTGGACTATAGACCACAAAATCAGAGCTACAAAATCGAAAACCTGCAATTGTGCTCCGTATCCGATGATTGATACCTCTATCGATAGGCATTGAGACCTGTAATTGTCATGCCAATGGGCATTTGGATCGTTCGAATATTTCTACACATTTTGTAGTAAATTCAATTTTATTGAAAATCACCTGGACTATAGACCACAAAATCAGAGCTACAAAATCAAAAACCTGCAAATGTGCTCATGACTACGGTTATTTGGATCGTTCGAATATTTCTACACATTTTGAAGAAAATTCAATTTTATTGAAAATCACCTGGACTATAGACCACAAAATCAGAGCTACAAAATCGAAAACCTGCAATTGTGCTCCGTATCCGATGATTGATACCTCTATCGATAGGCATTGAGATCTGTAATTGTCATGCCAATGGGCATTTGGTTCGTTCGAATATTTTTACACATTTTGTAGAAAATTCAATTTTATTGAAAATCACCTGGACTATAGACCACAAAATCAGAGCTACATAATCGAAAAACTGCAAATATGCTCATGACAACGGTTATTTGGATCGTTCGAATATTTCTACACATTTTGTAGAAAATTAAATTTTATTGAAAATCACCTGGACTATAGACCACAAAATCAGAGCTACAAAATCGAAAACCTGCAATTGTGCTCTGATTCCGATGATTGATACCTCTATCGATAGGCATTGAGACCTGTAATTGTCATGTCAATGGGCATTTGGATCGTTCGAATATTTCTACACATTTTGTAGAAAATTCAATTTTATTGAAAATCACCTGGACTACAGACCATAAAATCAGAGCTACAAAATCGAAAACCTGCAAATGTGCTCATGACTACGGTTATTTGGATCGTTCGAATATTTCTACACATTTTGTAGAAAATTCAATTTTATTGAAAATCACCTGGACTACAGACCATAAAATCAGAGCTACAAAATCGAAAATCAGCAATTGTGCTCCGATTCCGATGGTTGATACCTCTATCAATAGGCGTTGAGACCTGTAATTGTCATGCCAACGGGCATTTGGATCGTTAGAATATTTCTACACATTTTGTAGAAAATTCAATTTTATTGAAAATCACCTGGACTATAGCCCACAAAATCAGAGCTACAAAATCGAAAATCAGCAATTGTGCTCCGATTCCGATGGTTGATACCTCTATCAATAGGCGTTGAGACCTGTAATTGTCATGCCAACGGGCATTTGGATCGTTAGAATATTTCTACACATTTTGTAGAAAATTCAATTTTATTGAAAATCACCTGGACTATAGACCACAAAATCAGAGCTACAAAATCGAAAACCTGCAATTGTGCTCCGTATCCGATGATTGATACCTCTATCGATAGGCATTGAGATCTGTAATTGTCATGCCAATGGGCATTTGCATCGTTCGAATATTTCTACACATTTTGTAGAAAATTCAATTTTATTGAAAATCACCTGGACTATAGACCACAAAATCAGAATTACAAAATCGAAAACCTGCAATTGTGCTCCGTATCCGATGATTGAAACGTCTATCGATAGGCATTGAGACCTGTAACTGTCATGCCAATAGGCATTTGGATCGTTCGAATATTTCTACACATTTTGTAGAAAATTCAATTTTATTGAAAATCACCTGGACTATAGACCACAAAATCAGAGCTACAAAATCGAAAACCTGCAATTGTGCTCATGACAAGGGTTATTTGGATCGTTCGAATATTTCTACACATTTTGTAGAAAATTCAATTTTATTGAAAATCACCTGGACTATAGACCACAAAATCAGAGCTACAAAATCGAAAACCTGCAATTGTGCTCCGATTCCGATGATTGATACCTCTATCGATAGGCA
This sequence comes from Tipula vernalis, assembly GCA_958295665.1. NCBI lineage: Eukaryota > Metazoa > Arthropoda > Insecta > Diptera > Tipulidae > Tipula > Tipula vernalis. Next base: position 6,550,323 of record OY282558.1, read on the forward strand.
TTGAGACCTGTAATTGTCATGCCAATGGGAATTTGGATCGTTCGAATATTTCTACACATTTTGTAGAAAATTCAATTTTATTGAAAATCACCTGGACTATAGACCACAAAATCAGAGCTACAAAATCGAAAACCTGCAAATGTGCTCATGACAACGGTTATTTGGATCGTTCGAATATTTCTACACATTTTGTAAAAAATTAAATTTTATTGAAAATCACCTGGACTATAGACCACAAAATCAGAGCTACAAAATCGAAAACCTGCAATTGTGCTCTGATTCCGATGATTGATACCTCTATCGATAGGCATTGAGACCTGTAATTGTCATGTCAATGGGCATTTGAATCGTTCGAATATTTCTACACAGTTTGTAGAAAATTCAATTTTATTGAAAATCACCTGGACTATAGACCATAAAATCAGAGCTACAAAATCGAAAACCTGCAAATGTGCTCATGATAACGGTTATTTGGATCGTTCGAATATTTCTACACATTTTGTAGAAAATTCAATTTTATTGAAAATCACCTGGACTATAGACCACAAAATCAGAATTACAAAATCGAAAACCTGCAATTGTGCTCCGTATCCGATGATTGATACCTCTATCGATAGGCATTGAGATCTGTAATTGTCATGCCAATGGGCATTTGCATCGTTCGAATATTTCTACACATTTTGTAGAAAATTCAATTTTATTGAAAATCACCTGGACTATAGACCACAAAATCAGAATTACAAAATCGAAAACCTGCAATTGTGCTCCGTATCCGATGATTGAAACGTCTATCGATAGGCATTGAGACCTGTAACTGTCATGCCAATAGGCATTTGGATCGTTCGAATATTTCTACACATTTTGTAGAAAATTCAATTTTATTGAAAATCACCTGGACTATAGACCACAAAATCAGAGCTACAAAATCGAAAACCTGCAATTGTGCTCATGACAAGGGTTATTTGGATCGTTCGAATATTTCTACACATTTTGTAGAAAATTCAATTTTATTGAAAATCACCTGGACTATAGACCACAAAATCAGAGCTACAAAATCGAAAACCTGCAATTGTGCTATGTATCCGATGATTGATACCTCTATCGATAGGCATTAAGACCTGTAATTGTCATGCCAATGGGCATTTGGTTCGTTCGAATATTTTTACACATTTTGTAGAAAATTCAATTTTATTGAAAATCACCTGGACTATAGACCACAAAATCAGAGCTACAAAATCGAAAACCTGCAAATGTGCTCATGACAACGGTTATTTGGATCGTTCGAATATTTCTACACATTTTGTAAAAAATTAAATTTTATTGAAAATCACCTGGACTATAGACCACAAAATCAGAGCTACAAAATCGAAAACCTGCAATTGTGCTCTGATTCCGATGATTGATACCTCTATCGATAGGCATTGAGACCTGTAATTGTCATGTCAATGGGCATTTGGATCGTTCGAATATTTCTACACAGTTTGTAGAAAATTCAATTTTATTGAAAATCACCTGGACTATAGACCATAAAATCAGAGCTACAAAATCGAAAACCTGCAAATGTGCTCATGATAACGGTTATTTGGATCGTTCGAATATTTCTACACATTTTGTAGAAAATTCAATTTTATTGAAAATCACCTGGACTATAGACCACAAAATCAGAATTACAAAATCGAAAACCTGCAATTGTGCTCCGTATCCGATGATTGAAACGTCTATCGATAGGCATTGAGACCTGTAATTTTCATGCCAATAGGCATTTGGATCGTTCGAATATTTCTACACATTTTGTAGAAAATTCAATTTTATTGAAAATCACCTGGACTATAGACCACAAAATCAGAGCTACAAAATCGAAAACATGCAATTGTGCTCCGATTCCGATGATTGATACCTCTATCGATAGGCATTGAGACCTGTAATTGTCATGCCAATGGGCATTTGGATCGTTCGAATATTTCTACACATTTTGTAGAAAATTCAATTTTATGGAAAATCACCTGGATTAAAGACCATAAAATCATAGCTACAAAATCGAAAACCTGCAAATGTGCTTATGACAACGGTTATTTGGATCGTTCGAATATTTCTACACATTTTGTAGAAAATTCAATTTTATTGAAAATCATCTGAACTATAGACCACAAAATCAGAGCTACAAAATCGAAAACCTGCAATTGTGCTCCGTATCCGATGATTGATACCTCTATCGATAGGCATTGAGACCTGTAATTGTCATGCCAATGGGCATTTGGATCGTTCGAATATTTCTACACATTTTGTAGAAAATTCAATTTTATTGAAAATCACCTGGACTATAGACCATAAAATCAGAGCTACAAAATCGAAAACCTGCAAATGTGCTCATGACAACGGTTATTTGGATCGTTCGAATATTTCTACACATTTTGTAGAAAATTCAATTTTATTGAAAATCACCTGGACTATAGACCACAAAATCAGAGCTACAAAATCGAAAACCTGCAATTGTGCTCCGATTCCGATGATTGATACCTCTATCGATAGGCGTTGAGACCTGTAATTGTCATGCCAATGGGAATTTGGATCGTTCGAATATTTCTACACATTTTGTAGAAAATTCAATTTTATTGAAAATCACCTGGACTATAGACCATAAAATCATAGCTACAAAATCGAAAACCTGCAAATGTGCTCATGACAACGGTTATTTGGATCGTTCGAATATTTCTACACATTTTGTAAAAAATTAAATTTTATTGAAAATCACCTGGACTATAGACCACAAAATCAGAGCTACAAAATCGAAAACCTGCAATTATGCTCCGTATCCGATGATTGATACCTCTATCGATAGGCATTGAGACCTGTAATTGTCATGCCAATGGGCATTTGGATCGTTCGAATATTTCTACACATTTTGTAGAAAATTCAATTTTATTGAAAATCACCTGGACTATAGACCATAAAATCAGAGCTACAAAATCGAAAACCTGCAAATGTGCTCATGACAACGGTTATTTGGATCGTTCGAATATTTCTACACATTTTGTAGAAAATTCAATTTTATTGAAAATCACCTGGACTATAGACCACAAAATCAGAGCTACAAAATCGAAAACCTGCAATTGTGCTCCGATTCCGATGATTGATACCTCTATCGATACACATTGAGACCTGTAATTGTCATGCCAATGGGAATTTGGATCGTTCGAATATTTCTACACATTTTGTAGAAAATTCAATTTTATTGAAAATCACCTGGACTATAGACCATAAAATCATAGCTACAAAATCGAAAACCTGCAAATGTGCTCATGACAACGGTTATTTGGATCGTTCGAATATTTCTACACATTTTGTAAAAAATTAAATTTTATTGAAAATCACCTGGACTATAGACCACAAAATCAGAGCTACAAAATCGAACCCCATTTCTACACTAAAATTCAATTTTATGTGGTATGATCCGATTTAAAACACACTTGGCATAATTTGTTTTTTAACACGAACTTTATCCTCTGAGGTGCCTTCATTGCCTTGAATCGAAAACATCGAAATAGCGGATGTACCTTCTTACACAACAGACACAGGAAATCCGCTTCATTCACAGCTGCATGTACCTCAGACCTGGATTGTGGTTTCGATATTGCATTACGCTGATTCAAATTTGCAGCACATACTTCTAGTGCGTCACACCGCTCAGTTAAAAACTCAATAAAATCATTAAATGTTGGAACATCAATAGAAACAGAATATTCTGCCCATGCTTGTTGTGATTCGTAATCTAATTTTTCAATTAAATTATAAATTAGCCACGGATCGCGTGATTCCCAATCTTCACCTAGTGCTTTAATACCTCTAGTGACCTGATCTGATACATCTACTAATGATCGTAATGACTTGAATGATGCTTGATTTACCGTCGGTTGTGCCATGTACATTTCTATCAACTTCTTTACTATGCCCTTTTTCTTATCATAGCGCTTTACTAACTTTTCCCAAGCTTATGAATAATTAGCTTCAGTAAGTGACAGATGGCGTAAAAGATCAGCTGCTTCTCCCCTCAAATAACATTTCGGGTACTGAAATTTATTTACATTGCTGAGGGCATGTTTGCTACCAAACACTGTCACAAACTGATCTTGAAATGCTTGCCATTTCGAATAATCTCCCGAAAAAGGTTCTATTGTTAACCGTGGCAATCGAATATCATTCAAAATTGTAGATCGATCTGTATCAAACATTGTTCGATTATTGACTGTTGTATCCATGGGAATATTTGGCAATGAAGTTAGTTTTAATGCTGATTTGCTTTCAAAATATGCTTCCTCAAATTTGTCACATTCATCTTGTTGATCTGTTGACATCAGTGCAATGGCATTGTTCAGTTCATGGAATTCTGTCCAACATTCATCTAGTTTGTCCATTCTCGTCTCAATTTGCTCTTTATTAACTGCGTGACCATCTTGTAGTTGAGTTGCCAAAGTATCCACAAATTTTTTGATATTGGTTAACGTACCTTTAACAGTACCGCGTCTCTGATTTAGTCTTTGTAATTCCACCATTTTTTCTAAACAACTAGCACTATAACTGTACACGCGGAAACCAATTAATTTTCACTTTTGCACTTTGTAAAATGTTTAAGAATTATTCGACCAAATATATTAATCACCAAAATAATTATTAATATTCACAACTCACAAAGTTAAAGCTACTAAAATTCTAATAGCGGTATAGAGTGGGTTTCGGCACCAAAATGTTCTTGCCGCGAATTATAGATGAATTCCTCGTGTTAGATATTTGGTCGTATCCAAAGAAAATCAAACATCAGAATGAAAGAATACGAGACAAAGATTATTTAATTTTACTTTAGTTTAAATAATTATGGCCATAATGCCTTTAATACAATTAAAATAGTACAAAAAAAATGATTATTCTCCGAGATATAAATGGCAACTAACTCAGCTCACAATTAACTGCCAAAAATAGTAAATATTTGGCTGCGTTCAGTAGACAAACACCAGATGTGCGCACCTGGTCTAAATTTATTTTCATTTAAGCAATATTGTGCTGATTATAAGCGTTAACACAAGCTATGTACATAAAAAAAAACAGAAGCCTCTGTTCAAGTTTTATTCAAAGAATCGTTTTAAACGAACTAAAATTTACTCGCTAAACTAAAAACTAAATGTTGTCGTCATAAGCGATGATGGTGGCAACGATTATGTTTTCAGCAAACCTTTTGCAGAATTTCATTTGTAAATTACAAATAAAAATCTGTCAGCAGGAATTAACGCTACATATTGAATTCCGATAACCGACTCTTCTAGGCTCGTATACAAGGTCTTGTAAGACACGACTTTTTCGGCCATATAAAGCTCCAGCAGTGCGAGAGTGCATTCCAAATAATGATTTAAAAAATGAGGAATGGCGACACTGTGGCGCTTATTGCTCAGCTTAATTTAGATGTAAAATCAACAATCATTACATAATATTCCGACATTCAGAAAACAGCATCCGTCTGAGTTAAACCTTCAATCGATTCATATACTTCAAGTCTTGTGATGTCTTCCGGTATGTTTGGTTTATACCAATGATGTGTTCGTGGTACGAATTAGAAATAACATCTGGAATATCAAATAATTTTTGAACATTTCGGACGACAAACAAAATCAATTCGCCTAGAAATACAAGATAACTTTCAGTAAAGTGGAGCCCATGTAAATTCTCTGCCAAAAATCAAAAGTGTATACAGCCACAATGAAGATTCATTGGGGAAAGTAGGAAGGAGAATTCCTTTTTACAAAAGGGTTCATCTTGAGTTGTACTAATTCATTATCGAAATGTTCATATTGAGTCTTTCTTATTAAGAGATATTCGGCAACCCGTATCTCGTCTGTTGTTAAACTAAAGTTTTTAATAGCTCGTATCAAACCTGGAAATACGTTCGCAGGTTTCATCAAGATATTCGAATAAACCTTCATTTTGTATAGTCGTTGTATAAACTTCCCCTGGTGCGTTAGGCGTACCTTCCCAAATTCGATCAGTATCTCTCAACCATTCAGGTCCGTTCCACCAGAGGCCAGAGTTAATCAAATGAACAGCATTGGCTCCTCTCGACACTAAATCTGGCCTAATTTTGATGATTGTCATGCTTTCCTTAATAACGTTCCACATTTTCGTTAACAGGACCGCAGCGGATTGTTCCAATTTAGGTATTGTCAAAGATTTAATGGGTGCCACCTTCGACTTGCTGCTTATTAGTGTGACTTTACATTCCCGTTGTTCGTTGATAGTACTCAAATAGATTGATACCTCATAAGCTGCTGAACAAGCATCACAAAAGCAGTGTATCTCGAATTTCATTCCATTGGTGCTTGAGTACATCTGGGAATCTTAACCTGACGTAATGCAGATATCTCTTGTCTTTCCTTGAACCATTTTTTTTGTGTATGTCATCGGGCAACTCATCATCCGAATCTAACTTAGTTCTCCACAACTCTTGGAATAGGATTTTTATCGGGACTATGCACGGGCCGACCAAATCGGGAGGATCGAATATTCTGATGGTATTTTCTCATCCAGTTGGTATTCAAAAGTAAAGTTATCATGTTGTGGATCTCACAACATAACGAGCACCTTCACAAGATCTGGTCGTTCATAAATTGACCGCGGTTGTTTAATATAATATTGGCTGATGGTATATCCCTTAATATCTCGGAACAGTTTGAAGTCCATTTCGCAAGTGTCATTCCACAACTTCTGAAAATCGTTTCAATATCTCCTTTCAATGTAAATAGTTTAAATTTGTTGCCAACCCCGGTCATTATGTCGTCGACATAAACGTTGTTTTTAATTTCCTGTGTGAGCTGCTCCTGTTATGTACGTCACCGTGGTTAATTCATAGTGTTTTACAGGCAAATTTTCTGATTCTCTCCAAACAATTGGTTGCCATTTGCGATCTTTTGATGATACCATAATTTTCCGATACATTTTCTGGATGTCACTTGTAAAGACGAACTCAAGAATATCTCAGTAATATTAAGTATAGCGACGTCTGGACTGTTGGGTCCACCAATAAAATGCTGTTTAATGACTTGTTGTTTGATGTCTTGGCCGACGCATCAAATACAACCCGAATTTTATTCTCATTTTTTGACGTTTTCTTTAAAATCCCATGATGCGGTACGTAATAACCATGTTCCACATCCTTTCACTGACGCTCAGCAAACGGATGTGGCCAAGATCACTATACACCTTCATGAAAGCCTTTAAAAGGCAGGCGAACTACATACCGACCTTGTGAATCTCTAGTTGTTGTCTCCTTGTAGAAGTTTTCACATTTTTCTCCTTCATCACTTTATTATTATTATTTACTGGAGGGCCATGTGGGCGATAATCCACCTCGCACCACGACCTAAAAGATCTATTGTGCTGGACCCTACTTAATTATCCGTCCAGTCAATATTCAGGCTCTTAATGAATCTGACAATACTACTGGCCGGTACAAGATACATACTATCCGGACTCATTGTTCTCCCTCCTAGATGTTGCAGTCTTTGCTGAAAAATGGCTGGGCAATGGCACAGAACATGTTTCGCTGATTTAGCTTCCAGACGGCGGAAGCGGCATCCATCTGTCGTACTTAGGCCCATCTTCTTAAGGTGATACCTTAAGGGGACATGACCTGTGAGGAAGCCAGTAAGCAGCCTCATCTCAGGTTTCCTAAGTTCAAGACACTCCTTAACCCTGACAGACGAAGGTGATATAAATTTCTTCGCCTGCCGTAAACCTGGAATTCTGCGCCAGTAGGAGGACTTTTGAACATCCTCCAAGCGTTTTACCGCTGCTCTAAGGTGTCCTTTAGTGACACCGCAAAGGGTTCTGGTCCAAAAACTGGAGAGGCAGAACCCTCACGGGCGAGGCCATCAGCTGCCCCGTTTCCTTCGATTCCAGTATGACCTGGCACCCACATAAGTGTTTCCTTATTTGAGCCTGCCAGATATTTAATAACCTTCAGACAGTCACATACCAGCCTTGACTCAACGGTACAAGACCTAAGAGCTTTTAAGGCTGATTGGCTGTCTGATACAATATAAATCTTTGCATCGTTTAGGCCTTTTGCTATGCCTATCCTAGCGCAAATTTCTATAGCATGTACTTCTGCTTGAAAAACGGTAGCATTGGTACCCCACTCAAAAAAATATTGAATAACCTAAGCTTGTTTAATTCGGCTTGGTTATCACAATAGTGGTTTTAGTTGTCATAATACTGGTTTTGGTTAATTTGGTTATAAATTGCGAAGGTTAATTTTAATTGTGCATGTTTCATATTACTAAATTAGCTTAGTTGTTTTTTTTTAATAGTAAAATAACCATGCATAGTTCAATTTAACCAATTGATACTAGTCAATTGAACTACATGCTTTGTTATAGATGAAAATTTATAAATGTGCCGTATTGCTGCCTATACATGCATAGATTAAATTTACTTATGAGTAAGTTTAATATTAATAAAATAACATTGCACTGATTAGAGTAAAATATGCTAAAGTAAATTCAACTGAAGATTTTGTTATCCCATCCCATCGGTATACAAAGCAGAATAATTCGAAATTTTTTTTAAACCATTTTTTATATGAAACATATTTTGTAACATCAGTGGTACAACAAATGGCGAGTAGTCATACATTTCCAGCGTATTACATTAATTTTTGTACAGAATCAATTTTCTTCTTAATTGTTAAGAAATTTAAACAAACAATCAACCGTCTTAAGTAAAAAATCTGAAGTAAATCGCCCTTAGCGGCCGCCAGTGGTATGTGCTACCACAATTAAAATGAATCTCCGCAATTGGTTTCAAAATTCAAGAAAATAACCAGTAGCCATCCTTACGGTATATATCCATCATAGATGTAAATCAATTTATTGAATATGATATATGTATATTTTGTGAGATCTTACAAGTTCTATAGAATAACAGAGTCAAACTTAACTCCGTAGTCAATTCGACTTATAGGCCACAGCTTTAGAGTGATCACAAACATAATAAAAAAATTACAATGTTACCTCACTTGGAGCGCCACATTCTACTCGCTGTAAAAATACAAAATTTATGGTTTTAGTAGCCTTGAAAGATTATAAAAATGTTTGTTTTATTGCTATTTATTTGTTTTCGTTTTGTTTATATTGCGTTGCGATAGTAAAAAATAAAATTTAAAACAAAAAAAATTAAAAAGATACAAACACTTTGTTTTCTTTTTTTTGTTTTAGTTTTCATTATATTTTGTATCATCGTAAAACATCGTATGGCAAAAACTGAATATGTACAAAAAATCTTTCACATATCCGATGCTATCCGAAAATCTTTTCTTTTTTAGTAACAAGGCAATTCCAAAGTGTAGTGTATATTCTTAATGATCAATAAAGGGTGAATATTATTGGAAGTATTATTGCATCAAAAATTTTGAAATGTTCTGGATTTATTTTAATGAATAGATTTCAAATTTCTCTCTCTCTCTCTTGGTGTAAATGGTTTTCAAACAGGTACCTGAAGGTTTCACGTGACGACTTACTTACACTTGCAATGTTAAGTGTTCACCCACATCATTGATACATAAATTAAAAAGAATAATAAATTGTTTATTAATTTTTTCAACATATACATACCTAAATGGACATAATTCATGTTTTTAAAGAACATAACTAAATTCGTTATATTAAATGTACATAATTCTAATTTATAAATACTTTCTTCGATATATTTTTTTTTGCTGTGGAAGTATTACGTTTTCCACTTGTATTTTACCTGACTCAATGGAGATCAAATGATCCGGTAAATTATAGAGTTGGTAGTAACAGGTTACAAAGTTTTTATATATGTATCATCATTGCCAAATTACGTTTTTCATGAAATCCAAAAATCAATGTAACCGTTTTTTCTATCATTGTATGTGCCTCTTTTATTGTTTACAATATATTTTATATCAGGTATTCACAAAAATAATAAATTTTAAGTTGACTAGGTCAATATAATATGCCAAATTGTTTTCCTTTTTTTTTCAAATATTTTTCTAGCGTTTGAAAATTATCTGTGGTTTATTGACTAAAAAATATTTGTATTTATTATTACACATCATATATACCTACATCCTTTACCTTGAAATTGCTGACGTCACCGAAATATTATAAAAAATGTAAATTCTTTCAATTTTAATAAAACATTTCTTGTCATTATATATAAGGAAATAGACGTAGCGGTGGTATATAAAAGGCAAGCTATTTTTTTATGGGCAGAATATTGAATAAGGCTTCATAAGTCAGGGAAACCGAAAATTTTAATGTCGTTATTAAATTATACGATATGAAGTGATTCAAAATGAATCATCAACACTTTGGAAAATAATTCGCACTTAGTAGATGGTATACCAAGCAGATCACTAATGAAATGTTGGCCTCTTGTTTTATAACCATAAAAATGATTGCTGCAGTGGTATATGTGAAACATGTTTTGTTATATTGAAAGTAGAATGAGATACAAGAATGATACAAGGAAATTGATAGTAGAAAACATTAAAAATTTAAAAAATACGAAGGTACGCCGCCACGAAAATGATTAACGTACGGGCCAATATACCACCGGAATTTAATATATTTAGTCTGTGATACATATTTTAGCGTATCTACATTCATGCATTTGTGCACGTAGAGTCACCAAGGAAAACGCCATCGGTATATAGAACATATCGCTGCTAAACATATTTATAATTCGATTTTAGAACAAGCGATTATGAAAGTTTTATAGAATAAAATAAATAAACTTCGCTCCGTAGTCAATTTAACTAATGTATCTTATTTAATTCAACTAGGCACATAGTTAAATTCAAACATACATTTTAGTCAACTTAACTTCGAATGGGTTTAATATTATGATGCAGTAAAATTGTAGTGGTTAAAGTAAAAATATGCCAAAGTAAATTTAATACATGCTTTGTTCGGGTTGTAAATTTAAAAACGTATGGTTTTCATACTAGAATAACATAATATGTAGTCAAACTACAATTTGTGTATAATTCAACTTATGCATCTAAGTCAAATAAACTAGGCTTATGTTATTTCTACTTATGCGCTTATGTTAATTCTACTAATTTGATAGTTCAACTGTGACTTAATAGAAAGAGATGAAGTTATATTTTAAATTTTGATTTCTCGAAACGATACGAAAACCTATTGCATCATTCGTCTTTGATTTGTGTGGTGTATAGTTACGTGAAAATAATAATTTAATAAGTGGCCATTTTAAAATAATTTTTTTTTTTGTGAATCGTGAATTTATAAATTGTGCGAATAATACTAATTATTATTATAGCTGTATTTTACAACATTGTTAGCGGTAAGCTTGTGTATGTGTTTAAATATAAATTAATTTGCAATTTATGGACATATGATAATATTTGAGTGTTAGGATTTATATCCTAAGTCGAATATATGATTTGTATTTTTCGTAACGGTATGAAAACCTATCGAAATAGTATCATTCGTCTTTGAATTTCATTTGGTGCAGTAGCTTCAGTTGCATGAAAATAATAATTTAAAAGTGGCCATTTTAAAATAATTTTTTTTTTTTTTTGTAAATCGTGAATTTATAAATTGTGCGAATAATACCAGAACCATCTTGATATGAATAGAGCCGGCATGTAAAAAATGAACTTAAAATAAAGGACATAGAAACCCTAAAAAATAATTTATTTTCATAGAGTTTGTATGAAAAAACGCGATTTCGATTGACGAAGAAATATGAATTAAAAATTAAACCTAGATAAATAATTTTTTCTGAAATCACTAATAAACAACTCAATGACTAACTCATTCAAAGCACAGCTTCTCAAGCTTCCCCATTTTCCAGATATAATCAAAAGAAAATAAGGTAATTAAATTAAAAAACGTTCTACAACAACAACATGTATTAAAAACAGAATATTATATTTAATGACGTCATCACTTATTCACAACTAAAATCAATGGTAAAAAAAGACAATACGTTGAACAGCCAAAATTAAAATAAATCAAAGAGAGTCAGAGAGAAAAAATTATAATAATATGCATTGAGCGAGAAGAAATCAAATCAACCCAGATTGTTACGCATCACAAATAAACGACATAACCAACAAACATTAACTGTAATATAAATGCCTTATTTATTTCTCAAGTATTAGAAATACTATTTAAATTAAGTCACAGCTGAAAATAAATACAACATGATTAATATTTGGCATCGATTTTTATTCCCAAAAATTAATGACCCATTCAAAATAAGTTTTTGTTTAGAATATTTGAATTGTCATAACATTTGAGAGCGGTGTATAAAATAAAATAGCTCTTACTTATTATTCCCATTCCTAGATGTCACTTAACACACAAATAAAAACAACAGGGATTCGGGCGGAGTAAACGATTTGAAAGAAAACTTTTTACGTAAAATTAACATAATTTCTTTCATAGTAATGGTTTAATTATAGTAAATTTATAAAAAAAAATTATATTAAATTAATTATTATTACAATTTAGTTATTACTATAGAGGGAAGCCACCAAAAATATGTTTAACCGAATCAAAAATCAGACCGATTTTAGAATCCGACCGGTTCGATCACCTATTTGATTTGTTTTATATGTTTATAATTTAGGCGACATCTATGGTTTAAACAAAATGTCGTTAATAAAGCATTGCCACATGATATGAATCTGTATTCGGATAGATTTTTGTCATGTGGCAATGCTTTTAGAAGGAGACTAAAAAGAGATGGTTATAATTGTTTAAAAATTTTATGTTATGACGTATTTTACAACAACAACATTCCAAAAAAGTTTAGCAATAGTTTATATTCCAAGAGGATTTTCACTAAGAAATAAACATTTTCATGATTCGATTTTTCAATCAAATAAAATTACATGTTTTATGAACATTTTCGTATACAAATAATGTAAAAGCTCATAATTCTTATGGACTAAAAATGTAAATGAAAACAATAATTTTTCCATATAGTTTCATAGTAAAGAAAAAATTTTATGTACTTTATTTTAAGCTTAGTAAAAAATACAGTCAATGTGGAGGCTCTTATTTATAGAGTAGGCTCTGATAATACTAATTATTATTATAGTTGTATTTTACAACATTTTTAGCAGTAAGCTTTTTGCTATTTCAATTTTTGTTGTAGATGTATTTTTAACTATAACAATTTTAGATTTACGCGTGGTTGTAAATCTTCTTGTAATATAATTGTGGTACAATATAATGTATATTTATAAAAATTGAATCACAAACCCGCATGCATGTATTTAAATATAAATCAATTTGCAATTTTAGGACATATGATAATATTTGAGTGTTAGGATTAATATCCCAAGTCGAGTAGCCCAATATATTTGGCAAACCGTTATAATTCGATTTTTTTTATAGATATACATTATATACCACAATTACAAATCATAATTTATAATTGGAATGACCTTCTGCTTATTTTGCAATAAAAACGAATTTATAATTTAAATGCTAATCTAAAAATTAACTTTTCAGATATAAAATTACCTGAAATCATATACATCTTTTACATTAGATTGAGCGAATTATTCAGATATTTGTAGACATATAGGACCCCCGTTTAATTATGTTTCATTCATTTTTAGTAAACAATTTGAGTAGAACTTAAGGCGCTTTTATGGTTGAGTCTGTTTGTTCGTTCGTTCGTTATAATTTTTTTCCAATTCGTGAAAAATTATGTCACGATATTTTGAGTAAGACTTAATTGACTGAAAAAAATTAGTATTAACGATCGAACAAACAAACATAACCAAAAATGATTTTTATTGGCAATATCTACCATTATTATTTTTAAATAGGGTTGAAACAAACACTTTATATCAAATTAAAATTAATTTTAATTACAATAATTTTGAATTATTAGGCACCTTGATAGGTACGTAGTATACTTGACATACAAACTGTTATATGCAAATAACTATTGACGTTTCTTAAACAAGATACATTGTGATCTACTTTTACATCGCCAGCTATGTTTTGAAGACCTACCTTTTTTACCACAAACTGATGTAGAAAAATTATTTACAACGGAGCAATTGGGTCTCAAAATTATATTTCAACACTATATTGCCTATCTTCGTTTTCATTTGTTTGAAAACACCGCAACTGTCAATAATGTTAGTATTTAATATATAGTAACAATTATATATGTATTTCATGCGTGGGCCGCCAATATTAAAGATGATATACTTAAAATTTATTTCATTCACGCCAAATTGTTCTAGACATAGATACATTCAAAAACTTCTCACTAGGCCAGTGTTATTGTAGAAATATATTGTAATTTTTACATAATGATAATATCATTACCAATAATTCAAACTGCATACATACCAAAGAAGGATATAATTAGCTGGAATTGTAAATGTATGTGCACGACAATACACTGCCGTATAGCTGAAAGCAATTTACAATTTATATCTAGAACAACAGTGCTGCCTAAGTCATTTTTTGTTGCATGTATAGAGCAATAATGGCCTGCAAAAATATTATGGACATATGCTTAATAAAATATTGGCAGCTGACGTAACATCTAATTTGCTTTAATTCGATTCAATAATGTATATTATATTCAACAGGTTATGTCTACATGTGACGAAATAACATCATGGCTTTAAAACTATTATATTACCAATAGATTTAATGATTTTATGAAGGAATTCGATTACTATTTTGTTTTACGAGTAAAATTAACTATAAATAATTATAACGTGTAATGTATCATTGTTTTTTATGTACAGAAAATTTTAACGAAATAGACACTTTGATTGCTCATTGTAAACGGGCACATGGTTGTAGAACTAATAGCACATTTATTTGTAAGCAATCGAATTGTTCACAATTATTTTCTAAATTAGAGAGTTTTAAGAAACATCTAGTGAGACATTCAAGGGATACAAATATTAATAACCAACAAAATTCTCATTATTTCGCGACCCATCCAGTTGAAAGGTCACTTCTAGAAGTACAATTCTCGTCAACTATTATTGATAATTCAAATGAATTTAATAATTTAAAACCCGAACTACCCCAGCAATCTATATCAAGTAGCAACTTAAATATTTTAAAACGTATTTCTCCAGCGGCCAGGTTTTTGCTTTCTTTACATGATAGTACAAATTTCACTCGAATCGATGTTCTACGTATTCAAAATTTGGTTAGTGAATTAGTGAGTACTATTATTAAGCAAATATCTCCTACAATTAAACGAGATTCTGAACTTGATCAAATTGATTTGTTTGAAGGTATTAACACGGAGCACAAATTTATCAATTATTTGAAAGAAAAAGGTCTTTATGAAGGACCAATCGAATTTTCTATTGATAATACTATATCCAATGTTTACCGTAATGGTATTTCTATATTGAATGAAACGAATATCAAAGGTACCATATTTCCACTAAAATTTCATTTTAAAAAAATTTTCGAAAAGAAGTCCGTTTTACAGACTCATATTAAAAATGTGAATTTACTAAAAAATAATTCTAAACATATCGAGCATTTTATTCAAGGAGATTTGTGGAAACGGAAATGTGCACCTTATGAAAATCAGATTGTTGTTCCATATTTTCTATATATTGATGATTTTGAGTTAAACAATCCTTTGGGTTCTCATAACGGCACGCATGCTTTGACAGCTTTATATTATTCCTTTCCAACTATTGGTAATTCGTCAAAATTAAAAGATATACAAATCGCAGCCCTAATAAGATCTTGCTTTATAAAAGAATATGGGAACGATTCATGCTTATATTTTTTAATAGAAAATTTAAAATATTTAGAAATAAATGGTATTGTGTTGGATTTACCAGACGGACCAGTTACCGTACATTTTATATTGGGTTTGGTATTAGGAGATAATTTAGGTATTAATTGTTTACTGGAATTTAGTAAATCTTTTTCTGCTCAATACTTTTGCCGATTTTGTAAAGAAGCGAAAAGTGTTACACAAATACAATCAATAGAGAATGTGGAAAATATTCGTACTATCTCTAACTACAACGAAGATATACAATTAAATAATAGTCCATCAACAGGAATAAATCACGAAACTATTCTTAACTCTATTCCATCATTTCATGCAGTTGACAATTTTTGTGTCGATATAATGCATGATATTTTTGAGGGTATATGTCACTATAACATATCCAAGATATTATATGATTTTATAGAAATAAAAAAATACTTTTCTTTAGAGGATTTAAATAATTTAAAAAAAACATTTCCTTATGGCGAATCGGAAATTGGTAACATATCTAAAGATATAAGGATGAATCACTTAAAAAGTAAAAGATTTCATTTCTCGGCTCGCGAAATGTGGAATTTCACCCATTTTTTATCACTAATTATTGGGGATCGAATTCCTTGCACAGATGAGATATGGATTTTTTTTATTGAATTTGTAGAATTAGTCGATTTAATATTATCACCCACATTTACTAATGAAATAATTATCGATTTGAAAAAAAAAATTGAGAAACATAATTTAGGCTACGTTAAACTTTTCAATGATACTTTAAAACCAAAGTTTCATCTTCTTGTTCATTATCCGCGAATAATTCGGAACTCGGGACCACTAAAATGTTTTTCTAGCTTTCGGTATGAAGCAAAACACCAACAATTAAAAAAATATTCTAAAAACATTACCAGTAGAAAAAACATTTCTTTAAGCTTGGGTATTAAATTTCAATTAAAATTCGC